>CM042959.1:37775529-40275529 GCA_023678885.1 Pogostemon cablin | reverse complement strand
CATCGAACCAAGCTCGAGATGAAACGGTGAAAAAGACCAAAGAAGAAAATGAAAAGAGACTCAAAGCTTCGGAGTATAATGTGGGATAAATTGCAGGTTATTTGAGTACTCAACAAAAAGAAAAGTTTCTGGCTACAACCGAAGTCAATCCGAAAGCTCAATTTTTGTTTGTTGATATGGAAGAGGAAAGAAAGGATGAAGAAGGGTTAATGGAATGCAAGGTTGATGAAAAAATGAAGAAATAAGTAAGAAAGAAGAGAAAGGGTCTAAATTGATATCTAAGTGGAAAAGGGTGCAAGAGGAGAAGAAAGTGAAAGAGAAGGTCAAAGAAGAGGAGTACAAACGTGACTATTGGGGTAATCCTATCACTCTATTTCCTATTCCCTATCCACAAATGTTTGTAAAGGATGAGAAAAAAAAGGAGTTTGAGAAACGTGTGAAGAATCTTAAGAAAAAGTATGAAGAGAAAAAGAAAGAAGAGTTACCCAAAGCGAGTGAATCAGTGCATAAGGAGAGGCCTATAAAAGTTGGTGATCCGGGTTATTTCATAATCCTATGTGATTTTAAAAGAAAATAAACTCTTGATGCATTATGTGACTTGGGGGCGAGCGTAAATGTGATGTCTCATGCTACTTTCAAACATCTTGAAATTGGAGAGCTCAAGCCTACTACTATCCATCTTGAAGTTGTAAATAGAGAGTTTGTAAAACCACTAGTAGTTGTGGAAGACGTGGAGGTGAAAGTGAAAGGGCTAGCATTCCAGGTTGATTTCATGGTGTTAGAAGTGAAGGCGGATCCTCAAATTTCACTCATCTTGGGAAGGCCATTTCTAGCTACGGGAAGAGCTAAAATTGATGTTGGAAGAGAAGATCTTTCCTTGAGTGCGAAAGGGAAGAGTGTTACATTATTATGTAGCAAAAAAAAAAGGAATTAATTCTCATTTGAAGCCTCCTAATGTGCATCCGAATGATCTTATGGATCATGACTCTATTCTCTTTGACAACTTAAATTCATTTCTTCATGATTATATGAAAATATCACTCATCACTACCTCCCTTAATGTCTTATCCCCCAAACACAAAATAATTGTAGAATGAGCCTTACGAAGTACCTCATCATCAACGTGCCCTCGTACTTTCAATCCAGCTGCTTGAGGATATTTGATGATCTCTATCATGGATGGTGGAGGTAGCATTAGTGCATCAATCAGCCCTTACTGTGTCAAGATTGCGTTCATCTTCAACTTCCAAAGGCTGAAGTCGGTTTTCTCGGACAGCTTCTCAATATCAAATCTGGTGGTATTCATCTTGTTGGATTGTAGTTTCTGAATTCCCTTTCTTGAATCCCTTTATATCTTCAATCACATTTCTTATTCCTTCTTCTTTGATCGTCTCGTTTTCCCACAGCCGGTGCCAATTGTCAAAAAACAAGCTTTCTGAACCGATCAAACCTCATAAGAAATGCTCAACTCTCACTGTCGGATTGATTTCGATGTGTGTGTGATTGAAGTGTAAAACAAATTGAAATGCAAGATGAATTACGTGGTTCTATTCATGAGTTGAATCTACATCCACGGGAAGAGGAAGGACTTTATTGGAGTTGCTTTACAATGAAAGAAACTATCACACTTATGCTAAAAACTAATCTGAAAGTAATGCAAAATGCTTGGGATTGAAGTGATCAACTAGTGTGCCTTTTATAGCTAGTAGCTTGCTGTCAAAACCTTCATCCTACCAACTACATGGCCCCCACCTTACTAACTGATGTGTAAATGAATGTAGTTGGTTATTAACCACCCAAATTGATCTCCACCATGTATTAAGAACTACTCCAATCGGATGGCTAACACATGCATTCCTTTTCATTATTCAAATGGCTAAAGCTATTTAAATAGCTTTTCTAAGCTTCATGTATCCATGCAACAGTCATCACTCACATACCCATTGTATAATCCAAATCTGTCATGCACTAGTCTTTATTTGGATCAAGAATTTCATAATACACTCTACAGTTTTGTTGGGTGCATTTCTTGAAGATGAAGTCTGAAGCATTTTCTGTGTTTTTAACCTTCAAAAACTTGGTTGAAAACCAAACACGATGCAAGATAATGATGCTCAGAACTGACAATGGAGCTGAGTATACTTCAAACAAATTCAAGGAATTTTGTGATAATGAAGGCATTCATCATCAACTTACTATACCATATACTCCAAAAAAAATGGGTGGGTGAAAGGAAGAACAGGCCAGTAATGGAAATGTCAAGATATTTGCTATTTGAAAAAGATTTGCCAAAGAAATTATGGGCAGAGGCAGTAAATACATCAGTGTATTTGTTGAATTTGTTACCAACGAAACTTTGAATGGTCATATTCCATATGAAAGTTGGCATGGAGTAATACCTTCAGTAGAGCATCTCAAAGTATATGGATGTGTTTTCTATGCACTAATTCTAGATATCAAGAGAGATAAACTTGATCACAAGTCTGAAACATGCATATTCTTGGGATATAGCAACAATGTGAAAGGCTATAGAATCTTGAATCCAATATTAGAAAAATACAGGTTTGCAGAAATGTGAAATTTGATGAATTTTCCAAGTGAGATTGGAAAAGGAAGAAAGTTGATGCTTCAAGAAAAGAAGTATTTCCAGAAAATTCTTCTCAAGAAGAATAAATACTTGATGAAGAGATGAATGATAATTATGATGATTTTCCAGTTAGAAGAACAAGGACACTTGAGGATATCTATGAGAGATGCAATGTGGCTTCACTTGAACCAAAAAATTATTATGAGGCTGCAAGTGAAGTAGATTGGGTGGCTGCAATGCAGGAGGAGATAACCATGATTGAGAAGAATGAAACTTAGAAATTGATAGAAAGACCTCAAAACAAAAATGTGATAGGTGTTAAGTGGGTTTATAGAACCAAACTCAATCCTGATGGTTCTATGAACAAACTTAAAGCCAGGCTAGTTGTGAAGGGATATGCACAGCAACATGGAGTTGATTTTTTTGACACGTTTGCACCAGTGGCAAGACATGATACAATAAGACTCCTAGTTGCACTTGCTGCAAAACTTGGATGGAAAGTGTTTTATTTTGATGTCAAGTCAGCATTCTTGAATGGCATACTCAATGAAGACATTTATATTGAGCAACCGGAAGGGTTTCAGGTTTTGAGCAAAGAGGATATGGTGTATCATCTCAAGATAGCTTTGTATGGTCTTAAGCAAGCTCCTAATGCTTGGTACATCAAAATTAATGGTTATATTCTACAACAAGGTTTTCAAAGAAGTGAAAGTGAGCATACTCTCTATGTCAAGAAGGTTGGATTTAAAGTAGATCTTATTGTGTCTTTGTACGTGGATGATTTTCTAGTCACTTGTGGTGATATTAGCTTCTTGAAGAAATTCAAGACTGATATGGAGAATGAGTTTGAGATGTCAAACCTTGGTGAAATGAAATATTTTTTGGGATTGGAGGTTGAGCAAAATGATCATGGAATTATTTCTAAGAAAATATACCTTAGAAGTTTTGAAAAGGTTCAAGATGGAGAAAGAAAAATCAGTTCCTACGCCTTTGGTAGTGAATGAAAAATTATCAAGAGATGATGGTGGAACAAAGGCTAATGCATCAGTTTTTAGAAGCTTGATTGGGAGTCTATTGTACTTAAGTGCAACTAGACCGGATATAATATTTGCTACAAGTCTCTTGTCAAGGTTTAAGCATTCTCCAAGTCAGATTCACCTTGGTGCTGCCAAAAGAGTGTTGAGTTACATCAAAGGATCACTTGACTTTGGTGTATATTATTTGAAGAAAGAAAGTGAAAGTTTGGTTGGTTATTCAGATAGTGATTGGGCTAGAAGTGTTGATGACTTTAAGAGTAATTCAGGTTATGTGTTTCCTTTTGAGAGTGGAGTTTTTTCATGGAACTCCAAGAAACAAGATATGGTTGCACAATCTTCAACCTGATGCTACTACTCTATAGGTGGATAACAAATCAACTATTGTTATTTCAAAGAATCCAGTGCAGCATGGAAGGACGAAGCACATAAATGCCAAGTATCATTCAATTAGAGAAGCTGAAAAAGAATGAAGAAGTAAAGTTGGTTCACTGCAGCTCTGAGATTCAATTTGTTGATATCATGACAAAGGCACTTCCTAAAGCCAAATTTGAGTTTTTTTAGATCAAAGCTTGGAGTATCTAAGAAAAATCTAAAGGTGGAGTGCTAGAAATTGAGATTTTTCTAAGATACTTTATGATATATTATGTTAGTCAAAGTTTGGAATATGTTTTGTGGTCATCCTAAGTCTAGGAAATATTATAATATTGAAGTATGGTGTAAGCATGGTGTATCTACCTACTCCACCTTTTCTCCCTTTTGGATGTATGTATGTAAATTATCTAATGTTATGAATGAAAAATTGCTATCTGCAAATTTCATCTCTTATGTATATATCTAAATTCTAACAATATTGCGTATGATATTGAAGATGTTCTTGAGGAGTTTGTTTTCCACTCCCCATCCCCACCTTACACCTTTTACCACCACAATTTCACTCGCAACATCCACAAATTTGCCCACAAAATCTATCATGGTTTCCCGCTTTATCGGATTTCCAACAAGATTGCATGCATCAATCGAGATATCCAAGTCATCAAAGAACAGACACCTGGAGATTTTTCTGTCGGAAGTTCCCACTCACCGTCATCTCCATCCAGCCCTACCATCAGAACTAATTATGATCATCCTCTTCCTCTGCTTCTTGATGATGAGATGGTGGGGTTTGAAGAGCCCAAAAAGGAAGTCATGTTGCAGTTGCTTGATGAAGAAGAGAGACGGGTCATGCTAGAGTGGCTCTGGCAAGACAACATTCGTCAAGAATGTTTTCTGGGATCAGAGGATTCAGAAACACTTTGAGTGTCGAGCTTGGATTCGAGTGAGTCGCGAGTTTGATGCATGTGGGCTTTTATCTGTGGCATCGTGCATCTTTGTATTTTTGGGTTGTTTTGCAGGACTGTGGAGTGCAGCAGTGGTTAAGAAAATCATAGAGCTATCCAATTGAAAACGATAAGAATGAGTTCTAGAAGATACGAAAAGATTTGAGGAGATAAGGATTCGCTTGAGATTTGTGTGGATGTTGTTGATTTAGATAGTGCATATAATCAGCGTGAAGAGCAAAGTATTTATTCTTAGTCGAATTTTTAGTAAATGTGAAAGAGTAAGAGAATCTATCGTCGACTAAACGTGTGACCAAGTATAAAATTTATAGTAATATCGTCCCAAGGGAAATGAAACTTAGGTTTGTATTCGGATTTTTCATTGATTTGTGCTTTGTAAGGTTGATAGATTGTAGATGTTGTATTTAAGACAATTACTAAATTCTCTACTCAACTAACTAGAATTGAAACTAATCAAAGTAAACAATCTAATAACAAACAAATAACAAATGGATGTAGGTAGAATTCACTTGAGAAGAGAGCAAGGCTAATCATACTCATGGTTAAGACTTGAGCTAGATATGCAAAACTCTTGATGGTAATTTTTATTAACTTGTGGATTAAAAGCAATCACAATTTTACCCCTAGTCCCTATGGCCAAAACAACTAGGTTCTCGACTCTTTTACAAGCCAAAATCTCCTAAGATTGGTCTTAATCTCAATTCCCTTAAGGTATTATGGTCATATGTTGGTTCTTTTCACTCAATTTCTTAAGTGTCCCTCTATGAATATTCTAAGCTTAAGGAGGGTATGGCTTATTTCTCCTTATACTAACTTGCATGCACAATTCAATGTATGATTCAATTAAACATCCACTCACAATATTAGAATGGCCTTCGTAATACGATGAATAGAAGATTTAATCACACAAACATTAAAATAAAACATGATTGATATATCATAAAAGGAAATCCACAAATCAATTCAAATCATTACTCAAGTTCTACATATCTAACTCTTCACCTCAACCATTCATATGATTAGCCCTACTATAGGACTAGCCACTAAACATGATGTTTAATTGAATACAAATCAAGCTTTGCTCCATTTGAGCCATAATAAGAAGATATTCAACAATTGGAAAGTAGATTGGCTTCCCTTGCATGGAAAGACCTCTCCTCCTCTTCAATGTATCAAACTCTTCAATCCTTGATGCTTCAATCTTCTCAAATGGTGGAAGGATGGATGGAATGATGGATTTATGGAGTGAAAGTGGAGATCAAATGAAAATTGGATGGATCTAGATAGTATAAATGGATTATAGATCTAGTGTGTGAGGAAATGTGGTGTTTTAGTGTGTGTAACTGCTCTCTATCTGATCTCTCCTTCAAAAATTCGCACAAGTCATCCTTTTATATCACTAATGGACCTTCTAGAAGCTTCCGGAACTTTTTCAAAACTGCACAGGTTTTTGCACCTACACGGCCCGTGTAGCAGCACACATCTCGTGTAGGACACACCTATTTTGGCGTGTTATGCGTGTTTCAGGACACGGCTCGAGCTGTAGTACATGGCCTTAGTCATGGCCGTGTAGTGTTTTCTGATGTAAGTACACGGCTTCTTCTTACAGGGCCGTGCTCAGCACACGGGGCGTGCAGCAATGCACAACCCATGCACCAGCGCACGGTCATCATCCTGGGCGAGCAGCAATTTTTGATGACAATACACGGCCACTTGATATAGGGTCGTATTCTGCACATGGCCCGTGTACAAGCAGGTTGTGTCCTTCCGACTTTGTTTCGCTCCCGACTCTATTTTGTCCATTTCTTGACTTATTTTATACATATTTGAGCTCATTTACACAATTCTATCAAATCATACCACATTCCTCAAAATAACAATAACTCCACCAAATGTAACACAAATACGGATAAAAACATCTGAAAATACACAAATAACAACACTAAAATCTAGGTGAAAATGACAACGATCAACCCCCCAAACTTAAGGTATTGTTCATCCTCGAACAATGAAAAATAATAAACAAGAGGAGTAATTTTCACCTAGAAAATATCTAACAAACATAAACCACAATACATCACAAGTAATAAGGACTACAAATTCATATTAAGTATCTCTACATATCAAACTTATAACATAAAAAATTAACAAGTTCAATCTTAAGAATAACAAAAGAGTACTCAAATCCCTTTCAATCCAAGCCTCTCATAGATTATAAATTTCACTCAACACTCTTTAGAGTATAGTTTTTAACATCACTCATCAACCGATTAAAACTGACTCACTATAAGCTTGCTCCTGGACTATGTTCACAAGCCACCCTAGTTTCAATAAGTGATAAAAAAGGTCTTTATCTTTGGATATAATGTTTAGGCTCTTTGATAAGGTAGGAAACTTTTTAGATAATAGTGACTAATCAAGTGTAAGTAATTTAAGAGATGATACCTTTCTCCAACTTACTCACTTTCAAGCTTCCTTTACTTTCTTCTTTAATCACAAGCACTATCAATTATCATTCCTTAGATTTCTTGAGCTTCTGTTGATTTTTGCATGCTCCCTTTCTTTCGATTTTTGAATTCCATGAGCTCATTTTTGTTGATTTGCTCATTTTTCTTGTCTTGAGGTCGCATGTGCATTTTTGCTTTAGCTCTTTTCATCATTTTCTTGTTTGCTTACCATTTTCTTTCTTTTCTAGCACAATTATCACATCAAACCTCGTAAACTATCATCTCCTTAGGTTATATATATAAGGCTCAAGTAGGTTTTAAGGCTTGTATTGTGCTTGAATCACAAAGAAAAAGGTTTATAGGCTCAAAGTTGCTTACTAGGGATAATGTTTTTGGTAGGGAAGTTTTATGGCTATGACTTCATTCATCAAGGATGACCTAAGATCATTTCACAAATCTCCACTATTCGGGATTCATTCCTATAGCCCATGAGCAAGTTCTAGTTTGTCTAAGTTCAAACGGTCCCTTCATCAAGAATTAACCATGGAGGCACAGTTGAAGCTCAAGTCTCACAAGCTTTTGCTTGGACCAAAAGAACCCTAATTACCCTTCATACTTCTCAAAATTGAACAAATTATATAATTCATGTCACCCTTCATACTTCTCAAAATTGAACAAATTATATAATTCATGTCACAATTTCAACAAGTAGAAACCATTAACATGCTTGTTATCACTCATCACAAACAATGCATTATAGCTCATATTCAAAAATTACTCAACTCCTTCCCAAAAACATACCACCAAACCATCCCTACATGAATAAAAATAACAACAAACACCACAATGATCAAAGAATCACCAAACAATCCAAAAACATATAACATGCATAAACCAAATCATCCATCAAAAAGTATCAACACATCAATTCACATCCATAGCAATGAAAATCAAATTCCCATCACATCCAAACAATAAAAATCAAACCAAAATACCAAAATAACTAAAAGAAATTCGCATAAAACTAAAATAAAATAATCCCAAAATACGAAAACTTTCCAAAAATATAACACATGAAGTATCATGCTAATTCAATATAATCCAAATCAATATCGATTCATGTCAATCAATTAGAAGTGATAAGATGTAGAATAAACTCCCTTAAACATTTGAGAATAGAAATGGTTGGAATGAGCTTCCGCCTTGCAGCCACAATGTTTTCTCGATTTGATATTCGGGCTCAATTCATGCTTCCACTATACTCCATTTATGCTCAACAACTCATCAAAAACTATTAGCTCAACAATTGCAATAAAAATTAGGACTATCATACACTTCAACGCAACCACACTAACCAAAATCAAACCAGTACTCATGAGAAAAATTTTAAAATTGACCCAATTTTACACAAAGGGCCCCTCAATCAATCAATAATCATGATCTATAACACACACTCAAGTGGTGAGTCACACCACGCACCCTCCCCCCAAACTTAAATAGAAACAAGAGTTGAGAATTAAATTTGCAAAAAGTGGTGGGACTTACCCTTGTAGGTTCCAATGATCTTCATGAAGTTACCTTGTGTCGACATGTGTGCACCTCCAAAATTCAAGTATGGCCACCACACACTTCCCCTAAACTTAAATTAGCACAAATCTTAAATTTAAGTTTGAACAAAGTGGTGTGACATACATCTTCATTCCAAATTGAACACATTTTGTCTTCTCCATATGTATTTTCTCCATGAGTATAATCCACCTACATACCAAAAATTCAAGAAAATAAAACTAAATAAGAAAACTTGCTAAAATGGGTTGTCTCCCATCAAGCGCTCGATTTAAAGTCGTCGAGCTAGATGCATTTAAACTCTTAACAATCGGAGAAATCCAAGACCCCATTAGGCCTCATTTTCACTTTAAATATTTCCTTAACAACCTTCTTATCCACACTTCTTGCTCCTTTAACACTTGAACTCAATTCAATGCCTCTTTTACTCATGTTTTCAAATCCCGGAGGCCCTCAATCTTCCAATCAACACATGGATTACCCCCGAACTTGTTTCCCTGTGAAGAAAAATTTCCTATAAATTCAAGTAAAAAGTTAGTTAAATCTTCATCTTTTAAAATTGCACTTACCACTCGATCTCGCTCATCCGAAGGCTTAATGGTGGCTTCAAATGAAGATCTCCCCCTTTTAAATTATTGCTTGAGAGCACCAATTCTTTTTCATTTGAACGGAGTGTGAGTTTCTTCTTATCCATGTCACATTTTGCTCTTTCGGTTGCCAAAAATGGCCTTCCAAAAATCAATGGGATCAAACAATCCGCTTGCTTCTCAACTATCATAAAATTCACCGAAAAGACAAAATTCTCTATTTTCACAAGCATATCCTCCACAACTCCATGGGGCTTTATCATTGAACCATCCATTATTCCAATTTCCAGATCCATATTCTTTAACCTCCCAATGCCAAGTTTTTTAAAAATTTCTAAAGGTATCACATTAATGCTTGAACCAAGATCACATATAGCATTAAAATATTCTCTATTTCCAATTTTACAAGTAAGCACGAATTTACCGGGGTCTTCCACCTCAAATAAAGCATCAACTTCAATTATTTCATAATCTTGTTCCAACCACAACTCTTTATCACACTTACTTTCATCAACAAATGAAGACAAAAATTCATCAATAATCCTCTCATCATCAAAAGATAAATAATCATCTATGATAATTTCCTCCTCCACGTTTGACATAACTTCATCACAAACTAATTCTTCAACCTTTGAAACAATGTTTGTTGCTTCCACCAACCCTTTCTCCACCTTACATTCCATATTACACATGGTAACATACAAACATTGCTCCTTAGGATTAATAACGTAAGTGGAGGGAAACTTATCCTTATGATGCATTTCACCTTGCTCGGTTGCCATTTGACTTATTTGTGTTTTCAAAGCTTTGATTCTATTATCAATCACTTCATCTCTTTGACTTCTTTCTTCCTTATCTTCCTTCATAAATTCAAATATTTTAGCCACTTGATCTTCTATTGTAGGCTTTCCTTCACCATTTTGAGCTTTCTCCCCCGAATTAATGCCCGGTGGAAGAGTGAGGGCATTCCCTTGATTTTCATATGACAAATTCTCATACCTACGAGGTTAATTAAAATTCTCTTGAAAATTACTTGCCCTCATCCTCCTTGTCTTTGTGGATATCCTCCTCCATGTTTTCCAAAATTTCCAACATAATTTCCTTGGAAGTTCCTTCCTTGCATGAAGACAACTTCCTCAAGAGTCATCTCCGGTAGACACCATGTATCTTGACTTCCAAAATTAGATGGCACACCTTGTTGAGGCATAGAGGTAGGCATTTGATAACTTTGAGAAGATTGACCCACATTAGGCATAGCCATGCCTTGTTGAGGATTAGGAAACACATGTTGATTCATCAAGGGCAATGACATACCTTGTTGAGGACTAGCAAGCACTTGTTGATTCACACCCAATGTAGAATTCAGAGATATTTGCATATTAGCATTCATCCTCTTTAGTATCTCCGTGATTGCTTTGTCGGTCATATCTTCTTTAGGCATCTCCACCTTTTTTACTTGTTGCAAGCACACTTCTTCCATCTTAGCAATTCTTTCCCTTTCATACATCCCCGGTGCACGATCCATAGGCCATTGACCCATATTCAATGCTACTTCCTCACATATAGCAATTGCTCTTTCTGGAGTTTGCCCCAAAATCGAACCTCCCGCCGAAGCATGAATGAGCATTCTTTCACTTCCATGTAAGCTGGCATAGAAGAATCCTATTTGTTGCTCTTCGGGGAATCCGTGTTGGGGACACTTCCTTAGCATCTCTTTGAATCGGTCCATGCTTCACTAAATGTCTCAAGTGGCAATTGCTTGAATTGAAATATTTACCCTTTAAGATGCAACATCTTGGATGGTGGAAAATACTTACTCAAGAACCTTTGTGCCAACTCTCTTCATGTGGTGTAAGATCCTGGTGGTAGAGTATGATACCAAGCCTTAGCTCTATCTTATAATGAAAACGAGAAAAGCTTCATTTTAACAACATCCTCACTTACCCCATTTATCTTTATTGTGTTTGCCAACTCCGTAAATTGGGCTATGTGAGCATTTGGATCCTCAATAGTACCACCACCAAATTGATTTGCTTGCACCATATTGATCAACCCCATCTTTATCTCAAAATTATTCACATTCAATGGCGGTCCCATTCCATAGTCCTCATATTGCAGTTGAAAATGATCACGGACATTCATTCCCGCTCCATTGTTTCCATTTCCACGAGGTTGATTTTGCACCACCGGAGAATTATTCCTTGCTTCTTGTTGTGCCAACAAGTTTTGAATAATAGCTTGTATTTGTTGGTTTTGCAAGTGCATTTGTTGAGCATAAGCTTGTGGCACATATTCTTGATTACCATAACCTCCTCTAGCATTATCACCACCTTGAAAATTTCTCAAATTACCTTTTTCTTCAACCATGTTTGCATTATCCCTTACTTCTTCCATATTTTCTTCCGTAGACTCTAACATACCTATTCTTTGTCTTCTCAAAGTAGCTTCCAATTCCAAGTTCAAAAGTTCAATAGATTGAGACCTTGAACGAGTTTACATGTACCTACAAGAATTTCCAAATTAGCTCCTCAAACAACCAAGACAAATAAACAAGTAACAAATAAAAGAAATATCCTTATCAAAACTAATCAACTTCAAACTCGTTACAACCTAAAGTTTAACATTTCCCCGCAGCGGCGCCATGTTCTTAGTCGCATTTTTAGTAAATGTGAAAGAGTAAGAAACTCTATCATCGAGTAAACGCATGACCAAGTACAAAATATATAGTAATATCATCCCAAGGAAATGAAACTTAGGTTTGTATCCGGATTTTCCATTGATTTGTGCTTTGTAAGGATGATAGATTGTAGATCTTGTATTTAAGACAATTACTAAATTCTCTACTCAACTAACTAGAATTGAAACTAATCAAAGTAAATGATCAAATAACAAACAAATGACGAATGGATGTAGGTAGAATTCACTTGAGAAGAGAGCAAGGGTAATCATACTCATGGTTAAGACTTGAGCTAGATATGCAAAACTCTTGATGGTAATTTTCATCAACTTGTGGATTAAAAGCAATCACAATTTTACCCCTAGTCCCTATGGTCAACACAACTAGGTTCTCGACTCTTTTACAAGCCTAAATCTCCTAAGATTTGTCTTAATCTCAATTCCCTTAAGGTACTATGGTCATAAGTTGGTTCTTTTCACTCAATTTCTTAGGTGTCCCTCTATGAATGTTCTAAGCTTAAGGAGGGTATGGCTTACCTCCCCTTATACTAACTTGCATGCACAATTCAATGTATGATTCAATTAAATATGCACTCACAATATTGGAATGGTCATCCTAATACGATGAATAGAAGATTTAATCACACAAATATTAAAATAAAACATGATTGATATATCATAAAATGAAATCAACAAATCAATTCAAATCATTACTCAAGTTCTACTTATCTAACTCTTCACCTCAATCATTCATATCATTAGCTCTACTATAGGACTAGCCACTAAACATGATGTTTAATTCAATACAAATCAAGCTTTGCTCCATTTGAGCCATAATAAGAAGAAATTCAATAATTGGAAAGTAGATTGGCTTCCCTTGCATGAAAAGACATCTCCTCCTCTTCAATGTATCAAACTCTTCAATCCTTGATGCTTCAATCTTCTCAAATGGTGGAAGGATGGATGGAATGATGGATTTATGGAGTGAAAGTGGAGATCAAATGGAAATTGGATGGATCTAGATGGTAGAAATGGATTATGGATCTAGTGTATGAGGAAATGTGGTGTTTTAGTGCGTGTAATTGCTCTCAATCTGATCTCTCCTTAAAAAATTCGCACAAGTCATCCTTTTATATCACTAATGGACCTTCTAGAAGCTTCCAGAACTTTCTCAAAACTGTATAGGTTTTTGCACCTACAAGGCCCGTGTAGCAGCGCACGGCCCGTGTAAGGCACACCTACTTCGGCATGTTCCTGTTTTCAGACACGGCTCGAGCTACAGTACACGGCCTTGGTCGTGACCGTGCAGAATTTTCTGATATAAGTACACGGCTTCTTCTTACAGGGCTGTGCTCAACACACGTGGCGTACAGCAATGCATGGCCCGTGTACAACACACGACCATCATTCTGGCGAGCAGTGATTTCTGATGACATTACACGGCCACTTATTACAGGGTCGTATTCTGCACACGGCCCGTGTACAAGCAGGTTGTGTCCTTTTGACTTCATTTCGCTCCCGACTCCATTTTTGTCCATTTCTTGACCTGTTTTATACATATTTAAGCTCATTTACACAATTTATCAAATCATACCACATTCCTCAAAATAACAATAACTCCACCAAAAGTAACACAAATACGGATAAAATATCTGAAAATACACAAATAACGATACTAAAATCTAGGTGAAAATGACAACGACCAGTATTCAAGCACAACAGGAAGTTCATATTGAAAAAGTTATGTGTGTTAGTTTTTCAGTGAAAGTTATACACACAAGAGGGAGTCTTGTGCGGATAGATTTTATTAGGTGCTTACAAAATTAAGAAGAACCAGGAAAGTTGCTTGCTATACTTTGTAAGGTGTCTTTGCTAAATAAAATATAAGGGGAGATGGATTCTTCCTGTGTCCCAAATTGAGGAAAACTTTTCAAGTTTGTTCTCTATTTATATTTCAATTGGCAACAAATGCCTTTATACCTTTACAAGTGCTAGTTCCTGGTATCGCTGACAGTCCACTGCAATGAATACTAGGGAATCAGGGAACATTTCCAAACCACCCTTCTTGGATGGCTCAAATTACTCCTACTAGAAATCTATGATGATAGTATTTCTACAATCTCAAGGCGATAGCGTTTGGAGGGCTGTGGAAGAAGGATGGTCACAACCTATCACTATTGATGCTTTTGGTGCATCTGCTCCTAAAGCTGCAGGATTCTTGTTTGCCTATTTTTATAGCACTCACGAGCAAGAATACTCGATCGTTGTAGTAGTATATCCCAAGAAAAATTATCAATCCAATAAGGAGTTATGTTCGGACTAGCAAAATACGTGAGCTCATGTTCATGTCGTTTTTGTAAAGATGATCGGGGGGTTTTGAGATTGATTAACAACAAAAACAAGTAGCAAGTAAATAAGATAGCAAATAAGATAAATGACAAGTAAAGAAAATGGGTGCTAAAGTTCAAGTATGGAAAAACATGGGATTAGAAACATCCAAGCACACTCGATTCATATTATCATGCAAACGGAATTCAACTCAATTGATGTAGACTAAGGGTGATCACGATTGTATCCTAAGCTCCCTTTCGGGTTACAAAGGTTGTTGATCCATTTTGGACTCCCAAAAGCACTTAAGATCAAATCCCAACATTAACCCCTTCCATCTAGGTACTAGTTAGACTAAACTCTCCCTTTTTGTGTACTAAGGCCAACGAATGGATTGGTTCCCCTCATTGAATTCAAATATCCTTTCGGTCAAACCCAAACTCAATGTCTATTCATGCCTTCCTAATACTATAGAGGGTCGTTTCCGTCTCACTCCAAGCAATACATACATGAAGATCATGATAGCATTTAATTACCACAAATAATCCATTGATCAACAATCCATTAAACCAATAAACATTCATGAATAACAAACCATGCCATCACAACATCAAGACAATTAAACTCCATGAATAGAAATCAACATCAATTAAATCAAAAACCAATTTAATCCACATGATAATATAAATCTAATATGCTCTTCATATTCCTAATCCCACTAGAGGGATTAGCCTAACATGATAAAAGTAATAAAACAAATAAATGATTCATTACAAATACCCATAGTCTTAGATCTAAAGAAATACAAAATGAATGGATTCTTCCCTATCAATTTCTTGAAGAGAATCTTCTATTCTTCTTGATCTCCACCTCTAGCTCTTGATTCCTTGAGATCTCTCACACCCAATGGAAGGGATGAAGTTTTGATGGAGAATTAATGGAGATGATGAAGATGGATCAAAATGGATGAAGGTTGATGAAGATGATGGTGAAAAATGGAAGAAATGGTGTGTGATGTGTGTGTAGATGATGGGATTTTCGGATCTCCTGCCAATTGTTGAATAAAGGGGTATTTATACCCCTATGGAGGCTTCTAGAAGGATCTGGAAATTTCTACAGGAAAATACCCGGCACGAGTCGTGCTCTGCAACACGGCCTCGAGGTGGCCGTGTTGTGTCTTCTGATGCTGCCGCACGGCCTCGCCTTACAGGGTCGTGTTACGCAACACGGCTCGTGTGCTGCAACACGAGTCGTGTGTTGTAACACGGGCACAGGTGTGGTCGTGTTGGCTCTTCTGATGTCGCCACACGGCCACCTTCTTACAGGGCAGTGTTGGCGACACGGCTCGTGCTCCCGACTCGACTCGTGCAACTGGACACGACCTGAAGTTACCCGTGTTGAGTGACTAGATGTCGCCACACGGCCAACTCTTACAGGGCCGTGTTGGCTACACGGCTCGTGTGCTGGCTCCTGCATTTCTTCACTGTTTTGGCTCGTTCTCCCTCGTTTCAACTCCGAATTGAGATCCGCTTTTTCCTACATCTTCCTTATCATGTTTAGCATCCAATAAAAAGTGAAAATCTTACGTTTAAGTTCATTCACACACATTTCAATAAAAATACAAAACACAACCAAATAACATATAAAATATAGATAAAATAATACGAAAATACATATAAAAAGACACTAAAATCTAGGTGAAAATAGCTCTAATCAATTCTCCGAGGAAGAAATAAGAGCAAAAGTTGACAATTGTAAAGCTCTCTATTCCATCCTGACCTCTGTCGATCAAAAGAGACATTGTCTAATTGTTAACTGCGTTCAAGCCAAAGAAGCATGGAATATACTCCAGCTTCAGTTTGAAGGATCGGAATCTGTTCGTGATTCAAAATTGCAGTTGCTTCTTACTGAGTATGATAGTCTTCATATGAGGGAGGATGAGACAATTGACGAGTACTTCACTAGGTTCACTACTCTCATTAACAAATGCCAGATACTTGGAGAAAAGATTGCAGAACCTCGTCTTGTTATGAAGATACTCAAAACTCTTTCCAAATGAGTCAGGGAGAAGGTCACTGCATTGGAAACGTTCCGAAAAATTAGGCCGATAGGATTGGATGAGCTCATCGGTGACCTCAGGACGTTTGAACTCAATCACAGCTATGATCAACTCAAAGGGAAATGTATTGCTTTTGTTACAAACAACGAAGATCTCTCTGATGATGAGGAAAGATGTCTCAGAAAGATGGATGATCTCGAACGTAACATGGCTTTACTCAGAAAGGAATATAACAAAGTCATAAGAAGATTCAAGAAGAAGGAAGGAGCAAAGAAAGCAAAACCATCCGAAAAGGTAGAGGCCAAAATCCCTGAAGGAAAAATAGAAAAGAATCAGTGCAGAGAATGTCGTGGCTTCAACCACTTTCAAGATGAATGCCCAAACTATTTGAGGAAAAGGCTCTTAAAGCTACTTGGAGTGACTCCGAATCCAAAGACGATGATCAAAGTTCACTGATTCGAAACATTGCTCTACTAGTATCACATAAGGTATCTATACAAGCAAAGAAGGAATCAAGAGATGAGTCTGATGATGAAACGACTCCGTCAGAAAAAGATATGATCAAGATCTACAAAGAAATGATAAAAGAGGTTATTTTGGCTTCTGAGATGACAAAAAGTTTATAACTGCAAATTAGTTCATCCAAGAATAAGGAAGAAGAGACAGCCAAACCGCTTGACAAAAAGGAGTGGGAGAATAAGCAGTTGAAAGAGCAGGTAAAAGAACTCAAGATAATGTAGAATTCTGCCGAGTCTGAGCTGGATGAAGCAAATGCTAAATTAGAAGAATTCAAGGGATCTGAACCTCACCAAACCAACAAGTACATTGAACTAAATTGTTCCCTTACACAAGAACTCAAATCACTAAGGAAATGAAAGATGGAAAGATCAAGATGCTACGGGAACATATTTCCAAAATGATGAAACAACTTGACAACATAATGTGGTCGATAAAAGACAAGGACAGAAGATTGGAAAGAAATCAGTATGAACTGGAATGGCTGAACACCACCATACATCGTCTCAATACTGGAAAGGCAAAATTAAATGAAGTTCTCACATCCAGTAGTGGGTATGGGAAAATCGGATTAGGCTTTCAAGGAGATATTATAGAGGAAAGACCCACTATATTTGTTAAAGAAACTGTGACCAAGATTGATGAACCAAGGTCTCATCAGGATTTTGTCTGGAAGAAAAAAGAGGTGCAACCAAAACAGATACCAAGACCCGAAAAGAGAGCACAAATTAGCCAACCAATCTCTAAAAATTGGCAGAGTCAAAAATCAAGAGAAAGGTTTCGAACTCCGATTATTTATCACTATTGTGGTCTACAAGTATATATCAGGCTTAGATGTTATCAGATGATACATGATATTCACTCAGGGAGTATAGTTGCATGGAACCTACGAGGAATCCCTGTTAATGAAGGTACCAAGGGTCTCAAACTTGAATTTAGAAATAAAGTCGTCTGCTTTTCTTCGCTTACTAGAAATAAAGCCTTTACATCTGAGTCATGGTACTTCGACAGTGGTTGCTCAAAACATATGACCAGCCAAGAAAATCTTCTAAAGGACATTAAATATAGAATTGAAACTCATGTCACTTTTGGCGATGGGAAACGCAATCTGGTCATAGGAGAAGGAACTTTAATTATGCTAGGTCTTCCTGAACTGAAAAATGTTCTTTGGTTCAAAACTTGTAAGCAAACCTTATTAGCATAAGTCAGTTATGTGATCATGACCTTCATGCAAAGTTCACAAAAAACATGTGCTACATATACGACTCAAAGAATACCTGCATCCTCTCTGGTTCTCAATTTCAGATAACTGTTATCTTCTTAACTCGGAGAAAAAATATTTAATATATGATCAGAAACAACATGATTTGTGGCATTAGCGGTTGGGTCACATGAGCTATTCGAAAATGATAGAACCCAGTCGACATGACAAAGTTCGTGGACTACCAAAATTGAAAATCTCTAATCAAATTCAGTGTGATGCATGTAGGATGGGCAAGCAAACTCGAACCAGCCACCCTTCAGTTAAAGATATTGGCACGACTCGTGTGCTAGAACTTCTTCATATGGATCTGATTGGTCCCGCATCAACTGAGAGTGTCGGTGGTAGAAAGTATATCTATGTGTGTGTAGATGATTACTTGATGAGTGATATTTTCATCTAGATTTTAGTGTCTTTTTATGTGTGTTTTCATATTATTTTATTCATTTTTGTGTACTATTTGTTTATGTTTGTGTTTTTATGGAGATGTGTGTGAATGAGCTTAAACATATGATTTTTAGGTAAAAATAGATCCTAGACATGAAAAGAAAGATGTAGGAGAAATGGATCTCAATTTGGAGTTGAAACGAGGAGAACGAGCCGAAATAAAATTAAAAAAGAGGGGTTGCACTAACACGGCCGGCAGTGTTGCAGCACACGAGCCATGTTACGCAACACGACCCTATAAGCCTTGGCCATTTTCTAACATAAAAAATGCCTACATGGCCACCCTGTGGTCGTGTTGCAGTACACGAGTTGTGTTGCTGCAGGATCAGAAACATATCAAAATTCTTTTAGAAACTTCCCAAAGAGTATAAATACCTAATACTTCAATATTTGATGAGATTTTTCGAAGTGTTTCACTCCTACACCTAGATCACACACCATTTCCTCCATTTTACACCATCATCTTCATCCATTCTTCATCCATTCATCCACACTTGATCACCCCCATCAAATCCACTATCCAAGTGATCAAGGAAGCAAGTGAGAGTAAAGATTGCAAGAAGAAGAAGGAGATCTCCATTGAAGACTTCAAAGGGGGAGTCTAATTCTAATTTTTGTAAACTTCTTTATAGTTTGATCATGGAATTTATAGATTCAATTGTCTATATTGTTTTCTCTAAGAATATAATAGACTAATCTCCTTTGTGAGATTAGCTCCATGATTGGTGTTGGATAATTTAGTTTTTATGCAATTTAATTTTAATCTTGAATGGGTTTTTTGTATTTCTATCATTGAATATTGATTGCTTGATGTATATGATGATGTGTGTGATTAATTATCATGGGCATGTGATTAGATTGAGAAATCAGTTATGTGTTTAGGATAGTTCATTGAATCATTTCATCATACACTTCATGTGCATTAATTTAGAATGAGATAGAGATATCCTTCTAGATTTAGAACTCTTTGATAGAATATTTGATTAGCTTGATCGAGAGATTAGTTGATTAGATGAGGGAACCCAAACCATTAGTGAATTCATAGTACCTTAAAAGGGAATATTGTCTATGATTTAGTACCTAATTAAGGAGCTCGTAGAGTAATTAGTACCTATTGGGAGGTGATAAGTCGTAATTTTACACGATTATTTTGGATGTAATTCACTTCTTTACGCGTGAGTTGTGAATTATTTAATACTAATTACGACTTATATATATTTTATACACTTATACTTAATTATTTTATTTCTTATTGAAACAGGCCAAAATTGAGATAAATTGTATAGTCACAATAATTTATTTTGTGTGACTGATACAATAATTTTTATTGCAGGAAAATTAAAGATTTGACAAGGCAAAATAAAAGAGGGATTTGATTTGTAGAGCAAAAAGAAACTTACAAAAGATGAAAAGATCCAATGAACTTGGACACTCCTCAAGAAGGAATGTCAAAGATAAATTAATTCATGATTCTTTATGGAATATATTAATCTTGGGAGATCACACACTCACGAATCAGACACGCTAAGAAGCAGATAGGAGGCGACGGGAAGAACTCCACCACTTAAAACATCGGGTTAGTCTTTTTAATTTATTTTATTTTATTTCAATTATGTAATTTCGTTTCTAGTCCAAGGATATTGTGAACCTCCATTGATGAATTTACATGTTTGATTATGAATAAAAATTATCAACTTGTTTTATGAATTTATTTTGTGATGGGCTTTGATATGAATTATGATTTTTTAATTGCTTGTTTAGACTACCCCTCTAATAGGTGATTGATTGTTCAATAGCTATTTTACATATTATAATCCGTAATTGTTATAATAAGTGAATCGAGTAGCAAAATGAGTAAGTACCTCTTGAAATTACTAAATCTAGGTTGTATGATTTGCTACCCCCATTTTCAAAGCCTAATAGTCATAATATCTAAATCTTTATGCATTGTCGAGTTCGAATCCATAGGGTCACTTGAGAATAGTTTAATCTAGAGGTCGTACCCTAGGTTATTAAACTTAAGGATATTTCGAGTTAATTGGTCGTACTATTAGCTTAGGGGCTTAAGTTTATGAACTTGTTGGTGTTTTAGGAATTTCATCCATGCAAATTAGGATACGGGAGGGGATCAAATCCTTGGACTAGGTTTGTTTTTATTTATTATCTTAATTTTATATTTTTGCTATTTTAATTATTTATTTTCATGTTTAATAGTTGTTAGAATTTAATTCAAACCCCCCTCCGGTTACTTTTGAAAATACTTTAAATTTAATTAAAATTCAATTACTCCCTGTGGGTTCGACCCTTACTTACCCTACTACATTCTTAGTGGGTTTGTTTGAAAAAATTATAAATATTATTTTTGGGTGCCGGCGACAGTACATCAAATTTTGGCGCCGTTGTCGGGGAGTAATCCCAAATTTTTGTTGAATTTTTTGTGTTTTATTTTATTTATTTTCGAATTTTTCCCAGCAGTGCACTTACACTGAACCTTCAGTGTCAGGTCTACCCTATTTTTATTTTTCTAATTTTTCGTGAATAATCACTTTCTCACCTTGCAGGCTTAGTTTTAATGGATCGATATCATGGTTACTATGGTCAGAATGTTCAGCCATGTAGAGTTTGTGCAACCACACTTCATTCCACTCATGATTGCATATTCTTGATTGATAGATTAGTGGTGAGACGAAAAGATGAATATTGGAGTGCTAATCAACAAAAGCACTAGAATGATCAACCATATGTCAATACTTACAATCAAGGGTGGCGTAATCCTCATCATTCCCGATATGTGGACCACTATCATAATCAACCTTACGAATATCAAAGGCATGGCTACTATGAGCAAAGACCTTAATCCTTCAATGATAGTGAATGCTATTATGAGGATGATGGGTATTATGGTGATGAATAAAGTTCGAAGCTTCATTGGAGTCCTTGATGAAACAGATGGAAATTAGTAATTTGATATTTCAACAAGGAACCCAATTGAGTCTTTGGACTTTGGAGCATCATTGTAGCCATTTAAAGACCGAGGTTGAACGTATGGTGGCACAACAAAGTGCAAATCATGAAGAATGTGTTGTGGAGTCCACCAATGATGAGACATTCGAGATTGAGACCAAAATTGAAGGAGAAGATGTGCTAAAGATTCTGCAAATTTTGTGCAGAAAATTCTGGAAGCAGATACTGACACTTAAGCCTTCAGTGTCAATTCTACTGAAAACGAAAATCAGGTAAAATCATCCGAATCAGTTTTCATTCATTCTGATATTTTTTCATATTCCTGCAGGTTGCCAAAGTTTGTTGATCCTCAAGTAAAGGAGAACATTTATGTGTTTCGGATTGAAGAGATTCATAATCCTTTTCTTGAGTCGATCAAACAATTGTCCATGGAGCTTTACACAAAAAGGCTGACCAAGAACCATATAATTTTGAAGGGAGAAAACACTTCTCGCAAACCAATAAGATCATTATATTGGTTTGAACATTTTACTCCTACTACGTGAAAGGGAAGTGAACATCGAGCCAACGACGTTAAGAAAAGGCGCTTATTGGGAGGCAACCCAACATAGGTTCTTATTTTAATTTTTAATTTTATTTTCTTAACAAATAATCTTGTTCTTTTGGTGTGTGCTTAATTATAGGCTATGGTGTGAAACGATGATGGTGTTGGTGAGTTTTTGAAAAAAAAATTCCAGCCTTGGTTGATAATTGAGCTTAATCCGGTGAGTTCTTTCCACTCTTGCACTTGATTATCCCTTGAATTTTATTGAGTTTGTTTGCATGAGGGCAATCAAAATAATTAGGTGTGGGTAGGTTAGGTGTATTGAGTGGTACTTGAAATTGTAATTTTTTTATTTAATTACAAGTGCATAGTAATTCATTTGAAATCTTATTTTTATATTTGTGCACATGTGAAATTAGTGTTGGATTTATGTTGAGATTGTGCCTTTGATATGTGAAATATTTGGCATGACAAGAGAGTTAGATTTGATGTTTCTATACTTATGAGTTGTTGGAGTTGTCTTGTTATTTTTGTGATGAATGTGGAATAATTTTTTGCTTGAGAATTCATGGCAAAATTACCCTATCATTGTGAGCTTTGAGCCTTAAAGAGCTATTCATACTATATAAGCTCTATTTTCTTGATTGAGTGCAAATTGGACTTGTTATGTACATTCTAGAACTTGCTCCTTGAATACATTTTGAGATCTTACATTTGAGCATATGTAATTAAATGATAAAGGCACTTAGGTAACCATATTTTGGCTTTCTTTTTACCTACCTAATCATATAAATCCTTTATGAGAGCCAAGTTGAGCCTAATATTTTCTTTGATGAATGAGCATATTAATTAGCCATGTTCCATTTCTTTCTTGAACTCTTCCATTTGAACCTCCTGTTGGCTTTTGGATCTTTTAGTTAGCGTGATTCGTTAGGGATCCATGTAAACTATAACAGCAGAAGCAATGATTAAAGTTTACAATACCTTTCACCAGGGAATTATGCTGAAGATCTACTGCAGAGAACTACCTCTTGATCTTCTGCTGCATGACCCAAGTCCAATCCTGGTGTTGTGAGGGTAACAATCTATAAGATCTTCTTAATCTGCTTCTCTCCCTTCTTTACGTCAAAAGAGGCGCAGGAACTAGGGTATCAAGAAGCTGAGATGACTTTTATATTGGGCTACAGCCCAAAGCTTATACTTAAGTCTAATAATAATAATATAATCCAATAAAATATTATTACTACACTGCCTTTCCAATCCTAAAATTACATTTTGGGCTCCTTCTTATTATGAGCCCGAAAATCTCCCCATGTTTAAGATATACAATGCCCATTAATTAATTAAGTTACTGATAACTCAAATTAATTAATATCTCTTCCAAGAGTAGTACCACTCAACCTTATTATCATGCCGAAATTAATCCACTTGCAAGATTTACATGATAATCCTTATGAGCTCCTCAAGTGGACATCATCAACTTATGTCGGATACGGATTCCTTCTACAATCAACAGCACACCATAGAGACAACACTACTTCCCAACTCACCGAGTTTGTTGATTTAATACATGTAAATCTCACCCATTGATGAATCAAAGAAATATATACTGCCTTACGTGTCGAGGTTATTGTATAGGGATTAAGAGTATGAACATCCATAATAACTGAGATCAAGTTCTCCTATATAGACAGTACAAGTCGAACGATCTCAATCGATCCTGCTCAATACACACAAGGTGTACTAATGTGATTCTATAGTCAAGACAAACTAATACCAAATCACACTACAACCATCTCGATAGATAGTCCCCATCTATCTCAGTTGTGAGCATCTGTTTATACTTTATAAAAAACCGATAATATGATCTTCCGCGTGTTGTCGCACAACATATTATCTACAGTATAAAGTAAATAGACTTTTGCACAAATATATAAATAAAAAATTTATAATATGCAAAACGTTTGATCATATGATTCTCATTTCAAATAAAATTGTTAAAATATTATTCAATACAAAAGCTAGGCTTTTAATATACAATCTAACAATCTCCCACTAATACTAAAAGACTATGCTGCCATATCTGCTGACACGCATCTAATCTCCATTCCTTCTACATGCCCATTGAACGCTTTCGCTGGAAGGCTCTTAGTAAAAGGATCAGCCAGGTTATCCTCCGATGCAATCTTAGCGACAACGACCTCCCCTCTTTTAATGATATCTCGTATCAGGTGGTACTTGCACTCAATGTGTTTACTCGCCTTATGGGTTCGTGGTTCCTTTGAGTTTGCTACGGCACCACTTTTATCACAATAAATTATGATCGCTTTGGGCAAAGCAGGAATCACATCCGAGTCCATTAAGAAGTTCCTAAGCCATACTGCTTCTTTAGCTGCCTTAGAGGCTGCTACATATTCAGCTTCAATGGTGGAGTCAGCAATGCATTTATGCTTTACACTCCTCTATATTATGGCTCCTCCTCCAAGAGTATACACATAACCCGGGGAGGATTTACTAGCATCCCTATCTGACTAGAAATCCAAATCAGTATAACCCAAAGGTAACAAAGTATCTACCCGGTAAATCAGCACATAATCCCTAGTCCTTCGCAGGTACTTCAAAATATGCTTTACTGCAGTCTCATGCCCTTGTCCTGGATTACTTTGATACCTACTGACCATGCCCACGACATAACAGATATCTGGTCTTGTTGATGCGTGTTTTCTATGCATGCAAAATTAATCCTCAAGTATTAAGGATATCAGTTGCAGCTCAAGCAAGCGACCAAGTGAATATCGAACCCAAAGGATGGCGTATTATCAATTTAATTATTATCTAAATTAATTAAGACGATTATGGCAATATAGTTTGAGGTTTAGAATTATTAAAATACTAAACAAGTAATTAAAATAACAAATAAAATAAAGTTGCTTGAAAAATACGAAAGTGGATCAAGTAGGAGAATAGGTAGCTCTAAGATAATCCAGTTTCACTCATTAATTTTTCTTCCGTGTGTTGATGTCAGACTCTGCCTTGTGGAATATGGACGCATCACTAAACCATGCATATCTACTCTATAGACACAAGTAAACATGCGAGTAACACGTGTGAATAACCTCGGAGCAAGAGATATAATTTCATCCCCTTTCTAGGTACTATCAATATCAATTATTTCCCTCTAGGATTGGTACTCTAACCCGATATGATCTCCCTTTATAGGAACTATGAAGTTAACCTCTTTATCCTACTTACTAACATGAATTCAATTCAATTAATAAGTATTCATATATGATAGTTCTAATGAAGCTTTGGAGTCCCCTCACTTAGAATCATAACATGAAATCCTGCTCAGCAGTGAACGCACTCAATCAATAACCAAGATATGTATTCAGACTCTACATAACAGTTAATGATGCACAAAACGACCGTGAATATGGATTAAGAAAGCACAATCATATATAAAATAAATCCACAAGTAGTGTTGTATGGAGTTTACACACGAAAGTTCAATTAATTGGTAAAAACCTTCACAATCATAGTTTTACCTAAAAGGCTCTATCCCATGATGCTACGAAGAACAATCATGGGTGTTGGATAGATCTTACCCGGATGTCCGAAAAATGCAAGATAAATTAGGAAACGATAAAACCCCTAGATGTGGCGTCATCGCATCCTTCTCCGTCTTGAATCCTCCTCTTGGTTCTCCTCTTGATTCTACAATGAATCTTCAAAGTGATGGATGGATAGAGAAAAGAAAGTGGATAATGGTTAGGGGGTGATCCCCCCTTGTGGGGTGTGGTATGGTTGTGGCCTCTCTTATGGCTTTCTTTTATTATGTATTATGTTTAATGGTGTGATTTACACCCCCTTTTATACTTGTAAGCTCTCCTTCTAGGCCTTGGAATGGGCTTTTTGGGTGAACAAACGCATTGAAGGTGTAAAAATATGGATATGGTAAGTTTCTGCATGTCAATTCGACCAAAGAGCCAGGTCGAATTCTCCCCTCCAGGTCAAATTGGAGGTTGAATTTACCTACTGAAAGCTTCAGGTGCTCAATTCGACCAGCACAACAGGTCGAATTGAGGTGTCGTGGTCGAATTAACTCTTTTGTCATCCGATTCGATCTCAATTCGACCTCACCATTTCGCGTATAACTTCCACATCCGAGCTCCGATTTGAGTGATTCTTGTGCTCACGCGATCCTCTCTTCCTTAGCTTTCTATCCATATAAAGAACTTACAGAAACTCTAATATTTAAATATGTAACATGTCATGGAAACTGGACAATCATTCTGAACATGAACAGCATGTGTGACGTCACCACTTTGATCATAACTCTCTAATTTGGAATCCGATTGGGGTGTTCTTCTTACCAAAACGACCCTCTCTTCAGTGGCTTTCCAAACATGTATTACATTAACAGTTTTGATCTTCATAACAACACAGAAAATTTATGAAAGTTGGACGTGTATTTTTCAGCATCCTTGCACAAATTGCGCCTTTTCTCCAACCTTGCACTTTTGATCCTTTTTCCACCTAAAATACAACAAAACACCTCAAGTGCACCTTATTCTCACATATAACGAATATAAGACCATTTTGCTAATATATGACAGTAATTCCAATCAAGAAGGTGTTAAATTGGACAATAAAACACGCTTATTTTCACTCTCATCAATCCCCCAAACTTACCCGTTGCTCGTCCCGAGGCAACAAAATAAAAATAAAGAGAGAGAGAAAATAAGAAAATTAGCGAGGAAACAAGGACTATGATCAATACCCCATTCAAAATACAATTGTCCTCAACTTAGATCATGCAACTCTTATTACATGTAATACTCAATTCATGGCATACAAGATAAGACAATCACCACCAATTCAAATTCTCCATTGAAATGTTCTCACAGGAAGTATATATCACTCGCACTCAAATGTAAAGATGTACACTTATGGGTTAAGGTGTTTACGCTCAAATTCAATTCAAGTGCAAGCGTAACCATAAGCTTGCCAAACGTCTCAAACTCTTTACCACTAAAAGTATGATTCGACAATGGGATCAAAAAAGAATTTCTTTTGGATGTAATGTTGTCTCTTTGGTTAAGATAGGAAATATATGGACAATGTGACTCAAATAGTGGAGAACTAAAGCTGATTGATTGTTCACTTCAACTTTCATCCTCTCTTCCTTTTCAATGCAGACGATTTTCATTCCTTCTTCACCTTCAAGCACAACTATTTTTCTTTTCTCAAGCACATCCTTTTTTCCTTCTCTTTTTCTACTTTTTCTCTCGAGGTACCAGTTTCGGGTACTACCTCACGTATCCTCCATAGGGTACTAGATTTAAGCACTATCCTAGGGTATTTGATTCAATGGAGTACTAGATTTAAGCACTACTCCAAGATTTTCTCCTTAAATGCATTATCAAGCTAAATCACTATTTCAATACCAATTTCATTCCTTCCCAAGTTGTTATCAAGCTCCATCAACACACTTTGAAAAGCCATTAATTCTCCACTAGAAGGACAATTAAGGCTAAAAAAATTTAGAAGCTCAAAGTGGTTCTTTCTCGTAGGCTACCAAAGAATGAGGTTTTTAAGCTCAACATGGCTAACTATGGATAAACAATCATATGGTAGGGAATTATCTGGCTAAGTGACTCATAATTCAAGGATGGCCTAAAATCATCTCTCATCATCTAACACAACATGTAGTTTCAAGTAAGACAAGAGGCAAGTTTTAGAATACACACACAAGAACGATACTCACCAGAAAAGAAATATCATGTGATTATGTAACATGATCAACGAGGCTCAAAATCTCACATGGGTTTTCAACACGTAACAGAGCACTTTCCATGGTATGTAATATCCCACAAGTACACATAGAACTTCATATCACATTATAACTCAAGTACATTTCCTTCAACAATTTCAAGAGCAAATGAAATTTAAGCACAATTTAAACATATAAGCTCATGTGGATAACAAGCATAAACTCAATCATATCCTTCCACTCTCATGAATTAAAAGCACACATAAAAAAAATTAGAATAAGAAAACGAGGGCACCTGATTTTTCTTCAATGTATACATGAGCTCATCAGCGTAGAACTCGTCTTGCCACTCTTTTACCTTTTTCTATCATCAAAGCTCAAACACACTCATCATCACATGATTCATAAATAATAATATAGGAAAACTATAAGAAAGACTTAATTGACTATCTAATCGACTCCACACACTAGAAACACAATTGAACACTTGGCAAATTGAAAAAATTGACACATCAAAACCGATTAAAGTTTCAACATACCGCAAAAAATTAACTCTCCTAGCAAACATTACAAAGAAAAGATTATACTCTTGGTGCTTCAATGAGGTAAGTACATCACACCCCCCAAACTTAGTAAAAATGTGAGTTGCAATTAATTTACAAAGAGATGTAATTGTCGATTAGTAAGTACCTTAAATATAAAAATTTCTTACTCACACGAAAGAAATAAAGTAATAAAACAGAAGGGCAAGCCCCCAACAGGTACTCATGTTTAACATCGGAGAGTCACGACGGATGTAACCTTTTAAACTACTGGATCAGAGGATGATCTTCTCGTATCCTCACCTTCAAATACTTTTTCCCTCTTCTTGTCTACACTCAACACCTCACCTTTCTTGGTTACAAAAATATGATCATTGGAATTTCCTTCCTCCCATGGCTGTCTAGACACCTCCTTGTCAATTTTCCACTTAAATTCAGAATCATCTACCTTAGAAAAATCAAGATTAAACAAGTTAGAAACCACATCAATGCTCTTGCATGATTGAGTCTCCATGGGCATCTTCATTGCATGATCAAGAGAGAAAACCACATCTTCATTATCCATCTGCAGTCTAAGCTTTTCGGCTCTCAACTTCTTTGCTCTTTCCCACTTCTTCTCCATTGTAAGATTAGTATTCTTCTCATGTAATGGTACTGGAGTAACATCAACATCATGTGGAGCGTTCAGTATGGAAAACGGTACAGAACAGTTGGGTTCGACCAGGATTCGACCAGGGCTACTAGTCGAATTGGGTATGTAGTGGTTGAATTGTGCACCTAGAAGTCCATTCTCACCCTATATGCTCAATTCGACCAGGATTCGACCTGATGGTCTAGTCAAATTGAACTGCTCCTGGTCGAATTGGCTCTCTGTATAATTTTTCTCCTCCAATTCGACCTCAATTCGACCTGAGGATCTGTCGAATTGAATGGCTGCTGGTCGAATTGGGCTTCTGATGAAACAGAGTGCTCCGGAAGGTGGGATTCGACCTCAATTCGACCTGGTCTTCTGGTCAAATTGAAGTGGTTTTGGTCGAATCGAGGCTCTTTTGCTTTTAAATCACGTTCAAGTGTCCAATTCGACCTCCCCTACTGAATTCAACCTGAAGTGTTGGTCGAATTAGGGTGGAATTGAGCCCTCGATGTGTTTAATTTAAATTTTGGCCTCATAGGTCCCTCGTACTATGCTCCAAACCTTAACGTGATAGCTTTATCTTCCAATTTTTGTGTCAATTGATTCACGTTCGCGGTCATCTGCCCCCTAATTAAAGTTAGGGTCCTTCAACTTCTTAGATAAATCTTCATGATCAACATTCATTCTAGCTGCGATGTGGTCAACCCTTGTATCGTTCTCAGCCATGTATCGATTGAAGGTATCTTCAACACTCTTCACTTTGTGCTGCTTCATACTATGCTCCCTTAGTGTCAACTATGTAATTTGCTTCTGTTGGGACTCTAGTAGCTTGTTGATATTAGCTAGACTAGAGACGATCTTATCATCCCTATTCGGCTTCACTTGATGTTCAACTTGCACTACCGTGCCAAGTATATATGATGTTCTATCTCTCTGTACATTCCAGTCACGTGAATTCGTAGAGATGTCTTCAAACAACTTTTCTGCTTCAAGTGCTGTTTTAGATAACAATGCTCCTCCTGATGATGCATCAATAAAAATACGCGACTCACAATCCAATCCATAGTAGAAGATGCTTATGTACTCAGCCTTAGCCATCCCATGTTGTGGACACCTCCTAAGCATGTTTTTAAACCTGTCCTACGCCTCATGAAATTTCTCATCCTGATTCATAGCAAATTGGGTGATCTCTTACCTCATCCTTAAGATTCTTGAGGGTGGCATGTATCTCTCCAAAAACTTCTACTGCAGTTGGTCCCATGTAGTGCAGTCTATGGCATTAAGAGTCTCATACCAAACTTCTGCTTTATCAATCAAAGAGAACTTGAATAGGGCGATCCGCCTAGCATTATCATTAGCTCCATCACCCTTCTGAGTGTTTGCATAACCAAGAAATCTTTGGAGATGCTGATACGGATCTTCAAAACAACCTCCAGAAAAGGGATTCTTCTCTACCATGTTAATAAGAGCGGGATGTATCTCAAAATCATCATCTTCCCCTCTTGCTCCTATCAACCCCATGTTACCAATACCATAGTTCATGAAAATTTCACGTATGGCAACATCATTCGAATTCTGCCTTGCACCGGTCATGTTTAGCCCTGTGTGTTATTCCTTCTTTCCTTCCTTTCCTTTTCCTAGTGCACAAGTACCTCAGAAAAATTCAATGTTAGATAGAAATAAATAATCACAAATAGAAGTCTTAATCAAACTAGAAATAATAAAATCAATAATAACAGCCATCCCCAACAATGGCGCCAAGAACTTGATGTGCGTTTTCTTTGCACGCAAAATTAATCCCCAAGTATTAAGGATATCAGTTGCAGCTTAAGCAAGCGACCAAGTGAATATCGAACCCAAAGGATGGTGTATTATCAATTTAATTATTATCTAAATTAATTAAGACGATTATGGCAATATAGTTTGAGGTTTAGAATTATTAAACTACTAAACAAGTAATTAAAATACAAATAAAATAAAGTCACTTGAAGAATATGAAAGTGGATCAAGTAGGAGAATAGGTAGCTCTAGGATAATCCAGTTTCACTCATTAATTCCCTTCCGTGTATTGATGGCCGACACTACCTTGTGGAATATGGACGCATCACTAAACCATGCATATCTACTCTATAGACACAAGTAAACATGCGAGTAACACGTGTGAATAACCTCGGAGCAAGAGATATAATTTCACCCCCTTTTCTAGGTACTATCAGTATCAATTATTTCCCCCTATGATTGGTACTCTAACCCGATATGATCTCCCTTTATAGGTACTATGAAGTTAACCTCTTTATCCTACTTACTAACCCGAATTCAATTCAATTAATAAGTATTCATATATGATAGTTCTAATGAAGCTTTGGATTCCCCTCACTTAGAATCATAACATGGAATCCTGCTCAGCAGTGAACGCACTCAATCAATAACTGTTTGCCTATTTTTGTAGCACTCACGAGCAAGAATACTCGATCGTTGTAGTAGTATATCCCAAGAAAAATTATCAATCCACAAAGGAGTTATGTTCGGACTAGCAAAATACGTGAGCTCATGTTCATGTCGTTTTTGTAAAGATGATAGGGGTTTTTGAGATGATTAACAACTAAAGCAAGTAGCAAGTAAATAAGAGAGCGAATAGGAGAAATGACAAGTAAAGATGAATAACAAGTAAAGAAAATGGGTGCTAAAGTTCAAGTATGGAAAAACATGGGATTAGAAACATCCAAGCACACTCGATTCATATTATCATGCAAAAGGAATTCAACTCAATTGATGTAGACTAATGGTGATCACGATTGTATCCTAAGCTCCCTTTCGGGTTACAAAGGTTGTTGATCCATTTTAGACTCCCAAAAGCACTTAAGATCAAAGCCCAACATTAACCCCTTCCATCTAGGTACTAGTTAGATTAAACTCTCCCTTTTTGTGTACTAAGGTCAACGAATGGATTGGTTCCCCTCATTGAATTCAAATATCCTTTCGGTCAAACCCAAACTCAATGTCTAATCATACCTTCCTAATACTATAGAGGGTCGTTTTCGTCTCACTCCAAGCAATAATACATGAACATTATGATAGCATTTAATCACCATAAATCAATTCATTGATCAAAAATCCATTAAACCAATAATCAATTATGAATAACAAACGATGCCATCACAACATCAAGACAATTAAACTCCATGAATAGAAATTAACATCAATTAAATCAAAAACCAATTTAATCCACATGATAATACAAATCTAATATGCTCTTCATGTTCCTAATCCCACTAGAGGGATTAGCCTAACATGATAAAGGTAACAAAACACATAAATGATTCATTACAAATACCCATAGTCTTAGATCCGAAAGAAAATAAAAAGAGATGTGAATCTTCCCAAGCAATTTCTTGTAGAGAATCTTCAATACTTATGGATCTCCAACTCTAGCTCTTGATTTCTTGAGATCTCTCATACCCAATGGAAGGGATGAAGTGTTGATGGAGAATTAATGGAGATGATGAAGATGGATCAAGATGGATGAAGGTGAATGGAGATTATGGTGTGAAATTGAAGGAAAGGTGTGTGATGTGTGTGTAAAGGATGGAAAATCCGATCTCCTCTATCCAAATATTGAAATGGGGTATATTTATACCCCATGTGGGCCTTCTAGAAGATTCCAGCAATTTCCTGCATTTTGCACCAACACGGCTCGAGCTCCGCCGCACGCCCCATGTTCTAACACAGCACACGAGTCGTGTTCCGCACTCGGCCACAGGTGTGGCCGTGTTGTATTTTCTGACGTTGTCACACGGCTTTTTGGACAGGCCCGTGCGCGGTGCACGGGCCGTGTGTTTGTACTGGGCATGGGTCGTGTTCTGCACTCGGCCACAGGCATGGCCGAGTTGGTGTTTCGAGTGTCAGCGCACGGCTATTCTGACAGGGTCGTACGCTGCACACGGCCCGTGTTGTGCAGCTTCCGTTTTTGCCCGTTCTCTCTCGTTTCAACTCCGAATTTAGATCCGCTTTTTCCTATGTCTTCCTTATCATATCTAGCATCCAATAAAAAGTGAAAATCATATGTATAAGCTCATTCATAGACATTTCCATAAAAACACAAAATATAACCAAATAACATACAAATACGGAAAAAAATCATACGAAAAGACATATAAAAAGACACTAAAATCTAAGTGATAATAGCGCCAATCAAACCCCCCAAACTTAAGGTGTTGCTCGTCCCCGAGCAACAAAAATGACAAACCAAAAGGAGAAATTTTCACCTAGAAAAAGACTAAATGAACATAAGTAATAACACATCGTTAGCGATAACAACTACAAACTATGCTAAGTCATCCTACAACATTAAAATCATAACATGAAGAATTAGCAAGTTCAATCAAAAGAGAGTAATAGTGTAATATAGTCCCTTGTAGTCCAAGCCTCACAATGGATATCGATGTCTCTCAATACTCTTTTGAAATAGGATAAAGCAACACTCATCAACCGATTGGCTTGACTCGCTATAAGCTTGCTCGTGGACTACATTCACAAACCACTAAAGTTTCAATTAATGATCAAAAAGGTCTTTAATTAGGATGTAATGATAGGCTCTTTGGTATGGTAGGGAAGATATGGATAATAGTGACTCAACAAGTGTAAGTAATCAAAGAGATGATCAATTTCCTCAACTTCTCCACTTTTCTTTCTTCTTTTCTTATCTTTACAATCTCAATCACTATTCATTAACTTTCCTTGGATTGAGCTTCTTTTGATGCATGCTTCCTATCTTTGAATTTTGTTTACTTGAGCATTTTGATGTTGATTTGCTCCTTTTCTAACTTTGAGGTTGCATGTGCCTTCTTGTTGTTGCTCTTTTCATCCTTTTTCTTGCTTGTTTACCATGTCCTTTACTTCTTTTGATTATTCAATCAATCCTTTCTAGCCACCATCTCCTCAATTACTCACATAATGGATATATATAAGGCTTAAGTGGGTAATCAAGGCTTGAAATGTGCTAAATTCACAAGAAATAAGCTTATAGGCTCAAAGTGGTTGACTAAGGATGGTGTTCAAGGTAGGAACATATATGGCAATGACTATAATAACAAGGATGGCCTTAGATCATTTCACTAATCTCCACTAATTGGGCTCGTTCCTATAGTCCTTGAGCAAGTTCTAACTTATCAAATACAACCGATCCACTCATGAAAAAATACCATGTATGCATGGTTGAGGCTCAAATGCTCACAAGCTTGTGCTCGGACCTTAAGGAACTTATTACACCGCATTCATCTCAAAATTGAACAAGTTAAGTAAAACATGTCACAATTTGAAAGTGTAGAGATTCTTAATCATAGTTTGTCATCACTTATCACCACAACCTATCATCACTCACGTTCAAAAATGACTCACGACATCCCTAAACAAACCACCAAACATCCCAAGACAAGAATGAAAATACACACAACATACAAATAAGGACTCAACAAACAAGACACAACAAAAACACAAAATACCATCATCCATGCGAAAATTAAGCACACATTCAAATCATCCCTAGACAATTAAGCTCACAAACATCCCACTCTTTATTGAAAAGGAAATCCTAAGTTACGAAAGTAAACCTCCCACAAACATAACACATGAAGTAGCATGCTAGTCACAACAATCCAAATCAAAATCAATTCATATCAAGTAATAAAATGATAAGGTGTAGAGTACTCCCTCGATAGGCATTTGGTAAGGAAAGCGTTAGCTCCAAGCTCCATCATGCTTCCAATACCTCTCATTCATGCTCAAACACTCAACAAACACCATTAGTTCAATAATTTCATTATGAATATGGACTATCATGCACTTCAACACCACCAATCATGCCAAAATCAAACCAATACTCATGAGAAAAAAATTTTAAAATTGACCCAATTTTACAAGAATCATACTCAAGTGGTGAGTCACACCACACAATCTCCCCCCCCCCCCCAAACTTAAATCGAAACAAGAGTTGAGACTTAAGTTTGCAAAAAGTGGTGAGACTTACCCTTGTAGTTTCCATTGATGATCTTTTTGTTGAGAAGTAACCGCATCCAAATGACTCAAGCTATGTCCACCACGCACTAGCACCCCCAAACTTAACTCGAGACAAGAGTCACGAATTAAGTTTGCAACAAGTGGTGGAATATGTCAACTTGAATCCATGAAGCATTTCTCTTTTCTCAATGAGCATTTTTCTCCATGAGCACAATCAACCTACAAGTCCAAAATACAAAACAACAAAACCACAACCATTATTGAAAGCACTAAAATAAAGCAATAAAAATAGTGATGGGTGCCTCCCATCGAGCGCTAAGTTTAACGTCTTCAAGCTAGACAAATTTTGAGATCATCTTTCAAATAAAGTATCCACAAAGAGGGTCTCCCTTTGTGATGGATCCACATAGTGCTTCACACGATGACCATTAACCAAGAACTCTCCCCCGTTCTCATCCATAACTTTTAGAGCTCCCCCATCAAGTACTTCCTTTACCACATAAGGTCCTCTCCATTTGGACTTCAACTTGCCCGGGAAAAGTCTTAGTCGAGAATTGAATACCAACACCTTTTCACCCTTTTCAAAGCTCTTCTTCCTCAAACGAGCATCATGCCACCTCTTGGTTTTCTCCTTAAAAATCCTTGAATTTTCATAAGCACTTTCTCTAAATTCCTCAAGCTCATTCAACTACAAGAATCTTATCTTCTTCGAAGCTTTCATGTCAAAATTCAATTTCTTAATGGCCCAATAAGCTTTATGCTCTAACTCCACGGGAAGATGACAAGACTTGCCATAGACAATTTGAAAAGGAGACATACCAAGAGTGGTCTTGAATGCGGTTTGAAAGGCCCACAATGCATCATCAAGTTTATTAGACCAATCCTTTCTACTCACACTCACTGTTTTCTCCAAGACTTGTTTGATTTGTCGATTAGAAATTTCAGCTTGACTATTCGTTTGAGGGTGATACGGAGTAGACACTCGATGCTTCACTCCATAAGTCTTGAGAATGTTCTCCATGAGCTTATTTATGAAGTGACTACCCCCATCACTTATCAACACTCTAGGTACTCCAAATCTTGTGAAGATATGCTTCTTTAGAAACCCCATGACCACTCTAGCATCACTTGTTCTTGAAGGTATGGCCTCAACCCATTTCGAGACATAGTCTACCGCCAATAGGATGTATAGGAATCCATTGGATTGAGGAAATGGTCCCATGAAATCGATGCCCCACACATCAAATATCTCCACTTCTTGAAAGCTCTTAAGGGGCATCTCATCCCACTTGGAGATTCCTCCCATCCTTTGACACCGATCACAACCCTCTACAAATTTCTTACAACTCTTGAACAAAAATGGCCAATACAATCCCGATTATAAGACTTTTGCAGTGGTCTTTTGAGCTCCAAAATGGCCTCCACTAGGTGAAGAGTGGCAAAACTCCAACACACTATTCCATTCTTCCTCGGGTATACATCTTCGCACAAGAGAATCATTACACATCTTGTACAAGAATGGATCATCCGATAAGTAACTTTTAACATCATGAAAGAACTTCTTGGATTGATACTTATTAAGCTCATAAGGCCTCCTTCCACTAGCCAAGTAATTCACATAGTCCGCATACCACGGGCTTCCTTCTTGCTCCACTAAAGCCTCAATTTGATAGCAATCACATTTCAAGATTTCTTCATCGGGAAAAACCTTCTTGATTAACTCATAAGTACTTTCACAATGCTCCCTCGACTCTAACCTTGAAAGATGGTCGGCTACCACATTCTCCGTGCCCTTCTTATATCTCACTTCAATATTAAATTCTTGAAGAAGTAGTACCCATCTTATCACACTTGGCTTTGCATCCTTCTTTGCCATGAGATACTTGATAGCGGCATGGTCGGTGTATACAATAGTCTTCGTTCCTACCAAATAAGGACGAAACTTATCAAATGCGTATACTACCGCCAAGAACTCTTTTTCGGTAGTAGTGTAGTTCCTTTGAGCCGCATCAAATGTCTTGCTTGCATAGTAAATGGCTCGGAATTTTTTCTCTCTTAGTTGCCCCAAAACCACTCCAAGAGCTACATCATTTGCATCACACATCAATATAAATGGCTCCTTCCAATCGGGGGTGATCAAGATGGGTGATGAAATCAAAGCTTCCTTTAGCACCTGAAAAGCATTTAAACAATTATCATCAAACTTAAATGACACATCTTTTTCAAGGAGATGAGATAGAGGTTTAGAAAATGAAGAAAAATCCTTGATGAATGTACGATAGAACCCGGCATGACCAAGGAACGATCGTACTCCCTTCTCATTTGTTGGCGGTGGAAGCTTCTCTATAGCAACAACTTTGGCTCGGTCAACTTGCAATCCCTTTGAATAGATGTGATGTCCAAGTACAATGCCATCATTTACCATGAAGTGGCACTTCTCCCAATTCAACACTAAATTAGTGTCTTGACATCGCTTCAAAACAATAGCAAGGTTAGACAAACAAATATCAAAAGAAGAACCAAACACCGAAAAGTCATCCATGAACACTTCCATTATATTCTCAATTAATCCTTCAAAGATTGCCATCATACACCTTTAAAAGGTGGCCGGTGCATTGCAAAGTCCAAATGGCAATCTTCGAAAAGCAAATATTTCATAAGGACAAGTAAAAGCGGTCTTTTCTTGGTCTTCGGGTGCTATGAGAATTTGGTTATACCCAGAATACCCATCAAGAAAGCAATAAAACTCATACTCGGCCAACCTATCCAACATTTGATCCAAGAAAGGTAAGGGGAAGTGATCTTTACGTGTGTTTTCATTAAGCTTTCTATAATCAACACACACATGCCACCCCGTCACCGTCCTAGTGGCTATGGTCTCATTTTTCTCGGTCTTCACTATAGTCATACCCCCTTTTTTAGATACTACATGCAACGGGCTCACATAGGGGCTATCACTAATAGGAAAGATCATATCAGAATCTAACCACTTAAGAACCTCTTTTTTTACCACTTCTTGCATGATAGGATTAAGTCTTCTTTGGTTTTGAACACAAGCTTTCCCTTCATCCTCAAGTCTTATCTTATGCATGCAAATTGTTGGACTAATTCCCTTCAAATCATCAATACACCAACCAATAGCCGACTTATGCTCTTTAAGGACATTAAGCAATTTATCAAGTTGACTAGAGGTTAGAGATGATGATACAATTACCGGATATGTCTCACTTTCACCAAGGTAGGCATAAGCAAGATGATCGGGTAAAGGCTTCAACTCCACCTTCTTTTCCTTTTTCTCTTCTTGATCGATTGGATCTCTAAGTGGTAAGAACTTTCCATTTCCCTTTGAGATGGCGGCTGCAACCTCTTGAGCTTCACTACAATCACCTAGATCAAGCAAACAATTAATTAATTCTTCATTTAAATCAAGAGAAGTAGTAGAAATATTAGAAAGAGATAGAGAATTGCTCAAGCAAAGTTCAAGTGGATCCTTGGTTACAATGGAAGGCCAACTCTCCTCGATACTTCCCTTTACAACATCCACACTTTTACATTCTTCATCATTCATTGGATATTGCATGGCCTTGTGTAGAGAGAATACCACTTCCTCATCATTAACTCTCAACTTCAATTCTCCTTTGTAGACATCAATAAGAGCTCTCCCGGTAGCAAGAAACGGTCTCCCAAGAATCAATGGCACATTTTCATCCTCCTCCATATCTAGAACAACAAAATCCACCGGAAAGACGAACTTATCAACTTTTACCAACACATCTTCAACTACTCCTTTTGGATGTGTCATAGATCGATCCGCCAATTGAAGTGTGATAGAAGTTGGCTTTAATTCATCTAACCCAAGCTTCTTGAATATGGAGAGAGGCATTAGATTAATGCTTGCACCGAGGTCACAAAGAGCCTTGTTCTTCTTGTTCTTTCCAATTTCACATGGTATAATGAAACTACCCGGATCCTTCAATTTTTGAAGAAGTTTCCATTGTAGAATGGCACTACATTCTTCGGTTAAATTAACCATTTCATTTTTCACAAGACTTCTTTTCTTTCCCATGATGTCCTTCAAGAAACGAGCATAATGAGGCATTTGCTCCAAAGCATCGGCGAAAGAGATATTGATTTGAATCTTCTTGAAGATTTCAAGAAACTTTTTGAACCTCTCATCCAAACCCTTCTTCAAGAACCTTTGAGGAAAAGGAACCGGTACTTGAGTCTTGGGTATTCCCCAACTATATCTTTCAACTTCAACTTCCTTTTCTCTTAACTCCTTTGCCTTCTTCCACTTTGGAATTCTCTCTATCTTCTTTTCATCTTTCTTTTGCTCAACAATTTCTTTTTTCTTGCTTACTTCCTCCATTTCAATCTCTTCTTGCACCAACCCTTCTTCAACCTTTCTTTCTACTTCCCTTTCAATGACAATACTATCTTCTTTAGGCATAGGAGGTTCCTCATACTCTTTTCCACTTCTAAGAGTGATAGCTTTGCAATCTTCTTTAGGATTAGTAATCGTGGTAGATGGAAACTTTCCTTGTTGGTGTTGAGATCCCACAGAAGAAGCAATTTGACCCATTTGATACTCAAAAGCTCTCATCCTATTGTCGGATTTCTTCTCATTTTCCTCCATTCTAGCCTCAATCTTTGCATCTCTTTTTTCCATGTAAGCCCTTGTATCTTTCATGAATCCTAGCAATGTCTCTTCCACCGATGATTTACCTTCTCCATTGGGCGGTTTAGCACTCGGATCGAATCCCGGAGGAAATGACACGGCGGCTTGAGGATTAGAGTAAGAAAGATTTTCATGCTTTCTCGGAGCTTGATAATTTCCACTTGATTGATTGAAATTGCTTCCCCGAGCTTGTCCTTGATATCCTCCTTGAAAATTACCTTGATTAGAAGGATAATTACCTTGGAAATTCCCTTGATGATGGAAATTCCCTTGGTAATTTCTCCTATCTAAATAGGCGACATCCTCTACACTTTGCATAACATTGCTCTCATCATTCACCATAGAACTTGTGCTTCCCCCTGACTTACTCCTTGAGTGATCAAATTCAATTATTTTGTTAAAGCTTGAATACTCTCATTGAATTCTTTCATTCCTTCACTTTGGAACACATCACTCTTCACTTTGTTCACACTTTCCACTTGAGCTACTTTTCCAAATGCATAACCTCCCATTACTCGCTCGGAAGGCCATTGATAAGCATTCATTGCAATGTCTTCAAAAATATCCATGGCTTTCATAGCATCCACTCCAAATATAGACCCTCCGGATGAGGCATCTACATGCATCCGATTTTGTTGATTCAACCCTTGATAAAAGAAAGCCACTTGTTGATTCTCATGAAAATCATGTTGAGGACACTTTCGGAGCATCTCTTTGTAGCGTTCCCATGCTTCATAAAAACTTTCATCCGGAAGTTGCCTAAATTGAGTGATAAGGCTTTTCAATTGGAGAGTTTTTGAAGGAGGAAATTACTTGTTTAGGAACCTTTGCTCAAGATCTTCCCATGTATTACAACTTCCCAAAGGAATTGTATTGTACCATGCTTTAGCCTTGTCTCTTAAAGAAAAAGAGAACAGCCTCATTCGAATAGCATCATCTGACACTCCCTTCATCTTGATGGTATTTGCAACCTCCAAGAAAGTAGATAGAAGAGTGTTCGGGTCTTCAAGAGGACCTCTCCCAAACTGATTTGCTTTGACCATGTTGATCAATCTGGTCTTAATTTCATAATCATTGGCTTGAACCGGAGGAACCATATTGTGCACGGCTCTGGGTTGGAAGTAATCCCGAATTGCTCTAGGCCTTGGCAACTCTTGTTGTTGAAGTATCCTTTGAGCTTCTTGATTGGCAAGCAATTGCATATACTCTTGATTTTGAGCAAAGAAATTCCTCATTATCTCCGCTTGATTCTCTTGCACTCCTTCTTGTACCCCCCTTTGATCTTGTAAAGGATCTTGGGGTGGGTTATAATTAGCATTCTCTCCACGTTGATTTTTCATATTTGTTCCATTTTTAGCTCTTCGTCTCTCTCGCTTCCTTTGTCGCACGGTCTTTTCTATCTCCAAATTCAAAGGAATGATCGATTGATTTCACTTTGATCTTGTGATCATAAAACACCTACGAAAATTCAAAGAGTGAGACCACAAACAACAATAGTAAAAAAAGTAAAAATAAAATAAAAAGTATCCTTATCAAGAACAACTAAAATAATAACACAGTACTCGACTAGTCCTTCAAACTCCCCTTTGGCAACGGCGCCATTTTCTTGTTTGCCTATTTTTGTAGCACTCACGAGCAAGAATACTTGATCGTTGTAGTAGTATATCCCAAGAAAAATTATCAATCCACAAAGGAGTTATGTTCGGACTAGCAAAATACGTGAGCTCATGTTCATGTCGTTTTTGTAAAGATGATAGGTTTTTGAGATGATTAACAACTAAAGCAAGTAGCAAGTAAATAAGAGAGCGAATAGGAGAAATGACAAGTAAAGATGAATAACAAGTAAAGAAAATGGGTGCTAAAGTTCAAGTATGGAAAAACATGGGATTAAACACATCCAAGCACACTCGATTCATATTATCATGCAAAAGGAATTCAACTCAATTGATGTAGACTAATGGTGATCACGATTGTATCCTAAGCTCCCTTTCGGGTTATAAAGGTTGTTGATCCATTTTAGACTCCCAAAAGCACTTAAGATCAAAGCCCAACATTAACCCCTTCCATCTAGGTACTAGTTAGATTAAACTCTCCCTTTTTGTGTACTAAGGCCAACGAATGGATTGGTTCCCCTCATTGGTTCCCCTCATTGAATTCAAATACCCTTGTGGGCTGTGGTATGGTTGTGGCCTCTCTTATGGCTCTCTTGTGTTGTGTATTGTGTTTAATGGTGTGATCTACATCCCCTTTTATACTTGTAAGCTCTCCTTATATGCCTTGAAATGGGCTTTTTGGGTGAACACACGCATTGAAGGTTTAAAAATACGGACATAGTAATTTTCTGTATGTCAATTCGACCAAGGAGCCAGGTCGAATTCTCCCCTCCAGGTCAAATTGGAGGTCAAATTGACCTACTGGAAGCTTCAGATGCTTAATTCGACCAGCAAAGCAGGTCAAATTGAGGTGTCGTGGTCGAATTGACTCTTTTGCCATCTGATTCGACCTTAATTCGACCAGCACATCAGGTCGAACTGACTTGCATAGTCTCATCATTTCACGTATAACTTCCACATCCGAGCTCCAATTTGAGTGATTCTAGTGCTCACGCGATCCTCTCTTCCTTGGCTTTCTATCCATATAAAGAACTTATAGAAAATCTAATATTTGAATATGTAACAGGTCATTCAAAGTGGACAGTCGTTCTGAATAGGAACAACTTGCGCGACATTACCACTTTGATCATAACTCTCTCATTTGGAATCCGATTGGGGTGTTCTTCATACCAAAATGACCTCAAGTGCACCTTATTCTCACATATAATGAATATAAGACCATTGTGCTAATATATGACAATAATTCCAATCAAGAAGGTGTTAAATTGGACAAAAAAACACGCTTATTTTCACTCTCATCACTCGTACATAGCATAGCATACATGAGGCTTCCTACTGCCGAAGCATAAGGGACCAGCTTCATTGCCTCTATTTCCTATTATGTCTTTGGACACATTTCCTTAGATAGAGGTATTCCATGTCTGAAAGGTAGAAAACCTTTCTTGGAATCTTGCATGCTAAAACGAGTTAAGATTGTATCAATATATGAAGCTTGGGATAAGCACAATATTCTTTTCTTGCGATCCCTTATTAATTTGATCCCAAGAATGTGACCGGCCTCTCCTAAGTCCTTCATTTCAAACTATTTGGACAGCCATACCCTTACGCCCGAAAATATCTTTATATTATTTCCAATGAGCAGAATATCATCCACATAGAGTATAAAAAATACCACTACGTTTCCGTCATACTTCTTGTACACACATGATTCATCCGGACATTGAATAAATCTATATGACTGGATTATTTCATCAAAATGGATGTTCCTGTTGGCAATTGGATCGTGTGGTTCAACCGTGATCCGTTAAGATAATAGGTAAACAAAATCAGCGGAAGCATAAAACGTGTTTACCGTACTTCTGGGTTGATGTAGAGGATGAATCGCTGCAGAGAACTACCTCAGATCTTCTACTGTATGTCCCAAGTCGAATCCTGCTGTTGTGTGGGCAACAATCCGTAGGATTCTCTCAATCTGCTCCTGTTCTTTGTTAACTGTCAAATGAGGCACTGATTTAGGGTTAACAGGAGCTGAGATGACTTATATAGTTGGGCTACAGCAGGGACCAGGAGGAGAAATTGGGCTGGGCCTCAATTGAATTTAATTAACCAAGCTTAGCCCAAAGCTTTTAATTAAATCCAATAATAATAATATAGTCCACTAAAATATTATTACTGCACTACCCGTCCAATCCCAAAATTATGTTCTGGGCTCCTTCTTATTATAAGCCCGACAGTCTCCCCATGTTTAAGATATACAATGCCCATTAATTAATTAAGTTACTGACAACTCAAATTAATTAATATCTCATCCGAGAGTAGTACCACTCAACCTTATTATCATGCCGGAAATTAATCCACTTGCAAGATTTACATGATAAATCTTATGAGCTCCTCAAGGGGACATCATCAACCTATGACGGACATGGATTCCTTCTACAATCAACAGCACACCATAGATACAGCACTACTTCCCAACTTACTGAGTTTGTTGATTTAATACTTTTAAATCTCACCCATTGATGAATCAAAGAAATACATACTGCCCTACGTGTCGAGGTTATTGTATAGGGATTAAGAGCACGAACTTCCATAATAACAGAGATCAAGTTCTACTATATAGTCAGTATAAGAAGAACGATCTCAAGCGGTCCTGCTCAATACACACAAGTGCACTAATGTGATTCTATAGCCAAGACAAGCTAATACCAAACCACACTACAACCATACCGATAGAGAGTCCCCGTCTATCTCTGTTGTGAGCATCTATTTATACTTTATAAGGAAATCGATAATATGATCTTCTGCGTGTTGTCGCACAACATATTATCTACAGTATAAAGTAAATGGACTATTGCATCATGCATATAAAATAAATTATAAGATGCAATCATTTGATCAATGATTCTCATTTCAAAAAATGTTATGACATTGTTCATACTAAAGCTAGACTTTTAGTATACAATCCAACAATCTCCCACTTATACTAAAAGACTATGCTGTCATGTCTTCTGCCATACATCTGATTCCTACTCCCACTATACGACCATTAAAAGCTCTCGCCTTAAGGTCCTTGTAAATGGTTTACTAGGCCATCATCCGATGCAATCTAGGCGACAACAACCTTCCCCTCATCATACGATTTCTCGTAACAGCTGGTACTCGCGCTCTATGTGTTTAATTGCCTTATGGACTTGTGATTTCTTCAAGTTTGCAACTGCACCAATATCATCAATGTAAATTGTGATTACCTTGGGCAAACTTAGAAACACTTCAAAGTCCATCATGAAGTCTCTAGAGTCATATAGATACTTTGGCTGCCTCATAGGCTCCAATTCATCATCTTTCCATGATGGAGTCCGGAGTCTGAAATATATTTCTATATAACACTCCTCCACATTATGACTCTACTTCCTAAGATTAAATACATAACCTTTGAGGTGAATTTACTGCCGTCCAATCTGACTAAAAAATCTGAATCTACGTAATCCACAAGAAGCAGTGAATCTGTCCAGTAAGTCCACATATAATTTTCAGTCCTTCTCAGGCACTTTATAAATGTCTTACCACAGTTCATCATTCTTGTTTCGGGTTACGTTGATACCCACTGTTCATGCATTCAGCAAAATAGATATCCAACATCGTTCATAGCATTCCTTAGATTAAGCTTCCTTATTCGCCGAAGCATAAGGAACCGCTTTCATCCTCTTTATCTTCTTCTTGTGTCTCAAAGACAAATTCACTTAGATAAATTTACATGCTAAACGAGTATGGACTGTATCATTTTATGAAACTTGAGATAAGCATAACATCCTTTCTTGTGATCCGTATTACCGTGATCAAAAGGATATATTTTGCCTTTCTTAAGTCCTTCATCTCTACCGTTATATTAACCATACCCATACGCCCGATAATACTCTTTCATTGTCTCCAATGAGCAAGATACTATCTACATATAGTCCAAGAAATACCACCACGTTTCCGTAACTCTTTACAACACACAAGACTCATCCGCTCATTGATTTAAATCCATGCCACTGGATTACCTAATCAAAATAGATGCTTCACGATCTTAAAGCTTGCTTTAGTCCATCGCTGGACACTTTTAAGCTTACTATCAAAATGCTATTAGTACTTTGCAATGAATCACTCTGGTTGCTTCACATAGATGTTTTCCTCAAGACTTCCAATCAGGAAAGCTGTCTTTGACATCTATTTGTTGTTCCTCATAGTTCAATATGAGCAGCAATACATAAAAGAATCCGGATCAACTTAAGCATATCTACCAGCGAACATGTTTCCTCATAATCGAATCATTTCTTTCTGAGTACACTTTTTCGCAACCAGCTTTGCTTCCAAGGTTCTCACCTTTCCGTATGATCCTCTTTTATTTCCCATGACCACTTGCAATGGCTTTTACACCATTTTAGTGATCTTTCAAGCTCCAGACTTAATTTAGAATTCGTAGATTCTATTTCAACATTCATTGCAACTTGCTAAGATTCCGCATTTTTATCTTGTAGTGCTACGTCGTATCCGTGGGACAATACCATGTTTACTAGGGATCAAGTCTCACAACTCGCCCAAAACATATATTTATGGGTTGTCAAACAACCCTCCCACTATGACAAGGCACTACATGTAATTGTGTATCAGACATGACACGCGTTGCAGTTTATCTTATGGTATATCCTCTTGTACACTTGGTACTTATACTTAGTGTTTTCCTCTCACTTCCTTTAGAACAACTTATACATGGGTTTGTGATTTATTACATAGTCCTTTTCCAAAAATCTAGTTATTGAATTAACAATTATCCTTCGATCTTTTGGACTAAATAAATTACCCTCCATTTTTCTAGGATATCCCATATACAGACAAACATTTCACGAATTACTGTATCTAGGGCATATCCATAAAATGAATTTAATTATGCCAAATAATTCATCATCTATCTAATCATAACCATAAGAGCTTTATTCCTTCTATCCACCACACCATTCAGTTTGGAGCATACCCGGTGTAGTCAACTTGAGATTTAATCTCAACTTCTGATTATTAGTTCCTAACTATCCTAAGATGTTTTCATCATCACGATTGAATCGTAATGATGTGATATATTTTCCATGACGCTTCACTGTACCAGCCTTACAATTCTTGAATTAATCCAAGAACTTAGACATGCAGTGCATCAAATAAATATATCGGTTTCCAGAATAATCTTTGAATATTCATAACCACCTCTCGCCTGGATAATATTAGGTTCGCTTGAATCAGAATGAACTAATTCCAACATATATATCTTTGGCTCTACACCCCACAGCCTTGAAAAGGCAGTTAATCATTTTTACTTCCAAGCAAGACTCGCAAGTCCGATAGTTTCCACTTCAGATAAACCTTACGGTCTATCGGCTATCAATTTTTGAATCCTACTTAAGTAAAATGAATTAGTCATAGACGCCAAATTTATGTTTAGTTCATTTCCGAAGGTTCCTTTCTCTTACTAATATTAGAAGATGCATTATTTAATTACTTTTTATTGCATCTGTGGGATGTACATGATTCAAGAGTATACTTTTTATCCATCAACATACTTTAACGGATTATAGCCTCATTCCTCATTACTATGACCATGTCATTTAAATGAAATGAAGTATCCATCCGTTAATGCATAGAAACTGAAATTAAATTCTTTCTATGAAACGTACGTAAAGACAATTTCTCATAATCAATCGTTTATTCTTATCATGAGATAAATAAACAACTCCCACTGCAATAGCTACTACCTTTGTAGTTTTACCCATATTATTAACAATCTTATCCTTACTCAGTGATAAACATTTAGTGATTCCAGTATCTACATACTTCGTGTCAGTAGATGCCATCACTAATCATGTTTAAACCATTAGTAAATAAGATATTAAACTTGTTCACATGATGAAAAATGGCTTTCTTTTGCCACATGTTTTGTTAGAAGTTTCCCACCATATACAACCTCTCGTATTTCAGGTAGAACTTGCTCAAAACATCCAGGCAAATTGTGAAGAATAAATTGATTTAGGTTTCCCTTTCAATTTCTATTCCAAGAATTTTCAATTCATTCATCAAATTCAACCATGATCTTCTGCCTTTTAATTTACTCAAGTATCCGAAGAGTTACATGAGACCATCATATTTCTATGAACCTCTCATCTCTTCACTAGAGATTTTAATAGACATCATGAGACGTCCTTTGTGAGAATACACATGTATTTTCTTAAGCAGTAATTTTCAAAACCAAGATTCTTTTCTAATCATCTAATTTGGACAAGTAAATATTATGTCTTTTAGTTAATAATTAGTGAAATAAAACCATTCGAAATTCAGAGAATCTCAAATAAATATTCCGATCAAATCTTCGAATTTTATCCTTTTATATTGATTCCCTCAAAATAATATAAAATAAAATTCACCGACATCTCAAGCACCGTGAGTCTGCAAGCCACGTTAGGGTGGACGTTTACAAACCCGAACATTTACAAGAGAAGGTTTTACCCATTAATTTCATTTGTCAACCTAACTTTATGACAAAATAATTAATAGTCGGTTCCTCTTTAGCCATGCAAACAATAGCAGTGACTCCGTTGGGGAGGAAACTAATTTAAGTGTACACCATTATTTGATCCCAAGTCCGCTGCCCAAACTTGTGTGCCTTACTGTTGGAGAAGTACACACGCGCTCAGATAACTTTCTACAACCATCAATTATATAAGTTTGTACCAGTGAACCGCATATAAGCTCATCCGTTAGGGAGAAAGACACTATAGCCAACGCGCAAGTACATATACAACACATTACAAACAATAATTATTTAAAGAAGTTTGTACCAGTGATCCGTGAATAAACTCATCCATTAGGGAGGAAGGCTCTATTGCCAACGCGCAAGTTTACTCACATCACTTACAAACCAATAATGGAGGCCGCGGGAATTAATTACCAATCCCCTCTCCCACTTAGTTATTTAACACCGAGGGTATTTAACATGCATATAATATTCCAGAATAAAATATACAACTTAGACATATACAACAATAATTGACAATTAAATCAATTAATCAGTTATATAACATAATTAATTGTATAAATAGTGGATCAATTAATTTGGGCCTCAAGAGCAACAAATAAGCACAAAATGAGCAGCATATTAAATAATTAATCAAGCCCATTATCCATGGCCCATAATCTTAGCCCAAAATCAAATTAAATCCACCAAGCCCACTAGCACAAAATTAGTCATCCACAATTAATTAAAACTAGCAATTAATATTGGCCCAGCAGCCCATTACCATTTTAATTAAAATTGGGCCCAACAGCCCAAAACCAAATTAAAAAAAATGAGCAGCCCACTATTAATTACTGAATTGGGATTTAAGGTCCAACAGCCCATATCCATTTTAATAAAAAAATGGGCTATTTAACTACAGCCCAATAAGCACTTATTAGGAAAAGAGCCCTGCAATTTAACTTGGCCCAACAAAGACAGCCCATTACCATTTCAATTAAATATGGGCCCAACAGCCCATAACCAAATTAAAATAAAATTGGGCCCATTAAACCAGTGCTGCCCTATCCTTCTCACAGTCGCAACCAGACGCGAAGCTTCCACCGGCACCCTGCTCTCGGTAATCGTGCCGTCAGCCGTCGGAGTTGCGTCGTCAGCCGACTCTCGTGCGTCGATCCAGTGCACCCGACAACGACCGCCAGCAGTCAGCAAGCTGCTTCCGGGGCCGGAGTTCGTCCGGCGCCGTCAAGACCCGACAGCTCCGCCATGTTTCGACTGAGTCTGCCGCACCACATACTGGGATCGGCCGCTCGCCACCGCGTCGTCGCAATCTGTCCGACTCGCCCAGTTCGCCGTCGATCTCAGCTCACTCGCCTGGAGCGCGTCGTCAGACCTCCGGCCGCCAGCCGCCATGGATTCCAGCAACGCACACGCTGCCAATCGATAGCCGCCGATAACTCCAACTGCCGGCGTTGAATTCTGCCTTCCCGCTGCAGCCTTCGATGCCAAAATGCCGACTGCAAGCGATGCAGTCAGTGTCCAGTCGCCATCCGCCACCTGCACCAGCTTCGTCAGCTCCGCCAGAGCTGCCACCTACCGCCGCTAGCCGCCGCCTGACGACAAGATAGCCCTCCGGACGGGATCCGCCATCTGACTCAACGATCTGGAATCGCCGCCCTGAACTCCGCCGTGGTCCATAAAGGACTCGCTCAGAAATTCTGGAGAAATGGCCCGATCGCCGCCAGTTCGAGAACCTCCAAGTCGCGCCGACACAGCGCCTTCGACGTGCAGTCGTGGGACAGCCACCGCCTTCAGCGCAACCAGATCTGCGTCGATCTTCCCCGATCTGACTTGATCTGCCTCGAATCGCCCAGCCAGAGCTTTCCCTCAATTGAGCGTCGTCGCCGTCCGGTCATCGCCCGATCGCCGTTCAAAGTCCAGAAGCGTGTGTGTTTTTCTGGGTTGTTTTCTTTCTTGTGTGTGTTTTTGAAAGCCGTGTAAAAGAACATATACCAGCAAGAAAAACCATCGATTCATCCGTGTGTGTACAGTGTGTACAATCACAATAATCACACACAATATCATCGACAAAAAGCACATAGGAATAATGTATAATTCACACAGATTCAATCCCTTTCACCATGCCTAGAAACTATCGATGATAAAAGAAACACGAGAATACACAACAACAAGCGATTATATCCAGATCATTTCAAATAATCATATAATCACAAGAAAAACACCTAACGTCTCACGTTTCACCACGAAACCAACGCTCTGATACCAATTGTTGGCAATTGGATCGTGTGGTTCAACCGTGATCCGTTAAGATAACAGGTAAACAAAATCAGCGGAAGCATAAAACGTGTTTACCGTACTTCTGGGTTGATGTAGAGGATGAATCGCTGCAGAGAACTACCTCTGATCTTCTACTGTATGTCCCAAGTCGAATCCTGCTGTTGTGTGGGCAACAATCCGCAGGATTCTCTCAATCTGCTCCTGTTCTTTTTTAACTGTCAAATGAGGCACTGACTTAGGGTTAACAGGAGCTGAGATGACTTATATAGTTGGGCTACAGCAGGGACTAGGAGGAGAAACTGGGCTGGGCCTCAATTGAATTTAATTAACCAAGCTTAGCCCAAAGCTTTTAATTAAACCCAATAATAATAATATAGTCCACTAAAATATTATTACTGCACTACCCGTCCAATCCCAAAATTATGTTCTGGGCTCCTTCTTATTATAAGCCCGACAGTCTCCCCATGTTTAAGATATACAATGCCCATTAATTAATTAAGTTACTGACAACTCAAATTAATTAATATCTCATCCGAGAGTAGTACCACTCAACCTTATTATCATGCCGGAAATTAATCCACTTGCAAGATTTACATGATAAACCTTATGAGCTCCTCAAGGGGACATCATCAACCTATGACGGACATGGATTCCTTCTACAATCAACAGCACACCATAGATACAGCACTACTTCCCAACTTACCGAGTTTGTTGATTTAATACTTTTAAATCTCACCCATTGATGAACCAAAGAAATACATACTGCCCTACGTGTCGAGGTTATTGTATAGGGATTAAGAGCACGAACTTCCATAATAACAGAGATCAAGTTCTACTATATAGTCAGTATAAGAAGAACAATCTCAAGCGGTCCTGCTCAATACACACAAGTGCACTAATGTGATTCTATAGCCAAGACAAGCTAATACCAAACCACACTACAACCATACCGATAGAGAGTCCCCGTCTATCTCAGTTGTGAGCATCTGTTTATACTTTATAAGGAAACCGATAATATGATCTTCTGCATGTTGTCGCACAACATATTATCTACAGTATAAAGTAAATGGACTATTGCATCATGCATATAAAATAAATTATAAGATGCAATCATTTGATCAATGATTCTCATTTCAAAAAATGTTATGACATTGTTCATACTAAAGCTAGACTTTTAGTATACAATCTAACAGTTCCATGATCTTGAAGCTTGTTTTAATCCATAAATGGACCATTTAAGCTTACACACAAGATGCTCTTCGCCCTTTGCAATGAATACTTCTGGTTGCTTCATATAGATGTTTTCCTCAAGACTTCCATTCAGGAAGACTGTCTTGACATCCATCTGCCATACCCCATAATCCATATGAGCAGCAATAGACAAAAGAATCTGGATTGACTTAAGCATGGCCACAGGCGAGAAGGTTTCCTCATAATCGATTCCTTATTTTTGAGTATATCCGTTAGCCACAAGCCTTGCTTTAAAGGTTTCTATCTTACCGTCGGATCCTCTTTTTCTTTTATAGATCCACTTGTATCCAATAGCTTTTATACCATCGGGTGAGTCTACAAGCTCCCATACTTGATTAGAATACATGGATTCTATTTCAGATTTCATTGCATTTTGCCATAATTGAGCATATTTATCTTGCAGTGCCTCGTTGTAATTCCATGGGTCAATTTCATGTTCACCAAGGACCAAGTCAGAAGACTCTCCCAATCCCATGAATCTATTCAGTTATCTCACAACTCTCCCACTACGACAAGGCTCCGCAGGCAATTGTGTATCAGGTGTGACACGCGGTGCAGTGTCCTATGGTATATCCTCTTGTACAGTTGGTATTATGTTTGGTGTTTTCTCTTTTACTTCATCTAGAAAAATTTTACTCTTGGGTTTGTGGTTCATTACATAATACTCTTTCAAAAATCTGGCGTTCGTGCTCACGATCACCTTTTGGTCTTTTGGATTATAAAACAAACCACCCTTCGTTCCTTTAGGATATCCTACAACCAGACAAACTTCCGTACGCGACTCTAACTTATCAGTATCCGTCTTCAACACATGTGCTGGAGCATCCTAAATCCAAAAGTGTTTCAGACTAGGCTTTTGCTTAGTCCACAATTCAATGGGTGTGGAAGCTACTGATTTAGAAGGTACTAAGTTTAGAATGTAAGCCGTTGTTTCTAAGGCATATCCCCAAAACGAATTAGGTAATTCCGAATAACTCATCATTGATCTTACCATTTCCATAAGAGTCAATTCCTTCTTTCCGCTACACCATTCTGCTGGGGTGTGCCCGATGCAGACAATTGGGATTCAAACCCTTGCTCCGATAAATAATTTCTCAACTCTCCCAAGAGGTATTCGCCACCACGATCATATCATAGTGTCTTGATATATTTTCCAAGTTGCTTTTCCACATCAGCCTTGTACTCTTTGAATTTATCAAAGCACTCAGACTTGTTGCGCATCAAATAAATATATCCGTATCTAGAATAATCATCAATGAAAGTGACGAAATATTCATAACTCCCTCTTGCCTGGACAGACATAGGACCACATAAATCAAAATGAACCAATTCCACAGATCCTTGGCTCTATACCCCTTTGCCTTAAAAGGCCTTTTTATCATTTTTCCTTCCAAGCAGGATTCGCTAGTTCGATAATTTTCCACTACTAATGAACTCAGAGGTTCATCAGCTTTGAATCCTACTCAAGTTAATATGACCAAGTCTTAGATGCCAAAGATATGTTTGGTTCATTTTCGAATGTTCTTTTCTCTTATTAGTAGATGTATCATTCGTTTCAATTTATTACATCGTGGGAGAAATAGGATTAAGAGTATACAAATTATCTATCAATGCACCATCACAGATAATAATTCTATCTGTCCTTATAGCAACCTTGTCATTAAAAGAAACAGAATATCCATCCATAAACAATTTAGAAATTGAAATTAAATTCTTTCTAAAATGAGGTACATAAAGATAATTCCTCAAAACAAGAGTTTTATTCTTATTGAAAAATAAATTAACGTCTCCCATTGCGAAAACTGCTACTCTTATAGCATTCCTTATGAGTATGGTAATCTCCCCATCACTAAGCTGTCGGATTTGGTGGAACCCCTGCAAAGAATTGCAGACATGGTCAGTGGCTCCCGTATCTACACACCAAGTGTCAGTAGATACAGCCTCTAAACACGATTCAACAACCAGTATATAAGACTTACCATTCCTGTTCCCCTTCAGAAGAGAGCAGTCAACCTTGTAGTATCCCGGCTGCTTGCATTTGAAGCACTTGCCTTTAGGCTTCTTGATCGCACCAGTCTTTGCTTTTACTTGGTTCACCGGTGCTAAATTTCCTTGCTTCTTATTCCTACCACTTTTTAGCCTAGGATGAGCAGCATTTTCAGCAACATGAACCTGAGGAGGTCTACGAAACAGTTCTTCCACTGCCACAAGTTCTGTCAGAAGTTCCGCCAACGTGTACAAATGTTTGTTCATATCGTAGTTCAGGCGAAACTGCTCAAAACTCCTAGGCAAGCTTTGGAGTATGATATCGACCTGGGTTTCCCCATCGATTTCAGCTCCAAAAACTTCCAACTCATTGAGTTGGCCCATCATCCTAAAGACATGCTCCCTTATGGAAGTGCCCTCAGCCATTTTCGTGTTCATTAGAACAGACATGCCCTTCGACCTAGCAGGACGACTCTGATGCCCGATGAGTTCCCTAAGATTATGCATTATATCGTAGGCGGTCTCCATAGCTTGATGCTGAGTCTGAAGCACATTTGACATAGAAGTTAAAATATAGCACTTAGTCATCTTGTCAGCTTTGACCCACCTATTATAAGCAACTCTTTGCTCTTCGGTAGAGGCATCAGTAGGTGCCGGAGGACATTCCTCAGTGAGAACAAAGATATAATCTTCAGCAGTTAAAACAATGTTCATGTTCCATTTTCAGTCAACATAATTAATGCCAGTAAGTTTGTGTTCTTTAAGTATAACAGAAAATGAGTTAAGTGGCATTTGAAAATTCTGAGAATCATAAATAAATAAACAGATCAAACACTTTAAATTTATCAATTTATATTGAATCCCTCAAAACAATATAAAATAAAATTCACCAACATTCCAATCACCGTAGATTTGCATGCCACGTTAGTGTGGACGTATACAAACCCAAATATTTACAAGAGAAGGTTTTACCCATTAATTTCATTTATCAACCTAACTTAATGATAAAATAATTAATAGTCGGTTCCTTTTTATCCCTGCAAATAATAGCAGTGACTCCGTTGGGGAGGATACTTATTATTTACACATAAGTGTACACTATTATTTGACCCCAATTCCATTGCGCAAGCTTATGTGCCTTACAGTTGGAGAATTACACACGTGTTTGGATAACTTCCTACGATCATCATAAAGAAGTTTGTACCAGTGATCCGTGAATAAACCCATCCATTGTGGAGGAAGACCTATTGCCAACATGCAGGTTTACTCACGTCACTTACAAACCAATAATGAAGGCCATGGGAATTAATTACCAATCCACTCTCTCACTTAGTTGTTTAACACCGAGGATTTTTTAACATGCATATAATATTTAATAATAAAATATACATCCTAGCATGCTTCTATTTAAGTAATTTTAAAAAATAAATCACATAAAACATGCCACATATATAACAATTAATCGTCAAATAAAATAATTAAACAAGTTATATACTATGATTATGAAATAAGTGCATAAATGGGCAAATAAAGCAAATGGGCCCAGCAGGCCCAAAACAGCAAATGGACAAGATGAGCAACCCAACAAGGCAATAACACAATGAGCAGTCCATCATCTATAAGCCCATAGTCCACGGCCCATATTCACGAAAAAAAATTCCCAACGCAGCCCAAGAAGTATTAGCCTGCACGAAGACATTCTTCCATCCGCGCCATCAACGTGTGTTACCGCTCCCGTTGCTGGTTCTCCCAGCCATGAATCATCCCGGAAATAACCTGAAGATTGTCTTCCTTGCAGTCTACAGCGCTGACCAACGAGAAATGGTCGGAAGCCGCTGCGGATGGCCTGGTGATGTCATATGCAGTCTCTCTATGACGCTGCTCCATCTGCCGCCGGTCGGTGGTCTCAGCGACCCACTCAGGAAAGAAAGAGGACTGTACCGGAAGCTTCACAAGACGTACTCAGAACAAGTAGAATACGATCGAAACCCACTTAGAAGTGGTCTCAGACTCGACCAAAATCACCAGTCGATGCACCCAAAACCAGCATGGTAGGTCCGACGTCCTTTTCATCGACTAGTTCTTTTCGTAGTCGCATGAACACCATCGTCAGCCTACTCCTGTCATTGATTCCAGCTACAAGTCTCGCCAACCACATGATGCCTCATCCGTTTCACCGGTTAGCGACAGACAGCCGCCATCTTTTGTTGATTCCTCGCCGGGTGGTTATAAGTCGATGATGTGCAGTCATCGATCACCGGCCAGGGCTGTTCCCTTTAGCCCAGCCTGTTGAAATACTATGGAATTCATAGTGTATTGTGAAGAGATAATGATAAGAGAGCTTCTGTATTAGAGAATAGAGAATACAAGATGACAATTTGAGATGATTGTATTCACAGTGGCGTATCTATATATATACAATTACCAACTGTGAAAACATAATTATAAATTATAGCTATTACCAAAAATATACAATGGAAAATCAAATCAATTGTAATCACCTAACATATCTGATGGTAATTGATTTTTGACCGTTGAGCATTATTCGACCGTTGAGCATTATTCTTATCAGCCCCCCTCAATTTGAACTCATCCTTTGACATGACAGCAAGTTGATGTCGAAGGTGAGTGAAAAATTGTGTTGATAATGGCTTGGTAAAAATATCCGCAATTTGATCGTAGGTCGGCACATGTTGGATAGAAATTTTTTTACTTGCTACTTTTTCTCGGATGAAATGTAGATCTATTTCCATATGCTTAGTCCTTGAGTGATGAACTGGGTTATTAGAAAGATAAAGAGCTCCAAGATTATCAATCCACAATACAGGTGGATGATTTTGATGTATTCTTAATTCCTGGAGTAGAGATTGAAACCAAATAATTTTACATATTGCATGCGCCACACTTCTATATTCCGACTCCGTACTTGATCTTGATACCGTCTGTTGCTTTTTGGAACACCAAGATACTAAATTTTCTCCAAGATAGATGCAGAAGCCTGAAGTTGATCTTCTATCATCGACGTCCGAAGCCCAATCAGAATCGGAATATGCCGTGATATCAAGATGATGTGACCTTCTTATGCATAAACCATGATGGATTATTCCAGCCAAGTATCTAAGAACTCTTTTGACAGCTTTCCAATGAACTGCAGTTGGAGAGTGCATAAATTGGCTAGTTTTATTGACACTGTAAGCAATTTCAGGTCTTGTAATAGTGACGTATTGTAGAGCCCCAACCACACTTCTATATAATTTTGCATTTTCCATAGGATCTCCATGAAATTTTGAGAGTGGTGGATTCATGACCATGGGAGTTGTCATAGCTTTGGCATCTTGCATATTAACTCTACTCAAAATATCCAATATATACTTTCTTACCCATCCTACTCACTTCAATGCCGAGAAATTGATGTAAGTCACCCATGTCTTTCAAAGAAAATTCTTGATGAAGTTGTCTAACTAATGAATCAATATCCCCATTGTCATTTCCTGTAATGATGATATCATCTACATATACAAGGAGAATCACACTAGAATTTTTTGTAAACCTGTGAAATAGAGAATGATCTGCCTTGGAAGAGGTAAATCCAAAACGTTTAAGAATCATAGTAAGTTTAGTAAACCAAGCCCTTGAGGCTTGTTTCAATCCATATAATGCCTTAGAGAGTTTGCAAACGTAATCTTTACCTTTATGTAGTTTAAAACCAGGTGGTTGCTCCATGAAAATTTCTTTTTCAAGAATACCATTTAGAAAAGCATTATCAACATCTATTTTCCTTATGGGCAATGACTTTGATAATGCTAAATTAAGAACAGTTCTCACAGTTGTAGGCTTGACGACGGGACTATATGTCTCGTCATAATCCAAGCCAAAAGTTTGAGTGAAACCTCTAGCTACTAACCTGGCTTTATGTCTGGCAATAGATCCATCCGAATTCTTCTTTAACTTGAAAACCCATTTGCAAGTAACTGTGTTTTGATTATGTGGCCTGGGTACTAAGTTCCAAGTATTATTTTGAATAAGAGCTTAGTACTCTTTGACCATTGCTGCATTCCATTTTGGATTTTTGAGTGCTTCAATATAAGATCTTGGCTCTTCATTTGAGATTACTATGGAATTGTAGGCCTTCGGCTTGAATATTCCAGCCTTAGCTCTCGTAACCATATGATGTTGTCCTGCATTCAAGTTAGTAGAAGCAATAGGAGCAGGGGGATCCATGTCATTTTGTATATCATTGTTTTGTTCATGATCAAAGATGGGTTGATCAACATTTGACACAGACTCAAGGTGGTTAGAACTAGAAGAATCATAAAGTGGAGAAGATGTGTTGGATGGATTTGAAATAGGCGTAAGATTTTGAGGTGGAGTAGGTATTGAATTTGACGACGGAGTTGAAAATTTTTGTTGTGGTGTAGAAGAAATAGATATGAGTGGGAGAAGAGGCTGAGTGACACATTGGTTGTTGTTCAGGATTACGGCACTAGGTGTGGAAAGGAAAGGAAAATTAGTTTCATCAAAAATAACGTTTCGAGAGACAATTACTCTTCCCCCTTCAAGAAGGATTTTATATCCTTTATATTGGGAACTATATCCCAAAAATGTACCAGCTTCTGATCTAAATTGCAACTTATTTTTATTAAAAGGTCTAAGATGGGGAAAACATAGGCAACCAAATACTTTCAATCTTTGGTAGTTTGGGGTGGTTTGAAAACATATTTCAAGAGGTGTTTTATGATTAAGAACTGGAGTTGGAAGTCTATTTACCAAATATACGGAAGTACTAAAAGCATCATCCCAATGCTTAAGAGGTACCTGAGATTGTGCAAGGAGTGAGAGACCCATTTCAACCACATGTCTATGCTTTCTTTCGGCTACCCCATTTTGTTAAGGTGTGTGTGGACAAGATAATCTGTGATGAATTCAATGTAATTCGAGAAAATTTCTAAAAGCCATGAATTCTCCCCCACCATCTGTTTGAAGCATCTTTATTTTTCTATGTAATAAATTTTCAGCAGAACTTTTGAAATGAACAAAGGCTGAGAGGGAATCACTTTTATTTTTTAGAAAATATATCCAAGTATATCTAGAAGCATGATCAATGAATGTAATATAATAACTGAAACCTATTTTGGTTTTGACAAGGGACGGCCCCCAAAGATCACTATGAATTAATTCTAATAATTCAAAATGTGTTGTATGAGAATCAGAAAATGGCAAGACATGACTTTTGGCTCTTAAACAAGAGTGGCATAGAAATTGTGTTTTATTTATGGATGCATGAACATTACATCTTTTCAAAACTTCTTTGACAGTATCAAAAGAAGCATGACCAATCCTTTGATGCCATAAACTGAATAAAGACTGAATTTTAACAGAACTATAATAAGTAGAACTAGAAGCCAAGGAATTTTTTATTGAACTAAATTGTGCTGGACTCTTTAATTTTTGCAAGTTGAAGCAATAAAGACCATCCTTAAGATTCCCTCTGAGTAGTACAGACCCTGTTACTAGGTCCTTCACCAAACAAAATAAAGGGTGAAATTCAAAAAATACCTTATTATCTTTAGTAAATTGAGAGACACTCATGAGATTTTTTGTAATTTCAGGAACATGCAGCAGATTTTTTAGAAAAAAATTGTGCGAATTAGGATGTTGTGATGTGTGATCAATAAATAAAGAGTTTCCAATGTGTGAAATAGACAAACCTGTACCATTGCCAACATGTAATTTATTTCCTCCTTGATATTCTGATGCCATGTTCAAAATTTTCACATCATGTGTGACATGGTTTGTAGCCCCTGAATCTGGAACCCAACACGATTCATGTCCATACTCTGACATCGTAGCAGACCCATTTAAGAAGGCACTACCAGCATAAGTATTGTGAAGTTGCCCATTTCCAAAATTATTGTTGTTGTAGGGCTGATAATGGTTGGCATTGTTGGAAGATGGCTGAAAATTATTATCAAATCTATTGTAACATTTATCAGCCGTAGCCCCATCCTATAACAGATTTAGCAAGTTAGTCGGTTGCTTTAAGAATAACCTCTGCCACCTCTTCCTCTAAATGATCCTCTGTGGTTACCTCTACCAGATCTCTGGCCATGAAAATTTTGTTGAAAACGTCCTCTACTACCTTGAGAATTCTCGTCGAAAAACCTTCTGCTCTGATTTTGTTGAGTGGAAATATTTGCGCTTGGCAATGAATTAACCATCAACATTTATAGAACTTGGATTGACATATTTCAACCTGCTTTCATAGCTTAAAAGTAGAGCAGATACATCTCTCAAATTAAAACTGTCAATTCGAGAAGTGACATTTACCATAACAGCATCATACTCAGGGCCTAAACCACTCAAAACCTGCATCACTTGGTCTTCTTCAGAAACAATATAACCGGTGGAAGCCAAAGTATCAATATAACCTTTAAATTTAGTGAGATAATCTCTCATACCCATGGAGCCCTTTTTAAGAGTTTGCAACTGTAATTTAAATTGCATTTGTCTAGCCTTTGATTGACTTGAGAAGTTTTGTTCTAAAGCCATCCACATATCTTTTGAAGTTTTTAACCCAACCATAATCACTAATAAAGTATCAGACAATGAAGACAAAATCCAAGAAGCTAATAGTTGATCTTGTCTTACCCATTCTGCAAAACTGGGATTTACTATCTTTTCACTTCCTGTTGCTGCAGTAATTGTTTCTGGTGGTGGTTTGTGTGAACCATCAATGTAGCCTTCAAGCACGTATCCTCGAATAGCTATGAGGATCTGTTGTCGCCATACCAAATAATTATTTTCAGTGAGTTTTGTTGTGACCAATTGACTTTGGGGAAAGATAATTTGGGATCCAGTGTTCTCAGGAGCCATGACAAAGGATTTAGATAATGTAAAAAATTGAGAAGAAGAAGGAAGCAAAAAAAACTTGAATGTAATAATCAAATTTGGATCAGACACAAGTATTCAACCAGCTCTGATACCATGTTGAAATACTATGGAATTCATAGTGTATTGTGAAGAGATAATGATAAGAGAGCTTCTGTATTAGAGAACAGAGAATACAAGATGACAATTTGAGATGATTGCATTCACAGTGGCATATCTATATATATACAATTACCAACTGTGAAAACATAATTATAAATTATAGCTATTACCAAAAATATACAATGAAAAATCAAATCAATTGTAATCACCTAACATATCTGATGGTAATTGATTTTTGACCGTTGAGCATTATTCTTATCATAGCCGTGCTAGGAGGGAGCCGTCGCCAGCCCTATATATGTAGGTATCAGTGCCGCTCGTAGTTATTCGCGCCGTCAGGATGATCTTGTGTCAATTGACCAGCACCGCCCAGAACCACCACGATGCCTTCTGTCAGTTGCCGACAATCAGAGTTCATCACATATGTGCTGTCATCTATCTTCGTTCAGTCACGCCTAGAATTGTCGTGTTGACTCCAATGATGCCACCGTGCAGACATGTAACATCGGCTTTCGAATTCAACCATCACCTGTGTGTGTGTGTGATGTCAAGTGTGATAGAACTTTCATATCCAGCGAATAATTCATATAGGGCTTCATTGATAATTCAAAATTATACAAACCCTAATATCATGCTTTCTATCATGCAATTATATCTAGATTTATCACATAATCACATTAAAACCCTAGCCTAACGAGTCACGTTTCACCACGAAACCAAAGCTCTGATACCAATTGTTGACTTTCGGATCGTTTAGTTAGCTTGATTCGTTAAGGATCCATGTAAACTATAACCGCGGAAGCAATGATTAAAGTTTACAATACCTTTCACCAGGGAATTATGCTGAAGATCTACTGCAGAGAACTATCTCTTGATCTTCTGTTGTATGACCCAAGTCCAATCCTGATGTTGTATGGGCAACAATCTTCAGGATCTTCTCAATCTGCTTCTCTCTCTTCTTTACGTCAAAGAGGCGCAGAAACTAGGGTATCAAGAAGTTGAGATGACTTTTATATTGGGCTACAACAGGAACCAGGAGGAGAAATTGGGTTGGGCCTCCATTGGACTTAAATATCCAAGCTTAGCCCAAAGCTTATACTTAAGTCCAATAATAATAATATAGTCCATTAAAATATTATTACTGCACTGCCTTTCCAATTCCAAAATTACATTTTGGGCTCCTTATTATGAGCTCAAAAATCTCCCCATGTTTAAGATATACAATGCTCATTAATTAATTAAGTTACTGACAACTCAAATTAATTAATATATCTTCCGAGAGTATTACCACTCAACCTTATTATCATGCCGGAATTAATCCACTTGCAAGATTTACATGATAATCCTTATGAGCTCCTCAAGGGGACATCATCAACCTATGTCTGACATGGATTCCTTCTACAATCAACAGCACACCATAGAGACAGCACTATTTTCCAACTCACTGAGTTTGTTGATTTAATACATGTAAATCTCACCCATTGATGAATCAAAGAAATATATAATGACTTATGTGTCAAGGTTATTGTATAGGAATTAAGAGCAAGAACATCCATAATATCTGAGATCAAATTCTCCTATATAGACAGTACAAGTCGAACAATCTCAAGCAGTCCTGCTCAATACATACAATGTGCACTAATGTGATTCTATTGTCAAGACAAACTAATACCAAATCACACTACAATCATCCTGATAGATAGTCCCCATCTATCTTGGTTGTGAGCATCTGTTTATACTTTATAAGGAAACGGATAATATGATCTTCCATTTGTTGTCGCACAACATATTATCTACAGTATAAAGAAAATGAACTTTGCACAAACATAAATAAATAATTTATAATATGTAAAACGTTTAATCATATGATTCTCATTTCAAATAAAATTGTTAAAACATTGTTCAATACAAAACTATACTTTTAGTATACAATCTAACACCTCCTACTATTTTGCATATTGTGGAATTCATTGAAAAAATATTTGTAGTGATTGGATTTTTGATGAAGGAGAGATGATGGTTGAGAAAAAGAAGAAAAAAAATATGGAGAAAGCAAAAAAAGAATGGAGAAAGGAAAGAAAAAAGGAAAAGAAGAGGAAAAGAAAAGGAAGATTGAAAATAAATGGTTGAAAAAATAAGAGAAAAGAAATTGGAGCTGAAAAAAAATAAATGAAGCTGGAAATTACAGCATAATTTTTCTATAAAGACACTGAACCCTTCAGTGTTGCCCCTGTTTTTCGAAATTGTGAAAAAAACAGGTGTGGGTAGGGGAATGTGTTGATGAAAAACAGAATTTTAATACAAGAAAATAAAGGAGGAAATATGGAAAATTGTTGAGAATGCAATATGTATTGCTTTGATTTACGTTTTATATGATTGATACAATTTGCAAAGTGGTAAATTTAGCCTTTCTAATCACTTTTTATCCCACCTTATCCCAAGCCCCATTACAACTATTTTGAAAGTCCTTTTGATATTTGCACAACGCTCATTGAACTTGGTGGAGATTTGATTTGGGAGCAAGCCTATGATAATGTCTTTTCATGTTTAATTTTGAGTGTTTTGCTACTCACTTCATATACTTGAGCGTTATTGAGCGAAACCACTGTGAGGCCGTGAATTCTTGAACTTTTATATTCTACATAAATTGCAAATTTTTGTGAGATATTCTATCACTCATTTGTATTTGGTGTACCTTATTTGGTCTCTTTTGAAAGTGTCACTGTTTTGCTATCAGGAGGTGTTCATTTTGATCTCGATCCTATGTGCTTTTGGAAGCCTTGTTGAGGGTTTACATCCTATCCATCTCGAGAGAGAGTTTATGTGGAATTAGTGATCGCTCCTATGCCTTGTTCATGAGAGATTAGAATTAATTGTATGATTTCTTTATTATCTATACCATGATTGTTCCTAATCTCATCCTTGCATCATTTGGAACCCATTCTTCTTTTATTCATTTTATAATTTATTTCTTGCATTTGTTAAATTGCATCTATTTCAAGCTATCCATCCCATTCTGTCGTCCTTATAAATCATGATAAACTTGAGATCGCTTAAACTCTAGCACCTTCCTCCTTGTTGTTCGATAAATTCTTTAATTGGTCATCCCAACTATATACGACCAATCATTACTCAAGATTCACATGGGTAAGCTTTCTAAGGGAAAAATCTGATTATGTTAATCATTTGAAAAGATTTTGTTTTAGGATCGAAAGAGAACAAGATAAAGATGTGACAAGGATTAGATCCGACCATGGGAAAGAATTTGAAAACCAAGAGTTCGATGATTGGAAGAAGTCCGAATGCTGTTGGCGATAGCTTGCTAACTCAAAATTGTTGTTTATCAAATGGATGTAAAAAGTGCATTCCTAAATGGGTACTTGAAAGAGACAGCATATGCTGCCCAACCCAAAGGTTTCATTGATAAAGATCATCCAGACTATGTGTTCAAACTGAAGAGGGCATTGTATGGGCTTAAGCAAGCTCCAAGTTCCTGGTATGAAAGGTTGACAGCTTTTCTTCTCGGAAAGGGGTACAAGCGAGGGGGAGTTGATAAAACCTTATTTGTTCACTCGGCAGGTAAGCACTTAATCATGGTTCAAATCTATGTAGATGACATAGTGCTTGGTTCTACTTGCAGGAATCAGGTCAAAGATCGAGTTTATAGAGCTCATGAAGTCAGAATTCGAAATGAGCATGGTAGGAGAACTCAACTATTTTCTGGGTCTGCAAATCAAGCAATTGAAGAATAGAATGTTCATACATCAAACGAAGTATGCCATGAATCTTGTAGCCACTGCTGAAAATATTTCACAACATGTAAGTGTGAATTAATTTGAAACTTGCAATCAAGGTATTAATATCATTCAGTAAATTTGGTTACTTTCATGCCATATTAATTTTTATTTATTATTCATGTTTTCCTTGCAGCTAGCTTTAGTCCCTCTCATGTTGCTTCTGCAAAAATCACTAAATGCATAAAGCAACGCTTAGATAAAGAAGGGCACACTTGGTCAAAAGTGACCCAACAAACAAAGGAGTTCTATGGGAATGAGTTTCAGGCATCATTTTTTTAATTAAATCTTCTCATTTAAACTAAAATGATTTATTAATAGTGATCATTAACTAGTTTATGCTCTTATAACTTATTTATGCATTGTATCTACTCATGTATTAGCTAAGTTAATGTTATGGCAAATGATTCTAAGTTATTGTATTAAATCTCTCATTGATAAGGACTTATCCATAGTTAGAGATATTTGGGAGCGTCAAGCTGGACGGCTTTATTCTGCCACACTTTATGAATGGAGAAAAATAGGAGAAAGGCAGCAAAAATGGTTTGCTCTTCATGCTCTGAATGGAAGAAAAAACAGCAGGAGATGAAGGATTTCGCATGGAGAGGGTTATGAGGAATGCTGGATATTCAACTAAACCTACTAATTCAAACCCAAACAATGATGATTACCTAGATGATCACGTGGAACAAAAACTTGATTAGTGAAAGTATATGTCATATGTTATTAGGCTTGTTTATTTAGCATTTATTAACTTTATAACAAATAGTATAGGTATTTGAGTATTTCTCTATGCATCCTTTATTTGGTTGTTAGATTTTAGAAAGTTTGGATTTAAAGTTAGAATTTGCTCCAGGATTTTATTAAATGTTCTACTAGAGTTAAGTCTTGCTACAATGCATTATCTTTAGCTTTAATATATTACAAATGTGTTTATTATATTTTTTCTTTATTATTTTTCTACTGCAGCCTTTTGCGTGCTGCTGCATCCTTGTGTTTCCCACTCTTGTTGGAGAGTACTGTGTCATTCGTCGTGTTTTATATTGCTTGCTAGTGATGAGTTTTGTGCAGCTGCTTATCCCTAGTTATTTTCTGTTTGGTTTTGTTTTTCCTAGCTGTACATAGGTGTTTTTTTATGAAGTTGTTTTATCCTGCTATTGGTTTGTCGTGATTGCTCGTTAGTCGCTGGTCCTGAAACACTGGAATATTTGCTTCGCTATTTACAGTTGCTAGAGTTATTGCATATTTTTTGAGTTTTTCTCTAGCCCGTTTTCCTGGTAGTTTTGTTGGAAAGGTGTTTTAATTTTTCCTTCTCAATGCGCAAATTGGGATTTTTCTTGTACATCAGATGTTCTTGCACTTACCTGAAGCTTTGGATGCACAGTAAGAAAAATCCTGGAACTCTCAGTCCTCTCATTCTTAGATAAAGTACAGAATGCAAAAGAAATGATGATAGACAGGTAACTTGCAGTCAACTCTTGTTTCACTTTTATTCATTCATATGCAAATGCTTCAGGAAGGCTAATACGCATTCCTTGGAGTTGTATTCATTAGAGTTGATAAAACAGTTTTCAATGACAAGTTTTATTTACTGCTCAAATTTTCAACTATAATCCTAACTGCAGTTGTATAATTTCACGTCATGCTTCTCTTAGAGTTCCTGAAATTGGCTATAGAGAACCTTGAAGCTAGCAAGAACAAATCATGTTCAACTGATCAATTATCAAGGTAGGCTTAGTTGATTTCAAAATCTTACTAAAACTCGTTATGTTTGCCTTCATTTTGTGTTGGTTTGGTAACTCTTGGGTTTATCATACTGGTGTTATAAGATGCTGGTGGATTTGAGTGCAGAACGGAGAATAATTTAGATGAGGCGGTCCAATCTCGATTACTATGGGAATGTATATCCATAAAAAAATACCTACATACTACAAATACGTTATTAATTACTAACATTAAATATTAGTTGTTGATGGCACATCATGTTTCCCAACATAATTACTAACAACCTTCCTCAGTCAATAATTTTTGTAAATAATTTGTTGGTAGATTGTTGTTAATAAGAGTACATAAAGGAATTTTTATTTGATTTATTTGATTGTGTACATCTTTCCTTATTCGATGCCACAAATTGTGGATCGCTGTTGTAATCTTGTACTTAAATACGTCAATACAGAAGATCATAACACACGGTGGAATTATCTCCATTCTCCCATCTTACATGGTATCAGAGCCAAAACATGTGCAGCACGTTTATCATTTAATTGAAAGGATAATTTCTTGCTCTTTGCCAACTGACAAGAAGAGCAGAGCTTAGGACTGGGTAAAACAGAAGTGACAGATAAATGTCCAAGTTTATTTAATAAAGAAATAACAGAGAATGGGACATGCCCCAAACGCAAGTGCCATAATTCAAAGCTAGCCTTCAATTTATTATCTCTCACAGTCGTTAGGGGTGAGCAGAATACCGTGAAAATCGATTTAACAGACCGAACCGAACCGAACCGATAAATTCGGTTCGGTTTTCGAAAGTTCAGTTCAGTTTCGATTTTGATAAAATTTAAAATCGGTTATTCGGTTCGGTTTCGGTTTTGGCCTATGAAAAACCGGCAAAACCAACAACCGAACCGAATTAAACATGTATAAATAGAAACCCTAATTCTTATTCCCTGCCCTAAATCTAATTTCATTTCTATCACAATTCACTCCTCAGCAGCCATCCGTTGTTGGCCCCCTCCATCCCATCCCACGTTGTTTGCACTCACCGACCCACGTTGTTTGCACTCGCCGACGGCGTTCATCAGCATTTGCCTCCACCATCGGCGATTCGGCAGACCCACCTTCGTTGCCCAGCCGCCGACACTTCGTCTTGTGTAGTCATCTAGTGCCAGCCCACCAACCGCGCATCGGCGACCATTCAGCGTACCCAGCCTCACCGTCTTCAGTCACCAACGATTCACCATCTATCATTTCTCTTCTTGGTAAGTTTCAATCTAAATCTGATTTAATTTTGAATATTTGAAAACAAATTAGAAGGGAAGCAACCCCAGTGTTCGTCTTGCGTGCTAATGCTGTCAAGGAGAGTAGGAGACTAGGATTAGGAATTAGGATACAGTCATGACTCAAGAGAAGAAAGGTCATTTGATAAAAAGTATAATTGTTGTCTACCTAATGCCATGTGCCATCCCACATTAGCTTCAATTTTCAGTTCCGTATATATGTGCATCATTGATTTCTGAATATATACTAATGTCTTCCAGTTTTCAAACAATAAATTAATGTTAGGCTTGCCATACAAATTCCATATGGCAGTAACATTATTAATGATTATTTAGAGTGTGATTATTCCATATTTAGAGTATGATTATTAATGATTATTTCATATGGCTACCCCGTAACGATTATTAATATTTTTCAAAAAATTATTCAAAATTTTAGAGTATGAATGGTATGAAATTGTTTTATTTGGTAACTTATTAATTATGAATGAAGTTATAATACTAGTGTGTCTATATAAGCACCGTGTAATCATTCTTCTTCCAACTTTGTAAGCACTAATATTTATTTAGGATTATATTTTTACAAACTAATGTTATAAAGTTTTTGTTTTTGTTTTGTAGCAAAGACTAAAGCCTTGAGGTTATGGAAAATCGAATTCTTCCAACTATAGATGAAGATGAGTGTATGGAAAGCACTAACGAAGGTTTTAATGAGCATGTTCAACCTTCTACTCAACCTTCAACTCAACCTTCAACTCAAACGGAAGCTAGAGTTCCCTCAAAAAAGAGAAAGTCAATGAAACCAAGATCTAAGGTATGGGAGCACTTTGAGAAGATATTTGATAATGAAGGTACCCTTAAACAAGCAAAGTGCAATTATTGTGAATAGGGTATCCGAGTCGGCATTTAGTACTGGGGGTAGGGTACTTGATGCCTTTAGGAGTTCTTTGACTCCGAAGATTGTTGAAGCTTTAATTTGCACACAAGATTGGTTTCGAAATTCAAAAGTCGAAACTTGCGTGGAAGAAATGATCGAAGACCTTGAGAAATTTGAAAAAGGTACATTCTTTTATCTTGTATTAGTTGATAAAAAACACTTTTGACTGCTGTATATTTTAATTTTAATCTTTTTTTCGTTTGCAAATTTGCCTAAGGTGGGAGTTGGAGAATCTTGAAAGAATGTTGATTCGTATCCTCTTTCAAGTGAGAAAAAAAGTTGAATGTGTTTATCAACTAATAGACTAATAGTATATGATCAAGTCATAATTAGTATTCTACTTTGTGTTTACGCAGATTTCAGTTCGACTTTCCTGATATTTAAGGAACAGAACTCGACCCTTCAGCCATAAGGACCACAACCTAGTCAAGTTTGAACTACACTTTATATGGAAGAAGTGTGTTTTTTTCAATGTTTTTCATGCTTTTTTGTTTGTTATGAATTTGGGAAGGAATTCTCTATGAATGTGATTGTATAATGGTACTGTAAAACTTAATTGTTGTTTTTAGCTTGTTGTTGGATTTGTTGTTGGAACTATGAAACATTCAGGTTGGTTGTTGTTTCAAGTAGGGTTATATTGGAGATTTGATTGTGTTTTTTTAATTTTTTCCTGATTGTTCGGTTAATTCAATTTTTTAACCGAATCGAACCGAACATTTCGGTTTGGTTTTGTTGGTTGGATTCACATTTTCGGTTTTGGTTTCGGTTCTAGCATTTTTAAAAATTCGGCGTTCAGTTTTGTTAAATCAGTTCGGTTCGGTTCGGTTTTTAACCGATGCACACCCCTAACAGCCGTCACCAAAGCAAGAATCCCTTTATCAAGGGTGTATAAGTCATTCTCACATCTTCCCTGGTCCAGAATTTGATTTGTCACTCGGTTCTGAATCATAAAAGAATTATCAAAAAACACAAAATTAACAGGATAGTCTGAAGTCAGTTTACTGATAGACAGAAGGTTCTTGGTTATATGCGGAACCACCAAAACATCCAACAATTTAATATCAGCAGATAAGTCATAAGAGCCAACATGCGAGATATGCAAAGAATTACCATTGCCAACAACAACTTTGCTATTACCAGAATAGGGCTCGTAAGAGGTCAAGGAAGCATTTTGATTCGTCATGTGAGCGGAGGCACCCGAATCAATGTACCAATCTGACGAAGGACTAGAAACATTGCAAGATGAGGCAAATGCCTCGGCAAGGTTGGCCGATTTAACACCGTCGCGAGCAGCAAGGTATTGGGGGCACTTGTCAGCATAGTGCTCTCCCCGATAAATCTGACAACGAGGAACGAACTACCGTAGCTCGCTGTTGAAACCCGTCGGCCCCCCGGAGTATCTCCCTCCAGAATTCGACCGACCACCACGCTGAACAAAGCCACAGCCATTACCATAGCCACGGCCACCACCATAGCCACCGCCAGGCTGCTGCTGACTTTCTCCGGAAGAGCCTCGGCCGTGAGTTGCTGGACGCGAGGGGTTAGGGTTTCTTCAATCTGTAAAAAAAGAAACCTGCAACGAGGAGCCCTCCATGTATTTAAGCATCAAGTCATATTGCTTTGCTTGGCTGAGAAGATCGCGGAAACAAGGCACCGAAGTCAGGGCCATTCTGGTATCCGCAAAGCCCATGAACTGGAGCCCTAATCCACGCAAGAATAGATGGCTCTTCTCAGCCACGTCAATTGGGCATGCGATGGCATGGAGTTGATTACACAGTGTTTTGAAATGGCGTCCGTAATCATCAACGGAGGAGTCGCCTCGGCGGAGGGACAGCAACTCCTCGCGCAACTGGTGCTGACGAGAGGAGGAAGAATATACCACTTTCAGCGTGGTCCAAGCAGCGAGTGATGTGTGTGCATCGATAACTTCAGATGCGGCATCGAGAGAGAGAGATGTGTAGATCACACTCAGCAACTTCATGTCTTTCATCTTCCAAGAGTTGAAGGTAGGGTTCGGCGATTCAACACCGGCAGTGTCGGTGATGGTTTCAGCGGGAACGGTGGTGGTTTTGTCTAGAAACGGCATGAGATTGAAACACTCAGCCATGTGAATAATTTGACGATGCCAGGAGAGATAATTTGTGGCATCGAGTTTGATAGGGGTCATGTTTATCATGGTGGTGATGGGAAGAGTGTCAACGCCTGCCATGTGGAGAAAGAAGAGAGGGGAAGAGACGAAGCGGAAGGGAAAGGGAAGAAGAAGAAGGAACGGGGAAGAGAGAGGTTCAGAAGATGAACCTGGCTGATACCATGTATGATGGGAGAATGGAGATAATCGGTTATTCTGATGCGGATTGGGCTCGTTGTCCTGAGACACGGCATTCTACGTATGGGTACTCTATATTTATTGGGGGCAACCTTGTCTCATGGAGTGCTAAGAAACAACCAATGGTGGCTCGTTCTAGTTGTGAATCTGAATATCAGGCGATGGCAAATGCTTCAGCTGAACTCATATGGGTCACGAATCTTCTCCGTGATATACGTGCACCTTCTGTTTCTTAACCCACGCTCCTTTGTGATAACAGAAGTGCTGTGTTTCTTAGTCAGAATCCGGTGGCACACAAACGAGCTAATCATATTGATATTGACTATCACTTTGTTCGGGAGCTCGTTTCATCTGGGAAGTTAGAGACAAAATTTGTTCTGTCTAACCTACAGCTTGCTGACATCTTTACTAAGAGTCTCCCTTGTCCTGCCTTCGAACTTCTGCGCACCAAGCTCTGCATTTGTATGTAATTACATACAGATATCATCCGTTAATAAAATCCGTTAATAATATGGTGTTTTCTTGTAGTATACACTTTAATTTTAAATTTATATTTGTCTTTACACCTATTACGCATATTATAATTTTCAATTTATTGATTACCTAAAATATTAAATTACCGTAAAACGGTCAATTTTTTAAGTCAAAAGTAATAATTTTTCTTAAATAACGTGGAAATACAACGTGAAGGGTGTTGCAAAGAGTTTGTGCCTACCATCGGATTTTCTTCTGTCCCAGTGAAGTCATGCTCAATCAAACTAAATATATGAAACACCAAATACATTTTGTATAAACTTCAAATCTGATTTGGTAATAGAATAATGCAACTTCTGTGTACATCGGTGACTTTTGATCCAGGTATAAATAATGAATTACAACCATATGACATTGACATTGATCAATATTCAATACCCCAACTATCATTTTTTTTAGGAATATATGACGTTTTGGTTATATTCAAGTACAATTCTGTACTGTTCTATAGGTTGAGTTCCGCTAAAATATTGAAATGATGAGCATCAAGCAGTACTTAAATTCAGACTTAGAACTTATGTTAATAATTAAACACCAAAAAGTCGTTATTTATTCATCTGCATTTCTTTGAATTTATCCAAAACTTTCTTTATATTCTCTACAACTCTGCTAATTCTTGAACTCAAATTATTTTTAAAGAAAAGCAGCAGCAAAAATATGGCAGCTGCAGTTGCCGTTGAAGCAGCACAGGTTTTGTTCGAGATTATGTATCCTTATCTAATCTCCCAAAAACAAGTGGGAATCGACGTCAAAAGCATGGAAAGTTGGCTAAGTTTTTTGAAGGCTACGATGGAGGACAATTATGGGCCTCAGGGGAGCAAAGTAGTGGAAGATCGTATGCACAAGATTCGAGATATTGCTTATGATATCGAAGATGTTCTTGAGGAGTTTGTCTTCCACTGCCCTCCCTATACCTTTCACCACCACAAATTCACTCGGAAGACCCACATGTTTGCCCACCAACTCTATCATGGTTTTCCACTTCATCGGATCTCCGACAAGATTGCCTGCATCAACCGAGATATCCAAGTCATCAAAGAACAGACAGCTAGAGATTTTTCCGTCGGAAGTTCCAACTCAGTACCGTTATCTCCATCAAGTTTTGCCATCAAATTTAATCATGATCGACCTCTTCCACTTCTATTTGGTGAAGAGATGGTGGGATTTGAAGAGCCAAAAAAAGAAGTGATGCTCCAGTTGCTTGATGGAGGAGACAGGCTGCTCGTGCTGGCTGTGGATGGTCCGAGTGGCTCTGGCAAGACTACATTCGTCAAGAATGTTCTCTGTGATCAGAGAGTTCAGAAACACTTCGAATGTCGAGCTTGGGTTCGAGTGACTCGCAAGTTTGATGCAGAGGAACTGTTTACCAGCATCCTGAAACAGGTGTGTGGTTCGAACAAGGATCCTTATCCAGCTGAAGATGGCACGACTACGTCAGCGAAGCTGCGAGCCTACCTCTCTGGAAAGAGGTACATCGTTGCTCTTGATGATATCTGGAGGCGAGCAGACTGGGAATACATCAAGAACGAAGCATTCCCTGATGAATCTTGCAGCAGCAGAGTCATTCTCACCGCTAGGTCCACCAAACTGGCCCATAATTGTGCATCATCAAGTGTGCACGTGTACAGTTTGGAGCGTTTAGAATGGCGTCAAGGATGGAAACTCTTTTGCACAAAGCTGTTCCCTGACAGCCATGGCAAATGCCCTTCTGATCTCAAGGAAACCTCTGTTAAAATCGTCAGGCGCTGCGAAGGACTGCCCCTGGCCATCGTGGCGGTATGTGGTGCACTTGCAAATAAACCAAGACTTCCCAACGAGTGGAAGAGATTCCACGATAGTCTTGGAGATGAAATCAATATTGATTCCAATCTGACAATCATCACCAAGGGACTTCAGCTCAGCTACATGGATCTCTCCACCAATCTCAAGTGTTGTTTCCTCTACTTCAGCATTTTCCCTGAGGACTACTCTGTCGAGCGTGGAAAGCTCATACGTCTCTGGGTAGCCGAACACTTCGCCATGGAAACTGACTGTAAGACAGCAGAGGAGGTAGCTGAGGAGTACCTCAACGAACTCATTCAAAGGAACTTGGTTCATGTTTCTGACTGGGATTTCGACGGCAGACCTTCAACTTGTCGAGTCTTAAACCTTATCCTCGAGTTCATCATCCATAAATGCAAGGATGAAAATTTCCTATCAATTTTTCCTACAGAGAATACAAGTCATGGCCAGAAGATTCGACGCTTATCAGTACACGATGATTGCACGTGTATACCTGAAAACACTGACTTATGTGGTGTTCGTTCCATGTTTTTACTGAGGTATGCATAGTTTTCTTTTGGGTGTTTCTCCTATTATACATATACAACTTCCTGCACATTTAGATATATATATTGCTGTTTCAGATTGATGAATAGACCTCCCTCTGAATTTGAGAAACATTTAAGCAAGTTGATGTTGGTTAGAGTGTTGGACTTTGAAGGAGCACATCTCACAGAGTTTCCAAAAGACATCACCCGTCTCATCCTTCTAAGGTACTTGAGTTTAAGAAACAACAAAATAAAGGTTATTCCCACTTCCATAAAGAACCTTTCATATCTTGAAACCATGGATCTTAAACAAACTGATGTCACTGAGCTTCCACAAGAAATATCCTATCTGCACAGCCTCTGTCACCTCTTTGTCTACAAGATTGACTCAGTTGCAGGTGACAAGGCTGACTCAATTGAAGGTGCTAAGCTGAAAGAAGGGATCAGCAACTTAACAAACCTACAGGACTTGACTCTTGTAAATCTGGGCCAAGAGGGTGGAAATATCCTTAAGGAAATTGGAAAACTATTCCGACTTAGAAAGCTGGGACTCACCGGGCTCAAGCAGAAGCAAGGTAAAGAACTGTGTGCGGCAGTCGAGTCGATGGAGAATCTGGCAACACTTGATTTAACCTCGGCCACCAGAGAGGAGTTTCTTGATTTGGGAGAACTGAAAATTCCTCCCAAGACTCTGCAGCGTGTGTACTTGAAAGGGCGATTGGAACAACTTCCCAGTTGGATTTCGTCACTCGATAATCTGCTCAGGATTGATCTCAAGTGGAGTAAACTGGAGCACAACCCATTACAGGGTCTTGAGCAGCTTCCCAACCTAATGGAGCTGCAGCTGGTGGACTGTTTCATCGGCCAATACTTGTTGTTCGATGCCTCGTGTTTCAAGAAGCTGAAGATTTTAGTGATTGAAGGGTTGATGAAAGTGGAGAGAATAGTCATAAGAGATGGAGCAATGGGGGAGCTCAGAAAGATATCCCTAGGGAAATGCCCTCAGTTAAGGAGGTTTCCAAAAGGGTTGCACTATCTCATCAAGATTGAAGAACTGACCCTGTTTGACATGGCTGCGGAGTTCGTGGCTGGACTCAGGGTGAAGGGTTCTGAAGAGCGTGAATGGGTTAAACACATTCCAGTCATTAATTCTACTTGGTCACTCGACGACATTTCTGGTTGCTTTTAAATCTGAAGTAACACCATGAAAGCTTGCACCTGTAATTTTTCCTTGGAATTTCCTTCTTTTTCAGCTTTAATGTGGTGTGAACTCATCATGTGCATAACTCCTTTAATTTCATATTATAATAATCTTAACCGTAGAGATAATAACAGTTTGTTTAGAAACTCAAATTTGACCTGTTGGATATATATTAATTTCTAAAATTAATTATCACTAGAGATGTTACTAAGGAACATATGCTATTCGTACTTGCAAAATTACTAGATATACTACATTTATTAAATATACGCAATATTTTACTATGTAATAAACACTAAGCACACTCCATTTAAGGCCATTATACCATCTTCTTTTTATCATTTATTTTTTTAATAAACAAGAAAAGAAAAATATTACAAGAACCCATCTCAATTTCTGTCCAGTGTACACCCCTCCAAACAAAGAAGAAGTATGAAGATCAAGGCATTAGAAACAAATTCTTCAATGACCATTATTTAATAGGAATTAAACTTCAACAATAAATACCACAAATAAGATTATAATCGCCTAATTGATAGCAAAAGCGAAAAACCTAGCTAATTAATCAATCTTGCAATTAAATAGCATCTAAGCAACAATTAGGTAATGTTAAATTCAAATTGTAGTAAAGAGGGAAAGAGTTACATATGTACCCCCAATGAATTCTAGATCGATTTCGGGTTTCTCCGTGTGCAGTGTCGCAAGCAACAGAAAGTGGTATCCACCTCAGAAATGCGGCGGAGCTTCAACGGTTTGAGGTGGTGGTCCATTGATCATAGACCCGTTTTGGCTCAAACTGGTCGCATAGGTTGGCTTTGATCGTCCCACCGCTTTATGTATGTATAGAATATATGCACAAGCTGTAGACCAGAGTGTGGTAGCGCCTGGGATTGGCGAAATCACCTTACTTGCACAATAGTTCTTCGATTGCTTCAGGTATACTACTTCACTGATCATTCATTAGTGGATGAAAATGGAAAAGGATTGTTCATTGGTGGAGAGGGGAAGTGACGGCCGACGGGTTGTACTTGGTGACCTTCGATCGTGATATATTTATCATTACTATCTCAACGATAGTACTTGCCCTGAAGCTCAAACTGTTGTCTTTCAGACATATTTGACTGCTGATACAAAGATTAGAGTCTCAGCACACGAATTGAAGGCTACCCAAATGGTACAAGATGAAGAAAGGGAAAATAAATTGTCAGAAACAATTCAACAAGCATGTGGTGTGCATTTTGAATCCAAAAGAAAACAAGCTCTCAGTATAAATCCATTCACACTGAACAGACTCTCTCTCCTCAAAGAAACGAGAAAATACAGACCAAATAACATCAAAGCTTCAAAATGTAAAACATATGGCATTATCTAGGATTGCATTCAGATTTTTGGCTGAACTTTGTCGCATAGTATAAAAGCTGCATAATCCAACGGTAATCTAATAGTAGCATCTGTGGTTTATTAACTGATAGGCTATTTTCATAAAAACATATCCATTTTTATTTTTAATTTTGGTTGCGTTTAGTAATATTTCAAATAACATAGTAAATTTCTAGTAAGAGTATTTAAGTCATATAAATTAAAAACATTTTAATTTCAAGTTTTTTTGGGTATGTTCAATACCACTCCTCTAATGATACTTCTTCATAGTAACAGACTGAAAATTTGTAGGTAGTGCATTCCCCCACGGGGAAGGTTCGGTCGCTTCTGCTGCCATAGCCTCTCTTGTTTATATAACCAGGGTAATTCCAGATGCTGAAGTCGGCTTTCTCCCTCAAAACAAATCCAGCCTTCTTACCAAGTTCTTCAATCTCCAAAAGCGTATATGGATACGATGTTTTGTGGGTGATGTGGACTTCACCACTCACACTCACCATCTCATATGCATTCCTCAGGAATCCACTAACCACACGCTTGTGAGACCTAAAGTTTATACATCAAATTTGCATCAATATCATGTGTTTGAATGTTGCAAGCTTCAAATTCAAGTCAACTTACTCTTATCTGCACAGGATTGTGTTCTAATGCGATGAAACCTGCATGAGGAAAATTGAATACGATTCTATCAAATTTTGTGTCGCGTAGGCGACGGTTGGTTTTCATGGTGAGAGCATTAACACAGTGCATCACGGTGCACCCCATCTCTTTGAGTAGACCCACAATGGCTGCTGCACTCGAGTACTTTAATCTTAATTCCCCTGCATCACACCACAATAGTACATCATCATGCGACAGACATTACAAAAATATTAACTCAAAGAACGCAGATTGCAACATTTCTAGTCGTGTTTTATCAGCACACACCTTCTGAGTCCAGAGAGGTACCAACCATGTTGGATGCATCATCAAATGCTTGAGCCGCTAAGGAGATATTGCCCTCGCCCACAAGCAATATTGTAAAGAGATAGACTTGCATGTGTGTGTATTGCATGAGAATTAGAAATGTTACACGTGGAGATCATGCATTGGTCGATCAAGTGAACAAAAGGATTGCATGCAGAAGCCGTTGGATCAGTTATGGAGCTGAGGGGATCAGTTTGGTGGCGTAGCATCTGGAAGCATCTAGAAGCATCAGCTGGAATCATCAAACGGTTGCAAGATCAGTTGGTTACAACTGATTCAGTGTGCATGCATTTGATTGGATGAAAGGGAATCAAAACGTTGGTTACTCCTCCATATAAGTTGAAGAACAATCAGTCAGTTACATCATCTTCTTCACATCTTTACATATCAGTTCTTCAAGCATTAAGAATTAGGGTTTGATAAGTGTACTTGTAAGCATGTAATCTTCATCATCATCATAGTGAATTCTTCTCTTAGGAAAGTGGATGTAGGCTTACGCCGAACCACTATACATCTTTATGTTGATCTCTTTCATTTCGTTTTTCAACTATCAATCAATTCGTGAGTGAAACGTGAGTGATCAACCAACCAAGTGTGTGAGTTCTAGAGAGGTTTAACTAGTTCTTACTTAAGTTTTATAAGAAGTGGCGCCGTCTGTGAGAAGAAGAAGAAGCAACCACAAGTAATCAGATCAGAGGGAAGAATCATGGTTACAACCAAGTTTGATGTGGAGAAGTTTACAGAGAAAGTTGATTTCAGTTTGTGGAGGATGAAGATGGAGGTCATATTGATCCAACAAGGATTGGCAGATGATGTCAAGCCGCTTCCAGAGAATCAAGCAACAGCTGTTGATGCAGTTGCACAAGCTGCAGATCAAGATCAACAATCAAAGGCCAGAAATGCAATCATACTATGCCTAGGTGACAAAGCCTTAAGAGAAGTTTCAAAATAATTAACTGCAAGAGATATGTGAAAGAAGCTTGCTGATCTTTACACGGTAAAGACCTTGAAAAATCGACTGTATACAAAGTAGAAGCTCTATTCCTTCAAAGTATCAGAAGATAAGTCTATTTTAATTCAATTAGATGATTTCAATAAGATCATAGATGATTTGGAAAACATTGATGTAGCTCTATCAAGTGAAGATAAGGCTGTAATACTAATATCAGCTCTTCCTATATCTTTTGAAGGATTGAGAGATACACTATTATATGGGAATGTTGAATCAATCCCCTGGAGCAAGTGTTGCTTGCGATAAAAGCAAAGGTGCTTCATAAGACATCAGATAACACAGTTGCAGGGGAAGGTCTTGTAGCCAATAAACAGAATAAGTGGAATAAGAATGATAAGAAGTCTTGTACTGATAAGAAGAAACAAGAAAGAAGGAATCAGAGTACACCAGCAGATGAAGAGAAAAATAACTGCTTCCACTGCAACAAGCCTGGTCATTTCAAGAAGCAATGTCATAAGTGGAAAGCAATGGTGGCAAAGAAGATTGCAGAAAAGGGTGGAAGTCAAAGAATTCATGCCAATCAGGCAACTGAAAATAAAGGTAATAAGGATCAAGATTACATTAAACCTTTGGTTGTTGTTTCTGGTCATGTGTCAGATCAGTGGGTATTAGATTCAGGTTGCACTTTTCATATGACATCAGTTAAGGATTGGTTTATGTTGAGAGTGGAATTTCACGTGTTTAGGTCTCACATTACACCGTTTTTGATAGAATGTGGCCATGATTTTATGTAGAATGACATGGTTTTCATATTTTACATAATTAAAATGCTACTAAGGTGTTTTGTTGAGTTTTGAAGGGTAAAACATGATCAAAAGTTCAAAGTTGGAATGAAGAGTGAAAACGTGAAGGAATGCTGAAAAAACGCACGTCCACGTTGTGTAATTTTTCTGTATTCCTATAGAAGTCCAAATTGATCACATTATATATAATTGAAAAGCAACAGAAGAGAGGATCATTTTGGCGCAAAAATTACTCAAATCAGAGTCCGTATGAAGAAGTTATGCTCGAAACAGTGAAGTCGCGCAGCGCAGTCTACAGCTCGGCGGACCGCTTGGGAAGCAGCTCGGGGCGAGCTGCAGCCAATTTTGGCCGAGCTGGGGTCCTACGGCACCCTCTCAACGTCAGATTTTCACCCATATACAGCTCGGCTACTACTCGGCATTGTCCAGACCCAGCTCGGCTCGAGCTGGGAGCCGAGTGGCCCAATTCCGGGCCCAGTCGAGGCCTGTTCGATTCTGCAACGTATTTATACTTCCAGATCGTATTTTTGAGCAGAATTCGACGCGAAAACAGCCCTGCAACAGTCCAAGAGAGATTAGGGGAGATCAATACACAAATTGGAGAGAACACATCCATCATCCATCATCAATTCACTCACCCAACACTTCCATATCAGATTTATATCTGATTTCATTCTCCCATTATAAGAAACTGCCGGAATACTGACGGAATTACCGACATATTTTTTTCATCGATAATTGCCGACGAATTACCGACAAATCAGCATAATAAGTCGACGTGGGAGGAAAAAATCATTAAAATTTATTTAGCGACGTTTTTACCGATGGATTAGCGAAAGAATTTGTGATGGAATAGAAACCGTCGTTAATTCCATCGTTAATTTGGAGGGATTATTTCCCGGAAACTTACCGACGACATATTTCCGTCTGTAAATATCTAAATAAAAAAATTTTCTATGGAATACTTTCCCGACGGATTTTAATCCATTGGTAAATTTAGTAAATATGTTTGCCCTTTCATCTTGTTCATTACCGACGAATAATATTATTCGCAAATAATAAATATAAAATAATTTTACATTACCGACGGAATAAAATTCGTCGGTAAATGTAGTGAATACGCAAGAATAAATAAATATTATAAAATAATTTTATTTTCAATCTACCGACGGAAAGAATCCTACGGTAAACAACCTCAATTTAGCAACGGACATAATTCGTCCGTAATTTTAAGTATAATTAAATTAGGGCTTTTCATTCACTCCCAATTTTATTCACTCCCGATTTCATTCTCTCACGGGCCACTCACTCCCCCAGCTGCTATGACTTCTTGTCGTTGTTATCGCTGCCGGTCACGCTCGTCGCTGCTGCTGAAATTGGATTCCATTCTTTCCTTCCTCTCGCATCTGCTCCGGGATTATTACTAGCTTCACCTTCCAGAATCACCTCCCCGCCCGCTGCCGCCTCCTCCTCCTTCCTCGACCCCCCAAACGACATCCTGTATGGCACCGCCGTCCCCGGAGGCGCGCTGTTCGACTTGACGTGGCGCACGCGAGCTCTGTCCAGCAGCGGGAGCAGCTGATACGATTCGCCGGCGAGGAGCAGGTCGTCGTTGGTCGTCAGTGCTCACAGGTGACTCACGCCTAATTTATCTTCTTTTTTTCTGTGTGAGCCCTAATTTCTGAAATAAATTCTCATAATTTTTCTACATTAGCTATCTATTCCCCATCAAATCTCTATTTCAAACTGCTGCAATGATTTCCTTCTTTATTTCCTATCTTCTTCGTACTCTAAAATGATTTTCTTGCAAATTCCAAGTGGGCTCATCGATTTATTTATTTGATTCTTGTTTCTTGAACTGAGCTTTCTTTGTTTTGAGATGAATCGTTCGTTTTGGTGAAAAAAATCAAGTCTGTATCGATTTTCCTTCTCAGGATTAGTTTTGCTGGTTGTATCTATTCTTGTTTTCTTGTGAAAGTTGTTCTTGATATGCTTATTTCTTAGTGATTAATTTGGAGGTTTATTGTTGGAATTATCAAGAAATGGGTTGACTAATGAAACTGCAAGAGTTTTTGTTAGTATTAAGACAGGAAGTAGTGGATTGTTCTTTAACAGTAAAAATTGCTTAAAATAGATTATTACCCATTTTTCTTGATCATGCTTCCTTCCTTTGGTGGCTGGTATGGATCTGAAATTTTTCAGCTGTTGTGTTTTGTGGGAAAATGAAATTAATAGATTAACGGATTCAAGAATTGTTTATGGGTGATGTTGACTTGGGAATTTAAAATATAAAAATCTTTGGATATGTAAATTCATTATTCATAGAACCAAGTGATATTTATTAAGTGAAGTATTATTATTAGGTAGATGATGAGTTTGGATATTTGAAAGGGGAACAAGTGCATTAATAATAAGTAGCCATTAGTCACCTAATAATAATTAGTAATATTAATTAGTTTTTTTTATGTCTTTTAGAAATTTTGGCGGGTGGTAATATTTGTCACCATATATAAACATATAATACTGTTAATAGTATATTTCTTATCACAAAGAATCGGGTTCACAATTAAGTTAAATTTATTTTTATCGATTATTCTTAGTACATAAAAAATTATTTAAACTCTCTCAAATCGATCACTTCAATGCCTAGAACTTTCACCAATAAGGAAAACAACATAGTAATAACATGTTTAATAAAAAAAATTATTTATTACATATTCCAAATCATTCAAGAGGCCATAAATTAAGTGAAAATTGTTCAAAATTCAACATTCCAAGTCAAACTCTCCTTATAAAATAAACAAAACTATTATGGGATGTTGGATGAGATAGTTAAATTAGATTACCCCGGTTTTCCTGTTAAAAAGGTTGTGTTGTTCAAGTGCGAGTGGTTTGACCCATCACATTTGGGAACAAGAATTCATTCGGAATATAAACTTGTCGAGATTAACCACAAAAGGAGGTTCAGTCAATATGAGCCATTTGTATTGACAATTCAAGTTGTCCAAGTATAGTATTGTACATATCCAACTGAGAAGAAAACAAAGAGTGATTGGTGGCCAGTTTGTAAAGTAAAGTCAAAGTTGCACATTGCAAAAATGTCTAAAATTTGTGAAGATTCTATTCCTCCTCCATTTCAAGAGGATTTCATAGATGAGCCCAACAATGTGCAATTAGATGATGGTCCGTCAGGTTTAAACGATGAAAGTGGTGCATTCATGGAAATCATTGATAAGGAAGATGATATCGAAGAAGAGTTGCAATCTGAAAATAGTTTTGAAAACTCGAATAATTCAGATTCAGAAAATAACTCTTGACAATGATTTTTCAGATGTATTTAACAAACTATATATGATATATGTATAAAGGTTTTTGTGAGTTTCTTCTTCTTCTTCTTCTTTTTATTTGTCCTTTACAATATTTAATATAATTTATAGCTTGAAAAATTGGATATATTACTATTTTTGGGTTGCAGATGACAGGTGGACGTACTAATACACATACTGATGGACGTATTGGTGGACGTGGTCGGGGTAGACGGGGTGGACGTAGTGCATCTTTGGTCGCACCATCAACTTCAACTGCACCATCAACTTCAGCTGTAACACCTATACCTTCCGAACCATCAACCTCAGCTCCACCTCCCATACCATCTGCACCATCAACCTCAACTCCACCTACTATACCATCTGCACCAGCACCATCAACATCATCTGCTGTAGAGAATTCTAAAACTACAACTGGAAAGCAAAAAGTATGGATCTCTTAGGGAAGGTAATTCTTTCCTTATAATTCTTATAGTGTGTATAATTATAAATTATGTTGTGTAACCATGATTTACTTAATTTGTATTTTACAACCTGGTCATAAACTATCCCACATGTTTAGAGAGATAGTTTTCGGTCGGGTTGAAAAAGGAGCAACTCGTTGGAAGAAGATATCTGCGGAGACCAAAGCTATATATTTTGAGAAGTTTAAGGTATGCATTAAAAAGTTTAGAGTTCTATTTTGATATAATCTTAATCTTTTATTTAATTTATATAGAAAAGATGCGTGTGGAGCAAGGACATCAATGCACTAGTTCCGGAAAAATGGAACTTTCTCTGTGTAAATCGTTATAGTAACATTTTCCACGATTGGAAGAAAATATGAGAAGATAAGAATGAAAAACTAGAGTATATGAATGATGAGACTTGGGCTAGCTTTATTTCTTATTGGCAAGATCCAAAAGAGGTAGCAAAGGTTGAACAGAATAAGAAAAATCATCGAAGCGAGCCGGCAGGAGTGGGTACTGGTATTTCTTGCCATAAAGGAGGTTCAGTAAGAGCTTGTGAATTTGCTGAAAAGTTTGTGAGTTTCTATCTCTTATTCACTTATCTTTTATGAATATCTATTGTGTTAATTAATCTTTTTTCATGTGTGGGGTAAAATTATTTGCATTAAGTTTACATTTTTATACATTTTAGTAATGGAAACATGAAAAAGTTAAGGTTTAATTATAATTCTTTACCAAGTTTGACTTAAAAAACAATATATAGATTCGAAAGTATATGACGATGCAGTATGATTGGGTCTTATCTGATTCATGTATATTCTCTTTGGTTTTTGGTAATTGATGAATTTTTTGTGGATTGTGTTGGTTTACAAATATGTTTAATTTGTTTTCTTTGTTAATAATGCCAAAAAGCATAAAAAAGAAGCCAATGAGTATGACATCTTTTTAAACTTCCACCTTCCGGATGAAAATGAAAAGTACGCCTATGCAGTATCTGAAAATGCGGCTGTAAGTATAATATTTGTGTTTTTAAAGTATTTATGATTTTAAGTAAAATGATAAATCTATAATATTTGATTAATAATTCATTATTAACCATGTAAATTCACAGAAAGCAATCCAACAAAAGAAAGATGAACTGAGTCAAATGCCTGATGCTCCTGAATTAATATAGGAGATATCTTCCGTCAAACTGTTGCACCAAAAAAAGGTCGCATCTTCAGCATTAGAAATTTGGGAGAAGGAAGTTCAAGTAGCCAATCCAGTGTTACTCAAGGTGTCTGTTCAAAATTAGAGTTCAAGAGACAAGTAGATAAAAAGATCTTGGAGGTGCATACTGAGATGCAAGCAGAAATTCAAGTGCTTCATGCCCAAGTGCAACAACTTATGGAAATGATGCGAGGTGGAAGTACAATGGCTTCTCCTAATGGTGGTGGATCTACATCTGGTGTCGGTCATAATGATGTTGATATTGATGCTGATGCTAATATTGATGACGATATTGATGTTGATGATGAGGTTGATGCTGATTTGGGAGATTTGTGATCATGTTTATCGTATTTAGATGTTTTTGTGTCAAAGATTTGAAGAATTTGGTATTTTGTGTCAAATTTGGATAATCTAATTTCAAATTGTGGAGATTGTTAAATTTAAATCTTATATTGGGTTGTTTTTGAAGATTTAATTAATTAGAATTTTATTTTATTTAACAGATATTAATATTAATTTTAAAATATAAAATTCAAATATATACATAAATTTGCGATGAAAATTTTTGTCAGTAATTGAAATATGTAATTTGAAAAACTACTATTACCGACGGAAAATTCCGTCACTAAATTTGTGACGGAATATTTTCGTCGGTAATTACCGACGAAATCGCCGACGGATTACCGTTAGTAAACTAACTTTCGTATGATTTTGCAGTTTTTAATTTGCGATGAAAATTTCCATCGGCAATTTACGATGGAAATTTCCATCTGTAAATCCGTCACTAATTCACAACCGACGAATTTGATTTGCATGACTACCGACGATCATAATCCGTATGTAATTATCGACGGAATCTAAATTCAATCGGTAATAAATTACCGATCATGGTTTTAGCGATGGATCGATTTTCGTCGGTAATCCGTCGGTAACCCCATTACCGACGAATTTTCCAATTATTATCGACGAAAATTTCCATCGGTAATACGACAGTTTTTTATAGTGCATTATCAACTACAGAAGCTGAATTCATTGCTTTGACAGAAGCAATTAAAGAGGGGATATGGCTTGTTGGTTTGCTAAAGGAATTAGGAGAATATCAGGATGCTGTAGTGGTATATTGTGACAATCAAAGTGCAATACACTTGGCTAAGCATCAGGGATATCATGAGAGGACCAAACATATTGATGTCAAGCTATATTTTGTAAGGGATATGGAAGATAGTGGATCTGTTGAAGTGAGGAAGATTGATACATCTGTAAATCCAGCAGATGGACTTACTAAAGCTTTGCCAGCAACCAAGTTTGAGCTTTGCAAGACTTTAGTTGGTATGGTTTCAAAGTTAGAGGTTGCTGCTCCTTAAAAGCAGCAAGATGAGGAGGAGAATTCAAGTTTGATCATGCATACATCTAAGGTGGAGATTGATGACAATAGATGCATGCATGAGGGAGTTTCACACGTGAAGAATGTTCATTGGCAACTAAATAATGATCATAACGTGATGCATGGTTGCTGGAAGCAAGAAAAGACAGTTGAAACAAGCTAACAAACCATAACTGTCAAACTGCCATTTCTGGTGCAGTGTTGAACAATCGACTTTGGAGCGGTTTTTGAGCGGGTTGTTGAGCTACTTGGAACTGGCTAGATGGCTGCATCTCAACTACTAAGTGAGGGCTATCTAGTGGAGGTTTAGCCGGATCAATAGGTTAAGGGAGTAGTAAGATATAAGGGCTCAAAGTAGCTTGATCACATCAGTTTTCATTTTGAGTTCTACAGTTTCTGTTGCTTCGTTTTCATTCTTCTTGTTACAGATTGAGATCAATCCAATCTGGTGTGTAAGTATTGAGTAATAATAAGAGTTCTTCTCCTCAAAGTAGATGTAGGTTATTCAAAATCGAACCACTATACATCTTTGTGCAAGATTACTTTTCATTTCAAGTTTTATCATTTTATGTGTTTTGATTCTTGAGTGTTTGTGAGGTTTTGTGTGTTCTTCACAACAAATATCGATAAGGTTTTGGACAGGGAAGAGTATCCGGCGGTGGATATATTCATATGCATGGCGGATCCGTACAACGAGCCGCTTATAAAAGTCGTGAATACGGCGTTGTCGGTGATGGCGCTTGACTATCCGGTGGAGAAGGTGTTGGTTTACGTGTCGGACGATGGCAGTTCGGAGCTGACTATGTTTGGTTTCATGGAAGCTGCTAAATTTGGTTGCCATTTTGTAGGGAGAATAATATCACTGAGTCTGAGAGGTGTCCTGAAGCGTATTTCTGCTCAAGCTCGATATCGTGCTGTTCGGAGACGAAACCGTCACTTCTTCCTCGCAGTTTATCATGCTGATCGCTCGATTCATGACGATTCCACCGCGAAATAATGATCTCGAATCCACATTACCATCTGAAATTTTGTTCAACGCGTTATTATATTCCGATGACTGTTAGTATTACCCACAATCCCAAAAATGAAAGAGAAAGAAGAGAGATTCACCTGAGCATGGGTGAAAGGTGTCTGTGTTGGAAGATTTATGGTGGTGCAGAAAAGGTAGACCTGAAACGGTTCACCGGAAAAGGAGCAGCGATAGAAGTATGCTGCTACTGCGGTCGGTGGCCAGAGGAAATCATGAATCTGATTATTCTTTGGGCATTTCAAGCTCAAGCTCAATCCTTCTGTTGATTATTTTTCGGCTGAAATTTTTTTATTTTTAACCATGGATCCCACTTCTTAGTGTTGTTAAATTTTTTCGTCAACAGAGTGCAACTTTGCAAGGTTAATTAAAGAGCAAGGGCAAATATGATTCATTACAAAAAGTTGAATAGCTTGGATGTTAAAAAAAATAGATTGATGGTGTATGTGATCCTTGGGGATAAACTGAGGGGCTTACATGACCTTTTGTCCATAAAAATATAGTTGAGGGGCCAATTTGATCTCATTGAATAAGATAAGGGTCAAAATTGACCTTTTGCTCTTACTCAGTTTGATTTAAATAAATAAATTTTATTCGTATTCATCCAAATTCAACGGTCTCAAAACAAATATATCAAACTAAAAAGCGTGGAGAGAGTATATTTAGTTAAAATTAATTATGTTTATGATCATCAAATCTATCTATACCTATTACTATAAATAAATATATTAAATTTACAAATAATATAAATCTATACTATTAAATTAATTAATTATATTTATTTTATTTTATTTCATATATACACTTTACAAATTAATAACTTTATATGAGCAAGTCTGTTATGTCTTGGGTTTGTACAAGAGTATAATATTCTATCTAAATGTGTAAGAGTATAATATTTTATTTAGATATAATATAGTATAGTACAATATATAGTATGAAGCAAGTTTTTAGGCACTTTAGATATGACATGTACCTAAACTAAAGCTCGTAACATGGTCTACTTATACATGGGACGATCATGAAATGGCCATACGAACTCATTTCTCTCATTAATTCCACCTGACATTTCGGTTTTTTTTTTTTTTTTTAAAATTTTACTCCATTTTAGTGGTACGACGTAAAATATTATGAGTGTTGGTATGATAAGGAGCAATCGTAGTTCCGTTTGTGTAATTATAATAATGCAAATTATATTTCATAATTGCATTGCATTAGGTCTACGATGAGGGTGAAATGAAGTGACAGTAGCTAATATTTAGAAAATTTAAAGGTGCTGCAATCCCCGACAGGGAAGGTATCGTCGGCTCTACTGCCGTCGCCTCTCTTGTTTGTATAACCAGGGTAATACCACATATAGAAGCTGTCTTTCTGAGTCGAAAAAAATCCAGCCTTCCTTCCAAGTTCCTCAATCTCCCAACACGTATATGGATACGATGTTTTGTGGGTAATGTGGACTTCACCTCCCACGCTCACCATCTCATATGCATTCTCAAGGAATCCACTAACAACTTTCTTGTGATACCTGCAACTTTATACACTTTGCATCAATCACTCTAAACAGAGCAATCTTGAAATTCAAATCAATTACTCACTCAATTTGCACAGGATTGTTCTCTTTGGTGATGAAACCTGCATGAGGAAAATTGAATACGATTCTATCGAATTTTGAGCAGCGTAGGAGACGGTTGTCGTTTTTCATGGTGGATGCATCCACACCGTGCATCACAGTGCACCCCTTCTCTTTTAGTAGACCCACATTTTCTGCTGCACTTGGGTGTTTTATTCTTAATTCCTCTGCAACAACACGTATATACAAGAGATATATAACCATTTCACATGATGCATAACAAATGTACTAACAAAAGATTGCAACATTTCTAGCAGCACACACCGTCTGTATCCAGAGAGGTAGCAATCATGTTGGATGCATTGCCAAATGCTTGAGCCAGACACGCCGCGAAGGAGAAATTGCCCTCGCCCACAAGCAATATCTCGTGCTTATTGCTGTAGTACTTGATCCATTTCTCTGAATCCATTCTCACTTTTTTGCTCGATTGATATAACTCAGGAGCTAATTACTTTTGCCATCTTTTCATAACATCTTGATTGCCCAAGTAGATATATACTTATAGGGGAGGGGTTGAAAGAGGGATTTGAAGAGGTTGATAATAAATAATTACTCGATTCATAGTAAGTATTAATTACTACATATTACTGGAAATGCCAAGAGTTTCTTCAAAACTTGAATCGTTTAGATCTGAAAACCCCATCTCGTGAAGTTCTCTTCTTTTTTAGCCAATAAACCACTAGAGGTAGAGGGTCACCAGCCACTGTAGCATTCATGAATGTTGCTCTTTAGCCAATATACTTGTTGCATTTCATAAGAATCCTTTCACAATAGACGTTATGATAGCCCGAATGGGCAGCTCAACTACTACGTACTCTGTTGGGACGGGGTATAGGGGCACATGGGGTAGGCGAAACTACATTTTGAATCTAGCTAGACGTTATGTGATAAGAACAGAAAAATAAGAAAGAAAAGAAAATCAAACGGCAAATACCGTTTGCCCAATTAAATGGAAAGCTCCGTTTGCCCAAAAACCTCTAGGCTCCTTAATCCAATAATATTTTTTATAGCAATACATAAACCATAATCATACCTTAAATAATACTACTCACTAACGCAAAAAAGGAAATAACCCAAAACCCTAAGGACCTAAACAAAAACATAATAAATAAGCCTCAACCCACAAATAATGGGCTCATGCCCTAAACATAAATATAATTATAATAAATAAAGCCAGCCCACGGATAGTGGACGTAAACCCGCTCCCATCGACCGTGAACCCTAATTTTGCTTCCTATCAATTCCATCCTCCTTCGAAACAACCTTGTCCTCAAGGTTGCAGTCAGATAACCGCCATAGAGTAAACATGAAAGCCTCGCCCCTCCTCAAAAAGCTCTTCTTGTTCATCCACTAACTCTTGCCCCGTCACCTCGCAATATTCAACATGTTTGAGGTCCAACTCCTCATCCTCCTCAGCTAATGATGAGAGTGAAAATTTACGTTTTTTCGATCTCACAATGCACTATTTTTACTAGAATAAGTTCATATAATCATGTGGGATTACGTGGTTTATGTATTTTGCGTGACTATTGCTTGTTCACCTTTTTGTGTGTCCCCAAGTGTAGGGAATCGATTGTAGTGCGCATGTGACCAAGTTAAATTATCGAACCCACGGGATAGTGTCGGAGTGACAAATAAATCTAATATGACTAATTCTATTTAAGACAAATCCAATTTATGAAAATTAATTAATAAATAATAAATAAAATAAAATAAGATAGGATACGCTGGGAAGAAAACAATCAAGTATTCCAAGATAAGAGACTGATAATGCTAAGGACAATCCAGCTCAACGATGTGACAGATTATTCTAAACCCAAATTAATTACCTGCAAATATTTATAAGAGGATCACTAAGCCTAGTTAAATCACCTTGATCAGGTAGGATCTAACACTTATAATGAGCTGCAAATCCTAGGATCGATAAGGAATTAACTCTCTCTCCCTTTATAGGTACTTCATGCTAAATTCTATTAAAGGTTAGAACACTAGACTTCCCTTTCTAGGTACGCAATTATTAATCCCTTTTGTCTCCTTACCAATTACCTAATAATGATGTTTTACCAAGTAATTAATATTCCAAATTGATTGTCTAACACTCTTAGGAATCATAGGCTAATCCCCTAAGACTGTCACAAGAAACAACAACTATCATGCAGAAATAACGAATCATATTAACTATCAATCAGTGATACCGTCAAGAATAATTAAAGGAATCAAAACTCAAAACACAATAATATGAAGTCTCAAAATATCCTCTTCAATAAGGAAATAAATAATCTGCAGTAGAAGAAATCTAAGTCTAGGCAATCAAATCAGACACGAATTAAACCATCAAAACTCTAACACTACCAAAAAGATACTTAGCCCATGAGTATAAAAACTATAAAGAATAAAGCAAAGAAAGGGAGACTTATTTCGTCTTCAACTCCGTCCTCTCCAGAATTCCCGTCTCCGATCAAGTAGACGAATACTCTTTTGAATCCTCTCCAGATGGTGGATGGCGGATGATGGGTAGAAGATGAAAGGCAGATATGGTGGATTAGGGTTAAAATCCTAGGTGATGTGGTGGTGGTAGATTAGGCGGGTTCTCCACACCTTTATGTGGAGATGAGAATGGGGTATATATATGTGTGAGAATGGAATAAAATAAGGCGTAGAAGGATGTGAGATTTTGAAAAATCAGGAAAAATATAATTATGAAAGATATGAAGGGATATTAGATTAGGAAATAACTTGGCCACCAAGAAAATAGGAAATAGAGGATAATTTTCGTGAATTTTCAGAATTCTCGCTGGCAACTGCGCGACCTCACGGTTTTGAGCACAACTTCTTCATATGAATTCCGATTGAGCTGATTCTTATGCCCACGCGACCCATTTTTCCGTAGCTTTCTAACCAGGTATCATATGACCAGTTTAGACTTCTACATGCATACAGAAAAATTACGGAATGTAGTCTTCTGTTTCCTTGACATATTGCACAAATTTACCCTTCATTCCAACTTAGCATTTTTCATCCTTTTTCCTATCAAAACACAACAAAATACCTCTCAAGCACCTATTAGTTAATAATCATTGAAAGTATTAAGATTTGTGCAAATAATAACAATTAAAATACTCAAAGAGGTATCAAATTGGATCCAAAAATACATGAATTTCCACTCTCATCAAACCCTCCAAACTTAAGGTGTTGTTTGTCCTCGAATAACGAAACGACAAACCAAGAGAAAAAAAAAAGAGATGAAAAGTCATGTTCAAAGATAAGGATCAAAACATCAACTAAGCCATCAAAGATATAATTAATCTTAACTCGGTTCACATAACTTCAAATTCAAATGTTTCAATCCATTCAAAACATGCAAATTAAGATAATTATTTCACCAATTCAAGTGCTCAATCCACCTATGCTCACATGATATATATAATGTAACTCTCACGCTCATGGTGTATAAAGTGTACACCGTATGGTTATATATAAGTGATCTCAATTTCAATTCAAGTGCATGCTTAACTATAAGCCTGCATATTGTCTCAACTCTCCTTTTACTTGTAGCTAGCAAATCATGATAAAAAAGGACTTTCTATTTGGTTGTAACGTAGGTTCTTTGGAAAAGGTAGGAAATATATAGATAAGTGACTCAAAACTCGGATCAATCAAGCTGCGGTTCCCTCTTGATCTTTCATTCTTCCTCATCACTTTCATTAAAGTACAACTCCTCCTCACCTACGTAGGAACAACAACCTACTTTTAATTTTCTCTAACTCTTCAACTCCATCTTTTTTCTTTCCTTTACTTTTTTGAATGGGGTACCAGTTTCGGGCACTACCCCTCGCATCCTCCATAGGGTACTAGATTTAAGCACTACCCTGGGGTGTCTGTTTCATAGAGTACTAGATTTAAGCACTACTCTATGAATTTTATCTTTTGATCATTTCTTCATTATCCTTTTCACTTCCAACTTATTCACATTCTTCTTCTAACCATTTCAACAATTACTCAATTGATCCAAGTAAAATAAAGAAAAATCAAATACTGATTAAGCTCAAACAGGTTATTCAAAGAATGGATATTTAAGGCTCAATGGGCTAACTAAGGAATTAATGAATACAGGTAAAGTATATGAAAAAGATGGGCTAAAAATCAAAGATAGCCTAGTATCATTTCCATAATCCACTAGACTATTCTCGAATATTCAAGGAGACTCAAGGCAAATTTTGAATACATGCACAAAAACGATACGATGAAGAATAAAAATATCATGCATCAATGTAATATGATTAAGGCTCAAATCTCACTTGGCTTTTTCATAGAATGAACGAGCACTCTTCAAGGCTATGCATACATCATAACAAGCATGTCAAGAACTTTAAGCACTTAAGAATTAAAACATGTTCCCCTTATTAATCATAATCAACATCATAGGCATGATAAAAGCTCATAGATCCCCATGAAATTCAGGTCATAGAATTTAAAACTCATGTCCCTTACTCATAAGAATTCAAAACTCATAGAAAAATTTAGAATAAGGAATGAAGTAACCTGATTTCAATCTCCTTCACATCTTGAAAGTTCCTCGAATTATCCAACTCTGTCAGTCGTAGGCCTCAGATAGAACTCACTTTGCCACTCTAATACTCTTCTCAAACAATAAAGCTCAACACAAAACTCATTATCACAGGATTCATAAGAGATAAAAATATCAGAGACATCAGAAAATCAAGGATCCAAAAATATCAAAAAGATGAGAATCGACGACTGAGCACCAAGGGACACATAAAAACGAATGAAAACACACAAGATACTTGGATAGTCGCAAAAAAATTCGAAAGATCGAAATAAATTTCAAAAATTCTAAAAAAAATCGACCTCCAATCATCACACACAGAGTGAACATACCTAGGTGCAGATGGAGCAAGGGAAGAACATCACACCCCCAAACTTAGATGAAAACGTGAGATGAATTTAAGTTTCAAAGGATGTTATTACTTTAAGTGTAAGCACGGACCTTGAGTATAATTCACCTAGCACAAGACACAATAAAAAAATAAAATAAAAGCAATAAAATGGTGGGTTGCCTCCCACCAAACGCAAAGTTTAACGTCCTAAACAAAAATAAATCACAAAAGACTTATAAGTATCTAACGCTATCCCCGACAACGGTGCTAAGAACTAGATCGCTAATTTCTTTTGGAGAATATGAATCTCACCCTCAAGTGTAAAGGATCAATAGTAGTGCGCATGTGACCAAGTTCATTATCGAACACATGGGATAATGTCAGAGTGACAAATAAATCTAATATGACTAATTCTATTTAAGACAAATCCAGTTTATGAAAATTAATTAATAAATAATAAATAAAATAAAATAAAATAAGATAGGATACACTGGGGAGAAAACAATCAAGTATTCCAAGATAAAAGACTGATAATGCTACGGACAATCCTGCTTAACCATGTGACAGATTATTCTAAACCCAAATAATTACCTGCAAATATTTATAAGAGGATCGCTAAGCCTAGTTATATCACCTTGATTGGGTGCAATATAACACTTATAATGAGCTGCAAATCCCAGGATCGATAAAAATTAACTCTCTCTCCCTCTACAGATACTTCATGCTAAATTCAATTAAAGGCTAGAGTACTAGACTTCCCTTTCTAGGTACACAATTATTAACCCTTTTTTTCTCCTTAACAATTACCTAATAATGATATTTTACCAAGTAATTAATATTCTAAATTGATTGTCTAACACTCTTAAGAATTATAGGCCAATCCCCTAAGACTGTCACAGGAAACAACAACTATCATGCAGAAATAAAATTTTTTATTAACTATCAATCAGTGATACCGTCAAGAATAATTAAAGGAATCAAAACTCAAAACACAATAATATGAAATCTCAAAATATCCTCTTCAATAAGGAAATAAATAATCTGCAGTATAAGAAATTCAAGTCTAGGCAATCAAATCAGACACAAATTAAACCATCAAAACTCTAACACTACCAAAAAGATACTTAGCCCATGAGTTTAAAAACTATAAAGAATAAAGCAAAGAAAGGAAAACTTATTCCGTCTTCAACTCCGTCCTTTCCAGAATTCCCGACTCCGATCAAGTAGATAAATACTCTTTTGAATCCTCTCCAGATAGTAGATGGCGGATGATGGGTAGAAGATGAAAGGCGGATATGGTGGATTAGGGTTAAAACCCTAGGTGATGTGGTGGTGGTAGATTAGGCGGGTTCTCCACACCTTTATTTGTTGATGAGAATGGGGTACATATAGGTATGAGAATGAAAAAAAATAAGGAGTAGAAAGATGTGGAATTTTGAAAAATCAGGAAAAATATAATTATGGAAGACATGAAGAGATATTAGATTAGGAAATAACTTGGCCACCAAGAAAATAGAAAATAGAGGGTAATTTTCGTGAATTTTCGGAAATCTCGCTGGCAGCTGCGTGACCTCATGGTTTTGAGCATAACTTCTTCATCTGAATTCCACGTGACCCTCTTTCTCGTAGCTTTCTAACCATGTTTCATATGACCAGTTTAGACTTCTGCACGCGTACAGAAAAATTACTGAATGTAGTCTTCTGTTTCCTTGACATATTGCACAAATTCACCCTTCATTCCAACTTAGCATTTTTCATCCTTTTTCTATCAAAACACAACAAAATACCTCTTAAGCACCTTTTAGTTAATAATCATTCAATGTATTAAGATTTGTGCAAATTATAGTAATTAAAACACTCAAAGAGGTATCAAATTGGACCCAAAAATACATGAATTTTCACTCTCATCAAACCCTCCAAACTTAAGGTGTTGTTCGTCCTCGAACAACGAAACGACAAACCAAGAGAAAGAAAAATAAGTTGGAAAGTCATGTTCAAAGGTAAGGATCAAAACATCAACTAAGCCATCAAAGATATAATTAATCTTAACTCGGTTCACATAACTTCAAATTCAAAAGTATCAATTCATTCAAAACATACAAATTAAGATAATTATTTCACCAATTCAATTGCTCAATCCACCTATGCTCACATGATATATATAATGTAACTCTCACGTTCATGGTGTATAAAGTGTACACCATATGGTTATATATAAGTGACCTAAATTTCAATTCAAGTGCATGTTTAACTATAAGCTTGCCTATTGTCTCAACTCTCCTTTTACTTGTAGCTAGCAAATCATGAATCAAAAAGGACTTTCTATTTGGTTGTAACGTAGGCTCTTTGGAAAAGGTAGGAAATATATGGATAAGTGACTCAAAACTCGGATCAATCAAGCCGCGGTTCCCTCTTGATCTTTCATTCTTCCTTATCACTTTCATTAAAGTACAACTCCTCCTCACCTACATAGGAACAACAACCTTCTTTTAATTTTCTCTAACTCTTCAACTCCATCTTTTTTTCTTTCCTTTACTTTTTTGAATGGGGTACCAGTTTCGGGCACTACTCCTCACATCCTCCATAGAATACTAGATTTAAGCACTACCCTGGGTGTCTGTTTCATAGAATACTAGATTTAAGCACTACTCCATGAATTTTATCTTTTGATCATTTCTTTATTATCCTTTTCACTTCCAACATATTCACATTCTTCTTCTAACCATTTCAACAATTACTCAATTGATCCAAGTAAAATAAAAAAAAATCAAATACTGATTAAGCTCAAACGGGTTATTCAAAGAATAGATATTTAAGGGTCAATGGGCTGACTAAGGAATTAATGAATACATGTAAAGTATATGGAAAAGATGGGCTAAAAATCAAAGATAGCCTAGTATCATTTCTATAATCCACTAGACTATTCTCGAATATTCAAGGAGACTCAAGGCAAATTTTAGAATACATGCACAAGAACGATACGATGAAGAATAAAAATATCATGCATCAATGTAACATGATTAAGGCTTAAATCTCACTTGGCTTTTTCATAGAATGAACGAGCACTCTTCAAGGCTACGCATACATCATAACAAGCATGTCAAGAACTTTAAGCACTTAAGAATTAAAACATGTTCCCCTTATTAATCATAATCAACATCATAGGCATGATAAAAGCTCATAGATCCCCATGAAATTCAGGTCATAGAATTTAAAACTCATGTCCCTTACTCATAAGAATTCAACACTCATAAAAAAATTTAGAATAAGGAATGAAGTAACCTGATTTCAATCTCCTTCACATCTTGTAAGTTCCTCGAATTATCCAACTCTGTCAGGCGTAGGCCTCAGAAAGAACTCACTTTGCCACTCCAATACTCTTCTCAAACAATAAAGCTCAACACAAAACTCATTATCACAGGATTCATAAGAGATAAAAATATCAGAGACATCAGAAAATCAAGGATAAAAAAATATCAAAAAGACGAGAATCGACGACTGAGCACCAAGAGACACATAAAAACGAATGAAAACACATAAGACACTTGGATAGTCGCAAAAAAATTCGAAAGATTGAAATAAATTTCAAAAATTCTAAAAAAAATCGACCTCCAATTATCACACACAGAGTGAACATACCTAGGTGCAGATGGAGCAAGGGAAGAACATCACACCCCTAAACTTAGATGAAAGCGTGAGATGAATTTAATTTTCAAAGGATGTTATTACTTTAAGTGTAAGCACAGACCTTGAGTATAATTCACCTAGCACAAGACACAACAAACAAAAAAAAAATAAAAGCAATAAAACGGTGGGTTGCCTCCCACCAAACGCAAAGTTTAACATCCTAAACAAAAATAAATCACAAAAGACTTATAAGTATCTAACGCTATCCCCGACAACGGTGCCAAGAACTTGATCGCTAATTTCTTTTGGAAAATATAAATCTCACCCTCAAGTGTAAATGATCAATAGTAGTGCGCATGTGACCAAGTTAAATTATCGAACCCATGGGATAGTGTCAGAGTGACAAATAAATCTAATTTGACTAATTCTATTTAAGACAAATCCAATTTATGAAAATTAATTAATAAATAATAAATAAAATAAAATAAGATAGGATACACTGGGGAGAAAACAATCAAGTATTCCAAGATAAAAGACTGATAATGCTACGGACAATCCTGCTTAACCATGTGACAGATTATTCTAAACCCAAATAATTACCTGCAAATATTTATAAGAGGATCGCTAAGCCTAGTTATATCACCTTGATCGGGTACAATATAACACTTATAATGAGTTGCAAATCCTAGGATCGATAAAAATCCATTAAAGGCTAGAGTACTAAACTTTCCTTTCTAGGTACGCAATTATTAACCCCTTTTGTCTCCTTAACAATTACCTAATAATGATGTTTTACCAAGTAATAAATATTCCAAATTGATTGTCTAACACTCTTAAGAATTATAGGACAATCCCCTAAGACTGTCACAGGAAACAACGACTATCATGCAGAAATAAAAAATTCTATTAACTATCAATCAGTGATACCGTCAAGAATAATTAAAGGAATCAAAACTCAAAATACAATAATATGAAGTCTCAAAATATCCTCTTCAATAAGGAAATAAATAAACTGCAGTATAAGAAATCCAAGTCTAGGCAATCAAATCAGACACGAATTAAACCATCAAAACTCTAACACTACTAAAAAGATACTTAGCCCATGAGTTTAAAAACTATAAAGAATAAAGCAAAGAAAGGAAAACTTATTCCGTCTTCAACTCCGTCCTTTCCAAAATTCCCGACTCCGATCAAGTAGATGAATACTCTTTTGAATCCTCTCCAGATGGTGGATGGCGGATGATGGGTAGAAGATGAAAGGTGGATATGGTGGATTAGGGTTAAAACCCTAGGTGATGTGGTGGTGGTAGATTAGGTGGGTTCTCCACACCTTTATGTGGTGATGAGAATGGGGTACATATATGTGGGAGAATGAAATAAAATAAGGAGTAGAAAGATGTGGGATTTTGAAAAATCAGGAAAAATATAATTATGGAAGATATGAAGAGATATTAGATTAGGAAATAACTTGGCCACCAAGAAAATAGAAAATAGAGGGTAATTTTCGTAAATTTTTGGAAATCTCGCTGGCAGCTGCGCGACCTCACGGTTTTGAGCATAACTTCTTCATCTGAATTCCACGCGACCCTCTTTCTCGTAGCTTTCTAACCATGATTCATATGACTAGTTTAGACTTCTGCATGCGTATAGAAAAATTACGAAATGTAGTCTTCTGTTTCCTTGACATATTGCACAAATTCACCCTTCATTCCAACTTAGCATTTTTCATCCTTTTTCCTATCAAAACACAACAAAATACCTCTCAAGCACCTTTTAGTTAATAATCTTTCAATGTATTAAGATTTGTGCAAATTATAGTAATTAAAATACTCAAAGAGGTATCAAATTGGACCCAAAAATATATGAATTTCCACTCTCATCAAACCCTCCAAACTTAAGGTGTTGTTCGTCCTCGAACAACGAAACGACAAACCAAGAGAAAGAAAAATAAGATGGAAAGTCATGTTCAAAGGTAAGGATCAAAACATCAACTAAGCCATCAAAGATATAATTAATCTTAACTCGGTTCACATAACTTCAAATTCAAAAGTATCAATTCATTCAAAACATGCAAATTAAGATAATTATTTCACCAATTCAATTGCTCAATACACCTATGCTCACATGATATATATAATGTAACTCTCACGTTCATGGTGTATAAAGTGTACACCATATGGTTATATATAAGTGACCTAAATTTTAATTCAATTGCATGTTTAACTATAAGCTTGCCTACTGTCTCAACTCTCCTTTTACTTGTAGCTAGCAAATCATGAATCAAAAAGGACTTTCTATTTGGTTGTAACGTAGGCTCTTTGGAAAAGGTAGAAAATATATGGATAAGTGACTCAAAACTCGAATCAATCAAGCCGCGGTTCCCTCTTGATCTTTCATTCTTCCTCATCACTTTCATTAAAGTACAACTCCTCCTTACCTACGTAGGAACAACAACCTTCTTTTAATTTTCTCTAACTCTTCAACTCCATCTTTTTCTTTCCTTTATTTTTTTGAATGGGGTACCAGTTTCGGGCACTACCCCTCGCATCCTCCATAGGGTACTAGATTTAAGCACTACCCTGGGGTGTCTGTTTCATAGAGTACTAGATTTAAGCACTACTCTATGAATTTTTTTATCTTTTGATCATTTCTTCATTATCCTTTTCACTTCCAACATATTCACATTCTTCTTCTAACCATTTCAACAATTACTCAATTGATCCAAGTAAAACAAAGAAAAATCAAATTCTGATTAAGCTCAAACGGGTTATTCAAAGAATGGATATTTAAGGCTCAATGGGCTGACTAAGGATTTAATGAATACAGGTAAAGTGTATGTAAAAGATGGGCTAAAAATCAAAGATGGCCTAGTATCATTTCCATAATCCACTAGACTATTCTCGAATATTCAAGGAGATTCAAGGCAAGTTTTAGAATACATGCACAAGAACGATACGCTCAAGAATAAAAATAGCATGCATCAATGTAACATGATTAAGGCTCAAATCTCACTTGGCTTTTTCATAGAATGAACGAGCACTCTTCAAGGCTACGCATACATCATAACAAGCATGTCAAAAACTTCAGGCACTTAAGAATTAAAGCATGTTCCCCTTATTAATCATAATCAACATTATAGGCATGATAAAAGCTCATAGATCCCCATGAAATTCAGGTCATAGAATTTAAAACTCATGTCCCTTACTCATAAGAATTCAAAACTCATAGAAAAATTTAGAATAAGGAACGAAGTAACCTGATTTCAATCTCCTTCACATCTTGCAAGTTCCTCGAATTATCCTACTCGGTCAGGCGTAGGCCTCAGATAGAACTCACTTTGCTACTCCAATACTCTTCTCAAACAATAAAGCTCAACAAAAAACTCATCATCTCGGGATTCATAAGAGATAAAAATATCAGAGACATCAGAAAATCAAGGATAAAAAATATCAAAAAGACAAAAATCGACGACTGAACACCAAGGGACACATAAAAATGAATGAAAACATACAAGACACTTGGATAGTCGCAAAAAAATTCGAAAGATCGAAATAAATTTCAAAAATTATAAAAAATCGACCTCCAAGCATCACATACAGAATGAACATACCTAGGTGCGGATGGAGCAAGAGAAGAACATCACATCCCCAAACTTAGATAAAAACGTGAGTTGAATTTAAGTTTCAAAGGATGTTATTACTTTAAGTGTAAGCACGCACCCTGAGTATAATTCACCTAGCACAAGACACAACAAACAAAACAAAATAAAAGCAATAAAACGGTGGGTTGCCTACCACCAAATGCAAAGTTTAACGTCCTAAACAAAAATAAATCACAAATGACTTATAAGTATCTAATGCTATCCCCGGCAACGGCGCCAAGAACTTGATCGCTATTTTATTTTGGAAAATATGAATCTCAACCTCAAGTGTAAGTGATCCATTGTAGTGCGCATGTGACCAAGTTAAATTATCGAACCCACGGGATAGTGTTAGAGTGACAAATAAATCTAATTTGACTAATTCTATTTAAGACAAATCCAATTTATGAAAATTGATTAATAAATAATAAATATAATAAAATAAAATAAGATAGGATACGCTGGGGAGAAAATAATCAAGTATTACAAGATAAAAGACTGATAATACTAAGGACAATCCAGCTTAACCATGTGACAGATTATTCTAAACCCAAATTAATTACCTGCAAATATTTATAAGAGGATCGCTAAGCCTAGTTATATCACCTTGATCGGGTAGGATCTAACACTTATAATGAGCTGCAAATCCTAGGATCGATAAGGAATTAACTCTCTCTCCCTCTATAGGTACTTCATGCTAAATTCCATTAAAGGTTAGAGCACTAAACTTCCCTTTCTAGGTACATAATTATTAACCCTTTTTGTCTCCTTACCAATTACCCAATAATGATGTTTTACCAAGTAATTAATATTCCAAATTGATTGTCTAACACTCTTAAGAATTATAGGTCAATCCCCTAAGACTATCACATGAAACAACAACTATCATGCAGAATTAAATAATCCTATTAACTATCAATTAGTGATACCGTCAAGAATAATTAAAGGAATCAAAACTCAAAACACAATAATATGAAGTCTCAAAATATCATCTTCAATAAGGAAATAAATAATCTGCAGTATAAGAAATCCAAGTCTAGGCAATCAAATCAGACACGAATTAAATCATCAAAACTCTAACACTACCAAAAAGATACTTAGCCCATGAGTCTAAAAACTAGAAAAAATAAAGCAAAGAAAGAAAAACTTATTCCGTCTTCAACTCCGTCCTTTCCAGAATTCCCGTCTTCGATCAAGTAGACGAATACTCTTTTGAATTCTCTCCAGATGGTGGATGGCGGATGACGGGTAGAAGATGAAAGACGGATATGGTGGATTAGGGTTAAAACCCTAGGTGATGTGGTGGTGGTAGATTAGACGGGTTCTCCACACCTTTATGTGGTGATGAGAGTGGGGTATATATAGGTATGAGAATGGAATAAAATAAGGAGTAGAAGGATGTGGGATCTTGAAAAATCAGGAAAAATATAATTATGGAAGATATGAAGGGATATTAGATTAGGAAATAACTTGGCCACCAAGAAAATAGGAAATAGAGGGTAATTTTCGTGAATTTTCGGAATTCTCGCCTGCAGCTGCGCGACCTCACGATTTTGAGCATAACTTCTTCATCTGAATTCCGATTGAGCTGATTCTTACGTTCATGCGATCCTATTTTCCGTAGCTTTCTAACCATGTATAATATGACCAGTTTAGACTTATACACGTGTACAGAAAAATTACGGAATGTAGTCCTCTGTTTCTTTGACATATTGCACATATTCACCCTTCATTCCAACTTAGCATTTTTCATCATTTTTCCTATCAAAACACAACAAAATACCTCTCAAGCACCTTTTAGTTGATAATAATCATTCAAAGTATTAAGATTTGTGCAAATAATAGCAATTTAAACACTCAAAGAGGTATCAAATTGGACCCAAAAATACATGAATTTCCACTCTCATCAATTATAGTGCTACTAATGTGTTTTGATGAGTTTCGAAGGTTAAAACAGGTTAAAATGAAGCAGAATCAAAAATGAGCAAGAAACGAGCAGAAAAGGGGCTTATTCAAGTTGCAAAGGTCAACTCGACCTAGCAACTCGAGTCGAGTTGGATGCCGTAGGGGAGTCAGAATGTATAGACGTGCAACACGACTTGTCTTGTCGTAGCTCGACTCGAGCTGGGTCAGTCCAAGTCGAGTGCTGGGTCGTGTGAGGCAGAGCAGCATCGGGCATTCAGAATGGACACAACACTAGTTGACAGGCGGTAGCTCGAGTTGCCAGCTCGACTCGATTTGGGTCCCGTGGCCAAATCAATTTCAGAGCATCGCGACACGAGTTCACAGATGAGTGCTCGAGTTTCTTACTCAACTCAAGTTGGGCTTACTCGATTTGCAACATTACGTTACTAGAGTCGAGTTGCAACTCGAGTTGGGCATCCAAACTCGAGTTGCATTAGTTTGGGCCAAAAATCAGGATTTTTAATTCCCTGTGCGTGACAACGTGGAAATATAGCCCAAGTGAGTTAGTTTTGTGGTCCATGGTATATATAAGGATCAGAACACCTAGAGATAAAAACAGATCATTCACCAACAGAACAGATCGTGAATTTCATTCACGCACCATCCATCCATCCACCCACCCACCCACTCACATCAGATCATTCATCCATCCATCCCATTGGTCCAAAAGAAGATTCAATTGTGGTTTTGAGAGGCAATCCAATCAGAGAGACGGAGGGAGAACGTGAACCACGTGACACTAAGGTTTCGTATTTTCTTCTATTCTTTTCAATTGTTGATTTTGTTATGAATTTGTCAGCCATGAGGGTTGTGTGTAACCTCATGGGCTAAAAACCTTTTACAATTCTAAGGATTGAAGGTTAGGGTAGTTGATTTGGAAACCTAGACAGATATTGTGAATTCATGTTGTTGATTATTCTTATTTATTCGATTTATTTCAGACTATATTATATGTTTGTAACGTCTACATAACATGCTATTGATGTTGCCCGTGATGCTTGGTATGTTGTGTTAGCTTGTGTGCATAAGCACTTAATATTGTCTGTTTGCTAGGGATTATAGTAGTTTGCCCATGAACACGATAATCCTAAGGGCTGGTAAAATATATACTTGATATTCTTAGTGGAACAATGCAATTAAGAATTCAAGTAGGAAGTGAATAGGATTGAATAGTACTTTTAGAGAATATATGTTAGTCAAACTGGCCATCCAGAGGTTATTTATGTTTGCCTTATTAGTATCTAGGAAGGGGGTTCAAAATAATTCACGCATCTTTTGTTATTAATTGAATAATAATATTAACTTGAAATCGAATCATTCGGTGGGTTAATGGGGTCTTGTGATGTATTCCCATTGATATAGCATGAATGAACAATAGGACGTCTAGGAAACCAAATCAATTGCACTAAACCGGGTAAATATCAAAATTAGTCCTTTAAGTATGACATTTTCCAACTTTAGTCCTTTTTCTTTTGCAATTCTCAATTTTGGTCATTTTTTGTCCACTTTTAGTCCTTTATGTGTACACTTTTGGACCATTTTTGGACTTTTTTCAACATAAAGTGTTAAATTTGGACAAAAAGGACTAAATTTGGGCTAAAATGACTAAAAGTGGACAAAAAAGGACCAAAATTGAGAATTGCAAAAGAAAATGGACTAAAGTTGGAAAACGCGATACTTACAGGACCAATTTTGATATTTATCCCACTAAACCTGATACCTTAGAGCTGTTAATTCTCTCTTAATTCAATCTTGATTAATTCTTCTTGCTTCTATTTATTAAGTTGTTTATTTATTATTTCAGTACTTTGATTATAATTAAAATTCAAACACTTGGAAAATGGTTACAATAATTCTAGTTAAGTAGTAATATGAATTAAATAGATAATTAACTGTTTCAGTGGGAACGATATTTTACTTGGGGTACTTGCCATTACAATTGACATCCTTATACTTGGGGATTTTAATTGGAGCGCGCAAAATAAAGCCTAACAAGATTTTGGCGCCGTGCTGCCGGGGACAGCCTTAATTATATTTGCTTTTATTACTTATTTAATTAGAATTTTTCTTTATTTAATTGTCTTTTTCTTGAATTTTTCTTGAAGTTGCATGCACACCAGGTCAATGAAGGGAACTCAAAATATCATATTTGATCCGGAAGTTGAAGCGGCTACGAGGAAAAGGAGAGGGGTACCGAAGAATCTTAAAGCACCTCCTAATGCTGCTAAGGTACCAATTCCGAAAAAGAAAGCAAACACACCGGAGCCTAAAGCAGTCATAGAGAAGGAAGGAGAAAAGAGTGAAAATCAGACTGTCCCAGAAGAGGCTGAATTAAAAGTTGAATCAGAAAAATAGTCAGAAACAGTATAAATGGGAGAAAGAGTCACACATGAGGATGACATTGTCATTAGGGAGACATTCAAGTCTACCAATCTAGGAGGATCAGGCGTAGTTGGGGCCATTCAAGCTAATGAAGCAAATGATATAAGACCAGCCCTGATCAATATGGTGGAGAAAAACCCTATGTCGGAGGCGTTTTTGATGAGCCATGTGGACATTTGAAGCGTTTCAACATCTATATGGATACAGTGAAGGCCGCAGATAATACTAATAACAGATGGAAGATGAGGCTTTTTCAGTTTTCTCTAGTTGATAAGGTGAGGGAATGGTATGACAAGTTGACATCAGACAATTGCTCTAATTGGATTGAGTTGCAGCAGCTGTTTGTTGATCGTTTTATGCCACCTGGAAAAATTCTTGCACTGAAGCAAGAAATCAATCAGTTCAAGCAAAGAAGAGATGGACCATTTGGAGAGGCTTGGGAAAGATTTATTGATACGTTGAGGAGATGCCCACAACATGGACTCAAAAAGTCTCAGCTCATCAGTGTCTTTTACAATAGCCTTGACAATGACTCAAGGGTATTGGTTGATGCATCTGCTGGAGGAACAATCTTTGGAAAAACATCAAATATCATGGAGAAGCTGTTCGATGACATCTCTATGAACTCTAGAGATTTGCCGTCTGAAAGGATACGTGGAACGTATGTTCTTGGAAAAGTTACACAGGTTGAGCAGAAGTTTTCTGACGCTGATAAGAATGATAAAGTTGTCTCTTAGTTGGAGCAAATGAACAAACACCTGGTTACTTTGATATCAGGTAATAGTGGTGGAGGCAAACAAGGGTCGGCAAGTGATGATGTGGTGATGAATGTTCAAGGGGTTGAGGATGCAAATTGGGCTATGGGGCAGAGTCTCCAGGGTTCAAGAGCACCTCAAAATTGGCAAGGAAACAGGTACCACCAAGGAAATTCCAACCAAAGGAATAACCAAGGGGGAGGTCCCAACAATCAAGGAGGTCCAAGTAATCAAGGAGGAAACTGGTAGAACCAGAGGCATGAGAACTTTGCTTATTCTGAATAATGCAATTCTATACCCTCCAAATTTTGATCATGGAGCCAAGACTGAAGAAGAAAGAGCTAGTATTGATGAAGTGTTGGCCAGATATATGAAGAAGACTGATGGAGATATTGACAAGATCAACAACTGCATTGTACTCATAGATTCGAATACGACAAAGCAGAATGAAGAAGTCAGTAAGCAGTTGCAGAGTCTTACATGTGCTATGGGTCAGATCTCCACTATGGTAAATCAGCAGCAGCAACATATTCAGAAGGAAAAATTTCCTTCAGATACAGAAATCAACCCGAAAGAGAGTGCAAATGCGAACTCTTTGAGGTCCGGGACGCAGTGTAGAGGTGCAGAACTGATGCAGGATATGACAGAAATGAAAAAGAAAGGAATATAAGAAGAGCAAGGTCGTTTAGCCACTAGCTCGGCTCCTGTTCAAGCTGAGTCAGGTTTGGGGTGATCAGGCAGAGCTAAAGGATGCAGTACAACCCCAGCTCGATACAAGCTCACCTCCGGGGTTTCCTATGCTTCCAAACTCTGTAGTGAACCAATCTGATCAAGCCATTGCCGATAAAAAATGACAGCGAGCGAAGAGGTTGAGAGAGGCGGAAGAGGTTTTCGAGAGAGATAGTTTGGGACTTCCAAAAACAAATGTGCCACTTCCGTTTCCTCAAAGACAGTTGTCGAAGAGCTTAGATGAGAAATTTAGAAAGTTTGCTAAGTTTATGAGGGATGTCCAAGTTACTATTCCCTTTTCATAGGCCTTGAATCAGATGCCACATTACGCAAAGTTCATCAAGGAACTCATCTCCAGAAAAAGAAAGTTGAACAATGTGGAGATGGTTAACCTGACAGAGAATTGCAGTTCCATAATCCAAAGAAAGTTACTCGAGAAGTTGAAGGATCCTGGTAGCTTTATCATTCCTTGTGAGATAGGAAAAGGACTGTCTAGAAGAGCATTGTGTGATTTAGGAGCCAGCATAAACTTGATGTCTTTATTAGTGTACAAAAAGCTTGGTTTGGGGGAGTTGAAACCCTCATCGGTGGCCTTACAATTAGCGGATAGGTCATTGACATACCCCGAGGGAGTTATTGAAGATGTTCTGGTGAAGGTTTTGGATTTGATTTTTCCTGTGGTACTTGACCTGGATGATGAAAAGGATGGTGAGCCTCTTATATAAGGGCATCCATTCCTTGCTACTGGAAGAGCTCAGATAGATGTGTTCAAATGAGAGTTGAGGCTTAGTGTAAATGACAAAGAAATTATCTTCTCTTTGAATAAGGAGATGAAGTGGCTTGCAAATCAACAACAATGCAATGTTGTGGAAGTAGTGGAAGTCTGCACCTTGACTGATGCAAAGTTTGAGGGTTTATCTAACGATGCATGTATTGACTACCTTGAGAAGTTACTTACGTCAGGTGATGCCAGGGATGAACGGAGTAGGAGAACCACTGCTGACATGGTGAATCATAACAGGAAGGCTAATGTTGAAGAGGAAATGAAACCTGGGCCCAAAGAGGTTAAGTATGAGGAGAAGAAAGTTGAAGTAGTAGAGAAGATCAACAGAACAAATGGATCTCAAACTTTTCCTATTACTAACTCTGATGAATTATTTGATAAACTTTTGGTTGCAGGAAATATGGATGATCCATACTTGAAGCCTCAGGACTTACCTTCGAATTTTCCTTTTTATATGGGGATTGAGCATTCTAACTTGTTCAGTCCGTGTTTTGCCATGGAGGATCCCGTATCAGTGACGAAGAAAGGTGAGGTGGTTGGAGTTAACAATGATAGAGGAAAGGCGTACTTGAAGGTACGAATACGAGAGGACTGTGCTCCGAGTCAGTAGTCAAAAAGAGGTGTCCGTCGTTACTCTCCAACATTAAACGTGAGCGTTTGTTGGGTGCTGACCCTCCCGTTTTATTTGCTCTATTGAGTCTGTTTCAATGTAGGGATTTTATTAGGTGTTGATCGATTGTAGTATATACTTCTTTGCAAGCTTATGCTCTCACTTTGTTTGATCTAAGTTTGGGGGGTTACGTATATACTTGTGTCTTGCAACACCAAAGTAGAGTTGTTTCATTGTGTTGTGTGCTTGGATAATTAATTTTTTTTTTCGATTTTTCAGTATTTTTGATTCATTTGATTATATTGAGAGGTCGATTTTTTTTGGGATTGTCCAGGTATGTTGTTAGTTTGTTCTTGTTGCGTGTTTATTCTAATTTCAACTTAGTTAATTTTGGGGTTATTGAAGATGATTGTTGGATCTTTCTGAGCACTTGATTGAATTGAGTTTGTGATTAATTGAAGATGTGGTGATTTGATATTTTGTAAGTGATAATCCAATTAGAGATGTGTACTTGGATGTTGGAATACTTAAAGTTGTTGCATGTATTAAAATTAGTTCATAAACCTATGTAGGAGTGCTCATTATTCTATTATACCCAAGTGAGATTTGAGCTTCAATGAATCATGAGAATTATACATGATTGGTTTCTTTCTTGAGAGCATCAGCTAACATCACTCTCAGTTGTTTGAATGGACAGTCATGCCCAAGTGTAAAGGGTTTCTTACTATTTAAACACAACCCTTTTGCTCTCAGGTCCTCCAAGACACTTGGTGAAAGCCGAGTATACTTGGAACGGGTAGTAGACTGCCCGAACAGCCCCAAATTTATCCCCGACAGCCCTGAATTTATCTCGAACAGCCCTGAATTCATCCCCAGTGGGTGCGTAACCGGATTAGAGAAACTTCCGGTCGACCCATGCACACTGCTGCCCCCTGCTGCCATATTACTTACCGCAGGCAGCCTTGAAAAACTACCTGAACGCATCCCCGAATCGCTGAAAATCTGACTCTCTTGCCCTCCATTCTGAAAAGACAGATTATCCTCAATATCCTTAGCTAGTTCCATCGCTGTCTCCAAATTATTTGGGCAAAGTAGCAGTAATGATCCCCGAATCGGACCCTTCAACCCATTCATGAAATATCTCAAATAATGTGCCTCAGACAATCTTGGAACCTGACCTGCCAATTGGACAAAAAGCAAGACATAATCTTCCACTGTTCCGAATTGCTTGACTCTAGACAGACGTTCAAACCTACTCCCCCTAAACCGTGTATCGAAACGGGCCACCAGCGCCTCCTTAAACTCTCCCCACGACATTTCAGGCTTCCTTGCCTTCATCCACGCCAACCAATATAAGGCTGAACCGTCCATGGCAACCCCAACCGCTGCCACCTTTCTTTCCGATGGGGTACCGTTCAATTCAAACTGTTGTTCAGCCCTTACTATCCACCCGATCAGATCCTCCCCTTCAAATGACGGTGGAGGTGCCAAGAAAGCGCCCCTACGTATTGGATCATCAACAGGCGGTGCCATCGTAGATGTGACGGACGTCGTCACCTCTCTTCGGGTCGTGCCCTCCGCCGATTGCCCCTCCGACGAGAGCTGCAGAATCGCCTTTGATAACGCAGCCAAGGATGCCACAATCTCTGACAATTGTGCACCGTGCGTCTTCAATATCTCTGACTGCGCCTCCAATATGTCCTTCATGTCGGCCTGATCCGCCTTCAATCTATCCAATCTTTCTCCACTGGAACGGGTTGTCACCATCTCGACGAGAATGTGATATCCCACATCGGTTCCACACGCAAGTGTGGAATGACACATAAGTGGGGGTCAAACCTTCACCTTCAGCCATGGTTTTGGGTAGAGTTAGGGTTCCCTAGCTTTATGCCTTACAATTTGGTCCGATCTGAACGGACCACGGGAAGGGGCTACCCGATGTGTGGGCGCAGGGGTTGCCACCCCGGATGTGGGCCCAGGGGGGTTGCCACCTGGAGTTGTGGGCCCTAGGTATGCGGGTTGCCACCCAGAGTGTGCCGTCCGTGGACGTCCGGTTCGAAGGAGATGGATTGTTATGATATTCCACATCGGTTCCACACGTAAGTGTGGAAGGGCATATAAGTGGGGTCAATCCTTCACCTTCAGTCATGATTTTGGGTGAAGTTAGGGCTCCCTAGCTTTATGCCTAACAATTGATAGAAAGCAAAATTAGGGTTCACGGTCGACGGGAGCGGGCTTACGTCCACTATCCGTGGGCTGGCTTTATTTATTATAATTATATTTATGTTTAGGGCCTGAGCCCATTATTCGTAGGTTGGGCTTATTTATTATGTTTTTGTTTAGGTCCTTAGGGTTTTGGTTTATTTTTCTTTTTGCATTATTGAGTAATATTATTTAAGGTATGATTAGGGTTTATGTATTGCTATCAAAAATATTATTGGATTAAGGAGCCTATAGGCTTTTGGGCAAATGGAGCTTTTCGTTTGATTGGACAAACAGTATTTGCCATTTGATTTTCTTTTCTTTCTTATTTTTCTATTCTTAGCAATTGGTCCGACTTGCTGGATCCGGACGCGCCACAGGAAGGGGCTACCCGATGTGTGGGCCCAGGGGTTGCCACCCCGGATGTGGGCCCAGGTGAGTTGCCATCGGAGTTGAGGGCCCTAGGTATGCGAGTTGCCACACGGAGTGTGCCGTCTGTGGACGTTCGGTTCGAAGGGGGATGGATTGTTATGATATCCCACATCGATTCCACATGCAAATGTGGAAGGGCATATAAGTGGGGGTCAACCCTTCACCTTCCCTTCAGCCATGGTTTTGGGTGAAGTTAGGCCTCCTTAGTTTTATGCCTAACATTATGATAATGAATCATTCCCTGTGAGATTCGAGACAGGATTTCAATCCAAATAGAGAGTAGGGCATGTTAATTTATTTTTATTTTTATTATTTTTATTTTTATTATTTCTTAATTTTTTTAACAATTTCTTTATTAATTGGTTTTATTGATTGCTATTGTTTCTTTATTAAATGGTCTGATCTTTATCGGTCGTTTCTGTTAAAATTAACATTTCTAAACCTCGAGATATACTCTTGTGAGACAGGTTATTTGTGAGACAGATGTGACACGGGTCGATCTATCACTAAAGTATGCTTATTGTGTATATAAAGTATGCTCATTTGTAGTTAAAGGATGTTAATAATAAATCATATTATAACATGCTAAAATCATATTTTAATGCATAATTTCAACGGCTCTCTACAGCCGTTGATGCAGGCAAAAAGATCTACGCCATGCGCGATGAAACCCTAATCACACACTTGAGCAAATATATGAACCCCCAAATTGTCATCACACATGGCTAAATCTCAATGTCCACTTCAAGAGCAGTTTCTGCAAAACGTATGCTCGTTTGTGTGTATTTTTTATATTATAGTATATTTTTTTCAAGAACTTGTGTTTGTGCGTATAGAGTAATGGTATAGCGTGTAACGTGTTATTAGACTGTGTTGTAATTCTCCGATCTGGTTTGTGGGCATCTGTATTTTTTTAAAAAGATTGAATGATGAATTTGAATTTCTGAGAGAACATTAGAGCCCCTGACTTTCTTGATGATTACAATTTGAATTTACTATATTTATAGCGTCCTTGAGAGCACTGTAAATATGTGGGACACTACAGATGAGAGTACATACATCAGAGTTTGTTACTTTTGATGAAGAAATTGATAAGTGTCAAATTTGCACCTGATGGGACTCCACACCTAATAGACTGATGAGTTTTGTTTCAAGTCAAGTTACTCTATCGAAACCTGCATGAGGAAAATTGAATACGATTCTATCAAATTTTGTGAAGCGTAGGAGACGGTTGGTTTTCATGGTGAGAGCATTGACACCGTGTGTCACAGTGCACCCCTTCTCTTTGAGTAGAGCCACAGTGGCTTGCTTTAATCTTAATTTCCCTGCATCACAATCACGAGACAGGCATTACAAAAATATTAACACAAAGAATGCAGATTGCATCATTTCTAGCAGCACACACCTGTATCCAGAGAGGTAGTAACTATGTTAGATGCATGGCCAAATGCTTGAGCCAGACACGCTGCAAAGGAGAAATTCCCCACAAGCAATATCTTGTGCCTGTTGTTGTAGTGTTCAATGAATTATCTATTAATTCCATAACTTTTGCTCAATCCAATTCAAGAGCCAATACTTTTGCCATCTTTTCATAATCATAAGACTTTTCAAGCCTTGATTGCCCAAGTAGATATACTTATAGGGGTTGAATGAGGGATTTGAAGAGGTAGATAATAACTCCTCCATTTGAAGTTTTACCATTTTTTTAAAAAAGCAGTTAATACTGGGAAATTCCAAGAGTTTCTTTAAAACTCCAAAAACTTCAACCGATCAGATCTCAAAATGCCCAGCCCATTAATACATCTATCCCGAGTCAGTCTGCTTTTTTGAACGCTCTGGTACCCTTCACGAGTGCTGCTCCTTGTGTGATTACTCCTGTAAGTGTGCAGAACTCGTGGAGGGTTAAAACTACAATATTCCAGAGGACTCACCAGAGGAGTTGAGAACATCTGTGGTGATGAAAGCATCATATCCAGCTTCCTCTTCTTCATCCGGTACTCTAGACCTACACCACGGATGAGTTTAAACTTAAATGTTCTACAAGCACCAAGTGGAAATGGCTCATCAGATCTTGGACCCGATCCTCTTTTTTTGCAATACCCTGGGTAGTCTTCAATCTTAAATTCATCTTGTCCAACACAAATTAAAGTGTACTCTAGTCCAAGATCCTCGATTCTCCATCTGTCGAATGGTTCAGTGGTTTTGTGATTGATATGAACTTCACCATCAATCCACAGCATACTGCTTGCATTTGATAAGAATCCACGGACCAGATCCTGGTTCATCCTGTACATGCCGTAGTAAAGAACAAAGGATGAAAATAAGAGGAAAAAACCGATTCAAACATTAAACATGAGTCAAATATTACAAAATTTTGTTAATATAAAAAGCTATAGCTCCTCCATATTATACCCCTTATTGAAACTCAATTTCCTGCAACACTAGGACAATTCTTTGTTGTAGTTTTTGAAAGAAAAAGGCAAGAAAATTCTATTGGAAATTAATCAATTAAACCTTAACCCTATTATGATTAACGAGATTTAAACCGTAAAGCGGAAGCGTACCTGATCCAATAAGTCCTTAAGGCTGAACACGAACTCGGAATCCGTGGTTTTATGGCCTTCCTCAACTAAGCCCTCCTAATTCCTTTATGGGGACCGTAGTAATCCCTCCCGATGGGGAGAAGGGAGGACGATGTGCGGCTTAGTATATTGGGGACCATAACCTGATAACCTTATATACTACTTTAATTAGGCCACCCATTATCACCTAATTATGTAGTATTGAGTATCTACTCAATTGGCACATATCAAATATTATTATAGCCCATGGACTTTTAACTTTAATTGGATCACTTATTAAGTCCATAAAATAATTGAATAGCTAATATAATTGCATAATAATATATTGCCCACAATTAGATTATATTAGAAATTATAAAATTTTCAACAATCTCCCACTTGGGCTATATATTTTCCCAAAGCAATTATATCAAGAGTCCTTAGTTGCGCAACTTTATGTTATTCCTCTTCAGGCTATACTTAACAATCTGGTCCATCTCACATACTAATATGGAACTATCGCGGCCTTCACCACATTATAAATCGTGATTAAACCCCGACAATTACCAATATCAATATACTCAATGACATAGATCAAATATGGTGAGTAGCATGGAAATTACATGAAAAATATGATCAATATCATGTCTATTTCCAACTGGTCCTACTTTAATCCTTAGTGAGATCAATTCATAATGTAAAATATTATAAAATGAAAAATTAACTTAAGTGAATTTACAATGAATTCAAAGCCATGAACTTTATTCTGCAAAAAACTGAATTATCCAAATCAAAGTGTCTTGAAACTTTAAAGAGCAATAAATATAGACTCCCACTAAACCAATATATTCTAAAACCATATAACACCCATATGAGTAGCTAGCTCATAAAAATTACATGGCGTTGAATACATAAATAGCGGATCCGAATTTAGAGTCTATCATAATATGCTTTACTAAAATTTTATCCACACAAAACACTTTCTTTAACAACCACGAATTCTATGTCAATATGCTTGACTTGTAAGTACTTTTGTTGTTAATACTTTAGTGCGAATTAACTGTCACAATAAACCTTATGTGACAAAGTTTCGCAACCTTTATTTCATGTTTGAATGCCCCTTAGTGTGCTACTGATTCTGTTGTCATGGTTAATGAGCTAAAGTGTTTGCTTAATACTTTTACTTGTATAGCTCTCCAGACCAACAGAAGATGTAGCCTGAAGTGGATCTTATATCGTATTGGCATCCAACAAACTCATAATCAGACTACTTTATGATCTCCAACAAATCTGATCCCTGATGTACAGACATATTATTCTTAGTTCTCTATACATACTTTATAAAGATCCACACTAGAGTTACTTAAATGTCTACTTAATATACCAACAACATAAGCTAAATTAGGTCTTGTAGAGACCTCATCATACAACAACTTCCAATAACCAATGAATATGGAATGTTTCTACATTTCTTAAATCTTTAGTTTAACTTTAGGGCACCTGATTGAGACTGCACTTGTCTCCCTTAGTTTAACTTAAACATTCTCCTACTGAATCACATAATCATCTACATTTGTCTCAAAACCAAATGAGACAATTAATTCATGATGATACTTGTGATTCCTTTACGGAAAAGCTTTCTTGAATGCATAGATGGATTTCCTTTTGGTTCTTAAACTTATAATATCGTATCATGTTGCCATCAAGGAACTTTATCTTTACATCTATCTAAATGATTCAAGATTAAAATGTACTAATAATATCACAATTATCTCAAAACAATGACTTCCTTCCCTTTAGAGTATAATCCTTTATCAAGATGCAAACCTAATAATCTTGTATTGATTTATACTCATAACTTATGGCATTAACCCACTTTCGAGTATTTGGACCTTGCATGGTTTGATTTGCATGGTTTGAATGTTCTACCATTAATTCCATAGTGTCCTCTTTATTTAGGAGAAAACTACATAATTATCCGAATTGATTTTCTCCCAACTCTAGTGGTTTTCTTAGTGACATAATTCTTGAGGTTGTTGATTTTATTATACCTTAAATATTATTGACATTGTCCCATTGATATTCTGAATTTACATAATTTCTAAAAGTTTAAGTAGGGACCGTATTGACTCCCCCTCAAAGACAATGTCTCTAATATTATTCTTCCCCCAAATCAGGAAACTAGTTCATCATCACGCGATCATACACTAAATAAAATGTGTACTATATATACTAGTTTATATCATCATCCATGCCGATTTTGCAAGTATACAAGCTTACGTGATCAGGTCTGGATTGTCTTCCTTCCCGTAGAAACCTACATGAGGGAAGTTATAAATAATCCTATGAAATTTCTTCCTTTGAAGAGCAGGATGAGACACCATTCGAGTTGCGTCCACCCCGTACAACAAGGTCGCCCGTTTGAAATTCAGAACATCTACATTTCTTCTTGCATTCTTGTATTTGTTGATCAATTCATCTGAGTCAGTAAAATCATTGCTCAATACAGTGTAATACAAACAGCAGCTAGAGCACAAGGCAGAGGATAACTCCAACCAAAAGACAATTACTATCTGAAACATTCTTTATACTTTTTTAAGTTAATCAATATGGCATAACTATAACATGTCAAAGGAAACAGTCGCATAAAGTGGAGACATCACTACTGTAGAAGTCAACTTTCAAAAAATCCCAGAAGTTTCTGTTTGGATTGAGAGTATGAATATCCAATTTACTTCAAATGACTTAAACCATATTAGCATTTGAAACGTACTCCTTCCAAATCCGTTATTGGGTTTGATGCGTGAGTGAGAATTTTTCAAATTCATTGCTAAACAAAAAAATCAAAATTTTCTTTTCTCATCATAGTTATTCAACAACATTGATAATAGCGCCAAGTTGGAATACACAAAAAGGTAATGCCTTGATGCACATGTTAAGAACAGAGGATCAAATTATAATACCAAAAGGATAGGGTTTCTAAAAATGAAATCAAGAGATAGAAATTAAATAATACCATAAGTGTCGAGCGAAGTAGCGACGATGTTAGCAGCAGAGCCAAAAGCCATTGCGAGAGAGACGGAAAAGGAGAAATCTCCATCCCCAACCAACAGTATAGCGTGCCCTGATGAGTAATGCTTTATCCGTCTCTCTCTCACTCCCCATATCCCACTCATCATCATCATCTTCTCTCCCACTAAAACAAAATAATCGAGGTGATCATGTGGAGTGGGGGCATATATAGGAATATGAATTATTGAACCAAGTGCCCACTTTGCCACGAGACTCCTCACACAAGTAAGTGGTCTGGGTTCGATGCTCATTGGGAACGAATAAGAGGAGAGTTATAAGGAGATTTGGGAAAATAAGGGTGTATGGAGACTTTGTGAACTAACTATATTAACAACTAACTTTATCCTATAAAAATATGTGAATTATTGAATTTAAATCACTGTTGAAAAGATTATTTTACTGTTGACGAAGGGATTGATACTTGTACCTTGGGCTTTAGCTTACTCGAGAAGCCACTCAGTGCTTACCTTGATTGTACCTTTCCTGTTATTTTCAAAAAGTTAAATCATTTTACACCTTTTGCTTTTCATAAAAAAATAATTTAATTGATCATTTCATAATAAATTAATACTACCTCCGGCCACTTACAAGGTAACCATTTATTGTTTGCACGTGGACAATTCTAAGGTCTTTATTTGTTTTTTGCACGTGGATTAAGGAGTATTATTATTATAAGTAAAGTGGGTAGCTGTATTAGAGAGAAGTGGTGTGTCATATTGTGTACTTTCTTTATTAAATAGAGGAAATTGATACATTTGAAACGGACGCCAAGAATAGTGAAATGGATACCTTGTAAGTGGTCGGATGGATTAAATTATAAGCATGGGAAACACTTGTGTCACGTCATGCATTACAAATATCATCATCTCATGAGATATCATGAACAATTTAAAAGGACCACTTATCCAACCCCTCATGTGAGAGATCACCTGTGACCACGATCACACAAAAATTACCCGTCATTTAAAAATAATAAATCTCTCTACCCAATAATATTAGGGAAGTTAGCAAAAATAATAATTTTTAACAAGACAACTAACAATACCAGCAAACAAATATTTTTTTAACAAAACTAGCCAAATTATAAGCAACTGACGAAACTACCCTTAGTTTAAGAAGGTTGACTCATTCCTTCACCTGCTTCCTCCAGCTTCAACCGATCACCGCGTATTAAATCAGACGCCCCACAGTTGCCTCAAATATCTCAACTTTTTCAGCTCTTCCTGTCGGCAGCTTTGGTGGTAGGAATTTGGCTGACATCCTTCCCAGTTCGGAGGACCACCCAGCGACGCCACGACAATACACTATTACAGCGACGGGCATTGGAATCCGGTTGCTAAGTCCGGCGCATGGCAGTAGCTCTATTTCACGAGGTCGGTTTCACCGGGTAAGAATATTGTGCTGCGGGAGATGGGTCATGAACAAAGATAGGGGATGCGTTGATTAGCATTAACAACCGGGTATCCTAGATGTTAATTTCAGTGTTACACATCATTTGATAAGTAATAAAACTATTAGGAATGTGGGTCATTGATAAATCTAATTAGTTTCATATATCTGCTGTAGATTCGTACTGTACCCGAAGTTAATTCCAGTGTGAAAACATCAATGTGTGAAATATTGGAACCATTACTGTTGTTCATTAAAAAATGGAGTAAAATGCATTGGTACTTTTTGTTAAGGTATTGTTGTTCATAAGAATTGAGTCTAATATGTTACAAACCTTTTACGCTTTTTGAGTGTTAACTTTGTATTGTATTTTGATCATGCATGAAATTGTTTTTATCTAACTGTATTACAAGTGGATTGATGTCATTGTAATACTTTTGTTTTAGGGTGCAAGACTTGATCGGTGTGACGAAGGCATCATCGCCAATCAGTCTGTTGAGATATGTGGAGGGGGAAATGTATAATGGGGCATCATTCGGGGTATAAAAACAAGTAGGATAGTAGTTGTTACAATTGGATCATAGTAGATGTGAATCACAAGTATATTCGGTGTGATGATTGGTGATATGATTGGCGATTGCCCGATCTCCCCATTAGCATATATTGAGGGTGGGAATGTGTAATGGCGAATCTTCTTCTATTAAGAATACATGTAGAATTGGATTGGTTACAGTTACAATTAATATGTTTACAATAATGGATTAAGTCATAACACCTCTTGTTATCATTGTACTGAGTATCTGTGTGAATGTTTGGAATTGAGTTTCTATAAGTGACATCTTATCCTAATGCAAACTACAATTGCAGATTGGGATGCAGCACATCGTCGTACACGCGAATGGTAAATGGGATGAGTCTCAGTATGTCGGAGGCACTGTGTTCGGCTTGCGGATTTCTCGGGGCATCTCCACAGTGGCTGTGTTGAGAAAGATGCTCCATGACATGCTAAAAACCGATGAGAATTTTGTGATGTATGATATATTTTAGCTCGGTAAGTTGAACGGGATGTCCATGCTCATACTAATTTTATATGATCAAGACGTAGAGGGAATATTGAATGCTGACAAGGTGCCGGAGATATATACACTAATTGAATCGTTAGCAAATACCTCAACCACCACACACGAGGTTGTCGAGCTCGGAGTAATATCTGAACTCCCGAGAGATGGAAATAAGGGGAATGCGAGTAGAAAGGATAGGGTATATAGGATTCTTCCTCCATTGTGGAACTCCGTTGAGCCATATCACACGGATGCCCATTTGGAGGATTCAGTCGAGGATGCTTCCCCATTATGGGATACAGACGATGCGGAGTCTACATCTTCTGTGTCATCTAGTTATAGTGAGAATTCAGAGGATTTAGACATGCCAACTGAGGAAGCGGAGGGTGTCCTTGGTAGATGCCAATGTGAAGAATGCGGGCAAGCCTGGACCATGTCTTGGAAGGCAAATATCTCAGACCAGCCGGAACTGGATGACACACAGCTTGGCGGCGGGTTGGAGCTGTCCACACGCACCATATACACAAGTAGGGAAGAAATGATGCATGAGCTAATCATGTATCATTTGTTGAAAGCCATTGGGTTTTGAGTTAATCGAGCATCCACGGGGAGATATGAGCTAATATGTAAGGGTGATACAAATTGTACATTCTTTTTCTCAGCTCGTGGAAGCTATGAGCTTTGGAGGTGTACCAATTTTTACCCATACACTTGCTTAGAAAATCATGATAGGATGAAACCCAAATCTTGCTATTCAAGAGTCATTGCAAAGTTATACTTTGAAAAGCAAAGCGACCTATCCATGGCCATCACTCCGAGCGGTATTAGGAAAGAGGTGAACAAGAAATTTGGGCTAGATGTTCAGTATGCACATGCGATCAGAGCACACAAGATGGCCAAGAATTATGTATTTAGCACTGCGGATGAGTGCTTTGGACATCTACCCTCGTACCTTTACATGTTGAAAAAGACGAACGATGGTTCGATTACTGATCTGGTGATGTATGGTGATGGCATGTTCAAGTTTTACTTTGTTTCGTTGGCCGCTTCAGTATCGGGATTCAAGAATTTTGCTAGGCCAGTTTTGGTAGTGGATGGGGCACATTTAAAGGGTGATTACATGGGTGTCATATTTACAGCCGTTACACAAGATCCAAACAAACAACTGTTTCCCGTAGCTCATGGTGTTGGAGACACTGAGAATACGGAGCTTTGGAGGATGTTTTTATCGAAGATCCGTGATGCAGTTGGTTGCCCATCAGGGATGCTAATTGTATCGGACCAACATCCGGCCATTTGTAGTGTCGTGGCATCCGTGTACCCGGATGCAGCACATGGCCTTTGTTAACGTCACCTGGCCAAAAAGCTCGTTCTATTTTGTGCTGATGTTGTGAACATATTTGAAAGAGCCGCTGATACATACAGGGACACGGACTTTTTAAGGTTCAAACTCAACTCTGCTGAATCCATTCAGTTTTATGATCTTGTTCATGTTTGATGATGGAACAATGAATGATTAATACTAGGTAATATAGAGTCGGTGATGTGATGTAAGGTTGTAGGATGGTAGCTATATATGAGGTGTTGGTATGGGTTGAGTTAACTGTTTACTTGAGTGTATTTATGTAATGGATGTATTTGAAATAGGTTCATGGATGCATTAGGAAAATATCCACCAGGAAAGAGGATAATGTCGATCCTTACGAATGTCAGGGCTGAACGTTGGTCTCGCCTAAGATATCCAGTACAGAGGTTTGAGTTCATGTCATCGAATGAGGCAGAGTCGTGGAATAATGATTAGCCATAACTTGTAGTCGGGTTGACCAATTCAAGAATTTATCGAACCACAGGGAGGTCGATGCTAGCACTTAAGTGATATCACGTTTATCACGATTTTATAGAGACGAATCATAGATGGATGGTTTGGGAAACAAGTAATTAAATGAAAGTAGACAAGCAATAATCAAATGACAAGATAAAAATGATGAATGAGTGATTTTCCAAATTAAGTAGAAGTGAGATTAACAACACTAATGAAGTGGTAACTTATGGATTCATGCATTAAACTCATATATATCAAGGGTTAAGACTAAGGGCCAACACTTATACCACCTAAACTTCCTCTCGAAATGATTAGGATGTAGATCATTTGCACAATCTCTAAATAGCTCAAAGGTTGGTTCTAAATTAAACTATTCCAACTAGGTACTAAGTTCAATTATAGAATCCCTTCATATAATCAATTGACTTCTCAATCTAACTAATCACATGTTCCATCAAAGGGTTCTAAATAATAAAGGACTTCTCAATCACTTTACCATTTATAATGCACATGAGGTGTTTGATGAAATGATTCACTTGACTATCCTAAGCACATAATTGATTTCTCAATCTAATCATATAATTAGAACAATCAAACACACAAAACATCATAAATCTCAAGATATATAAGCACCAATGATAGAAAATCAAATATCCCCATCAACATATGAATTTAATTACATAGATCCACAAATTAACCAACAACCTTCATGTTGCTAATCTCACAAGGGAGATTAGCCTACAATCTTCATAAGATCCATAACATAGACATTATAATTCTTACAAATCATAATAAACTAAAGGATTAACACAAAATTGGAATGAAAACTCCCTTGGAAATGGATCCAATTGAATCTCCCTTCTTCCATTGGTGATCACCCAAGCTTCCTTGCTTCTTCACTTGATTTGGATGGAGGAAATTATGGAGAGATGATGTAAATCTAAAAATGGATGAATGGGATGGAGAATTTGGTGTGAAATCAAAGGAATGGTGTGTGAGGTGTGTGGGAATAGTAGAATTTCGGATCTCTCTAAAAATGTTGAATGGATTGGTATTTATACCCCATGGAGACCTTCTAGAAGAATTGTAAAAAAATATCCTGTTCTGGTGCCGACACGAGTCGTGCTACGTAGCACGGGTCGTGTCGTGTCAGGGCATGCTGCACACGAGTCGTTCTGCGTCGTACGGCCAAAGGGTGGCCGTGTTGAATGCCTAGACGTCGCCGCACGGCCTCCGCTTACAGGCCCGTGTCTCGTATACGGGTCGTGCTCCGCAACACGGGTCGTGCTCCACAACACGACCAAGTGGTGGCCGTGTTGGATAAATAGATGCCGCCGCACGACCATTCTGGACAGGCCCGTGTCTGGCACACGGGTCGTTTGCTGCAACACGAGCCGTGTTGCCAGCACGGCCGGTCGTGTTCTTGCACCTTTGTTTCTTCTTCTTTGTTTGATCTTCCGTCTTCATTTTTACTCCATTTTCACCTGTTATATATATGTTTAAGATCATTCTCACACATTCCTATGAAAACACATAACACCACCAAAATACACAAAAATACGGATGAAACAATACGAAAAATACACACAAAAAGGCACTAAAATCTAGGTGAAAATAACGACAATCAAATAACATGATTGGTATAGATGATTTCCGGTCATTTATTTACTCGAGTATATCAAGCAGCATATGCAGCAGTGGCATCTGAAGCGTCGTGTGGAGGCTGATAGGGTCAATGGTGATTTATGTAGAAGGGTCTCTACAGGACTGGCTTGTTTGGCTAGAGACGTGGATCGTTGATGAGCGTTTTCTTAACACACAATTAATTCCCAAGTATGAAGGATATCAATTGTAGTTTCGAAGGTGACCAAGTTATATATCAAATCCACGGGACGGATAAATATCAATTTAATTACGTTCTAGTAGATTATGACTATTTTTGAAATAAACAGTTGGTTTATAAACTAACAATTTAAATAGCTAATAAATAACAAGAGCAAGTAAATAATAGTTGTGATCAAATAAGATAATAGGTAGTTCGTCAGGCCATCCAGTTTCATTCGTTAATTCGTACTTTCGTGTGTCGATGTCCGACTCTGCCTTGTGGTTTATGGACGCATCGCCAGACCATGCGAATCTATTCTATAAACATAAATAGATAAGCCTTTGACACGTGTGAGTATCCTCAGAGCAAGACGTATACTTTACCTCCCTTTCTAGGTACTATCATAATCAATTATTTCCCGTGCACTTAGTACTCTAACCCGATTTGATCTTCCTTTTTAGGTACTATAAAGTTATACTCTTTATCCTACTTGTTAACCCGAATTCAATTCAATTAACAAACATTCATATAAGACAGTTCTAATAAGACTTCGGAATCCCTTCACTTAGAATTATAACAATAAACCCTGCTCATTAGTGAACGCACTCAACCAATAATTATGTTATGCATTCAGAATCTACACAACGATTATTGATGCACAAAACAACTATGAGTATGGATTAAAAACGTGCAATCTTATATAAACTAAACCACAAGTAGTGTTGTAATGAGTATACACACGAAATACAAATTAACTCATGAAACCTTCATAACCCTAGAACTACCGAAGTGGCTCTAGTCCATGATTGATCTAAGAAAAATCATAGTTAGTTGGACCAATCTTACTTGAGTCTCCAGCTACACCTCTGTCACACCCTCCGGATGGACTCTTCTTCACGATCTTAAGCTCTTCGTGCCTGGATGTTCTTCGATGTCTCTCCTTTTCTTGACTGCATGAGCCTCCTTTTATACTTGTAATCACATCTCTAGGGCTTGGAATGGGCTTTTCAAGTGATCTCACGCGTTTTGGCCTTGAAAATTTGGATAAGGTAAGTTTTCGCGTTTTGGTTCGACCTCGTCAACATGTCAAACCACTGGCCAACAAGTCGAACCCCAGGTCGAACCCTGCTACTGGACACATTTTGTGATTGGTTCGACCTCTTGCACAGGTCGAACCACTTCCTCACAGGTCAAACCTCAGGTCGAACCACGCTACTGGACAATTTCCGCTCCTAGTTCGACCAACCGTCAGGTCGAACCCCCAACATCGTGGTTGAACCCATCTTCTCGCGAACTGGTTCGACCATGGTTCGACCTGATGAACAGGTCGAACCCCTTGAGTCGTGGTCGAACCCTCCTTCTGCTGTTTCACAATGCTGGTTCGACCTGTAGGAGAGGTCGAACCCTACTCCATCAAGTCGAACCCTCCTCTTTCCTTGCCGGTTCGCGTGGTCTCGACTTCGTCTCTTCAATTCTTGGCACTTCCACTCTGTTTTTTCTCCACTAACACCTGATTCATGCTAATTCACAATATATATAGGTTTTTCACCTATTTCCACCTCAAAATGCTCCAAAACTAGCACAAAATCCGATGCCAAACTTGTGAATTTACACACTCATCAAACCCCCAAACTTACATGTTGCTCGTCCCAAGGCAACCAAATCAAACCACAGGAGTCGTGTATAATTCACCAAGATCAAGTACACTATATATCACACATCCAACTTCATTCAATCAAACAAGTATTAATTGCTTCATATATATCACTCATGCAAAATCAATCCAATCACATACCATTTGGAGTACTAAGTAATTTCACTCACAAGATAAATATTTATTCTCTTCCACTCAAGTGCGTGAGCCACTATATAGGTTAATATAAACACTCATATCAATACATATTCACGCGTAACCATAAGCTTGGCAAAGGTCTCAAAAATCAACTTATAATCGACTCTTCACTAAGACCACAAAGGACTTGTTTTTGGGTTATAATGTTAGCTCTTTGAAAAAGGTAGGAAAATTTGGACTTAGTGACTTAAGACACTTGTAGAGAGTTACCTTGGAGGTTCTCGACTTCTTCTTCTTATAGCAAGTTCTCCTCAAATGTCGTCTCTTGAACTTGTAAAATTCCTGAATTTTCTCCTTTTCATGGCATCAACATCATCTTCTTAAACACTTCGGGTACCGATTTTAGGCACTACCCTTCTCATATATATATAGGCCATCAGCTGCTAAGCTTCATGCAACAAGTATAAACAATCGGGGTACCATTTTCGGGCACTACCCCTAAACAAGATTTAACCATATTTTTTCATCCAACCATGTTCTATCCTCATTTTCTTCTTGCAACACTTACTCTCCTCCACTCTCTCTACCAAGGATTAGGTTAATCAAGGCTCAAGTAAAGGTTTATAAGGTTATTCACTTCGGCTACCAAAGAAAAAGCTTTAACGGCTCAACAGGGCATCCAAAGATTAATAAAATCATTAGGAAGGATAAATTTGGCTAAGTAGCTTAATCACAAAATAATGGCCTAAGATCATGTCCTAGCAATTTATCAATCATAAGTCTCCCACAAGACTCCAAGTCAAGTTCTAGAATACGTTCACATGAATGATCCTCTCAAGAATAAAATAATCATGATCAAGCATGATTAAAATGCTCAAATCCTCACATAGGTAATCCTAGTACTCCTCATAGCACATAATTAAGATCAATTCCACAAGAACTCAATATACTTAACAACTAAACATGCTTTTCATCAATAGAAATTAACACATGAACATATGAATGCATACAAATCAATAAGCTTATACCCAATTAATCATACAAGATATCACTTATACATTCCACTCACGCATGAATCACACCCCAACCTAAAGATAAAAGGAAAAATAATAGAATCAAGATGAACCGGAGGAAACCAAAAAAACCTGAAAGACTACTCCTCTGGAGCATCATCACCCTTATCATCATCATCCTCATCACCAAGCCTCCGCTCCACAATCCGGTGTAGATCACCGATGTGCCTATCCAAATAATCAACTCGATCACCCAACTTACCAACTTTCTCATTCAAGGCCGTATACCTCTCATTCAGCGTAGCATAGTTGGCATTGGCGAGTGCGAGCTGTCGGTTAGTCTCTTATTGGCTAGCAATAATTACGACCAGCTGCTCCTGAATAAGGCAGAGCTGCTCCCATGTATCATTCGGGGCAGTCCACTGCTGACGAGGCGCTGGCTCATGCTGAGGTGCGTCGTGCTGCTCCTCTTTCAGAATCTTCATCTCTGGCCGCTCATCTTCCCGATGCTCGACCTCGGGCTGCTGTGGCCACTGTAGTGGCTGGTGCGGTGGCGGATGGTACTCTTCCTATTCCACAATTTGCTGTAGCTCCTCCAACCTACCTTCGGCACACAACCTAGCCACGGCTCTCCAATCCCCATTGGTCTTCACAGTTACGGACAGAGCAGTGTGTCCTAGGGAGTTCATCAACAAGTTCCTCGCCTCCCGAACAGTGGTCAAGTTGCTCATGTCAAAGGGAAACATGAAGTCGAATGGCTTTGGTCCTCTCGTGAAGAACCAATCACCATCTCTAAAGTGTGCGAATCCTCCCTTTACACATGTGAGCATCCCCAAGTCGGGCTCTCCTCTAACAGGTGTAATGCCGGTGAAGTCCATATTGTAGTGCTCAGCTACAATCGTCAGTAACCCTCCAATGTTCACCTTCTGAAATCCAATGGTCCTGAAGCGATACAGCTGCGCGATGAAATATGTTCCCACATTGAACTTCACCCCATTCATCATACACCATAAGGCATAAAGTTCTCCTCTAGAAACACAGCCTCCCTACGAACGAGCAAACAGTGTATTTTCGAGCACTCGATCCATATATTTCAACACTGGATTCTTGATCGAGGTCGCACGAGCCTGCCTAATCTTATAGTCTCTGATCTCCCCAGTTATCTTCCTCCAAAACCTATTAGCGTTGAAGTGTCTATTCTCCACTCGAAATCTCTAGAGGCGTCTGAAAAAGCTGATTAAAATCCTCAGCCGTCCATCTCTTTCGGACTCCTCCTAACTAAAATGAGCACTGATACGGGTAGCCAAGTGGGTCCTTTTCTATCTCAAATGAGCACACTACCTCCGCTGTAACGTGGAAGTAAGTCGGCTTCTTCAACTCCATAATTCTGCGGATCCCCACTCGATCGAACAACATCGTCATATCATCCCTAATGCTCATAAGTATCATGGCCTCATCATCTTGGTATCTTGTCTGAGCTATCTTGTCTGAGACTTCTTCCCACTTTTCTTTAATCTCGTCCCAGTTTTGCATTTGAATTTTAAAGTTTTAGGGTAAACGCTCTTGTATCCTCAGCTTCCTCGTCACTGTGTCCACATTTGAAGGCCTGTCTTGCCTCTTCTTCGATCTTGCTTCATCCACCTTACCTTTCCCTTTATTTGATCCTTGTCCCTTTCCTGAAAACAACTATTTCAACACAACCAACAAGACAAGAACACAAGTATATGACTAGCATATCCTATACTCTACTCAAAACTTCAAGCATCCATGCTTAATCAACTCCACTAGTATCTCAACACCACTTACTCATTCACATGCTCAAATCATCATCAACCACACTCTCTTCAATCTTCAATTCATAAACAACAAGCATGCATCAACCAATTCAAGCCATTCAACATAAATTTCAACAATTGAACTTCATGAACAACTCAAACTATCAACAATTCAAACCTAGTTAACATGCTCATTCCTCTAGATGCATAATATCCTTGATCAATCCACACAAAACTCAAGTTCTATCCCTAATCAAGCAATCTCAAACCAATAAACATGAATTCATATGAATCAACTCCACACTATCAATTATCACCATGAATTTCAACCAAAACCAACATCAATCAACTTACCCACAACAAATTTCTTGCAATAAACTTCAATCCTAAGGTAATTGAGTTGAAAGAACGTACCTTTCGTCTTGCCCATGGCTAAAAATTGATAATTTGCACACAACACTCAAAAACGCGACTGAAGCCCTAATTTGCAACAAAAATCGCCCAAATCCGCGCCCAATTCAAGAATTAAGAGTGTAATGTTGTGTAATCGGTGCAAAATCAAGTGTAGCTGATGAATTTGTGCAAGGGTGTTACGGTTCGGGGAAGGTTCGAGGTTTGGTGAAAAAAAGAAATGATCGAACCCTTCTAAAACTCAACTTAAAATGCTTACCTGACGGGGTTCGACCTCGGGTTCGACCTACGAAACAGGTCAAACCTCGAGTGACGAGGTCGAACCTACCTTCTGGATAACTTTCCTTTTGGGTTCGATCTAGGTTCGACCTTCTGAACAGGTCGAACTACTCTTGTGACAGGTCGAACCTACCTTCTGGATAATTACTCCTCGTGGTTTGACCTGGGTTCGACCTTCGAAACAGGTCGAACCATGAACGTCGTGGTCGAACCTATCACCTGAAAAACAGAGTGCTCTGAACGGACTGGTTTGACCTCAGGTTCGACCTTCTGATCAGGACGAACCTCCTCATTGGATGATTTTCTTCGTCGGTTCGACTTCCTCTACTCGGTTTGACCTCCTGGCACTGGTCGAACCTCTCCTGACTTTGGTCGAACCACCCTTTTTAGCTTCCAAACTGAGTGTTCTTCAATCCCTATACACTTCAAACTTCAATATGAGTCATTAGGTACCAACTAGAGCACAACTTCATCCAAAATTTGTTCCACAAAATATCATTCATGAGTAACTCCATAAAAGAAAACACAACCAAAACCCACTAACATTAGACAAGTTGTAAAAAATCGTCACATAAAAATCGATTAAAATTTTAATATGGCGCAAAAACCAACTCCACTAACAACATTACAAGAAAAGATTATACTATTGGTGCTTATCAAGGTAAGTACATCACACCCCCCCAAACTTAGTAAAAACTATAGTTGAAACTAAGTTTGCAAAGAGATGTAATTGCCAAAAAGTAAGCACGTCAAATATAAAAATTTCTCACTCACACGAATAAAATAAAGTATTAAAACGGGAGGGAAAGCCCCCAACAGGCGCTCATGTTTAACGTCGAAGAGTCACGACGGTACCAAATCAGATCAAGGTATCCACAAACACCATCCGGCGACCTATAATGCTTCAAGCGATGTCCATTCGCCGTAAAAATATCTCCATCCTTGTCAATAAGCTCAAAACTCCCCCTCCTAAGACTCGATGAATCATGAACGGTCCCGTCCACTTCGATTTCAACTTGCCTGCAAAAACTTTAAACGAGAGTTAAAAAGTAATACCTCATCTCCTTGCTTGAACTCCTTGTACGAGATCTTCGAATCATGCCACCTCTTAATCCTTTCCTTATAGATCTCCAAATTCTTGTATGCACGACTCCGAAACTCATCCAAAAGATTGATGTGAGTAATCTTCAACTCCTTCACATCCTTGAGAGTCAAGTTCAAGCTTCGCAAAGCCCAAAACGCTTTGTGTTGAATTTCTACAGGTAAGTGGCACGGCTTTCCATAGACAATCTGATACGGTGACATATCTAACACCGTCTTGTACGTGGTTCGGAACCCCAACACGATATCATCGAGCTTCAAAGCCCAATCCTTTCTATTGGTTCCGACCACTTTATCCAAAATTCGTTTGACTTGACGGTTAGAGACCTCCGCTTGCCCATTCCCTTGAGGATGATAGGGTGTAGTGACCCTATGCTTAATACCATACCCTTTAAGCACCTTCTCAAGAAATTTATTCACGAAATGCGTACCTCCATCACTAACAAGTGCTCTAGGGACTCCGAAACATAATCCACCGTAAGTAGAATGTAGAGAAATCCATTCGATGGGGGAAAAGGCCCCATAAAATTGATACCCCACACATTAAAAATCTCAACCACTATGCTTGGCTGAAGCGGCATCTCGTCTCTCCTACCAATGTTCCCCATGCGTTGACATCTATCGCAAGATGCCACATAGGTCTCACAATCCTTGAATAAGGTAGGCCAATAAAGAGCGGACTAAAGTACCTTGGCTGCTGTCTTTTGAGCGCCGAAGTGCCCCCCGTTAGGTTGTGCATGGCAAAACTCGAGAACACTCTCCATCTCCATCTCGGGCACACACCTACGGATGATAGAATCCGTGCAAATTTTGTACACAAACGGATCATACCATATGAAAGTCTCAACCTCCCTTTTGAATTTAGCAAGTTGATATCGGTTGAGATCCCTTGGAATTTCTCCCACAGCAATATAATTAACATAATCCGCATACCATGGATCAACTCCCTGCGCAGCAACCACACACGCTGGCTCAGCCCCTTCAACAAACACGGCCATGATCTTTTCATCCTGGAACATTTCCTCAATATACTCGAAAGAATTATCACAATGTTCCCTAGTCTCTAACCTCGAGAGGTGATCCGCTAACACATTATCAGAACCTTTCTTATCCCGGATCTCCATGTCAAACTCTTAAAGTAGAAGAATCCACCTTTTGATTCTAGGCTTCGTCTCCTTCTTTTCCATCAAGTACCGAATCGCAGAATGTTCCGTGTACACTATAGTCTTCATGCCAACCAAATACTGACGAAACTTATCGAATGCGTACACAACAGCCAAAAACTCCTTTTCAGTCACCGTATAATTCTTTTGTGCCGCATAGAAAGTCTTACTTGCATAGTAAATGGCGCAGAACTTCTTTTCCTTCAGCTGCCCAAGCACTACTCCAAGTGCTACATCACTTGCATCACACATAAGTACAAACGGTTGAGTCCAATCTGGTGTGATCAAGATAGGTGCAGTGATAAGCGCCTCCTTTAAAACTTGAAAAGCTGTTAGACATTCATCATCAAACACAAACGGAACATCCTTTTCAAGTAAGTGAGATAAGAACTTAGAGTATTTTGAGAAGTCTTTAATAAATCTCCTGTAAAAACCGGCATGTCCAAGGAAGGACCGCACTCCTCTTTCATTGGTCGGTGGTGGAAGCTTCTCAATCGCCACCACTTTAGCACGATCTACCTGCAATCCTTTAGCTGAGACATGATGCCCAAGAACAATCCCATCCTTCACCATGAAGTGGCACTTCTCCCAATTCAAGACAAGATTAGTCACTTGGCATCTCTTCAAAACAGTAGCTAGGTTAGACATACAAATAACAAAGGAGGAACCAAAAACAGAAAAATCATCCATGAACACCTCCATGATCTTCTCTATCAACCCATCGAATATTGCCATCATGCATCTCTGAAAAGTAGCAGGCGCATTACATAACCCAAATGGCATTTTCCGAAAAGCAAAGGTCCCGTAGGGGCAAGTAAAAGTGGTCTTTTCTTGATCCTCGGGGGAAATCATAATTTGGTTGTACCCCGAGTATCCATCCAAGAAACAATAAAACTCGTACCCTGCAAGACGATCTAACATTTGATCCATAAAAGGAAGAGAAAAATGATCCTTACACGTGTTCTCATTCAACTTCCTATAATCAACACATGTACGCCATCCCGTAGGAATCCTTGTGGCTATCGCTTCTCCATCCTCAGCTTTAACTACCGTCATACCCCCCTTTTTAGCAACTACATGCAATGGGCTCACATGGGGACTATCACTAATAGGATATATGATTCCGGCATCCAACCACTTAAGGATTTGCTTCTTAATTACCTCTTGAATTGCGGGATTAACCCTTCGCTGATTTTGAACACTTGCCTTTGGCTCATCTAACAATCTTATCCTATGCATACAATACGAAGGACTAATTCCTTTCAAATCCTCAAGAGACCAACCGATAGCAGATTTATACTTCCTAAGAACGTTCAATAACTCCTCAAGTTGATCATCATTAAGAGAAAAAGATACAATTACTGGATATTTTTCATTGTCGCCAAGAAAGGCGTACTTCAAGTGTTCCGACAAAAGTTTCAACTCCTCTTTCCTCACTTCCATCGGAGAGCTCTCGTTATCCAATGGCAAGTACTTTCTCGTCCACTTGACTTCTTCCACCTTAGATCTTTCCGATTCAGACCTGTCATCACCCAAAGCAAGTAAGTTTTCAAGAAATTCAATACATACCTCGTTGGAGAGTCCGTCAAGCTCCGTAGTGGGATAAGTAAGAGATTCCATCAAACATGTCTCAAGAGGATCCTTTGACAGAATCAGAGACATGTCCTCTTTCACAATCTCCTCCACCACGTCAATACTATGACACTGCGACTCCATGGGCATCTTCATAGCTTTGTCTAAGTTGAAAAGAACTTCTTCTTTGTCCATCCGCAATCTAAGCTCTCCTTTCTGAACATCAATCATAGCTCCAGCAGTAGCAAGGAAAGGTCTCCCCAAGATTAAAGGGATATTATCCTTGTCTTCTTCCATCTCTAGCACAAGAAAGTCCACAGGAAAGACTAGCTTCTCCACTTTGACGAGAACGTCTTCAATTATATCTTTTGGAAAAGTCATCGACCTGTCCGCCAATTGGAGAACCACTATTGTAGGAGTAAGCTCCCCCAAACCAAGCCTCTGAAAGATGGAAAAAGGCATCAAATTGATGCTTGTCCCTAGATCACACAAAGCTCGCCGTGCCGGCCCTTTTCCGATTTCACATAGAATAGTGAAGCTCCCCGGATCCTTCATCTTTTGTGGCAGCTTCTTTTGGATGATTGAGCTGTAATTCTCAGATAAATTCACCGTTTCAATTCCGGTTAAGCTCCGCTTCTTCAACAATATGTCCTTTAGAAATCGGGCATAGTACGACATCTCCATGATTGCCTCTGAGAAAGGAATGCTCAAGCTTATTTTGTTCATTATCTCTGAAAACTTCTTGAACTTCTCTTCCAATCCCTTCTTCACAAGCTTATAAGGAAATGGCGGAGGTATCTTTGTTTTGGGAATCCCCCATTCATCACGATCAACCTTCTCCGCTTTCTCCTTTTCGGCTCTCAAACGCTTGGCTCTCTCCCACTTTTTCTCAGCTATTATCTCAGTACTTTGTTCATTCCGAACCACTAGAGTAGCATCAACATCATCGAGAGTGTTCGGAGTGGCAACAGGTAATTTCTAGTGGAGTTCGACTAGGGTTCGACTTGTGGGACAGGTCGAACCATATACGTACTGGTCAAACCTTGCTTCTGGACAATGGCTCTCTTTTTGAATTTGAGATTCGACCTGGGTTCGACCTGTGGAACAGGTCTAACCATGGGTACCTAGGTTGAACCGGCCTACTGTACTTCTTCCACCATCAGGTTCGACCAAGGTTCGACCTGTTTGATAGGTCGAACCATGACTATCGTGGTCGAACCGTTGCTGCGACAAAACAAAATGCTCCAAGTGGGGCAGTTCGACCTGGGTTCGATCTGTTGGATAGGTCAAACCAAGATTGGTTTGGTCGAACCGGTATTCTGGAAAAATAGAGTGCTCCTAGTTGTGGGGTTCGACCTGTTGGATAGGTCGAACCATCTGCAGTTTGGTTGAACCGATGTTGCAGTCTCTCTTGATCGTGTCCAGTGTATTGGTTCGACCTTCCCTGTATTATTCGACCTTCAATGTTGGTCGCACCATGTTCGAAACTCGCCCTAGACATGTCCAAATTTGATTCCGGCCTCATAAGTCCCTCGTACTGAGTTCCCGACCTTAATGTGATGGCGTTGCAGGACCTTGGATTCTCAATACTTTGAGACGGGAACTTTCCCTTCTGAAGTTCGTGAGCATACATCTAAAAAGAACTAGAATTAAAATAGCAAAACAAGTTAAATAGCCCTAACAAACTAGAAATAACAAAAAGATATTTTAAGCCGTCCCCGGCAACGGCGCCAAAAATTTGATGAGCGTTTTCTTAACACACAATTAATTCCCAAGTATGAAGGATATCAATTGTAGTTTCGAAGGTGACCAAGTTAAATATCGAATCCACGGGACGGATAAATATCAATTTAATTATGTTCTAGTAGATTATGACTATTTTGGAAATAAACAGTTGGTTTATAAACTAAGTAACAATTTAAATAGCTAATAAATAACAAGAGCAAGTAAATAATAGTTGTGATCAAATAAGATAATAGGTAGTTCGTCAGGCCATCCAGTTTCATTCGTTAATTTGTACTTTCATGTGTCGATGTCCGACTCTGCCTTGTGGTTTATGGACGCATCGCCAGACCATGCGAATCTATTCTATAAACACAAATAGATAAGCCTTTGACACGTGTGAGTATCCTCAGAGCAAGACGTATATTTTACCTCCCTTTCTAGGTACTATCATAATCAATTATTTCCCGTGCACTTAGTACTCTAACCCGATTTGATCTCCCTTTTTAGGTACTATAAAGTTATACTCTTTATCCTACTTGTTAACCCGAATTCAATTCAATTAACAAACATTCATATAAGACAGTTCTAATAAGACTTCGGAATCCCTTCACTTAGAATTATAACAATAAACCCTGCTCATTAGTTAACGCACTCAACCAATAATTATGTTATGCATTCAGACTCTACATAACGATTATTGATGCACAAAACAACTATGAGTATGGATTAAAAACGTGCAATCTTATATAAACTAAACCACAAGTAGTGTTGTACGGAGTATACACACGAAATACAAATTAACTCATGAAACCTTCATAACCCTAGAACTACAGAAGTGACTCTAGCCCATGATTGATCTAAGAACAATCATGGTTAGTTGGACCAATCTTACTTGAGTCTCCAGCTACACCTCTGTCACACCCTCCGGATGGACTCTTCTTCACGATCTTAAGCTCTTCGTGCCTGGATGTTCTTCGATGTCTCTCCTTTTCTTGACTGCATGAGCCTCCTTTTATACTTGTAATCACATCTCTAGGGCTTGGAATGGGCTTTTCTAGTGATCTCACGCGTTTTGGCCTCGAAAATCAGAATAAGGTAAGTTTCCGCGTTTTGGTTCGACCTCGTCAACAGGTCGAACCACTGGCCAACAAGTCGAACCCCAGGTCGAACCCTGCTACTGGACACATTCTGTGCTTGGTTCGACCTCTTGCACAGGTTGAACCACTTCCTCACAGGTCGAACCTCAGGTCGAACCACGCTACTGGATAATTTCTGCTCCTAGTTCGACCAACTGTCAGGTCGAACTTGCGAACTGGTTCGACCTGATGAACAGGTCGAAACCCTTGAGTCGTGGTCGAACCTTCCATCTGCTGTTTCACAATGCTGGTTCGACCTGTAGGAGAGGTCGAACCCTACTCCATCAGGTCGAACCCTTCTCTTTCTTTGGCAGTTCGTGTGGTCTCGACTTCGTCTCTTCGATTCTTGGCACTTTCACTCTATTTTTGTTATGAAAACCACTTAAATAGCTCCACTAACACCTGATTCATGCTAATTCACAATATATATAGGTTTTCCACCTATTTTCACCTCAAAACACTCCAAAACTAGCACAAAACCCGATGTCAAACTTGTGAATTTACACACTCATCAATCGTCTTGTGGTGGAGCACTTGAGTGGAATGAATCTGAAGGTATTTGTCGGCGTTGCTGGTTTTTTGATTGACCTGCATAAGGGAACCTGCGATTATGGATACTTCCAACATGAACTCATACCTTATCTCCATGCGCTTGCCGCAATCAGATAAGTTTATTTTGGGTTTAGATAATGTTTGATGTTCTGTGTGGATGAAAAGTTATACGTTTTACAGCAATTTGAATATGTATTGTTGAGAAATTGTAGGGAAATGGGTTATGATGTAAACAGCTTTGTGGGGGGTTGTTTTACCAATGACAAGGTCAAACTAATGTGGGGAGGAGCTGTATACCCTATCCCAGATCCCAAAGAATGGGTGGTACCAGAAAATGTTAAGTTGACAGTATGTATAGCTCCACTCTCCCCAAAACAATCCAGGAGACCAAGGAGAAGCGGGATGAAGGGTATTTTGAGAGTGCTAGATAGGGAAGTCGAGGAAACAGATTCTCGATGTGCAGAGAATTGAACCATAACCGAGCTACATGCAGCAGTAACATGCCACTTGTGGCACCCGAACATTCTCCATCACCTGGGCAATCGGTGGTAGCGGAAGGGCCGGTGTCAGTGGAAGGGCCTGCGACATCATTGGGGAAGCGAAAATGCACTATTTGCAGAAAGCCAGGACACACAAAGCGGCATTGTCTGAGTTCATAGATGGAGCAATCGTGTAATATTCCACCTTGCGGTGGAATCAATGATAAATGTCCAGACATGAAATTTGTTGTGCAACTAGTAGAATCATCCTTTGTTCACAGTCATTTAACTGAGTCATAGTTATACTATCTCTGTGTGTTGCTAAGTTGGTGTATTGATATTATGTTATAATGCTCATTAACTTACATGAAAAACTTGTACTAAGGTCACTGAGAAATATAGGGTTGTACTAGATGTTAATCAAAGCCCCCTAATTTTTTTGTGATAGTCGGCGAGTTGATCGGTGAGATAATAGGTGGGCGATCTGTTTGTCGATGATCACCATGTTCTCAATGATCGAGGATGGGAATATACTATGTGGCTCATACACTTGAGAACGGTTCGATAGGGTGGCCATAGAGTTGCAAGTGAATTGGTAGTCGGTGGGTTGATCGGTGAGATGATCAATGTGTAGCCGGTCATCTCGTTCTCATCAATCGAGGATGGGAATACACTATGTGGATCCATATTGAGTTATTAAAGCTTATACCATTAGGAACGATCCGATAGGGTGGCATTAGAGTTGCAAGTGAATTGGTAGTCGACAGATTGATCGGTGAGATGATCGGTGGGGCGATCAGTGTGTAGCCGATCACCTCGTTCTCATTGATCGAGGGTGGGAATACACTATGTAGGTCCGTATGGGGTATTCAAGCTCATAACCTTGGGAACGGTCCGATAGGGTGGCCCTAGAATTGTAAGTGAATTGGTAGTCGGCGGGTTGATCAGTGAGATGATCGGTGTGTAGCCGATCACCTCATTCTCATCGATCGAGAGTGGGAATACACTATGTGGGTCTATATCGGGTTATTCAAGCTCATACCATTAGGAATGGTCCGATAGGGTAGCCCTAGAGTTGCAAGTGAATTAGTAGTCGGCAGGTTGATTGGTGAGATGATTGGCGGGGCGATTGGTGTATAGCCGATCACCTCGTTCTCATTGATCGAGTGTGGGAATACACTACATTGGTTCGTATTGAGCTATTCAAGCTCATATCATTGGAAACGGTCTAATAGGGTGGCTCTAGAGTTGCAAGTGAATTGGTAGTCGGCAAGTTGATGGGTGAGATGATCGTCGGGGCGATCGGTTTGTAGCCGATCACCTCGTTCTCATCGATCGAGGGTGGGAATACACTATGTGGGTCCGTATGGGAGTATTCTGTTTGCCTATTTTTATAGCACTCACGAGCAAGAATACTCGATCGATGTAGTAGTATATCCCAAGAAAAATTATCAATCCAATAAGGAGTTATGTTCGGACTAGCAAAATACGTGAGCTCATGTTCATCGTTGTTGTTGTAAAGATGATCGGGGGTTTTGAGATTGATTAACAACTAAAACAAGTAACAAGTAAATAAGGATATCAAATAAGAACAATGACAAGTAAAGAAAATGGGTGCTAAAGTTCAAGTATGGAAAAACATGGGATTAGAAACATCCAAGCACACTCGATTCATATTATCATGCAAAAGGAATTCAACTCAATTGATGTAGACTAAGGGCGATCACGATTGTATCCTAAGCTCCCTTTCGGGTTACAAAGGTTGTTTATCCATTTTAGACTCCAAAAAGCACTTAAGATCAAAGCCCAACATTAACCCCTTCCATCTAGGTACTAGTTAGATTAAACTCTCTATTTTTGTGTACTAAGGCCAACGAATGGATTGGTTTCCCTCATTGAATTCAAATATCCTTTCGGTCAAACCCAAACTCAATGTCTATCCATGCCTTCCTAATACTATAGAGGGTCGTTTCCGTCTCACTCCAAGCAATACACACATGAACATCATAATAGCACTTAATTACTACAAATAATCCATTGATCAACAATCCATTAAACCAATAAACATTCATGAATAACAAACCATGCTATCACAATATCAAAGCAATTAAATCTCATGAATAGAAATCAACATCAATTAAATGAAAAACCAATTTAATCCACATGATAATATAAATCTAATATGCTCTTCATATTCCTAATCCCACTAGAGGGATTAGCCTAACATGATTAGGGTAACAAAACAATTAAATGATCTATTACACAAATCCATAGTTCTAAATCCAAAAGAGATTCAAAAGAGATGTAAATCTTCCCCAACAATTTCTTGTAGGAAATCTTCAACACTCATGGATCTCCCACTCTAGCTCTTGAAATCTTGAGATCTCTCACACCCAATGGAAGAGATGAAAATTTTGTGGAGAATTGATGGAATGGATGAAGATGGATCAAAGTGGATTAAGGTGGATCTAGATGGTGGTGGAAAATGGGAGGAAAGGTGTGTGATGTGTGTGTAGATGATAGGATTTCGGATCTGCCCTGAAAAATATTAAAATGGGGTCTATTTATACCCTATGTGGGCCTTCTAGAAGATTCTGATTTTTTAGCAGGAATTACACCTACACGGCTCGAGCTCTGCACACGGCCACAGGGGTGACCGTGTTGTGTAATCTGGTGTCCGCACACGGCTTCTAGGACAGGGCCGTGCGCGGTACACGGCCCGTGTTCTGCGCTCGACCCGTGCTCTGCGCTCGGCCACAGGGGAGGCCGAGTTGGTATTTCTGGCGACATCACACGGCCTCATGCACAGGCCCGTGTGCGGAACTCGAGGCGTGTTCAAGACACGACCCGTGTTCCTGCACACGGCCGGCCGTGTTGTGCAGCTTCTTCTCCTCTTTCACTATTTCGGCTCGTTCTTCCTCGTTTCAACTCCGAATTGAGATCCGTTTTTTCCTACATCTTCCTTATCATGTTTAGCATCTAATAAAAAGTGAAAATCTTAAGTTTAAGTTCATTCACATACATTTCAATAAAAACACAAAACACAACCAAATAACACATAAAATACGGATAAAATAATACGAAAACACATATAAAAAGACACTAAAATATAGGTGAAAATAGCTCTAATCAACCCCCCAAACTTAAGGTGTTGCTTGTCCCCGAGCAACGAAAATGACAAACCAAAAGGAGAAATTTTCACCTAGAAAAAGACTAAACGAACATAAGCAATAACACATCGTTAGCAATAATAACTACAAACTATGCTAAGTCATCCTACAATATTAAAATCATGACATGAGAAATTAATAAGTTCAATCAAAAGAGAGTAATAGTGTAATATAGTCCCTTTTAGTCCAAGCCTCACAATGTATATCGATGTCTCTCAACACTCTTTTGAACTCGGATAAATCACACTCATTAATCGATTGGCTCGACTCGCTATAAGCTTGCTCGCGGACTATATTCACAAACCACCAAAGTTTCAATTAATGATCAAAAAGCTCTTTAATTAGGATGTAATGATAGGCTCTTTGGTAGGGTAGGAAGTGTATGGATAAGAGTGACTAATCATGTGTAAGTAATCAAAGAGATGGCCAATTTCCTCAACTTCTTCACTTTCTTTTCTTCCTTGCTTATCTTTACAATCTCAAGCACTATTCATTAACTTTCCTTGGATCGAGCTTCTTTTGATGCATGCTTCCTATCTTTGAATGTTGTTTACTTGAGCATTTTGATGTTGTTTTACTCTTTCTCTTGCTTTGAGGTTGCATGTTCATTTCTTACTTTTGCTCTTTTCATCATTTTTCTTGCTTGTTTACCATTCCTTTTTCTTCTTTTGCTAATCAATCAATCCTTTCTAGCTACCATCTCCTCAATCACCCACACAAAGGTATATATAAGCTTGAATGAGTAATTAAGGCTTGTAATGTGCTAAATTCACAAGAAATAGGTTTATTGGCTCAAAATGGTTGACTAAGGATGATGTTCAAGGTAGGAACATATATGGCAATGACTATAATAACAAGGATGGCCTTAGATCATTTCACCCATCTCTACTAATCGGGCTCGTTCCTATAGTCCTTGAGCAAGTTCTAACTTATCAAACACAACCGATCCACTCATGAAGAAATACCATGTATGCATGGTTGAGGCTCAAATGCTCACAAGCTTGTGCTCGGACCTTAAGGAACTTATTACACCACATTCATCTCACAATTGAACAAGTTAAGTAAAACATGTCACAATTTGAAAGTGTAGAGATTCTTAATCATAATTTGTCATCACTTATCACCACAACATATCATTACTCACGTTCAAAAATGACTCACGACATCCCTAAACAAACCACCAAACATCCCAAGACAAGAATGAAAATACATAAAACATACAAATAAGGACTCAACAAACAAGACACAACAAAAATACAAAACACGCAAAAACACAAAATACCATCATCCATAAGAAAATTAAGCACACATTCATCCCAACCTTTATTGAAAAGGAAATCCTAATATACGAAAGTAAACCTCCCACAAACATAACAAATGAAGTATCATGCTAGTCACAACAATCCAAATCAAAGGTGTAGAGTACTCCCTCAATAGGCATTTGGTAAGGAAAGCGTTAGCTCCAAGCTCCATCTTGCTTCCAATACCTCTTATTCATGCTCAAACACTCAACAAACACCATTATTTCAATAATTTCATTATAAATATGGACTATCATGCACTTCAACACCACCAATCATGCCAAAATCAACCCAAACTCATGAGAAAAATTTTAAAATTTGTCCAATTTTACAAGAATCATACTCAAGTGGTGAGTCACACCACACACTCTCCCCCCAAACTTAAATCGAAACAAGAGTTGAGACTTAAGTTTGCAAAAAGTGGTGAGACTTACCCTTGTAGTTTCCATTGATGATCTTCTTGTTGAGAAGTAACCGCATCCACACGCTCAAGCTATGTCCACATGCACTATCACCCCCCAAACTTAACTCGAGACAAGAGTCACGAATTAAGTTTGCAATAAGTGTTGGAACATATCAACTTGCATCCATGAAGCATTTCTTTTTTCTTCAATGAGCATTTTTCTCCATGAGCACAATCAACCTACAAGTCTAAAACAAACAAAACAACAAAACAAAGCAATAAAGATAGTGATGGGGTGCCTCCCATCGAGCGCTAAGTTTAACATCTTCAAGCTAGACGGAAAATTTCAAACTCATCGGAATGGCCATGGATAACGGTCGTCCTTGCCACCATACTTTAATCTTTGCGCTTCTTCATCTATTAAGTACTTGTGGCAAGCAATGGCCTCGTTGGCACTCTTAAGATTGAGCTTGAAATTGCCAACTATCCTTGCATGACATTCCATTGTCCTCTCCATTCTAGCAAACCACTTATTCCTCCTTTCAACGAATATCCCCAAATTTTCTTCCAACTCTCTTTTGTCCCTAAGAATTTGTGAGGTATCAAGAGGTAAGACAAAGTCAATAGAAATAATGTCAAGAAAATCATTGCAACTTAAAGAGTTTAAGGATTTAGGGATGCTCATTTCACTCTTCAAGTCCTCTTCATTTGCTTCCATAACTTGCTCGTCTTCCTCTATTTCATTGGCCTCAATTGGCTCTTTAATCTTCTCACTTGATTCATTTACCACCAAGTTCTCTTCTTCCTCCAACAAAAATAAGCATTCATCAATTATCTTCTCTTCTTCCCTTTTATCCTCCATAGAATCTCCCTCTTCAATTTGTTGCGAATTGTTCAAAGAACTTACAAGTTGGCTCATTTGATACTCAAGGGAGTCCATCCAATCATCCATCTTCTTCTCATTTTCCTCCATTCTAGCCTCCATCTTTTTCATGAAGCTAACAATGTATCCTCAAAGGTCGACTTCTCTTCTTCATTAGATGGCTTGGCACTTGGATCAAAACCTTGATATCCTCCTTGGCGATTCTCTTGACTTGGTGGATAATTCCCTTGAAAACTTCCTTCATAGGTATTTTGAAAATTCCCTTGGAAATTACCCACTCCCATGAAAGGATAATCTTCTTCTTGAGGATTGATAGGACTCGATTGAGAAATTTGGCCTTCACTTCCTTGAGAACATCTTCTAAATAATTCGAGTAAGGCATAATTTTGGAACGGAGAAGAAACTTTGAAATTCGGAGTGGAATAAGTGTATCCTTGTTGTGGTTGGAATGTGTTTCCATTGTAAGCTTGTGGCCATTCATCATATCCGCCATGATTGTAGTATTGAGAGTGAACTTGACTCATTTGGCAATCATATCCATAGTAACTCTCATTTATATAGCCTTTTTGTTGTGGAGGAGGAACTCTTGCATATTGATTTCCATAATAACCACTTGTTCCATCCATCCATCTAATGCTTTTCTCCACAAAGTTTACTACAATCTTCCTTCAACTTTCTATTTTTGGGCTTTGTTCTTCCTCCCCTTCTTTCAAGGTAAGAGTACCTATCAAAAAGAATAAGTAAGAATAAAATTTTTCAAAGAAAATATAAGAAATAAAACAAAAAAATCCTTATCAAGAACAACTAAAACAATAACACAGTACTCGACTAGTCCGTCAAACTCCCCTTTGGCAACGGCGCCATTTTCTTGTTTGCCTATTTTTATAGCACTCACGAGCAAGAATACTCGATCGATGTAGTAGTATATCCCAAGAAAAATTATCAATCCAATAAGGAGTTATGTTCGAACTAGCAAAATACGTGAGCTCATGTTCATCGTTGTTGTTGTAAAGATGATCGGGGGTTTTGAGATTGATTAACAACTAAAACAAGTAACAAGTAAATAAGGATAGCAAATAAGAACAATGACAAGTAAAGAAAATGGGTGCTAAAGTTCAAGTATGGAAAAACATGGGATTAGAAACATCCAAGCACACTCGATTCATATTATCATGCAAAAGGAATTCAACTCAATTGATGTAGACTAAGGGCGATCACGATTGTATCCTAAGCTCCCTTTCGGGTTACAAAGGTTGTTGATCCATTTTAGACTCCAAAAAGCACTTAAGATCAAAGCCCAACATTAACCCCTTCCATCTAGGTACTAGTTAGATTAAACTCTCCCTTTTTGTGTACTAAGGCCAACGAATGGATTGGTTCCCCTCATTGAATTCAAATATCCTTTCGGTCAAACCCAAACTCAATGTATATCCATGCCTTCCTAATACTATAGAGGGTCGTTTCCGTCTCACTCCAAGCAATACACACATGAACATCATAATAGCACTTAATTACCACAAATAATCCATTGATCAACAATCCATTAAACCAATAAACATTCATGAATAACAAACCATGCTATCACAATATCAAAGCAATTAAATCCCATGAATAGAAATCAACATCAATTAAATGAAAAACCAATTTAATCCACATGATAATATAAATCTAATATGCTCTTCATATTCCTAATCCCACTAGAGGGATTAGCCTAACATGATTAGGGTAACAAAATAATTAAATGATCTATTACACAAATCCATAGTTCTAAATCCAAAAGAGATTCAAAAGAGATGTAAATCTTCCCCAACAATTTCTTGTAGGAAATCTTCAACACTCATGGATCTCCCACTCTAGCTCTTGAAATCTTGAGATCTCTCACACCCAATGGAAGAGATGAAGATTTGGTGGAGAATTGATGGAATGGATGAAGATGGATCAAAGTGGATGAAGGTGGATCTAGATGGTGGTGGAAAATGGGAGGAAAGGTGTGTGATGTGTGTGTAGATGATAGGATTTCGGATCTGCCCTAAAAAAATGTTGAAATGGGGTCTATTTATACCCCATGTGGGCCTTCTAGAAGATTCTGATTTTTTAGCAGGAATTACACCTACACGGCTCGAGCTCTGCACACGGCCACAGGGGTGGCCGTGTTGTGTAATCTGGTGTCCGCACACGGCTTCTAGGATAGGGCCGTGCGCGGTACACGGCCCGTGTTCTGCGCTCGACCCGTGCTCTGCGCTCGGCCACAGGGGAGGCCGAGTTGGTGTTTCTGGCGACATCACACGGCCTCATGCACAGGCCCGTATGCGGAACTCGAGGCGTGTTCAAGACACGACCCATGTTCCTGCACACGGCCGGCCGTGTTGTGCAGCTTCTTCTCCTCTTTCACTATTTCGACTCGTTCTTCCTCGTTTCAACTCCGAATTGAGATCCGCTTTTTCCTACATCTTCCTTATCATGTTTAGCATCTAATAAAAAGTGAAAATCGTAAGTTTAAGCTCATTCACACATATTTCAATAAAAACACAAAACACAACTAAATAACACATAAAATACGGATAAAATAATACGAAAACACATATAAAAAGACACTAAAATATAGGTGAAAATAGCTCTAATCATATTCAAGCTCATACCCTTGGGAACAGTCCAATAGGGTTGCCCTAGAGTTGCAAGTGAATTGGTATTCGACGGGTTGATCGGTGAGATAATCGATGTGTAGTCGATCACCTCGTTCTCATTGATCTAGAATGGGAATATACTAGTGGGTCCATATCAAGTTATTCAAGCTCATACCATTGGGAACGGTCAGATAGGGTGGCCCTAGAGTTACAAATGAATTGGTAGTCGGCGGGTTGATCGGTGAGATGATCGGCAAGGCAATCGATGTGCAGCCGATCACCTCGTTCTCAACGATCGAGGATGGGAATACACTATATGGGTCCTTATCGGGGTATTCAAGCTCATACCCCCTTGGGAACGGTCCGATACTGTGGCCCTAGAGTTGCAAGTGAATTGGTAGTCGGCGGGTTGACCGGTGAGATGATTGGTGTATAGCAGATCACCTCGTTCTCATCGATGGAGGGTGGGAATATACTATGTGGGTCTGAATCGGGGTATTCAAGCTCATACTCTTGGGAACGGTCCGATGGGGTGGCCCTAGAGTTGCAAGTGAATTGGTAGTCAGCGAGTTGATCGGTGTGTAGCCGATCACCTCATTCTCATCGATCGAGGATGGGAATACACTATGTGGGTCCGAATCAGGGTATTCAAGCTCATACCCTTGGGAACGGTCCGATAGGGTGGCCCTAGAGTTGCCACAAGAATGATGGTCAGCGAGATAATCGGTGAGATGAATTTGTGAGGCGATCGGTGTGTCGCCGATCAACTCATTCTCATCGATCGAGGGTGAGATACACTACGGGGGTCCATATAGGTGAGCCGATTGGTGTTAAAAAAATCAATCAATTGTTTTTTTCTTCCAAAAAATTTGTTTTTTATTAAACATGGTCAATCTACCGGTGGTATTTTGACATTCTTATTGCAGTTGACTCAGTCCGATATTTTTGCACAAGATTGGCAAGTGGTTGCACGTGCGTTTGTAGTAGATGAGTTCATTTATGGAGACTCATCCAGTTTGCTGCCACGTGTCGGACATCAGCGAAATGGACATATCCACTTAAAGTGAATCCTCCACTTTTCCCCCTGAAAGGTCATCGGCGGTTGATGTGTAATCGATCATGACCTTGCTCAAAAATCACGATGGTACAGTGGACCAGCGTTGCATTGTGTTGAACTGTTCTTATGTATTCTACTCATCAACCATCCTCATCATCATCCTCAAAACAAAACATTATTTTTAACTTCCAATCATAAACCATGGAGCGCATCCCACCGCAAGAGACTTTTCTGTACGATGAACTATGTGATGCTGTGATGGATGCATGTTTTATTAATGCACTAATCTACCAGTGAAATCTAGGCCAGTGCGGGAAAAGTGGACCAAAACCTAGGGCACTTTCCGTAGCCAGAGATGTCGTCAATCTTTCCATGAACAAGCAACTCAACTGAGAAGACATCTACGATCGTCGTGACAACCTCTGATGCGGGTATAAGTCTTCACACTGATTCTTAAATAGATATGGGAGAGAGGAATCTACAATCGTGATCAAAGAAGGACTAATGCAGATCGACTACTATAGAGGTCTATTGTTCAGGTATGGAGAAGGGAATTAATTTAGTTCTAACAAATATTTCTGTCTATGGGATGTTGCGTAATGGATCAAATCATCTGCTTTCTCGCATACCTGTTTACACAATGTTTTCCAATCTGCAGGAAGACTCCTTTACCCGTGCTTATGTTCACGAAGATGAACCCGAGTATGAAAGGCTCCGTTTGATTTTCGATGGTGCTGATCACAACGTCGGTGGTTATAGAGTCGAGATGCTCCGTAGGTGGGTTGTAAGTAGAGGTTCTCCATGATGGCCGATGAGTTTAGGAGGACTCATCTCGTACCCTTTTGATTATGTTGTCATATATTGTTGTTGGACGTTGTTTTGGGATACCTTTTTGTTATTTATGAGTTTGAATGGTGCCATTTTAAACATAATATGTAAGCTTGTCTTTTATCAGTTTCAATGTATGGGTGGTTTTAGGGGATATTTATCAAAAATATTGAGGTGGTACCTTCCCAGAAGTATGGCTATGTGTTCTTATTGATGAGCAAGGTTAAAATTAAACGTATGTCAAGAAGAAATTAGAGAAGAATAAACACATTAACGGATGCATGGCTTGAATTATCTAATACTTTCGATAATATTACACACTTTTTTCCTTGATTAAAGGGTTAATCCATACCTAAACACCAACAAAAGTTTAACTACATGGCCATTAAGGAAGGACTAACTACAGGGCCATTATAGATACAGCATCAATCTTCGGCTTCAGCTTCAGTGATTCCCTTCAAAAATATTTACTAGCATCGTACATTATATTTGATGGGCTAAAAACATGAGGGGTTTGAAAACAGCTCCACCCGTGAACAGACTCCATGCATCCCACCGATCAACCACTACACATACTTAGAGATGTAGTCAAACCACTCCGCGAGGTTTATTATGGGGTAGCCATCCTCGTCCTTCTTGTTGAGTAAAGCATTTAGTCGATCGATCCCACGTTGGAACTTAGCCACGCCAAACAAGCAGTCGAAGAGAATCCACAATGGCTCCAGCTCTCCCTTGTACCTACGGGCCTCAGGGGTTGCTGCATTTGTAGGTAGTAGTTAGAATATGAAATACAGGGAAAAACTGAGTTTTAATCGATTCAGTTATGCATTTGAAAACCTGGCCATAAAAGCCTCCACATCCTTCAATGACCGCCCAGTTCCTCCCAGTGGTCGCTCACCAGAAATGAATTTCACACAAACCCAGCCATTTAAGGGCCCACTTCTACTCCTCGCCATCTGTAATGGTTTTTTTTCATTCCCCACGCAATAACTTGAACTTATCCTTGAGATTGTACAAATTCATCATAATTTGAATTGAAAATGAAGGGTACAAAATGACGTCTACAAGTTGTTATATAATCACCTAGAAAATGGTTGACACCACCGTCCATCCATCCATGTACGTGTCATTCCATTTTCTATCCTTGTAACTGACAAGGTCGAGCAACATGTCCATGTGTTGCAATCAACCAAACCCGATTAACACATCTAAATGAAGTAGCTCTTTCTAACTGTAATACATCAACACATCTTATATTAAAAATACGTATTGAAAAGGATTATATACCTTCCCGATCAGACAGCCATACTGACGGAGAATATAGAGTACTGAAGAAAGCATGATTCACGACCTCCCCACCACCAATAGACACAGGCCGTTCCGCATATTGATTAACCGGATCATTAAACTATTGATCGAATGCCTCAACGTGCCCAGATGGATATTGCATGTGGGCACTATATGACCTCTGACCTGGTTCAACCCTTCCATCGATCAACTTGGCATGCTTTTTGGGCCGTTTAGTGCTTGGGTCAGTCCATGGATCAACGGTTAGAGGACCCAGCTTCATATCACATTTCTTCGTAGACCGCTTCTTCATAGACCGTTTCTTCGTAACCTGTTTTTTCTTTACCACCACCTGCAGCGATGCTTCCTAATTTGGATCGGTTCTTAATGCCTCTGCATCCTGAGTATTATTGAACCTTTTCACATTTAGGCAACCATCCCGAAATTGTGATAATTTAATGAAAAATACATCCATACATAAAAAGATGTCATAATCGAATGTTTACCATTACATCATGATGGCCCCCAGGGGATAGATTGATGGGTACAGGTTGTACCTCTCGAACCTCAATTGTGCCCACTTTTTCGGTTTGTGCTTGAACTGAACCCTGAATCTCTACATCCGTCTCAACAAACGTATCCACCATATCCAGTTTATCTTCGCCCAGCTCTGTTCCTGAAACTTGTATCCCCTGCATTATACTCCACAATGAACATTAATAGCACAATAATGTAGTACTGTACATTTAGTTACCATCCCAATCATACAAACTCCGCATACTACGTAGGCTTACCTCATTACCATCCCCATGAAGACCGGCAATATTTATGTCTTCAAGTACATCGTCTCCGCTAAATTATAGGTGATCAGCAGCGTCTTGGTCGTTTGTACCATCACTTGCAGACATGTTTTCCATGGTGGCTTCATTCGGTTCATGTTCATTGATCTCCACATCCACCTCTGGCTGTGCCTCGAATGAAGGAGTACAATCATCTGATGACTTCGGCATCGAGATGTCCACGGTCTCATTCAGTTCGAACCGATTTCCTTCTTCCTGCTATTTCTGATGTATTCCCCCACTGCGTTGACGCGTGACTTCACCAATGTCCCGCTTGACTTCAGCAATGTCCCTTTCCATTGTACAAAGCCTTTCCTCAATGCGCATGAGATACTAAATGACGATTGAATTCTGCTGATCGGAAGGACCCTTTTCTGGAATGTTTGCATGTCTTATACATGGAGCTGTTGATTGGCTTTTGTCCATTTCCTGAGTCGATCCTCCATCCTCATCCGGCCAATCCACCAAACTCCTATACGAGGTCGAGTTCTGCTCCTCCTCAAAGGGATCCAACCTGGTTCTTGCTTCAATCTGAAATGAAGGGGTACATATGAGTTATTACAGTGGTCCCGTATCAACGCATAAATTAACATAACAACACCTTGTGTTGTACATCATTCACCGTATCAACTCTAAACGTACCTGAAGTTCACTATGATCAGCCAATCTGAATCCATGAACACATTTTCAGTCAATTCATTAAAAGTTGGCGTTGTTGTGGGATTCCAACGCAGGATACGAGGAATGGTGCTCTCTTCTTCGGCCTTTACGCCACCGTACTTTTTCCCAACCAGTGGCATCGTCTCATAAGCCCATGCCTGCAATGCGTAGGCGAAACTGTTGGCATCAAGGCACTCCTTGTGTGACGGGTTTGCCTTCAGTCTGGCTCAGTAGTTCTTCAGCCTGGTTTTCATTACGCAACGAATGTCAGACACAAGGAATTGGAATGTTACCCTGCCCCATGGGTAAGCATTGAACACATCTAGATCATCACATATATTGATGTGCTGGATCTTGATGTTGCCCCCATTTGACCCGCGTGGGAGCAAGATTTCACCAACAACCACCAACAATGCAAGCTTCACTGAATCCTCCTTAATCGTGCAATCCAAAAAGGCTTTCTTGACTGTTTTCAGTGACATGACCTTTGCCCCTCTGAAAATTCTCCTATGCAATCCTTCCTTTCTTTGTACTATAGGATATGACCCGAAGTGCAACCCCGTAACCAGTGCAAACTCCCTCTGCCCAAACTCCAACTCTAGTGATCCAAAGTGAAACTTCAATCTTTCAACCGAATCAGAGCAATCCTGTGCAAACAAGAGATGGAGATAGATCTGCCCTTGGAATTGCATTTCAGACATTCTAAGTAGGTGCCCAACAGAGGTACTCTGAAAAATTCGTAGGCTTTCAGGGCTCAACTTTCCTCTTATCTCGCTTAGAATGCTCAGATCTGCTCTCTTACCAACTCTGCAGCGGAAATGGTCTGCATGTGGGACCTTCGCCATAGATGCAACCGTTGTTCCTAATAGCAAATATAACAAGAATATGCATTGAATGAGCTGCGAGGTTACAAATACGAGATCACATATTTCAACTCACAATTCGTTAACAACACTCGTTTTATATGCTCCACCTTCGAATTGCCATGAAGCTTTTATATGCTGAATACATATCGCTCAATGTGAATTATCATAACGACATCCTCAAAATTTCTCCTAAGTATGATGCCTACACATTATTAACCATGGATAAGAGACATATTTATAAGTACGGAATTGTTGGTATATCACAATAATAAATTGACCACTTTTGTTCTACATTTGATGAGGCTATCATCCACTTGCCCACATTTCAGATGGTCATTTCAGCAAACATTCCACTTGCTTATTCCTTACTATGATATATCTACCTCAAAATCAACAAGCAACCATTACACAATGAAATATTTCACCACTTTTCATGCATTCTACTACAAACTACCATCCTCACAACAACATTTGCATATCATGAAAACAAAGTTTTGACAGGGATATAAGTACCCTACTACAATGCATTTTACAGATATGTCTTACAAACCCATTCCGAAATAAAATCAACTACATACTTTACCTATTAGGAGAAAATATCATCAAGGATTACATTTCCCTTGCTATTAAAACACCAATTTCCATCATTATATGGAACAATATACATTCGACTAAGTACCCTCCTAAACTTCATTTTACAACAACATTTTATTCGCAAAATTCATTATCCTATTTCACTACATCCTTTACCCATTAGGTAAATAACATATCAGTCGTCACATACACCTCAACAATCATATGAATTCTTGACATCCCTTAGTAATAAAAATCGATTTTACATATTCATATGGAAAAATATCTAACGTTATTATGAACAGTTCATACCTCTGCTTAAAATTGTTGTCCAACAGATCGATGTCTGCTCCCCTTTCCATCGACTTCATCTACACCGCAGCATAATTACCGAATTATCTGGGTATGCTGATATTCAACATCGTTTCACACTTAAAAATAAAAAATCCTAAATTAGGGCATCTACAAACTCAAGAAAACAACGGAGTTATGAACACAGCGTACCTCGAATTGATATTGGGACTTCTATTGTGTGTTTTACCGCCTACTACACCGCCGATTTCAACGAATATGATATGGGTCTACTACGCCAATTTCTCCCTACAGTGGCCCAATTTTGGAAGAATGAGCTTCAATTTCGACTCCAGGGAGAACAACTACCACTATTACAACAAAATTTGACTGCACTGGAGTTGAATTGCAGATGTTGTTTGATGGTGAAATTCAAATAATTCATGAATCGCCTTTTCCCGCTCCAAACTCTCGATGTCTGAAAGTCAGTGGATTTAGTGTGAATGGAATGCAGGCTACCAGTTGTTCAGGTGGCTCCCAAGAGGGTAGTTTGACCATTAATTCAAAAGTTGGCTATTTTTGTGAGTGAAGTTATTCACATGCTGGCATTTAAATTTGCATCTAAAAGTTTGGCCACTTTTAGATATTGGCAGATAATATTATCATCATATCCAAACACCTTTTTTACAATTTCTTTATAAATTACAAAAGAGGGTGAATACTTTGACAGAGCAAGACATTTTAATTTTAAAAAAATATAACTATTCATGTTTTACTACATACGTATATTTTTTTTATATTTAAAAAGACTTATTGACCTTTAAAAATTCAATAAAATTAATTAAAAAGTATATTTTCTTAATTACCTGAAAAATTATTTTACTGGGATTGGGAGTAACACTTCTCATAAAATTCGTTAATCATTCTTTTTGTTGACAAACAATAGTGAACTGAATTTATCTTGCGTACTGATATTAACAAAATTATTTTTTAGTAACTAAAAAATTACTCATTAGAATAATTAATTATTACATTTCTTAATAGAAATTTTTACGACTCAAATTTTGACATGTTGAAGCTTATTATATTTTTGTTTAAATGAGAAATATTTTATTTAAAACAAGTAATAGTATATATCTCTAAAAGGATTAGTTTTCATGTAGTATAATTTTTATAAACTTAGAAGTATATGGTAAATTTAGTTCAAAATAAAGTAACCTTATGTGTTAAATTTTTTAAAATAACTATATATTTCTATTTTTTAAATAACTAATATTTATAAAATAAATTTAATTTTATAAATTACTTTAGAGGAATGTCATTGAAAAAGATAACACTGCACTACATAATACATACTATCATAGAAAATCATATCAGAGAATAGAAGATCATGGCAGTGCAGTGCATAAAACGAAATGTAGAATTAATGGAGTGTAGGTGGAAATGAAAGATTAAAGGTGCATTGCAGTTACTGGAAATGATGCATTAAATTGTTTGTCAACATCAAATGTCACCCCTGATAATATAATCTTGAGTCACCTGGACATATACAGAGAACCATCAACGGGGAGTACAATCTTTAATTAAGAAAAATCAATCAGTGGTTGTATATTATGGAGTGACCAAATCCAGCCTTCAAGTTCACCCCAACACTGTCGAGCTGTCAAAACTCAAAAATGATGCATTAAATAGTTTGTGTAATAATTTCATGGCCACAAGCAGAGAGTTAGAGTCGATGATCATGGAGTGACAACATGAGCTTCAGTCGTTGGGATCTCATAGTGCTCAAATGGTGAAGTTCTTCCAGAATGCTGATAAAGCCTTTCGATGGCCTCCCCGGAACTGCTCTCATATACGTCCCGAAACCAACCCTCAGAGCCTCTTCCACTGTGCGTCGCTCATCAAAGCTATTGCTTCCAAATGTTTCCTCCACGTATTTAAGGTACCCCGAGAATAACATATGGCACTCATTCGAGTAGTTGTGCAATGGTAACCCGTTGATGGACGAGTTGACATCATAAGATGGGAGTGGAGCTGCTAACATCTGAGATGATGAGGGCATCAAGTTCTGCATCCTGATCAGATTCTGTTCGGCAATAGGGTTGAGTTTGAACTTGAAGGTCTTGGAAGCGCCTAGCGGAAATGGCTCGTCTGGCTTCCAACCCGACCCTCTTTTGTTACAATACCATTGGTAGTCTCTCATCCTGAAGTCTTCTTGCCCGATACAGATTAATGAGCACTCTAATGCAAGATCCTCGATTCGCCAACTGTCAAATGGAGCATTGGTTTTATGATTGATATGAATTTCACCATTAAGCCCCAGTAGGCTGCTTGCATTCTGTAAGAATCCACGGACTAGATTCCGGTGCATCCTGTTCATGGCACACAGAGCATCAACAATGGAAACATGATGAAAAAGAAACTAGTACATCACGAAGAGTATCTTGCAAACAGATCAACAAAACTAGAATGGTTCATAATTTTCTATCTAGTTGCAACCAGTGAAAAACTCATATGCATACAGACCAAGAAGCTTCTAGAAGTTGACAACACTACTAAAAGTTTCAAATGGTACCTCATTTTCTTATTCTTAGCATGAGTATAAAACAAAGTAAGCCTGAAAATAAACACTCCAACAAGAAAATTGAACAAAGAAAGTTACTCACAGACTCTAAAACTAATGCACATAGTTTACACCATACTCCCATTATTTCCAAGAAAAGAAACTAACATGATCAAGTTTGGATTGTCTTCTTTTCCATAAAAACCAGCATGAGGAAAGTTGTAAATGATTCTATCGAATTTTCTCCACGCGAGTTCGGGAAGATTCTTCATTTGGGTGGCGTCCACTCCGAAAAACAGGGACGCCCCCAGAGCATTCAAGATTTCCACATTTTCTCTTGCATCCTTATACTTCATGATCAATGCATCTGATTCAGTAAAAGAAATGTCTATTACAATAGAGCTCACACAGGAAACAGTTAACACAGGATAGAATAAGCATCAAAAGTCCAACCAAAGATACCAAAATTAGGTTTCAAAAGTGGTAACAAAATATGTCCAAGAAATCTCCATCTCTGGAGTTACATAGCACTCCCCTTTAATAGATTTTTCCAGTGATGACACCATAGATTCAAGAATTTATAAGGTACCCTTTGAAACACTCTAGTGATTCACATTCCTTAATGAACTAATATCAATGACTAACAAATAAATAATCACCAATGAAATTCATCATCTAGGTTATTGGGCATAACATTTTATTCGAAATTAATTTCTTCACAAGTCTCAAAATACATAATCTCGCGCAGAAATTCGTGTAAAATCACTCAACTTATTACCATCCCAGAGTGCATACGCAAAAGTACAGCGTCTAACGATTAAGAAGTAACACCAGATTAAAAACCCACACAATGTAAAGAACGAAAGATCAAACACAAACAAAAGAAAAAAAAATTAATTAAAAAAAATGGGGAAAATAATTTAGAAAATATACCGTAAGAATCGAGCGAAGTAGCGACAATATTAGCGGCAGAACCAAAAGTCATTCCCAAGGTGAGAGAGAAAGAGAAGTCACCTTCGCCAACCAACAGTATAGTATGGAGTGACGAATAATACTTTATCCATCTCCCATAAAACCCCCCTGGCCCTAATCCTACTCCTATCATGTCGATCGATGGTTTCGGTGTCAGAATGTTTATATGTATTTAGTATTCTAAAAGGATTATTTGGAAACAGCCATGGGTATAATTTCTCCTAAAGGAAATGGTTACAGGGTTTCCCCATGTGGAAAAAAACAGGGAAAAGATTCACCAGTTTCTTTCTTTCTTTCTCCCTGTTTTTCTCTCGTTGGCTCGTTTACTCAATACTATGAAGTCTTTTTTTATTTGAAAATCACTGATTTATGGAGGCGGTCGGCCATGCGCACAATTTAGAATATTGGCAAGATTTGTGTCACACTGTTCTATCTTACGATACTACTCACATTTTTTTAGGGGGTGTTTGGTAGAGGGAATTAACTATTTTAGGTGAGGAATGGGAATTATTCCCACTTTCGTGGGAATTAACATTCCTCCCAAATATTTTCAAATATGGGATGAATTACTTTGATTCCATACCTATTTCATTCTTATACTTATTCTCATTCCAACCAAAAATATCAAACGCTCCCTTAATGTTCGTCACTCTTTGGGTGTTTATAAAAAAAGTATGGTGATATTTGATTTCGGGTTAATTTTAGATTTAATGAATCTCCTTAAATCTTCCATATAAATATACCTACATACTCTATTAACATTTATCCATCTCCTATCATATATTATCTTTTTTCAATTAATACTTTTACTTTCTTTCTCTCCCCTCTACTCTCACGCAAACATAAAATAACATTATTAAATCAACTTAAACCTAAAACAAACATCCCTTATTTATTTTTTTCACATAAATTAAATAATATTATTCTTTAAGGTAGTTGTATTAGTAAATGTATAAGTCTTATATTTTAATTTTATGTGTAGTGTATTAGTAAATGTATAAGTCCTATATTTTAATTTTATTAGTGAGTGTATGTGAGTTTCATGTGTCTAAAAAGAAAAATGTAATATTTTGGACAGTTGCCTAAAATGAAAAAAAAAAGACTATTTAAATCAAATGGAGGGAATATTTTTTTATTTATATTATAAATTATTGATGAATAACTTTATACTTTACATTAATTGAATACTCCCTCCGTCCCAAGTTAATATTTATGTATGTTTTTTGCACGTAGATTTAGAGTTAGTATAATAATTTAATGTGTAGTGAGGTGGGTAATATTTAATGTGAAGTGAGTAGTTGTATTAGTGTTGTGTGCGATCCCACATTGAATAATTAATTATTTTGTGTGGGTCCAACTTGTCAAAAAAGAAAATGTAAATCTTAACTTAGGACAAATCAAAATGGAAAGTAAAACTTAACCGATAGAGGGAGTATCACGTTTTATTATAAAAATTATCATTACATACATGATACATGTGATTATTTGCTTGTCTCTCTCCATCTCACCGAAAGGTTACCGTTTATTTTTTGTGTGTACATTAAGGAGTATTATTATTTTATGTGTACTATATAATTATATTAGTATTGAGTTTTTACTAAAATTGAAAAATAATACATTTGAATGGACACTCAATATATTGTAAAATGAGAATTTTTGTGATAGGGAGGGAGAATATTTATAAAACATTGTGTGTTTGTTTTTTTAAATAAAAAGTGATTAGAATATTTAGAATCTATTTTATTTGCGTGACCGCGGCTACCCATAATTCACCACCCACGATTTCGCTATTTTAACGAACGTCAATCGTCACTAATTCATGAGTCTGCGTGTTTAGTGGTTGGTTCGGTAACATCTAAATTATGAGTTTTTCCTGCACGGTATACCTAAATAATTTTAACAGTTACATCGAATTTGTATTTAATCTTAGCCACTTAATAAAATAAAATAATAAAATAAATTTAAAAACTACCTCACTATACTCTATTTTTAGCCTATAAACTTCCAAGTGCACAGGTGCACCGATTCACGGCAGAATAACCCCTAAATTATTACCTTCAATATATATTTTGCTATTTTGAGGTCCGCACAAAAAATATGAATTTCTACTTTAACACATGGACCACACACATTACTAATACAATAAAGGATCACACACACTTCACTAATACAACTACTTATTACACATTAAATAATAATAATACTCCTTAACTCGTGTAAAAATATTAATATATCTCCATAAAATCCACACATGACACTGATGAAAAGAAACCACATCTTGTGCTGGGACGATGGATTACAATACTAGTCTACTAGAAATTTTTGGGGATGTTGGGCTTGGAGACATGAGGGATGAGGCGAGTTGGCCTTATGCTTGTTTGGGGGCACTGGTTTTACGGCAGGAGGTGTGTATGATGATTGGATTTGGAATTTCTCCCATTTCAATTCCAATTCCAATTCCAATTCCAATTTGAGAGACTGTTTGGTGTTAGGGAGACGATCTTCAAACTCAGAGATGACTGATTGTTGCTCTTCCCCTCTTTTTTTAATCCCACCAAATGAGTATAACGATGATACTTGTTCTGGATTTATGAATTAATATGTGAGCTAGGGTTTTCTGGATTTCCAGGTGATATGGGCCATCATATGGCTGCGACGGGAAGAGGGAAGCCAAATCTACTACCACACTTGCAATTCCCAGTGTTTGCTGATCGACTAGAATCTGATTGTTGCAAGATGAATTATAGAGCTGATTGCTTCCATTGCCCATTGTGGCAAAGACATTGGCTCAAGTGAAGTATCTCTGATCAATCTTCGGTACTACAGTATTTCCATTTCCTGCTACTTGTTTATATTGGTCTTTATGCGTACACAACATATATTGGGCTTTCAGGACAACAAATCTACCTTTCATCAAAGTATCTATTCTTTATGCCCCTTTCTAGACCTTATATATGTTTCCGGATTTCCAGTGATATTTGATAAGTTATTGGGGAATTCTGATCATAAGGCATGATATTGCAATTGCATATGATTCTCTGGATCGAATGATCATACAATTACAGACTGAAGCATGCTAAGAAAGGTTGAACCGTGTGATTCAAATCATTGTATTGCTGTGTTGTTTCCGTTTTTCATGATCTTGATGTCTTTGTTTCTGGCTTCTCAAAATATTTGCTTATTCTGGATTTAGTTTCAGAATTTACATTTTAATTGCATTGACTATAACAATTAACATATTATGAGCGAGGTCATACATTTGGGCTAAACATTTTCTTGAAGGCATGCATTGTCCTCTTAGCTTCTTAAGTGTACATCAATTTTGGGGTGTGGGCTTAGATTTTCAATCTTTACCATACAGGGTAGAATGTCTGTTGGATAGAGTGATGTAATAAATAATGGTGGAATTCTGTATTTGTCTTGTTGGTGACCTCTGAAACGACGTCGGTATTACCAGTCTCATCGAGTCTTTACTTGTCAATCTCTGCTGAAAAGCTATGTGCATGCGGACTTGCTATTATAACAACACTCGATGAAGGTTCCTCGGATAAACGATGTTTTTCTTGTTCTAAACATCTACCAGATGAATACTGTGCATATGCTATTATTCTGTTTTTTTTTTTGCAGTTTTCTTGTCCATGTGCAAGGTACTATCCTACCATGGATGTTAATTGTGCAAATGAAGTGACTTTTCTTTACCTTTCCAGCTTGGAGATAGATTAAACTTTACAAATGACCAACACTTTTTTTCTTTTTTTCCTCAAATTTAATATTCCCAGTTTGATGTCTTGCTGTACCACTAACTACAATTACATGTGCTGTTATTTTACGGAGTCTAGTTTTGCTACAAGATAATGAATGAGCATCAATCAGAAAAGAAGATTCTGAATCTTCTTTTATACTTGGTGATATCACAGTGGATGTTGATCTGCAAAATTCTTTTAACCATACCTGAATAAAAAAAATTTGAGGCTGACAAAAGGCAGGAAGAAGAACCAGAGCAGAAAGCATATGAACTCTGTGTGTAATATGGATCAGATTCAGATCCAATACTCCATGAACAATAACCTCTTGCTTTTGCTTGTTTGATTTTGCAAGAAGGAAAGCCCTTTCTTCGTATCGAAGCTTTTTCTGAAGAAAGAGGCTAATTAGTACTTTACACTTCCCTACTTTATTCAATAAAACTGAAGGATTCTTGATTCCTCCAAAATTTTTTGCAACACTAAGACTAAAGCAAACTGCTGTTCTGCTTTGTATATACTGTCTGATCTTGTTACAAGACATTCATTGGAATCACTATTAATTAATAAATCTGATCTGTGCACTATAAAGGGGTTGTTCATCACTAAATGTATGAGAACAGGAGGGACGAAGGAAAACAAAAAGCATCTCCGTCTCTATCTCTTAGTTCTGCAAGTGTGATTTATCAGGATACTGTTTGATGGACTTGTCATTTCCAATTGGCAATCTCCATGCAGCCAGTATGAATAATGGATGACACCCATTTTAACTTTCACTTTGAAAGTCCCTCTTATGTTGTACACAACCTTGTTTCTCTGCCCTTGCCTTTGAAGTTCCATAGCAAGATTTGGTGGCAGATGGAGCAGGCCTGACATCACGTGGACTGATATCAGCCGTGATTCTCCAGGACGATTGCTGAACGGTGGAAGAACTTGACTCGCTGTTACACTTTCCGAAAAGGAAACCTCAACATGCAGGTACACGAATCTAACACTCAATTTCCTATTCGGATTAGAAAAATTTGCTAGAAATGTGATGTCAGTAATGTTGATGTATTCTGGATAGCTGTAATACATAGGCCTGACACTTGCTGCAGGGGTGTCGAATACTGAATTTCTTGGTTAGGTTGGACGGTAAGGTAGATGATCAAGGTGGCAATACCAAAGACGATGACGAGAATGCTGAAGATCATGCAAAGAATTGCGGCGCACCATACCATGGGGCTAGTCGTTTGTGGCTTGAGAATCTCCTGCTCTCTCGATTGAAGCTTGTTGCTGTACAGCAACATATTCGGCGTGGCATGCTTAGGTAAGACAATCTGATAAAGAGGGGATGGCTAGACAGGAGGAGGTGTGTGAGTAGGTGATGATGGAAGAGAATCCATTCTTTTTTTGGGTCAAAAAGAAAAAAGAGCTCAAGATGATCCTTTTGTGTGAAGGAATGGAAAATTGGCAATGGAGATGAACATGATTGATTGAACTTTTTGTTCCATGCACACAAATTCATATTTTATGAGTTGTGAATGTTAGAAGTTTTAATAATAATAATGGTACAAATTTATTACATGGGTTTAGTTCAACGAGCTTGTCCATCATAATTATAGAAAGAAAATTACTTTAATTAAATGAGATTAATTGTTCCAAGAACAAACCCGATATAATTATGTGAAGGCGAATTAAAATCTGTTAATGAATGTACTCATACGAATTCTTTATACAAACAATAAACAGGAACTCCAGAATGAAGCGTGAATCAGTAATTAAAACCACTCATTGGAAGGCCGTGATCATATCCAATACCATCAATTTCATAATTGAATTCACCATGGTTTTCGAAAACTTGCATAAGAAATTCAATCTCCTCATCGTCGAAATTCACGTAAGGTTGCATGTAGGGTTGCTGATCGTAGTACAACATAGACGCCGCCGCCTCAACGTTCTGATTACAGAAGACCACAGAACCTCCGACGGCCACTTGATCGAAGTACGGCGGTGCAAAACTTGAATCAATCAATAAAGATGGATTGATTTCTTGATTCTGATTGAGGTTTTCTTGAGTCTTGAAGAAGTCAATTCTTGAATTCACAATCTGCATCTTCTCCTTCAATTGATCTGCAAATTGTCTCAGCAACATCCCATTCCAGCAGGGATACTTAGATTTACGCAGTTTGATCAGCTCTTCGCCTGCTTTCTTAGTTTTCTCATTCAAGAATTCCGATACTCCAAAGGACACTTGCACGCATCTTTCTTGAGTTGGGACTTGTAATCCCCAATAACCCGACCAACTTCATCCGGATCCGGTGGCCAAATCACAGCACCTTCGTCTCCGGTCGGGCCATAGATGATGCAGCAAGCAGGAACATCACACAGAGTTGTTAGTTCAACAACTTTCTTCATCAAACCCTCCTTTCGTTTCTTGAAACACAACTTTCTTGAATTTTCGTTTTTGATCATCTCCATCTTTAGTTTCTTTCTCCCCATCTTGATTAATTAGAATGAGATTATTAACAAAGCAAAGGGATCTATATATAATCAGTTCACAACGGCTACTTTAGCATTAATTATCTCAATAGTTACCAAAAATAATCACGGGAGAAAGAGAGAAAAGAAGAGAGAAGGGAAGACCAAAAATAATCAGCCGCTATTTAGAAGGGAAAAAGAGAGAAAAGAAGAGAAGGGAAGAGATCTTTACCTCCCCGATTTCGAGTTTAAGTTAATCTGTTGTCTCACAAGTCACAACGAGTCAATAACCTTCTATTTCAGTCTCAAATTTGATAACTTTTTATTATTTATTTAATCCTAAACATCTTTAATTGGGTTGATTTAAATCCAATTTTGATAATTATTTTTTAGTGAGGCTTGCGTCCGTCCGTGCGTGCGCCTTTAGAATTTAGTATCATGATAAGTGTACATTATTTTATTCTAAAGGATATACATTTTAATTAATAAAGGTACACCATTTTGTTCTAAAGGGTATACACTTTTCATTATATTTTTTATTTTTCTTCAGAAAATAAAGGGTACACATCTTTATACTAAAGGTATACAATTTAACACAAATTCTAAAGGAACACGGATTGTGCTTCCGTGCGTCCGGGCGCACACAAGTTTTTGCCTTCTAAAATAAAGAGTACACATCTTAATATTAAAGGATATATAATTTAGCACAAAATTCTAAAGGTACACGGAATTTTAGAATACACATCTTAATATTAAAGGATATATAATTTAGTACAAAATTCTAAAAGTACACGGAATATGCTCCGTGCGCCCAGCACAACTTTTGCCTTTTTTTAAAAAAAAAATATGACATGGGTCACACATGACCTGGCTATCTAATTAATCATCATATATATATGAAATCCTTATTTATAATTGAACCAATGAAAAAACCAAACCTATCATTTTCAGTTAATTAAAGAAATTATTCCATATAAGTTGATGATATAAAATTAAATGAATGAGATGAATTAGAATAATGTATAAATTTACATTTTCCATTTTAAATTGTAACAAGTTGTTTATTTTAGGCCCATATAAAATAATGAATAATTTCATGTAATGTCCACACATAACACTAATACATATACACATTTCATATTAAATATTATTTCTCTCACCTCACTACACATTAAAATATTATATATTTTAATCTACGTAAAAAACAAACATAAATATTAACTCAGGATGGAGAAAATATGGAGTATATAAAAATTAAATAAAAATAATATATAAGCAAAACAAATTTATGAGTTCACATAGAGTGCACCTAAATATCAATACACTTGTACAATTTTAATGGAAAAATATCAATTTTGGTCCTTTAGAATATGTCAAATCCACTTTTAGTCTTTAAGTTTGGGAATTTCTTAAAACTAGTCATTCGGTATCCGAAATTAGTCCTTTTAGTCCACTTTTGCTCCTTTTTGTCCACTTTTGGTCCCTTTTTTCGATAACTTTAAGGATCAAAAGTGGACAAAATCGACAAAAAATAGACTAAAATGACTAATTTCAGAAACCGAAAAACCAATTTTAACAAATTTCCAAACCTAAAGATTAAAAGTGAATTTGGACCAAACCATAAAAGAGGGCAATATATAGCCCAAGAGATGGCAATAGCCATAAAATAGGTCAAACAGGTCAGTCGCCCCAAAACGCCCAAATAAAAGGTTTTGATTGAAACCTTTCATGTACATAATTTTTTCTCTTTCCTCCCTTATCTCAAATCAATTAATACATTTTTACACTTACTAGTTTATAAGTACGTAATACTTTATAAGTTATATTTTTCTATTTTTTTAAAGTTTTAAATGATTTTTTCTTCTAAAAATATTATTTCAACGTAATAATATATAATTTAATAATGAAATAAATGTGGTAATAGTGTCTTTTATAGTAAGATTAAAGAAAAAAGAAAAATAGAAAAGCAAAAAATAAAGAATCTTCTCCCTCCTACAATGTGGTTATATTTCTCAATTCTCTTATAGCTCCTCAACTCATATGACTTACATAAAAGTAATATCCACATATACTTATACATTATTAAAAATAAAATAAAAAACACACACAGCAAAATAAACTTAAACACCTACATTTGGTTAAAATAAAAAAGGAAAAATAGTTCAAGATTCACTATCAATTGCTCATTACTTTAATTCATTTGGTGTGAATCTAGAGAGATAATATCAATTTTGTTCCTTATATGCAAAATCAAACTTTAGTCATAAGATTCGGTAAATTTTTTAAAGCGGTCCTCTAGTATCCGCTTTTAGTCATTTTTGTCTACCTTTGGTCCTTCTTGTCCACTTTTAATCCTTATTTGGCCTATCTTAAATGACCAAAAGTGGACAAAAAGAACCAAAAGTTGACAAAAATGACAAAAAATGGACATCGTAGAATCACTTTTGAGAAATTACCAAACTTAAGGGCTAAAGTTAGATTTGACATATCATAGAGGACCAAAATTGATATTTTTCCGAATCCAAGTGTTATTGGAGTGGTGCAAGTTTGCTTTATTTTATAAATTTTTACAGATAAATTGAAGAAATCAACATATGCAAATTATATTCGATCGTGTGAGAACTGAAACAATGATTAATATATATTTGGTTAAAAAATTTTAAATTAAAATTACACAACGGTAAATGGAGAAAAATGTTTGTTTCAACTTTCAAGATAAAAAAAAATTGAAAAAAAAAAAGAGAAAAGATTGATTTTTAAATTCTATAAAGCATATAAACTGAACTCCATTATTGCATAAAATTCAAAAGAAATAAAAGACTGAAAAGAAAGAATAATAATTATTTGAATGCTGATCGAAATATATAAGTCAATCAAAATTATGTGCAAAATAATACACCATGATAGAATTGAAAAAAAATTGAATTGAAAATATAAAATAACTCATGTATCAAATTACAAAATTAAAAGTTGTGATAGAATTAAAAATAGAGGTAATTATAAAAAATATTCAAAATAAGAAGACAAAAGTCATTGTCATCCATAAAGCTAATTGTTTAATTTTCATACTCAATTGTCCATTTTTGGACCAAAATATTCTCACCCTATCGAAATGCTATGTCGGGATTCCGACACTGGATCCGACATCCATTCCGACATCGATTTCGATATCATCGGATGTCGGATCCAGTGTCGGAATCCAACACAGAATGATACCGATTCTCAACACAAATCAGTATGTGGATAGAAAATTCACCACCTCAAGGATAAGACGAACAACACCTCAAGGATAAGAATTAAAATACAAGTTCACAACTCACAGGAATCCACCAAAGAGAATGAAACTTGAAGATAAAAATTCACTAAGAATTCTTTTCAAAGATAATAATATTGATCTGCTCTTTCTTAGATGCAAGAAACGGCTATTTAAGCTTGGAACAACCCTCCAAGGATAGGAATGAACACTTGAGAATCAACAACTAATAATGAAACTTGACTAAACTTAATGTCATATTTAATCTAACTTGACCAACTCTTAGAATATTGCAACATAATGATAAAAGATAATGGGTTGTTCTATGGCAATGTTTTGGCCCGCTATTGTTTTACGAACGATCAGCCCAAAGTTGTTGGGCTCATCTACATGCCCGTCTGGATCATTCTCTCCTGGTTCAACAAGACTCGTCCTGGAGTCCAATGGGTCATCATCTTCATAAGGTTAGAGATCGAAAACATTAAAAGTAGCAGAAACACGAAGTTCCACCTTATATGCATTGTCATTTATCCTCTTCAAAATCTTGAATGGACCATCCGCACGAAGCTGGAGTTTCAAAAACTTCCGATTAGGAAAACGCTCTTTGCGAAGGTAAATCCAAACCAAGTCACCTTCCTTAAATACTACCTTCTTCCTATGTTTGTTGGCTTGCAACTTGTATCTCTCAATTTGTTGTGACATTCTTTTCTTCACATCTTCATGAATCCTCTTGATATGATCAGCTCTATCATTAGCATCCCCACTGAAATGGATATCAACATTTATGGGATATAAATCCAAAGGGCTGATAGGATTTAAACCATAAACTGCTGCAAATGGAAAACAACCCGTAGTTTGGTTTAACTCGGCGTGAGGTTATAAACTCTCCCATTCTATAATGTTCTTTTTCACCAAACTCCTCAACAAAGCTCTTAAAGATCTGTTAATAAATTCTTTTTGTCCATCCGTTTAAGGATGATGCGACGAACTAAATTGAAGTGTAGTTTCCAACTTTCTCCACAGGTTCTCCAAAAATGACTAAGAAAGTTCGGATCTCGATCAGAGGTGATAGTTCTTGGAATACCATGCAGCTTGACTATTTCCTTGAAATATAGATCAACAATGTTGGTGGCATCCATTGTTTTGTTACATGGCACAAAATGAGCCATTTTAGAGAATCTATCCACCACTACCATAATCGAATCCTGCCCCTTTGAGTTCTTGGCAATCTAACAATGAAATCCATAGTTACATCTTCCCATGGACCTGCGGGGATCGGGAGAGGAGTGTACAATCCATTGTTATTTCCATGCATCTTCGCCTACTTTAGTCCATTTAAATACTCCACCCTTCATATAATCAGTAATGGGTGCCACAAGAGTGCTAAATTTTTTAATAAATCTTTTGTAGAAAGAAACCATACCATGAAAACTTCTTACATCATGAATGGAATTGGGGATGGGCTAACTTTCAATAGCTTCGACCTTGCTAGGATCCACCATGATTCCCTCACTGGAAACAACATAACCAAATAATATTAGGCTATCTGTAAAGAAATGGCAATTCTTCAAATTAGCAAAAAGGAAATTTCCCCGTAATATTTGGAAAATGCTTCTTAGATGATCCACATGCTCCTGCAATGAGTTACTGTATACTAAGATATCGTCAAAGTATACAACTACAAATCTCCCCAAAAATGGAGTTAGAATATGAGTCATGAGCCTCATAAAAGTGCTTGGTGCATTCGAATAAAAGTGCTTGGTGCATTCGATAGTCCAAATGGCATAACAAGCCATTCATAAAGTTCCCTTCCAGTTTTGAATGTTGTTTTCCATTCGTCTCCTTCCCTTATTCTTATTTGGTGATACCCACTTCTCAAGTCAATTTTGGAAAAAATTCTTGCACCATGAAGTTGATCAAGTAATCATCCAACCTCGCAATTGGAAAATGATACTTGATGGTAATTTTTTTAATAGCTCTGCTATCAATACACATACACCAAGAATCATATTTCTTTGGAACCAACAAAGCTAAGACGGCGCACGGGCTCTTACTCTCTTGAATCAATCCCTTGCTTAATAACTCCTCAACCTGCCTCTGCAATTCAGCTTGTTGCATAGGATTCATCCTGTACGCTGACTTGTTTGGTAATACGGCTCCAGGAACTAGATCAACATGATGTTGAATATTCCTCATTGGTGGCAAACCAATAGGAATTTCATCTAGTACCACATCCTTAAATTCTTCTAACAATGGTTCTAGAAGATTATGAGATTGAACCGACCAAGTGCTGTCATCAACCTGCCCGTGAGAGCATAAATCTCACATTCTTCAAGCACGGCTTTTTCGAGTTCAGGACCTGTAACAATAGAAATTTTAGATATCTAAGAATGCTTTACCTCTGGTTTCAATGGCGCTATGTGAACCCCGTCCTTGATAAAAGAAAATGTATTCTTATATCCGTTGATAAGAGTAGAAATTCATGTAATTTCAAGTCCGATTTGATATCTCTTTGAGTGTGTTAATGTCTCTTATTTGCACAAATCTTATTACTTCTAATTATTATTGACTAAAAAGTGCTTGAGATATATTTTGTTGTGTTTTGATAGGAAAAGGGATAAAAAATGCAAAGTTGGAATGAATGGTGAATTTGTACAAGCATGCAAGCAAACAGACGCCTACTTTCCTTAATTTTTATGTCTTCATGTGGGAGTTCAAATTGGTCATGTGACATATGGTTGAAAATTCATGAAAGAGATGGTCGTGTGGCCGCAAGAATCATTTCAATCGGAATTCAAATGAAGAAGTTATGCTCAAAATGGAGTGGACGCGCAGCTGCAGATGGGATTTCCGAAATTCCTTGGCCCATTACTTGTAGACGGTTGCTGGCCCATTACCATGTGTTGCAGCCAAGGACGAAAATATCCCGATATATCAAAGATATATCTATTTTTTAAGAGTACCGATATCGATATTGGGGAAAATGATATATCTTTTCTGATATCAAGGATATTGTTGGCAATTGGATCGTGCGGTTCAACGTGATCCGTTAGGATTAACAGGCAAACAAATCAGCGGAAGCAATAAAATTATTTACCGTACTTCTGGGTTGATGTAGAGGATGAACAGCAGTGAAGAACACCTCTGATCTTCTACCGTATGTCCCAAAGTCAACTATGGTGTTGGGTGGTCAACAATCCCCAGAGTTCTCTCAATCTGCTCTCTGTTCTCTCCCGTATGTCAAAATGAGGCACTGACTTAGGTTTAACAGGAACTGAGATGACTTATATACTTGGGCTACAGTAGGGACCAGGAGGAGAAATTGGGCTGGGCCTCAATTGAATTTAATTAACCAAGCTTAGCCCAAAGCTTTTAATTAAATCCAATAATAATAATATAGTCCACTAAAATATTATTACTGCACTACCCGTCCAATCCCAAAATTATGTTCTGGGCTCCTTCTTATTATAAGCCCGATAGTCTCCCTATGTTTAAGATATACAATGCCCATTAATTAATTAAGTTACTGATAACTTAAATTAATTAATATCTCATCCGAAAGTAGTAACACTCAACCTTATTATCATGCCGGAAATTAATCCACTTGCAAGATTTACATGATAAACCTTATGAGCTCCTCAAGGGGACATCATCAACCTATGTCGGACATGGATTCCTTCTACAATCAACAGCACACCATAGATACAGCACTACTTCCCAACTCACCGAGTTTGTTGATTTAATCAAGCATTTGACATACCAGTTCATGCAATTAAACTGCTTATAGCGGAGCTACTCTAATCCCTAACAGATAGACAATACCAATCATGAACGCACACAAGCTAACACAATAATCCAAGCATTATAGCGGATGTCATGAATATATTATGAAGACGTTACGAAGCAGAAAAACATGTCTTAATAAAATAAGTAAAATCAAAAGCTCAACTGCATAAAATCCTAATATTTGGTCTAAATCCCCAAATCAATTAAATCAATCCATCAAACCCTAGAACTGTATATAAAATTAGCCCATGAGGTCACAAGCAACACTCATGGCTAAGCAATTCATACCAAAAATCAAAGTAAAAGAAAGAGAAAGATAGGAATTATGAAACCCTAGTGTAGACGTAGTCTTTCGTTCCTTCTCCGTCTCTCCAATTGCTCGATTCTCCCTTGATTAGCACTTGGAACCCTCTTGGAAGTGCATGGATGATGAAATCAGGTTGTTAATCTGATATGGAGGTGTTGGAGGTGTGAATTGATGATGGGTTATGGATGGGTTCTCTCCAATTTGTGTCTTGATCTCCCTAATTGTTTCTTGGACTGATGCAGGGCTTTTTCGCGATCAAAACTGCTTCAAAATCGCGACTTGAGGGTATATATACGCTGCTGCATCGAACAGGTCTCGTCTGGGCCCGATTTTGGGCCGCTCGGCACTTTGCTCGGGCCGAGCTCATGGCCGAGCGGCCCCCAAACCAGCCGAGCAGCATATGGTTGGAATGGGGCCGTCATGTAGGTTCTGAAGCAACCAACTCGGCTGGAAATTCGCACAAAGTTGGTCCCGCTCGAGCCGAGCGGCCTCCCGAGCTGCGGAGACTGCACTGCGCGACTTCACCGTTTTGAGCATAACTTCTTCATACGGACTCCAATTTGAATGATTTTTGCGCTCACGCGTTCCTCTTTTCCTTGGCTTTCTATCCATATAAAGAACTATCAGAAAATCCAACATTTGTATATGTAAAAAGTCATGCAAAGTGGCTGCTCGGTACAGCATGTGCGACGTTAGCACTTTGATCATAACTTTCTCGTTTGGAATCCAATTGGGGTGTTCTTTACGTCAAAACAACCCTCTCTTCTGTGGCTTTCCAACCATATATCATATGATCAATTTGGACTTCTATAAGAATACAAAAATTTGTGCAACATGGACTGTATTTTTCAGCATTCCAACTTTGAACTTTTGATCATGTTTTACCCTTCAAAACTCAACAAAACACCTTAGTAGCATCTTAATTATGCAAGATATGAAAAACATGTCATTCTATACAAAATCATGGCCACATTCTATCAAAAACGGTGTAATGTGAGGCCTAAAATACGTGAAATTCCACTCTCAACACACTCCTCCACATTATGACTCTACTTCTTAAAATTAAACACATAACCTTTGAGGAGAATTTACTACCGTCCAATCTGACTAAAAAATCCGAATCTACGTAATCCACAAGAAGCAGTGAATCTGTCCAGTAAGTCCACATATAATTTTCAGTCCTTCTCAGGCACTTTATATATGTCTTACCACAGTCCATCATTCTTGTTCCGGGTTACGTTGATACCCACTGTTCTTGCATCCAGCAAAACAGATATCCAACTTCGTTCATAGCATTCCTCAGATTAAGCTTCCTTATTCGCCGAAGCATAAGGAATCGCTTTCATCCTCTTTATCTTCTTCTTGTGTCTCAAAGACACATTCTCTTAGATAAATTTACATGCTAAACGAGTATGGACTGTATCATTTTATGAAACTTGAGATAAGCATAATATCCTTTCTTGTGATCCGTATTACCGTGATCAAAAGGATATATTTTGCCTTTCTTAAGTCCTTCATCTCTACCGCTTTATTAACCATACCCATACGCCCGATAATACTCTTTCATTGTCTCCAATGAGCAAGATACTATCTACGTATAGTACAAAAAATACCACCACGTTTCCGTCACTCTTTACAATACACAAGATACATCCGCTGATTGATTTAAATCCGTGCCACTGGATTACCTAATCAAAACAGATGCTTCACGATCTCAAAGCTTGCTTTAGTCCATCGTTGGACACTTTTAAGCTTACTATCAAAATGCTATTAGTACTTTGCAATGAATCACTCTGGTTGCTTCACATAGATGTTTTCCTCAAGACTTCCAATCAGGAAAGCTGTCTTGACATCTATTTGTTGTCCCTCATAATAGCAATAAAAGAATCCGGATCAATATAAGCATAGCTACCTGCGAACATGTTTCCTCATAATCGAACCATTTCTTTCTGAGTACACTTATCTGCAACCAGCTTTGCTTCTAAGATTTTCACCTTTCCATATGATCCTCTTTTATTTTCTTTGACCACTTGCAATGGCTTTTACACCATTTAGTGGTCATACAAGTTCCCAGACTTAATATGGAATCCATAGATTCTATTTCAATATTCATTGCAACCTACTAAGATTCCGCATTTTCATCTTGTAGTGCTACGTCGTATCCGTGGGACAATACCATGTTCACTAGGGATCAAGTCTCACGACTCTCCCAAAACATATATTTATGGGTTGTCATATAACCCTCCCACTACGACAAGGCACTACATGTAATTGTGTATCAGACGTGACACGCGTTGCAGTTTACCTTGTGGTATATCCTCTTGTACACTTGGTACTTATACTTAGTGTTTTCCTCTCACTTCCTTTAGAACAACTTATACATGGGTTTGTGATTTATTATATAGTCCTTTTCCAAAAATCTAGTTATTGAGTTAACAATTATCCTTCGATCTTTTGGACTAAATAAATCACCCTCCATTTTTTTAGGATATCCCATATACAGACAAACGTTTCACGAATTACTGTATCTAGGGCATATCCATAAAATGAATTTAATTATTCCAAATAATTCATCATCTATCTAATCATAACCATAAGAGCCTAATACCTTCTTCCCCACCACACCATTCAGCTGGGGAATACCCGGTGTAGTCAACTTGAGATTTAATCTCAATTTCTGATCAATAGCTCCTAACTATCCCAAGAGGTATTCACCATCATGATTGAATCGTAATGACTTAATATATTTTCCATGATGCTTCACTGTACCAGCCTTACAATTCTTGAATTAATCAAAGAACTTAGACATGCAGTGCATCATATAAATATATTGGTTTCCAGAATAATTTTTGAATATTCATAACCACCTCTCGCCTGGATAATATTAGGTTCGCTTGAATCAGAATGAAATAATTCCAACATATATATCTTTGGCTCTACACCCCACAGCCTTGAAAAGACAGTTAATCATTTTTACTTCCAAGCAAGACTCGCAAGTCCGATAGTTTCCACTTCAGATAAACCTTACGGTCTATCGGCTATCAACTTTTTAATCCTACTTAAGTAAAATGAATTAGTCATAGACGCCAAATGTATGTTTAGTTCATTTTCGAAGGTTCCTTTCTCTTACTAATATTAGAAGATGCATTATTTAATTACTATTTATTGCATCTGTGGGATGTACATGATTCAAGAGTATACTTTTTATCCACCAACATACTTTAACGGATTATAGCCTCATTCCTCATTACTATGACCATGTCATTTAAATGAAATGAAGTATCCATCCGTTAATGCATAGAAACCGAAATTAAATTCTTTCTATGAAACGTACGTAAAGACAATTTCTCATAATCAATCGTTTATTCTTATCATGAGATAAATAAACAACTCCCACTGCAATAGCACTACCTTTGTAGTTTAACCCATGTTATTAACAATCTTATCCTTACTCAGTGATAAACATTTAGTAATTCCAGTATCTACATACTTCGTGTCAGTAGATGCCATCAATAATCATGTTTAAACCATTAGTAAATAAGATATTAAACTTGTTCACATCATGATGAAAAATGGCTTTCTTTTGCCACATGTTTTGTTAGAAGTTTCCCACCATATACAACCTCTCGTATTTCAGGTAGAACTTACTCAAAACATCCAGGCAAATTGTGAGGAATAAATTGATTTAGGCTTCCCTTTCAATTTCTATTCTAAGCTTTTCCAATTCATTCATCAATTCAACCATGATCTTCTGCCTTTTAATTTACTCAAGTATCCGAAGAGTTACATGAGATCATCATAGTTCTATGAACCTCTCATCTCTTCACTAGAGACTTCAATAGGCATCATGAGACTTCCTTTGTGAGAATACACATGTATTTTTTTATTTTCTTAAGCAGTAATTTTCAAAAATAAGATTCTTTTCCAATCATCTAATTTGTACAAGTAAATCTAATGTCTTTTAGTTAACAATTAGTGAAATAAAATCATTCAAAATTCAGAGAATCATAAATAAATTTACCTATCAAATCTTCGAATTTTATTCTTTTATATTGATTCCCTCAAAACAATATAAAATAAAATTCACCGAAATCTCAAGCACCGTGAGTCTGCAAGCCACGATAGTGTGGACGTTTACAAACCCGAACATTTACAAGAGAAGGTTTTACCCATTAATTTCATTTGTCAACCTAACTTTATGACAAAATAATTAATAGTCAGTTCCTCTTTAGCCATGTGAATAAAAGCAGTGACTCCGATGGGGAGGATACTTATTATTTACATCTAAGTGTACACCATTATTTGACCCCAAGTCCGCGGCCCAAGCTTATGTGCCTTACAGATAGAGAAGTACACACGCGCTCGGATAACTTCCTACAGTCATCAATTACAAGTTTGTACCAGTGAGCCGCATATAAACTCATCCGATAGGGAGGAAGGTCTAAGCCAACGCGCAAGTTCATATGCATCACATTACATACGTAATTATTTAATGAAGTCTGTTCCAGCAATCCATGAATAAACTCATCCGATGGGGAGGAAGGCTCTAATGCCGACGTGCAAGTCTATTCACATTGCTAACAAACCAATAATGGAGGCCGCGGGAATTTATTACCAATCCCCTCTCCCACTTAGTTATTTAAACACTGAGGGTTTTTAACATGCATATAATATTCTAAAATAAAATATACATCCTAGACATGCTTCTATTAACAGCAATTTAAATAAATAAATCACATAGAACATGCCTATTACATATACAACAATAATTGACAATTAAATCAATTAATCAGTTATATAATATTAATTAATTGTGGATCAATTAAATAGGCCCAGCTGACCCAAACATTATTAGCATAAAATGAGCAGCCCATTAATTAAATAATTAAGCCCATTTACCCTGCCAATTTCTGCATTAAGGTCTAGCCCAATATTTAACCTGGCCCAACATCAACCCCACAATTAATTTAATCCATCAGTAAATATTGTCCAGCAGCCCATTGCCATTTTAATAAAATTTGGGCCCAACAGCCCAAAACCAAATTAAAAAATTGAGCAGCTCTTTAAATATTACTGAATTTGGGCCCAATAATAAAAACATCAGCCAATCCGGCCCATTATCAAGCCAGCAACTAAGTGCCCAAACTAGCAGCCCAAGAAGATATATCAATGATATTTGGGCCTAGCAGGCAGCCCAAAAAAAAATTAAGAAATAGAGCCCAATCATCCAAGGCCTGCCCTATTTCTTTCATCCGCCGCAATCCCAGCCGCTATCAACAGCCCTCACTGCCATCCGCCGCACAGCGCCGCCAGTCCTCTGCTCCCGGCGGCCGAAGTTCTGCAGGCGCCATCAAGACACGACAGCTCCACCGGAATGGAGCCGCCTGCAGCCACCACAGACCAGCGTACACCGGCGTTACCAGCCGCCGCTTCCGCCGGTGGCCGCGCCCCAACCAACCACTGGGACCATGGCCGCTGACACAACACGTTGTCGCGATCCGTTCGAGGCCGCCACCACCCAGCTCGCCGTCGATCGGGATCCACCCACACCAGCTTCGTCAGCTCTGCCAGAGCCGCTATCTGCCGCCTCTAGCGGCCGCCTGACGACAAGACAGCCCTCCGGATGGGATCCGCCACCTGCTGTCGATTGCCGCGGCCCGATCTACTCGGCCCTTCATCCATCGGAGTCACTGGGTGACCCACTGCCCACGACTCGGCACTGCCACAGCCGTCACCCACTGCCGATTTCCGCGCTTTGTCGACAAGATGGGACCCGCCACTGATCGCGCCGCCCAAGGCCACCACCGCCCACTGTCCCCAAACGATCGCCGTGAGGCTCGCCCGGAAGCGGGTTCGCCATAGACCAGACGCGCGCCGGATCCGACTCGCCATCCATCCAGTCGAGACAGCCACCGACGACATCCATCATCCAGCGTGGTCGTCTCTATCACCGGTCAGTCGATGTCAATCGAGATCGTCGCCGTCGATATCGATCCAGTCGATGCCTATCGCTCCAGGCTTCGACAATCACCAGCCATCGATTACATCGATTCTCCAAAAGGCGTTCAACGTCGCCGACAACCGCCGCTCCAAGTCAGAAGCGTGTGTGTTTCGTACTATGTTCTTACTTGTGTGTGTTATTGAAAGTCGTGTACAGTGTGTACAATCACAATAATCACACAATATCATCGACAAAATGCACATAGGAATAATGTATTATTCACACAGATTCAATCCCTTTCACCATGCCTTGAAACTTTCGATGATTATTGAAACACGAGAATACACAACAACAAGCGATTATATCCAGATCATATCAAATAATCAAATAATCACAAAAAAACACCTAACGTCTCACGTTTCACCACGAAATCAACACTCTGATACCAATTGTTGGCAATTGGATCATGCGGTTCAACGTGATCCGTTAGGATTAACAGGCAAACAAATCAGCGGAAGCAATAAAATCGTTTACTATACTTCTGGGTTGATGTAGAGGATGAACAGCAGTGAAGAACACCTCTGATCTTCTACCGTATGTCCCAAAGTCAACTCTGGTGTTGGGTGGTCAACAATCCCCAGAGTTCTCTCAATCTGCTCTCTGTTCTCTCCCGAATGTCAAAATGAGGCACTGACTAAGGTTTAACAGGAACTGAGATGACTTATATACTTGGGCTACAGTAGGGACCAGGAGGAGAAATTGGACTGGGCCTCAATTGAATTTAATTAACCAAGCTTAGCCCAAAGCTTTTAATTAAATCCAATAATAATAATATAGTCCACTAAAATATTATTACTGCACTACCCGTCCAATCCCAAAATTATATTCTGGGCTCCTTCTTATTATAAGTCCGATAGTCTCCCCATGTTTAAGATATACAATGCCCATTAATTAATTAAGTTACTGACAACTCAAATTAATTAATATCTCATCCGAGAGTAGTACCACTCAACCTTATTATTATGCCGGAAATTAATCCACTTGCAAGATTTACATGATAAACCTTATGAGCTCCTCAAGGGGACATCATCAACCTATGTCGGACATGGATTCCTTCTACAATCAACAGCACACCATAGATACAGCACTACTTCCCAACTCACCGAGTTTGTTGATTTAATACTTATAAATCTCACCCATTGATGAATCAAAGAAATACATACTGCCCTACGTGTCGAGGTTATTGTATAGGGATTAAGAGCACGAACTTCCATAATAACAGAGATCAAGTTCTTCTATAAGTCAGTATAAGTTGAACGATCTCAGGCGGTCCTGCTCAATACACATAAGTACACTAATGTGATTCTATAGCCAAGACAAGCTAATACCAAACCACACTACAACCATACCGATAGAGAGTCCCCGTCTATCTCAGTTGTGAGCATCTGTTTATACTTTATAAGGAAACCGATAATATGATCTTCTGCGTGTTGTCGCACAACATATTATCTTCAGTATAAAGTAAATGGACTATTGCATCATGCATATAAAATAAATTATAAGATGCAATCATTTGATCAATGATTCTCATTTCAAATATTGTTGTAACATTGTTCATACTAAAGCTAGACTTTTAGTATACAATCCAACAGATATATCGAGAAATATCAGGAAATATCGGTAACAATATCAACATCAAATTGCCACAATTTAAATTTTTCCAGATATCGAGATATATCAAGGAAATATCAATGCAATATCGACAAAATATCGAGGATATATCGAAAATATCAAAAAATTATCTATAATTCTAAAAAAAATTGTTTTACTAACCAAATACTTTTTTTATTAATATGTTTAATTTAAAAAAAATAAAAAAAAATAAAGCAACACTTGTGTGAAACCATCTCATGATGCTATTGTTTTACTTTTATTAATTAATTATCACTTTTCATTAACATTATGAAGAGTAAGTAAATTAAGAGGGTTCAATCATTGTTCAATCATGCCTCAACATCATGGTGATTGGATTAGCCCACACTATCCAATTCATAATCAAACAATTGGATAAGATAGAACAACGTACTACTGACACATTCAGAATTATGTTTAGAATTTCTCTAATTTGATGAGCTGGTACTAATATTATTTAGATCTAGACAGCATGACATGTTTTACATTTGAGCCTCATAGATTATCATTTTTTATATTAGTTATTATGTAATAAACAACAAGTAGTAATTATTGTATGACTCCAAACTATTTAAAATATGTTATTGATTTGCTTATCATGTGTTATGAGTTATATTGAGATTTTAAAGTGTATTTATTATATATTAAAATTAGTTATAATATATTGAAAAGTTAATAACTTAAATTTCTTCTATTTTTTTTAAGTTTTCGTGAATTTTTAAATTTTTATCGATATCGATATCGATATTCAATATATTCATCGATATATTCGTAAAATTGAGGTATCGATATTTTCATCCTTGATGCCATGTCACTTAGCCCAAATTATTCACTATTTCACATGCTGAATACGTTAGTACATGGCCCATAAAAATTGCTTTTGAATCCCACCGCCTCATCACAAGTCTGATTTCGTAGTCAACAAAATATCTACAAATCTACCTACTATATATACCCATGACCGTTCCATCACAGAGGGTTGGACAGTCCATCAAACACCTGCCCCAAAGTCCCTCTCGTCCAAAAATCACACGACGCCATTCACCACCACTTCACCCATATCCTTCCATCCATCCACCGGAGAGACGATCGAAATTGCTACTTGGATCGGAGATGGAGATTTCGACGGATTGTGATAGAAGAATAAGAGTCCTCAAAAAGGGTTCTTTATTTTTCAATTATTTATTTCTATTATTTTAGCACAATGGTTAGGGTTTATTATATTTTTGTGATTTGCCCTCGTAAATCCATGGGCTAAGTTTCTTTGTGGTAATGTTAGGACGTTAATACAGTTTTGACCAGAGGCGGATCTATATATGGGCAGCCCAGGGCTCAATCCCAGGGCTGCCCACGAAAATCCCATTATAATATATGTGAATTATTTGTTTTTTTAAGTTTAGTCCAGTCCAAGAATATTTTAAGCTCATCCAAATGAAGCTTAAAAATATATTTAAGCCCACCCATTACAATAAATAATAAAATTTAGCACATTCCCCATCCACTTTTAATATATATATTATTTTTTATTTTTTTAATAAACTTAGCTCAGCCCACAATGAATTTCTGGATCTGCCCCTGGTTTTAACTATGTGATTTGATTGCCCTAAATTTGGATTTATTACTCTACAAAATATTTATTTCCTTATTGAAGAAGATATCAACCTCCGACAATTCAAGTCTATGGTCCGGGAGCTACTTATACCTAATATTATGACACTAAAAGAGCTACCTAACAACATTAACTCAATAGCTACTATAGAAGCAACAATAGATACTAAAGATGGAGGAAAGGTAGAGCTGTTACTCAATTCCTTACTGGAATTGAACAGCTCATTAGCAACAGGTTCTACTGGATTAGTAGAGTCCATATCCAATTCCTTTATTGGAATTGGTGGACTCGAAAGTATAATAAGCACCTACTTCTATAAATAGAAAAAAGCGAGACTTTACTAAACAAGCAAGAAAAGCCCTTTCTATGTTATTAGTCAAGCGCTAACGTGCCCCTGTAATCAAACTAAAGCGTTAACACCCTATCTATAGTCTATAGGTTGGGGCCTTTTTAATTTCAATAAGGCTCGCGTAGGAAAAATTTCAATTTTGAAGTTGGTAAAGACCCGCCCCTTGTTTCAGTCAGAATGAGTCCGAGACCCCGGGATATTGGCTTCTGCCAAATATTATTGTGTTTGGGTTTTGATTCCTTTAATTATTTTTGACGGTATCACTGATTGATAGTTAATAGGATTCATTATTTTTGCATAATAATTGTTGTTTCCTGTGACATTCTTAGGGGATTGGCCTATAATTCCTAAGAGTGTTAGATAATCAATTTGAAATATTAATTATTTGGTAAAACATCATTATTAAGTAATTGATAAAGAGACAAAAGGGGTTAATAATTGCGTACCTAAAAAGAAAAGTCTAATGCTCTAATCTTTAATGGAATTTAGCATGAAGTACTATAGAGGGAGAGAGAGTTAATTCCTTATCGATCCTAGGATTTTCAACTCATTATAAGTGTTAAATTCTACTTGATCAAGGAGATTTAACTAGGCTTAGTGATCCTCTTATAAACGTCTGCAGGTAATTAATTCGGGTCTAGATAAATCAGTCACATAGTTAAGTTGTTTGCCCGAGCATTACCAATCCTCCATTCTTGAATTCTAAAACGTTTTCTCTTGTGTGATTTATTTTCTTTGCATTAGTTAATTGTTTAAATTTAGTTTTATTAGTTAATTAATTATCATCTCTAAAACCCCCAGATTTGTCTTGCAATCGAATTATCATTAATAGAATTACTTGTTAAATTTATAACTATCTCGTGAGAATGATATTCACTTGGTCACATGCACTACAATCGACCTTTACACTTGAGGGTGAAAATAAATAGCGATCAAGTTCTCATGAGAAAACTTTCGATTGTATTGCCATGGTCTTCCAAGCAGCAAATGACATGCATCCATGGGTGCAATGTCACACCAAATCTCATCTTTGTAGCTATTTCTAATAGAAAAAAGAAGCCAAGCATTTCTTTGATACCTTCACTCCGCTCTCTTTTTGGAAACATTGGATTTTATACGGATGAGGATGATTTTCAGTTTTCAATTTCAGTTTTGCTACTATTTCTTCCGCCACCATATATGTACAGCTTCCGCTATCAATGATAACATTGCATACCTTTCCATGACTAGTACACCTAGTCTGAAAAATATTATCTCGCAACCAAGATTCATCATTCCTATAGATCAGATTGAGGCTTCTTCGAATCACCAATGCCTCTCATTCATCAGCATATTCAGCGACTTCATTAATATTCTCCTTGTTTATACTCCTTTCGGCATCATCTTCTTCGATTTCTTCTTTAAGAATTGTCACAACTCCTTTGTTTGGACATTCTGAAGCAATATGCCCATAACCTTGACATTTGAAATATTTTCTATTTGAAGATCATTGCTTCGTACTAGTTTCTCCTTTGTACTCCCCCTTTAGAGTTGGTGTTTCCTTGAATACATGTTTGTTGAAATTAGGGACCACATTCCATTGGTTAGAAGAACTTGCCTTCGTAGTCGTTAAATGCATGCCTAGTTTTATTGTTTAATGGTGGCTGTAAGTTTTCTCATGTCATTGAAACTCCAATATGATTGTAATCTAATTGCATCAGCAATCTCCCTCTTCAACCCCTATTAACCGTGCAACAGTTTGTTCCTCTGGTTCACGTATATCATACTTCAACATCAAGTACTCAAACTCTCTGATATAATCTTCCACTGACAAATTGTATTGCTTAAAATTATAGAACTTTGAGTAATTTTCTTGCCTATAATTTTCCAGAAGAAATCTCGTCGTCAACTCCCGCTTCATTTTTTCCATGTCTGGATAGGCTTTCTTCCTTGTCTAATCCTTTTCCTTTTGAGATTTTTCTACCATAAAGATGCATAACCTTTGAGTTTGATTGTAATTAACTTCACTTTTCTTTCCTCCGCATAATCCTTAAACTCAAAAATTCTGTCTACGATGTATAACCAGTTAAGAAAAACATTACCTGGCATCTTTCCATGAAATTCTGGAATTTCGACTCTTGCATCGGCCTTATGCATCCTAACCTGCCTTCTTTGCCCTTGGATATTTAAATTTTCATCGTCTAATTCTTCCTCTTCAGCAAATGGATTTTGATACTCATCATCATCATACGTCGATTGCTTATTCGTCCTCGGTTGATTCATATTTTGCTGCTGCAATTGTCCTTGTAGAATTTCAACCGTTCTTCTTAATTCATCCAACTCGATGTCACGCAAATCTCTTTGACAAGTGGTAGGATTATTAACATCAGGAGCGTTCCTTCTATTGTCAGCCATTTGAACCCGAAGCTCTTGATACCAAATGATATCAATTCTCAATGCAAATCAGTATGTGGATAGAAAATTCACCACCTCAAGGATAAGACGAATACCACCTCAAGGATAAGAATTAAAATACAAGTTCACAACTCACATGAATCCATCAAAGAGAATAAAACTTGAAGATAAAATTTCACTAAGACTTCTTTTCAAAGATAATATTCCCTCCGTCCTATTTCAATGTTTACGTTTCCTTTTTTAGAATATGGGACCCACCTAAAACAATTAATATATCACCATGATATTCATATCCAACACTAATACACCTACTCATTTTACATTAAATATTGTATCTTTTCACCCACTATCTATTAAAATACTATACTCCTTAATCAACGTGCAAAAAGCAAACGTAAACATTAAAACGGGACAGAGGGAATAATATTGATCTGCTCTTTCTTAGATGCAAGACACGGCTATTTAAGCTTGGAACACCCTCCAAGGATAGGAATGGACACTTGAGAATCAACACCTAATAATGAAACTTGACTAAACTTAATGCCATATTTAATCTAACTTGACCAACTCTTAGAATGCTGCAACATAATGATAAAAAATAATGGGCTGTTCTATAGCAATGTTTTGGCCCGTTATTGTTTCACGAACGATCAGCCCAAAGTTGTTGGCCTCATCTACATGCCCATTTTGATCATAGCATTCCGACAGGGTGGGGGTATTTTGGTCCAAAAATGGACAAATGGATATTATAAATTACATTTCATGGTTGGCAATGATTTTCAATTTAAAAAAAAAAGGTTAACTGGGCTATTTTCCTTTGAAAATACTCCCTCCGTCCCAGGCTAAGAGAGCCATTTTTTCATTTTGGTCGTCCTACCCAAATAGTCCCCTTTTCTTTTTTACATACATGGGATCCACACACTACCTCTAATACAATTAAAATATGGGACTCACACTCCCACTAATACAACTGTCCACTATACATTAAATAATAATACTGCTTAATCTACGTGCAAAAAAGCAAATGACTCTCTTACGCTAGGACGGAGGGAGTATTAAATAGATCGTGTATTGTATTGACAATAATTAAAATAATATTTGGTTTGAGGTTATTTGGAGTTTGAAAATTATGAATAGTGTCTTCTATGTTTGTTTTTTGGTTTTGAGTATGGTAGGTTTTAACTTTATGACACATCAATATAATAATTTATTTAAAAAGTTAAATGAGAGAGAAGTAATAAAGTGAGAATGTGTATTAATTGAGGAGAGAGAATATAGTGGGTATAAATATGGGTGATTTTTAAATTTTGGATGTGGGTTTTGAAATCAAAATTGGATTTGAAAATCGTAAACGAACATCGCTAAAGGTAGTGATAGAATTAAAAATATTAAACAGATCGTGTATTGAACTAATAAAAATAAAAAGTTATGATAAATTTAAAAAATCCCCAAGTGGTGAATTTTTTAAAAATTAACCAACTTTAATTTAATATAACCATTTAATTATATTAAATAATAAAAGATTATATAAAATAACTACCCATCTGTTTAAACTTATTAACCCCGTGAATCCAAAGTGTTCTTTGAAATCACTCTAAATTTATATTTTAAAAAAATTGATACAATAAAGAAAAGAAGAAATTAACTAACCAAAAATAAAAAGTGAAAATTTTGAATTCTCTCAAAATCCTAAAACTTTAAAGTTAAATAGTTAAAAAACTAAAATTTGCGTGTCCCCCCGATATAATCGTGCCCAAATCTCACAATTTTTTAGTTATATTTTATTTTTAAATATTATTATAAGAATATGTACGTTTTAATTTCTGAAAAAAGAAATTTAATTATTTTAATAAAACATTTATACTATTCATAATTCAGTTGATATTTTTAATGATAAAATTATACACATATTAACTTTATGCGCTGGGAACACAAGAGACTAATTCAAGTTAAAAATTCTATTAATCTTTAATTCACCCACTTTTTTTTACATATTAGAGTGAGATTCTTGTACTCCGGGAACACTGTGACCCTTTGCAAATTAAACCCCTTGCAATACATAAATTCAAATAGAATATGAGGAGAAGGGTTGTGTTTCCATTTGACACCATGGTATACAAGTTTTTGCCTACATATTATGTCACGTCTCAAGTATTAATATTTTTTCTCTCTCTCAAACTAAGCAAGATATTATTAAAGAAAAAAATAAAAGAGAGTACAAGAATGTTATAAAGAGGGCCCAAACCATAAAAGAGGGCCAATAAATGGCAAAGAGATGGCAACAGCCATAAAATAGGTCAAATAGTCTACCAAAAAGCCCAAATAAAGGGTTTAAATTGAAACCTTGCATGTAGAGAATTTTTTTCTCTTAACTTTCTCATGTCAAATCAATTAATACATTTTAATACATATTATTATCACACGCCCATTATACATTAATTTAAAATAAAATTAAAACAGACAAAAGTCCAAAACAAATTTATAACACTATTTAGCAAACCATACATAAATCCAAAAACAACACAAATACTAGAGTAAAATCGATTTAAGAAAAGACTTTTAGAAATGAATAATAAATTATAACATTTTAATTTTAATTAAAAAAGTGATACTAGAATTTTTAAAAGAGTTGGTGTTACAGTAAATTATCTCATTAATAATTTATAATATAAATATAAAGTAACTACATTCTTTAGAGAAAATTATAATAATATTGTCTCTGTCACATAAACAAACTCACACTTATTATATTTGTTGTAAACAAGTTCACAACCAACAACCTCACAATACATACTTTACTTTAATTTTAAAATTGACACTTCTTTGCTGAGTTAAAATCATTTTTGGTCCCATAATTATAAGGAATTTTTGATTCTGTCCCAAAAAAGATAAAAATTTCAATTTCGTCCCGTAACTTTTAAAATTGGCCAATTTTTATCCCAAAGTCGCCGGAACCCCATTTTTTGGCCGGAAATTGGAGCTTTCCGGCAAGGTAATCCGATGCAATGGCGGATGAGGTATACGAGGGGAATGAAGGTGTACATTTACGAACTGCCGTCGAAGTACAATTCCGATTGGCTACCGAACGACCGTTGCAGCTGCCATTTATTAGCATCCGAGGTGGCCCTGATCGATGGAGAGTGATGTTAGAACATTGGACCCATGGGAAGCTGACTTCTTCTTCGTTGGTGTTTACGTTTCCTGCAACTTCAGCACCCTTAATGGCTTCCCGGGCACGCTCGTACACTCATCGCCACTGCCGTCCGCCGACTTTCCCATCACTTCCCGTTTTGGAACCGTAGCCTCAGCGCTGGCCACGTTTTCGAGGCGTCCCATGATTTTGGTTCTTGCTTTCACACATTGGTACGCAATCTTTAAAAATTTGTTACTCTAATTAGGATTTTGATTAATTGACGATGATTGATGTGTATTGTTGTAGGAGGATGTAGCCATTGCAGATGGAGTTCCTGAATTGCTGAAAAATTCCATAATTGATAATTCTGCAAACTTTTGTGAGAAAGGAGAGAGAGAGAGGAGGGTAGTTATGTGAGGAACTGAGGATGAGGGTTTTGCATGGAGCAAGAAACAGCAGAAATCCAGAGAAAGGATTCTGTTCAAGTTACTTCAAATGGATTCTCTGGTTTTCCAATATTTCTTTCTATTTCTTCTCATCTTTCATCAAACCCCAATTTCCTTCAAATTTGATGTCGGTTAGGAGGAGCAGCTTGGCTATATTCAGGTGGCCTTCTCTACCCGTGACGCCAGTGGATTACCTTGCCGTAAAGCTCCAATTTCCGGCCAAAAAATGGGGTTCCGGTGACTTTGGGACCAAAATTGACCAATTTCAGGAATTACGGGACGAAATTGAAGAATTTATCTTTTTTGGGACAGAATCAAAAATTCCTTATAGTTATGGGACCAAAAATGATTTTAACCCCTTCTTTGCTACTCAAATAACTTATTTTATAATTTATTTATTATTTTTAAAATAAATACTAAACTAACATAAAAGCACGTTAAAATGTAGTAACTCTTTTAGAACTCCATATCTACCGTGATATGTGTGGGTCCTATGAGGATATATTAATTGTTTTGTGTGGGTTCCTTTAACTAAAAAGGAAAATACACCTTTTATGTTGAAATGGACGAAAATGACAAAGTGCATCCCATGATGGATGGATGGATTAAAAAAATTATACTAGTAAAGTAGTACTCCCTCCGTCCCGTCCTTATGGTTACGTTTGTTTTTTGCAGGTGGATTAATGAATATAGTATTTTAATGGGTATTGAGGTGAGAGAAATAATAATTTAATGTAAATTGGGTAGGTATATTGGTGGGATGTGGGCCTATGAAGAAAGAAATAATTAATTTGTGTGAGTCTCATATACTAAAAAGAGAAATATAACTATTAGGATAGAACACAGAAAATTGAAATATGTAACCTTGGGAGTATATTATTTGGTTGATGGGAGTGATAAATTTTTTACTAATGGGAACAAAATTTTGACTTTGGTTACAAATTCTAGAGGATCGTTGGCTAGGAGACATGGTCAGGCGAGTTGGCCTTAAGCTTGTTGGGGGCACGGAGTTGTGTAAGATGATCGGATTTGGAATTTCTCCCATTCCAATTTCAGAGACTACTTGCTGTTAGGGAGACGATCAGAGATGCCTCATTGTTGCTCTTCCCCTCTCCTTCATAATCCCACCAATTCAGTATAATGAATTGATGAACACTTGTTCTGGATTTATCAATTAATATGTGATCTAGGGTATTATGGATTTCAGGATGACCATGCCTTGTTTGACCAATAGTAGAGCAGGGATTTCTGCTTTCTTCAGCTATGATGCCTACCACACATGCAATTCTTAGTGTTTGCTCATCGACTACGAACATCCGTGCTAAAGCCATTCGAGAAGCTTATTTTAATTTAAATGTGGTTTTCTAAAGAATCGAAGGATGAGTTTGATTAATAAGGCATAGAATAGATTGGTGCACAGATTGTTGCGAGATGAATTACAGAGCGGATTGCGTACATTCTCCATTGTGGCAAACACACCGGCTGCCCTGTGTATCTCAATCTTCGGTACACGTTTCAGTCCATAGATTTTACAGTATTTCCATTTCCTGCTACTTCTGTATATTGGTCTTTATGCGTACACCAGATATATGTATCCTTGAACACTTGTACTATATTCTTTTTAAAGTTGCTTTCAGGACACCTTTCATTAACGTATATATGCTTTATGCCCCTTTCTTTGGATCGAATGATCATACAAGTCATTACAGACTGAAGCATGGTTGAACTGTGTGATTCAAATCATTAAATATTGTTGTGTCGTTTCCCTTTTGTCATGGTCTCGATGTCTTTGATCTGGCTTCTCAACATATTTGCTTATTCTGGATTTAGTTTCAGAATTTACATTTTAATTGCCTTGACTATAACAATTAATTAACATATTATGAGCGAGGTCATGCATTTGGGCAACACATTTTCTTAGCTTCTTAAGTGCACATCCATTTTGGGGTTCAATCTTTACCATACAGGGTAGAATGTGATGGAGATTTGACGTAGATATAGAATAATTAATATAATTAGGTTTTGATTTATTTCCTTTTTATTTGTAATTATCATTATGACGTTAGATCTTATTATCACCTATAAATAGGTGTTTATATTATTGTAATAGGAGTTGAAATTGAAAGATTAAAAAAAAGAGAGTTTTCTCTTGTCCTCTTTTACGGTATTCTATAAGAATCAATGTATTGAGAAGTCTATCTTCAGGTATTCCGTAGGAATCAACGGATTATAGAGTTTTTCTTCGTATCTTTATCTTTAATACGCTCTCGCTGCATCAGAATGTATGTTGGATAGAGTGATGTAATTAATAATGGTGGAATTCTGTATTTGTGTTGTTGGTGACCTCTGAAACGACGTTGGTAGCTTCCTACTAGTCTCATCGAGTCTTTATTTGTCAATCTCTGTTGAAAAGCTGCTGCTCTGCTTTGTATATAGTGTCTGATCTTGTTACAAGACATTCATTGGAATCACTATTAATTAATAAATCTGATCTGTGCACTATAAAGGGGCTGTTCATCACCAAATGTATGAGAACCGGAGGGAAAATGGAAAACGAAAACCATCTCCTTCTCTATCTCTTAGTTGTGCACGTGTGGTTTATCAGAATGCTGTTTGGTGGACTTGTCATTTCCAATTAGCATTCTCCATGCAGCCAGTATGAATAATGAATGACACCCAGTTTAACTTTCACTTTGAAACTTCCTCTTATGTTGTGCACAACCTTGTTGCTCTGCCCTTGCTTCTGAAGTTCCATAGCTAGATTTGGTGGCAGATGGAGCTGGCCCGACATCACATGGACTGATATCAGCCGTGCTTCTCCAGGACGATTGCTGAACGGTGGAAGAACTTGACTCGCTATTACACTTTCCGAAAAGGAGACCTCAACATGCAGGTACTCAAATCTAACACTCAATTTCCTATTCGGATTAGAAATTTTTGCTTGAAATGTGATGTCACCGTTGATGTACTCTGGAGAACTGTAGTACATAGCCCTGACTCTTGCTGCAGCGGTGTCGAATACTGGATTTCTTGGTTAGGTAGGACGGTAAGGTAGATTATCAAGGTGGCAATACCAAAGACAATGAGGAGCTAGTCGTTCGCGGCTTGAGAATCGCCTGCTCTCTCGATCGAAGCTTGCTGCTGTACAGCAACATATCCGGCGTGTCAAGCTTAGGTAAGACATCTGATACAGAGGAGATGGCTTGACAGAAGGATGTGTGTGAGTAGGTGATGATTGAAGGGAATCCATTCTCTTTTTGGATCAAAAAGAAAAAAGAGCTCAAGATGATCCTTTAATTTTGTGGGAAAGAATGGCAAATTGGCAATGGAGATGAACATGATTGATTGAGCTTTAAACTCGAATTGTCATAAATTGATGATGAAGAGATCCTAGCTAGGTACTTTTCAATACTCCGTATTTTAGCTCTCTTCCATAAATTGTCATAACTTGATGATGAAGAGATTTGTTAATAACATGATATTTTAAACATAAATAAATTAATAAAGATATAATGCATTATTTTATGATATTATAATTAATTTATTACTCACGCAATTAAGCCAGAATTATTTTTTTCCATGCACAAAAATTCATATGTTGAAGAATTGTGAATGTCCTAAGTTTTAATATTAATGGTTCAAATTTATGTGTATTTAGTTCAACGAGCTTGGCCGAAAGAAAATTACTTTAACTAAATAATAAACTGAAAGCGAATGTAAAAGCGAAATGAAATTAATTTCTTAATGAATAATCACATGAATTCATTGTACAAACATTAAACAGAATGAAGAGTGAATCAGTAATTAAAACCCTAATAAACCACAAATAAAATACAAATTAGCTAGCTGATCATTGGAAGGCCGTGATCATATCCAATACCATCAATTTCATGATTGAATTCACCATGGTTTTCGAAAACTTGCATAAGATATTCAATCTCCTCATCGTCGAAATTCAAATTCACGTAAGGTTCCGGTGACGGCTGCGGTGCTAAAAGATGCATGTAGGGTTGCTGATCGTAGAACACCGTAGACGCCGCCTCAACGTTCTGTCCCTCCGCCACCTGATCAACAATCACCGGCGGCGGCGCATTGCAGAAGACCATGGAATCTTCAACGGCCGCCACCTGATCGAAGTACATCAACTGTTGTGGCGGCGGTTCAAAATCTTCTAAATCAATCAGTAAAGAAGGATTGATTTCTTGATTCTGATTGAGGTTTTCTTGAGTCTTCAAGAAGTCAATTCTTGAATTCACAATCTTCATCTTGTCCTTCAATTCATCTGTAAATTGTCTCAGCAAGAGTGGATCCCTAATCGAATCCAAAATCTCATTCCAGCAGGGATACTTGGCATTCAAGTTAGATTTACGCAGTTTAATCAGCTCTTCGCCTGCTTTCTTCGTTTTCTCATTCAAGAATTCAGAAACTCCAAAGGACTTGCACTTGAACGCATCTTTCTTGAGTTGGGACTTGTGAACCCCAATAATCCGACCAACTTCATCCGGATCCGGTGGCCAAATCGCAGCATCTTCGTCTCGGGTCGGGCCATAGATGATGCAGCAAGCAGGAACATCACACAGAGTTGTTAATTCAACAACTTTCTTCATCAAACCCTCCTTTCGTTTCTTGAAACACAACTTTCTTGAATTTTCGTTTTTGATCATCTCCATCTTAAGTTTCTTCCGCCCCATCTTTTCTTGATTAATTAGAATGAGATTATTAACAAAGCAAAGGGATCTATATATAATCACTTCACAAGTCACAACGGCTTCTTCTGTAGCATTAATTATCTTAATAGTTACCAAAAATAATCACGGGAAAAAGAGAGAAAAGAAGAGATGGGAAGACCAAAAAATAATCAGCCGCTATTATTTAGATTAAGGGAAAAACAGAGAAAAGAAGAGAAGGGAAGAGATCTTAATTACTGCCCGATTTCCAGTTTCTGCTCTACATTCTTTTTGCCCTCTTCTTTTTAAAATATATATAAAGAAAAAAAAAAGCACATTATTTTAGCGGAGTCAAACTTATTTTCCGTCAATGACCTTCGATTTCAGTCATTATTATTTTTAGTTTAATCCTACACATCTTTAATTTGGGTCGATTTAAAACTAATTTTGATTAAAATTATTTTTTACCAAAATAATTAAACCAGTGAAAAACACATATCATCATTTTAAATTAATTAAAAATAATTAAAAGAAATTATTCCATGTATAAGTTGAGAAGATGAGAGAATGAATTAGAATAATTTATATATATAATTAACAAAAATAATTTATTAACTAAACAAATTTATAAGTTCAGTTACATTTTAAACAATTTTAACAATTAGATTAAATTTTAATTTAATATTAATCATTAAATTATATTAAATAATAAAATATTATATAAAAAAGTATCACTGCTTTCTATTTAAATCTACTTAGTTATAACAACGTGCTACGCACGTTACATGTTACGTCTTATATTTTAATTTTTTAAGAAAAATAACTATTTTGCTAATAATTTAATATGTTAATTACTTTTTGCTGAATCTTGTTTAATGATAGTTACATTTTGTCGAGTACACATTTTTTTTCTTGCATAATAAGAAAATTTTAATGTAATGTGGATTTTAATTGTGTTTTTTAATTAAGGGACACTTGATTAGAGGTATTAAGGGAGAGTAATGGGAATAAAATGGTATTGATTTTCATTCCTCATGCTTGGTTAGGGATAATGAAAATTTAAATTCATCAATCAATCCCCTAAATTCAATGTATACCCCAACTCCTTCAATTACTTTCATTCCTATTACCATTACCCTCATCACTTATTCCTATTACCATTGTCATTTCGGAATTTGAACCAAACGGCTACTAAGTTTTTGCTCAAAACTTTCATTTGAATTAATAATAAATTGTGTATTGAAGGATGTTAATTTTATGATGCAATGCTTACACTTATTTAAAAGTGAAATATTAATTTTAGTGGATTGCCTAAAGTGGTAATATATAAACCATGAAAAATATTAATGTTAATGGATTGCCTAAAGTGGTAATATATAAACCGTGAGACAAAGAGCAAATATTAATTTATTTAAAAAAATAAAAATTCCACAACTCATTATGTGTTCGTTAATGTTGGAACACAATCACTACTCTACAGAACGACATCATCGTCGTTTTCTCTTTTAATGCCTTACACGGCGGAACAACAACTCATTATGGATTCGTCAATGATGAAACACAATTACTATTCTAAAAGGCGACATCATCGTCGTCTTCTATTTCGATGCTTTATTCGGCAGAACGATATCACCTCAATTCGAAATTAAAATTTTATACTAATATATTTCTTTTTATAAACAATAATGTTTAATTTCTCATATTATTAATTAATTTTAATTAAAAAGTAATCACTAATTATAAATCTATCATCAAACTATTAAAAATTATAATTAAACAATTCACATGATATATTAAAAAAATTAAAAAATGTATCTTTTATTCCTCTTTATTTCCAAGATAGTATAATAAATTAAATAATATATATATGTATTTACATTTTTATTTAAATTCTTATTTTAATATTTGAATTCTTTTATATATATATAAATTTTATTTGAATATATTCGTGAATATTCAAATCGAATACCTTATAATAAACCATATTCGAATCAAAATAATTATTCGAATTCGTTTCAAATTCGAATACCAAATCGAATTTGAATTGTTTGGTTATTTTGTAGCCCTAAAAAAAATAAAGAAAATAGAATGTATTAAGATCACTTCACTGCACTGAGAAAAAAAGAGTACACAATTATCATCGCAACACATCCACTACCAAACATATATCCCAGAAGAGTGTATATTGGGAGCACCCCGGATGAAGGGTGTACTCATATGTGTATTATCTTTTATTCTATTTTGTATATATATTATTTTATTTTGTAAATGTGTTTTGTAATAATTATATACTTTTTTCACACTAAATTTTTCATTAAAAAAACTAACATATACATGTGTATAACTTTTCATTCAATAGTGTATATATATTTTTTAATAATTATATATTTTTTTACACTCAATTTTTCGATAAAAAAACTAACAATTAAATTGCATACATTTTTGCTCATAATTATATATATTTTTATTTATAATTGTATATGGGCGCACACTATAATTAGCCATCCCAGAAACATAAATAGGCAGAGGCAACGATAATAGGAGAATTTAAGATGATTTATCTAATGCAGTCAGTGAGTTAAATATTTGTTTGGCCCCGTTGCTATTTTACTCTTTAATTTTAGTCCTAAAAAAGATATTTGTTTCTAATTAGTCCCATAATTTTTATTTTTCGTTAATTTTGACCCAATTTTGGCCGGAATTGGCATCTGTCACCGAAAATCAACGAGTTATGCTGACGTGGCGACTCCAATTATTTCACAATCACGTGGCATCCAGGTGTTAAAAAATTAAAAAATTTTGACCGCCACATCAGAAATTTAAGTAATAAAATTTTATTATCCTAAAATTGGAACTAACTGAAATAACATTAAAAAAAAGAATTAAAGAAAAATAAACGTAAATCAGTAAATCAGATAAAAATTTTGAATTCAACCCTCAAAATCCAAACCCAAAATCAAATTCTAAGTGTCATTTCTACACCAAAATCAAAAGCTGCCCCGTGACGCCGATGACCACCGCACATCGCCGCGTCATAACGCGAAATCAGACGGCCGATTCCGATGCCGCCGTCGCTGTCTTGCCGTCAACCGCTGTCATCTCTCTCACCGCGAAGCCGCCCGTTCCCGAGAAATTTGGGTTCTTATTTATTCGTCCATTCTGAATGTCCTAAACCAAATTTGGGTTCTTATTGAATCTGGATGTTCTGTCGACCCATTCTCCAGATGATGCATGTTTGATTTGGGTTCTTATTCTCCAGATGAGGTAGGATTGGTTTGCTAGAGAGAAGGACCATGGGGGGCAAACACCCGTATGTAGTATGAAGTTAGGGTTTGTCGAATTTGGGGTAGAAATTCAAGTATTTTGTTTAATTTAAATATTAATTTATTAATTGAATTTATGATTAGGATGCTGACTCATTTCTAATTTTTTTTTGCACTTGGATCCACGTATCACATTGATTGGTTGAGAAATAATTGGAGTTGCCACGTCAGCATTATTCGTCGGTTTCCGGAAACACATGGCAAATGCGGCAAAAATTGGGTCAAAGTTAACGAAAAATAAAAATTTTGGGACTAATTAGACACAAATATCTTTTTTGAAATTAAAATTAAAATGAAAAAAGTTAATGGACCAAATAAATTTTTAACTCGCAATCAGTCAAGCCCACCATATGATAAAATTGGCTGGTCTAACACCACAGTTCACACTCACCTACAATAAGAAAAACATTTACGCACCGAAAATAAAAAACAAAATAAAGTGTATATCGTATTGTGCAAGTAGCATTTTTATAATACAGTAACGGATTCTGGTGACACGGGCATGATAGCCAGACATAGCCACTCAACATCTTTGTAGAATAATTTGTAACAAATTAAATCAAAAAATTCAAAGAAAATCAGTAATCAGCAACATTAAATAAGATCTCTATACGTATATTCAGTCACCATTCTTTATCCTCATGAAGAATTTGTTAGTTAATCTAATATTATAGTAGTATCATTTTGCGATAAACACACATCTAATCAATTGGTAAAATCTAGGGATGACAAATCCAACAAAATGTAAGACTTAAATCACAAAATGGAACAAAAAGAGGCTTCCATCAGTGTCCCTCACTCCACCCGGAAAGTTGAAGACATGCAGCTACAGAAGAATTGTCATAACTTCCCTATTTTTTCTCAAACGCTCTTGTTTTCAAGAAACAACCTCTACCAACCCAACAAATTCAACTCCAAGAATACTTTCAGTTGTATGTTGAAAATGAGAATGTGCACTTAAGGGTTATGCACATGGTAAAAGAGAGATTTGAGATAAGTTGTGGCATGGAGAGAGAGAGCTGATATGTAAATTATATACATACAAAGATGGAATATTAAGGGATTACTAAATTTATTAGAGATTCTTGAATTTACGCAGGGAAGTTTAAGAATTCGATGAATCTAGAATTTCAAAGGTTTAAAAATAAATTATTAATAATAAATAAAAATTATATTTACAATTATTTATTAAATAGATAATAAGATTAAAAAATAAATACGTAAATGGAAAAGTGATAAAATAGAAAAAAATATATTTTTCAAGTACTTGTTATTTTTAATATATTAATACATACTCCCTCTGTCTCATATTTATCTTCACACTTTCTATTTTCTTCTGTCCCACATTTATCTTCACACCTATAAAAAGGAATTTTTTTTACTAAAATACCTTTTTGTTATCCCTTATTTACCTAATTACCTACCTCTAATAATAATTAATCTAACTAATTAAATAATTTAATCATCTAACATAATTAACACACCACTAACTCATTTGTTCCAGGTGGGTATATCTAACGATCTTTCTATATTCAATTGGGTTGCAATTTTTGTTCGTAACGAGGGAGAGATAGAATGGAGCTTCTACCTGTTGGGCTTCACTTTTGTCTCTTCCTCTGAAACCCTAGTTCACTCACCTTCTTCATTCTCTTGCTCTACCACTCTGTAGCCGACGTCGTCCCCTCTACTCTGAAATGAATCTGAACCCTTGCCACCCTCGTCGTCTTCTTCCCATGTCCACCTCAGATCTATCCGTTGACTCTGAGAAGGAAGAAGGCTGGGCTGCGTCGGAGTCAGTTCCCTCCGACTGTTGGATTCCGTCCACGGATCCGTGGTCCAGGAGTCCGATGAGGGACATCCGACCATGTTCAGTGTGGTTCCAGAGTCGTGGCTTCCTGATCCGCTATATTCAAGCACGGATTCGGTATTTTCGGGTATAGGGTTGTCTGATCCGCTCGATTCATCCACCAATACGGTGGTTCCAGAGTCGTTGCTACTGGATGTGGACTCTGTACCCCCTGATGTTGCTCCTGATCCTCTAACTCCGTCATTGTACTAGGCAGTGGTTTTAAATTCCATCGATCCAGAAGCTGATCTATACGTTCCAGACTCTGTTGAGGGAGATTTCGATGAGGAAACTCCATACCAGCCCGCGTACCACAATGACGATGAGAAAGAGTTCATCTTTGAACTCATCTGTACGTTTCTGCCGGCCTATAGGTACACCCTTCTTTTCCCTTCAACTTGATGACCCTGTCATAATCTTCTGTGATGTTGTTGTAATAATTTGTGTGGCTATTTGCATATATTGGGGGCCTTGCGGGCTATGTGTACTTGATTGTGTCTCCATTTCTGTATGTTGGAGCCTTGCCAGCTTTGTGTGCTTGATTGTGTCTCCATACATGTGTGTTGGAGCCTTGTCAGTTCTGTGTGGTTGATTGTGTCTCCATTTATGATGTTTTGGAGCCTTTCCGACTTTGTGTGCTTGTTGGTTTCTCCAATTTTGTGTTTTGCAGCCTTGCCTGATCAGTGTGCTTGATTATTTCTACATTTGTGATGTTGGTAGCCTTGTCGGTTTGTGAATGTGCTTGATCCCCACTCACACGTCTTCTTTTATGTCACCACAGGGAATTGTACCATGTTAGGAGACTTAGATCTTGTGTTTGTATGAACATGTAGTCACCCAAGGTTTTCATTCCTTGTTAGGCGACTCTTGGGCTCCTGTGATGCATGATTGCTGAAGGCAGAGGTTGAATTGGATGTTAAGGGCAGTTATAAAGTGGCATTTTGGGAAAACCTAATCACCACAAGGTTTTTGAAACTTGTTAGGAGACTAGTGGTCCCTGTGATGCAACTTTGCTGAGGGAGATTCAATTGGATGCTTTGGGTTGAGATAGGTATACCCGGTCCCTTGTGACATGAATTATTATAGGATGTATAATTAATGAGAAGCCTCCAAAACCCTTCACAGAACTCGTTTTAAGTCTCCACAAGGTATTTGAACCTTGTTTAGGAGACTTATTACATTTTGTACTGTGAAATTAGAGTCACCATAAGGTTTTAATGCCATGTAAGGAGTCTCATGTGCCCTATGATGATATTATGCTGAGGGTACCCTAAATACTTGTTAATTGAATACTATTCAGGTTAATAAATAGGATAAAGAGTATAACTTCATAGTACCTATAAAGGGAGATCATATCGGGTTAGAGTACTAAGTGCACGGGAAATAATTGATACTGATAGTACCTAGAAAGGGGGTGAATTATATCTCTTGCTCTGAGGATATTCACACGTGTCATATGCTTGTTTGCTTGTGTCTATAGAGTGAACTTGTATGGTTTAGTGATGTGTCCATAAACCACAAGGCAGAGTCGGACATCAACACATGGAAGGAAAATCAATGAGTAAAACTGGATGAACCGAAAAACTACCTAAATTCTCACTTGTTCACAATCATATTATCTCCACTGCTTATTTATTTTATTGTTATTTTAATTATTTGTTACTTAGTTACTTATTCTTCAGAATCATATTGCTATAATAGTCTTAATAAGTTAGAATATAATCGAATTAATAATAATCTGTCCCTCGGGTTCGATAATCACTTGGTTGCCCATCAAAACTACAACTGATATCTTTATACTTGAGGATTAATTTTGTGTATTGAGAAAACGTTCATCATATATGCTAGCCGATTTGTTTCCTTATTTGTTCCACTTAATAGCCTGTTTTCACATCAATTCATACAATTAAAGTAATTATTTCTTAAAGACGAAACAAGTCAATATTAGCACATAAATAACATATAATTAAATCAAATAGACTTGAATTTGCACCAAATAAACATGCTAATATATGACTTATCAAATCTCCCTACACCTAAACTAAGATCAATGATGATAGAGAATTGAAAACCAAGGAACTCCATCTAAAAAGACAAATGAAAGTCACAACACCTCAAGAGAAAAGTAACCAATGAGCATTCGGAACTAATATGAAAAATGACTCTTCACTCAAAGTTTGCAACTTTCATGGCATCAAATCTTTCAAAATTCCAAGGCATCACAAAGATTCACTCAAACACTCTCAAGAATATGAATAGGTAGCAAGATCACTCAAAAATTAAACAAAAAAAGTCATTATCATAGGCTTGCTCCCAAATCAAATCTCCTCCCAATTTTAAATGGATCGTGTGCAACAATCAAGGGGTCTTTGATAGGGTTGTAATGGGGCCTTAGGATAGGATTGTTGGATTGTATACTAAAAGTCTAGCCTTTTGTTTGAACAATGTTATAACAATTAATTTGAAATGAGAATCATATGATCAAATGATTGCATCTTATAATTTATTTATATGTTCGATGCAATAGTCCACTTACTTTATACTGTAGATAATATGTTGTGCGACAACACGTGGAAGATCATATTATCGGTTTCCTTATAAAGTATAAACAGATGCTCACAATCGAGATAGACGGGGACTCTCTATCGGGATGGTTGTAGTGTGGTTTGGTATTAGCTTGTCTTGGCTATAGAATCACATTAGTGCACTTGTGTGTATTGAGCAGGACCGCTTGAGATCGTTCGATTTATACTGACTTATAGGAGAACTTGATCTCAGTTATTATGGATGTTCGTGCTCTTAATCCCTATACAATAACCTCGACACATAGGGCAGTATGTATTTCTTTGATTCATCAGTGGGTGAGATTTACATGCAATTAAATCAATAAACTCGGTGAGTTGGGAAGTAGTGCTGTCTCTATGGTGTGCTGTTGATTGTAGAAGGAATCCGTGTCCGTCATAGGTTGATGATGTCCCCTTGAGGAGCTCATAAGGATTATCATGTAAACCCTGCAGGTGGAATTTATTCCGGCATGATAATGAGGTTGAGTGGTACTACTCTTGGATGAGATATTAATTAATTGAGTTGTCAGTAACTTAAATTAATTAATGGACATTGTATATCTTAAACATGGGGAGACTAACGGGCTCATAATAAGAAGGAGCCCAAAACGTAATTTTGGGATTGGTATGGTAGTGCAGTAATAATATTTTAGTGGAATATATTATTATTATTGGACTTAAGTATAAGCTTTGGGCTAAGCTTGGATACTTAAGCCCAATGGAGACCCAACCCAATTTCTCCTCCTGGTCCCTGCTGTAGCCCATGTATATAAGTCACCTCAACTTATCTGGAACCCTAATCTAATTCATTATTCACGTGTGATGAGGGTTGAGAGCGGATTGAGTAGGTCTCGTAGATCGTCGCCCACACGACGTCGAGATCGGACTTGGGACATACAGCAGAAGACCGGAAGGTCGTTTGCTGCTGCAGTTCGTCATGTTCCAAAATTCATATAAAATCGTACAGTTCTTCGATTTTGATTTATTATATACTGATGGAAAGCCATCGAAGAGAGGATCGTCTGAGCATAAAGATCACTCAATTCCGACATCAGAAGAGGAATTTATGGCTATTCTCGTGGGACTGCGCAGACTGCCAGCTAGAATTCAACCTCTACATCAACCCTTGGTGAAAGGTAATGCGTTTCATGTTTACTTGCTTCCGCTGCTTGTTAGAAATACATGGAACCCTAACGGGTCACGTTAACCAAACGATCGAATGCCAACAATTGGTATCAGAGCTTCGGTTTCGTGGTGAAGCGTGACACGTTAGGATAGGGTTTATGTGATTAATTTTTCGGAATTAGGATCACATGTTTAGGGTTTTGGTTTTATTGCGCAAACCATGAATATCCCTATGTAATATATACCCTATATCATATCTATTCATCCATGGTTGTGTGTGGGAGGATTCGACGAAAACTGTTCGTCAATTTCACATGCAAGGAAGAAAGAGAGGGCAAAAATAGAATCACGCTTTTGAGAGAAAATTCAGCGTAGTGATATTGCAGAGACAATAACCAGAGTTTCAACGGTCGGATTGATTTGTAATTTGGTCAGCACGTTCAGACCTTGTGGATGTACATTCTGAACGGTGGAGATCGAATTTGGAGCCTTTTCTTGCTGGGAGTACGCTGAAAACAGAAGCAGATATTTGGGCGATTCTGTTTTGCGCAGTCTAGGGAAAAGTGCCGTTTCTGACAAACTAATCGTTGGATCAAGCTTTAATTTGGTCAGCACGTTCAAACCTTGTGGATGTACATTCTGAACGGTGGAGATCGAATTTGGAGCTTTTTCTTGCTGGGAGTACGCTGAAAACAGAAGCAGATATTTGGGAGATTCTGTTTTGCGTAGTCGAGAGAAAAGAGCCGTTTCTCACAAAATAACCGTTGGATCGATCTGTAATTTGGACAGAATGTTTAGGACTTACAGTAGTAGATTCTGGACGTTGGAGATTGGATTCTGAGTTTCTTTCAGTTTCGAACTACGAACGACAGTTGGTGTAGTTTGGTGTTGCGCGTTGGGCTGAACTTGGTTCCATGCAAGTAGGCCCTTGGACGAGCGACAGTCCGGGCGAGGGGCGCTCGTCAAGGCACTTGGGGCGCTCCCTGACATAATTGGCGGTGGGATATGATGATGGACGTCTTGGGGCACAAGCAATCCTGCTTGTTGCGTAAGGCATCGATTCCACAGTAGGAGTGTCGGACAAGACATTAAAATTTAGAGGCGTTTTTATTCCTAATATATATAACTGTCATAATTGATTTAATTATCTATTATTGTTATATATATATATATGAATGCCTGATCTCTATGATTTATTGTCTTATATAGAAGCATGCTAGATTGTGTATTATATTTGGTATATTATATGCATGTATTGCTAGAGTGTTGGATAAGACATCCAATTTTAAGAAAACTAATTCCTAATATATAACTCCCATAATAGATTGTATATTATTGTTATATATGGATGTCGAATTAATTCCTAATATATGACTGATATAATTGATTTAATAATCTATTATTGTCATATATGAATGTCGAATTAATTCCTAATATATAACTGCTATAATTGATTGTCTATTATTGTTATATATGGATGTTGAATTGATTCCTAATATATAACTGACATAATTGATTTAATTATCTATTATTGTTATATATGGTTGCTCATCGATATCGATGATTTTGATAATCTAGACGATATGACGATCGATATCAATAGTTTCGGAATTTTGATAATCTTGATGTTTTTCGAATATTTGATAATCTAGTCGATATCGATGATTTTGATAATCTGGACGACATCGACGGTCGATATCGATTGTTTCGAAAATTGGACAATCTGGAAATTTTGAAAATTTGATAGTCTGGAAGTCTTTGCTGATATTCGTGCCTGGTGGCGAACAATCGAATTCGCTGATATATAACTGTTAATGATTGATTTAATTATTGATTATTGTTATATATGTATGCATGACTCTCTGTGATTTACTGCCTTATGTGCCGTAATAGAAGCATGCTAGCGTTGCGTATTTTATTCTGAATATCATATGCATGTAAAAACCCTCGGTGTTAAATTACTAAGTGGGAGAGGGGATTAGTAAATATTCCCGCGGCCTCCATTATTGGTTTGTAAGTGATGTGAGTAAACTTGCGTGTTGGCAATAGGCCTTCCTCCCTAACGGATGAGTTTATTCACGGATCACTGGTACAGACTTCATTACATAATTATTGTTTGTAATGTGGTACATGAACTTGCGTGTTGGCAATAGGCCTTCCTCCCTAACGGATGAGTTTATGTGGGGTTCACTGGTACAAACTTATAATTGATGATTGTAGGAAGCTATCCGAGCGCGTGTGTACTTCTCCAACTGTAAGGCACACAAGCTCGCGCAGTGGACTTGGGATCAAATAATGGTGTACACTTAGGTGTAAATAATTAGTATCCTCCCCAACGGAGTCACTGCTATTATTTGCATGGCTAAAGAGGAACCGACTATTAATTATTTTGTCATAAAGTTAGGTTGACAAATGAAATTAATGGGTTAAACCTTCTCTTGTAAATGTTTGGGTTTGTAAACGTCCACACTAACGTGGCTTGCAGACTCACGGTGCTTGAGATGTCGGTGAATTTTATTTTTATATAGTTTTGAGGGAATCAATATAAAAGGATAAAATTCGAAGATTTGATCGGTATATTTATTTATGATTCTCTGTAATTTCAAATGGTTTTATTTCACTTATGGTTGACTAAAAGAAATTATATTTACTGGTCCAAAATTAGATGATTAGAAAAGAATCTTGGTTTTGAATTTTACTGCTTAAGAAAATACATGTGTGTTCTCACAATGGACGTCTCATGATGCCTATTAAAGTCTCTAGTGAAGAGATGAGAGGTTCATAGAAATATGATGGTCTCATGTAACTCTTCGGATACTTGAGTAAGTTAAAAGGCAGAAGATCATGATTTAATTTGATGAATGAATTGGGAAAGCATGGAGTATAAATTGAAGGGAAACCTAGATCAATTTAATTCTTTGTGAATTGCCTAGATGTTTTTGAGTAAGTTCCACCTGAATTACAATAGGATGTATATGGTGGAAAACTTCTGGCAAAACATGTGGCAAAGGAAAGCCATTTTCATCATAATGTGAACAAGTTTTATATCTTATTCACTAGTTGTTTAAAACATGATTAGTGATGGCATTTACTGACACGAAGTGTGTAGATACTGGAATCACTAAATGTTTATTACTAAGTGAGGATAAGATTGTTATGACATGGGTAAAACTACAAGAGTAGTGGCTATTGCAGTGGGAGTTGTCTATTTATTAAATGATATGAGTAGACGTTTGATTTTATGAAATTGTCTTTACGTACATTTTCATTGAAAGAATTTGATTTCGGTTTCTATGCATTAATAGATGTATACTCCATTTCATTTAAATGATATGGTCATTATAATGAATGATAGAGTTGTAATCTGTTATGGTACGTTGGTGAAAAATTTGTACACTCTTAAATCATGTTTATCCCCTGGATGCGACAAATAGTAATTAATAATGAGTCTTCTAATCTAGTAAGAGAAAGGTACCTTCGGAAATGAATTTCCCACCTTAATGGTGTGACGAATAGAAGGAATAACACTCTTATGGTAGTGATTAGATAGATGATGAATTATTTGGAATTACTAAATTCATTTTATGGATATGCCCTAGGAACAGTAATTCGTAAGAATGTTTTTCTATTTGTGGGATATCCTAGAAAAATGAAGGATGATTTATTTAGTCCACAAGATCGAAGAGTGATTGTTAACATAAACACTAGATTTTTGGAAAAAGGACTATGTAATAAATCAAATACCCATGTATAAGTTGTTCTAAAGGAAGTGAGAGGAAAACACAAAGTATAAGTACCAAGTGTACAAGAGGATATACCACAAGGTAAACTGCAACGCGTGTCACGTCTGATATACAATTGCATGTAGTGCCTTGTCGTAGTGGGAGGGTTCTTCGACAACTTGTAAGATACATGTTTTGGGAAAGTCGTGAGACTTGGTCCCTCGCAAACATGAAATGGACCCACGGATACGACGAAGCACTACAAGTTAGAAATGCCTAATCCTAGCAAAGTGCAATTAATATTAAAATAGAACGATTTTAAATTAGGTCTGGATGCTTGTTGAACCGCTAAATGGCGTAAAAGCCATTGGAAGCGGGCATGCAAGAATAAAAGAGGATCATAGAATAAGGTGAAAACCTTGGAAGCAAGCTTGTTGCGAAAAGGTATACTCAGAAAGAAAGGGTTCGATTATGAGAAAACCTGTTCGCCGGTAGCTATGCCTAAGTTGATCCGAACTCTTTTATTTGTTGCTACTCATATGAAATATGAGGGATAGCAAATAGATGTCAAGACAGCTTTCCTGATTGGAAGTCTTAAGGGAAACATCTATGTGAAGCAACCAGAGTGATTCATTGCAAAGAGCTAAGAGCATTGTGATAGTGAGCTTAAAAGTGTCCATTAATGGACTAAAACAAGCTTCAAGATCATGAAACATCCGTTTTGATGAGGTAATCCAGTGACATGGATCTAATCAATGATCGGATGGGTCTTGTGTATTGAAAAGAGTGATGAAAACGTGGTGGTATTTCTTGTACTATACGTAGATGATATATTGCTCATTGGAGACAATGAAAGAGTATTGTCGGGCGTATGTGTATGGATAATAAAGTGGTATGAAATGAAGGACTTAAGAAGAGCAAAAATATCCTTTTGATCACGGTAATACGGATCACAAGAAAGGATATTATGCTTGTCTCAAGCTTCATGAATTGATACGATCCTTACTTGTTTTGGCAAGTGACTTTATCTAAGAAAATATGTCTTGAGACACAAAAGGAAGATAAAGGTGATGAAAGCAGTTCCTTATGCTTCGGCGAATAAGGAAGCTTAATCTTAGGAATGCTATGCACGAGAATGGATATCTATTTTGCTGAACGCATGAACAGTGGGTATCAACGTAACCCGGAACAAGAATGATGAACTGTGGTAAGACATATATGAAGTGCCTGAGAAGGACTGGAAATTATATGTAAGCTTACTGGGCAAATTCACTGCTTCTTGTGGATTACGTAGATTCGGATTTTTTAGTCAGTTTGGACGACAGTAAATCCACCTCAAGGTTATGTGTTTAATTTTAGGAAGTTGAGTCATAATGTGGAGGAGTGTTATATAGAAATATATTTCAGACTCCGGACTCCATCATGAAAAGATGATAAATTGGAGCCTATGAGGCAGCCAAAGTATCTGTATGACTCTAGAAACTTCAAGATGGACTTTGAAGTGTTTCTAAGTTTGCCCAAGGATATCACAATTTATATTGATGATATTGGTGCAGTTGCAAACTTGAAGGAATCACGAGCCCATAAGGCAATTAAACACATGGAGTGCAAGTACCACCTGTTACGAGAAATCGTATGATGAGGGGAAGGTTGTTGTCGCCTAGATTGCATCGGATGATGACCTAGTAAATCCATTTACAAGGATATTAAGGCGAGAGCTTTTAATGGTCGTGTAGTGGGAGTGGGAATCAGATGTATCATGGAAGACATGACAGCATAGTCTTTTAGTATAAGTGGGAGATTGTTGGATTGTATACTAAAAGTCTAGCCTTTTGTTTGAACAATGTTATAACAATTAATTTGAAATGAGAATCATATGATCAAATGATTGCATCTTATAATTTATTTATATGTTCGATGCAATAGTCCACTTACTTTATACTGTAGATAATATGTTGTGCGACAACACGCGGAAGATCATATTATCGGTTTCCTTATAAAGTATAAACAGATGCTCACAATCGAAATAGACGGGGACTCTCTATCGGGATGGTTGTAGTGTGGTTTGGTATTAGCTTGTCTTGGCTATAGAATCACATTAGTGCACTTGTGTGTATTGAGCAGGACCGCTTGAGATCGTTCGATTTATACTGACTTATAGGAGAACTTGATCTCAGTTATTATGGATGTTCGTGCTCTTAATCCCTATACAATAACCTCGACACATATGGCAGTATGTATTTCTTTGATTCATCAATGGATGAGATTTACATGCAATTAAATCAATAAACTCGGTGAGTTGGGAAGTAGTGCTGTCTCTATGGTGTGCTGTTGATTGTAGAAGGAATCCGTGTCCGTCATAGGTTGATGATGTCCCCTTGAGGAGCTCATAAGGATTATCATGTAAACCCTGCAGGTGGAATTTATTCCGGCATGATAATGAGGTTGAGTGGTACTACTCTTGGATGAGATATTAATTAATTGAGTTGTCAGTAACTTAAATTAATTAATGGACATTGTATATCTTAAACATGGGGAGACTAACGGGCTCATAATAAGAAGGAGCCCAAAACGTAATTTTGGGATTGGTATGGTAGTGCAGTAATAATATTTTAGTGGAATATATTATTATTATTGGACTTAAGTATAAGCTTTGGGCTAAGCTTGGATACTTAAGCCCAATGGAGGCCCAACCAAATTTCTCCTCCTGGTCCCTGCTGTAGCCCATGTATATAAGTTACCTCAACTTATCTGGAACCCTAATCTAATTCATTATTCACGTGTGATGAGGGTTGAGAGCAGATTGAGTAGGTCTCGTAGATCGTCGCCCACACGACGTCGAGATCGGACTTGGGGCATACAGCAGAAGACCGGAAGGTCGTTTGCTGCTGCAGTTCGTCATGTTCCAAAATTCATATAAAATTGTACAATTCTTCGATTTTGATGTATTATATATTGATGGAAAGCCGTCGAAGAGAGGATCGTCTGAGCATAAAGATCACTCAATTCCGACATCAGAAGAGGAACTTATGGCTATTCTCGTGGGACTGCGCAGACTGCCAGCGAGAATTCAACCTCTACATCAACCCTTGGTGAAAGGTAATGCGTTTCATGTTTACTTGCTTCCGCTGCTTGTTAGAAATACATGGAACCCTAACGGGTCACGTTAACCAAACGATCGAATGCCAACAAGGATGAGGTAACAAGAGAAAAAAGAATGACTAAATGCACCACTTTACAACATGTGATCTCTACAAATCAAAATATCCATCATCCTCAAATTTTCCTTTTCATAACTGCATTTTATTTTTGCACTTTTAACCTCCCCACACCTGCTCTTTTTTTATATTTGGAACAACAGGTGTAACACTGAAAGGATCAGTGTTGGCCATAAAATTCCAGCAGCTCAATATGAATAGTGTCAGCAGCTCCTTTTTCCCATTCTTTTTTCAAGAATTCTATTTTTTTCCTTTTTTTTTCAATTTTCTCAATATTCCCATTCTTCCTTTTCTTGTATTTTTTTTCCTTTCTTCATTTTTTTCTACATCAACTCCCCTTCAACTTCAATTCAACCATAAATTATTTCCACAAGATTTACACATTACAAAATAATGAAGGGTTCAAACGAAAGAGTTTAAGAAAGAAATGGGGATTCAGGGTTCATTTATGTGCTCATAATTCAAAGAAAATGTTTAGGCTCAATGTGGCTTCCCTAGAGTTTTTATAATCGGGTGGAACAATATAAGCCAAGATGGTTAAACCTAAGTGCCCTTATCATTTTATCACACACATCCACTCATATGATCTTGAAATGCATTCAAAAGAGCAAATTCTAGAATGAGCAATTCAAATTCAATGCACTCAAGAAAGAAATTTAAATGGAGCTTATAGATGAAAGCTCGTTAAGGCTCAAAAGCTCACCAAAAATTGGGTAGAATTGCCATGAAATTCGAAAAAAAACCAGCCACTACAATCACAAAATTTTGTAAAGAATATCAAATTTCAATAGCTCCTCAACATCACTGACACTCCCTCAATCATGCATCACCCTCATCACCTCAAAAGATTTTATTCCTCAAATTTCCAAACTCCACATCAATATAAAATTCAGAGGATAACAAGAACAAGACATGGGATAAGAAATTCAGCAAAGAGCATCAGTAAAATATTCAAAACAAACCATTCTTACATCACTTTTCTACCCCAATTATCATATAAAATCCATCCCCACACCTAAATATTTGCTTGTCCCCAAGCAAAATACGGTATAAGAAAGACCAAATATGTAATTGAGTAGAGTTCACTTGATTCAGTTTTGGGTAGAGCTGATGTATTTAAATCCTTTTTGGCATTTCTGCAAACAGGAAATTAAGGGTGAACAATCAGACAATTTATTAAAATAAAATAAAATAAAATAAAATAGAGCAAAATAAAATTAAAAAAATAAAAAAAAATGAGAAAATTGGGTTGCCTCCCAATCAGCGCCCTTCTTTATTGTCGTTGGCTCGACTTAGGTAAGGTGTTCTTTCATCAAGTGTAGACCACATCATGCAATTCCATCCGGTCTACCTCAACAGTCTGGAAGTCATCAGATATTCCTTAAGTTGGTGCCCATTAACTTTGAAACTCCTTTCAAAATTTATGCTTCTTATCTCAACTGCACCATGAGGAAAAATATTAGTCACAGTAAACGGACCAATCCAACGAGACGCAACTTACCAGGAAATAATTTAAGCTTTAAGTGGTAAAGTAAAACTTTTTGCCCAATGCTAAATTTTTTCCTTGAGATTCTTGCATCATGAAATGCCTTTGTTTTAGCTTTATAAATCACTAAATTTTCATAAGCCTCATTTCTCAATTCCACCAACTCTTGCAATTGGAGTTTCCTTTGTACTCCAGCCTTATCATAATCCATATTGCACTTTTGGATTGCCCACCATGCCTTGTGTTGAAGCTCTACAGGTAAGTGATATAGCTTTCCATAGATAATCTTGTACGGGGACATGTCAATCAGTGTCTTATAGGCCGTTTGAAAGGTCCACAGTGCATCTTCCAATCATGAGCTCCAGTCCTTCCTAGATGAATTAATCGTCTTCTCCAAAATCTTCTTGATCTCACGGTTGGATACTTCCGCCTGGCCACTCGTTTGGGGGTGGTAGGGCGTGGAAGTTTTATAAAACACCAAATACTTGCGCAGAAGCGCTTCAACCATTCGGTTGCAAAAATACATGCCATTGTCACTGATAATGGCTCGAGGAATTTCAAACCTACAAAATATGTTAGATCGAAGGAAACCTGCAACCACTTTAGAATTATTAGTTCGGGTGGCCTTTGCTTCTACCCTCTTCGACACATAATCAACTGCAAGTAATATGTAGGTGATACCAAACGAAGAAGGAAAAGGACCCATAAAATCCATCCCCCACACATCAAAGATCTCACAAATGATTATAGGGTTTTGGGCCATTTCATTTCTTTGAGAAATATTTCCTACACGTTGGCATCTATCACAAGACTTTTAAAATTCATAAGCATCCTTAAATAGTGTCGCCAATAAAATCCACACTCAAGCACTTTGAAAGCAGTTCTCCTAAACCCAAAATAACCACTGTTTGCCTATTTTTGTAGCACTCACGAGCAAGAATACTCGATCATTGTAGTAGTATATCCCAAGAAAAATTATCAATCCACAAAGGAGTTATGTTCGGACTAGCAAAATACGTGAGCTCATGTTCATGTCGTTTTTGTAAAGATGATAGGGGGTTTTGAGATTGATTAACAACTAAAGCAAGTAGCAAGTAAATAAGAGAGCTAATTAGAGAAATGACAAGTAAAGATGAATGAAAATAAAAGAGGATAGGTGCTAAAGTTCAAGTATGGAAAACATGGGATTAGAAACATCCAAGCACACTCGATTCATATTATCATGCAAAAGGAATTCAACTCAATTGATGTAGACTAAGGGTGATCACGATTGTATCCTAAGCTCCCTTTCGGGTTACAAAGATTGTTGATCCATTTTAGACTCCCAAAAGCACTTAAGATCAAAGCCCAACATTAACCCCTTCCATCTAGGTACTAGTTAGATTAAACTCTCCCTTTTTGTGTACTAAGGCCAATGAATGGATTGGTTCCCCTCATTGAATTCAAATATCCTTTCGGTCAAATCCAAACTCAATGTCTATCCATGCCTTCCTAATACTATAGAGGGTCGTTTTCGTCTCACTCCAAGCAATACATACATGAGCATCATGATAGCATTTAATTACCATAAATCAATTCATTGATTAACAATTCATTAAACCAATAATCAATTATGAATAACAAACCATGCCATCACAACATCAAGACAATTAAACTCCATGAATAGAAATCAACATCAATTAAATCAAAAACTAATTTAATCCACATGATAATATAAATCTCATATGCTCTTCATGTCCCCAATCCCACTAGAGGGATTAGCCTAACATGATAAAAGTAACAAAACACATAAATGATTCATTACAAATACCCATAGTCTTAGATCCAAAAGAAAATCAAAAGAGATGTGAATCTTCCCTAGCAATTTCTTGTAGAGAATCTTCAATACTCATGGATCTCCAACTCTAGCTCTTGATTTCTTGAAATCTTCAACACCCAAATGGAATGGATGAAGATGGATGAAGATGATGGTGGAAAATGGAAGAAATGGTGTGTGAGGTGTGTGTAGAAGGGTGGAATTTTTGGATCTTCTCTCAAATGTTGAATAAAGGGCATTTATACCCCTATGGAGGCTTCTAGAAGGATCTGGAAATTTCAGCAGGATTTTACACGACACAAGTCGTGCTTTGCAACACGGCCACAAGGTGGCCGTGTTGTGTCTTCTGATGCTGCCGCACGGCCTCTCCTTACAGGGCCGTGTTACGCAACACGGCTCGTGTACTGCAACACGGCTCGTGTGTTGTAACACGGGCACAGGGTGGTCGTGTTGGATCTTCTGATGTCGGCACACGGCCACTTCTTACAGGGTCGTGTTCCGTACACAGCCCGTGTTGGTGCATGCCCCTGTTTTTCACATTTTGTTTCGGCTCGTTCTCCTTCGTTTCAACTCCGAATTTAGATCCGCTTTTTCCTATATCTTCCTTATCATGTCTAGCATCCAATAAAAAGTGAAAATCTTAAGTTTAAGCTCATTCACATACATTTCAATAAAAACACAAAATACAACCAAATAACACATAAAATACGGATAAAATCATACGAAAACACATATAAAAAGACACTAAAATCTAGGTGAAAATAGCGCCAATCAACCACCACATGCATGACTATGACAAAAGGTGAGTATTGAATTAAATTCAATTTCAAGAATGCACCTTCTTATCACTTGATTGGAACAGCGTTTCCACAAGTACGGATCATCCCACATGTAGTACTTGGCATCACTACGGAGCTTATCACGTTTTACTTTACTCATACGGACTGGAAACTGATGGAAGGTCAGAAAATTTGCCAAATCAGCAAACCATGGAACAGAGCCTTCTGACACTGAAGGATTCAGTGTCAGTTGACTCGAATTTTCCAGATTTCGCAGAACGGCCAGCAACTGTTCATCTGGGAATTTTTTCAGAATTTTCTGCTCATCTTCATCTCTGATCAGCCGGCTTAGGTGGTCGGCTACTAGATTCTCCAATCCCTTTTTGCTTTGATTTCCAAGTCGAACTCTTGAAGCAGCAAAATCCACCGAATCAACTGAGGTTTTGCTTCTTTCTTCGTCATGAGTTAACGAAGAGCTGCATGATCAGAGAAAATAGTGACTTTAGTACCCAACAAGATCGAAATTTTTCTAGAGCAAAGACCATAGCTAGGAGTTCTTTTTCCGTAGTGGAGTAGTTGGCTTGAGTGTTATCCAAGGTTTTTTAAATGTAGTAGATCACATGTGCATCCTTGTCCACTTGTTGCCCCAACACTGCTCCTACGGCATAGTCACTAGCATCACACATTATTTCAAAAGGCAAGCTCCAATCTGACGGCTGAATTACGAGTGGTGTGGTTAGCAACTCCTTCAACTTATCAAAAGCTTTCTTACAGGCAACATTCATCTCAAACTTCACATCTTTTTGCAACAACTCACAAAGTGGCTTGGCTGTCTTTGAAAAATCCTTGATAAACCTTCTATAGAAACCTGTATGTCCAAGAAAATAACGAACTACTGATTGGTCGTTAGTAGTCCGGGCGATCAAGCAACAAAATATCGAACCCAAGGGAATTTAGGATTCATGGCTTTTAGGTATAGTATCATGATTAGTTAGGGACGATCGAAAGGGAGGTTTAAAAATAAAGAAAAATAAAATGCATGGAAAATTAAATCTAATTACAATATTTTTGTATTTTCAATGTGATCATAGCTTTCATGATGCAATCAAATAATCAAACATTCAACATCTTTAATTGTTTTCCATTTTTAAGCTAATCATGGTAAGGGCGATCACGATTTCCACCTATCCCCAATGGCCATAGTGAATAGGATGTAGATTATTTTCACAACCCCTAAAAAGCTCCTAGGATCGATCCTACTTGCAATTCCCTTCAAGGTACTATGTTCGTATGGATGGGGTTCCCTTCACTAGTTTAATCCTCGGGCACAAGTGATCTCACTAGTGTTCATTTACAGTGTTCTAAACATAAGGACTCCTTAGCTAGGCTCCCCTTATATTAAACCCTCATGTAATAAATGGAAGAAACTCACATATGATAATCATACAAAGCAACTAAGGGTAAAGCAACAACAAGACATGTCGATACACAATATACAACCTACTCACTATACACTAATACCAAAGACATAAATCCCATATTATTACAAGGCATGTGAATTTCATAAATGAAACCTAATCAAAGCTGGAAATACAATCAAGATATTTTCATAATTTAATCAATAATCATGTCTTCAATCAACCACCAAAACATAGAAAATAGAAAGATAATAAGTATGATTAGATTACACCTTAATGAAGTTTACATTCATGAAGATTATCCAGTCCTTGGTGTCTCCACCTTCTTGAAAAATAATAAAATCCTAATCTAGAAAAATATTAAAACTACGGATCCCTCACCCCGAAAGGGGGAGGGATCTCAACTATTAAGATCTTTAATTAAAAAGCTCTCTTAATTAATTAATGGAGAATTTAATGGATGGAGGAAAAATTGGTCACATGGCCTTCATATGAGAGGGTATTTATAGTAGTGGGTTGAGAGGAGTGTTGAAGTAATTTTCCAATCTAGGACAAGAATGAAACTTATGGAATTTTTAGTGATTTTTGGGAGGGAATTCGATTGCAGCAATTTGGTATAAGAATAAATCGGGCGAGAACTAATCACATGTGGTGGTTTGGCCAAGTGGTTGGAGGCGCGCCCAACCATTGCGGAGGTCGCGGGTTCGATTCCTCCTCCCCGCGAATTTAATTTTTTAATTAAAGGAGACCTTCTGTGAGCGCGAAGTATGAGATCGCTACCTTGTCGGCCCAAAAATTCGATCGAGGATTGAAAACTTGATCGAGTTTCTCCTACAAAATCTTCAATCTTTGATTTGTTTTGTAGATACGACAACGCTTCCAACGTCCTAAAAGACAATGCTTTCAGCCGTTGTCTATGCCTTTCTTTCACAACGCCCAGAAAAAGTGTTGTCGTAGCTCCCTTTAAAATTTGTTGTCTATTAGTCTGCCACTATTTTTTCTTGTTTTTATCCCGATTTAATTCCCGTTTCTTCCATGGCTCTTTCAAACTCAAAAACACCACTTTTTCTGCAAAAATACACAAAATACCTCTCTCCAAGTAATCAAGCAATTAATAGTATTTTTATTAAAATTATGCTTAATTATTGAATTAAATCTAAATAAATCCAATTAAATTCATGCAATTAAGCCCAAAATTCTAGGTGAATTTCACACCGATCAACTTCCCGCACAGATGCGGGATAAGGCAATGTAGATATAAGGTCTATCTTAGACTTATCAACTTCAATCTCATTCTTTGAAATGACATGACCTAAAACAATGCCTTGTTCGACCATAAAGTGACACATTTTCCAATTCAAAACAAGGTTTGTTTCTACACATCTTTACAAGATCAATTCAAGATTTCCAAGGCAACTACTAAAAGATTCTTTATAGACACTTAAATCATCCATAAAGACCTATTATATTACCTATAAATTTAGAAAAATTGCTTACCATACACCTTTGAAATGTGCCAGGTGTGTTGCAAAGCCCGAAAGGTAACCAACGACATGCAAAAGTCCTAAAGGGGCATGTGAAGGTTGTTTTCTCTTGATCTTCGGAAGTAATTGCAATCTGAAAATACCTAGAAAAACATCAAGAAAACAATAGTAAGAATAACCTGCAAGCTTTTCTAACATTTGATCAATAAAGGGCAAAGGAAAATGATCTTTTCTAGTCATGTTATTGAGCTTGCGGTAGTCCATGCACACTCTCCAACCCGTTTGCAAAACGTGTTGGAACCATATCATCTTTGTCATTCTCAACCACGGTTACTCCTGATTTTTTTGGCATCACTTGTATCGGACTAACCCACTTACTATCTGAGATGGGATAAATGATCCCCACACTCAGAAGTTTCAACACCTCCCTCTTTACCACCTCCATCATGGGCGGATTCAACCGGCGCTGAGCTTCTCGAGACGGCTTCGCATCATCCTCAAGCAGAATATGGTGCATGCAAATTGCGGGACTGATACCCTTCAAATCTGCTACCGTCCATCCAATAGCAGTCTTATGCCTCTTCAACACATCGAGTAACAAGCTCTCTTGTTCGTCCGTCAGCTTGGACGAGATGATCACCAGTAAAGTGAAATTCGGCCCTAAGTAGGCGTACTTCAAGTGTTCAGGAAGTGCCTTTAACTCCAGCTTCGGTGCCTGCACTATAGATGGAAGAATTTTTGAAAAAATGTCAGGCAATTTAACAGAAGTTATATCTAAGGTGCTTGGTCTCTGAGAAGAACTGTGCAAAGCATTAATATAGTGATTCAGCTCCTCATTATTCCAATTTTCAGCATCCTCCTTCATGATTCCATGTTCAATGACTGCATCTAATGCATCCCTACTAGTGAGCTCGAAGTGTTCCTGGACAATAGGCTCAATAGTACTCACAACAGAAAGAAGGTTAGCATCATCAGGGTATTTCATAGTATCATATATGTTGAATTTAATGATCTGCCCATGAAATTCCATCGTGAGAGTACCTTCACTCACATCTATCTTAGTGCGTGAAGTGTTGAGGAACGGTCTCCCCAACAAAGTCAGAGTGGAATTCGATGGTGTTCATTCATTTCTAACACATAAAAATCAGCAGGGAATAAAAGTTTATCTATCTGAACTAGAACATCCTCAATGACTACATCCGGGTATGCATGGTTTCGATCTGCAAGCTGGATGACAACTCCAGTCTTTTTCAACTCTCCCATACTCAGCTTCTCAAACACTGATCGAGGCATCACATTGATGAAAACTCTAAGATCCAACATGGCTCTTTCTACCTTAAAATTCCCGATCTTACAAGGAACTACAAACATGCCAGGATCCTTGCGCTTCTGAGGTAACGTTTGCTGGAAGAAAACTGAAACATTTTCTCCCATCACCACTTTTTCATCTCTTTTCAACTTTTTTTTTGTTGGTGCACAACTCTTTCAAGAACTTGCCATATCTCAGAATCTGCTTAATCGCCTCAATGAGAGGTAAATTGATCTCCACTTTCCGAAACACCTTAAGTATCTGTTTATTCTTATCAGTGGTGTCCGATTCCCTCATCCTGTTAGAAAAAGGCAAATGGTTATAATTAAAAGGAACAGGGTCAGAAATTTTAACCTGATTTTTCAGACCTTTTGACACTGAAGGGTTCAGTGTCAGTGTTACATTTCTGCACATCAGATTTTTCCTTCTCAAACTGACCGATCTGATCCTCCACTGTTCCAGCAGGTTCTACATCATCTTTTTCCACATCTTGGTCAGGCTTTTTGGGTGATACAACCTCCTCCAATTGTTTTCTATTTTGAGTGTAATGGCGCTCACATTCTTAGGATTAACCACCGTTTTTAAAGGCAACTTTCCACTGTTTTGAGCCTGCATTTGGCATACAGTTGTAGCCAATTGACTCATTTGATTTTCTAAGTTTTGGATGGATGTCTGAGTAGACACTTTGAATTTTAGATTGTGGCAGCCATCTCTTTCATCATTTCCTCAAATGTGGCTCCGGAACTTGCCCCACCTTGTTGGTGATTTCCATCATCTTGAGGGCGATCTTATTTCCTATTCACCACTCTCTGCTTTTGAAACTGCCGTTGCCCCCTATTTCCTCCTTGTCCACTACCATACCTAAGATTAGGATGATCTCTTCAACTCTGATTGTAGGTTTGTAAGAAGGGATCATAAGGTCGCCCCATGGCGTTTACTTATTCCTCGCTAAGTGCAGCCCTGCAATCAAGAGTGGAATGGCCATAAGTTAAGCAATTTTGACAAGATTGAGGGTTTACCCCTCTTCCTTTAGTAAGATTTTCCACAACAACTGTCAACTTATTCAAAGTCTCCTCCATCTTAGAATCATGGACCTCCTTTACTTCTCTAACCGAAGGATCACGTGTTCCAAACTGTTGGGTGTTGGCAGCCATGCTAGCAATCAAACTCCTAGCAGCAGTAAGTGTCTTCATCATGAATGATCCTCCGCTAGCCGCATCAAGCATGTTTCGATCCATGATTGACAACCCTTCATAGAAGTATTGCAATAGCAACCGGTCGCTTATTTGATGTTGGGGGCATGCTGATGTGAGGCGTTTAAAACTCTCTCAATACTCATGTAAACTCTCCCCTTACATCTGACGAGCCCCAGATATCTCCTTATGCAATACAGCAACTCTAGTGGCTGGGAAGTAAGTTTGGAGGAAAAGTTTCTCCATTTTAGCTCATGTATCAATCGATCCAGAAGGGAGATAATACAACCAATCATTCGCCATGTCTTTCAAAGACAAGGGGAATGCCCTAAGCTTGATTTGTACTTCAGTCACTCTAGTTGGTTTCATGCTTGTGCATACAACTGAAAACTCTTTCAAAAACTTGTGAGGATTTTCACCTGAAAGACCATGAAAAGCAGGAAGTGAATCAATCCCGATTTTAATTCAAATGTAGTATTATTATTAATCACAGGAAGGTTAATGCAGAGAGGTTGATGGACTATGTCCCGATTTGCCAATTCATTCAAGGTTCCTTTTGCTGCGTCTTCAGCCATGTTTTACTATCCCGAATCAGAACCTATTGTATCTTCCTCCTCTAAATCAGAAAATTTAGAATTCTCCTCTCCAGATGAAGTGGATCAGCTGCAAGTTCGAGTTCAAAAAAGTTTCCGGCAGTTCCGTCAGTGGATGAACTTGTTTTTTTCTTCTTCCGAGACTCCATTCTTAACCTCCGGATAGTTCTCTCGATTTCTGGTATGTATTCAAGCTATTTTGGACCAGAAGAACGAGTAACCATTCACAGAAAAATTTTTGAAAATAAGGTACTGCTGACACTGAAGGGTTCAATGTCAGTGTTACTGAAAAATCAAAAATTCCAGAATCTGTAAAAATGTAGAAAAATATCAGAAACACATAGATTTAACAAAATTTTAATTTTACTCCCCGAGCAAATGGTGCCAAATTTTATAGGTTATCGTCGTCCTACCAAAATTATAATTTAATTTGAACTCAATTCAATACAAAGTATAGTAACGAGTACGGGTCGAACCCAAGAAGTATAATGAAATTTAAATTAATTAGATTTGTTGCAAACAATTAAAATAAATAGGGGGATTTTGTATAGGTGACAATTAAAAGTAACAATGACAATAAATCAACTCAAATTACTCAAATAATCAAAACGAAGACGATTTAGAAATTAACCAAAGAAGACAAACGTAGTTTAGGACGACGATCCCCTCCCGTTTACTGAATCAATTAATTATAGGAATTTCACATCTTATCTAATGTGCACACTCAAATCCCTAGATTGACGGTACGACCAATCAATCCGAATGTTCTTAAGTTCATCAATTAAGGTACGACCACTAAATTGAACTATTTACGAGTGACCCTATGGATTCGAACTCGAAAACGCATTAAAACTCCAAACATAGAATTACTAGGCTATGAAAACCGGCTAAGAATCATACAACCTAGATCCCATTATATCTAGATGGAATAATCTCTATTTGCTACTCTATTCAATTCTCACATCAATTACGGATCATGGATCATGAAATAACATTAAGCAATTAAATAATTAAACTAGTTGGCCAGACTAAAATAATTATCAAGGTGCTATAAAGAAAATCAAAGCATGTAATAGAATAAATTTGCACAAAAGATTCAATGAAAAACCCTTAATAATTAATTTATCATTCAACGAGATGTTCACGAAATCCTAAACTAGAAAAGGGGATTAGCCCCGCATGTTCATGACAAAATATGAAATAAAGTTAATTAACTGACGATATTCGATTGCTCTTGAATCTTTACGCTTAAATCTGCCTTTGAAGAAGAGGACTGCCGCTACTCTTGATTTCCAGGAATTATCGTGTGTAGCAGCCCCAAAAATAACGTGTAGCATCTGTCCCCTTCTGATCAACCAACCTTCCTTATTTATCTTCTTGTCACCCAAGAAATCCTATTTGATCTCTTTCTTTATTTTTCTTAATTTCCAGAATCTCAAAATCTCGGTGCCGTACTTTTTTTCTTCTTGATCGATCATCTAACAGATTTGGAGAGGATTTGGCTGTGAAAATATGTGGAAGATATGCTAGTCGATTTGTTTCCTTATGTGCTCTACTTAACAGTCTGTTTCCACATTAATTCATACAATTAAAGTAATTATTTCTTAAAGACAAAATAAGTCAATATTAGCACATAAATAATATATAATTAAATCAAATAGACTTGAATTTCTACCAAATAAACATGCTAATATATGACTTATCAAACCATTTCTCATCTATATGCACTATATTTTGCATTTTACTAAACAAAAGCTTGTTTGCATACCTTTCATAGCGAATGGCTTGCAGACAATAGTTAAGCCTTTGTAGCTTGTTTTTTTGGTGTTAAATCAGGCTTGATGGCATTAGTGTGGGCCCTGATTGACCCACCTTTGGCCCATCTTGCCACCGTTGACTTGCTCACCTTTAACAAAATTGCTAATTTTCTGATTATTAATCTCTTTCGAAAAGGAACCTTCTTCATTTCGTCAGGATAAAAGTGAACCTTTTTCTGATGTGGTTTGTCCACTCTGTTGTTGATAAAGTGTACTGGTTTACCTTGTTCAATTTATTGTCTCGCAGCTGCCCATATGAAAGAAATGGTTCTTGTAGAAACACCATATATTTGAGCTGCTTCCTTTAATTTTCCATGATTAATCTTTCCATCTTTGCTATTCATCAACAAAAACTGCCCAATAAGGTTTTTTTTTCTATTGAGAGGCTTGAGTGTTAGGTGGTTGCCATTTAATGCTTGTTATTAATGGTTTAACTTTCTAACCCTTGTATTTATTGGTGTTAAATGGGAAAAAATTGAAGGAACTTGGGGAGTTGGAGGGAACCCTCCAAAAAATGATTTGGAGGGAAATCTATAAAAAGTGGTTGCAGCAGCTATTTGGAGGGAAAAAACATGTTTTGACAAGTTTTAGTGGAGGGAAAATTATATGATGATAAGCATTTTTGATTTAGCAAGGTTATGTAATAGTATAGGCATGTATTATGATGGGGTAAATATCAAAATTGGTCCCTTAAGTATGGCATTTTCTAACTTTAGTCCTTTATCATTTGCAACTCTCAATTTTGGTCCTTTTCTGTCCACTTTTAGTCCTTTTTGTCCAAATTTAGTCCTTTCGGTCCAAATTTAGTGCTTTATGTTAAAAAATATCAAAAATAGTCCGAAAGTGTATACATTTAGGACCAAAAGTGGACCAAAAAAGGATCAAATTTTAAAAAAAGGACCAAAACTGGACCAAAAGGACTAAAATTGGACAAAAAATAATCAAAATTGAGAATTGCAAATGATAAAGGACTAAAGTTGGAAAATGTCATACTTACAGGACTAATTTTGATATTTACCCTATTATGATGTACTGTAAACTATTTAATTTGGTTGGAGTATGATTTTGGTATTGTAAATGGACTGTAGCAAAATATGCACTGCACGGAGTAATGGTTATTCAGGGCTGAATGCATAGAGTTTAATTTATGATAATTTTTTTTCTCAAGTTAATTTTAATTAGTTTTTTGGGATTAACTTTAATGATGTAATTTATCCCAACAAAATCAGATCTATATGGACCATTTTATCCCTATAAAAGTGGGTTGAAAAAGTCAAAAAGTTATATTTCTTAAACTCCGTGTCTACAGTAACTACGAAGACAAATATGGGACGGAGGGAGTAGATAATAAGATTAAAAATAAATATGTAAATAGTAAAGTGATAAAAAAGAAGAAAAAATAGACATTCTCTTGTGAGATAGGTTTTTTGTGAGACTGTTGTGAGACGGGTGTGTAACAAAAAATTTTGTATTTATAATAAAATAAATACAAGTTGAATTATAATGATAATCCGTATGGATTGAACTTGAAATTTTAGGAAACAATCTCTATATATCCTCTGATTCTTCTCTCAAACCAATTTGGACTTTGACTTTGACTTTGTGTGTTGCGCTGACTATATTGACTGCGCTGACTGTTTATGTTGAGTCGGATCTTCAGTTGAAGCTTGTCCGAACTCGAGTTAGGGGCTTTGTAGCGTTAACCCAGAGGCGTCGAGCCTTTGTTCGGATTAAACGTGTTTGCTGTGAAAAACACTCGATCTGGGGGCTTAGCACCTTAATCCCAGGTCATATGCTGTTCTTGGCTCGAAGAACACTGAAGAACTTAGTGTATGGAAAACACTTGATCTGGGGGCTTAGCACCTTAATCCCGGGTCGTGTGTCGTTCTTGCCTTGAAGAACACTTGAAGAACTTAGTGTATGAAGAACACTCGATTTGAAAGGCTTAGCACCTTAATCCCAGGCCGTATGTCGTTCTTGCCTTGAAGATCTTGAAGAGCGTTGCCCGTGCTTCAATCTCTTCAGAGCGCTGTCGTCTTTGGATGCTTCAGTGTGTCAAATGAATGAAGGAGGACCCCTTTATATAGGTGAAAGGTAGAGACTCCCTCATTAATACCTTGTATTATGATTGGTCCACTCTATTTGGGCCATATCCTGCGGGCTTGGGCCTCCATTTGTTTGGGTTGTAGTCAGGCCTATTTTATTTGGGTTTGCTTTAATTTGTATGGGCTTGTTTAACTTAAGTCAGATCTCATTTGACTTGGGCTTGCTTGACTTGGGTCAGGCCTCATTTAATTTAAGCCCCATTTAATTTGTAGGGCTTAAATTAATTATCAATTATTTACTAATCTATTTTTAGGAATTAATTTATCTAAATTCCAAAATAAATTAATAATTGATATATAATCCAGAAAATCCACGTGTCGCCATTTAATTGGACCGTAAATTTTAACTGCTTACAAATGTCCCCTTACGATTTATTTCACGGATGCCAAGTCTTGTGATGTGAAGGAATCGCAAAAGTTCCTTCTTTTTTTTTCTCTCCACATTTGTAATGTAGGCTCTTATAATTGAAAAATTACTTTATCCATTTAATACCTTTTTTTTTCTTGGCAGAACCTTTTATTTTTTTCAAGTGGTCCAGTTTATTTATTTCTCAAGTGGCCCAAATCAACTTCCTTCCATGTTTACTTTTTCTATTTTCTTAGGTCCAAATCAATTTCCTTCCTGCTTAATTTCAAGATTTACGGAAACAGGAAATAGGGAAATATTTGATTGCTCCTCCAGATGATTTGCAAATCTTTACTTAAAATTGATAAAAGAAATCTCTTGAAATCTTGAGAGATTTCAATCATGCAATAATTTCCTCCAGATGATTTGCAAATCTTTACTTAAAATTGATAAAAGAAATCTCTTGAAATCTTGAGAGATTTTAATCATGCAATAATTTCCATAACTTGATGTACTCTCTCCACTATATAAGAAAGACCCGGTGCGTTTGATTTCTTTATCAGCGGAATGTAAGATACCTACAGTTCTGATTTCTTTTTTTTTTCTCAATTTTTTTTTCAAGGTGTAGCATAAATATTTTTTTTTCTTTCTCTTGCAAACTTCTTTCGAGAATATCAAAGGAGATTATCAAGGAAGAATACACGTTCATACTAGAAAGATAATCAATCATACTTCTTCCTATTTTTCTCAAAGAACAAGATTCATCATAGTCATAAGTAGAAAAGTATCATCATTTTTTTACTACTTCAGTAAGTTGTGCCTTTTTTTTTTCTCGAAGGAATCGACGGTGAACCCCGTCCCGTCCCTTTCAATTGAATTTATGTTTGTCCCCTGAACGGTTGTCTCTTTCACGGTTGTCCCTCGGTTGCCCGTTTCGATTGTCCCTCGGTTGTCTGTTTAATGGAATTATAGACTGTCCCTTGGTTGTCTGTCAGCAACTGCTGATGAGCGTGAGAAACAGTGGTAGCTGGTGGAGCGGGTTTGATTGCGACAATGTGCTATGGCTCAACTAAAGGCAACAGTGCCATGAATTTGTGACCGGAAGTGTGATGCTTGACCGGCGCCTATCCAGCTAAGTGTTGACTGCTCGGCGTGAATGGCGGGAAAGTCGGCGGCGGCGCACTGGATTTGGGCAGTGAGGAAACAGCAACGAAGAACGATGGTGGAGGCGTGCGTGGCCTTCGCGCTCGTGTCTTCGACGGTGGTGAATTGATGGTGGGAGTGGGTCGCGATATTTGGCAAAGGAAGAGCAGGGGCGGATACAGGGGGGTACAGGGGGTACGGCTGTACCCCCAAAACCCCCCCCCCAACCCCCCTACCCCCACCCCACCCCTAATTTCTTTTTAAAATTTTATATATATATATATATATATATATATATATATATATATATATATATTTATATATATAAATAGTTATATATTAATTAATTTGTATCCCAAATTATTTAATTAATATAAATTTATAAATAATTTATCATAATTTTTAATAAATTTACACTATAAATTCATAATAATAATGTCTTACATTGCTTTTTACAAAAAAAAAGTAGATGATGTCAACAATAATTATAATTTTAGGGTGTTATTTAATTATTATACGATTTTGAATATCAAATACTCCCTCCATCCCTCTAATTACTTCACACTTTTTTTTATCCGCTTCAGCACAAATATATTTTCCTAAAAATTGTAGAAATACATCTCAATAATATCCATTTTTTTACACATATTTCAATAACTTTATACATATTTTCATTAAATTATCTAAAATACTCATTTTTTACACACGTCTAAGCAACTTTAAATATAAAAATTAATTTTTCTTAATTTATGCATACAAAAAACACATGTTACTTACTGAGGGAGTAATATTTTTATAATTACGTCGTACCCCCGAAAAAAATTTTCTGGATCCGCCCTGAGGAAGAGGATGACGGATCCGGTGACAAGCGGTGGATCCGGTGGTGTCAACGATCCGGTGAGGATTTGCAGCAGCAGAAGGCCGCCTTGGCGTGGTCGTGCTCCAGCGATTCCGGCTGGATTCAGAGCGGCGGATCCGGCAACGGGATGTGATGGAACTTGGCGGCCTGGGAATCGCGATGGGATGGCGACGGCGGCTTCGGCAGATGGTGGTTGCGCCGTGGTTCGCGATTTCGGCAGTAGTGCGCACGACGGTTGGGAGCAGCAGTGTGTCGACGACGGGATGCAACGGGATTTGGCGGCTGGCGGTCGTCGGTGGTTACGGGAGCGGCCGAGCGGTGGTGGTCGTTGCGTCGCGATTCCGGCAGCAGAAGGTTGCGGCTCAGCGGCGGATCCGGCTGGAGTTTGGCTCGCGAGTTCCAGCAGATTGCGGAGCAGGCGGTGCAATTTGCTGATGGCGGTCAGGCGTGGCGATCGGGGACAGCGCGGTGGAGAGAAGGGGCGGCTGTGTGCAGCGGACTCGATGGCCGAGCGGAGATGTTTCCATCGAAAGTCGAAGGGAGCTCTCTGCTTCAATTGGGCTCAACATTTTTTATTCCCCTTTAGCCCAATAAGTTTTAATTCAATTTGGCCCATTACCTTGAATGATCTTCTTTGGGCCTAGATTGTTTTGAACTTGAGTATGGAATTTCAACCATGGATTTGGGCTTATATTTTAAATTTTGGACATGAAGAGACATTGGGTTTTAAAATTTAGGCTTTGGGCCATTATCTTCAATTTCCAATTAAATTTAGTTCATGTTGTAGGTTGAGTTTAAATTTAATCATACTTCCACATGAATTAATTTAATCACTCATTACCATCATCATCATTTTAACCCCCTTCATCATGTGTGTTTAATTTATAATCTTGAATTTAATAATTAATTAATTGACCCCCGGAATTTATTTTGGGCCCTTCAATTAATTAAATTCAAAAAACATAAATTAATTTGAACTTCTTTTGCTGATACTTTTCCCCCATATATTTTCTTGCAGTTAATTCAACTTCAAGATGGTTACTTCGATAGTATGGTCATAGACTCCAATAAGCGTCAATTGGTGATTCTTGAAGTAAGAACTCACCATCAGATGGAGCAACTTATCTTCCGATTGAAAGACCCCTGATGGGTACACTTATCGAGAAACTTCCTCGTGAGAGTAGCAAATTTGGTCTAGAGACTTGGACTAGAGACCTAGACTTGGGTGAAACCAAAATTGCAGCTTTGAGTGCAGCCAACCATGTTAAAGAAAGAAGCATTGGCCCTTTGCCCACATTAGGGCGCCAAATAATCAATGGCGATGCGGCATGGGGCAAGTCAGTGAACTTTCTCAGAGAATTCCATTACACTCCCGGATATTGGAAGTGGACTGAAGTTGTCCTCAGCAGATATCGCTCTGATCTTGAAAAAACTAGGATTTATGACCCTATTTTCGCATCTTTATTCACGTATGACTGTAGTCGTGAACTCATCAAAGCCTTTTGTGAAGCGTGGTGCCCCATTACCAATACCTTACTCACTTTCTTTGGAGAAATATCGATTTCTCAATGGGATTTGTATAACTGGACGGGATTACCACTTGCTGGTCACTTATATGAAGAAGTTGTGTCTGACAAGCCCGAACTCTTCAATGAGCGTGACGCCGCTGGCTTACGCATTCCATCTAGTTGCCGACATTTACTGCACGCTTACCATAAACTTCGTAGTCTTTATGGTGGTGGTTTTGTTTCACTTACCCAATGGGTAAACTTTTAGTTTTGTCAGCCTTAAAGTACAAGAAACCCCCTGCACGTATAGAGAAGAGTAGGAAATCCCACCGCAAGAGGACACACAATCCCAAGGGGATCATTGGCGACCGCAAAAAATAGACCTCTGCAGAGATAGAACCATTTAAAGTGCTTGGTATTGATGCTAAGCAACAAGATGAGACGTATCTGGCAGCCCATCTGGCTTGCTGGCTCTGTTCTTTCGTACTCCCTACCGATGAAGTAGATTTAACACGTCCTGGTACCTTTAAGGTGGCGAGTTTGATGGCTGCAGGGAAATCAGTTGGACTTTTCGTTCCAGTTTTGACAAGCATCTATAACGGTTTCAATAAGATTTTAAACGAGCTTAGACCCTCTGAAGTGAAGTCAACATTTCCCGTACATTTTGTTTATACATGGTTGGCTCACTATTTCAATATTCATTATTCGAATCCTCATGAATTGAAAGTTCCTTTAATGGTGACGTATTCGGGCAAGAAGGGAGCCAAGTATTTTACTTCAGCTAATTCTCGCAAGAAGCTTCAAAACGGAAATGATGCTTCTTTATTTTGCAATGTTCGCCGAAGAAAGGACCTAGTGAAGTATGTTGACACTGACCAAGCACTTTGGCGCCTGGAGTTTCTTCATTGCTATTCGTACACATTATCTTACCCTGCGGCAGAATGGGGGCTTTCTCATTGAACCTTACAGCCCATATCGATTTAGCCGCCAATTTGGCTTTTATCAGGTAGATACTCCAGGGAGATTGAAAATGAACCTTCGAGAAACTACTTTAGAGCAATGGTTCCAGTATTGGAAACAATGTATCTTACGTAATTCTCATTCTACAGCGACTTTTCCATGCGCACCTTCAGAGTTCAAAGACTTTTGTTCACCAGAATACAATCAGTGGTTCTCTCAGACTCATGGCACCTATTTTATAGACCATGTAGCAGATCTAATCAAAAGTGTTCCAAGACATGTCGTAGAAGAAGAAGTTGACATTATTGGCACTTCTAATAATGTCGAAGCTGATGAGGCAGTTGTATCATTAGAGGCCCCGCTTCCTCGAAAGATGATTGTAGGGACGTCTGGTGGAGTTAAAAAGAGAAAGAGCGATCTCTCTCATTCAAATAATAGCAACACAGACCGAAACAGAAAAAGGATTAAGAGAGCCAAATCTCTGTGGCCTATCCTGACAACTCAAGCCGAGGTTTGAATCACTCTTTAATTATGAGTTACATATTTTCATGCCTGCAATTATTTTCTAACATCTTTTTTTTTGTAGCATCTGCATGCTGTATTGGGTTCTGATTATGATGAATTAGAGGAAGGATCAGCTTCTATAGCAAGTCCTGAAGACTTAGCCGATGATGGCTTTCTGGATTATGCTTCTCCCATCGTACCTGAATCTCATCCTTTAGTTACTACGACTGAAGCTCCAGAAATTATATACTTTAACTTTGATGCCGAGATCATGGATGCTAGAAAATTGGTTAACATGGAAGTGTGGAAACGCTTTCAAGACAAACTGAAGAGGACTCCTGTTAGCTCCTTATCTTCTATGAGGAACGAGGGACTTAAGATGGTGAACAACTTTAAGAGCGCTCTGTGGATTGACAGATCTGCTTTACAGGAATCATTTGATTTCTTACTTTCCAAAGCCGATGCATATGATTCTGTGAAGATAAAACTTACTGATGGGATGTCCAGGAGGAAAGTCAAGAAGCGTCTGACAGATGCAAGGAAGCATGCTCAAGACTACAAAGGCAAAGAAGCTACAGAGAGCAAACAGTTGCAAGAATCTGAAACTAGGTTGAAGAAGATTACAGAGGAAATTGAGCTCCTGTTGAAAGAAAAGGAGACAATGTCTCAAACAGTTGAACATCTTTGCGAGTCTGTTCAAAGTGCAAAGCTCGGGGTCCAAACTGTTGCCAGGGATATTGATGTACTGCAGAAAACACCCCTCTTAGATGATTCCATTACTGATGAATTAAAAAGTGTTACACAAGCTTTGAAAGACGCTCGAAAGGAGTTATCCATTATGACTATTTTTCATTAGCTTGTATTAAACATTTAATTTCATTGTCCTTTTTTCTGAACTGTAATGATATTATCAATAAAGTTTATCTTTTTTTTTCTTTATCTCTTTTTCTTCTTGTTGTTCATCATTGGATCTTTAGTTTTGCTTTACTGCCTTTTGATATTTACTTGTTGCCTTCATACTTTAATTTGCTTCACAAACTTGATGCGAATAAACCAAAACATGACTGAACTTAACAAAATGCTAATCTATCTACGTACCTTTTTACAGAGGATCAAGTCATCACGTAGTTCAAAGGGACATATTTAGTTTGAATAGTGGGTATCGTGCACAGTTTATACTCATACGGGCCAGGAGTTCGTCATACACAGTTTATACTCATGGGACCAGGAGTTTGTCGTACACAGTTTATACTCATGCGGACCAGAAGTTCGTCGTACACAGTTTATACTCATGCGGGCCAGGAGTAACATGCAGTTTAGGCTCGTGCGTCATGGAGCGTGCATCTTTATATTTGTTTACGCGTAGTAGCGTTTCAAGAATTTCCCATTTATGGGGCTAATGTTCACGCCATCTTCCGAGATCAGTTTGTAGGCACCATTTGTGTAGGCTTCTTTCACAACATGAGGGCCATCCCATTTGGGTAGAAATTTATTCCCCACACGATGAGTGACCACAATAGACCTTCTCACAACAAACACCAAGTCACCAACTTGAAAAGAACGTACTTTCACCCTTTTGTTGAACGTTCTAGATAGGTGAGATTGATAGCACTCGAGTCTTTGTTGTGCCTCTAGTCTCTTCTCATCTAATGCCTCTAACTCTTGAAGGCGCAACTTTGCATTTTCCTCTTCGGTTAAGTCTTCTTGTATGGCCATTCTCAAAGATGGGATCTACTTTTCGAGAGGTACCACAGCTTCAATACCATAAATCAAAGAATACGGAGTAGCCTGAGTGGGCGTTCTATAGGTGGTGCGGTACGCCCATAAAGCTTCGTTATTCTTTCATGGCAATCCCGTTTCGACTTAGATACAACTTTCTTTTGGTACAAATTGATAAGAGTAACCTACTCTATCGTTGTGTGTAGACGTGGTGACCAAGTGCAAAATTTATAATATCGAACCCAAGGGAGAAGATGATGTATCCGTATTCAAAATATGTTACACTCTAGAAGGACTAATCAATAAAGGAGAGTTTAATTACACTATAAACTAACTAAGAAAGCAATTAAAGATAGATCATGTACAAATGAGATGGATGGTGGGTGATGGTGAGCAATCTAAGAAGTATGTAAGGCAAGCAATATCATGGAAAAGGCTCATGTAGACTCACACACGCATGCATTGAAGGTCATCATATTTTGATATTAAGTGCAATCACTTATGTACCCCTAATCCCTATGGCCAAGGTAATTAGGTTCTTGACTCTTTTACAAGTTTAAATCTCCTAGGATTGTCTCTTACTCTCAATTCCCATGAAGGTACTATGATCATAAGTTGGGTTCCCCTCACTAGTTTATCACTAATGTCCTATCATGAGGTTCTAAGCACAAGAAGGGTATGGCTTATCTCCCCTCATACTAACTAAGTCATCTCATGAAATCAATGATTCAATTAAACCACTAAGCATAATATTGGAATGGCCATCCTAACACTATGAATAGAAAATTTAACCACACAAATCATACACGAAATGAGAAATAACATTCATGATAGAAAATATTCATACAATCAATTCATCAAACATATAGTGTGAAAAATCTACATTATCCTTCACCAATCATATTGCTAGCCTCACATGAGGACTAGCAACTATAAATCATTACAAAATCAATATAATCCATGGCTTGCTCTATTTGAGCTAAATAATGAAGAAAACAACAAGTCAAAGTTTTATTGGCTTCCCTTTTGAAGTTGGCCTTATCTTCCTTCAACATGCTCCAATCTTCACTCTGTGATGTTCTTCTCTTTTTTAGATTGGTGGATTGATGAAATGGTGGATGGATTTGAGGAAATCAAGGGGAATGGATGGATGGATTGAAGGATAGAGGGATGGGATGGAGATGAATGAAGATGGAGGAATAGATGATGGATGGATGGAGAGGAGTGTGTGCAGCCCAAAACCCTTGATTTTTTGCCTTCAAATGTTGATATTGGGGGTATTATAACCCCTCAACACACCTGAAAATCGCACAAAGTTGTAAAATGCGATTTTGGTCAAAGTGCAAGAAAACACGGGCGTATTTTTATGCACTTGCCCATGTTTTTCTGCAGATTTTCAGCTTTCTGTGTGTTTGGTCACCTTCAGAAAAACACGGGCACTACATAAAAACATGGGCGTGTTTTTATGTATTTTGGCCAATTTTTTATTTTTTTTATTCTTCTCCATTCTTCATGTTTTTTATCACCATTTATCTTCATAATCACCTATCCAAAGACATGAAAATCAATACCATCATTTTTCCAAAATACAATATAAAAAAATACAAAAATACGAAACAAAAGGACGAAAACACACATAAAAATAATATAAAATCTAGGTGAAAATAGCGACGATCAACCCCCCAAACTTTAAGTGTTGCTCGTCCCCGAGCAACTAAAATGATAAAACAAGAGGAGTAATTTTCACCTAGAAAAAGACCTAACTAACATAAGCAATAACATATCATAAGTAATAAGGACTACAAATCATATCGAGTCACCCTACAACATTAAACTCATAACATGAAAAATTAACAAAGTCAATTCGAAGAGATTAAAGAGTAATATAGTTTCTTCCGATCCAAGCCTCACATAGGATATCAAATGCACTCAATACTCTATCAAGATAAGGTAAATCAACACTCATCAACCAATTGGCCCGACGCACCATAAGCTTACTCGTGAACTACATTCACAAACCACCATAGCTTCAATTAATGATCAAATAGAACTTTACTTTTTGATGTAATGATAGGCTTTTTGGTAAAGGTAGGGAGAATTTGGATAATAGTGACTTATCAAGTGTAAGTAATCGAAGAGATTATCAACTTCTTCACGTTTCTATCTTCCTTTCTTTTCTTTTCTAAATACAAGCACTTATCATTATCATTCCTTGTGTTTCTTGAGCTTCTTTTGATTGTATGCTTCCTTCTTTGACTTTCACGATTACATGAGCATATTTTAATTTGTTGATTTGCTCTTTTTCTTATTTTGAGATAGCATGTGTCTTTGTTTGAGCTCTTTTATCCTTTTCTTGCTTGTTTACCATTTCTCTCTTTCTCTTCCACAATTCTCACATCAAACCGTATAGACCACCATCTCCTCAATCATCCGCACAAAAGGTATATATATAAGGCTTAAGTGGGTAATCATGACTTATAATGTGCTTAATTCACAAGAAATAGGCTTAAAGGCTCGAAGTGGCTAACTAGGGATGATGTATAAGGTAAGGAAATATATGGCAATGACTTTAAAGTACAAGGATGGTCTAAGATCATCTCACTAACCTCCACCAATCGGGCTCATTCCCATAGTCCACTAGTAAGTTCTAGCTTACCAAGGTTAAATCGATTCACTTATAAAGAAATAACCATGGATGCACGGTTGAGGCTCAAATGCTCACAAGCTTTTGTTCGGACCTTTAAGAACTTATTACACCTCAATTCATTTTAAAATTGAACAAGTTAAATAGAACATGTCACAATTTAACTAGTAGAGATCCTTAACATAATTCGCCATCACTTATCAGAAACACATCATCACTCATATTCAAAAAAAATGACTCACAACACAAGAAAATAAGAACAAAAACACAAACACAAGACACAATGAAACTATGTGCGTTGGTGCAAATGTTCATAATATGAGAACTACGAGAGCATAAAAAATCGACCCCCTAAAACTTAATTCTTAGCTAAGACTATAATTAAGTTTGAGTCAAATAATAGGTACTCCCTTTGAAGCATCCCTCGTAGCTCTTCTCGTAATCCAATACGCTCCAAATCTACACCAAGTTCAACATAATTCCTACACAAAGCACAAACAAAACACAAAGATCAAATCAAAACACCAAAAATCAAATCCATCGGCCTTATTGAAAGCAATAAAGATAATGATGAGTTGCCTCCCATCTAGTGCTAAGTTTAACGTCTTCAAGCCAGACGGAACTTGGAGAACTCATCGGAAAGGCCAAGAATATCGTTCATTTTTGCCATCAAATTTTAATCTTTGTGCTTCTTCCTCTATTAGGCATTTGTGACAAGTAATGACCTCAGTTGTATCCTTCGAGATTAGCTTTAAAAATTCTACTCTTTTGAGCTTACATTCCATCAACCTTTCTATTATTGAGCACCACTTATTCCTTCTCTCCACATAGAGTTCTAGCATGTCTTCAAGTTTCTTTTTTTCCTTAAGAATATGAGAAGAATCAATAGGTAAGACAAAGTCTATAAAAATAATATTATGAAATTCAAAGCAACTTAAAGAGTTTAAAGGTTTAGAAATGCTCATTTCACTCTTCAAGTCATCTTCACTTGCTACTAGACTTTGTTCTTCTTCACCAACATCATTTGCCTCAATAGGCTCTTCAAGCACCTCTTTTGATTCTTCTTCCCCCAAATTTTCTTCAACCTTATCTTCCTTATCCTCAATAAGCTCAACATCTCTTGAGTCTTCATCATCCACCGAACACTCTTCTACTTCTAACTCTTCTTCAATCTCTTCATCGAAATTCTCCATTTCATGAAAAGTGTTCCGTTCACTTATCATTTGACTCATTCGATGTTCAAGGACCTCAAATCTCCTCTCATTTTCCTCATCTTCTCTCTTCATTTCTTCTCTTCTTTCTTCAATTATCTCATTGAGCATATCCATGAGTTGCCCAATTCGATCTTCTACGGGTGGCTTTATCTCTTCACTCGGTGGATGCCATCTTTGTTCTTGGAGATAATTCCCTTGATCTCGGAAATTACTCCCTTGCATGTAATAAATTTCCTCCACTTGAGAACTAGGCATCATCCACTCTTGTTGCACCGTAGTATAAGAAGTTGTCATACTTTGAAGATAATGATCCCTATAAGTAGTAAGACTTGGTTGAACACTTTGCCTTTCATTGTTCCCATGAGTGTATCTTCTATACAACTCCATTAAGGCACTATTCTCGGATAGAGGGGTAACCGTCGGAACTTGATTGTAAGAACTTGGTACGAAATAAGTGTTTGCTTGATACGGTTGGAATGTATTCACATTGTAAGCACCTTGCCATCCCTTATATATTCCATTATTGTAGTACTGATCCATTTTTATGCTCTTCTTCTCAAGATCTACTACAATTCTTCTCCACTTACTATTTTTGATTGCTCATTCTTCTCTTCTATCAAGGTTGGTGTACCTATCAAGAAGAATAAGTTAGAAACACGAGCGTATTTTTATGTATTTTGGCTAATTTTTTATTTTTTCATTCTTCTCCATTCTTCATTCTTTTTATCACCATTTATCTTCATAATCACCTATCCAAAGACATGAAAATCAATATCATCATTTTCCCAAAATACAATATAAAAAGACACAAAAATACGAAATAAAAGGACGAAAACACACACAAAAATGATATAAAATCTAGATAAAAATAGCGACGATCAGCGGATGCGTTGTACATTGATGACTTCTTTTGTTTGAAGTCGAACTTCTCGCACAACTTATCGATCCAACTGTTGCTGAATGACTTCCCATTATCTGTGATGATGTAGCGAGGAACACCATATCTATAAATGATGTTGATTCGAATGAAATCAGCAATATTTTCTTTCTTCACTTCCCTTCCCTTAAAGGCACAGCTTCGGCCCATTTGGAAAAGTAATCGATGGCAGCAAGGATGTAGAGATGACTACCAGAAGATTTTGTGAGACCACCACATCTAATCCCCACGCATCAAAAGGCCATGAAGCGACCGTTGGGTGCAGAGGCTCCGGAGGTTGATGGATCAAATTCCCATGGAACTGGCAGGCTTGACATTTTTGTGCATACTCCATGCAATCTTTTACCATTGTGGTCCAATAGTAGCCCATCCTCTTGATTCTGAAGTGCAGCTTCGGCCTAGACTGATGAGCACCGCAAATTCCGAAATGAGCTTCCTCCATTGCTTGAGTAGCTTCCTCTTTACTCAGACATCTCAAAAAAATTCCATCAAAAGATCTTATATAAAGTGTCTCTTTGAAATAGATGAAACAAGGTGCATGACGCCGAATATCAACCCTTTTGCATGGATCACTGGGCAACTTGTCATACTTCAAATAATCCATTAGTGGTTGGCGCCAATCCTCTTCTTCAATTTCAAAGACTTCCACCACATGATTTTCAACTTCTTCATAATCATCATCTTTAAAGATTGGTGGTACAACCCAACTTTTACACACCAGAATTTGAATTTGCGCCTCTGGCATAGCTATAGTTGATGCTAGCTTAGCAAGGGCGTCAGCTTACTTATTCTCTCTTCTAGACAGATGTTCGATGTCAACATCACCGAGCCAACCCATCAGCTTTTGAGCATACTTGTGATATAGGAGTAACTCAGGCTTCCTTACTTCATACACTCCAAGTAGTTGTTTTATCACAAGCAGCGAATCAATATACACCCTAAGGTGTAATTGCTTTATATCGACGGCCATCTCTAAACCAAGTATGAGTGCTTGATACTCAGCCACATTGTTAGAGCAATTTTCTGTTAAGAAAAATGAATATGGTAGAACTTCACCACTGGATGTTACAAATACGACTCCAACACCGGCTCCTTCTCTATGAGATGCTCCGTCAAAGTACATTTTCCAAAGAAATGCTACCTCCATAGCGAAAGCATCTTCATCAGGTAGTTCATCAGATAATTCCCATTCAGCAGGCATTAGATGATCAGCTAGAAAATCTGCCAACACTTGTCCTTTTACGGCCTTCTGAGGGACGTATACAATCTCAAACTGTTGGAGGTGTAGATACCATCTTGCAAGCCGATCAGAGAGTACTGGCTTTGACATGACAAACTTTAGTGGGTTGACTTTTGAGACTAGCCGAAATGTGTGAGCTTGGAAGTAATGTTTCAACATCTGAATCACAAAGATAAGGGCTAAGCAGATCTTCTCAATTGGTGAATATTTCAACTCATTTGGAGTCATGGTTCTACTCAGATAGTAAAGGGCAGTTTCTTTGCCATCATCATTCTTTTGTGCAAGTAAAGCTCCAACAGAACGCTCTTAAGCAGCTAGGTAGAGAATTAATAGATGTCCTGGTATTGGTGCACACAACACTGGTGCCTTCATCAAGTATTCCTTAATGCTATTGAAAGCATTATTACAGGCTTCATCCCATTCAAATACGCTACCTTTCTTCATGAGATGACTAAATGGTTGGCATCGACCAGCCAAGTTTGATATGAATCTTCTCAAGTATGCTAACTTTTCTTGCAAACTCTTGATCTCATGTATATTTCGAGGTATATGCATCTTCATGATTGCATCAATCTTTACTTTCTCAATCTCGATTCCCCGACAATGAATAATAAATCCAAGGAATTTTTTGGATGTAACTCCAAATGCACACTTGAGTGGATTCATCTTGAGTTGATGTTCTCTTAACCGCTTAAACACCCGTCTTAGATCATGGAGATGATCTTTCTTTTCCTTTGATTTCACCACAATATCATCGACATAACATTCGACAATTTTGTGGAGCATATCATCAAATATCTTTTGCATGGCTCGTTGATAAGTGGCACCAGCATTCTTCAAGCCAAATGGCATGACATTGTAGCAATATATTCCTTTCGGAGTACGAAAGGATGTCTTCTCTTGATCCTCAGGAGCCATACCAATTTGATTGTAGCTAGATGACCCATCCATAAATGAAAGGACCTCATGCCCCGTTGTTGCATCAATCATGAGTTAAGCAATTGGCAATGGAAAGTCATCCTTTGGACATGCCATGTTTAAATCTCGGAAGTCAACGCATACTCTGAGTTGCCCATTTTTCTTTCTTATCGGCACAATATTAGAAATCCATGTAGGATACTTGACTTATCTAATCTTGTCTGCTTCAAGAAGCTTATTAACTTCATCCTCAATCAACGGAATCAACTCTGGTCAAAATCGTCATTGCATTTGTTTAACTGGTCGAGTTCCCTTCTTGATTGACAGGTAATGCACTGCGATCTTCGGATCCAGACCTGGCATTTCTTTATATGACCATGCAAAGATATCTCTGAATTCCCACAAAAGACTGATATATTGTTCTTCTTTCTCAACACTTAGCATGGCACTTATATAGGTAGAACGGGGTCGCTTTCGTCACCTAAGTTGATTTCTTTCAACTCATCAACAGTGGCTTTCACACCCTCCTCAAATTGTGGAGGGGCATCCTCGGCATCCACTTCCTCCGCTTGAGAATCCTCAAGAGCAGTGATATGGTTGGTGGAAGCTACACTTTCTTTATCATCATCATTATCTTCTTTAGTAAAGACAATTGTCTGCATCTTAGCCTTTAACACTCTTCCACATGAAACTGTCAAGATATTTCTCCTCTCTCAATTCATGCCAATTGTTCCTTTCGTTCCTCCAGATGCTCTTCCTTCTATGTGAGTGCTGGTTCGTGAACATGGCTCCTTGGTGTGATAGTCGCAGGCAAGCCAAAACGATGTAGGATCTTCCTTTTCATTAAATGAATCACATCTGTTCATGGTTACAGTCTTGTCTTCATCGCTTGGAGATTCATGCGAGAAGGGATTCGAATTCGGAGTTTTGGGAAGTTAGGAGACTTGAAATTTCTTTTCTTCCCACACTTGTTCTTTTCACACGGTCTGAGCCTTTCGAAAACACTTCCAAGCCTTTCGAAGACAGAGCTTTTCTTTATTTTCCTTCCTCCTTCATCAAACATGTCTTTTGTGGATGAAGCTTTTCCCTCTGTGATATAATTTGCATTTGCTCTTCTAATTGCTATGTGGACTGGCTTTTGAGGGACATATCCCAAACCTGGCTTAGCATTCTTGACAGTGTGGCCACTATTTTTCAACATTTTCTGAGTAGCATTGAGCCCATGTTCAGATTGGTTGATAGTCTCTTGAGGTAACTTGCTTGTCATCGGTTTCTCCTTTGGTTCATAACCAGCCTTCTTGAGGAGTTTGAAAGCTTGTGGGCCATATGACTTGGCTATTTCTGTTTCAAATACTTCACCGTGTTCGGTCTTTGCTCCTTCAACAAGACGTACGAATCCTTTGAGTGGAGGAGAAGAAGTCTTACCTTCATCAATTTTTGTTAAAGGCAACGTCAACTCTTCCAATGCCTCAAACTTCTCCTTGTTCTTCTTGAGAGCAGTGGATGATGTGCTACCTTCATCCTTTACTTGTTTATTGCCCCCATCATTTTGTGTTGGGACTTCTTCGCGCTTCACTTTCTTTGTATTCTTGAAGAAATACTTAGCATCTGCAAAGTAAGCTTCAGCTTCAGTAAACGACTTATCATCACCGAACACCCTTTTCACGTTGTTGCCTTCGCTATATTTGAAGCAATGGTGTAATGTAGAAAGGATCACGCCATTCTCATGCAGCCATGGGCACCCCAAGTGCATGTTGTATGAAGTTTTTGCATTGATAACATGGAATAGCACTGTTGATTTCATCTCTTCTATCATCAAATCAAGAACAATCGTGCCGAGAGTTCTTTGCCCTTCATGGTTAAACCCTTAGATCATCAATCGGCTATGGTTGAGTTCATCCGTTGGTATTTCTAACTTCTTCAACATCCTTAAAGATAGGATGTTCACTGCTGAGCCTCCGTCAATAAGTATACGCTTTACTTGCTGCCCTTGCGTATAACCGGTTACAAATAGAGGTCGGTTATGAGGCTATGAACCCAACAACATGTCTTCATCTGTGAAGGTCACCTTCATAGAGTAAACCTTTTCCTTATCTTCAACTCATTCATCTTCACTGCCCTCCTCACTCACCACGTGACACGAGCTTTCATCATGAATTTTCTTTACGAAGGTAAAGTTTGCGGCTGCTTCATCCTCCAACACAATTTTCCCCTCCTTGGCCAGCTGCATGATCTTTTCCTTGAAGATGAAGCAATCATGAATGGGATGGCCCACCAATCTATGGTACTTGCAATATTTTGGGTCATTGGTTCGATTGGCTTCCTCTGGGCGCTTCATTTCAGGGAGTTCGATGAGTTTGTCTTTCATCAGATCATCAAATATGCCAGAAACATCAGAGTTCAGGAATGGATACTCTTTTTCTTGCATCTCCTTCAGGGTTAACCTTCTTTGCCCCCACTCTTGAGCAACTTGTTTCCCTTTGTCTTTCTTGGCATCGCTATTCTTTCAAACCTTGACAGTAGCAGTGTTTGTGGCCATTGATTCTTTAATGGAGTTTCTGGTATAAGGCTTGCCCCCTTTCTTGGCTTCTTGTCTATCTTTGGACTTGTAAGAATCCGACATTGGCGAGTGCTTGATTCCACTGGCAGCCATGCTCAATTCCATGTCATGAGCTCTCATAGCCAACTCCTCAAAAGTCTTTGGCTTATCCTTTTGAGTATGTAGAGTAAATTCCACTCCATCCCTTGGATGCACATTTCGATAGTAGACTCTCCGGATAATCGGTCCTTATAGTTTAAACTCAAATTTCTCCATCTATTGATATAGTCAATCACTGGCTCTTCCTTCAATTGGCGAGTATTAGTTAGCTCAGTCATACTAACGGTTCTCCTCGTGCTGTAGAAACAATTGAGAAATTCATGCTCCATTTGTGCCCAACTGTCAATGGATTCAGGCTGCAAGTCTATATTTCTATCTAAGGCATTTCCTTTGAGAGAGCGAATGAATTACCTCACCATATGATCTTCATAAGAACCAGCATCATTACACGTCTCAATGAAGTGTGATACGTGCTGTCTTGGGTTTCCCTTGCCATCAAATTGTTGGAACTTGGGAGGCTGGTAGCTAGCTGGTATCTTTAAGTTGTTCACTCTTTTTGTGTATGGCTTGACATAAGTGATGGTAGGCTTGGAAGTCTCCTCAAACCTCTCCTTTATCGTTCCAAGTATAATGTCCTTCAGTTGATCTACTTGGAGCATTCCATCAGCCGAAAGTTGCTCTCCCCTTTCAGTTTGCTCTTTTTCAGTAGTTTGGAATTTTGTGAACTCTTCAACCTCACTCTCGTCCACAACTCCTTTTCCGTTTGCATGGCTAGTCTCCGCAATGTCTCTTTTTTCCATCAGTTGGGAGATCTTTGTGTCTTGGGCCTCTATGTATTTTGTGAGCCCTTCGATAGCTTTTATCATATTTGCTAGTTGCTCCTTAATAGTTGTAGTACATGCCATCATTACTGGAGCTGCACTTGCATCAGACGAAGAGCTTGAAGATGAATGAGGGTGTGAGCATGCAGAGTCCTCAACACTATCCTCCTTCACAGGTGGCTGTTTTATCAAAGCCACTTCGACCGAAGAGTTGGATCCAGAGGAGGCCTCCGACTGAGCTTTCTTTGACATACTCCTTGTGACAACAGCAACATATTCATTCAATGAATCGGAGAGTTTGGAAGCAGCAGTCCTTTCCATTGTGATCTTGACAGGAGTCATTTTGTGTTTTTAAAGTTGTAGAGAGAAGAGATGAGAGGTAGAGATAGTCCCACTGGGCGTGCCAAAATTTGTAACAATAAATTTTCTATTTATAATAAAATAAATACAAGTTGAATTAGAATGATAATCCGGATAGATTGAACTTGAAATTTTAGGAAACAATCTCTATCTATTCTGTGATTCTTCTCTCGAATCAATTTGGACTTTGACTTTGACTTTGTGTGTTGTACTGACTATGTTGACTGCGCTGCCTGTGTATGTTGAGTCGGATCTTCAGTTGAAGCTTGTTCGAACTCGAGTTAGGAGCTTTGTAGCGTTAACCTAGAGGCGTCGAGCCTTTATTCGAATTAAACGTGTTTGCTGTGAAAACACTCGATCTGGGGGCTTAGCACCTTAATCCCGGATCGCATGTCGTTCTTGCCTTGAAGAACACTTGAAGAACTTAGTATATAAAGAACACTCGATCTGGAGGGCTTAGCACCTTAATCCTGGGCCATATGTCGTTCTTGCCTTGAAGATCTTGAGGAGCGTTGCTCGTGCTTCAATCTCTTCTGAGCGTTGTCGTCTTCGGATGCTTCAATGTGTCAAATGAATGAAGGAGGACCCCTTTATATAGGTGAAAGGTAGAGACTCCCTCATTAATGCCTTGCATTCTGATTGGTCCACTCTATTTGGGTCATATCCTGCGGACTTAGGCCTCCACTTGTTTGGGCTGTAGTCAGGCCTATTTTATTTGGGTCTGCTTTAATTTGTATGGGCTTGTTTGACTTAAGTCAGACCTTATTTGACTTGGGCTTGCTTGACTTGGATCAGGCCTCATTTAATTTAAGCCCCCATTTAATTTGTTGGACTTAAATTAATTATCAATTATTTACTAATCTATTTTTAGGAATTAATTTATCTAAATTCCAAAATAAATTAATAATTGATATTTAATCCAGAAAATTCACGTGTCGTCATTTAATTGAACCGTAAATTTTAACTGCTTACAGGGTCGACCCATTACTATAGTATGCTTATTACACTGCTTACAAGATCGACCCATTACTATAATATGCTTATTACATAGGTAAATTATGTTTATTTGTAGTTAAAATATATCAATAATAAATTATATTATAACACCATGAAATTATACTTTAATTCATCACTTATCATATTTTAGAAAACATGCTTTAACACAATAAAGCATACTTTATCTATATAATAAGTATACTTTAACATGTCTCACAAATCGTCTCATATATATAATGTCTCACAAAAAAAATTTCAAAAACAAAATTAAGTACTTGTTATTTTATAAAATTAGAATTTAAGAATTATTATTATTATTTGAATATTATTGTTGATAAAAGAAACCATATAAATTTTTTTTCTTTCTATATATATATAATTAAAAAAACGCTCACCCACCCTTTATATATTATCCCCTCAAATTAAAATTTTTTTTCTTTCCTATTTCATCTCACATCAATTAATATATTTTTAAACATATGAGTGAGGATTGCGTGTGTTCGGGCGCACGCCGTGCGCCTTTAGAATTTATTATTATGGATAAGGATACATTATTTTATTTTAAAGGGTATACACTTTAATTAATAAGGGTACACCATTTTATTCTAAAGGGTATATACTTTTCATTATATTTTTTATTTTTCTTCAGAAAATAAAGGGTACACATCTTTATACTAAAGGGTATACAATTTAATACAAAATTCTAAAGGCACACGGAGTGTGCTTCCGTGCGCCCGGACGCACACAAGTTTTTGCCTTGTAAAATATAGGGTATATATCTTTATACTAAAAGATATATAATTTTGCATAAAATTCTAAAAGTACACGGAATGTGCTCCTGCACACACACACAAGCTTTTGCCTAAACATATATTATCACATACCCATTATACATTAATTTAAAATAAAATTATAACCTACTTACTAAAAATTCAAAACAAATTTATAACACTATTTAGCAAACCACACATACACTTAAAACAACATTTGGGTAAAAACATCTTATGGAAAGACTTCCGTAAAACGAATAATAAGTGATAATATTTTAATTAAAAATAAAATGTAATACTTGAATTTATGAAAAATTATAGTATTATAGTAAATTATCTCATTAATAATTTGTAATATAAATATAAAGTGATAATATTTTTAAGGGAAAATTATAGTAATACTCTCTTTGTCCCATAACAAATTCACATTTATTATTTTTTTTATGTCATAAACAAATTCATATTTATTATTTAAAAATATCAAGCTATCCTAAAAGCAAGTTTAACAAATAACTTTTCTAATACTTTATATTTAAATAAAGAGAAAATCACTAATAGATATACACTTTTAACCTAAATTATTATGAGATACAAGGAATTTAAATAATTAGTCTCACATACAAAATATTAAAGTAAAATACCAAATATAACCTTATAATCTCATACACTTTTAAACCACCAATCCTACCCCTCACCCACCCACCCGCTGGACCGGCGTTGATCTACCGTTGACCGGCATTGACCGGCCGTTGACCGGCCATTAACCGGTGTTGTCCGACCGTTGACCGATGTTGACCGCCTGCCGGACCGTCGTTGGCCGGCCGTTGACCACCGCTGACCGCCGCCGCCTGCTGCCGGAATTTAAAATGTACAAAAATAAAATTGTGCAAAACTAAATTGTGCAAATACATAGGGGAATTTATGGTATCACAATCATAATTGTGTAGTTATGAGTAATAGTACTTTAAGTCATGTAGTTTACAGCAATTATGCATTATTTCATGTACCTTCTAGTAAGTGACCCTTAAATAAATTATAAAGTATGATACTCCCTCCCTCCCAGGTTAAGAGGGTCATTTTACCATTTTGGTCGTCCCACCCAAAGAGTCTCATTTCCTTTTTTGGACACATGGGACCCACTCACACCCACTAATACAATTAAAACATGGGGTCCCCACACCCACTAATACAATTACCCACTACACAGTAAATAATAATACTCCTTAATCCGCGTATCCAAAAGCAAATGAGACTCTAAAGTTGGGATGGAGGGAGTGTGTTATTTGAGGGGATAAATTTATAATTAAATTTTATTTTTTGGGTTGGGATTTCTTAACTGTGAAAGTTTAATGGGACTAACTAAAATTTAACCTGGGTTAGAAATTCCAGGGGATCCTTGGCTAGGAGGTGTGTATGATGATCGGATTTGGAATTTCTCATTCCAATTCCAATTTCAGAGACTGTTTGCTGTTAGGAAGACGATCTTCAAACTCAGTGATGCCTGATTGTTGCTCTTCCCTCTCTTTTTTAATCCCACCAATTCAGTTTAACTAATTGATGAATACTTCTTCTGGATTTATCAATTAATATGTGAGCTAGGGTATTTGGAACTCTCCGTGTTTGCTGATCTACTACAAACTTCCGTGCTAAAGATCACCGGATTACCATTCAAGAAACTCATTTTAATTTAAATTTGGTTTCTAAAGAATTTGATAGATGAATTACAGAGCGGATTGCTTGCATTGTGCATTGTGGCAAACACACCGGCTGAAGTGAAGTATCTCAATCTTCGGTACTACAGTATTTCCATTTCCTGCTACTTGTTCATATGCGTACACCAGATATGTGTATTAGGATACAGCCTTGAACACTTGTAGTATATTCTTGTTAAAGTTGCTTTCATCAAAGTATGTATGCTTTATGCCCCTTTCTAGACCTTATAAATGTTTCCGGATTCCCAGTGATATTTGATAAGTTATTGGGGAGTTCTGATAATAAGGCTCTCTAATTTTCTAATCGATATATTGTGAAATTTTCTGTGATATAAAGATGGAAGTGATTAGATGCAGCTATGTTGCATGATATTGCAATTGCATATGAGTAATGATCATATAAGTCCTTACAGACTGAAACATGATAAGAAAGTTGAACTGTGTGGTTCAAATCACTAAGTATTGCTATGTTATTTCCCTTTTTCATGATTTTGATGTCTTTCTTTCTGGCTTCTCAAAATATTTGCTTATTTTGGATTTAGTTTCAAATTTTACATTTTAATTGCCTTGACTATAACAAAAATTAACATATTATGAGCGAGGTCATACATTTGTGCAACACATTTTCTTGAAGGCATGCATTTTCCTCTTAGTTTCTTTCTTAAGTGTACATCCATTTTGGGTGTGAGCTTAGTTTTTCTATCTTTACAAAACAAGGTAGAATATCTGTTGGATAGAGTGATGTAATGAATAATGGTGGAATTCTGTATTTGTCTTGTTGGTGACCTATGAAACGAGGTTGGTAGTTTCCTACCAATCTCATTGAGTCTTTACTTGTCAATCTCTGCTTAAAAGCTAGAATGGAACGTGCATGCCGCGGATAAATATTACATCAACGCTCAATGAAGGTTCCTCGGTTAAACTTTTTTTTTATTGTGCTAAACATCTACCAGATAAATATTGTGCATATGCTATTATTGTGTTTTTTTTGTAGTCTTCTTCTCCATGTGCTAGGTACTATCCTACCATGATGGATGTTAATTGTGCAAATGAAGTGACTTTTCTTTACCTTTCCAGCTGGAAATAGATTAAACTTTACCAATGACCAACACTCTTTTCTTTTTTTTCTTCAAAATTTAATATTACCAGTTTGATATCTTGCTGTACCACTAACTACAATTCCATGTGCTGTTATTTTGTAAATCTGCTAAATAATAGGAGCCTAGTTTTGCTACAAGATAATGAATGAACATCAATCAGAAAAGAAGATTCTGAATCTTCTTTTATACTTAGTAATATCACAGTGGATGTTGATCTGCCAAATTCTTTAAACCATACCAGAATAAAAAAATATGAGGCTGACAAAAGGCAGGAAGAAGCACCAGAGCAGAAAGAATTTGAACTCTGTGTGTAATATGGATCAGATTATCCAATACTCCATGAACAATAACCTCTTGCTTTTGCTTGTGAGACTTTGCAAGGAGGAAAGCCCTTTCTTCATGTCGAAGCTTTTTCTGAAGAAAGAAGCTAAGTAATTTACACTTCCCTACTCAATTCAATAAAACTGAAGGATTCTTGATTCCTCCAAAAATTTTGCTAACACTAAGACTAAAGCTGCTGCTCTGCTTTGTATATACTGTCTTATCTTGTTACAAGACATTCATTGGAATCACTATTAATTAATAAATCTGATCTGTGCACTATTAAGGGGTTGTTCATCACCAAATGTATGAGAACAGGAGGGACGAAGGAAAACAAAAAAATCTCCGTCTCTATCTCTTAGTTCTGCAAGTGTGGTTTATCAGAATACTGTTTGGTGGACTTGTCATTTCCAATTGGCATTCTCCATGCAGCCAGTATGAATAATGGATGACACCCAGTTTAACTTTCACTTTGAAAGTCCCTCTTATGTTGTACACAACCTTGTTGCTTTGCCCTTGCTTTTGAAGTTCCATAGCAAGATTTGGTGGCAGATGGAGCAGGCCCGACATCACATGGACCGATATCAGCCGTGCTTCTCCAGGACGATTGCTGAACGGTGGAAGAACTTGACTCGCTATTACACTTTCTGAAAAGGAAACCTCAACATGCAGGTACTCAAATCTAACACTCAATTTCCTATTCGGATTTGAAAAATTTGCTAGAAATGTGATGTCACTGTTGATGTACTCTGGAGAGCTGTAGTACATAGGCCTGACGCTTGCTGCTGGGGTATCGAATACTGGATTTCTTGGTTGGACGGTAAGGTAGATGATCAAGGTGGCAATACCAAAGACGATGAGGAGAATGCTGAAGATCATGCAAAGAATCGCGGCACACCATACCATGGGGCTAGTCGTTCGAGGCTTGAGAATCGCCTGCTCTCTCGATCGAAGTTTGCTGCTGTACAGCAACATATCCGGCGTGGCACGCTTAGGTAAGACAATCTGATAAAGAGGGGATGGCTTGACAGAAGGAGTAGTGTGAGTAGGTGATGATGGAAGGGAATCCATTCTGTTTTTGGATCAAAAATAAAAAGAGCTCAAGATGATCCTTTTGTGTGAAGCAATGGCAATTTGGCAATGGAGATGAACATGATTGATTGAGCCTTAATAAACAAGTGGAGTAAAGGAAAGCATGAAAAAAAGAAAAAGCAGCTTTTGAATGTTAGTGGGGGTGCTATTGAAAATCAAGAACAGCAGCAAATACATATAGGATCTAAAGTTGATGAATGTATGTAGGTGAGTTTTATTTGAATTATGTTGTTGCTTTTTGTGGTTAGAGCAAGAAAACGACAAGGGAGGGGGGGAAGTGGGGTTGTGCTCTTTCCACTTTCTTGAATTTGACCTGTCCAAAGAGGGTGATTTCTAGGCCTATGTCTATGAGATCAACGGTGAGATGGGGTGTCACATTTTTCATATCTACCAACTTTTTGCAAGTTAGGCTATATGCTTGCTCACTAAGAAAGGGGAGAAAGGTAGCCAATATGATTAAGGTAACCTCATACTGTGTTCTTTATAACATTCTTCAAAGGGCCGTGGTTGTGTTTTCAACTTAACTTCCTCTTATGAAATTGAACAAACCTTTCTTTATAGCCCATCATTTTTTAGTTTTTGAAAGCTATATTTGGAATTTCAGAATAATAAATAATCGTTATGTTTGAAACTTTGAAATCCATTTCTTCGTCCTGTGTGAACTCGGTTTCATGTATTGAGAAAAGAATTATAACTACAAATTAATATTAAATTCTAAATGTAAAAGTTAATTCCTTGGATTAAAATAAGATATGTATTAGAAGTGTAAAATATTACATAAATCATTATAATGGTACTACAATTAAGGTTTAAATTACCTTAAATTTATGTATATATCAATGGATATATCGAATATTAATATCGATATCAATAAAAATTTAAAAAATCACAGAAACTTAAAAAAAAAAAAATATATATATATATATATATATATATATATATATATATATATATATATATATATATATATATATATATATATATATATATATATATATATATATATATATATATATATATATTTAACTTTGCATTATGTTATAATTATTTTAATATATAAATATAATTTTAAATTATAATAAAACTCATAATATATGAGAATCAAATTAATAACAACATATTCAAATAGTTTGAAATTATAAATAATTATTATTAATTGTTTAATGCATAACAACTAATACAAAATTGATGATTTATGAGGTTCAACGGTAAAACATGGCATGTCGTCTAAATCTACATAATATTTGTTCCAGCTCATCAAATTAAAGAAATTTTGAACATAATTCTAAATGTGTCAATAGTATGTCATTCTATCTTGTTCAATTGTACTAAAATAATTGTATTTTTACTTAAATTGAATTGTATATGTGAACACTCCTCATTCACTAGTTATAATAAAAAATGATAACAATTTTAATTTTAAAAAAATGATAATTAATTAAGAAAACGTAAAATAATCTCACCACGAGATGGTTTTACGCAGGCATTGCTCTATTTGTTATTTTATTTTTTTCAAATTAAACAAGTTAATGACAAAAAAAATGTAATTAGTTGATAAAAGTAAAATATAAAATCATTAAAATGTTCTTTAAAATTATGGATAATTTTTCAATACATCCTCGATATTTCATTGATATTTCTTCTATATATCTTTGGTATATCTCAACATCTGAGAAAATTTGAACGGTGATAAATCGATATACATTATATTGATACTGATATTTCCTCGATATTAGAGAAAAAATATCTTTTCCTTAATATCGATATCGATACTCTAAAAACTTATATATCGATGAAATATCGAAAATAATTTAGGATATTTTAAACCTTCATACAATTATGTCTCAAAAACTAATACTAAATTATAAGAATGTCTTTTGATTCATAATGAATTTAAAATATACAATAGACCTTAAAATTATTAAAATTTGAAAAGTTAAAGCTCTAGTTACACTTACGAAAGAATATTTTTTCTAACTGTTATTTTTTTATTTATATATAAAAGTACTATGAAATACAAATGCTTTCTTTTTTTTAACTGTTAATTTTTATTTTATTTTAAAAGTACTGCGAAATACAATCCGAAGTGGCTAATAGTTAAATTCCATTTCTTTTACAAGTCCATCATATGAAATTATGAATAATAGTATAAGAAATAATAAATGAAAATTAATTGATCAAATAGGGCACGTCGGCATTCGTATACTTTATAAAGTGAGTGGCGGACACAAGAGCAAAATCTTGGAGAACAAGTCTACTTAATTTTGTGTTTTTCATGACAGTCAACATATAAAATCCATATTAATTCATTTTTATATTTCATAACAAGAGAATTTCATGACAGTCAACATATAATATCCATATTAATTCATTTTTATATTTCATAACAAGAGAATGCAGACAATATGCGCATACGTTGGAGTTAGACACAGCTTAAGAAATTCAATGCTCACCAACTTTATATTAAAAGCCGTGTAAATGTAAAGTGTATTTAAAAAAAAAACCACTTTATTATTTAACCATGTATCATTTAATTAATTAATTGTAAAGCACGTACATGTATATTTATACATGTGGTATGCCGTGATGTATATACTCCTTCTGTCAATTAAATATGTTTACCATGATTTTTGCTTTTGCATGCGTTTGAAAGAATATAATGCTCTTGGATTATAAAATTTAAGAAAAATTGTTTTATAACTAATTTTATTAACGTTATGCAGTATTTTTAAATAATAAATAAATTAGTATAAAGTAGTTACATAGAGATAATTACCATTATAAAAAAATATCCCATTTGAAATTAATTATGCAATGTAAAGAGTAGAAAATATCCCATTTGCAACCTACTAGAGACATTTCTAGATGAAGCTGGCAGTTATATTGATCTTGATATTTTGTAGTAACCAACTTTTCCATGCAAAGCTTCCAAGACTTCATGCAGTGCCACCCCCTGCATGTTCTCAACTACCCATGCATATTTGTATCTGAAATTAAATTAACACCCTAAATATCCACCAAAGTTCTTGTATCAAACCTTTCTATCTCCACCTCCCTGATCTGCTCCTTTTAGGACCATCACTTCATGTCAAACAAGCTCAAAGCACACAATTATAGCAAACCTTTCTATCTCCACCTCCCTCTGCTCCTTTTAGGATAATCACTTCATGCCAAACAAGCTAGGATGTTTGGTATAAGTTCTATAATGGTAATGACTAGGAATCATTGAATAGTTAATCATGTCATTATGAGGAGGGAGTTTTTAATGAAAGTAAGAGTAATTAGAATTAATCATCTTTTATTAATCAAGCATCATTAATGAATATAATACTTATTATTCTTATTACCCTCTACAACAATGCTTTAATGAATATAAATACTTATTAATTCTCATTATCCTCCTCTACTAGACTACCACATCCAATCAAATGTCCAATCTTCACCGTAGCAGGGAAGAGCATGATCGGAAATGTGTCCAAATAATGCTAATCTACACTACAAAAAACTATTTTTTACCCACGGAATATTCTGTTGGTAAAAACCTTAATTCCATTGTAAATTTATTTACCAACGGATTAGCAACGAAATCCATTGGTAAAGTGGTGGTTGGTAAATTTTTAGCAACAAAAAATTAATTCCGTTTTGTAAATAATTCCGTTGGTAATCCGTTGCTAAAAATTCCGTTGGTAATTTATATAACGATTCCTTTGATAATGCGTTGGTAATTACCAACGGATTGAATTCCGTTGGTAATATAGAGAATAAATCCGTTGGTATTCTATTGATAATAGAAAAATGTCATTTTAGTTGCTAATCCATTAGTAATTATTAACCGATTGAATTCCGTTGATAAATTACGTTGCTAAAAAATATTTTTTTTAGTGTGATATGTTCAAATTAAATAATTATATATATAATGTACATTTTAATATATGATCTTACAGAAGACGCATTTTAATTAATAATGATAGTATTCTCTCGTGTCCCTGAACAATGTTCACCTTTATTGTACTAAAAATGTTAAGAAAAAATTATGTTTTGACTACTTTTTGCATAATATAATACTTTTAAGTAATAAATAAAGTATAAATATATTATGTATGAAAAAAATGAATGACATATATTTTAATTAATACTTCCTCCCTCATATTGAAAAAAATGAATGACATATATTTTAATTAATACTTCCTCCCTCATATCATATTGAAACGTACGCTAATGGGACAGGGAGTATACACTTTTGAAATTTTTGATTAGATTGATATCTTTTTGTAGGGGGTGAACAATGACGTGGAGAGAGCAATGAAAAAAAAGATGAACAATCTTTATGAGCAAGGGAGTATTAGATTATGGGAAACTATACAGGAGGAAGGAAGGAGGTTGGAGAAACCATTGAGCAGTGATATACGACATAGTTAAACAAATAAATTTCATTGGTAGGCACTAATATTTGTATCCTTTCTCATACAAACTCTGCGCCGCCTCATCACCACCAGCTCCGCCGCCGTACTTCCCCAGTGTCGCCTCCGAGTTTGCCCTGCACCGTTCCAAGAACGCTGCCTGTGCTTTCTCCACCTCCTCCTTCTTCCCTCCCCATATCTTCAGTGTAGTCTTCTGCAGAGCCCGCCCGAATGAAAACGACAGCGTCCATGGCTTCACCGCATCCAGCTTATTCATCGCGTTCAGATTTACCGTCGCCTCCTCCTCGCTCTGTCCGCCCGACAAGAACACTATCCCCGGCACCGCTGGTGGCACTGTCCGCCGCAGCGCCGCCACTGTGTACTCCGCGATCACCTCAGGAGACACCTGCAACCACCTCACGAAATTAATCAATTTTATTACTCCTATCATATATATATATATATACTCTTTCTTTTTGCAAGAGGTTTCTAAATAATTTATTCGTTCTAAACCTTCTAATTTTGTTCTGATTTCCTCCAAAAATAATATTTTTATCAAATTCGTCTCATAATTTTGTAAAAATATTGATTCAATCATATTCTATTAAATTAGAAAAATTAAACATTTTTAAGTAAAAATACTATCCATACATCGCAACTTTAATTCACACTTTCTGTTTTGATAAGTCAAAACTTCAGTTTCACACTCCCGTAAAAGGAAAAAACAACTAATTAATGTTTCTCTTTTAACACACTTTAATTTCAAATGTATCATCATCTTTTTAACAAACGTAATATACATTATCATTAATTTATTACTTTAAAATAACAAAAGTAACTCAAAAAGTGACTTTTATTAATATTCGTGCAAACAATAAATATGAATATGCATTCCGAATGGACGGAGTATTTTGCTAAGAATTTAAAAGTTATGATATAGTATGAAGATGAATTCTAGAGGGAGTATTTTGCTAAGAATTTAAAAGTCGTGTGACTATGTAAAAAAAAAATTAATTTCTTGAGATTATTTTGAAAAAAAAAGTAAATTTATATTGACGAATTCTTTTAGTACGTACCTTGGGGCTATCTGATCCAGGGGTGACCATGTTAGGTTTGAGGAGAGTCCCTTCGAGAAGCACGTGATGATCATTCAGCGCCTTGTAAACCGCCGCCAGCACCGTCTCCGTCGCGGCGGCGCATATCTTGATGTCGTGGCTTCCGTCGGTCAGAATCTCGGGCTCCACGATCGGCACGAGCCCGTTTTCCTGGCAAATAATAGCGTAGCGGGCCAACCCCTGCGCGTTCTGCTGAATACTCAACTCGGAGGGCTCGTTGGGCCCGATCTTGAGGACGGCCCGCCACTTGGCGAAACGGGCCCCCGCCTTGTAGTACTGCTGGCAGCGGGCCCCCAGGGAGTCGAAACCCTGGGTGGTGGTCTCGCCGTTGGAGCCGGCGATGTCGACGGTGCCCTTGTCGACCTTGATGCCGGGGATGACGTTGTTCTCCTGCAGAACGTCGACGAAGGGCTTGCCGTCGGAGGTTTTCTGGTAGAGGGTTTCTTCGAAGAGGATGACGCCGGAGAGGAAGGAGAGGGCGGAGGGGGAGGTGAAGAGGAGCTCGCGGAGGGCTTGGCGGTTCGACTCGATGTTCTCGACGTTGATGCTGGCTAGACGCTTTCCGATGGTGCCGGTGCTCTCGTCGGCGGCTAAGATGCCCTTCCCCGGCGTCGCGATCAGCTTGGCGTTCTTCATCAGTTCCTCTGCACATGACCCACCATTTCACAATTACATGTAAGGAATTTATATACGTAACTTTTAATCGTTCACTCTCCCACAAAATAAAATATCTGATCTAAAACCAAAACTACATATTATTATAAAAATACCATCTTTTCTTTTCACACATAATATACCTTATACATTCTTTTATTATCTAAAGATACCAAATTCCTCCCCAAAGTCAATAAAATTAATAAAAAATAATATTTTTTTAATATCCGTGGTACATGTTTTTTTTTAATATTTCTTAAACTGTTGTAGTTGTATCCAACTTTCAGGAGTTCTATTTTTTAATTAAAATTTTAATATGATTTTTTTTCCTACTTAGTAATTAATCGTGTTTTGTGCAATCGTTGACAACCTAAGCAGTAAGAAATCCAACTATTATACTACCAAAGGGATCCCCTTTTAAAATGTTGAAAATTTTAAAAGCGTTGTTGTGTCAACACTTTAAAAAAGTTGGGATATTGAACGTTAATTGGAATAAGGAATCTCATCTTAGGACATAATTTTACTCACTCCAATCATTATTCATTTAAAGATGTAATACATCAAAATAGAGGGTGATTTTGGAGTGCATTTGATGCCACCTTTAGCTTATAAATTTAAAGTGAGGGTATTGGGTAGTTTTAGTTATTTTATTTTATTTAATGGTAGATATTAAACAAAAACTTAATCCAACGATTAATATAATGATGCACCATGTGCACCCAAATTGGACTCAAAAAAGAATTACAAAATATAAGTGTTTGTAAAGAATGTAAAATTGCGCAGGGATGGAGTAAAAATTAACTGCTAGTCATTATTTTTAACTTCTTTTATTTTTCTGTATTAGTTGGGTAATTAATAACCTATTATACATTAATACAGGATGCTGGTTATATTATAGAGTATGATAAGGAATAATCCTAAGCCTAAGGTCTATAACTACAGCACATGCAGGATGGATAGGTGAGAAAAGATTGTAATGATGCGTCAGCAACCATATGAAATTAAAATGCACGTGTCAAATGAGGTCATACTGTAAACAAAAAGAATAAATTAGTTCCCCCCCAAGGCGATTTGCATCAGCGTGGAATTGCTTCTTAAGAAGACGAGATTTAGTGAAATTAATACGTAATGCTCAATTCTTTTGCATCAACTAAATGAAAAAGAATATCTATCATTAAGTATCATTTCCACATGACAACATACAACACTCCAGAGAGGAGTAATCAAACAGGTTAATAGAGTGGTAGGACGATAATGAAAAACGAGTATGGGTATATTGTTGGAATTGGTTAAATGTAGAAGTGGGTCAAGCCCACCTTTGACCAATGTTCTTGTAATTTTCGTTTGTCAAAAATGAAAACAAATTGCATATTTGGAAACTACGTTTCGAGTAGATGAATTTAGTGTATACGTTTGCTCAAATCCAATTCCGGGTGAATGAGTAATTAATACATAAAGTTTGCAATTAATTACAAGAAAAATAAGGAAAAATGAAGAGTAAATGTTGAAGTGAGAAGTTATCCCACATTGAAAAAAGATGAAAGAATTGAACTCCTTATTACTACCTACACACATTATTGAATTAAATTAAATGTGTGGACCACATGGTGCAACCAACCAAGCCACGAGCCGCACCCACGCTTGTACATAGTTACACTCATTTTGGACCCGAACTAGGGTCCGATGGGTTAGACTTGGGTACACGTAGGGTGCACCGTACGCACCGGATCGGGTCGGTCGTCCGGGTCGCTGAAGGGCCGGGTCTGGTCACCGGACCGGGTCTGTTCGGGCCTGATTCGCGGGCCCATTTGTGGTTCAAATCAAAAATGTGGAGGGAAGGATTTGGCTCCAAGAATTTGAATTTAAATTCAAATTGAAGGGATGCAATCTTAACCATTAGATCAAGCCTTTAATCAAAAGGCATGATCCAAGGGTCCAGAATGAATCAAGGCATCCATTCTGAAAAAGCCTCACAACTCTTCAACTATTATAAATAGGCCCCAAAATCATTTGTAAAAATCATTCCAATCCTGCATTCAATACTTGCATATTACATTCTAGTCCATTAGTTCTAGAATTATCCTACCCGAGTCCGAAAGTTCTAAAATATTAGTTCGTTCGCCGATAATTTTGGACTAGTTGTGCTACAAGTCCAAAATTCAAAGTCGTTGTATCTTGGAGGCGATTGCTATAGTCCGTAAGCACCTGAAGTACGGAGCAATTTCGTCTTAAGGAGAAAGAGTATAACTCTTGACTCGACTTTACCAAAAGTAATCCATAAGCCGTTTTAAATACTACCCCATATACCCAACAATCTTAAGACGAAATTTTTTTGTATTTAAAGATGGCTACTGATGTACCTGCTAATGTTACTACTGCACCGGTACCTGCTACTGTTACTACTGCACCTGTTCACGCCGAGAGACCACCTAAGTTCGATGGAACGGAATTTAAGCGCTGGCAACAGAAAATGCTGTTTTACTTAACAACACTCAACCTCGCCCGTTTTTTGACGGAAGTTGCTCCAACGGTTGAAGAAGATGAAAATGATGATCAAAATAAAGTTGTCGTTCAAATCTGGAAATATAGTGACTTCATGTGTCGTAACTCCATTCTAAATGGGTTAGATGACTCACTCTATAATGTTTATACAGATTTTAAAACTTCTAAAGAACTATGGGAGTCACTTGAAAAGAAGTACAAAGCGGATGACGCCGGAATGAAGAAATTCATAGTCGGACGATTCCTCGAGTACAAAATAGTGGACTCCAAGACTGTATTGGATCAAGTTAGAGAACTACAACTGATCTTACATGGCATCCATGCCGAGGGTATGGAATTGAGTGAATCTTTTCAAGTAGCTGTTTTAATTGAAAAGCTACCGCCTCTGTGGAAAGATTTTAAAAACTATCTCAAGCATAAAAGAAAAGAAATGATGCTTGAAGACTTGATCGTGAGACTAAGGATCGAAGAAGATAATCGAAAGTCTGAAATCAAGTCAAGCAAAGAGGCAAGAGTTAATTTGGCTGAATCCAGAAAAAACAAAAAGAGGAAGCGGAATGACAAAAAGCAAAAGCCTGCAAAGAAGATTAAAGGCAACTGCTACAACTGTAACAAGCCCGGACATATGGCGAAAAACTGTCGTCAACCAAAGAAGGAAAACAACAGCCGAGCTAACCTAGCCGAAGAGAAGTCTGTATCCGCCAAACTAAACCTAGCGGCTGTGGTCTTTGAAGCAAACCTTGTGGATAATCCACAAGAATGGTTTGTGGATAGTGGAGCAACAAGACACATCTGCTCGGACAAGAAAATGTTCTCTACCTACATCCCGATAAATGGTAGAAAATTATTTATGGGAAATTCTTCAACATCTGAAGTCATTGGACTAGGCAGAATTGTGTTGAAGATGACATCGGGAAAAGAGCTCCAACTTGTGGATGTGTTGCATGTCCCTGACATCCGCAAGAACTTAGTATCTGGATCATTGCTTAGTAAAGCCGGATTTAGACAAGTGTATGAGTCTGACAAATATATACTATCCAAAAGTGGAATGTTTGTAGGAAAAGGTTACCTTGAAAAGGGTCTTTTCAAACTAAATGTAATGACTGTACACCGTGATATTAAAAATAAAGGAAAAGTTATTTCTTACTTGGCCGAGAGTTCTAATATATGGCATGATAGATTAGGACATGCAAGTTTAAATTCACTAAGAAAATTAGTCAACTTAAATTTGTTGCCAATAATGGAACTAGATCCACAAAAGAAATGTGAAATTTATGTTGAAGCAAAAATGACAAAAACTCCATTTCATTCAGTGGAAATAAGTACTACACCTCTAGAACTAATCCATACTGATATATGTGATTTAAAGTTCGCACCAACAAGAGGGGGTAAGAATTACTTCATTACATTTATCGATGATTGCACAAGGTATTGTTATATATATCTTCTAAAAGGGAAAGATGAAGCAATAGATGCATTCATAAACTTTAAGAATGAAGTCGAAAATCAACTAAGCATTAGAATCAAAATGATTCGAAGTGATAGAGGTGGAGAATATGTGGCTCCATTTGAAGAATTTTGTCTACAAAATGGCATTATTCATCAAACTACAGCACCATACTCACCACAATCTAATGGCGTTGCAGAACGAAAAAATAGAACTCTCAAAGAGATGATGAATGCTATGTTGATTAGCTCGGGCCTATCCCAGAACATGTGGGGAGAAGCGGTGCTTTCGGCAAACCACATTCTTAATAAACTACCACACAAGAAAAGAGATAAAACTCCATATGAATTATGGAAAGGAAGGAAACCGTCATATGGTTACCTCAAAGTGTGGGGGTGCCTAGCAAAAGTTGAGGTACCTAAACCAAAACAAGTAAAGCTAGGACCCAAAACAGTTGATTGCATCTTTATTGGTTATGCATACAATAGTAGTGCATATCGTTTCTTGGTTCATAAGTCAGAAGTTCCTGAAATGAATGAGGGAATGACTATTGAATCTAGAAATGCAGTGTTCTTTGAGAATATTTTTCCTAAGAAGGAAAAACAAGAAGTGAGCTCGCATAAAAGAACTCATGACGCTATAGAAAAAGGTTCACCTCAAAGGGAGGAAGAACCAAGGCGTAGTAAAAGAACCAAGAAGGAAAAGTCATTTGGTTCTGATTTTATAAGCTACATACTAGAAAATGAACCAAGGACAATACATGAAGCATTGTCTAGTCCAGATGCTCCTCTCTGGAAAGAGGCTATCAACAGCGAAATTGAATCCATTATGCAAAACCATACTTGGGAGGTGGTCGATCTCCAACCGGGCAACAAACCTTTAGGATGCAAATGGATCCTAAAGAAGAAATACAAGGCTGATGGTTCAATTGACAAATACAAGGCTCGCTTAGTAGCTAAAGGATTCAAACAAAAGGAAGGATATGATTTCTTCGACACATATTCACCTGTGACAAGAATTTCATCCATTAGAGTTCTCATAGCAATTGCAGCTTTGCATAATCTTGAGATACACCAAATGGATGTCAAAACAGCTTTCTTAAATGGTGAATTAGAAGAGGAAATGTATATGGAACAGCCTGAAGGGTTTGTTGCCCCTGGCCAAGAAAATAAAGTGTGCAAGTTAATAAAATCCTTATACGGATTAAAACAAGCACCTAAACAATGGCATCAAAAGTTTGATCAAACTATGCTATCAAATGGATTCAAAATCAATGAATGTGATAAGTGTGTCTACATAAAAGGCACGCCTAATGAGTATGTAATTGTATGTCTATACGTAGACGACATGCTCATAATAGGAAGTAATCACAAAGTGATTGTGAATACTAAGAACATGTTAAAAAGGAATTTTGACATGAAGGATATGGGTGAGGCTGATGTCATACTAGGGATAAGAATCTCTAGATCACCTGATGGAATTGTCTTAACACAATCTCACTACGTAGAGAATATACTTAAGAAATTCGATGCCTTTGACTTACCCTCGGCTAAAACTCCTGTGGATGTGAATTTACATCTAGCCAAAAATAAAGGCGAACCCATATCACAACAGAAATATGCAAGAATTATCGGAAGTTTGATGTACTTAACAAATTGTACACGTCCGGATATAGCATACTCTGTTCATAAACTTAGTAGGTTCACAAGCAATCCTAATAAAGAACATTGGATAGCATTGACAAGAGTACTTAGATATTTGAAACATACTCTAAGTTATGGGATACTGTATACAAGATATCCAGCCGTAGTCGAAGGATTCACGGATGCTAATTGGATATCTGATTCAAAAGACTCCAAATCCACAAGTGGTTACGTATTTACCATAGGTGGTGGAGCAGTATCATGGAAATCTTCTAAACAAACATGCATAGCTCGTTCCACAATGGAGTCGGAGTTCATTGCATTAGACAAAGCTGGTGAAGAAGCCGAATGGCTTAGAAACTTCTTAGAGGATATTCCTTGTTGGAGCAAACCAGTGCCTCCTATAATGATACATTGCGATAGCATGGCAACTATTGGGAGAGCACAAAGCAACATGTACAACGGTAAATCTCGACACATAAGGAGGAGACATAATACCGTTAGGCAATTGATCTCTAGTGGGATAATTTCCATCGACTATGTAAAGTCTAAGGAAAATATCGCGAATCCGTTGACAAAAGGCATAAATAGAGATCTAATGACAAGTGCAGTAATGGGAATGGGTTTAAAATCCACGCACTAAAGAACGTTTATAGCGGTAACTTAACCATGATGATTGGAGATCCCAAGAACATGGTTCAATAAGACAACTAAGTTATAAGTGTTCCGAAATAGTACTTGAAATATAATCTCAACTCATTCTCAAATCAAGTGCAAGCCTGCAGAAGTGTGGTAGAGGGTAAGCCTTAAAAGCTTTTAATGATTCCTATACCTTAAAAGTGGAGTATAGCAGGATACTCTACATAGGAGATCACTTATATAAGTGTGAAGTTTGGCCGCTTCGAATGAGAAAAAACACTTATGAATCCAAGATGGTCCAGGGCCGAATTGGACACAACGTGAGAACGAAGAATATTAGAATTGTTATTGTGTGGGTGTCGTTGACTTGATTTACATAAAATGTTGACTAGTTCAAAACATCATGTTCACTAAGCAGCAAGTAAATCCGATGACATTCTACTAAGGAAGGTTCAAAGCCGGAAGCTACCTATCCTGATGCAATAGCAGTTCGTCGGAACTTTCGATAGAGTCTACATGCATTAATTACATTCATGTGGGGGATTGTTGGAATTGGTTAAATGTAGAAGTGGGTCAAGCCCACCTTTGACCAATGTTCTTGTAATTTTCGTTTGTCAAAAATGAAAACAAATTGCATATTTGGAAACTACGTTTCGAGTAGATGAATTTAGGGTATACGTTTGCTCAAATCCAATTCCGGGTGAATGAGTAATTAATACATAAAGTTTGCAATTAATTACAAGAAAAATAAGAAAAAATGAAGAGTAAATGTTGAAGTGAGAAGTTATCCCACATTGAAAAAAGATGGAAGAATTGAACTCCTTATTACTATCTACACACATTATTGAATTAAATTAAATGTGTGGACCACATGGTGCAACCAACCAAGCCACGAGCCGCACCCACGCTTGTACATAGTTACACTCATTTTGGACCCGAACTAGGGTCCGATGGGTTAGACTTGGGTACACGTAGGGTGCACCGTACGCACCGAATCGGGTCGGTCGTCCGGGTCGGATCGGATCACCGTGCCGGGTCTGTTCGGGCCACTTGCCGGGCCGGGCCTGATTCGCGGGCCCATTTGTGGTTCAAATCAAAAATGTGGAGGGAATGATTTGGCTCCAAGAATTTGAATTTAAATTCAAATTGAAGGGATGCAATCTTAACCATTAGATCAAGCCTTTAATCAAAATGCATGATCCAAGGGTCCAGAATGAATCAAGGCATCCATTCTGAAAAAGCCTCACAACTCTTCAACTATTATAAATAGGCCTCAAAATCATTTGTAAAAATCATTCCAATCCTGCATTCAATACTTGCATATTACATTCTAGTCCATTAGTTCTATAATTATCCTACCCGAGTCCGAAAGTTCTAAAATATTAGTTCGTTCGCCGATAATTTTGAACTAGTTGTGCTACAAGTCCAAAATTCAAAGTCGTTGTATCTTGGAGGCGATTGCTATAGTCCGTAAGCACCTGAAGTACGGAGCAATTTCGTCTTAAGGAGAAAGAGTATAACTCTTGACTCGACTTTACCAAAAGTAATCCATAAGCCGTTTTAAATACTACCTCATATACCAAACATATATTAACAAAATTCAGAAGGAAGAACGTAGGAAAGGGTAAGTTGCATGTGCATATGAGAGAGAGAGAGAGAGTAGCCATACCAGCGTACTTCCCCACAAAGGCAGACATGGTTGGGTTGGCCTTTTGGATAAGCAATTTGAGTAGCTAAGATTTAACAAGGCAAATGCACAAGACTACTGTATATAGAGGGACAGAGTTGGACGGAATATACACGTGTCCCAACACCAGCCCAACGAAGGTTATCGCTCTCGGATAGATTAATGAGTGGAGTCATCTCTCTCCCATTATCCTATTTTCTTCTTCTTTTTTTTTCTTTTCCCTCACCAATAGTCCCATACTACTATAATTTACTAAAAATATCATAACTCTTCCTTTTCTGTACGGACCAGAAATTTATTCAAATATCTATTTCCCTCAGTCCCATATCATCCTGACTTCCACCAATACCCTCGCAAAATAATTCAACAATTTCAAAAATTACTTTAATTTCAAACTTATCATTATTTTTTCACTCATAACATTACTCTACACTTTTATCACCTAAAAATATTAAAATACCCCAAAAATCAATCAAATTGATTAAAGAAAAAAACAAACTTTTCTTGAACGGCAAGAAACAATAAATGTGAAACCAACTATTAAAATGCAAAAGCTAAATTACCCCTTAACCCCATAAAGTAGGAATAAATGAAAATAAAAAATAAGTTATTTTAACTGGAGACTCTTTTATTTAGAGCCAATAAAAGGGTGGGTGGTAGTGAGATGACAAATGGATTTACCTCACCCATGGCCAACCTGTATATATATATATATATGGCATAAAATAGGAGCTTAATCTGCCAATGCGATTCTAAACCAAGTAGCTCAGCTCAATTACAAAATTTTTTAGCAATCAGCTAATTATTACTTTATCCATACTCAGGCTCATATTCTTCAGAGTTTGTGACTCAAATTAATTCGCAAATACCAATCCACTCTCAGACAACTGCATCAATCGTCATCTGTCCCAAAATATCGGTCGCCAAACTCACCCATACCAGGGATTACACGGTAATCGTCGTTCAAACCGATTTCAATCTCTGACGTCACTATCTTTACCCGAGGGAAGTGTTTGCACACCACATGTACTCCTTGAGGTGCCTGAATATTCAGGATTCCAGTTCAGATTAATGCTTCAGGAGAAATTAGACAACTGTCGACGGATGCTCAACTTACAGAAATTAGATTGAGGAATATTATGTTGCCCTCTGGTACACCTTTCTTTATAAGTAGAGAAATTGCTTGAACAGCTGAATTTCCTGAAGATAGATTGGAATATATGAGCAGCCACCTTATAACATTATAAGAGCCACAAGCAAAACTACTAAAGCTACCGGAGATTGCCAAAAGACCAAATCAAATGGGAGAAGTTTTACAACTATCTTTACTAAATATAGATTTTTCACAAAGAGAAAAAGCACTGCATGCGCACTATGAACAATAACAAGACTGACCCGTGCCCAGAATTGGATCCAACAACAAGACATGTCTATCAGAGATGTCTTTTGGTAGTTTTTCATAGATAAGCTGCATATAGGACAAACAGTTTCACCAGACATTAATCAAAACAAAACCCAACTTGAGGAAAAGTAATGGCTAACACAGGGATACGAGTAGTTTCAGCTTACCTGTTGACCATTATCACCTTCCCTGTGTATAAGAATTTTGCCAATTTTGATCCCTTTGCAACATGCACGCAAGGCGTTCTCCATGCTCTCACCACTTCAAATGTTTGAAATATTCAGAAAACCAAAATATTTATTAAAAATAAAAAATAAAAAAATAAAAACAAAAACAAAAACAAAACAAAACAAAACAAAACAAAACAAAACAGAAAAGCTCCATGAATAAAGAATGAAGAAGAAAATAAGTTAATCCTTCCAGCTTCCACCTTCTGATGACAGAGACACCGCATAATCTTTTGCAGAAGTCTACTCCAGAGTACACAGATCCTGCATTACAGATGGATTAAAGAATTTATTGCAAATCTTTCAAGCATTGTACAGTGCCAAAACACTCACATGCACAAGTGTGATCAACACCAAGTTGGTGTAACCCAACTCAAACACGCTCTCTGAGACACGTAAAAACATCAAAATGGTGTCCTTATCCATGTCCTTAACAGTTCATACAAGCTATGAACTGTATTCAGAAAGTCAGTCAGTCAGCCTCCTAATCTCAATATCAACCTCCAATATGATTAAACTAAACTTCCAACTCATAATACCAATAACAAAAATTATTCTCCATAAACTTAGCGTTCCAAATACTTCTTTATAGTTCGTGACTGGGAATGCCACTTCACTTACTGAAAGAGGACTTATAGTAAATGAGTGAAGCGGAAGAACTACCAAAAACTGAGCATATGTAAAGATTACTGATGATTGTGACTCACCAGTAGGAGTGACCACTTGCTTTTCTGTAAATGGAAGATGCCCAAGACCATGTTCAACAACCTAATACGCAGGAAATTATACTGAATGAGCAACTAATGCATGAAGGTTATCCCTATTAAAACATTGGCAACAGAAATAAATCTTAAGACTCAGACAACCCACCAATCGGATCAACCGGTCAGAATAAAAAACAAAGTCATGTTTCGTTGTTTGAGCATCACGTATAAGCGTATGCATACCTCTTATCTGGATAAGAAAACAGATGTTAAGAAATCAAAAAGAAAAGTGAAAAAGATTATGGTTGAGGATAAACATCGAGTTTCAACTTAACTTAAATCAAAAGGTTACTCAAGATTCATATTAGAATATGAAATACAGAATAGAATCATGAACTTATTAGATTAGCATGATGGAACTATTACCTGAAAAGTTGATTGAATGACATACAAATTAGGATAGATTTTACAAAGATCATGTTGACCAAGTTTAGTACGAATATGCTGTACAATCAAGTCAATTGCGACGTGATTGTCTCCTCCACGAGGAATAATAATGTCGGCATACTTCTTCGTTGGAAGAATAAAATCATCGAAAGCAGGCTTTACAAATTTTGAGTACTGCATATAGATGAAACCTGATGGTTAGTAAGCGAAGACTTCCTTACATACCATAAATGCACTAATTGTAGCTAAGAATCAGTATTACAATTAAGAGAAAAAAAAAATTGGAATTTAGAAACATCAGACAATCTTCAAATGTAGGACATGCACCAAATGGAAGAAAATCTCGAGAATATATATTATATAATCATGATTACTACTATCGTGTACATAAAATACAAGATAAACAAAAATAAAAATTGTGTAACCTTGAATTATTAACATTTGTCAACAAGCCTCGTTATGCATGGAGAGAGTTACTTAGGAGTATGTATTTAAGGCACATGTGGATGTTTATGCAGAAACAAACAGAAATACATAAATTTTCCAAGGTATTGGATCTATTATACATAAAATTCTCTCAGTTTATCCTTTAAGTATTGATTGTGTCCATTCATGATTTGTCAGAGATGCTTTCATAAGCTATGGATCATTTCGTTACTAAAGAGGCAGATAGAAACCTAGTTACAAGCAGGGACGAAAATATCCCGATATATCCACGATATATCCATTTTTTGAGAGTGCCGATATCGATATGGGGGAAAAGGATATATCTTTTCTGATATCGAGGATATATCGGGATATATCGGAAAATATCGGTAAGAATATCGTTATCGAATTGGCGCAGTTCAAATTTTTCCAGATATCGGGATATATCGAGGAAATATCGATAAAATGTCGACAAAAATCGAGGATATATCGGATATATCAAAAATTTATCTATAATTTAAAAAAAATATAAAATAATTTTTTTATCTTACTTTTACTAACCAAATACGTTTTTTTGTTATTAATATGTTCAATTTTAAAAAAAATAAAGCAACACTTGCATGAAACCATCTAATGGTGCAATTGTTTTACTTTTAATTAATTAATTATAACTTTTATTAAAATTGTTATCACTTTTCATTAACATTATTATGACTAAGTAAATCAAGAGGGTTCATGTACACTTAATATTGTGACTAAAATACTGACATAGAATCACTTGCTATTAGTATTGACTCGATGAGCTTGGATACAGATCGTAGTGATCAAGAATTATGTGGTCATGATTCACGAGGTAAGTCACAATTTAATTGGAGCAATTCAAGTCATTTTGATTACCCTATCCCTCAATTGCCATATGGAGTAGGTTCAATCATGCCTCACCAACATGGTGATTGGATTAGCCCACATTATCCAATCCATGGTCAAACAGTTGGAAAAGATAGAACGACATACTACTGGCACATTCAGAACTATGTTCAGAACTTCTCTAATTCGATGAGCTGGTACCAATATTGTTTAGATCTAGACGGCATGACATGTTTTACATTTGAGCCTCATAGATCATCATTTTGGTATTAGTTATTATGTATTAAACAACAAGTATTAATTATTGTATCACTCCAGACTATTTAAATATGTCGTTAATGATTTGCTTATCATGTGTTATGACTTATGAGTTTTATTGAGATTTTAAAGTGTATTTAAATATTAAAATTAGTTATAATATATTGAAAAGTTAATAAATTAATTTTCTTCTATTTTTTTTCAAGTTTCCGTGATTTTTAAAATTTTTTCCGATATCGATATCGATATTCGATATATCCATCGATATATCCGTAAAATTGAGGTACCGATATTTTAACCGATATCGATATTTGCTTCCTTGGTTACAAGTGCATATAAATAACACAGGGTTGCCTGAGATTTACATTGCATAAGGACTCTGGCTTTGGATTGTAGGCTAAATTATGGGGAAAAAATTTTGGCTGATAGTTTGTCAAATGACAACATTTGACATTAGGGCCACATGCCTACATATGTGAAGCACAGTTATGTGGTTCATATTCCCATAAATGACCTATTCATTTTGACACAACACTAAACCTAACCCAGCTTTGAGATTGAGCAATAAAAAGTCAATGAGGAAAACTCTAATCTACTTGAAGAGCAAGTACATTGGCTTTCTGCCGACTTTATCATTGCTTTTATTTCTCTATTAGTTATATTCAGTCCCATTCAAAGGGAAGACCGTATGAATGATAATTTATGGATGGCCAGTGTCTAATGCCTATCTGCGTTGAAAATTTACTTCAAAAAGAATAATAAATTGAATTGCTGAATCATCAGATAAAGCATTCTTCCAGTTTTTATTATTATAAATTCATTAAGCTCTACTCATCACTACATCCCACATGCCAGGATTCAGAACACCTTATCCAATGCCGCATTTAAAATTTAATCAAAAAGTGCATATTGATAATCAGTTCAAAAATTTTTAGCATCAAGTTCCAAATTGAAGAGAGAAAACTAATCAGTGAGTGTTCGGGAATAAGGTGAATCAAATTATATTAGTTTATGACTTTACCATTGATGAGGGATAAAATATTTTGTTACCTGATCGAGCACCATACCAATATCTCTTCCCTTTTCCACTGTGTCGCGCCTAATTCTCCTTGCTAGACGTACATCGGCGTCTACATGGCAGATTTGATATCATGAGAACCAAGGGCACAATAACAAAGATGATTAGCTGCATAAACAATCTTTCAAGAAGCTATAGGAAAATGAATGGTAAGAGAACGAAAATCGACTTGACATCACTCTAGAGCTTAAGCATGTCAGACTGCTAAATTTAAGTGATTTTATACTTTAAATGTCATCCTTGATCTACTCTTAAATGAACTAATTATATTTTTAAAGATAAGTCATACTTAACTGAGAAACTGCTAAAGACTACTTGTTCAACATATAATGATGCAATTAATAAGGAGTAGAAAGAAAAAGAACCTGTATCCACAAAAATTTTCATATTCATAAGGTCTCGGACGCGTGGATCATGGAAGATGAGTATGCCTTCTAAAATAATGACGTCTGAGGGATTTACCTGAATAATGAAGCCAAAAGGAAATGAGTCACAAAAGAGAACGAGAAAAAGAAAAGAGAACTCAGAAAAATAGAAAGAAAGGTACTCTTCGAAAAGGGAAGACGTCATTTTTATAACTCTTGAAATCATATTTTGGAATATCTACTGCCTGCCCATGTTTCAATTTCTCCATATCACTCAACAATTGCTCAGTGTCGAAAGCATCTGAATCAGAAGGAAAAAGAAATTAGTTAACAATAAAATGAAAAATGATCAACCGGAAAATGCAACTGATATCCAGCAGAGTGGCATTTTCTGACAGATCAAGGTAACAAATTACACATGGCTTCATTGACTTGGACTGTTTTAATACCTCGGTAATTTTCCCTGGAATTGCTGTTATCTGAGGCAAAGACTTATTACCAGGCAAGAAAGCAGAGGCTGCAGTTTTTTAAAGAAAGGCACTCCTAAGAACTATATTTTATTTTAGTTCAAGATTATGTAGACAGGAGCTTAATATGATATCATGACAGAAAAGGAAACTAGAAACATTGAAAAGAATTGGATAATAAGCATCAGTATATTGCAAAGACCATAGAGAATGCTGCCAAATAAATCATAATAATAGAGGACGTTAAAATGCAAACATAGCAATTTCAACCACATAATCAAGTTTTGGCTGGAGAATAGAATACTCGTATAAGCATGAAGAAAACTGAGAACAAGATTCACAATGGCAGAGCTCTTCCTATATCAGAAGACTTACAAAAATAAACATGTGGTTCAATTAGGATTGAAGACCTGATGTAGAATAAACACACTATAATAAGACAATACCAACCAGGATGGTCAAAGTTGTATTCGTGAACTTTTTTAAGTTCCTCTGATGTCAAATTGTGATAAAAGGAGTCCTGTGAAAATGACAAATGCAAAAGAGTATTAGATAGAGGACAATGCATATGAAATTTCACGGCATTGTTTGAGATTCTGCACGCATGAAATTTGAAAAATACTACAGCCAAATGGGATACAACCAAACAATCTGTCTTTGTTGGCTTTAAAACAGGAAGAACTGCTGAGATTTCATTCTTTGTAACAATACAAACTAAAAGATTCAAGAGGACAACAAGAGTAATGGTTCAGTTTATTTAAAATTTCTTTTTAATTATTACCTTTTTTTTTTATTGGGTAAGAAGACTAAGGTAGTAAGGTAAGCCAAAGAACTCAGCTCCATACGATCACTATAATTAACAAAGACGTACAAGGAATCCAGGTAAGTGTAATTTAATACCAAGGGATTCATAAACATGATCTCAATCTCAAAAGAAATTAAAGAAGGATTTCTGCAGACGGCTCATACTCCAAGGGTAAGTGTTAAAAAATTATGCAAAATGGAGAAATCAATAGGATCATCAAAGGTAAAAACAAATGTGTGTTACGTCCCCATTCTTCCCAGCACACTTAAAATTATTCAGGATCAACTAGCTATATTGAGTATGGTTAAAACATCAAATATACCTGGTTGACAAGTACAACACGTTGATCTCGAAGTTGTTCAATGATCATATCACAAACTGTAGTCTTCCCAGATGCGGCCCCTCCCGCAACTCCTGAGTACACATCGCAGAATGTTTAAGAAAGAAAGGTTCCCTCAGTATGTTCAACTTAAAAGGATCATAAAAGGTATGACTCAGGGAATAAATGTAATTGCATTTCAGTTCCAGCAAACCAGAAATTAAATAGCAATTAGAACATTTTAGCATGAATTTTGTTAGAGTAGGTAGCATTAAGATATTTCCCAGCGGCAAGTATAAAGTAGCTAGCCAGCTGTTTTAAGTTGATCCACCACATGCAAGGATACATCCATTTAAAACCTTGGTTACCAAGCAATGCCAACCACCAGCATGTAACAGATTATCCTTCAACTCTTCTTCTAATGTAATATATCCCTTTGGACCTTTGGCAATTACAACCCTTTCATATATTAATCATTATGAAGAAATATTTAGAACAGATAGTCATAGAACCTTGAGGATTGATTGTAGAAAGATTTCATAAAGCTGCCCCTTAATTTTTCAAAGGTATCAGCTATTTAAATCCACTTTTTTGCTGCATCGTTTCAGACTGGAAAATTGTAATTCTTTTGCATTCTGATATCGTGCAGTTACATGGGGACTAGTAGCACAAATGTCAATTTTAATTGCCTAGGATCCGAGAGACATTATAGTAGAGTATTGCAGTGAAACCGTTAGCAAAATAAAAAATGCATAAGTCAGCTTGGTCAAACTAAAGTGCACACTATTCTACACATAAATATGATAATTGCGAGTCAATATGCCAGCAATGACTTACCATGTAATTTCAGTTCCACGATTTAGTTGGATTAACAATTTGCTACTGATAAATCATAAGGTCTGTATTATAGTATCCATGGAACTTGTTTGGGAGCCTCGATGGGTTAAGGCCTGAATCCTTTCCAATAATAGCACATGGAATGAATTTAGTCATTCATGGAATTTTTATTTTTTTTTAGCTTGTTTACAATCATATCTCCATTATACTGTATGGTTTGACAACTAATAAGCAAGATGAAAGCAATGATATTCCAAAATACCAACTTTTCTAGATATTAATAATATATCTTGCCATGTCTTATCAAACCCAGCCTGAATAACACAAAACAATTAATGACCTATATTTTACTATTATTAGCAGAAGATAAGATGCTTGCACTACCTATGACAAAAGGTTGCTTGATATTTTCAGTAGCTGATGTAGTCGGCTGTTCAACTACTGAAATGCTTGAGTCATGATTTCCTAAATGAAATCCAGAAAAATGGACCCCTGACGAAGCCTCTATCAAATCTTCAACTGCTTTTGAACCCATTTTTAAGGCTTTCTCTGAAAAAGTAAAGAAACAGGATGTAAAAAAGAAGAAGATTTAGTATTACAAATAGCCTTTACAGCAACTTGTTGAGTAATATATCAAAGCAGGAACGTTACTGGGCAAACAAAAGGAGAAGTGTCACAGTCAGGTGCCAATGATAAATCTCAAAAAAGCTAACTTTCGATTAGACTATTTTCTAAGGTAGGCCAATCAAATCGAAGTAGCTTCACCATTAACCAAACACCAATAGTAAATTGAAAGAGGAGCAACAGCTCCTAAATATCAAGTTTAGACACGACGCAAGAAAACAATTTCACAACCGATGAATATGACCTTGTAAATATCATCTCAAAAAGCATCTTAAATCAATACTGAAATTATTCTAACCACTTGATAAAGAAAACAAAAAAGAAGGAAAAAAGGAATAAGATTGTGCCTACTGATTAAAGTAATAATGCCTTATTTTTCCATTTCAAATTGAATGTTGAACTAATTAACTCATCTCCACCTCCAACACTAATTTGCTTCTAAATTGAACAGACATTGCAAAAAGGGATCACAAATCATTTCAAATACAAGATCGAATCACGGTGCAACTCCACATAGCCCCACTAAATGCAAGCTTCCAAAAAGCAATCTTAGCTTACAAACGCACTACTCAGCTCGTTACAGAAGAGGAGGTGAAAATATTTTTCAAGAAAAAATAAACATTTGCAAAAATCAAGCTATCCACACACAGAAAAAAAAGAATTGATCAATGCTAACAAATATACCGATGAGTATTAATACAAGATGCTAAAAAATTCTCAAGAAAACTCGATTGGCGGCGATTTCTCAGATTTCAAACAGCGAAGTGAGAGAAATTGGAGCAGTGGGTTTGATTCGGTGTGCGGGACCGTAGCAATAGGAATTTATAGGGAAAGAGGAGGAATGGAGGTTTGCCATAAAGGGGCTCGAGTTCGGGAAATTACACTGGGACCCCTACTTCTACCCTACCCCACCCCTCCTCGGCGATCTACAATAAAGATTCGGCATTGCTTTTGTTCGAAGCTTACAGTACACGAACAACAGCGAACGAGAAAATCGATAATCGATCAAAGTTTTCACCGCCCAAATTTTCACCTCGGTTGGGTCTGATCGTCAGCGGTTGGTTATGGCCTATGGGAGTTGTTCTCCTGCTTACGCCCAGATCCTATCCCTTGCCGCGGTGCTGTACGGGTCCCACCTGGATCTTACATGATTCCGGCCCGGCCCAATAATGCTACCATTCGAAATTTGTAAAATTAAATTAGAAATCAACCGTGGTTGGACTAAATATAAAATAACAAATTATCTATCTATATCTATCTATCTACACATCTATCTATCTATACATATATAAAAGCAAAATAATTTTGCTAAAATTGGATTCAATTTTTTCCCCCTTTTCTAATTTTACCTATTTTAGAAACTTTTTAATTTAATCCTAATCCTTTATTATTTAAGAATTCATTTTCACCATTAATCATCCCTTGACATTTTTATTCAACAAATTTTAAGTACCTCCTTTTCTAATTTATTTATATATTTTTATTCAACAAATTTTAAGTAGCTCCTTTTCTAATTTATTTATATTTTTATTTATATTTTTTAATTGTCATTTAAAAATTTAAATGCCTCATTAGGGTTTAGGAACAAATCTCTTAAGGTTTTCCCCTTTTCTAATTTTACCTTATTTTGAAATCTTTTAATTTAATTCTAATCCTTTATTATTTAAGAATTCATCCTCACCATTAGCCATCCCTTGAGCAAAATGATTTTGCTAAAATTGGACTAACCTTTTTTAATTTATTTATATATTTTTATTCAACAAATTTTAAGTACCTGGACTCAATTTTTCCCCCCTTTTTTAATTTTACCTCTTTTGGAAACCTTTTACAAATTTTTCCCCCTTTTTTATTTTACCTCTTTTGGAAACCTTTTAATTTAATCCTAATCATTTATTATTTAAGAATTCATCTTCACCATTAACCATCCCTTGACATTTTTATTCAACAAATTTTACTTATCACCTTTTCTAAATTCAACAAATTTTAAGTACCTCCTTTTCTAATTTATTTATATATTTTTATTCAACAAATTTTAAGTACCTGGACTCAATTTTTCCCCCCTTTTTTAATTTTACCTCTTTTGGAAACCTTTTAATTTAATCCTAATCCTTTATTATTTAAAATTCATCTTCACCATTAACCATCCCTTGACATTTTTATTCAATAAAATGATTTTGCTAAAATTGGACTCAATAATCTCAGCCTGGTTTAGGGTTTAGGGATTTAGGGTTTAGGATTTAAGAGTTTAGGGTTTAGGGTTTTAGGGTTTTATTTTTTTTAATTGTCTATTTTAATTGATGAACATATATACCTCTTTTGGAAACCTTTTAATCCTAATCCTTTATTATTTAAGAATTCATCTTCACCATTAACCAATGATTTTGCTAAAATTGGACTCAATTTTTCCCCCCTTTTTTAATTTACCTCTTTTGAAAACATTTTAATTTAATCATAATCCTTTATTATTTAAGAATTCATCTTCACCATTAACCATCTCTTGACATTTTTATTCAACAAATTTTAAGTGCCTCCTTTTCTAAATTCAACAAATTTTAAGTACATCATTTTCTAATTTATTTATATATTTTTATTCAACAAATTTTAAGTACCTTGACTCAATTTTTCCCCCTTTTTTTTAATTTTACCTCTTTTGGAAACCTTTTAATTTAATCATAATCCTTTATTATTTAAAATTCATCTTCACCATTAACCATCCCTTTACATTTTTATTCAATAAAATGATTTTGCTAAAATTGGACTCAATAATCTCAGCCTGGTTTAGGGTTTAGGGATTTAGGGTTTAGGATTTAAGAGTTTAGGGTTTAGGGTTTTAGGGTTTTATTTTTTTTAATTGTATATTTTAATTGATGAACATATATACCTCTTTTGGAAACCTTTTAATTTAATCCTAATCCTTTATTATTTAAGAATTCATCTTCACCATTAACCAATGATTTTGCTAAAATTGGACTCAATTTTTCCCCCCTTTTTTAATTTTACCTCTTTTGGAAACCTTTTAATTTAATCATAATCCTTTATTATTTAAGAATTCATCTTCACCATTAATCATCTCTTGACATTTTTATTCAACAAATTTTAAGTGCCTCCTTTTCTAAATTCAACAAATTTTAAGTACCTCATTTTCTAATTTATTTATATATTTTTATTCAACAAATTTTAAGTACCTGGACTCAATTTTCCCCCTTTTTTAATTTTACCTCTTTTGGAAACCTTTTAATTTAATCATAATCCTTTATTATTTAAAATTCATCTTCACCATTAACCATCCCTTGACATTTTTATTCAATAAAATGATTTTTCTAAAATTAGACTCAATAATCTCAGCCTGGTTTAGGGTTTATGGATTTAGGATTTAAGGGTTTAGGGTTTAAGGTTTTAGGATTTTATTTTTTTAATTGTCTATTTTAATTGATGAACATATATACCTCTTTTGGAAACCTTTTAATTTAATCCTAATCCTTTATTATTTAAGAATTCATCTTCACCATTAACCATCCATTGACATTTTTATTCAACAAATTTTAAGTACATCCTTTTCTAATTTATTTATATATTTTTATTCAACAAATTTTAATACTTCTTTTTCAGAATTGGTCATGACTGAAAATAAAATTGGCCCCTTCTAAAGACAGAAGTCAGTAGATTCAAGAATTTCTCTAGCACTTGCTCCCGACAGTTGGTCCTTACGACAGCACGTCGCGAACAGAATCCAAGACTTATCTTAGTTCAGACTCAACATCAAAATCTGACTCCAACATTGATATATTGGCTGATGTCCACACGCCAGAATTCTTCAATTCAATTAAATGTTCTGGAATACCTAACCATGAACTCATTTTGAAGATTGGAACACCAGTAATGCTTCTAAGAAATTTAGATCATGCCAGGGGATTGTGTAACGGGACAAGGCTAGTGATTACAAAACTAGGAGACAGAGTTTTGCAGGCTAAAGTCCTAACAGGTAACAGTGCAGGTCAACGTTTTCTAATTCCAAGATTAACATTGACACCTTCAGACTCTAGAATTCCTTTTAGGTTCCAAAGGAAACAATTTCCAATAATAGTCTCTTACGCAATGACAATAAATAAAAGTCAGGGTCAATCATTGAACCACGTTGGCATCTACCTAAATAGATCAAATTTTGGTCACGATCAGTTGTACGTTGCGGTATCTAGAGTTACAAATTGTAAAGGTTTGAAAATCATGCTTTGTGATAAGAAAGACGTTGACAGCAGTACCTGTAAGAATGTTGTTTTTAGAGAAGTTTTTAGAAATTTATGACTTTCTATTTTATATGGATTTTGAAAATGATACTACTTTATGAAATTGCTATTTTTTTTTAATAATTACTAAATTTTTCATAATCAAATTTTCATTTATGTATGTATTTTTTTATACAATCTGACTAAATGTTTTTTTATTATCCAGTTATTAAAATTTTACAATCGCATAATTGGATTGTAATGTTCCATATTTCCCCTAAAATTAAACAACTCATTACATATATAGTTCTATTATAAAAATCCATGGCCGTGCAATGCACGGATCCGGGTAAATACTAGTTTATATATAATATTAATATAATGAGTATAGATGTAAACGGGTAGGATACAGGTTAGGTAAATCCACATACTACCCGCTACCCAATTACCCTATCCATATTATACCCTATTACCCTTAATTGTAGCATCGAGTAGGATGCGGATTTATCCATCGGGTAAATGGGTAACCCGCGAATATACGGATACCCGCAAGAAATGATGGATGGATATTTTAAACGGGTATAATACGAATACTCGCAATAACTTGAATCTAACCAACCCTACCCACATCGACCCCACCTTACAATATCAATTTTTTCGCTCAAAATCGACACAAAAACATCAAAATAAAACATAAAGCATAAAAATAAAGTTCATAATAGAGAATAATATTTAATCCAAGTGCAACAACAAGAAATCAGCATATAGTTAATACAATAACATGAAGAAATATCGTAATCCAACACTTGTAAGTAAATCGAAAACCACGATCTCCTTAGTAAATATATAATATAATATATATATATATATATATATATATATATATATATATATATATATATATATATATATATATATATATTATAAAAGATAATCGGGTTGGGTACGCTGGTATAAAAGGGAAACTCGTATCCTACCCTTACTCGCTGATTTTTTTCGAGTACGGGTATTACCCGATCCTTTACCCGATTTTGCCTATCCTATCCTTACCCAATCACCCGAGTACCCGCGGGTAACCAGACCCGACAAGTAACATTGACAACCCTAATAATGAGTTCTTGGTGGACAATCCCACCCCTAAATCCGTCAATGATCCCCCACTGACTTCAAACTTTTAACTGAACAGCTCAATCTAATGAACATGAAAAAAATAATTAATAAATACTCCCTCCGTTTCGAATTTATGTTCGCCTGTAGATACGGAGTTTAAGAAAAGTTATTTTTTGACCAATTTTATTGACTTTTTAGGGGTATTATGGTATTTTTTGAGTAATAAATAAATTATAAAGTATGTTATGTATGTTAGGTGGGGGTGATATTTTTGAAATTAAGAAAACTTTTGATGTTGTTAGTTAATGTGATGTTTCTTTTTTTGAGTGGTGAATATAAGTGTGGGATGAACTAAAACGAAAAGTGTAAACATAAGAGTGGGATATTTCTTTGCTCATCCTAAAAGAATTTTCACTTTATCAATTATTTAGGATAATAGGTATTGTTTAGATTTTTTTTTTTTATAATCTTTTTTCGTTTGGTAAATTCAGGTATGATAGCCAATCACCTAATTTCTTTTCAATTTGGGTCATTATGACGTTGTTTGTCCATAACTTAAGTCGGCCCAATGAATCTTGTAAAACTAATCTTCTACCCCTTATAAATACTACTCAAAGAATGGGCTTTCAGTAATTGGCCCATGAATTAAGGGTAACCAACCCTTCTGAAGAATTTATTCATGAGCCCATCCCATCCGAATGAAAAAGCACGAGTTTTGCTTGTAATTGTAAACAGTTTCTCTTTTTCTTTATTATTTTTTTTTTATAATAAGATGAATTGTTTTGGTAAGATGAATAGTGGATATAAATGAGAGTATAAATTGGAATTTTTTAATGATTATAATTGATTGTAGAATTTATTATTAGAGCGACACTATTGCACCAGAAAAAATTCATAGGACACCCAATTAAAATTAAAAAACATGACGAAAATACTATTATATCCTCCCTTCAATTTTATCCCTACATATTTTATTTTACTAAATTTTTTTTTTGACAAATTTACTATCCCCACCCAAAAAATAAACGCAGTCGCAAACAACGGAGAAAGAAGAGATGGAGAAAACTCAGAAATTGAAAAAGAAAAAAAGAATTCATGATTCTCCAATGTAAAACTTTGCCTCGATCATAGTGCAAAATACTTCATCTCTTTCCCCTTTCTTTCTCCCATATCCATTCACCCTGAACGTCTGCATCCTATCAATCCTCTCTCAACCCAAATTCTGCAAAAATCAAGGCTTGTCTCTTTTCAATATATGATACTTTATCTCTCTTCCATATTTATACGCTGCGGACAATTAGCATGAATTTAGCCACTGGGACTATTCACTCTCTATTCGGTTGAAAATCCACTCCACTCATTAAACCCACACACGAATCAATACTCTGAAAATCATTAATCCATTTACTACCCACACACGAATCAATACTCTTCCATATTTCTCTTTTTCTATTCTTTCTTCTTTTCCTTCCCCCTTCTTTTCTGTTATCTGCGTTTTCTTTTGGTGTGTGTGACCGCCGACGGGTGTGCTTAGTAAATGGGTAGTAAAAGACTTTGGAAGAAAGTTTAAGAATTAGGGATATAATTGTATTTTTATTGTGATATTTTTGGAAATATGAGTGCGTAATTTTTGGGGTGACAATAGTGTCACCCGTATTATTAATTTGAATGTAAGAACATTGCATACAGGCTTTCTATTTGTTTTACCGGGTTTTGTTCACATAAGGAAAAGCCCACAAACATAGCATTAGTTAAAGAACAGTAGAGTGAAACTATCTCACTAAATGAATTTTGTGAAATAAAATAATAATAATATTTGAATGAAAACTGATAATTGATTAATTAAAAGTGATGAATTATTTTATGAATAATTCATAATATAAATAAAAAGAAATGATATTTTCAATAAAAAGCAGTAACATCTCAATAAAAAGTAATAACTAATAATAAAAATAAAAATAATTTCACACAACTGTTGCTCTTGGTGAAATGTTATAAGTAAGGGTGTAATCGAGTAAAATTGAGTTTTGAACTATTTCATGATTGAGCTTTTTATGAACTAAAGTGTCATAATTCATCTCTCTAAAAAATAATTTTTCATATATTCGGTAATTATGGTGCAAGAATTTGAGGAGTAATTTTTTCATTAAAAATAGTAATAATTCATTTGCACAAAGAATACTCCCTCCACATCTTAATGGTTACATATTTTCTTTTTGGGCGTCTCATCCTAATGGTTACATTTCTCTTTTTAGCATATGGGACAAACACAAATTAATTACTTCTCTCTATGGGCCCACACATCACACTAATACACCAACCCACTTTACATTAAAATATTATTTCTCTCACCTTAATACATATTAAAATACTATATTCATTAATCCCACGTGTAAAAAACAAACGTAACCATAAGGACGGGACGGAGGGAGTATTTTTTCGTGTAAAAAAAATTCTGCAAATCAGGGTGCACATGTGAACTCGTTTCAAGCAAGTGTATGTCATTCAATAATAAATTAATTTGATTTGATTAAGAGTTAAATCAGGTTATGTAATTTTACATTCTTTGACAACGATCAGTTTATACATAGTAGTAAATCGGATGCTAAATTGAAATAGGTAAAAGTATGTGAAAGATACATATGTCTGTAAAGCATATCAATGGAATCATTTTTTGAAAAAGGATAATTGGATCCAAAGATTCAAATTTGCTTTGGACTTTTTGGCTCCTATTTTCTTCAAACTTCACAACGTATACTTCTATTACCTTTGCGACGTGATCAATGTAAATCTTCTATCACAACACACAATTTTTATCAGTCGTCGTTCTATAATATTTCTCACTACTCATGAATTTGTTTTTTATCCTAAGAATATCTTTTCTTGTAACTAAAAAAAAAAAGTAAAAGTATTAAAAAGATAATAAAAGAGATGTATGAATTTATGAAGCGTGATTAACGAAGTTCACTAACACATATGAGATATGATATAACTCTTTATATGATTTATGAATTGTTATACATCTAGCTAATTTATATCAATCAAGGTTAATACGTGTAAGAAAAAAATAAAGAAGTTAATTCATTATAAATTGTGCACAGAATAACCCTTAAAATTTATCATTATATAAATTTAAATAGAAGTTATAAATAATCCCGGAGGTAATTATTAAAAGAAATTTTTGAATGAAGGTAATAATGAAGTTTTGATGAATCAATTAACTGAACGCTTAGTTGAGCAGATTGACCGCTTACACTGGTTAAATTGTTATATGGTTATGAAAATATTGTTTGAAGAGCAAAGCTTATAAGACATTGTCAGAAAAAATGTTTATGTTTTCTTAATAAAAATGTTATCATTTTTAATTATTTATGAAACTATCAATTTTTATTAATAATATATCACTTTTTATTCGTATAGCACAACTTTTTGTGTAGTCTTAAAATAAGTGTTTGTCTTGTTTCAAATATTAGAAATAATACACTCTTATCAAACGTTAAACAAATAATAAATATGAAGGGTTCGCAATATATTTGCGTATTTGATGAACAAAAATTTGTATTATTAATTTATTATCATTTTAATTATTTTTGGTTTGGATATTACATTTATTTTTATAATTTCTTATATTTTTATGAGTCACTCTCTTATATACGAATATATGTGAGACGACGGGTCCTCTCTTTGTTGCCACTCTTCTTTCTCCATCGCCATTTTTCCCGCGCTTCTATTCTACACTAATTTGTGTTAATTTTCTCCAATTTTTACAATCATGTCTTCATTTTTATTTATTTTTTTAAATTGAATTCTTGATAATTACTCCCTCTGTTCATCCGTAAGGTACACACTTGAATTAAGGAGTATTATTATTTTATATAAAGTGGGTAGTTATATTATGGTTGGTATGTGTGGGGTCTTTTACTTAAAAGAGAAAATGGATACCTAAAGAATAGACGATCAAAATAGCAAAATGGATATCTTATCAGTGGATGGAATGAGTATTACTTTTAATTGAAAATTTCTTTGAAAGATTTTATCATTTGATTAATGTTGCTTGTTTTGTTATTGTTGCAGCATGTTTTGTATGTTACTGGTAGATAGTTTCAATGTTTTGTTGATAGAAGTTTCAAATCGAATTTCGAAGAGTTTCAAATTTGAGTTTCAAAGAATTTCACCATTATCATTTTGACGTGTCTAGTTGGTAGAATTTTTAGATATTCAAATGACTGCGACGAGGAACCTTAACAAATGGTGATGAGGAGCCTTGACAAATGATTGTGATAAAGAACTTGCCAGCAAACATGATCGAATTCTAGATTTATTGACGAACTGTATACATTTTGATTACTAAGTGTATAAGATTTTATTGAAAAATATATTTTCCCTGTCCGGTTCTAAGGTGTCCGTTTGCTCTTTGCAAGTGGATTAAGGAGTATTATTATTATATGTAAAGTGGGTAGTTGTATTAGAGGGAAGTGGTGGGCCATATTGTGTACTTTTTTACTAAATAGAGAAAATGGATACCTTTAAACCGGACGCCAAAAATAGTAAAATGGACACCTTAGAAGTGGACGGATGGAGTATATTTTTTAAAATGAAGTTGTATTATTTTAATTCATTAGTGTATATGTAATTTTAAATAAATGTATTATTTTTTATTCTCAATTGTATTACTCCCTCCGTCCGGTTTAAAGAGGGTTTTGTACTTTTTGCACGTGGATTAATGAGTATTATTATTTAATATATAGTGGGTAGTTATATTAATGGGTGTGTGAGCCTCATATTTTAATTATATTAGTGGGTATGTGTGTGAATCTCATGTGTGTAAAAATGAAATGAAACCCTTTGGCCTAGACGCCCAGAATGAAAAAAATAAAATAAGGGACTCTTTAAAGCGAACGGAGATAGTATTATTTTTAATAAGATTGAGTTCTATATATATTGATCAATTGTATACATTTTTTTGTACTGTGTAGGGTTTTAATAATAAATGTAGAATTTTTTTATAAGCTTTGTATAAAAATTTTACGTACAATCCTTTTAAAACAAAATACATAAATTGTTTGAGGAAGTGTAGATAGTTGTGTTAATACGTGTATAACTCATAGATAAATTGTCTCCCTAAATTTGGACATTTAATAACAAGAATACTTCATTCATAGATACATTCCCAACTAGCTCAAAATCAGATACCTCTTTCACTCCTATCAATTAAATCGCAAGACAATTGATTGTAACTCTAAATATTAAAAATAATACATTTACTCATATACATTAACGAACTACAACCAATACATATGTATTTCTAACATTTCAACTAATTACATCTTCAACCTACCTAACCTCCAATTACATATGATCTCTGTTAGTTTATATAAAAATGAACACTATTAAGTATAAAACTCATGTACTTAATTACTAAGACTTATACCGTTAGTCATTTAACAAAGATCAAAGAAGATCTAAACTTGACCATTATCAGAATAATCATGGAGAACCTCGCAACCATTAGTGATTTGAATAAGGTGAAAATTCGTATTCAAATTGATAAAGTGCTCAGATCAGGAGGTCTTTTAAATCAGATCTCTAGTCCGAACAGCATGACCAATGTAGATCTGAAAACAAAATGATAAATCTCTAAGAAGAATAGTGAATCACTGCATGATAAAGGTATATTTGAAGCCATATAAACAGATCTTCAGTGAATCGCTCAAACAATGTTGAAGTAATCTGATGTCGTGATATGAGAAATTGCCTTCATTGTCTTGGTTACCGCTTCGACAGTAGAGGCGATCATAGCAACACCATAAGATTGAAAAAGGTGGCGGAGATGGAGAGGTGATGGCAAGGTGAGGAGGTAGACAAAGTGAACTGAGTGAGGGAGGCCAAAATACGGAATGTGGGATTGACGCCTGAAGTAGGGCAGGAGAGGATGAATGAGCGGGTTGGGGAAGAAAAGCGATGGCAAGCAAGAGAGCTGTGAATGAGATACGAGTATTTTTAACTTATATATATTTGACTCATTTTTCAAATATGGATTGGTTGTTAACATCTAACTGTTGTACATTTGAACAACTCTTACTAAAAATGGTTCATATAAAACAGGTTTTACAAGAGACCCTCCTGAAAAGTACTCCCTTGTTATTTATTTGTTTTCACCTTTTTCATTTTCGTCCGTTGCACAAAAAATTTCACTTTCTAAAAAAAAGGTAAAAATGCCCTAACGACTATCATCTCTCATACCTTTTATTTACAAAAACATTTACTCTTATCTAATATAACTAACATACTTTCTCATTATTATACCCTTAGGGGCCGTTTACCTTTTGAGTTAACATGAGTTGTCACATGTAAACCATAAAAAAAAACCTATTTACTTACCAAGTTAAGACAAGAAGGTTAACACGCGGGCTTTTGTTGGCCCGGTGCTAATTTCACTGTAGTAAGGGTTTATTTGTCAGCCCAAATCGGGCTGTGTGTTTTTATCCTTGGGTTAATGAATGTAAATTACTTAATTCTCCTCATCGATTTATTCATCTTCCTTAATCAATATATGAAACTCTCTCTCCTGTCTCCCTCTCTCTTCCGCCACCAGCGGTGGTGGCGCCACGCGATCGACGGCAACGTGATTCACAACAACAGTGGGAAATGTTCACATTTGGGGGTGAGAAATAGCGACGGCTAACGGCAGTGCGATTTCGGCGTTAGTAACGATAGGCGGCCATATGACCAGCGGCAGCAGATGGCGGTTGCTGGTGATAGTGAGTGATTCCAACAAGGGGAAGGAGGTTCGATGGCTGGCGGCAGAATGTAAACAATGGAAAAAAAGGAAGATTGAGTAAGAATGTAAACAGTGGAGAAAATTTTATCAATATTCAAGGGCAATTTTGTAAAAGTTTTCATTAAAACCCTTCCAAGTAAACATGAGTGCCAATCGTGTTAACCATGAATGTAAGGTTAATTTAACCATAGCCAGTGTTAACCCAACAACATAAGTAAACGGCCCCTTTAAAGTCAAACTTTTCTTAATCTTTTTGCCCAATAAAAAAAAGGTTACGGAAGGAGTAATATATTTTCTACCTAACTCTAGTTGTTTATAGTGTAACAAAAGAAACTAAATTAGGTTAGTGATCGAGGCGCAAGGACCACTAAATTAAGCAATTAGGCAACATCATGATGATGATCACCAGAGTGGTGTTTTTGTGCCTGTTCATGATCGCGCATAATTACCCTTTTATTTCTTTAACATTTCATTTAACCCAAACTCCCCCTAACTATTTACATTTAATAAATAATACTAATAATAAATTAGGCCTGGATTTACATCCACTTAATTAGGAATTATATTAAACTTAATACGGAGTATTAATTTAGGAGTAAAAATGAAAAGGCATATTCGTTGGCCCGCATGAGATAAATTGCAATCCTAAAGCTCAAATGGCAATATACAAACACAGATCTTGCCGCCCAGTCCAACGTTCGAATGGCCCCACATCTTGTCCAATCCCATCTCCTGTCGCCACGTGGATCAAATTTTCAAATTTTGATCAAATAATTCTATCTCAATACACATTTATAGTTATTTTTGTTTGAATGATTCAGATATGTATACAGTGTTTCTTGCGTTGCCCCCACTAATTAAAATGTGGGAATAACATTTATGGCTAACAAAGGATTAATGAAAATGTGATGAAATTATATTTAAGGGGTTGGGTGGGGGGTGGGGTGAAAATAGGGTGGGACCAATGAGATTCCAGAAAAGCAGAGACAATGGGACGTTTTGCCATGGGCCTAGATTTTAATATTGCTCTCTCTCACTTACTGCTTTTCAGCTATATTATTTTCTTTACTCTGCATTGCATTAAATGAATCCCTTTGTATTTTTTGAATCAATGCTTCTTCATTACTCACGAGAACTCCATTGAATTCACTTTGTTTTCCGGATCCAATCCCCCCCCCCCCCCTTCTCATGTTCTTCCCCCTGTTTGTTATGATCACCACAGTTCCAGCAACTGATCGACTCCAATCGTACATTCAGGTAACTTCTGTTTGCTTCCTCTTCAAATTCAGTATTCTGGTTTGAATTTACGCTGGTGGGGTGGTGAGTGGGTTGAATTATGAATTCCTTTCTTTTTCTGCTTTGTTTGATCTCCATGGGTGCTATCAGATGAACGTGAAATTCACGGGATAATGGTGTCTATATCTTTATCTCTATCACTCTCTACTGTTTCTTTGTCATCTTTGATGTTGTTGTTAACGAACAATAATATCTTATGCTTTTTTTTTAATTATTAGTCAGTCTCAAAGAAGCCAGCATACTGATCTTTTTTAAGAGGAAATTTAAAGAAAAGATGTGCTCTTTTTCTAACAAATGGAACCAAGTCAAATTGTTTGTAAGGACTATATCTGCATGATTTTCAACTCTATTTATGTCTTGTTTCCAGTAAATTAAGATAGATAAGAAGGGGAGATTAGAGAGATTGAATTAAGCATCAACAGACTGACAGAGGAGTGCATTATTACAATGCCCCAAGAAACTTACCACACCTCAATATTCTCCTCTCCAAATAAAAATCTGAGAGGACTAAAGGGCTTGATCTACAACAATGCTAATGTTCCATATGCTGAGGAAATCATCAGTGATCGTGAATTGGCGCAACGAAAAGCCGACGAAGCCGGTATGTTTACTATGAACATTTCAATTGCCTAGTGTTTTCTACTTTATGTAACTTTGCTAAAAGAAGAAAAGGTTTCCAAAGAACATGAATTTTGCTTCATCAAGTCAATAGAATGTGGTGTCATCAAGATTTGAGAATTCAAAGTCCTAAAGTGAACAAAACATCATGATGTAATGTATATTGTCATAGGGCTAATGCTTTAGAGTGTATTCAAAAGTTGAAAATTTGTGGCAGTGATTGTGGCCCGAATTCAAGTGGTGGGTCATGTTCTCAAATCGGGCCACCGTTTTTAAGCAGAGAAGATTAAAATTAAGTGTTGATTAAGATTAAAGAAACGCTTAAAAGGTTATCATTTCACCTTTGAAGCATACCAGAATTATTGCATTTAGCACCATCATACTTGCTCTTCACGCTCAAATATGGTTTCTTTAATTCTTTGAATCATATAGGGTTCTTTAATCTCGTGGATTAAATCTGCTTTATTCTACCTTAACTTATAATTGAAGAAAGAAATGAGCAGTTATCATAGACTGTATTAGGTTAGTAAACCCTAGAAACAGATTAACTGTAAATTGAAATAAACTTCATAAAAATCGAGTAATATTAATATATGAAGATTACAGCAGTATATACCCGATCGAATTCCAGAGAGAAATGGAACTATATAACTGGATAACATATCAAAAGATCTTCAATCCTACATAATACTACCATAATTGAAAAGCCCCAATTAACCAAATCTACAACTACATAACCTTTTCCCCAATTAAAAACCCTAGCCTCCGAACCCATAGAGAGTGCGCCCCTGCCTCTTGAGAGCGTACACCACATCCATGGCGGTGACCGTCTTCCGGCGAGCATGCTCGGTGTAAGTGACGGCGTCGCGGATGACATTCTCCAAAAAGATCTTCAGAACACCGCGAGTCTCCTCGTAGATGAGGCCGCTGATACGTTTCACGCCACCACGACGAGCCAACCGCCGAATCGCCGGCTTGGTTATTCCCTGGATGTTATCCCGGAGAACCTTCCTGTGACGCTTAGCGCCGCCCTTTCCCAAACCCTTTCCTCCCTTTCCTCTCCCTGACATATTCGCCCTTTCGCTAGAATTTCACGACGGAGATTTTTGTTAGCGGATATAACTGTTTTTGAGTCGCTGGTGATGAGATTGGCATTTTTGATGAGAATTTATATACTGGATCGCGTGGATGGGATCGATACCTGTGCCGTTGGATTGGATTCGGATATCTACGGCTGTTATTCGTGATCCGCATCATATTGCTACGAGTAATATTAGCCATCGATGAAATCCAATCAACGGCCGAATACGGATGTTAAGTTTTACGCGGACTTCGCTGGCTCCTTAATTATGAAATTTGGGTATTCAAACTTTCACTTAGCGGGCTACAATTAAGTTAATTAACGTAGCTTAAAATGCAGATTGCAGCTAGGTTATTATATTACAGAAAAAGTGAGACCGTTTATGAAACGTGTTAAAGTATGCTTATTATATAGATAAAGTATGTTTAATGGTTGTTAAATATACTCCATCTTGTAAAGTATGATGGATGAAGAATTAAAGTATGATTTTAGGATGTTATAATATAATTTATTATTGATATGCTTTAACTACAAATAAGCATACTTTACATATATGATAAGTATACTTTAATAATAGATAAACTCGTCTCACAATCGTCTCACAAGATAGTCTATCAAAAATTATATTCAAGCGATTTTCATAGTATTAGTTTTTAATGAATAACTTAATAAAAAAATTACATTTATTAAAAAAAAAATTGTACTTACATTACCCAATAAAGATTTCGTGCACAAAAATTAATTTCGCACTCAAGTGTATGGAATTGATTCCACAGTGAAATTTGAATTACATTTTAATATAATGAAAAATTATTCTAGGATGTAAGAGACTGATACTCTTCTATATAAAAATAATATTATTGTTGTTAATAAACTCTTCCAATACTTTACTTGCATATTATAGGTGTAAGAGACTTGTTACTTTTCTCTATAAACTCTTCATAAATATAATAGATTAATTATATGTACTATAAAAAGTAATCTTTTACTAATTTAAATAGCAACTCGGAAGGGTACACATCATACACCATTCGCATACTAACACCTTCAAAAAATACAATCGAGTAAATAATAGGAGTACTTCAAAGAACCATACGCTATGTGAGTGTTTTGAAAATATAAGTAAATAATACTCCGTATAGATTGAGAGAATGCATATATTATTAATTAAAGTTAAATAAACTGTGTATATAAATAGATGGGTGATTTTGAAACCGGATCTTGCATTAAAAAAAATCAAAATTTTAAATAAAAAACAAATACTAGTGTATATAATTCAAGACTAATACTACTGTATATGGTGTCAATTTTAACCCGGCCCGACCCGCATATTTTGGGGCGGTTCAGACCTGACCATATACAGTGCGGGTTCGGGTATTAGTTTAGGCCCGCTCCGAATGCGCCCCTCCCCGTATATAATATATTAAAAATTATTTTATACATATAATTATATTTTATGATAATATATATATATATATATTATACAATTATTTTATATTTTATACATATAAATTATTTATAACTATATGATATATATATAATTTATTAAATTATAATTATATTTAATATTCTTATGGTTTATTTATTTATTTATTTATTTATTTAAATACAGTATATGAATATTTTTTGTATGTGAGCACATGATAAATTTAAATTTATTTGATTGATGATAAAAAAAACGGGGCGGGCGGGTCCGCACGGGTCTAGGCACGGGCCTATAATATAGGGCCCGTAAGGGTCTGTGGCGGACTTTTCAAAAACGGGTCGGGTCCTAGTGGTTAACTACCCGCCCCAGACCAGGCCCGTTGACACCTCTACTACTGTGCACCTGGGTGCACCCACTTTCATAAACGTATACAATTATGAACAAAAACATACAGAGTATATAATTATGAATAAAAATGTATACAATTTATTTGTTAGTTTTTTTATTAAAAAATTAAATGTTACAATTATTAAAAATATTTATACAAAATAAAATAATATATATACGAAATAAAATAAAATATTATACTCAATGCACCGAATATCAACTCATAATTCAAAGAATAAAGAAACCATACTTCACGGGATTAAAGAACCCTATAGTAATTCACTAATTTGCAAAAGATAAAGCAGCAAAGAAAGTTTGTGCTTTAATACCATACTTTACGGGATTAACGAACACTGTATTGAAGAAACCATACTTTATCCAACCCAAATTACCAAAAATATAAATAAAATCTTTTTTATTCAAGGATTGTTTAAGATACACCGGTACACTCAAGATTTATAAACTATTTTTCAAGATATAGTTATTTTTATTTTTAAAATTTTAATTACTGTATTATTTTACTTTGATCTGATATGTGTTTTGATCTACTTTTTTTTTTTTTAAAAAAAATGAATTACTGTATTAATAATAGTGTCTAAGAAGTCAGAGAAATGTAGTTGATTAGTTATGATCGAATAAAAACACCAAGAAGATGGAAAGAAGTTAAGTTTAGTAGAAAACGATGTTGAGTTGTGGTTTGTTGTTTCAGCTTCAAGGAGGTACCAGGCGGCGCAATGGCTGCAGCAGATGGACCACGGCGCCTCGGAGGTGCTCCCCGGGGAACCCACGGAGGAGGACTTTTGTCTGGCGCTGCGCAACGGACTCATTCTTTGCAACGTCCTCAACAAAGTCAATCCCGGCGCCGTTCACAAGGTAATCTCACCAATTACCTAATGCCATTCAGAATTTCTCTATTACATGTGTACCCAGCCGATCAGGAGATGAAATGATATTTGAAATAGAAAGTTTGTGTGATTGTTGTTCGTGATCCTGTTCTTTCTTCTTGTGGAAATACTTAATAGGTGGTGGAGAATCCAGTGTTGGATGTGCAGGCTACAGAGGGTGCAGCCCAATCTGCTATTCAGTATTTTGAGAACATGAGGAACTTTCTTGTTGCTGTTGGCAAAATGAAGCTGCTCACTTTTGAAGCGTCTGATCTTGAGAAGGTTTGCATATAAATTTGGGTTAAACGTTTAATCCTGTAGAAAATGTGGCAGGATATTTTATCAGTGCAATTGCATCTCTTGTAGCTTAAGGTTTTAGCGTTATGTCTACTCTTTCTACACTTTAAGGTTTTAGCGTTATGCCTACTCTTTCTACACTTGCAACACTGATTTTTTGGCTTTAGCCTGGGAGTGGACAAGTGACAGTTTTCTTCTGCAGCCCCATGGGCTTCATGATTTTGAGCCTAGTCGTTAACAAAATTGAGCTTCAGTTTACTCTTGGAATTTATGCTTGAACGGATTGTGTTTCAGTTTTCTGGAATATGTAAATTATATATAGCTTGTGCAATCCTTTCCTTATTTTCTTAGATTTACAAGAGAACAATGGATGCATGATTCAGTATCATTATTTAGTTAAATGGTGTCTCCATTTAAGCTTGCTATTTAGCAAATTGTAAACATGAATTAAATTTCTATAAATATTTTATTTTCGTCAGATACCTGTAGTCATTAAGTGACACATTTTGGATTGGAGGATCAGGGTGACACTGGGGGGGGCACACATGAATGTAACAATTATTCTCTTTTTATGGCATGTCCTTTATGTTCTGCATCAGCTTACCATCTACTTTACTGTTTCAATGTATTTTATTCACCTTCCATGTCTGCTTGTTATACTTTGTTGAACATCAAGTTTTTTTGTGAATTTACAGGGTGGCTCATCAGGCAAAGTAGTTGATTGTATTCTCTGTTTAAAAGGATACTATGAGTGGAAGCAATCTGGAGGTATTGGTGTGTGGAGATACGGTGGAACAGTGAGAATCATGCCCCTTGTTAAAGAATCACCTTCCTCTGTAGTGAATAGTGAGAGTGCAGATGAATCAATAGACGATTCTGAATCATCACAATACGAACAGCTAATAGAGTTCCTCCACCTGTCCAATGACTCACATGAGGAATCAAGGGCAACCAATATACTCACTTTCATGTTCGATCATTTTACTCTTGGACTTCTACAATCTTATCTGAAAGAAACCAGCGGATTTGATGACCTACCTTTAAGTTCAATGGTAGGTAAGATTATTCCATGTTATTTGCATATTGTATGTATGTATGTATGTATGCTATTTGTTGTGCTTTGATGAAACTGAAAAACTGTATCTCGGAATTATATTTATAACATTGAATTTCTTGATATGCAAAACATGCTGTTTAACAACAAACCACTTCCCTTAACGAAGCTTTTCTCACCAGAAAGTAAACATACCATAATAGAATAAACAATCCTTAAATGACAGTAAGACAACCACACTTCTAATTGTGATTGTGACGGTAGGAGTGTAGTACCAAATTTTAGGTCTAAAAGATTAATACTACTTTTTTTCAAATCTTAGCTATTCAGGCTTTTATTTTTAAATAGTTTTGCATCTTAAGTAAATATCTCAAACAATTGATATCTTCATATTGGTCATAGATAGTCAGACATGTGAGTATCCTCATAGCTTCAAAGCAATTATCCTAACCACTCCAAGTCTCCATTTGTGGGATGTATATTAATCTCTCTAATCAAGCTCCACAACTGTTTTTGGAGATTTTTTTAGATATTATGCATCGAAAATATCTAAACAAAATGCATTTCATATGGCCTTAAAACACACAAGACAATGTACAAGTCATGCAATCATCAATCCAGTACTTAACGTCTTAAAATACAGTGGCCATATTGTTGTTACTTATCCGAATTCTGTTAGTACAATATTCTCAATGTGGACACTAAATGTCCAGGTTTTTTTTTCACTGATTAGAGTACTGAAAATACTTGATCAGCAGTGTATCACATCAGTATCATCTGCATTTTCTTTGAATATGAGCCATCTTCATTCAGTTTAATTGTGAAATTATATGTAGGTCATTGATATTGTGCTCAGGAAGGTTGTTAAAGATTTCTCAGCATTGTTGGCATCTCAAGGCAATCAGGTTTTTAACAATTGCAATATGTAATTATGAGCTTGGTGCGATTGCTGCCAATTTAATCTGGCAGTTGACTAATTTATCTATCTTAACAAAGTTCAATTTCGTGCAGCTTGGCTTGTTGTTGAAGAAAGTTTTAAATAGTGATAGTGTTCCTCTGACAAAAACTCAATTCCTTGAAACAATATCCAAATACCTTAGCAGAAGGACTAGTCTGGTATCAAGTGATATTTCTAAATTCTGTATTTGTGGTGGGAAAAGTAATGGAGTATTGCATAAGAATGTTCCCTCCCGCGGCGGTATGGAACTGCTTGATCTTCAGCACAAACAGTTAGAGGTATTAGTCCTTGATTCTTCATGGTTTGGTCTGATGTCCTGATTGTTTTGCTCTACTAAAGATCCATGGACAGAATATTATGAGAATTGAGGATCCTAAAATGATTTTTCTGTGGGCCTTTTGGACTTCAACAACCAGCAACTGAAGTCATATTAAGATCATTTTGTTATTTCAAAAGAAGAAACATATGATGACAGACAACTGAATCATCAAGCCATATTTATTATGAAGGAATCATTGCATGGCATTTAAGCTTTAATGGAAAGTGGATCATTTTTAATGGTATACAGAGTTTAATATCTAGTTTTGTCATTAAATGAGATTTTAATGAATTTGTGAAATTTTAATCTTTGGGTGGTGCATAAATATGTATAATAACGTGCATGATGGCTTTCTAAGGTATAGAGCTTCTTGTATAACTGAAAAACATATCTTTACTTTTTGCAAGTTAGTACTTTATATGGCATTTCATCCTCTTAGATGTGTTTATCCTGATATACATGCAAATCTTCTGATGAATTATAATTTTCAGGATCTTAAAGCTCTTTTTAGAGAGGCAAAACAAGAAGTACACAGGGTTCAATTAGGATGGGAGAAAGAAATGGAAAGCCTGGGTGAGATTCAAGCATCAGTTAAAAATTGTCTATTGTAATTTTTTATTTGAATGTGTTTATCACTTTATCTCACCACATCTATACCTACCCTATCTTGTTGAGTCTATTAATGTGATGATGCCTATAACAGGGCACCATGTCAAGGGCCTAGAAGTGACTGCTTCTTCATATCACAAAGTTCTGGAAGAAAACCGTCTTCTCTATAATCAAGTTCAAGATCTAAAAGGTTAATATTTCAAAATCTCATAGAAGCTTTTGGACATAGCTTTTTGTGAAATAAAAAGTTTTTGACCAAAAATCATATTTCACTTATTCAGAAACAATTTGGTATAATGCATCGTTTTCTTCACAGGAACAATCAGAGTTTACTGTAGAGTAAGGCCATTCCTCCCAGGACAATCTAATGGGCAGTCGACTGTTGATCACATTGGAGAAAATGGAACTATCATGATTGTAAACCCCCTAAAGCAGGGCAAAGATGCAAGGAGGGTGTTCACATTCAATAAGATTTTCGGGACAAATGTGACACAGCGTATGTCATTTTTTAATTCCTTAAATTTGATTGCAAACTATGATTTTTTTTAAAGTCAGTATATGTTTCCGAAAACCTCTCATTGTCATTCTTTCTGGTTTGCAGAACACATCTATGCGGATACACAACCTTTGGTCAGGTCTGTCCTTGATGGTTACAATGTTTGCATTTTTGCATATGGTCAGACTGGCTCCGGAAAAACATATACAATGGTATGTGAAATACTGTAAATTTCCAGTTGCCATATAATTTTGGATTACATTTTCTTTTATGACCTGGCCATATAATTTTGGCATAAAAAAGAATCATTGCTTACCATTTATTGATATGTTTTGTCTTGTTTGTAACTCCTTTCCACAATTGTCCTATAGAGTTTTTTGATGATGTATTTGCCTACAAATCAACATTCCCTTAAACATTCCATACATGCCAGTCTATGTCCATAAAAATTCTAGATTGGCTTCCCATGATGATTAATAGTCTTCAAACTTGGGATAAATGATCCTCTTCCTTGATTAATGCAAATTCCATTTGGTGGTTCCAACGTTTAAGCTTTTTCATACTGGATGATGTACTATAGCATGTTATGGGATGAATGATATGCCTTTGATGACCTCAGAGTGGTCCAGACTTGACAACAGAGGACACATGGGGAGTCAATTATCGGGCTCTAACTGATCTGTTTGACATTTCAAAGGCCAGAATGGATGTCATAGAATATGAAGTTGGAGTCCAAATGATTGAGATATACAACGAACAAGTTAGAGATTTGTTGGTCTCTGATGGAAGCAATAGAAGATATCCTTTTGGAATTTTTGTTTTCCTACAGCTGTTGTCAGAAGCGTCGTTGTTTTGATGTACATCCATCAGCAAGAATTGTAAATGTCCTTAATTACCTGCACATTAGATATTCGGAACAATTCTCAGCTTAATGGTCTCAATGTTCCTGATGCGAGTCTTATTTCTGTTAAATGCACTCAAGATGTTCTTGATTTGATGAGAATTGGACAAAAAAATCGAGCTGTGGGTGCCACGGCTTTAAATGTGCGAAGTAGCCGATCTCATAGGTAATTATTTTTCTGTCTCTTGGAAGTGTATAATTATCTGCATGATATTTGTTATTTAAGTACCATTTGACTGAAGTTTGTTGTTACAGTATTTTGACAGTTCATGTACGAGGAATAGAACTAGTATCTGGTAACATGTTAAAAGGTTGCCTTCACTTAGTAGATCTAGCCGGAAGTGAAAGAGTGGATAAATCTGAAGCTGTTGGTGACAGATTGAAGGAAGCTCAGCATATTAACAGATCTCTATCTGCACTTGGAGATGTCATTGCTGCTCTAGCTCAAAAAAGTTCTCATGTACCTTACAGGAATAGCAAGCTGACTCAAGTGTTGCAAGATTCTTTAGGTAATTCACTTTTTCAGACCATCAATACGTAGGCGCAACATTTCTGTAAGATTGCGTATTCAAATGGATAATGTTTGGCACTCCTTGGTTTTCATTTTGACAAGGAAGTATTTATATGAATAAAATGGAATGTCTAGTATGTATACCTTGTGCCGTGTTTTCTATTGCTACTTTCTTTAAGGCTCTAAAATTTTGATCTTATTCTGTCATCTATTTCACAGGAGGACATGCTAAGACGTTGATGTTCGTGCATATTAATCCAGAGGTTAATGCTCTAGGGGAGACAATTAGCACTTTGAAATTTGCTGAGAGAGTTGCCACAATTGACCTGGGGGCAGCCCAATCTAATAAAGAAACTGGTGAAATTAGAGAATTTAAGGAAGAGGTCTGTATTTCTATAATTGCTTGGTATATTGGCTATAATCTATTTTAGCTAGTATTCTTACTGTTTCATGGTTTATTTAGATCTCTAACCTAAAACAAATATTGGAGAGAAAGGAAGCTGAACTGGAGCAGTTGAAAAGTCGCTCAAATACTCGAGGTGCGATATCACCTCTTAGGTTGCCCAAGCTTAACGGCAACACCAGTCTAAAGCCTGACATCAGTCAACAGCATGTAGATAATCAAAACATCGAGGTAACTGCAAATGTTTTGTACGTATATGAAATCATAAACATTTCAATTATTTACTTTATACCAGAATCACATCCCTCACATTTTGAAGTAAAATGGTATAAAATCCTGTTTTCTTCCCGGTGGTGAGGGTATTACCCATCAGGGTAAAGATGCTTGAGCTTTTGCCATTTTTCTCTGACACTGAGATAAAGTGGAGAGTAAATTATGAAATGTGTGGCTGAGCAAATTTGGGGATGTGACAAGGCCTTATGGAATTGTTTTGTTTGTATATTGAACAGCTTCATCGGATATCTGACAAAGAATGATCATTTTGTGGCATCAGTTATAGATTTCCAATCTTTGTATGATTTAAGTGGCATCTTTTCTGTTATTATAAACTCTAGGTGAGAAGCTGTTCTACTGGTAAGCAGAGACGGTCTCGATTGCCCTCAAAATTTATGGACAAAGATGTTCCCAAACTGGCCCTTGTTGCTGAAGAGAGATCTGTAGGCTTCATAAAGGCTAGATCTCCATCTCCCCCCATTAGGAGATCAATATCCACTGACAGAGCTGCCCACATCAAACCTAGAATAAAGTCTGATGCACTTGAAAATCCACCAGTCGTAAAAGTACCCTTTCCAGCAAGTCTTTCAGTCAATAAATCAGTAGCCAATGTGCACTTAATTATACCGTCTACAGTAAACACACGACTGATGAGTTCTCAAGAACCTTCACTTCCAGATGCTTTGAACTGCCTCAATAGGGTCACACTACGAAAAGTACAGCCAGAAAATGAAGAAGAACAATTTAAGCAAGCACTATATGTTAGGCAAGGTGGCATAAGGAAAAGTAAACCAGAGGGGAAGTTGAAGATCAAACAACAGTTATCAGCTAAAGTTCAGAAACCAATTGCTGCAGAGGCCCTGCTTTCTGATGTAAGCGCCGGTAAAATGCTGGAAACTCTAAAAGTCGAATGCTCAGATCCTGAAAACGAGCATGCACCTTTTGTGTTGCCAGCAAGTGGTACCACTAGGGTGAAGAAGATTCACCGGAGCTTCTCAAGGAACTCTCAAAATGTAGAACCAAGGTATGCCAAAAAATAATAATCTAATATTGTGTTTGCCTATCAAACCCAACTGACCCCTCCTTATTCTAATAACTTGAACATAAACATGTGGATTTGTGTTTTAGAATTGTCATTTCCCACATGTTAACATTTACTCCCTTGAAACAGAGAAACAATCCCGACTGTGGGTCCTTCATTGGCCGGTCAGCGAGAAAATAAACTCACAAATGCTGTACTTCAAAATGGGAAGGAAGCTCAAGCTAGTGTGCCTGAACTACGAAGGAGTAGATCCACTCCTCGAGGAAAACTTATGATGTGACTTCAAAAGACTTGAGAGCATGCGATCTTGAGAATAGTTGTACAGAAACTTTCTTCACTCCATTCCAGATTGCGCGGCTCTTTCCATGTTGGTGGACATCCTTCCATTTTATAGTGCTTTGATGTGCATATTCCAGGCTCCAGCTCGCAACTACAAGAAATGCGTTGTTATCTGTGATATGATCAGATGAACAACTTATATACAACACAGGTTTGACAAACCACAGGATTTTTAGTTTATCATATTATTCTATTCTTCAGGTATTGTTATATCATCACTGTTGCATTGGCCCTTTTTTTTTTTTTTTCAAGAATTCGAATTCTTTTACAATTTAGGAGGGAGAGTGATTCGAACTCTTGACCTTTTCTAGGGTCAGAGGAACCTCGCATATTCAAGTTTGAAGAAAATGAATAACATGTATAAATAACCGTAGAAGACTGAAGATTCTGATATTGTGCATAAGTAATGAAGTTGTTATTGCGTAGAATTGTTCCTTCTATTGGATTTCTACGTTTCATTATCTTTTGAAGATGGGGCAGACTGAAAATGGGGCAGACTGGTAGGGCTGTAAACGAGTCGAGTCGAGTTTTACGAAGATTGAGTCCCGTTTGTTAAGATGGAAACGAGCTTGAGCTCGTAAGTGAAAGCTCATTTTGTTTGCGAATATGTTTGTTAACGTGTTTGCATGAAACATTTATTCGGTTTTATAACGTGTTCGTGAATACCTGTATAATTTCGTTCGTTAACATGATAAACAAACACATCACAATTCTAAAATAATAAAATATTCATCAACTACTAATGGGAGAGTTATTGTTAGGTACAATTTATTTCCAATTATTACTATCAGATATATGGACTTCAAATTATTATTGTTTGGTACAAAATTATATTGATGCAGTATCCCACCCAACGACTCCCTTTAGATACCCTTTAGAAAAAAGTTGTATCCTGCACTTGGACATGAGATAATTACTTTCTCTACATTGCCACGGCTTTTACTCTCTCACACACTAGTTATATCACCATGTAAAATTTTTACATGTTTTTCACCACCATTCTCTCTCACTTTCGAACTTCAGTTAGTAACCTCTCACGCTGAAGCCCGGATGAACAGCTTAACTGGTCAAGTAAGGGGACAACTTGCACAAATGACCAAGGATCGAGTCTCACCCGCAGCGTGGGAGCAACCTCTTATTAGGGGGTTCCTTGTGTGGTGGTTAAAGGTCTAAACCTTGTTGATTGGTTGAGTTACCATAATTAACCTCCTTCACATGCTGTCGGGCCGGCGTGTGGGGGCGCCTGGGGTGGGCGGTTCCACCTTTTTGCACAAACCTCTCACGATGAAGCTGCAGCTTTTTAGCTTTTATTACCGAACGAACTGGTAATTCTCCATCGGCTACTTTTCCGATGAGTAATTTCGTGGAGAGCCCGCATTGTTATTTGATTGTCACAAATGGAATATATACTCCTGCAACTCCTTCTCTTCAACAATATTAGCTCTCTCACTTTACGCATTGATTGTGATGCCCTGGCAGGAGACGATTACGAAGATGACAACATAGAGTCGGAGAAAAAAAAAGAGAAAATACGACACTGTAGATGAAGAGGAAGATGACGATTATGATGTGGGTGGCGGTACATTGAAACTTAAAGGAAGTTTTAAATTAGGAATGGAGAAGATGATGACTATATGATGCAGCGGTAGAGCGAAAATCATGGCCGAGGAATACGGGAAGTTTAGGGGGAAACAATAAATAATATATTTATTTCTTTTTAAATATTTAATTGAGGTTATATTAGGTATATTACATCAATTTTTTTGTTCTAAAAGTGATAGGAGTATATTTTAATGCACGTATCTCATAATAATTTTACTTTTAATATTTTTACTTAATGTTGTGTATCTAATACTAATTAATCCATTTTTGAATTATTTCATAAAAATGAGGAAATTTAACATGTACAAATGTTTTCAATATTTTTATTATAAAGAATAATAATAAATTTTATATATATATATATATATATATATATATATATATAGGGCGGCTATTTGCACTCCCCATAATACTAAACATATTCCATAAAAATATTAAACTAAAATATTTCTAACTGAAAAGACAAAAATACTCTTATATAACTATTATTTAAATCCTCCGACCTTCGTGCCGCCTCTCCATGATATTGGAGAAATGCCAAATGGCTTCGGAGTAGTGCCCGACGTCCAGGGGAGCGACTACGGCTGTCTTTCGGCGAATTAGAAGTTTGATGTGGCGCAGCATCTCCCACTTAAGACTCTTGCTTTTGAATGCGAAAATATCATCCGAAAGGAAAATGCTCTGGGGCGGTGGTCAAGTGTTTGCCGGTTTGAAGTACCATTGTGTCCTCCATCAAGCCGAGATGGCAACACGCTTCACCAAGAACAGAGTACATGTGTTAAGTTTAATTGTCATTGATGATATATACTCATATAAAATCATCCATCCACAAAAGCAAATGAAAGTCAAGTAAGTTAGTTAACTACATCTATTGGCAAGTTTCGTTCGCGTTTCTGAATAAAGCAGAGATGAGCTTCTTCTTCAAATCGGAGAGTGAGACAGAGAAGCTGTTGAAGGCGGACGTTGGTGGAGAGTGGATGAAATAAGTTCCTGAATTGAGGAGTTATCAGAGGATGATGCATCGTCGGAGATGGCCATTCTCATTTTGAAATTGGGAATATAATCCCGAAGCATGTGGGCCACCTCTTTGAATCGGCGTAGATGCAACAAAGAGCGGGACTTGCGCTCCAACAGGGCCTCCATGCGAATGTGCGGAGTAGGACCCAAGAATGTGCGAAGTAGGACCCAAGGCCAGTGCCGCTTCCAAGAGCCCTAATGCCGCCACAATATTGCTCTGCTATAGGATTTCTCCAATACCCGATAAGGATTTCTCCAATACCCGATAATTTTTTAATCTAGCTATATAAGGGGTTTTAGTCTTTTTAATTAGAAATATTTTAATTTAATATTTTTATTATGGGGCATGTTTAGTATTATCGGGGTGCAAATAGCCGCCCCCATATATAGTTTGTGTACGAACACGCTAAATGAAAACTAAACGAACTTGCTCACAAGTTTTTAACAAATGAGCTATGCAATGCTCAAACTCTGTTCGTTACATAACGAGCTTAATTGAACGAACACAGACGAACTCTTAACAAGTCAGATAACATCATTTTATGAGATTATAATTATTACTCCCTCCGTCCGCTTTCAAGGGTTCCATTTTATCATTTACGGCGTCCGTACCCAAGGGTCTCGTTTTAATTTATGTACAATGAGGGATCCACTAATAATATTCCTACTAACCATAAATTATTTGTAAATTATCCATTTGCCCTTCCTCGTATTAATAAGGTGGAGGGGTAAAAAGGTAAAACTCACACATTACCTACTCACTACATATTAAATAACAATACTACTTAATTTCCGTGCCCAAAAGTAAATAATACCCTTGAAAGTGGACGGAAGGAGTACTTTTTATTAAAGATTTGATCATTCTTTTTACAAAATGTATAATGAATTATTTATGAAATAGTTGACTATTTTAGATTTTTTACTAAAGATATTATAACTTTTCTTTTAAGGATTTATTATTATCCATTACATTACATATTATACAATCGTATTACTCTTATATACATTAAAATCGTAAAAATTTTCGTTATATATTTTGTTATTTTAAGCGTTTCCATAGAGGTGTACATTTCTATTTTTAAACATACTCATAAACATTACTAATACAATTAATGAACGACACACCTCGTTAATACAACTATGCAACGGTGAAAATTTTTAAGATTGAGATTGTATCCGACAAAATTGATACTTTCTCCACCTCTACGTAGGATCATACAGGAGTACATTAAAAACTAGGGGTATCAACGGGCCCGATCTGGGTCGGGAAGTACACTACCCAGATCCGACCCGTTTGTAAGAAGCTCGCCCCAAACCCACACGGGTCCTATATTATATGGCCCGGACCCAGACTCGTATGGGGCGGGTCCGCCCCGCCCTTTTTTTTTTTAATAAATGATCATCAATCTCATAAATTTGATTTAAAATTTACTCACACACAAAAAATATCTACTCCATATATTAAAATAAATAAATAAACTATAAGAATATTAAATATAATTATATATATATAACATATAGTTATAAATAATTTATATGTATAAAATACAAAATAATTGTATAAAATAATATACACAATGAATAATTTAATTTAATATATATATAATAAATATTTTAACATAAAATATAATTATATGTATAAAATATAAAATAATTTTTATTATATTATGTGCGGGTCCGGGTCGGGTCTAGACTGATACCCTGACCTGCCCCGTATATTTACGGGTTCGGACCGGACCGTCCCGTTTCTCCTACGGGCTGAGTTTGGGCCGCCCCAAAATGTGCGGGCCGCGGGTCAAGTACCCGCGGCCCCGGCCAAAATTGACATCCTATTAAAAACCCTTTTAACTTGGTAAATTCATTTTGCAGGTAACCCCCTCTGATATTCGCATGAACTATGAAGTAGGAGTAGGATATTATTCGTAATTTCGCATCTGTATAATAGTTTAAACATTTCGAAATTTTGCCGCTCAGCGATCTAGGGTTTTAGTTGCCCCTAAAATCTTCGGAATTGCAAAATGGCGTATTTTTCCGGGAATTTCATCCATGGAACGGCCATTAAACTCCAATATCGAGCCTTATCCAGGTCTGTAACTTCTTCCTTCTCTTTATTCTTTTTCCTTAAAACAATCGCGAATAGTTTTGGGACATAGAGTTTCTCTATGAGAATAAACTAATAATGCTCCTGCTGCTTTATAATCCTAACGTTAATCTTTAGGTTAATATGGAATAATGGTACATTTTGCTGCGCAAGAGATTACAGTCGACAGTCTTCTGTGGATAACATTCCCGGAAAATTTTCAAACAATGTAGAAAACGAAGCTACTACTTTGTCTTCGAGATATTTGGAGAAAAGGCAGACCATGGCCAACGAATCAAGCATTAGCAGTTTGGAAGTTAATTTTAAAATTTATTCAAATCTTACTCCTTGCGAATCAGATTCGGGTATGCTTTATTTACGCTGCATATCTCGATGTGGAAAGATTACGATTTTTGTCTTGTGTTAATGTCAGAGGAAGAAGATTTCATGGCTGAGGTCGATAAATTCCTTGAAATGCCTGACAAGGTTGTTAAAAAAAGTAGTGGTAGATGTCAAGGAATCCAATCGGGTCATTGTCAGCAAGACGTGGAGAAGTCTGCCATTGGGTTACTTGCTGTCAGGTTGGTCGCTCATATTCTTTGTATTGATGCATAAGTTAGAGTGCCCAGATATTTCTTCTTCAATTAGTTTGTTAATCTGTTGAATTTCTCCCAGATATATTGAGACACTATTGATTATAGAAACTGTTTGGGCAGAATGGGATTTTTAAGTTGTATGAGTGAATGGAAATGTGTAATTATTTGTTTATTTGGCTAATTGTCTGGGAAGTCATCTTATAAACACCTGGAGAGATAACGTGTGTAACAGTTTACACACCGGCCACATAAAGTAATTTTTAGTTCAGCAGTAACATAAATTACTTCATTGTATGTGTGGCCTTAAACTCCAGTGGAATATTTTCCTGGATCTGGTCAAGTTGAAAGCCTTCTGTGCTGAAATATTTGTTGGATCATTTTGTTGAAAAGTAATATTTGAGCCGAATTCTGTCCTGTGGGAATGAAGTAGTGGCAGCGCATGGAGTCAGAGGGTACTGTTTAGAAATTATGATGGTTGGAAACAACTCATAAACATTCAGTATTGGATCATGCATTAACCAATAACAAAGAATCACTCTGAACGAATAAAAAAAATAAGGATTCTGTATGAAGCTTACTTCTCCATCTTGTGAGAATATGGATATACACATTAGTTTATTTTTTCATGATACTTTAGTGAGATGTACTTCATACAGACAACACCAATTGTAACATTTTTTTGCTTGCGTTCTTGTAAAGGAAACTCATACAGTCATACCTGGTTCAGAGGGGGTTAATTTCATGATGAAGATTTACATGTAATTTAGTTGTTGCTTTGTCATAAAAAATTGGGCTCTAAGCTTTACATGCACCTAGGAAAACTAAAACCGATGTATGTTACACCAGGCCTTGCTTATAGCCTTGTACAATAGAAATGGTACAAGTTCCAATTCTATGGCAGTCACCGCTTTTCTTTCTGATAGCTTAGTTAATTAGCTCGTTTAATTTTTAAGAAATTTCTTAACTTTTGAATATGCTCAAATCCAATGATTCATGTGGTTATAAGAACCTCTATGTTTAGTTGTCTGCCTCATTATGTATAAATTCCTGGTATTGTTGCCTTAGTCATACTGTTCAATTGCAGAGCATATACTGTTATGGAGCTGAAGAAGAAATTACAAATAAAAAAATATCCGATTGAAACTGTTGAGGCAGTGATAACAGACTTGCAGAGCAGGTATTGAGCATGAGTTTTTCAATTCCCAAATTCTCGGGGGGTAATATAATATAAAAAAATTCCCCTGCTCTACTCCTAAAATATATTTAGATCTTGGTATGATTTTTAAGAACATGCAATTTTTATGTTACTTTTATATCTTTAAATAGCCTTCTTTATACCTGTATTTTTACTGTAGGGGACTGATTAATGACGGCTTATATGCGGAAACATATTCTCTATCCAGATGGTCCTCCTCAAGCTGGGGCCCTCGTCGAATCAGACAAGTAAATATAACTCTGTTTCATGCTATGGAATTATGAACCTGTATCTTAAGGATTATAATCAGCACAATTTTCCTGTCACACACCTAATCTAGTTAATTCACTGGGTTAATACGTGTGTTCATTTGATTGCCATAGCCTTTATTCTTCTAATGAAAAATTTCAGTAGACTGTTTTGGTCCCATGCAATAAAAAGTGTTGTTATAAAGATTGAGAATTTTTGTTATTGATTTAGCTAAGCTGATACCTTTTCCCCAAACTCAGGCCAAATGGCCATGGCATAACAATTTGTTGCACAGTGTTGGTATTTCCTGGTGTATGTGTGATTTGTGAAAATAATGTTATATTCCCCTCGGAAAGTCTTCTCTGGAAGTTTGTTATCAGGAATTAGTTAATGTGTGTTATATAAGAATTGGATTATGGTCTGTTGGTCTATGAGATAAAGAAATTAGCTCTCGATTATTGAAAGTGGTTGAAGTTTTATCCTTCTCCGTCTTATTAAATCTGGGTTGTAGCCCTTGTTTTGTTATCAATCTCCAGAACATGGGAGCTCAGTATTATGATTTCAGTGCATGCTTTATGAAAGATGCGATATTTCAATTTATCCTTGTGTGTCTGCTGATAGAACATATGAGTTTCAGTTCGTGCTTTTTTTGAACAGTTACATATGATTCCTTTGGTAATTTTTTTAGGCACTACTAAAAAAGGGAATAAGTGAATCAGATGCAGAGAAAGCAATAAAACGAGTTTTCAAGAACTGTGAAGATGGTGAAGATCAAGATTCAGGAATTGCTATGTCAAAGCTGTCTATGGATCAGCTATGTGTTCAGGCCTCGAAGCAATGGGAGAGAAGTCGCGCAGCATCTCCAGAGAACCGAAAATCGAGAATTGTCCGGTGGCTTCAGTACCGTGGCTTCAATTGGAGTGTTATTAACATTGTAATAAAGAAACTGGAATCTGGGAATATTTCCTAGTCTGCGATGCATCATAGATAATTCTGCATTCTGCTTTGATCAGATGTGCCATCCTTGTCAGTTTAACTGGTAAGATTGAGAGTAATGATTCGGAGGAGGATTTGAAAGGTTTGCTATCATTCTCAGGGGCTTAGAGACATATAATACATTGAGCGGGTACATTCTGAACATTCTGTACTCTGTGATCGATTACATATTGTGCTTGGATTGCATCCAATATGTGTTAATTTGTTTGTCAGAAAGAAGAAAGATTGGTTGCAACTGAAGAGTACTATTTTGATATTTCTGGTTGGAGAAAGCTGAATGGGCCCCTCGTCACCCACTCATAGTATTAAAGTTGTTGGATGCAATTTCTGTCATTCAGTGCCATTTACATGTGGTATTTAAGATATCTAGCTGAATACTATCTACCTTATAGTGTATTTATTGTTAGAAAGAGTTGTTTAATGCCCAACTGAAGAAAATAAGTATAATAATTTCATTACAATAAATTTAATGCAACACTCAATCATTGCTCCAGCTCTACATATCCATGATATCTGCCCATCCTATGTAGGTAGCACTTAGCAGTATCCCATTCCCTCTAGTACATCCTCTCACGTGTGCGATGGGCCAATGCTAGATCCTCTGCACTGGACCCATCTTATTACATGAACTTGATCTTAGTCAACCACTGGTTATTACACTCTACAGACTTATTAACAAGTAATGCATCCTCATTAACTTGTAATATGGTATCTACAGTCGCATCACATGTATTATCTATTATGCTCTACTGATTTCTCCTACAGAATATGCACAGAAACCATTTTCCTGGGAATCATCATCAAACTGAATCATCGGAGAATGCAAAAGAGCAACTTGAGGATCCTTGTGAAGCCACCTTCTTGAGAGGGGGCGATTTCGATGTAGTTGTTGAGCTCCCCTTCAACAAGTCAGCATCTGATCTCACTGGGTCCACGTGCCGAATCTCTTTGAGCATGGCCACAACATCCTTCATCATCAGGCGATCATCTGCACGCGTGCTGAGGCACAGGAATGCCACAGCTAGTGTCTGTAGCATTTCATGCATTTGTGGGTCAGCCCTTCCCCTCAGTTTTGGGTCAAGTATATCAAGTGGGTCGCGCTTACTGTGCAAGTGATCACGAACCCATTGGACCAGATGTGCTCCCCCGGGCAATGTTGGGTCCAGTGGATGCCTCCCTGTCAGGACCTCTAGGAGGACCACTCCGTAACTGTACACATCGCTTTTCTCCTTAATCCGTTGCATTGAAGCATGTTCTGTGATAGAAAGGGATAAACCTTTAGTAAACATCCAAAAAAGTGTTATGAATATTTCTAAATTATGGAAGTGGATTTTGGAATTGTATGCACCTGGGGCCATGTAGCCATAGGAACCAGCTAATTGGGCCCTCTGAGACTGTTTCAAATCAGTATAGTCTGTTTCACTGTTGATAAGCCTTGCAAGGCCAAAATCAGCAAGAAATGGCTCCATCTGATGGCCCAGTAAAACATTCATAGCTTTGACATCCCCATGCATTATAGGAGGGACACAGTCATGGTGTAAGTAGGCGAGTGCATGCGCGATACCGAGGATGACATCGTATCGAGTCTCCCATTCTGCTCCTCCTTTACCAGCTCCATGAAGAAGTGAGCTCAAACTCCCATTAGGTAGATAATCATAGAACAGCAGTTTCAGTGTTTGATTGGATCCCCAACCTAGGAGCCTCACAATGTTCTTATGTCTGATCGAACCAAGAGTTCGAATTTCAGAACTGAATGCCCCTGATTCTTCCGATGACCACATCTTCTTCACAGCCAAAGTCTCCCCATCCGGGACTGTCACCTTGTACACCACTCCTGAGCTTCCAGTCCCAATGACGTTCGATGATGTGAGGTTCCTCACGATATCATCGATAGAGAATTCAAGTTTTTGGTAAAATGTCATCTCCCAAGTATCAGTTTCCATGGAATCACGATTAGCCAAGTGGGTCCTCACTAATACGTAAATAGCGAGGAGCACGAGAACTACACTCGTGCTAACAAGGATTGCCATTGCCAACTTCATTGTGGTTCTACTGTTGCCTGAATGCTCCATGCCATCAGCTGGAGTTATAACTCCTCCAGAGATGTATAGATCTTTGTTACCGGCAAGATTACTGAGAGGAAGCTTACGAAAGAATGGATTGTTGGGCAAATTGCCCGAGAACTCGTTGTAGGACACATTAAGGGAGACCAGGTTTTGAAGGCTTTTGAGGATGTCTAGTTTACCGGAGAGCTTGTTGTATGAAAGATCAAGAACTCCCAGTTTATCAAGATTTGAAAAGTCAGTTGGGATCTCACCAGTGAACTGATTACAGCTTAGATTGAGAGAGATTTCTAGGTATGGAAGAAGGCCTAATTCCTTGGGTATACCCCCGGAAAAACCATTGTTTCCAAGATCCAACAATTGAAGCCTACTGCAGGACACGATCTGCACTGGAATTTGTCCAGACAGTTGATTTTTTCCGACATTGAGCTTGGTTAATGCGATCAGGGAACCGATACTTGGGGTAAGAGGGCCAGTTAACATGTTATCTGAAATGTCTACAAACTGTAGACTTTGGGGCAGAGAATCAGGGAGAGGGCCTGTAAATGCATTGGAATGAAGATCAAGAAACTGGAGGTTTTCGCAACCAGAAATCGAGGCAGGAATGCCTCCAACAAGATGATTGCTGGCCATATCAAGAAAGTTTAAAGATTTCAAGTTTCCTATTTCCAATGGGACAGTACCCCCTAACTTGTTATCACTAATCCTGAACCTGTAGAGGTTTGTGCAATTCCCTATATCAGGTGGTATAAAACCAGTCAGATTATTGGAAAGCAACAGCAATTTCGTTAAATTTGTTAACCCGAAAATCTGCTCTGGAATTGAGCCGAAGAGCTGATTGTATGAAAGATCAACAGCTTGGAGATCACCACACTGGGATAAAGATTCAGGAATATATCCTGTCAGATTATTCTTCCAGGCAAAAAACAGAGTTAAACTCGTTAATTTGCCCATCTCAGCTGGAATTTCCCCGGAAATGGCATTGTTGTCGACTTCCAGATGAGTGAGAGCTGTGCAGTTAGTTATCTCAGGAGGTATAATACCTGTGATCTGATTGACACTCAACTGCAACTCCTCCAGCTTCGACAGGCCTCCGAAACTGGCTGGAATTGCTCCGGTGAGCAGATTCTCCGACAGGTCCATCACTTTCAGAGCTCTGCAACTCCCAAGCTCAGATGGGATGGTGCCAACCAGGCTGTTCTGCCATAGCAACAGGCTCTGAAGCTTCCTGAGCCCACCAATGGTCCTTGGAATGGAGCCAGTGATTGAATTCTGATACAAGTACAGGTTCTGCAACTCACTGCAATTCCCTATCTCTTCAGGGATGGGACCCGACAAGAGAGAAGTATATATTGCCACAGTTTGTAGCTTTCTCATCATCCCAATCGTCGCCGGAAGGCTCCCGGAAATGCTGGTCTCCGCGAGGCCGAGCACCACCAGGTTGCTGCAGTTCCCGATTTCCAACGGCAGCTCACCCTTGAGATTCTGATTGCCACCTGCTCTGAATGCTTCAAGATTGGCCAACTTCCCAATGCTTTTCGGAATCTCTCCACTGAGTTGATTATCAAAGAGCATAAGCTGCTTGAGATTGGAAAGATTCCCAATGTCCATGGGAATGCTGCCACTGAGAAGATTCGTGTTGAGTGATAACAACTGCAGCTTACTGAGCTTGCATATCTCCACCGGAATCTCACCGGAGATGGCGTTGTCGCTGATATCGATAACCGTCAGTTCAAGATAGTCTCCGAACTCTTTCGGGATTGCTCCGGTGAGATTGGTTGATGAAAGAATGAGAGTGTGTAATGCCTTAAGTGGTTGGAAATTTGCAGGCAGGGGACCCTGCAAGTCCATAGACTTGAAGATTATCTTCTCCACGTCGCCATGGAAGTTGCAGTAAATCCCAGTCCAATGGCAGGGATTCTGGTCGAGAGAGTTCCAAGAATGGAGGGCATTGGTGGAGAGATTGAGAGTGTTCTTCCATGTTAGCAGAGCTTGTCCCTGTTCATCAATGGAGTGGCAGGGGAGAAAGAGGAGAGTGTATGAGAGAAGAAGTAGGATGAGAGAGAAAGGGTTAGTTAGAGGAGCAGGCATTGGTGCAAGATTAGAGCAGGTCTTTGGGATTGTTGCCCCATGTTTTTTGTTTATAGATGAAAAGCAGAGATCTGGATCCAACACCACTTTTATTTTTCTATTATTATTCATCTAAGTGAAGAACATGGTGGTGGAAAATGGAAATGGGCTCTCTTTTAACTAATTAATTTATTAATCTCACCATCTATCTCTCATAATCTCATCAAGATTATGATCAATAACTCTCTTTTACTCACCATGTTAGGCTCTTCTGTCAAAATAAATAATATATTGTATTTTAATTTTTTGAATCCACATATTATGTTGTGATTACATGATCAATGGGGTAGTGTTCCTTGGAAGTAAGTGGCAGCAAAAACTGGTGGCCTTAAATGGCCTCTGCAAATTTGGTACTAAAAATATTTTTGCCTCAATTCTTATATCTTATTATCTAAATTTAAAGAATGTCTTTTTCTAGTCTTCATATCACATGTCACTTCCACTAACTAACCTCTTTCGATTTTTTTGTCTCAATTTAGTGTTATTTCCAATTGTCACTGATTCTTCACTGTGCCATTGGAGATAATTACAATAGAAATATGAAGTGCTATTAATCTTTGGAATGAGATATTTGTTGAATTAATCTATAAGCAAGAAAGAAAGGAATGGGTGGCACAAAATTTGTAGAGACAAAAGTCAAGAAAGAATTAAATTTCTGTATAATGTAGCATCCTCTTAATTTATTGTGGAAGTTAAAATGTGACTAGTAGTAAAATAAATGTTAATAATCATCCCATTTAAGTGCTATCATCTTTTAGACAGTTTGCTTGTTGCAACTACCCAACGAATGGCTGTTTATTTCTTCTCTTAAGAGTTGTGTAATTATGTATGATTAACAACCATCCAAGCTCATTCAATTTCTTTATTATCATCAAATAGTAATTTCCTCATATCATCACACACATGTATCATATATACACACATATATAGTTACCCCTAAATACATTAATATATGGTAGTGAAAAGTGATGACTCGGCTCACATATTTCCTTCTTAAATCCAAATTTATTAGAATAAATTAATCAGTGGATACTGTTTTTCACCATTTCTGGAAGCCATTCTTTAACTTGTGGTTGCTCAGATCCCTCACTACACTTACTTTTCCTGTCTCTTGCTGCTAATAATGTACTATATAATGTATGAACATATTTTGTGATTCTTTACATATAGTATAAGGTTATTTGACTTGATATCAAAAACCCAATTCATTTGCGAAAAAAAAAAAACTCTAATTGGGATAATGTTCCACGAGATGTTTTTACATAAACTTTACATATTTTTTCCTTGGAATTGAATTGAATAAGATCGATCAAATTGCACAGATTCTTGATCCGTGTAACAGGTTTCATAAGTTTCGGATAAAAAATCCTCGGTTGCTTAGTTAATTTACCATGATTTACCCCCCTACTCTATGTGTGCGTGTCCACCTTTTATGCACTAAGTTTGGGGTAAAAATGAAACTATTTTTCCTTTATGCAGAAATTGAATGGTAAAGTGCATTTCAGTATTTCACCTATGAAATATAGGGGTAGGTTTCCTAATATATAAGCCCATCTTTATTATGAAAAAAAGATGAGATCAAATCACCCTCAAATACACAAGAAAATCATAAAAGAAATTACAGAAATTTAATGGAATCTGCATAGCCTTCCAAGTTCCAATATGAGTGATCTGAAACTTAAAAAATATGGATTTTTTTTTTTACTTAGGTAGAAATTAACCACCGATTATTTTCTAAATAATTACATTCGAATAGCAACATTCTTTACGGAGTAATAATGAAGGAAAATTCTTCATCAAAGAAAAAAAAAAGAGACAAGGGCAGTAATTTATTGGAATCATTGGGATCTGGAGAGTTATTCTTAGAAGTGTTCTGAGGTAATAATAAATAATTAAAGAATTGAGAAGATTAGATCTAATATTTATTTATTAATATATATATATATATATATATATATATATATATATATATATATAATTGGAAAGAATATGGAGTACTAGTGAAGTGCACATGATTAGTAAAGAATTAAGATGAATTTAAGTTTTTAATAATCTGGAAATCTAGTCATGTTGTCGGATTGCTTTGCTGTAAGAGGCCAGATTAGAAAAGAAAGAAGAATATTTATGTAACATTGGTCTAGTGGAACTGTGGAAGTGACACTCTCACAACTAGTGGGATTAAATTAAATTAAATAATTAAGCTAATTATCAATCAAAATGGGATTTTACTAGAATACAAAAACAATTGTGTATATAAATAAATATACATATATATTATTTGGAGATGGATCAGCTGTCGTGCCACCCCAATTAGCATAATAATGATGCCATGTCACGGGATTAATTGATCATTAATCCAATATATAACACCAAAAAATTTGTGGGTCCACATATTTATCGATGGTGGATCAGACATCGTTTTATTTCATTAAATTAATTTATTAATACCGGAAAATAAAAACTTTTATAATATTATTAATGCATGCATGTATTGATTGAAATAATACGATATAAAAATGACATTCTAAAGAAAATCCTACTTTCACTTTTGAATATATTACGGGTGACAGTGCTCTTTCGGGTTTTATTTAAAAAATAATAAAAAATTATACCATAAATTTAGTAATAAATTTTTTAAGAAGTATTATTATTTAATTTTTGTGCACGTTGATTAAGAAGTATTATTATTTAATATGTAGTGGGTAGTTATATTAGTGGGAGCATGGACCCCATTTTTTTTTTTTTTTTTTTTTTTTTTTTTTTTTGATACCGAGGTTCCGGGCTTACGCCCGACTAGTCCTCGAGGAAACAGTCCCGGCCCCTCAGAACTGCCTCCAAGTAAATCGCGGTAACCACACAATGGATCACAGGTTCCTAATATCTTTAACTACTGCGCACAAGGAGTCGATCCCCAAGTGATTGCTCCATGCTGGTGATTGCTCCATGCTGGTCCTTCCCCTAGCTCAGCCGCAGGTTCCCACCGAGCCGCAGGTTCCCACTGAGTTTCAGCCTCCCACACTGCCGCTTGTAGCCCTCAATATTAATTGTTCCACCATTGCGCTCCGGGGGGCTTGAACCCCTGACCTTTCAATCAGGGGCACCTCAATGTTGACCCCTCAACCACTGGGCCAACATATCATTGGTACATATTTTAGTTGTATTAGTGGGTGTGTGTGGGTCTCATGTGTGTAAAAAATGAAATGACCCTCTTTGAAACGGACGACCAAAATAGAAAAAAGATAATCTTTCGAGCGGACGGAGAGAATATAAAAATAAATGTACATATTTTTATGACTTGATTAATTTTTAAATTAAATCACCTATTAAGTTAATGATATTTTAGCTTTTCTATGAAAAATTGAATATAAAAAAAATTATTACATTTATTAAGAATATATATTTTAAATAAAAACTAATACAAATATGGGTGCACCGTGTACATATATTTTTATGAAAAATTAAATATAAAAAAATTGTACATTTATTAATAATATATACTTTAAATAAAAACTAATACAAATAGGCAAAAGCTCATGTGCACCCGGGCGCACGGACCACATTTCGTGCGCCTTTAGAATTTTATGTTAAATTGTATACCCTTTAGTATACAGATGTGTACCCTTTATTTTCTAAAGAAAATTATTGTGTGTATCTGGGCGCATGGACAATACTCTGTGCGCCTTTAGAATTTTGTGTTAAATTGTATACCATTTAGTATAAAAATGTGTACCCTTTATTTTATAAAGAAAAAAAATATTAATGAAAAGTGTATGTCCTTTAGAACAAAATGGTGTACCTTTTATTAATTAAAGTGTATACCCTTCAGACCATAACAATGTACCCTTACCCATAATACTAAATTTCTAAAGGTGCACGAAATGTGTTCCCGTGCGCACACAAGCCTCAATCATACAAATATGAGTTCAATTGAGGTACTTCATCTTTCATATAAGATATTCATATAGAATCAACTCAAACTCGATCCGTGAAAATGTTACATAAAAGTTTTGTGTTAACTTATTATAGAAATTTGATCTCTATATAGGATGTTGTAATTCTTAATTAAATGGTGTGTAACAATAAGTGTGTTGGTTTAAGTATATGAAACAATGCTTATAACTTTGAGTGTAAGAAATAAATTAATTAATGAAATTGTATACTACAAATGTGATAGGTTTAACAGCTTTTATATTGGGCTAAAACTTGTGCCCGGAACATTATGTGCCAAATAAAGGACATATTTAAAAAAAAAAATTAATGAAAGTATATATTCTTTTAAAAAAACAAAATTTAATAAAAGTATATACCCTTTAAAATAAAATAATGTATTTTTATTAATTAAAGGGTATATCTTTAATATATCACCAACTCTTTATATTTTACAACTTCTCAGATGATAAATACACACTATTCTCCTACCATGGTAACCATTATCACATTTGTGTATTTAACTCTCAATTACCTTTGTGTATTAATAAAATTTCACACACTAAAAATTAATTTTGAAATTATAAATGCGATCACCTAAATCCAGCATATGCTATTTAATACTCCTTCAAAATTAAATTTATAACAAAAAAATTGTCATTAAATAATCATTAATAAATCAATTAAGTTGAATTAATATTCGGAAAACCGGACCATTTATTCGACAAATTGCAACTCACCATTAATGAGTTATATATATATAGTGAAATACTACTTGAGTTCTTGAAAAAATTATTCCAATGTTATGAATTAGAAAAGATAAAACACTACGAACCGATTAGTAAAATTACAATTATATTTTTAAGGGTTAAAAAAAACCTTTATTTTAATTTATTTTAGTCCAATTTGAGTGATTTAGCAAAAAAAAAAAAAAAAACCATTATCTTTGAAGAGTGTTGTAAATTACACTCATCGAACAGTCAAATATTGCATGATCGCTGACGTAGCTGATATGTGTTTCGTCAGCTTTTACGTCATCTTGATTTATTTACAGAAAACAGCCACCACTTTTACTTTAACTATAATTCAATCCAAACCTTTGAGATTTTAAAAAATAAAAAAATTAAAAATTTTGCTTTTGGAAAATTACCTCCATATAATATATTTAAATTTAGAAATTTTAAAATTATTATATAAAATAATAAAATTCTAAATTAATGGCTAAAACTTGCGTGCCTTCAGGAATACCATGCCCCCAAATTTTGCATTTTTTGAAAATTATATTCTTTAATATTAAATTGTATATCATTTAGTATAACAACATGCATGTATCTTTTATTTCCTGATTTTTAAAGGAAAAATTTTAATCAAATATTTATACACTACTAGAAAAATGAGTTTTTATGACATTTGTATATGTATTGTAAGAGTTGTTAATAATATATTTTAACTATTAATACATTTCTATAAAATGTCATATATTCCAATGTAATATTAGGTCATGATCTATTAATATATTTTTTATTATTATTTTACATGAGTTTAGACTACACTTGATTGTCATGATACATTAGTTTAGACTACAGTTATTTACATGAGTTTATATTTATATTTCAATCGATCTTTTTAATGAAAAATTATACACTTATTAGTTAAGATGTATATCCTTCAGAACAAAATGTAATATTCTTACACATCTTGTACACTTGGGGAGACCAACCCTATTTAATTTATTTAATTTACATAAAATATTACAACAAATTAATAAGTATATATTAACAAAATATCTCATATTTATTATAGGAAGAAAATTAATTATTTTTAACCTAAAAAATAATAAATAACATTTACGAACTTCGATTTAACTTACTTTTAAACTAAGAAAAAAAATTAATCGTAGCTAGGAGTATAACATAAAGATTAAAGGGTTAATTTTCACAAAATTTAAAATCAAAATTCTTTACACCCTATGATATTTATTCCAAATTTACATAAATATTAATGACTTTGAAAGGAGAATAAAATGGCCAATGGTGTATGTTCTTTCATTATTCTTTTGGCAAGATCACTACTTGGTTTCTTTATGAAGACAAAGCTATTTTTGGAAGTGATCAAGTAATCGCAAAAGATGATCGTTTAGGCAAAGCTATCTTTCGAAGAGATCAAGTGATTGCAGAAGATGGTCATTTACCCAAACGATTAATGGAGATTGATTTCGAGTGATTGAGCCGCGTGGTAATTACTCTGAAGAAAGAGGAATCACACGAGGCATATAAAATATAGAAGAAACGAAGAAGCAGGTAGCTGTTTTTTGGGTGTGAAGAAAAGAAAGAGTGTGTAAGAGTGAGTTTTTAGGGTTTCAGTTAGAATTTTATGTTGTTAGATATTCTGAGTGTGAAACACATGAGAGGGAGTCTCATGGGGAAAAATAAGATTCTATTAGTTTAGTAGTGAGATTGAGTGGTGATTGTAATGAAGTCTTTGTATTATTGGAAATCTAATAGAAGTAAAGGGAAGAGGGAGTCTTCCCATTTATTCCTGAGGAAAATCTGTGTTTATCCTTGATAGTGTTATTTTCAGACTTAATTTGTAATTTAATCTAAAAGCTACTTTCAAGCCAGAAATATGCATAATCGAGTAAAAAATATGTACTCCATGAACGAATTATAATTAAATCTAATAATCGAGTCATATGAAAAACCGAGTCAATGTTATTTTGTATATTGGGCATTAAAAGATTTATCAAGTATAGAGTATAAAAGATTTTGATTTTTGTTAAAAGTAAAGGTTTTCTTGTAATTGACAAAGTTTCTTGTGAGACAAGTTATTTATGGGACGGGTCGATCCATCATTAAAATTTAATGCTTATTGTATAAATAAAATATATTTAATTGTTGTTAAAGTATGCTTTCAAAAATATGCTTGATTATGTATTATAAAATACTTCAGGGTGTTATAATATGATTTATTATTATTAATATACTTTAACTACAAATAAACATATTTTATCTATTCAATAAACATACTTTAATAATGAATCCACCCATCTTACATCTATATCACAAATAACCTGTTTCACAATAGGATAACTCTTACCTATATATCTTGTAAGAAAGATTCCAATAATATAAATTTCATAAAATTGAAGTAATAAAATGAAATATAGATGAAGATGTGATCACATGTAAATTGGTAGCAATTGGTTGGCACATGACATAAGGTGGATGTACCAAAGTCTGATCCACCCAGTTATAACAAATTAATTTCTAAACTGTGGAGATGGAAATGTGCACATGATTATTATAGTAATGGAAAAAAACCACGAAATTTAAATATATTGTAAATTAATCCTCACTTTTAAGAAATTGAAAAAAAAATATCTTCTTTAAATATTGTTGCAAAATAAACCCGTGACTAAAAGTAGGGTTTTTTGGGTTTTATAACAATATTTAAATGTGGTGTTTTTTTTTTTTAATTTCTTAAAAGTGAGGATTGATTTGCAATAGCAGTAAAGTTCTGTGGTTTTTTTTTTGCAATTAATCCATTATTATATGTAAGAAATAATTTAATTATGATTATTTTTTTAAGGAAAAGCACATGATCACAGCAATTACTGAAGAATTGCCCCTCTTATGATTGAAAGTAATAAATAAAAATCGAAAGATTGGCAGAGAGTGGATGTCTATAAACATGAGTTCTTATTAGGTACAATACTTTTAAGAACGTGCCATGTTAGTCTGTCCTTTCTTCGCCACGATTTTTATCGGTCAGAATTTTCTACTTCATTTTAATTTAGTAGATATTATCTTATTACTAAATGGATGATAAATGAAAATATAAAATTTAAATTAATGGTTGAATTTTCTTTTCTTACTAAATAGGGGTAGACCCAGAAAAATCGCAATGGGATAAGCTAAGTTTATTAAAGAAAATAAAAAATAAAAAATTAAAAAAATAATATATATATATATATACACACACACAGTGTACCGCACACAAACTCATCCGTTAGGGAGGAAGGCCTATGCCAACACGCAAGTTTATGTGCCACATTACAAACAATAATTATTTATGAAGTCTGTACCAGTGATCCGTGAATAAACTCATCCGTTAGGGAGGAAGGCCTATGCCAACACGCAAGTTTACTCACATCACTTACAAACCAATAATGGAGGCCGCGGGAATTTATTACCAATCCCCTCTCCCACTTAGTTATTTAACACCGAGGGTTTTAAACATGCATATAATATTTCATAAATAAAATATACATCTTAGCATGCTTCTATTAACAGCAATTTAAGTAAATAAATCACATAGAACATGTCTGTCACATATACAACAATAATTGACAATTAAATCAATTAATATTATATAACATTAATTAATTGCATAAAATGTTGGATCATTTAAATATGCCCAGCTGACCCAAACTTTATTAGCATAAAATGAGCAACCCATTAATAAAATAATTAAGCCCATTTACCCTGCCAATTTCTTCATTAAGGTCTAGCCCAATATTTAACCTTGGCCCAACATCAATCCCACAATTAATTAAAACCAGCAATAATAAACGGTCCAGCAGCCCATTACTATTTAATTAAAATTGGGCCATTTGACAACAGCCCAAAACCATTTAATTAAAAATGAGCAGCCCACAAGCTTAATTACTGAATTGGGCCCAATAATAAAACAATCAGCCGATCCAGCCCTTTAGCATTTTAATTAAAAAAAAGAGCAAAGGCCAATAACATAAAACAGGCCCAGCAGAGACACCTCATACATCAAGCCAGCAGGCCCATTAACCATTAATAAAAATTGGGCCCAAGAAGTAAACAAGGCCCAACAACCCATTAGCCTTGGATTCAGAAACCCTGCTCCTTCCTTTCGTCAGCCGCAACAGAATCCTCTCGGCGACCGTCACACGAAGTTTCCACCGTCGCGCCGTCTCCGATCACCAGCATCATCCAGCCAGCTTCCCGCAGACCCACAGCGCGTTGGTCCAGCAACACGTCTGTCTTCATGGTTACGCCATCGACCTTCAGAGCCGGTCAGTCGCGCGCCACCGCTCTGCCCTCAGCCCACCGGCGTCAGTTGGCGACGCTGTTCCCGGCAACGATCGACGCAGCCATCAAGCTGACAGTGACCAGCATTCGATTTGCTCCGCTGCCGCCGGCGTGCAAGTGCCGCAATCGTGCCTGCCGGCAACGCTGTTCCGACCCACAATCGCTGCCGAAGGTTGACCGGATCTGCGAAATCCGTATCCTCCAGCACCGCCCAGACGCCGAATCACCTGCAGCGCCGCCTAGCCTCCGATTCAAAAGTCGCCGTTTGAATCCGCTGTCGACTCGCGTCCACCAACTTTCCAGCCCGTGCTTCAGGGGCAGCTTCCGGATTCTACAGCCGCCTCGACTCCGTCGCTCAGCCGCGTGCCACCACCAGTGCTGCCAGATTCTACGGCGACGTGCCCCGATCTGAACGGATCTGTCACGACCTTCGCCGATCTGTCCAGCCAGAGCTAGACGTCGATCGAGATCTTCAGCGCTGGTACAAGCATCGTCCAGACGCCGACCGTCAGTGAGACCCCCGCTCACGCCGACTCGCCGCCCAGACACCTCTTCCTATAATCATCACTCACCGTCGACAAGCCGCCGCGACAAAATTGGTCCGGCCGAAGCCACCAGTTGTCAATAGTCGGCGCCTTATAGACCCACCCGCCACCTCCATTATCCACGCGCAGCCAGATGTCCGCCCATCTGTCTTCCGTCTTCTCGGTGTGGGTGGACACAGTGATGAGATGATAGTGTGTGTGTGTGATACAGGAATAGGATAATAGAATAATCAACAAAATTCATACCCAATTACATGAATAAGTTATATCATATCCCTAACACACAACCACAGACTGTATGAGGAACACTCGAATGGTACAACATGATTAAAACCAGATTAAATTAATTAATCAAATAATCACTAAAACAACTATACAAATCACGTTTCACCAAGAAACCATGCTCTGATACCAATTGTTGGCAATTGGATCTTATGGTTAACGTGATTCAACAATAAAAACAGGCAATTAAACAGCGGAAGCATAAAATAATTACCCGTCTTCTGGTTTGGTGTAGTGGATGATGATCTGAGAAGAACACCTCTGATCTTCTGCAGTATTACCCAAAGTCAACTCTCTGGTGTTGTGTGGTCAACAATCCCCAGAGAGTTCTCAATCTGTTCCTGATCTCATTCTACGTAAGAGGCACAGACCTAGGTTATTAGGAGCTGAGACAACTTATATACATGGGCTACTGCAGGGACCAGGAGGAGAAATTGGGCTGGGCCTCAATTAGATTTAATTAACCAAGCTTAGCCCAAAGCTTTTAATTAAATCCAATAATAATAATATAGTCCACTAAAATATTATTACTGCACTACCCGTCCAATCCCAAAATTATGTTCTGGGCTCCTTCTTATTATGAGCCCGATAGTCTCCCCATGTTTAAGATATACAATGCCCATTAATTAATTAAGTTACTGACAACTCAAATTAATTAATATCTCATCCGAGAGTAGTACCACTCAACCTTATTATCATGCCGGAAATTAATCCACTTGCAAGATTTACATGATAAACCTTATGAGCTCCTCAAGGGGACATCATCAACCTATGACGGACATGGATTCCTTTTACAATCAACAGCACACCATAGAGACAGCATTATTTCCCAACTCACCGAGTTTGTTGATTTAATACTTATAAATCTCACCCATTGATGAATCAAAGAAATACATACTGCCCTACGTGTCGAGGTTATTGTATAGGGATTAAGAGCACGAACTTACCATAATAACAGAGATCAAGTTCTACTATATAGTCAGTATAAGAAGAACGACCTCAGGCGGTCCTGCTCAATACACACAAGTGCACTAATGTGATTCTATAGCCAAGACAAGCTAATACCAAACCACACTACAACCATACCGATAGAGAGTCCCCGTCTATCTCAGTTGTGAGCATCTGTTTATACTTTATAAGGAAACCGATAATATGATCTCCCGCGTGTTGTCGCACAACATATTATCTACAGTATAAAGTAATTGGACTATTGCATCATGCATATAAAATAAATTATAAGATGCAATCATTTGATCAATGATTCTCATTTCAAATATTGTTATGACATTGTTCATACTAAAGCTAGACTTTTAGTATACAATCCAACACACGGCCTTCTCTTACAGGGTCGTGTTGATGACACGGCTCGTGCTCCCGACTCGACTCGTGTGACTGGACACGACCTGAAGTTGCCCGTGTTGAAGGACTAGATGTCGCCACACGGCCAACTCTTACAGGGCCGTGTTGGCTACACGGCCCGTGTTGGTGCCGGTTCCTGCATTTCTTCACTGTTTTAGCTCGTTCTCCTTCGTTTCAACTCCGAATTGAGATCCGCTTTTTCCTACATCTTCCTTATCATGTTTAGCATCCAATAAAAAGTGAAAATCTTAAGTTTAAGCTCATTCACACACATTTCAATAAAAATACAAAATACAACCAAATAACATATAAAATACGGATAAAATAATACGAAAACACATAAAAAGACACTAAAATCTAGGTGAAAATAGCTCTAATCAACCCCCCAAACTTAAGGTGTTGCTCGTCCCCGAGCAACGAAAATGACAAATCAAAAGGAGAAATTTTCACCTAGAAAAGACTAAACGAATATAAGCAATAACACATCGTTAGCAATAATAACAACAAACTATGCTAAGTCATCCTACAACATTAAAATCATGACATGAGAAATTAACAAGTTCAATCAAAAGAGAATAAAGTGTAATATAGTTCCTTTTAAGTCCAAGCCTCACAATGGATATTGATGTATCTCAACACTCTTTTGAAATAGGGTAAATCACACTCATTAATCGATTGGCTCGACTCGCTATAAGCTTGCTCGCGGACTATATTCACAAACCACCAAAGTTTCAATCAATGATCAAAAAGGTCTTTAATTAGGATGTAACGATAGGCTTTTTGGTAGGGTAGGAAGTATATGGATAAGAGTGACTCAACAAATGTAAGTAATCAAAGAGATGGCCAATTTCCTCAACTTCTCCACTTTTCTTTCTTCCTTTCTTATCTTTACAATCTAAAGCACTATTCATTAACTTTCCTTGGATTGAGCTTCTTTTGATTCATGCTTCCTATCTTTGAATTTTGTTTACTTGAGCATTTTGATGTTGATTTGCTCCTTTCTTACTTTGAGGTTGCATGTGCATTCTTGTTTTGCTCTTTTCATCCTTTTTCTTTCTTGTTTACCATGTCCTTTTTCTTCTTTTGCTAATCAATCAATCATTTCTAGCTACCATCTCCTCAATCACCCACACAAAGGTATATATAAGCTTGAATGGGTAATTAAGGCTTGTAATGTGCTAAATTCACAAGGAATAGGCTTATAGGCTCAAAATGGTTAACTAAGGATGATGTTCATGGTAGGGAACATATATGGCAATGACTATAATAACAAGGATGGCCTTAGATCATTTCACCAATCTCCACTAATCGGGCTCGTTCCTATAGTCCTTGAGCAAGTTCTAACTTATAAAACACAACCGATCCACTCATGAAGAAATACCATGTATGCATGGTTGAGGCTCAAATGCTCACAAGCTTGTGCTCGGACCTTAAGGAACTTATTACACCACATTCATCTCAAAATTGAACAAGTTAAGTAAAACATGTCACAATTTGAAAGTGTAGAGATTCTTAATCATAATTTGTCATCACTTATCACCACAACATATCATCACTCACGTTCAAAAATGACTCACGACATCCCTAAACAAACCACCAAACGACCCAAGACAAGAATGAAAATACACAAAACATAAAAATAAGGACTCAACAAACAAGACACAATAAAAACACAAAACATGCAAAAACACAAAATACCATCATCCATAAGAAAATTAAGCACACATTCATCCCAACCTTTATTGAAAAGGAAATCCTAAGTTACGAAAGTAAACCTCCCACAAACATAACACATGAGGCAGCATGCTAGTCACAACAATCCAAATCAAACTCAATTCATTTCAAGTAATAAAATGATAAGGTGTAGAGTACTCCCTCGATAGACATTTGGTAAGGAAAGCGTTAGCTCCAAGCTCCATCATGCTTCCAATCCCTCTCATTCATGCTCAAATACTCAACAAACACCATTAGTTCAACCATTTCATTATAAATATGGACTATCATGCACTTCAACACCACCAATCATGCCAAAATCAACCCAAACTCATGAGAAAAATTTTAAAATTTGTCCAATTTTACAAGAATCATACTCAAGTGGTGAGTCACACCACACACTCTCCCCCCAAACTTAAATCGAAACAAGAGTTGAGACTTAAGTTTGCAAAAAGTTGTGAGACTTACCCTTGTAGTTTCCATTGATGATCTTCTTGTTGAGAAGTAACCGCATCCACACGACTCAAGCTATGTCCACCACGCACTAGCACCCCCCAAACTTAACTCGAGACAAGAGTCACGAATTAAGTTTGCAACAAGTTGTGGAACATGTCAACTTGAATCCATGAAGCATTTCTCTTTTCTTCAATTAGCATTTTTCTCCATGAGTACAATCAACCTACAAGGCCAAAACAAACAAGCAACAAAAGTAAAGCAATAAAGATAGTGATGGGGTGCCTCCCATCGAGCGCTAAGTTTAACGTCTTCAAGCTAGACGAATTTTGAGATCATCTTTCAAATAGAGTATCCACAAAGAGGGTCTCCCTTTGTGATGAATCCACATAGTGCTTCACACGATGACCATTGATCAAGAACTCTCCCCCATTCTCATCCATAACCTTTAGAGCTCCCCCATCAAGTACTTCCTTTACCACATAAGGTCCTCTCCATTTGGACTTCAACTTGCCCGGGAAAAGTCTTAGTCGAGAATTGAATACCAACACCTTTTTACCCTTTTCAAAGCTCTTTTTCCTCAAACGAGCATCATGCCACCTCTTGGTTTTCTCCTTAAAAATCCTTGAGTTTTCATAAGCATTTTCTCTAAATTCCTCAAGCTCATTCAATTGTAAGAATCTTACCTTCTTCGAAGCTTTCATGTCAAAATTCAACTTTTTAATGGCCCAATAAGCTTTATGCTCTAACTCCACGGGAAGATGGCAAGACTTACTATAAACAATTTGAAAAGGAGACATACCAAGAGTGGTCTTGAATGCAGTTCGAAAGGCCCACAATGTATCATCAAGTTTATTTGACCAATCCTTTCTACTCACACTCACTGTTTTCTCCAAGACTTGTTTGATTTGTCGATTAGAAATTTCAGCTTGACCATTCGTTTGAGGGTGATACGGAATAGACACTCGATGTTTCACTCCATAAGTCTTGAGAATGTTCTCCATGAGCTTATTTATGAAGTGACTACCCCCATCACTTACCAACACTCTAGGTACTCCAAATCTTGTGAAGATATGCTTCTTTAAAAACCCCATGACCACTCTAGCATCACTTGTTTTTGAAGGTATGGCCTCAACCCATTTCGAGACATAGTCAACCGCCAATAGAATGTATAGGAATCCATTAGATTGAGGAAATGGTCCCATGAAATCGATGCCCCACACATCAAATATCTCAACTTCTTGAAAGCTCTTAAGGGGCATCTCATCCTACTTGGAGATTCCTCCCATCCTTTGACACCGATCACAACCCTCTACAAATTTCTTACAACTCTTGAACAAAAATGGCCAATACAACCCCGATTGTAAGACTTTTGCAGCGGTCTTTTGAGCTCCAAAATGGCCTCCACTAGGTGAAGAGTGACAAAACTCCAACACACTATTCCATTCTTCCTCGGGCACACATCTTCGCACAAGAGAATCATTACACATCTTGTATAAGAATGGATCATCCCACAAGTAACTTTTAACATCATGAAAGAACTTCTTGGATTGATACTTATTAAGCTCATAAGGCCTCCTTCCACTAGCCAAGTAATTCACATAGTCCGCATACCACGGTCTTCCTTCTTCCTCCACTAAAGCCTCAATTTGATAGCAATCACACTCCAAGATTTCTTCATCGGGAAAAACCTCTTTGATTAACTCATAAGTACCTTCACAATGCTCCCTCGACTCTAATCTTGAAAGATGGTCGGCTATCACATTCTCCGTGCCCTTCTTATCTCTCACTTCAATATCAAATTCTTGAAGAAGTAGTACCCATCTTATCACCCTTGGCTTTGCATCCTTCTTTGCCATGAGATACTTGATAGCGGCATGGTCGGTGTATACAATAGTTTTTGTTCCTACCAAATAAGGACGAAACTTATCAAATGCGTATACTACCGCCAAGAACTCTTTTTCGATAGTAGTGTAATTCCTTTGAGCCGCATCAAATGTCTTGCTTGCATAGTAAATGGCTCGGAATTTTTTTTCTCTTAGTTGCCCCAAAACCACTCCAAGAGCTACGTCACTTGTATCACACATCAATATAAATGGCTCCTTCCAATCGGGGGTGATCAAGATGGGTGATGAAATCAAAGCTTCCTTTAGCACCTGAAAAGCATTTAAAAAATTATCATCAAACTTAAATGGCACATCTTTTTCAAGGAGATGAGATAGAGGTTTAGAAAATGAAGAAAAATCTTTGATGAATCTATGATAGAACCCGGCATGACCAAGGAACGATCGTACTCCCTTCTCATTTGTTGGTGGTGGAAGCTTCTCTATAGCAACAACTTTGGCTCGGTCAACTTGCAATCCCTTTGAAGAGATGTGATGTCCAAGTACAATGCCATCATTTACCATGAAATGGCACTTCTCCCAATTCAACACTAAATTAGTGTCTTGACATCGCTTCAAAACAATAGCAAGATTAGACAAACAATTATCAAAAGAAAAACCAAACACCGAAAAGTCATCCATGAACACTTCCATTATATTCTCAATTAATCCTTCAAAGATTGCCATCATACACCTTTGAAAGGTGGCCGGTGCATTGCAAAGTCCAAATGGCAATCTTCTAAAAGCAAATATTCCATAAGGACAAGTGAAAGCGGTCTTTTCTTGGTCTTCGGGTGCTATAAGAATTTGGTTATACCCGGAATACCCATCAAGAAAGCAATAAAACTCATACCCGGCCAACCTATCCAACATTTGATCCAAGAAAGGTAAGGGGAAGTGATCTTTACGTGTGTTTTCATTAAGCTTCCTATAATCAACACACACACGCCACCCCGTCACCGTCCTAGTGGCTATGGTCTCATTTTTCTCGGTCTTCACTATAGTCATACCCCCTTTTTTAGATACTACATGCAACGGGCTCACATACGGGCTATCACTAATAGGAAAGATCATATCCGAATCTAACCACTTAAGAACCTCTTTTTTTACCACTTCTTGCATTATAGGATTAAGTCTTCTTTGGTTTTGAACACAAGCTTTCCCTTCATCCTCAAGCCTTATCTTATGCATGCAAATTGTTGGACTAATCCCCTTCAAATCATCAATACACCAACCAATAGCCGACTTATGCTCTTTAAGGACATTAAGCAATTTATCAAGTTGACTAGAAGTTAGAGATGATGATACAATTACCGGATATGTCTCACTTTCACCAAGGTAGGCATAAGTAAGATGATCGGGTAGAGGCTTCAACTCCACCTTCTTTTCCTTTTTCTCTTCTTGCTCGAGTGGATCTCTAAGTGGTAAGAACTTTTCATTTCCCCTTGAGATGGCGGCTGCAACCTCTTGAGCTTCACTACAATCACCTAGATCAAGCAAACAATTAATCAATTCTTCATTTAAATAAAGAGAAGTAGTAGAAATATTAGAAAGAGATAGAGAATTGCTCAAGCAAAGTTCAAGTGGATCCTTGGTTACAATGGAAGGCCAACTCTCCTCGGCACTTCCCTTTACAACATCCACACTTTTACATTCTTCATCATTCATTGGATATTGCATGGCCTTGTGTAGAGAGAATACCACTTCCTCATCATTAACCCTCAACTTCAATTCTCCTTTATAGACATCAATAAGAGCTCTCCCTGTAGCAAGAAACGGTCTCCCAAAAATCAATGGCACATTTTCATCCTCCTCCATATCTAGAACAACAAAATCCACCGGAAAGACGAACTTATCAACTTTCACCAACACATCTTCAACTACTCCTTTTGGATGTGTCATAGATCGATCCGCCAATTGAAGTGTGATGGAAGTTGGTTTTACTTCACCTAATCCAAGCTTCTTGAATATGGAGAGATGCATTAGATTAATGCTTGCACCAAGATCACAAAGAGCCTTGTTCTTCTTGTTCTTTCCAATTTCACATGGTATAATGAAACTACCCGGATCCTTCAATTTTTGTGGAAGTTTTCGTTGTAGAATGGCACTACACTCTTCGGTTAGATTAACCGTTTCATTGTCCACAAGACTTCTTTTCTTTCCCATGATGTCCTTCAAGAAACGAGCATAATGAGGCATTTGATCCAAAGCATCGGCGAAAGGGATATTGATTTGAATCTTCTTGAAGATTTTAAGAAACTTTTTGAACCTCTCATCCAAACCCTTCTTCAAGAACCTTTGAGGAAAAGGAACCGGTACTTGAGTCTTGGGTATTCCCCAACTATCTCTTTCAACTTCAACTTCCTTTTCCCTTAACTCCTTTGCCTTCTTCCACTTTGGAATTCTCTCTATCTTCTCTTCATCTTTCTTTTTTTCAACAATTTCTTTTTTCTTGCTTACTTCCTCAATTTCAATCTCTTCTTGCACTAACCCTTCTTCAACCTTGCTTTCCACTTCCCTTTCAATGACAATACTATCTTCTTTAGGCATAGGAGGTTCCTCATACTCTTTTCCACTTCTAAGAGTGATAGCTTTATAATCTTCTTTAGGATTAGTTACCGTGATAGATGGAAACTTTCCTTGTTGGTGTTGAGATCCCACGGAAGAAGCAATTTGACCCATTTGATACTCAAAAGCTCTCATCCTATTGTCGGATTTCTTCTCATTTTCCTCCATTCTAGCCTCCATCTTTTTCATGAATGTTAGCAATGTCTCTTCCACCGATGCTTTCCCCTCTCCATTTGGTGGTTTAGCACTCGGATCGAATCCTGGAGGATATGACACGGCGGCTTGAGGATTAGAGTAAGAAAGATTTTCATGCTTCCTCGGAGCTTGATAATTTCCACTTGATTGATTGAAATTGCTTCCCCGAGCTTGTCCTTGATATCCTCCTTGAAAATTACCTTGATTAGAAGGATAATTACCTTGGAAATTCCCTTGACGTTGAAAATTTCCTTGGTAATTTCTCCTATCTAAGTAGGCAACATCCTCTATACTTTGCATAACATGGCTCTCATCATTCACAATAGCACTTGTGCTTCCCCCTTGACTTACTCCTTGAGTGATCAAATTCAATTGCTTTGTTAAAGCTTGAATGCTCTCATTGAATTCCTTCATGCCTTCACTTTGGAACATATCACTCTTCACTTTGTTCACACTCTCCACTTGAGCTACCTTTCCAAATGCATAACCTCCCATTACTCGCTCGGAAGGCCATTGATAAGCATTCATCGCAATGTCTTCAAAAATATCCATGGCTTTCATAGCATCCACTCCAAATATAGACCCTCCGGATGAGGCATCTACATGCATCCGATTTTGTTGATTCAACCCTTGATAGAAGAAAGCCACTTGTTGATTCTCATGAAAATCATGTTGAGGACACTTTCGGAGCATCTCTTTGTAGCGTTCCCATGCTTCATAAAAATTTTTATCCGGGAGTTGCCTAAATTGAGTGATAAGGCTTTTCAATTGGAGAGTCTTTGAAGGAGGAAAGTACTTGTTTAGGAACCTTTGCTCAAGATCTTCCCATGTATTACAACTTCCCAAAGGAATTGTATTGTACCATGCTTTAGCCTTGTCTCTTAAAGAAAAAGAGAACAACCTCATTCGAATAGCATCCTCCGACACTCCCTTCATCTTGACGGTATTTGCAACCTCCAAGAAAGTAGATAGATGAGTGTTCGGGTCTTCAAGAGGACCTCCCCCAAACTGATTTGCTTTGACCATGTTGATCAATCCGGTCTTGATTTCATAATCATTGGCTTGAACCGGAGGAACCATATTGTGCACGGCTCTCGGTTGGAAGTAATCCCGAATTGCTCTAGGCCTTGGCAACTCTTGTTGTTGAAATATCCTTTGAGCTTCTTGATTGGCAAGCAATTGCATATACTCTTGATTTTGAGCAAAGACATTCCTCATTATCTCCGCTTGATTCTCTTGCAATCCTTCTTGTACCCCCCGTTGATCTTGTAATGGATCATGGGGTGGATTATGATTGACATGATCTCCATGTTGATTTTCCATCTTTTCTTTTCTCGCTTTACGCCTCTCTCGCTTCCTTTGTCGTGCGGTCCTTTCAATCTCCAAATTCAAATGAATGATCGATTGATTTCCCTTTGATCTTGTGATCATAAGACACCTACGAAAAGGCAAAGAGTGAGACCACAAACACAAATAATAAACAAAGTAAAAATAAAATAAAAAGTATCCTTATCAAGAACAACTAAAACAATAACACAGTACTCGACTAGTCCGTCAAACTCCCCGGCAACGGCGCCATTTTCTTGTTTGCCTAATTTTGAGCACTCACGAGCAAGAATACTCGATCGTTGTAGTAGTATATCCCAAGAAAAATTATCAATCCAATAAGAAGTTATGTTCGGACTAGCAAAATACGTGAGCTCAAGTTTATGTTGTGTTTGTAAGGATGATCGGGGGGTTTTGAGATTGATTAACAACTAAAACAAGAAGCAAGTAAATAAGATAAATGACAAGTAAAGAAAATGGGTGATAAAGTTCAAATATGGAAAAACATGGGATTAGAAACATCCAAGCACACTCGATTCATATTACCATGCAAAAGGAATTCAACTCAATTGATGTAGACTAAGGGTGATCACGATTGTATCCTAAGCTCCCTTTTGGGTTACAAAGGTTGTTGATCCATTTTAGACTCCCAAAAGCACTTAAGATCAAAGCCCAACATTAACCCCTTCCATCTAGGTACTAGTTAGATTAAACTCTCCCTTTTTGTGTACTAAGGCCAACGAATGGATTGGTTCCCCTCATTGAATTCAAATATCCTTTCGGTCAAACCCAAACTCAATGTCTATTCATGCCTTCCTAATACTATAGAGGGTCGTTTCCGTCTCACTTCAAGCAATACATACATGAACATCATGATAGCATTTAATTACCACAAATAATCCATTGATCAACAATCCATTAAACCAATAAACATTCAAGAATAACAAACCATGCCATCACAATATCAAGACAATTAAACTCCATGAATAGAAATCAACATCAATTAAATCAAAAACCAATTTAATCCACATGATAATATAAATCTAATATGCTCTTCATATTCCTAATCCCACTAAAGGGATTAGCCTAACATGATAAAAGTAATAAAACAAATAAATGATTCATTACAAATACCCATAGTCTTAGATCTAAAGAAATACAAAATGAATGGATTCTTCCCTATCAATTTCTTGAAGAAAATCTTCTATTCTTCTTGATCTCCACCTCTAGCTCTTGATTTCTTGAGATCTCTCACACCCAATGGAAGGAATGAAGTTTTGATGGAGAATTAATGGAGATGATGGAGATGGATCAAAATGGATGAAGGTGAATGAAGATGATGGTGGAAAATGGAAGAAATGGTGTGTGATGTGTGTGTAGATGATGGAATTTTCGGATCTACTCTCAATTGTTGAATAAAGGGGTATTTATACCCCTATGGAGGCTTCTAGAAGGATTTGGAAATTTCAGCAGGAAAATACCTGGCACGAGTCGTGCTCTGCAACACGGCCACAAGGTGGCCGTGTTGTGTCTTCTGATGCTGCCGCACGGCCTTTTCTTACAGGGCCGTGTTGATGACACGGCTCGTGCTGCCAACACGAGTCGTGTGTTGTAACACGGGCACAGGGTGGTCGTGTTGGCTCTTCTGATGTCGGCACACGGCCTTCTCTTACAGGGTCGTGTTGATGACACGGCTCGTGCTCCCGACTCGACTCGTGTGACTGGACACGACCTGAAGTTGCCCGTGTTGAAGGACTAGATGTCGCCACACGGCCAACTCTTACAGGGCCGTGTTGGCTACACGGCCCGTGTTGGTGCCGGTTCCTGCATTTCTTCACTGTTTTAGCTCGTTCTCCTTCGTTTCAACTCCGAATTGAGATCCGCTTTTTCCTACATCTTCCTTATCATGTTTAGCATCCAATAAAAAGTGAAAATCTTAAGTTTAAGCTCATTCACACACATTTCAATAAAAATACAAAACACAACCAAATAACATATAAAATACGGATAAAATAATACGAAAACACATATAAAAATACACTAAAATCTAGGTGAAAATAGCTCTAATCAATCACTCCTATAAAGCATGGTTAAAAACGAATCCGGACACACCTCGGATTGAACTCTCCCTTTGATCGATATTTAAACTGGGTCAATAACTACACGATAAGGTACGCTTACCTTGCGCAATTATACCGAAATTGGCTTAAAGTTCACCTTTAGACCAAAACAATGTACTCTTACCCATAATACTAAATTTCTAAAAGCGCACGAAATGTGTTCCATGCGCTCGGGCGCACGCAAGCCCCACTCATAAATTTATTATTAAACAACAAGTTCAACGATATTGTGAGACAGTGAAAGTACATTTTATAAACTAATCACATTTTCACCATTCATGTGTTACAAAACTGTTAATTAATTAAAATTTAAGCAAAGTTAAAACCAAATTGTAGATTTTTCAAGAAGCTAATTTTTACATGTATATATATCAAATAAAATTAATAAAATTACTCTATTATATATATATATATATATATATATATATATATATATATATATATATATATATATATTTCTTTTTGTGTTTTATTGAATTCTTTCTGAAATTACTTTTTCAAAAAATGAACCCTGCACACAATTAAATGCTTTATGTAAGACATTATAAGTTATCACAATATATACATTAAATATTGTTTATTAAACTTGCTCCCCATAATATATATTCATTCTATGACAAATTTATTGGAGTGCAGGGGAAAAGTTACTTTAAGACCATGAAAGCCATCCTTTTCTTTTTCTTTGTCTGGTAACTGAATATTAATGCCAAAAATAATGTTCAATCTTATATTTTATTATGTATGATATTAATATATTCATAATTTCTGTGTACCTATAGAATAAGCCATAATTTTGCAATTAAGACATTTATGTATTAATTTTTTTTTGTGTTTTATTGAATTCTTTCTTAAATTACTTTTTCAAAAAATGAACCCGCACACAATTAAATGCTTTATGTAAGACATTATAAGTTATCACAATATATACATTAAATAATGTTTATTAAACTTGCTCCCCATAATATATATTCATTCTATGACAAATTTATTGGAGTGCAGGGGAAAAGTTACTTTAAGACCATGAAAGCCATCCTTTTCTTTTTCTTTGTCTGGTAACTGAATATTAATGCCAAAAATAATGTTCAATCTTATATTTTATTATGTATGATATTAATATATTCATAATTTCTGTGTACCTATAGAATAAGCCATAATTTTTCAATTAAGACATTTATGTATAAATATATAATTATAAATTACAAAGAATTAATTCATAGAGAAGGCATGATGAGAGTTGACGTAAAGTGTGTTTCATGCAGGCTTGTTAGTATTAAACCATTCGTGTGATTAGATTAGGGAAATAATATTGACCCACCATTAATTATATATTAATCACTCTTCTTATTGTTTGTTAATTCGGCACATTCGATGATTGCTACTTTGGTTTTTTCCTTTTTCTAAATTAATCATTTGAATTAGTCTAAACTAGAAAAGATAACTTTATAAGTGACGATGATACAATAAATTTAAAATATTTATAATCCAGTTTAATAAAATAGTTATTCTATTTTTCAAATTATTTTAGCTAGATATAATAATTTATCGTGCTTTCTAGCATATATATATAAACACCATGAGAGTCTGTGAATGAAGATCAAAACCTTATAGAACAATTGTGTGAGACTCCTACTTTGAGATGATTTTATTTCTTTATTTAATTAAGTATCTCTTTTTATCAAAATATTATTATTTTTGACCATTAATACAATGCAATCGATTCTGATAGAACCGGATGCATGCTTTAACTTTTTTTTTTTAATAAAAACAATATATTTATGATTCATGATGTCATTTTTCCTGGTACTTCGTATTTTATTTTAATGGTTTATATCCGGTTTAATTTTTAATTTTTATTTTTTTTAGTAATGCATGGTTTAATTAATTTTTAAAGGTATAATGGTAAATTTCACTTTCATGGTTCACAATATATTTTAGTTAGTATAGTATGTGCTAATTTACCCTATGTTATATATTAGTGTTAATTTTAAGGGAATAATTATCTTTTTGAAACATAATAAATACATAAATAAATACTTTTGAGGACTAATTCGATTTTACTTAATGAGTGAGTTTAATGTGAATCCGATTATCATGAATTATGTTTTTGTAAAATTACTTTTTAGTATATAAAAAAATATTCTTTAGATAAATATATAAATTATTACTGTTTGGAATTAAAAAAAATTACTCCTCAAATTTAATTCAATAAAATCATAACATATTAAAATTTGAAGAGTGATATTTTTTCATTCAGAAGAGTAATAATGCATCTGAAGGATAATTTTTCATGTAACTAAAAAATCATCGGTAATTAGGATACAAGAATTTGTAGAGTATATTTTCCATTTAGAAGAGTAATAGTTCATCTCTGTAAAGAGTAATTTTTAATATATTATGTTAGAATGATTTAATTAAATATTAAACAATTTCTCTCTCTACCAACCTAAACTTTTAGATGAGGTGGTCATTTAACATGGTATCGGAGTCATGGTCAAATGAAGGTCTAGGGTTTGAATCTCACCGCCACCCATTTTAATGAAAAATTCCATATGCAAGGCTTGAGGCAAAAATTAACCCCGCCGATCTGCTCCGACGAACTTTAAATCGATTGGAACTGGATCATTCTAAAATGATGCGTGTAAATTGACTATGCAAGTGTAGATGACTGTGGTAACAATTGTAATGCATTTGTCTTATTATCCTGATTCACATTAATTAGGGATCCTAATTGAAGTTCCATAAGGTAGCTCCATAAGGTAAGTTGAACTAAATGTCATAGTGTCTCCGGATTCAACAAATATAGTTGTCTAGATTCATTAAACTTGTTTACAACTTCACCCCAGTCAAAGGCCCCACCGTGGTATGCGCCAATAAGACCGCCAAATCCTTTTATTTATATTTACATTCTTTTCTATTCTTATACGAAAGCGCTCTTAGTTCAGTTCGGCAGAACGTGGGTCTCCAAAACCCAATGTCGTAGGACCAAAAGCAGTTAGCGGTGACCATGGAATAAGTTTCTTCGGCTTGAGTTGGGTTAAAAGCACGGAATGTCCTTTTTGTTGTTGCCAGCGCTTTCCCGGGCCGAGCCGAAATCTTGTACAGGGCAGGCAAAGCCTTGTGGTCTCACTTTACCTTACCACCATCTGAAATGCGTGAAACTTCGATTGATGGAAGTCAATCTATGAAGATTATCTCTTTTTTTACGAACTAAATATCACAGTGTCTTCAGATTCAACAATTATAGTTGTCTAGATTCATTAAACTTGTACCCGTTGAGTGTGTTGGCCTCCGTAGTCCTTACAACTTGATTAGGTTTGGAATAAAGTGGAGTCCACTACGTAACTTTTAGTCCACAAAGACTCAACTTTATGAATCAATTTTTCTCTAATCGAAAATCAATTTAGATATTTATAATATACTACGATTATCTATTCGAAACGTAGACTTTAACCCAACACCGAGTTCTTCCAAAATAATTTAGATATTTATAATATACTACGACGAAACGTAGATTTTAACCCAACACCGAGTTCTTCCAAAATTAATCTTGTAATCCTCAATTAAATTGAATTTAATAATCCATTATGAATATAAACAATCCTTACAATACCCCCTTCCCCCACCCCACCCCCAACAACTTAATTTTATGTTCGTGCGTATTAGTTGATTATAGTTGGTTCTACAATATTAATTTAATGTGTGAATCGATTCCTCGATTATAAACTTCTACATCTATCACATAGATTAATTAATATAGTGTGTTTACCTAACAAATTGGGGAGACGCTCCTTCGTGGGTGGATGATGCTAATTACAACAATAATTTATTCCATGTATTTTTTATTTCTAAAATATGGTACTCTTATTTTATTTTTTTGCTGTGTGTTACTACACCCTTACTTTGTTCTCTAATTTGCCGAAAATAATTATTTAACCTGAATTTTAATATTATATATGAGAATAAGATGGAGTTTGTTTGGTAGGAAGGGATGAGTATTATAAATGACCAATATTAATGAATAAATAGGTATACAAAAAATAAAAAATTGATTTCACTTTTAAAGTAATTCACTTTCCTGTTATCTATTTTTAATCAAACACTCCCTAAATAATCATGTATGCAACATATCTAACGATTACATTTAATATTTTTTACATTTTATTTACTCGAAACAAATAATTTTGGCTGATATATTCAAACCTAATAAATTAATAAATAAATAAATAAATATATATATATATATATATATATATTGGTTCTAATTACATCATAAAAAGATATTACGTATATATGTTATTATTTATAAATGTCAAATCAATGTTCCCTTTTAAGAGCACTGTCATTATCTTTCCTTGTTTTAGGGATAATGCATCACTAAACCCTCTTTTGGGTGATTAATTAAGGGATTATAGGTAGGAAGTGAAGAAAAATAACACATAAGATCTTGAAGTTTGCACCATTTTTTTGAAAGCTTTTTAACCTTTGACCTCTCTATCACCATCACAATTGTCCCATCTCTATGTGACTTTGATTAGTCAAATTTGAACACTTCTTTACTTTATGCATACAACTCCTTTCGTCTCGTCTTAATAATTACGATTTCTTTGTAAAAGTCAAATTTGAACACTTCTTTACTTTATGCATAGAATAAAAGTGTGTGCTCCCTTCGTCCTACCTAATAGTTACGCTTCATTTGTAAATTACAAAGGAAGCGTAACTATTAGGATGGGACGAAGGGAGCACACACTTTTATTCTATGCATAAAGTAAAGAAGTGTTCAAATTTGACTTTTACAAAGAAATCGTAATTATTAAGACGGGACGGAGGGAACAAAGGAAGCGTAACTATTAAGACGGGATGGAGGGAGTATTCGTTAGTGGTATAACTAAATTAATTCAAGATATAGGGCAATTTTTTTTAAAACCTCACACACATTATATATTAAATTTTTTTCTAAATAAATAATCTTTCAAAAAAAATACTTTTAAAAGATATTATCTTCACCTGACAAATACTTCCTCCTTCCATAATAAGGGTGTATTTTAACATTTTCGTCCATCCCAATATAAGAGGTGCATTTTCCTTTTTTAGTAAAAGAGACCCACATAAAACAATTGACATATCTTCATGGGACCCACACAATACACTAATACACATATCCACTATAATAAATTAAAATATTATTTATCTCTTATCAACTATCCTTTAAATATTATATCCCTTTATCTACGTGCAAAAAAGAAATGCGCCCTTATGCTGGGACGAAGGGAGTAACTTATTAGTACTAATTAAATTATACTCCTTCCGTCCTATACTTATATTCGCACTTTCTATTTTTGTCCGTCCGAAGCTTATCTTCATTACTTAAAAAATTAAAAAAACTCGTTGATCATAACCTCAAAAAATTATCTTAATTTAAAAAATCTCACTTCCACTTAATACATATATATATAATAATAATAATAATAAATATATTTTATATTTTGTTTATTACCTAAATATATCACATTATCCTTAAAAAATTAATAAAGTTGATTAAAAATAACTTTTTTTTTTAAATTACGTATCCACCGTGTCGATGTAGTTAAGTGTGGGATGGAAGAAGTATTATCTTAAAAGATTAATAAAGTTGATAAATAAAATTCTTACACGTATGTACTAAAGAAAAGAGTATATATATGTTTTTTTTTTCAAATTAGAAAGGATAATATAATATTTTGCATGAATTGTTTTTGAATGCAAAATTCATTTTTTACATTGAAATATCAAAAAAGAATTATTTTCTTGCACTTGAGATTTTCAGAGCCGGAAATAGACCAGATCGGGTTTTATAGAAAAAAGTTTAGGTTTTGATAGGTCTTAGCCTGAAGTTTTTTTTGAAATTATTATTCATAGGTACACGTTTGTATAGTTTAATTATTAATAAATACATTGATTAAATATAATTATTGATAGATATAGAAGGCCTAATTTATTTTCCAGTATTACCCATTGTATTCATCAATAATGCATGAGAAATTTCAGGAACTAGCCTATCTTCAATTTCTTACTCTGAATTACACGTTAATGTACAATAAAGTGAAAGTTTAATGGGTTTCTTATTTTGGGAGGAATTTATTGGCGTGTTATTTTCTCTGGCCAGATTGCACATCAACGTTCACTCTTCAATCATGATTTAATATCTTCTATATTTCTCTCCTCGAATTGCACTCTAATGTACAGTAAATTGAAAGTTTAATGAGTTTCTTATTTTGGGGGAATTTATTGGCGTGTTATTTCATCTGACCAGATTGCACACTGATGTATATCATCGTTCACTCTTTAATCGCGATTTAATATCTTTTACATTCCTCTCTCCGAATTGCATTATAATGTACAGTAAAGTGAAAGTTTAATGGGATTCTTATTTTGGGAAAATTTAATGTTTCTGAATTGCACACGAATGTACATTAAAGTGAAAGTTTAATATGTTTCTTATTTTGGGGGAATTTAATGGCATATTCATTCATCTGGTCAAATTGCACACTAGTGTACATCGGAATTTAATGGCGTGTTCTTTCTTTTGGTCAGATTGCACATTGGTGTACATCAGTGTGTACTCTTCAATGGCGATTTTAATAGTTTATGCTTTATTTCTCTCTCATTAATTTACTTCTCTCACAATCACATCGATGTACATTAGTACAATTACTTAATCGCATTTTTTTACTCTCTTAACGATGCATATTGATGTTCAAATGGATATGGGTATTATGGGTAAAACAAAATAAAATTTTGTATTTATGAGTAATTTTTTAAAGCGAATGTATTCGCTGCATTATACGCCAATCCGAACTAAAAAATTCGTCGCCAGCTTTGGGAGTCTATGCCGAACTTCGCTGACTCACATACTCTACCTTGGTTGGTTGCTGGCGACTTCAACCAGGTTGGTTCTTCATCGAAAAAAAATATAAGGTTTGCTGGTTTCACAGAGGAGATGTGCTGAGTTTCATGAAGTTATTAATCACTCATTTAGTAATAATTAAGAACGCTTTGTATCTACTATTTATTGACCCTAATTAAGAAAGCTTTGTTTCTACTATTTATTGACCCAAGTTTTTTTATAATTTTTTAACACAAACAGTCTTATAAACTCGGTTTACATAGTTTAGTATATGAACACGGGTCTTTTCTCACCTTAAATCATATGGTCCACCTTCAAATCCTATTACACCGTAAACCCAATTTACAAGAGATTAACTCTTATTTTAAATGACCGGAGTTTGGCCTTCTAAGAAAATAGGTCATTGCCTGAAAATCTTTCTTATTTTTTTTTCAATTTCAAAAATATATTTATATATATTTCATATATTATATTATACTCCCTCCAACCCACTTAAAGAGTTTCTTTTTTTTATTTTGAGCGTTTTACTGGAAAAGTCTCATTTTCTTTTTTATAAACAGTAAAAGTCTCATTTTCTTTTTTATAAACATGAGACCCACACACACCCACTAATACAATTAAAATATAAAGCTCACACTCCTGTTAATACAACTATCCACCACACATTAAATAATAATATTTCTTAATTCATGTGTAAAAAGTAAAAATAATCTTTTGCAAGGTGCAGAGGTAGTAGGATTTTATCCAATACCTAGCCTACTTATCTCGATAGGCTTTAAATTAGGTCTATATCAAGCTTGTTTATGAAATATTTTGGGGGCAGACCAGACTTCAATGAGACAAACCACAAGCCCCTATCAGAGTAGCTGGTGTATTTCAGTATTTCCACCCCTATTAGAACCTAATGAAGAAGGCAAAAACTTGCCCATACCTTTTAGTATTAAATTATATACCCCTTTAATATTAGGGTAAGTCTTGCGTGAGACCGTTTCACGTGAGATCATTTTACACTTTTTAAAATAGTTATCACTTTTGCTATAATATCACTTTTAATATAACTTTTCAGTATAAAGGTTATCACTTTCTGACCGTATTACGTAAGCCCCTACGTGAAACAGTCTCACACAAGTCTTTGCCTTAATATTAAATTGTATGCCCCGGGGACACAAGAGACCAACTCAATAAAATTGTATATTTTAATTTTAGATTTCACTTCAAATATTGTAGAGTATTATATCAACAATTGGCTCACCAAAAAGAGGTGAGATATTCAAATGAGCGAACTACATAATTAAGGTTTGGGGTAGTGGGCCGAACTTAATCACTAAATGGCCGTTATAAGAGAAGTGGGCCTACCAGTTTTATGAGCCGTTGAAAAATTAGAGCCATTATTACGGCCCATTTAAGTTATTAATGGATTTTAATTTCATGTGGCCACCCATGTGATGTCTTCCAACTATTTACGTTTTGATCTCCCAGTTTTAATTATTTATCACAATTATTATCGAGTCACAATTCAATCACAGTTCATGAAATTAATTTTTCTTGAGACATGCTTGTATTGTTCATGTAGATAGTTTTGTATGGATTAAGTATTTAATGCTATTGTTAAGTGTGTTATGTCATTGTAATTCATGATCTATTTTCTCTTGTAGTTTTTTTTGGTCAAAAATTGTGTAGAGCATCTTACAAAACGGCTTCCGTAAGACGGAATAGAAGTAATAATCTTTATAGTGATTAGTGAAAAGTAAAATACTGTGAACTATTTAATAAATAATTTACAATATAAATAAAAAAAAATAACATTTTAAAAGAAAAATAATTACTAATTACAAAAGCGTAAGATATGCTCACGGTCAGACGTTCTCACACAAAATTGCCCTTAATATTTATTTTTAAAGTTTAGTATTAATTTTTAAGATATAATTGTCTTTTTAAATTATAAATAAAAATTAAAGAAAAAAAAAAGTCGGTTTCATGAATCATGGAACTGGTTACAGTTAGCAACACTCAAAATTTAAACATATCTTGGGTTATTCACAAATCATCCAAATTGAAAAATCTTATGCACGGTAACTCTACAAATCAGAAGTACTAATAAGATGAAATCACATTTTTACCGTTCACAATTTACAAAGCCAATTACATAATACCCTAGTAAAAACTGTGTTATTGATCCTTCAATTCATTATTATTATTATTTAATTATTTATTTTTTTGTACTCGAGCTTTGAAACATACATTGCTTAAAGAAAAGATAGAGTAGAAATCCTCATATAAAAAAAGGGAAATTCTCAGAAAATGCCTGAAAGATATTTGATAGTCTAACTACAATGAAGGGGCATGAGCATAACTACAAACTGGAAGGTTTCAGAGCGATTGAGGAAGCATTCATAATATGTAGGGTTAACATGGTCAAGAACCCAAATATTTTCATGTATACAAAAAATCCCTGTACCTAAACATAGAAGAGAAGTACAAATGTTGTCGAGACAATATCACCTGCCGAAGCACTTCATGATAGAAGAAGTTAAAGATGATGAGATGAACTTCAAACCAGCTGAGCCACCAGGAAAGTAAGAGATAGCATAGTATGCTAGTGACATCACCTGCAGTCAAATTAGCATTTCCGGATCAGATCATTACAAACTCAATCGTTTCTCTTTTATTAGACCATCATGGAGCGTGCTTCACTGAAGCTGAAAAATGGATGTTACTTAAGATTAGCATGTCTTAGTACCTGAATCACAGAAAACAGCACTGATAGAATATAACTATGAAGCACCATAGAAACATAAATGGTCCCAATCATACTGCCGAAAAATCCTAGTGTAAAAGGAAGCCTCTGAACAAAAAAATACAAAGACAGTATTAGAAACCAGGTGATTCAAAAAAGAGAGTAGACGCATTTATTAAGTAGACCAGATTAAGCACCTCTTTAGAAAACATGTGGTTAAACTGGTTTTTGGGTCCTTTCAGGGCAAAAAACGATCCTATGATGAAGGCACATCCCATGGTAAAACAAATTGCGAATTTCTGAGGCACTAAAACAATCACCGGAAGAAATAAAGTGAAAGCTATAAATACAAAGAACACTCCACTTGCAAGTAGCATGCCAAAGTACACAAGTGCTTTTCCAGAAGGTATGCTACTTGTGGCAGACTGGAAATTTCCCGGTAAATCTCTCACTCCTTTGGAAACCCTGGACAAAGCAATTTCGCACTTAGGAGATAAAAATAGTATATAAAAGTGGTACAATCTACCAACATGGATGTGTTACAACAAAGAGAAGTTACAAGATAACGAAAGACAAGGGAAAAAATACAATTAAGCTGCAGTATCACTAAATTCCGACTTACATTTCAGCACTACTTGTACTCTAGGCACATAGTGCAGATTTAGGTAGTCAAATAAGCGTTTTTAAGTGAAATAATCAATGGGCAAACATGTGTCAGCAATCTCATGAACTGTATACCATGTATTCGTGACTTGCGGGGGTATACAATATCTCCTAAAAAATCAAAGCATGCAACCGGACCCATAATCTGGATACAACACGTACAAGGATTAAGACCACACCTTCAATGAGTTCTCCAATTGCACCTGTTCAGAATTACATCTAAACCAAATAAAGACAGATTGGTCCCTCTCAGTTCATGCCTCAAACTGCTCTGAACAACTTACCATTTATGACTACCACTCAGGTTCCTCTCCTTTCTCCATATACAAGGACACTAACCCTAGGTTATAACTTAGTGATCTTCCACACCATGCACACCTGCAAAGTTTTTTTGGGTTCTGCTGCTAAATTTTTTATCTTCTTTTGAACTTGAGATGGTTAAACTATCTTGATGTACAGTTTGCTTGAGTTACCAAACAAAGTAGCCTATGATCTTTCTCAAAATATTCTTTCCCACGGGTCTGGTGTTTCCAACAACTGTACCTTGATTTCAAAAGTCACATCAGAGCATCATTCCTCAATTAACAAAGAGCTTCATTTAATTTTGATTGGATTCCATGCTTACTATGTGGTTTTATTGGAGATGTATAGGCTAATATTAATATGAGATCACATAACATCAGGTCATATAATCTAATCCTATCAAACTGACTAATGTTAAGCTTAGGACAATAATGTTAAAAAAGGCTTTAAAAACAAGCTTCTAAAAAGAGTAGTGGTCTATCAAAGGCAGAACAATTCCACGTAGAATTACTTCCATACAAAAGGCAAACACCATGACATTAAGCTGCATAATCAAGGATTTATATCTTAAGCAGCAAAAATAAAAGCTAACATATACTAAAATTCTGCTCGCTTGTCAACCATACATACAACTTAAAACAAGCTTCTAAAAAGAGTAGTGGTCTATCAAAGGCAGAACAATACCACGTAGAATTACTTCCATACAAAAGACAAACACCATGACATTAATCTGCATAATCAAGGATTTATATCTTAAGAAGCAAAAATAAAAGCTAACACATACTAAAATTCTGCTCGCTTGTCAACCATATATACAACTTAAAGCTGCACGCAATCAGGGACTCTGATACTGCAAACATGCTCCACGATTTAATTAATTATACAAATAATTGGATTCTAAAAGCTCACAAAATTATGATTAGGACAAAGCATATGCACCTGCAGATGCAGCCAAGAATGTATTGGGCCTAGTGTCATAGTTGATTTAACTTAATTGACATAAAATTCTACATGAAGCTTCAGATCTTTATCTGTAGTCAACATGACACTTTCTGAAACTATGGCAGATGGAGTCCCAAAAAAAACACGCAGCAAAGGTACTGGAGCTTAATCTGTTGGAATCTCAACTCTTGACAGATGAATTTTACAATTTTGAATCTTCTGTTCATCGAGGTCACAAATAATTAAACAATACAGAGAGATCAAAATGAATAGAATAGTTCCAGCTCGGTTCTTATCTTGTAGTACAACTTAAGGCTTGGAGTTTCGACTAGATTAACCAACTAAATTAAACTAATCAAGCTTCAATTGGTTCTTTTTTGATACATAATTTCCTCATCTGATTAATTGCGTTTAACAGAGCATCTAGAATCAATGAATTCTTTTGAGCGTATGCATCTATTTAGTAAGTCACAGAGAGAGAAATAAAATTGATCTGCATCTTACACGTTGAATGTGCCGGAAACGGTGTCGTTAGCAGACCTAACCGCGGATTCGATGTCGAAAACACCGGCGAGTGAGCCGCCGCTAAGAGTGTCTTCGGAAGATCTAGCGGCTGCATATGAATTCCAATCTGCGAGCAGAGAAGGGGAGGAGGACGACGACGTCTGTTGGAGAGAATTTTCATTGTCGGCAACACTCCCTGAAAACCAGTTCTGCATTGTAGGAGAAGAACAGATATTGGATTTGAAGGTTTTGATTCAAAGGTGAATCACAGTGGTGGAAAATTGAATGCAAAAGAAAATTAAACCCCAGTTCGCTAACCAAAACCACTGGCAATCGTAGCTGTTAAGCAATTATCAAATCAACCGAACATTCATACAACTAACTAATTGCATTCGAGTTTTCCCCAAATAAAAGACATTCCTTTACGCATCCCAAATTTTATGAAAATTACAATTAGGTCCATTTTGAACTTTTTAAAGTTTTCACAGTGCAAAAGAATCACCCAGATTTTTTGACTTATAGCTTAAACGTATACTCCCTCCGTCCCCGGTAAAGAGTTGCATTTGCTTTTTGCACGTAAATTAAGGAGTATTATTATTTATGTAAAATGACTGTATTTGCTTTTTGCATGTAGATTAAGGAGTACTATTATTTTATATAAAATAGGTAGGTGTGTTAGAGAGATGTAATGGGTAGTGGTGGGCCATTGGTGGGACTTTTTTACTAAAAGAGGAAAATTGTGCAATTTAGATGGGACGCCCAATTTAGTAAAATGGTGATATTTGGGCGGGATTGAGGGAATAAATTTTAATCATTTTTAACATTAACTGTTAGTATAGTTAATAAATTTAATCGCATTTTCAATTGTTTGAATTATTATTAGGTTTTTGGCAAAGCTCTAGGAAACTGAAATTACATTTTCGTATATCAAATTTTATTTTTTGAGTAATAAATTATTAGAACTAAATATAAATTATAACTTTTCTTAATTTTTAATATGCTATAATTTTTTATATTCTAGTTGAGATGAACAATATTTTCATTCAATAGTAAATTATTTTTCATGTATCAAAAAATAATTTTATTATAAAATGGAGGTGTATATTGAACCGATTTCATAGAAAACAAGATATGTTATAAAGAAATTGACAAGAACTCGTATAATAGCATAAAATGAAAAAGAGGAGAGATATGAGAGAAACAGAGATTGAAGAGAGAGAAAGATAGAACAGAGAATGAAACCACTTTTATTTCTGTATTTTCACTCTCCAGACAGAGCAGAGAATGAAACCACTTTTATTTATGTATTTTCACTCTTCATACAAACTGATCGTCTCCACTTATATATGGAGTATAAGAGGGTGGGTAATTCTAATACATAAAAAATGTCCACATACATAATAATATTAACAATATAGAGTTTTTTTTTTTTTTGAACCATGGTCTCATGAAACCTTTTTAATTATGGTTAATGGGCTTAATTATACAACTGTGGTTAGGGTTGTTAAACGAGTCGAGCGAGCCCGAGTAGTGGGGGCTCGAACTCGGCTCGAGCTGTTAACGAGCTAGGCTCGAACTCGCTCGAAATCCATTACGAGCTTATAATTAAGCTCGACTCGGCTTGAAAAATTCTACACTTAAGCTCGAGCTCGACTCGCTAAGCGAAACGAGCCATGCTCGTTAGAGCTCGAACTCGAGCTCGACTATTTCACCCCATACAAAATTCATCGCTTAGAAAATGAAAATTAATTCATAGTGCATTCCACATGAATTAGTACCACAAATAAAACAATATTATTTTGTTTAATCGAATCCAGCACAACTGGGTTGATGTTTACAAGCAGCATAAAACAGAGACTTGCAAATCCCAAATTTTTTGAAAGATTGAAATCCTAAATCCCCAATTTATTTCACTAAATAGAAAACAGAGAAAACAAAATGGAAAACAGAGACTTGCAAATCCCAAATTTTTTGAAAGATTGAAATCCTAAATCCCCAATTTATTTCACTAAATAGAAAACAGAGAAAACAAAATGGAAAATAGATGAAGAGAAACTTCTTCACAAGTGGCTGAAACTAGAGTACGGAGAGTCAGAGACGAATAGTCAACTTCTATGCAGACGGAGGTTCAGTATCGTCATCGATCTTACTCTGATCGAGTGGTCACACCACTCGCAGATGCAGATATGGGAGACTGGCGACGGGCCTATACGCAGGTCGTCAACTACGGAAGCAAAACGCGATATCGGGGTAATTCTTGAAATTGCTAATAAAATGGAAGATTGTTGAAATTGATGACACAAATTAGGGTTTGAATTGAAAGATGGGTTGAGGCTATGAAAAGTCCGGAGACTCAATGTTGGAAGAAGAATCCTTTATCTCACCTCCCACGGCGCCGCTGGAAGCCTGGAATGATGCAGCATATCTACAAATGAATTGGAGGCTGATTTAGAATGTGTATATTAGGGTTACACTTATTTATATATATTTTAATTATAATATATTATTTATAATTTATTAAATATATCGAGTACTCGCGAGCTTCACGAGCCGAGCTTGGCTCGATAACTTGACGAGTATTTAACGGGCTCGAACTCGAGCTCGAACCAACACGTGTCGAGCCGAGCTCGAGCTTTTTCGAGCCGATCTGAGCCGAATACACGAGCAGCTTGATCGGTATAACAGCTCTTACTGTGGTATACGATTTAGTGCCCTTCTTACATAATGAAATAAAATTATCATGTACATAAAATAACATCATTACACATATTATAGAAGTAAAGATGGATAAAAATGATGCATTCAAGATAAGTTGTCAAGAGATGAAAACCCAAACAGCAACTGAGGCCTCCATCAATCTTTGAAATACTGAAATCTTCTCAAATCATTTTCAAGAGCTGGACTTCAAAAACTAAAGGCTCCTTTGCATGAGACAAGAGGCTACGGCGAGGACCAAACTGCAACATGATACCAATTATTGACAATGAGTCATTTGTGCGTTCAAATGTATTCAAGCAAGTAGTCTGATTCCTCTGTTTCACTTTCATGTTTCATCTCGTAGATTTCATTACATGGATTTATAACAAACGTACGATTGTTGATAGTTTTTTTATTGGTGCTGTAGTGGTACACTTGTCATATATCTAGATAATGAAATTAAGAAACACTAAATTGGAATACAAAATGAGATGAAGATGTTTTCGTGCCGTGCCTAAAGATAAAATTGATGAAAAACTAACCTCTTCTGGAATCGGTTGCAAAGTTTCACTAATATATCCCACCCAAGGTGGTATTAAAGCTCTTCGTTTTCCTGGAAGTAAGTTAATACAGGTTTATTTGATTGAGATGAAAGTATAAAAGTACTTCTAAAGTTTTTTGAGAATCCTAATTATAGGAAGAAAAATGTTTACCAACCTCCAACCTTCATGCCAATCAGAACTTCCTTGAGGCCTTTTATCATCTGTGACATCCAGAAAAAGGGTCTAAGAGGCAAGTCAAATTTTGTTGTGCCTCACAGCCTGTTTGGACACCTTAAATCTTTGAAAACTGGTATGATATTGTACACTTTATGACAGTAGTCTACAATTATAAACATAAAAACAATTCTTATGTCCAATTAAAGTGGGATTTAGGTTAAACAACCTAATATTTCAATATCACAAAGGAGTGATTGAATAGTAATAATCTGTGGCTTGGGGGAATATTAGTCTCTTCCTAGGTCTAGAACATTTATTATAGCATCAAATTGAAATCTTTTGCACTTAATTTAAATTTTTTATTTTGGCAATCATGTACCATCACGATGATCAAGATCAAGTTAATCTAAGACAACAGATAACTCAATGATGGTACGTTTTCAAGGGTTTATACTGGCATACAAAATAGGAACATAACCAAATGCCTCAAGTAAGCCTAGTATGATTTATATGCAACAGCACTCTTGTCTTCTGTAAAGGTATAAAAGCATGCTTACCTGCTCATCATCTAGACGAAGTATAACCGGAGAACTCTCTCCACTAAACTGATTGACAGTGCTACATGTGAAAAATCAGTTATGTCAAAGTTGACATTACTTCTATCAAGAGAAACAATATAATCATCATTATAGGAAAACAAACAAAAAATAGAAGAGAAAATGAGTAATTTATGATTAAAGTTACTATATCAACATATGAAATTACAAACGCAGTATCTGACTGTACCTGTGAACAAAGTATCCATTTGATCTCCGGCATACATAATTGAATTCCACAGTGTCATCTTCATGAGCTTCCTTACCTTGTCCTTCGACAATGTCTTGGAAATAGAACATGAAAAATCATAAGGAGTAACCAATTGAAATAATACACGTGTTGTCTCAGAAACCTCTTTTCACTTCATTGACCCAACCCAGGCTTCAACACAACCTCTTCCCCCAAGAACACTTTTTTTTTTAATTGTCATTTTTCTTAATTAGGTCAATAACAGTTCAACATATTCTACATCTTTTGGAATTTGAACTACTACATATAAAGCAAAGATGTGGAGATAGCTCAAAGTCCAAACAAAATTTCTGAATGATGGCATTTGGGATATCGACATACTAGGTGGAAATCCTTCTCTGACACAGTTAGTCAGTTCCATAGTCTGGAGTGATTGTACGTGAATAAAGAGATATTTGGAAGAATTTACCCTGTATTATCACTCCACTAGCAAGCTTGAATGTCCTGGATACTTCAAAAGCAGAGTCACCATCATTCATATGAAAAAACTCCAGCACATACAGAAAAAGAAATACAGAGAAAAATACATACAGGAAGCATGTACCTGAGCACTTCTGGATCTTTCATCTCCTGCATTGGGGCTGCAAGAACAGTGCCGACATTTCCAAGAATCACATTAACTCCAACAAGCCGCAAAATTCTACTTCTTAGTACCTTATCTACAGCAAGGGATGGATAATCATCCTCCAACTTCTTTTGTACAGAAACCTTGAGTTCCTTAGATTTTCTAATACTATAGTCTTCAAAATATGACCAGTAGTCAGCAGTTTATGTACAAGTTGTCAGGTTCAACTCATATATATATCCCATGCATAATATGCATTCAACGGTATGTGATAACTATTTGCATTTATAGCAACAACCACAAAATAAATAAAAGAATTTTAATTATTATTTGTACCATAATTTTGAATTACAGATGTTGAGAGATGAAAATTCACAGAGTTTCATCATGTTGAAGCTTCATTAAAAGGGAATATACGATCAATAGATTCAACATCATAAACACATCTATCAAACTCTTTAAATCTTAAATCGTGAAATCATCAAGTACAATTGAAAATAAATTCATGTTTTTCTGACATTTTTCCAATTTACTCACTTTTTTTTCTTTTCCAATTTGGATTTAGGAAACCATCTTTATAGCCAATTTTAGCTCTAAAATTGCAATTAAGTTACAAAAATTTGACATATTTGCACACGGCCTTCTCATTTCAACAATGTTTACAGCTTACGCTCAACACGATGCTCTGGAAAAATATCAATCGGATGAAATTGCAAAAATAAGAACATCAAATTGTGAGGCATAAATTGGATAAGAAGCTCCATAAAATCTAGGCAGCATAAAGTCAAGGATTACCACACAAGTAGGATTATACAGTAATATGAAAAGAAACAAGAACAACAAAAAAGATTGGTTGAATTTCACCTCGTAATAGCGGAGATGAGCCAACAGTGTAGACGCTTTGTAATGCAGGAGATTTCATATTTTGAGATAATGAAATGAGAGTGACGCTGGCAATAGGAACCAAGTGTAACCATGGGTCCTCGGGTCGGTCTCACTTCGTGGTTTCGGAGCTTCTAATCTTAATACAGTATATATATAGTAATTGGCATGTGTGGCCTTATTTATATTTTCGAAAAACATACGTGTCAGCAAGGTTGAGAAACTTTACTACCAAAAATTATATGTGACATTATTTTATTGGTTAAGCATTTATTATATATATTAATTATTTTCTTTATTCTACATTAAATAGTTCCCTTATGAACATTTTATTCCTTTAACATTTTAATCTTTTAGTTTCTATTATTTATAATATTCTTTAATACTCTCTCCGTCCCACAATAAGAGTGGCGGAACTTTTTTGCACGTAGATTAAGAGATATAATATTTAATGGGTAGTTGGGAATAGTTGAGGTGAGAGAAATAATATTTTAAGTAGGTGTATTAGTGTGAAGTGTGGGGTTATGGAGAGAGAAAAAATTAATTTGTGTGGGTTCCTTTTACTAAAAAGGGAAATGCACCTCTTGTGTTGGGACGGACGAAAATGGTAAAATGCACTTCTTGTTGTGGGTCGGAGGAAATATTATATAAAGATTTAAAAATCATATTATTTCTTTCTTGATTAATTGTTATTCTATTTTAATATTTTTAACTAATTTAGTTTTTCTTTATCACCCTTAAATTGAAAAAAAAAGTTACAATAAAATCATAATTAATATAGGATTTTGATTACTTTTATTTTTATACATTATTTTAAATTTGATCAATATTTTAATTTATATACTAATAAAAAAACTTTTTACAAGAGACTTAATTATTTTAATTTTATACATTACTTTAAATTTGATCACTTTTATAATATTATATAACTGATAAAAAAATTATTTTATGTTACTCAATTAAAATGTATATTACATATCATGAATGATAAAAGATTATTTTTATTGTGATTTTTCAAAATTTTGTAACATTATTTAAGAAAGTGCTCAGTAGTACTTTAATTTAATAAAAATTGTATGGTAAGGTAAATTTTTTTTTTTTAATTTTTTTTGTCACCAACATAAGAGTAAATTTTGCATAAGACCGTCTCACGTGAGATCATTTTACACCTTTTAAAATAATTATTACTTTCGCTATAAAACGTTATTAGTTTGCTATAAAATGTTATCACTTTCATTTATTGCTCATGAAATAAAATCATCACTTTTCATTAATTGAGTATCACTTTTCATTATAAAAGTTATCATTTTTTTGTCTGTCTCAATAATGGCGCACAAGTCTTTACCCCAACATAATTCATATATACTTGAATCATAATATTAATACAAAAATAAAAGAAAACATAATAATAATTTTAATTATTTTATAAAGAGACATAAAATATTAATTATAGGTTTTAATTTTGTATTTTCATTCAATAATATACGGGACTTATATTAAACATAAATATATAAATATATTTTATATTATTAAATAAAATATTAAAATAAAACTTTGTAAATCATACTAGTATGACGTTTACTTGGAAAGTTAATCCAAGTTTACATGGGTTAACCCATGAGCCCGAGTTAATTTAAAAAATCTAAAAACATCTAAACACCCGTTTTCTTTTGCTGATGTGGATTTGCTCTCTATTCTCCTTAGTGATATGACAATAGGAGAGTATCTACAACACCTTCCTTTCTGTTTTTATTTTATTAATTTTCTTTTTCACGTTTTATTTTCTCTTTCTTTTTACTTTCCTTTTTAATTTATTATTTTAAATAATTCTGATTTCCTTTTTATCTAACGATTCATACTTACTTTATTTTATTTCTTTGTGTCATTAAATGTCATTAAATAGAGGATTGTATTTATATAATAAAACATCATTTTCTCCCTCATTTTTTTCAATCACCCATTTTTTCAACTTACGTTATTTTTTGTCTTTGTGTCATTAAATATCATTAAATAGAAAATTGTATTTATATAATATAAAACCTCATTTGCTCCCTCATTTCTTCAATCACCAATTTTTTCAAGACCTTTCATATGTTTTTTTTCTTTCTTTGTGCCATTAAATGTCATTAAATAGAGGATTTTATTTTTATAAAACCTCATTGCTCACTCATTTTTTCAATCTTGAAGGTTTTTCTTCTCCTTGAACATTTAATTTTATTGGTTTGAAAATTATAATTCTGTGCTTTCATTCTCTTCCCCTTCTTATTTGTCATCGGTATATAAAAAGTTACACCATTTCTCTCCTTCAGCCGTAGATCCAATGCGTTTGATGAGGTTGAGTGGTGGACAATGATCAAGGACATAAAATAAAAAGAGTGGGTAAGAAATGTTTTCTGTAAATTTTGTGCTTTAATACTTCTCTCTCCATTCTCTATTCCATTTTAATGAATAAGATCTGTTATGAAAAAGTTACAATCTTTCTCCCATTCATTCGTAGATCTGTATCGGAGGACTATGCAAAGTTACAATCTTTCTCCCATTCATCCGTAGATCTGAATCGGATGACTATGCGTTTGATGGGATTGAATATGGTGGACAATGAACAAGGAATTAAAATAACCATAGATCTATTTTATTTTTTATGAGTTTTTTTTATATAATTAATTGCGTTGTGATTGTTACAAAAGTGTGGAAGAGAGAGAGATTGAATGAAGGAACAAATGTAGTTGTAAATTACGACCTGCCATTGTAATTTATATGATTTTGTAATTAAATAATTTACATTACCCATGAATGATTTATTATTAATAAAGATTTTTTAAGAATTGCTTAATTATTTATTTATATTCTTTGCTATCAACCCAAAATATTTTATTAAAAAAATAATTTTACGAATAATTAAATATATAATTAAATAGATGTAGTTTAATATATGTATGCATGGTATATATTGAATTTGAATATTTAATTTTTTTTAGCATAAATTTGATCTCCCATTTAAATAACATAATCGCATATCTAAATCAATCCAATGAAATCATTTTAATTACAAGTTGACAATCTAACGTTCAAATTAATGGTTTCCTATTATGGTCTCTTTTATTCTAAATAATATACTTTTAATTAATTAATTAATTATTTATACATGTGATATAAGTTTCCAAATTGTATTTTAATCTATATAAAAATACATGGTATGATATTAATTTATGATTCCAAATTTGGAAATTATTTTTATTAAAATATAGAGATAATATATTTATTTGCCCATTAACTTTGCCTAATTTTGATTTTAGTCCATAGATTTTTTATTTTTTGAAAATCATCCATTATGTTTGGAAAATTTTGAAATCCATCCATTACGTTTACTCAGTTCAACAAAGCAGTCCTATTACAGGTCATAGCAGGTCACTTGCAGGTAATTCCGAAAAAAAAAATAGAAATTATTTAATATTTTCTTAAAACAGCCCCGAATCAAAAACCTATAAATCTAAAATTTATATCATACTCACCTTATACTCACTTTAAGCCAAATTTTTTTCTACTTTCTACACGCTTCAAAATGGTATCAGAGCCCTAGGTTTATTTATTTATGAATTGAAAAATTATTATAAGCTTATATCACTTAACGAGAGGAGAGTTTAAGAGATATGGATCCGAACAAAAGTTCGACATCCGAGAGTAACAGGACTATTAACCATGTTCAAAGTTGGAGCAACAGAGACTTCTGGCCCGTTGGATATAACGAGACAAGCAGCTCTATACAACAATACTATAATGTATTGTCTAGATAATATGCTAAAAAAGAGTACGAGGACGCCGATCGATTTTGGAATTACCTCGATCGAAGGTGAAAACTAGCGGACGCCCGTGCTAACCACACCAAGGAAGAACATCTGGAGGAAGGCCGCCAGATGGAGATAAGATATTCCAAAGAAGTATCAAGAAATATAGTAGAACTCCGAAGTTTCACCGAGATCCATGGACGTGTACCCAAACACGAACAATGGAGAAGATGACCAAACCAGGGTCTAAGAGAAATCTGCAAGCCCTATCATTTTTCATACTGGACAGAATGATAGAGTGAAAGGAGATCGAGACAGATAACTCTAAGATGAACCAAGATCTTAGAGAATTACAGAAGACGGTGAGATTTTTTAGAGAATATTGCCAAAACATGTCCAAGACTGTAGCTGAGATCATCTTTCAAATGGACAAGATAGAGACATTGCAAAATAAACAACTGGATCTCATCAAGAAATTGAAAGATCAAGTAATGTCTTTGGAGACCAAGGTGACGGGGAGAAAGTCAGGAGGAAGGTTGCCACCAACCTTCGGAGCAGAATCCCTTTTACACCAAAAGAGGAAGACGACGGAGGTCATAAGGCCAAAGTCGAAAAGTGAGAAGATGATCAATATCCTTCGAGGAGAATCCACATTCCCAGATGGAAAGAGCAAATCTTGAAGATCTACAAGATCTTAGGGGTGAGCAAACTTCGGATAAAACAAAAAAAACCATCCGAACCGAATCGAACCGATCAATTCAGTTTGGTTTTTAAAATATTGGTTCTGTTTCGGTTTTAGAAATTGAAAATTTTGGTGTTTCGATTCGGTTTCAGTTTTGAAACTTAAAAAACCGACTAAACTGATAACCGAACCGATATATTTATATACTATATATATAATTATAAATAAATAAAAACTCTAACCCACCTGTCTACATTTCATTCTTTTTTTTGGGCCCAGCCCATCTCTACACCCAGCCAGCCGCAGGACATCATCTGCCTTCTTCTTCAGATTTGCAGCCGACGCCAACTGTTATGAAGAACGAAGCTCGAACTCTATTAGTCGGGAGAGGAATGGTTAGGGAGACAGTGGGCAGAGACGGGACGGCCTTGTTGTAGCTCCACACTCCGGTGGCATCGCATACGGCGTGGTTCACGCCTGTAGAAAGATGAGCACGGTGTCGCCGTCGCATATGGCGTGGTTCACCACTTCACTGTAAGGCTGATACAAGCGCCGTGGTTCAGAAATTAAGTGAGTTGGACGGCGAAAAATATTTTAATTTCTCCCCTAAATCTCAGTTACTCCAAGTTTCCATGAAGGAAAAGTCATTCTTATGTGTTACTATTATTTTTCTATATTTGAGATTCTATTTCTCTTCTCATTTTTGTTTGAGATTTTGGAGGTTTCCTTATATTTGAGAGTTTTGCAGATCTATTTGGAGGAGACATTCTTGAAGTTTATTTTGCAAATATTTTTTATTTTGAAGTTTAATTCGGTTACAAAATACTATTTGAGAGTTACTCCATAAGGATTTCTTTTGTCACTCCATTTCAAATCGGTTAAATCGGTTTTAAAACCGTACCAAATCGAAACTTTGGTTCGTTTTTGTATGAATTTTTAGAGTGTTCGATTTCAGTTTCGATGTTACATTTTTTAGAATTTCAGTGTTCAATTTTGACAAATCGGTTAAGTTCGGTTCGGTTTTGCACCGATGCACACCCCTACAAGATCTATATTAGTCTTTCCAAGGACTATCAATTGTAGATCTAAAGATGAATATTGGAAAAATATCAAACTCACAACAACAATCGTAGGCTTCGCCGACACAACGTGATCCGAGCCAAAATGAAAGAACCTCTGGACTACATGGAGTCCAGGGAATAAGACAAGAAGAGACAACCCAACAACAAGGAAATTTCAGGATAAAGGCGATGGGATTGTCAACAGGAGCAAGCCGAGTTTGAGGATCTAGTCTACACAATACCCCATATGGCCGGTCTCACCTTGAACCGATAAATCCATACGGGTTGATCCTCAATATCGACACCCTAGACTTCAAGAATAGAGATACCTTGATAGACGAATGGATGAATGCAATGAAGATTGCAGGAGGTGCACTAGAGCTAGATAAAGAAGGGTTCATAAGATTCCTAACTATGAGCCTGGAAGGATTAGTAAAATGTGCCTGGGAGGAGCTCTTAGACGAAGTCAAAAAGGAAGCCATGGAAGACGAAGATCTAGGCAATATTATGGATCATATAGCCAAGATCTTCAAAATCCACTTCATTGGAGTAGGTTACTTCGAATGAATGGAAGATGAAAAGAATAAGAAGTATAGGAATGCCCTATACAGCTTGGAACTACTTGACATCTGTCACGTAGATGAATATATCAAACTCTTTACAGAGTATAGATGGAAATCAAAGGTCAAAGAGGAAGAAGTATTCCACCTGTTCTTTGCCAAGATCCCAAGCCCATGGAGAGAAATGCTGATAAAAGAATATGAACCATGTGAGATGGATTCAATAGCAAGGAGAATGTCCTTCCTCAAAGCCAAGATTGCGGAGTGGTGTTATCAAGCATCGCTACACAAGAACTACAAGAGATTAAGGGAGATCAACAAGACAGTCCCCTTATGCTGCGAAAGCAATGATCTTCCGACTATCATTGGAAAAAACCCAAGAAAGCAGAAAATGATGAAGAAACATCATCCTTACACCCAAATGAGTAGAGGACGGAGGTCCAGAAGATCAAAATCCTTTTGGTCTAAGCAGAAGGCCTGAAGCTATAAATCAGGGTAGAGATCTGGACCATCAAGATGGAGTTCAAGAAGTCAAGCATCATCCTCAGGGTCAAACTAAAGGAGTACAGGAAGAACTCCCACAAGAAAGACGTTCTGAAGAGCGGCCACACGAGTCAATGAAAGATTCAAGGATTGCAACTGCTACACGTGTGGAGTAAGAGGACATATCTCACCAGATTGCCCAGAAAACCAGAAGCGGGGAGTACGACAGTTCGAGACAACTCCAAAAATTAAGGAAGCTATTTACTTCCAAGATCTAGTACAGGTATATAAGTTCGAAGATATACCCTCAGACGAAAGCATCTATGAAGAAGAATTCTTCAGTCAGGACGAATCCTCTGAAGATGAGTCAGAGTGAAGAAGAAAATTTAAGACAGGAGATGCAAGAGGACATGTCTGGATTCTTTTCCCAGACATCTATTTCTCATAGGACCTTATAAGAATCATGAAGGAGGATCCAAAACTCAATCTATACGACAGATTTACCGTGGGACGACTAGAGAGGTTCCTCAGCTTCAAAAAGAGAAAACATAACATCATATATAAGGTGACCGAAGGGGAAATTGTCATCCCAATGGAGCTCACGAATAATGTGATGGAAATGCAACTAGTCCCTGTTGATGAAATCAAGAAGGAGCTCAGTAAACTCAAGGAAGAAATGACTAAGACTATGTCTTGGATCCATATCGGAGCAATTCGGATCCTTATCAAAGTAACTTTCAAAGAAGATATCGATACACCAATCGATATTACAATCTTTGATAAGAGGATCAAGAATACAAGAGAGGCTTGCTTAGAAGGAATCTCAGGGAACCTATACACAGGCAAGGTGGCATCCTACATATATCCAAGGATTGCCTACAATCTGGCAGATAAAGACTTCAATAGGGCACTCACCCTTCATCAAGATTTCAAGAACAAATATCTGATGAAAGAAGGGAAGTATCTCATATGCTTTGTCCAATACACATCATTTGGATCTATTCCAAATGAAGGAGTACATTGAGATACCAGAGGTGTTCGAGAGGGTTGCATGTGCAACTAGACCAGAAATAATGGAGTTACCATCAATCCACGACATGAATTTGCAGATCAGAGACAAACCAGTCTGGAGCAGACAAGATAGCCTCAGATTCGACCAGAGAAGGATTTATATCTAAGAAGATAGAATGATCAGTGAAAAATGGAGAAAGAAGCCAATCGTGGAGGTAGTCCAAGAACTAGAAAAGTTCACAACTAAAGGTGAACTTAAATGCCCAGAAGGATAGAGAGGAGTCGAAGTAATATTCGACATTACTAAAAGGGAAAACTCTATTCCTTGTGATGTCTTATATTATCTTCAACAGCCAACAACTGGGAGATATCAAAGACAACTCAAACTCGAAGAACTTGAGCTGATGATTGAAGGAGTAGCAGGAAGATTCCCATAGCAACTGGTGTTGGGACTTGAATTTCTCGATGATCACAAACCTTGGGAAATATTACAAGATGGAATGAAATTCACGGTCAAAGGAAAAAGATACAAGGTTTACCAGTAGAGGCTCGAGCTTATAAGCTCTAATCTACCCAAGGCCACAAGTCCATTCTCAATATATATCACCGTCGGGATGATATATAAGGAGCATCATGAAGAATATTTTGCGGCATACATTGATTCAGGAGCCGGGATCTGCACAGCAAAAGAAGAAGTCTTTCCTAAAGACTCAGGCGAAGAATTGCCAACAGTACTAGGAAAAGATTTCTCTCAAAGGGTACTAATCCTTAGAAGAGGAATCAAGCAAGCGAAAATCAAGATCAGAGGAGCGGATCGTACCCCATTGATGAGTGTGTAAATTCACAAGTTTGGCACCATGTTTTGTGCTAGTTTTGGAGAGTTTTGAGGTGGAAATAGGTGAAAAACCTATATATATTGTGAATTAGCATGAATCAGGTGTTAGTGGAGCTATTTAAGTGGTTTTCATAGCAAAATCGGAGTGGAAGTGCCAAGAATCGAAGAGACGAAGTCGAGACCACGCGAACCGCCAAGGTGAGAGGTGGTTCAACCTGTTGGAGGAGGGTTCGACCTCTCCTACAGGTCGAACCAGCATTGCAAAGTGTGCAGGAGGAAGGTTCGACCACGACTCAAGGGGTTCGACCTGTCTATCAGGTCGAACCATGGTCGAACCAGTTCGCGAGAAGATGGGTTCGACCATGACGTTGGGGTTCGACCTAACGGTTGGTCGAACCAGGAGCGGAAATTGTCCAGTGGTGAGGTTTGACATGTGGTTCGACCAAGACCCGAGGGGTTCGACCTGTACAAGAGGTCGAACCAAGTGCAGAATACTTCCAGTAGGTAGGTTCGACCTGTGGTTCGACCTGCGGCCAATGGTTCGACTTGTTTGACGAGGTCGAACCATAGTGCGGGAACTTACCTTATCCAGATTTTTGAGGCCAAAACGCATGGGATCACTTGAAAAGCCCATTCCAAGCCCTAGAGACGTGATTACAAGTATAAAAGGAGGCTCATGCAGTCAAGAAAGAAGAGAACGAAAAGAAAGAAGAAAGGGATCATCATCAACAACACAAGAGGAGAGTAGGAGAGCTGTGATAGAGGTTCAGCTGGAGATTCAAGTAAGATTGGTCCAACTAACCATGATTGCTCTTAGATCAATCATGGGCTAGAGCCACTTCGGTAGTTCTAGGGTTATGAAGGTTTCATGAGTTAATTTGTATTTCGTGTGTATATTCCGTACAACACTACTTGTGGTTTATTTATATAAGATTGCACGTTTTTAATCCATACTCATAGTTGTTTTGTGCATCAATAATCGATGTGTAGAGTCTGAATGCATGACATGGTTATTGGTTGAGTGCGTTCACTAATAAGCAGGGTTTATTGTTATAATTCTAAGTGAAGGGATTTCGAGGTTTTATTAGAACCGTCTTATATGAATGTTTGTTAATTGAATTGAATTCGGGTTAACAAGTAGGATTAATAGTATAACTTTATAGTACCTAAAAAGGGAGATCAAATCGGGTTAGAGTACTAAGTGCACGGGAAATAATTGATTATGATAGTACCTAGAAAGGGAGGTAAAGTATACGTCTTGCTCTGAGGATACTCACACGTGTCAAAAGCTTATCTATTTGTGTCTATAGAATAGATTTGTATGGTCTAGCGATGCGTCCATAAACCACAAGGCAGAGTCAGACATCGACACACGAAAGTATGAATTAACGAATGAAACTGAATGGCTTGACGAACTACATATTATCTTATTTGATCACAACTACTATTTTCTTGTTCTTGTTATTTATTTGCTATTTTTATTATTACTTAGCTTACAAACCTACAAATATAATTCTCAACATAGTCATAATTGCTAGAAAATAACAAAAGTAATATTTATCCGTCCCATGGATTCGATATTTAAATTGGTCACCTTCGAAACTACAATTGATATCCTTCATACTTGGGGATTAAAGTTGTGTGTTGAGAAAATGCCCATCATGTTTTTGGCACCGTTACCGGGGACGGATTAAAATATCTTTTTGTTATTTCTAGTTTATTAGGGCTATTTTTCTTGTTTGCTGTTTAATTCTAGTTCTTTTTAGGTGCATGCTCACGAGATCAAAAAAAGGTGAACTTGAACCCTATAATCCTGAAATTGGAGCATCGTCAAGAAAGAAGAAGAAGAAGAAGAGCAAGGCAAAGACTATTGATCCAACTGAAGCTCTGAATTTTGGAGTTGAAGTTGACGAGCAGAATTCGCAGACGATTGAAGCTACAACTGAAGTTAATTCGGGAGTAAGGACAGTCAACATGGCAGCGAATTCGGATAATCTAGCCATCCGAGAGGTTTTCAAAAATAATGGGGCTGGAAATATTGGGCTTCTAGGAGCGAGGGGAACTAATTCAGCTTTCGATCTTCATACCGCTCTTATTAGCATGATAGAAAGGAACTCCTTTTTAGGAGGGTCTTTCGAGGATCCGCAGCAGCATCTGAACAAGTTCTTGGGCTATGCAAGTACTCAAAAAGACGCAGAAGAACATGATGATGCTAGGAAGATCCTTTTGTTCAAATTCTCGCTTACTGAAAAGGCGAGAGATTGGTACGACACTATCAACGCAGCTGAGTGCACCACTTGGGAGCAACTGCAGTTAAGGTTCTTGGAGAGGTACATGCCACCTTTAAAGGTGTTTAAGATGAAGCAAGACATTAACCAATTTGCTATGGGTGGAGGTGAAAAATTTCATGAAGCATGGGATAGATTCAAGGACATGCTTAGGAAGTGTCCTCAACATGGGCTATCTAAAGCTCAATATATCAGTATATTCTACAATGGATTGGACTGTGATTCACGAGTGTTATTGGATACTTCTTCTAATAGAGCATTGCTTACAAAGTCATCCGTAGATGCCGAAAAGTTGTTTGAAGATATTTCGATGAATTCGAGGGATTGGCCAACTGATAGAGTTAGAGGTACTTATGTCCTTGGGAAGGTAGCTAAGGTTGAACAAGCAATGGTGAAAACAAGTAGAGAGGATGAGATCGTCTCTAGCTTGTCCAATATCAACAAGCTACTTGAATCCCAACAGAAGTAAATCAGCGAATTATCTCAGCGCGTACCAATCATGCAGCAGGAGTTGAAGAATGATGGACCAATCCAAGAGGAGTTGGAAGAGGCACACTATGCCATGGGTCAAAGTATTCAAGGGACTAGGTATCCAGATCAAGGAAATCGGAACTACCAAGGGAACTATCGAGGAAATTTTAATAATCGTGGTCCCCGGGTAGTTATCAACAGCCTAGGAGGCCGGAGTTCTCATGGAGCAATCTGAATAATACGATTCAACCTCCGATGGGTGTTGATCCGGGTGCTAAGGTGGAAGAAGGGAAACCGGGTCTTGAGGATACTGTGAATAGGTATATGGCCAAGAATGATGAAAGAGTTAACCGCCTTGGGGCCAAACTTGAAAAGAAAATTGATGCAAACCATGAGGTTATATCTAAGCAGGTGAAGGACCTTACGTTGCTGATGGGGGAGATGGCAGGAAGTGTTAACAAGCTTACTCAAACTCTTGAGAAGGGGAAGTTCCCGTCTCAAAGTATTGAGAATCCAAGGTCCTGCAATGCTATCACATTGAGGTCGGGAACGCTGTACGAGGGACCTATGAGGCCGAAATCAAATTTGGACATGTCTAGGGCCCGGTTCGACCATGGTTCGACCAACATTGAAGGTCGAACCATACAGGGGAGATCGAACCAATGCACTGGACACGATCAGGAGGCATTGCAGCATCGGTTCGACCAAACTGCAGATGGTTCGACCTGTTCCACAGGTCGAACCATGGTCGAACCTCACAATTCGGAACACTCTGTTTTATTGCAGCAATGGTTCGACCACGACAATCTTGGTTTGACCTATCCAACAGGTCGAACCCAGGTCGAACCGCACCACTTGGAGCAGTCTGTTTTATCGCAGCAATGGTTCAACCACGACGGTCATGGTTCGACCTATCAAACAGGTCGAACCTTGGTCGAACCGGATGGCGGAAGGAGTACAGTAGGCCAGTTTAACCTAGATGCCCGTGGTTCGACCTACTCAACAGGTCAAACCCAAGTCGATCCTCAATTTCAAAAAGAGAGCCGCTGTTCAGAAGGTAGGTTCGACCAGTACGTGCCTGGTTCGACCTGTTCCACAGGTCGAACCCTGGTCGAACCCCACCAGAAAATGCATGTTGCTACTCCGAACACTCTCGATGATGTTGATGCTACTCCAGTGGTTCGGAATAAGCGAAGTACAGACATAATAGCTGAGAAAAAGTAGGAGAGAGCCAAGCGATTGAGAGCCGAAAAGGAGAAAGCGGAGAAGGTTGATTGTGATGAATGGGGGATTCCCAAAACAAAGATACCTCCGTCGTTTCCTTACAAGCTTGTGAAGAAGGGATTGGAAGAGAAGTTCAAGAAGTTTTCAGAGATAATGAACAAAATAAGCTTGAGCATTCCTTTCTCAGAGGCAATCATGGAGATGCCGTACTATGCCCGATTTCTTAAAGACATATTGTTGAAGAAGCAGAGCTTAATCGAAATTGAAACGGTGAATTTATCTGAGAATTGCAGCTCAATCATCCAAAGGAAGCTGCCACAAAAGATGAAAGATCCGGGGAGCTTCACTATTCTATGTGAGATCGGAAAGGGGCCGGCACGGCGAGCTTTGTGTGATCTAGGGACAAGCATCAATTTGATGCCTTTGTCCATCTTTCAGAGGCTTGGTTTGGGAGAGTTGACCCCTACAACAGTGGTTCTCCAATTGGCGGACAGGTCGATGATGTTTCCAAAAGGTATAATTGAAGACGTTCTCGTCAAAGTGGAGAAGCTAGTCTTTCCTGTGGACTTTCTTTTGCTAGAGATGGAAGAAGATAAGGATAATATTCCTTTAATCTTGGGGAGACCATTCATTGCTACTGCTGGAGCTATGATTGATGTTCAGAAATGAGAGCTTAGATTGCGGATGGACAAGGAAGAAGTTCTTTTCAACTTGGACAAAGCAATGAAGATGCCCATGGAGTCGCAGTGTTATGGTATTGATGTAGTGGAGGAGATTGTGAAGGAGGATATCTCTCTGATCCTGTCAAGGGATCCTCTTGAGACATGTTTGATGGAGTCTCTTACTTATCCCACTACGGAGCTTGACGGACTCTCTAACGAGGTATGTATTGAATATCTTGAGAACTTACTTGCTTTGGGTGATGCTAGGTATGCATTGGAGAAAGCTAAGGCTGAGGAAGCGAAAGGGTCTAGGAAGTACTTGCCGTTGGAGAGAGAGAGCACTCCGATGGAAGAAAAGAAAGAGGAGCTTAAACTGTTACCGGAACACTTGACGTGTGCTTATCTTGGTGACTATGAAAAATATCCATCAGGTGATTCGGAATTCAAAAGGAAGATTGATCCGGAGGAGTCCACATGGCCATGGGGTGAAGGTAATTCTAATGATCATATTTTTGTGAGCGAGAAAGGTGCCGTGCTGACTGTAGACAAAGGAAGAGAAGATGATGCCTACTTGAAGCCTCCTAACTTACCACCGGATATCAACAAATTTGAAAATCCTTACTCTAGTTCTTATCCTGACTTTGATCTTAATGGAGATAGGAGTTATTCCAAAATTGAGTGGAAGATTGACAGGAATGAGAAGAGAAAGTTTGAGAAAGGAGATTCTACTGATCGTAGGGTGCATAAGAATGGTAAGGTGGTAAGTGTGGAAGATAAGAGGGGGAGAAAGTATTGGAAGGTGAGGATGCGATATGATCATCCTCTGATCAAGTAGTCTTCTAAGCGGTAATCCATCGTGACTCTTCGACGTTAAACATGAGTGCCTGTTGGGGCTTTCTCTCCCGTTTTATTATTTTATTTCATTCGTGTGTGTAAAAAATTTTTATATTTGAAGTGCTTACTTATCGGCAATTACATCTCTTTGCAAACTTAGTTTCAACTATGGTTTCTACTAAGTTTGGGGGGGTGTGATGTACTTACCTCAATAAGCACCGATAGTATAATCTTTTCTTTGTGATGTTTGTTAGGGGAGTTGGTTTTTGCACCATATTTAAAATTTTAATCGATTTTGATGTGACGATTTTTTACAACTTGCCTAATGTTTAGTGGGTTTTGGTTGTGTTTTCTTTTATGGAGTTACTTATGAATGATATTTTGTGGAACAATTTTTAATGAAGTTGTGCTCTAGTTGGTACCTAATGATTCGTATTGAAGTTTGAAGTATGTAGGGATTGAAAAACACTCAGTTTGGAAGCTTAGAAGGGTGGTTCGACCAAAGCCAGGGTAGGTTCGACCAGTGCCAGGAGGTCAAACCAAGCAGAGGAAGTCGAACCGACGCAGAAAATCATCCAGTGAGGTGGTTCGACCTGATCATTGTTGGTTCGACCTGTCTAACAGGTCGAACCAAGGTCGAGCCCGGTGACTTAAAACTTACAGTAGGGTGGTTCAACCTGAGCCATTATGGTTCGACCTGTTCAGAAGGTCGAACCTGAGATCGAACCAGTCCGTTCAGAGCACTCTGTTTTTCAGGTGATAGGTTCGACCAAAACAAGAGTGGTTCGACCTGTTTAGAAGGTCGAACCTAGGTCAAACCAAAAGGTAAGTTTGTCCAGAAGGTAGGTTCGACCTGTTCCGCAGGTCGAACCCGAGGTCGAACCCAGTCAGGTACGCGTTTTAAGTTGTTTTTTTAGAAGGGTTCGATCATTCTTTTTGTTCACCAAATCTCGAATCCTCCCCGAACCTTAATACCCTTACACAAATTCGTCAATTAAACTTGATTTTGCACCGATTACACAACACTACACTCTTGATTCTTGAATTGGGCGCGGATTTGGGGCAATTTCGTCGCGAATTAGGGTTCAGTTGTGCGTTTTTTAGTGTTGTGTTCCAATTTTCGATAGTTAACCATGGGCAAGACCAATGGTACGTTTTTTTCAACTCAATTACCTTAGGATTGAAGTTTATTGCAAGAAATGTGCTGTGGGTAAGTTGATTAATGTTGATTTTGGTTGAAATTCATGGTGATAATTGATATTTTTGAATTGATTCATATGAATTCTTGTTTGTTGGTTTAAGATTGCTTGATTATGGATAGAACTTGAGTTTGTATTTGGATTGATCAAGGATATAATGCATCTAGAAGAATGAGCATGTGAATTAGGTTTGAATTGTTAATGGGAGTTGTTCATGAAGTTTAATTGTTGAAATTCTTGTTGAATAGCTTGAATTGGTTGATGCATGCTTGTTGTTTATGATTTGAAGATTAAAGGTAGTGTGATTGAAGATGTTTTGAGCATGTTAAATAAGCAAGTGATGTTGAGATGATAGTTGGGTTGATTAAGCATGGATGCTTGAAGTCTTGAGTAGAGTATAGGATATGCTAGTCATATACTTGTGTTCTTGTCTTGTTGGTTGTATTGAAGTAGTTGTTTTCAGGAAAGGGACAAGGATCAAGTAAAGGAAAAGGTAAGGTGGATGAAGCAAGATCGAAGAAGAGGAATGACAGGCCTTCGAATGTGGACACAGTGACCAGGAAGCTGAGGCTACAAGATCGTTTACCCGAGAACTTCAAAATTCAAATGGAAAACTGGGATGAGATTAAAAAAATAGGAAGAAGTCTCGGAAAAGATAGCTCGTACTCGATACCAAGATGATGAGGCAATGAGGATAATGAGAATCGGGAATGATATTTTCTGGATGTTCGATCAAGTGGGTATCCGGAGGTTTATGGAGTTAAAGAGGCCGACATATTTCCATGTTACAGCGGAAGTAGTCTGCTCATTCTTGATGGTGAAGGACTCGCTTGGGTACCCGTATCAGTGTACGTTTCAGCTTGGTAGAGTGAGTAGGAGATGGACGTCTGAGGATTTTAATGAGCTGTTTGAGACGTCTTTGGGGATCTCTCGTTTGGAGAATGGTGCGTTCAACGCTAATAGGTTTTGGAGAGAGATTACAGGGGAGATTGGAGATTATAAGATTAGGCAGACTCGTGCTTCCTCAATAAAGAATCCAGTTTTGAGGTACATGGATTGTGTCTTGAGCAACACGTTGTTCGCCCACTCAGAGGGGAGTGTTGTGTCTAGAGGAGAGCTTTACGCTTTGTGGTGTATGCTAAATGGGGTGCAGTTTAATGTTGGAGCGTATTTCATTGCACAGCTACATCGATTCAGGACCATTGGGTTTCAAAAGGTGAATATTGGAGGGTTACTGACGATCGTGGCTGAGCATTATAATTTGAATTTCACCGGCATCACACCAGTTAGAGGAGAGCCCAATTTGGCGATGTTTACATGCGTGAAGGGAGGATTTGCCCATTTCAGAAATGGAGATTGGTTCTTCACGAGGGGACTCAAGCCCTTCGATTTCATGTTTCCCTTCGACGTGAGTAACTTGACAACTATTCGGGTGGCGAGAAATAAGTTGATGGATTTCCTCGGACACAATGCCTTATCCGTGGCAGCGAGGTCAGGTGGTGATTGGAGGACTGTATCGCAGATGTGTGCGAATGGCAGGATGGCGGAGTTACAGTAGATTATTGATCAAGGAGAGTTCCGTCCACTATAGCAGCCCGAAGAAGAGGAGTATTTAGAGGAGGAGCAGCAGGATGAGGAGATGCCGATGCAGCACGATGCACATCAGCATGAGCCAGCACCGCAGCAGCAGCGGGCTGTCCCGAATGATACACGGGAGCAGCTTCACCTTATTCATGAGCAGCTAGTTGCGATCGTTGCTAGCCAGCAGGAGATAAACCGACAGCTCGCACTCGCCAACGCCAACTATGCTACGCTGAATGAGAATTACACGGCCTTGAATGAGAAAGTTGGTAGGTTGAGTGATCGAGTTGATTACTTGGATAGACACATCGGTGATTTGCACCGGATTGTGGAGCGGAGGCTTAATGATGAGGATGATGATGCTCCGAAGGAGTAGTTTTTCAGGTTTTCTTTGGTTTCCTCCGATTCATCTTGATTCCATTATTCTTCTTTTTATCTTTATAGGTTGGGTTGTGATTCATGCGTGAGTGGAATGTATAAGTGATATCTTGTATGATTGATTGGGTATGAGCTTGTTGATTTTGAGCATTCATATGTTCATGTGTTAATTTCTATTGATGAAAAGCATGTATAATTTGATAAGTATATTGAGTTCTTGTGAAATTGATCTTAATTATGTGCTATGAATAGTACTTAGGATTTTAATTACCTATGTGAGGATTTGAGCCTTGATAATCATGCGTGATCATGATTATTTTATTCTTGATAGGATCATTTATATGAACGTATTCTAGAACTTGGCTTGGAGTCTTGTGTGAGACTTATGATTGATTAATTGCTAGGACATGATCTTAGGCCATTATTTTGTGCTTAAGTTACTTAGCCAAATTTTATCTTTCCTAATGATTTTATTAACCTTTGGATGCCCCATTGAGCCGTTAAAGCTTTTTCTTTGGTAGCCGAAGTAAATAACCTTATAAACCTTTACGTGAGCTTTGATTAACCTATTCACTGGTAGAGAGAGTTGAGGTGAATAAGTGTTGCAAGAAGAAAAAGGAAGATAGAATATGGTTGGATGAAAAGAATATGATTAAATCTTGTTTAGGGGTAGTGCCCGAAACTGGTATCCCGATTGTTTTTATACATGGTGTGTAAAGCTTAGCAGCTGACGGCCTATACATGAGAAGAAGGGTAGTGCCTGAAACCGGTACCCGAATTGTCTAAAGAGATGATGTTGATGCCATGAAATGAAGGAAAATTCAGGAATTTTACAAGTTCAAGAGACGACATTGGAGGAGAACTTGCTGTAAGAAGAAGAAATCAAGAACCTCCAAGGTAACTCTCTACTAGTGTCTTAAGTCACTTTACCTAAATTTTCCTATCTTTTTTCCAAAGAGCCAACATTACAACCCGAAAACAAGTCCTTTGTGATCCTAGTGAAGAGTTGATTATAAGTTGATTTTTGAGACCTTTGCCAAGCTTATGGTTACGCGTGAATATGGATTGATATGAGTGTTTATATTAACCTATATAGTGCCTCACGCACTTGAGTGAAAGAGAATAAATACCTATCTTGTGAGCGAGATTACTTAGTACTCCGAATGGTATGTGATTGGATTGGTTTTGCATGAGTGATATATATGAAGCAATTAATACTTGTTTGATTTAATGAAGTTGCATGTGTGATATGTGTTGTACTTGAATCTTGGTGAATTATACACGACTCCTGTGGTTTGATTTGGTTGCCTCGGGACGAGCAACATGTAAGTTTGGGGGTTTGATGAGTGTGTAAATTCACAAGTTTGGCACCATGTTTTGTGCTAGTTTTGGAGAGTTTTGAGGTGGAAATAGGTGAAAAACCTATATATATTGTGAATTAGCATGAATCAGGTGTTAGTGGAGCTATTTAAGTGGTTTTCATAGCAAAATCGGAGTGGAAGTGCCAAGAATCGAAGAGACAAAGTCGAGACCACGCGAACCGCCAAGGAGAGAGGTGGTTTGACCTGTTGGAGGAGGGTTCGACCTCTCCTACAGGTCGAACCAGCATTACAAAGTGTGCAGGAGGAAGGTTCGACCACGACTCAAGGGGTTCGACCTGTCTATCAGGTCGAACCATGGTCGAACCAGTTCGCGAGAAGATGGGTTCGACCACGACGTTGGTTTTCGACCTGATGGTTGGTCGAACCAGGAGCGGAAATTGTCCAGTGGTGAGGTTCGACCTGTGGTTCGACCAAGACCCGAGGGGTTCGACCTGTACAAGAGGTCGAACCAAGTGCAGAATACTTTCAGTAGGTAGGTTCGACCTGTGGTTCGACCTGCGACCAGTGGTTTAACTTGTTTGACGAGGTCGAACCGTCGTGTGGGAACTTATCTTATCTGGATTTTTGAGGCCAAAACGCATGGGATCACTTGAAAAGCCCATTCCAAGCCCTAGAGACGTGATTACAAGTATAAAAGGAGGCTCATGCAGTCAAGAAAGAAGAGAACGAAAAGAAAGAAGAAAGGGATCATCATCAACAACACAAGAGGAGAGTAGGAGAGCTGTGACAGAGGTTCAGCTGGAGATTCAAGTAAGATTGGTCCAACTAACCATGATTGCTCTTAGATCAATCATGGGCTAGAGCCACTTCGGTAGTTCTAGGGTTATGAAGGTTTCATGAGTTAATTTGTATTTCGTGTGTATACTCCGTACAACACTACTTGTAGTTTATTTTATATAAGATTGCACGTTTTTAATCCATACTCATAGTTGTTTTGTGCATCAATAATCGTTGTGTAGAGTCTGAATGCATGACATGGTTATTGGTTGAGTGCGTTCACTAATAAGCAGGGTTTATTGTTATAATTCTAAGTGAAGGAATTCTGAGGTTTTATTAGAACCGTCTTATATGAATGTTTATTAATTGAATTGAATTCGGGTTAACAAGTAGGATTAAGAGTATAACTTTATAGTACCTAAAAAGGGAGATCAAATCGGGTTAGAGTACTAAGTGCACGGGAAATAATTGATTATGATAATACCTAGAAAGGGAGGTAAAGTATACGTCTTGCTCTGAGGATACTCACACGTGTCAAAAGCTTATCTATTTGTATCTATAGAATAGATTTGTATGGTCTAGCGATGCGTCCATAAACCACAAGGCAGAGTCGGACATCGACACACGAAAGTATGAATTAACGAATGAAACTGGATGGCTTGACGAACTACCTATTATCTTATTTGATCACAACTACTATTTTCTTGTTCTTGTTATTTATTTGCTATTTTTATTATTACTTAGCTTACAAACCTACAAATATAATTCTCAACATAGTCATAATTGCTAGAAAATAACAAAAGTAATATTTATCCATCCCGTGGATTCGATATTTAACTTGGTCACCTTCGAAACTACAATTGATATCCTTCATACTTGGGGATTAAAGTTGTGTGTTGAGAAAACGCCCATCACCCATGGTACAAGGTGAAATCTCCACCAATATATTTTCACGACACCGGAGCAGATATTCTGTTAGGAAATATTTTTCTACAGACATTCAAGCATTTTTCCTAAGAAAATGCAACAAGAAAGCTTATTTTCACAACCCTTTGTGAACATAAGATCATCGCACCAAGACTGCGCAATGCATTTCAAAGAAAAATACCAATTATATTTCAAAGCAAGTATGGTGATACTGAAGGAAAACTCAGCCATCCAAAGATGAATGATCGAAGGAGATATGGCGAAGCGGTCCTCCAAATGAGAATCGAGACTAGAGGAGGATGGAAGATGAAAAAACTAAAAGAGAATACAATCCACCTTCTCAAAGCAAGCTTGGGAGAAAGCCTATAGAGAGACGTCACAATCAAAAAACAAACATCTTTGGAGGACGTCAAGGAGAAGATACAGAGGAACTTCAATGAAGATCCTCTAGCCTGGTGGGATAAAAACTAGCTCAAAGCTTCACTTAAAGTAAAAGAGGGAAAGGAGCATGAGTTCGTGAGATATAAGCCTATCCTGATGAACCAAGAGGATCGAGAGGATATGTAGCTAATACTTAAGGAACATCTAAACCTTAAGTTGATATCCCAGGAGTATCTCCATACAGCAGTCCGGGATTTCTGGTTCGAAATCATAGAGAAGTCAAGCGGGGAAAGCCTAGGCTTGTGATCAACTATAAAGGGATCAATAACATCTTGGAGTTCGATGGATATTACATACCAAGTAGGGAACACTTGGTCAACTGTATCAAGAATGCCAAGGTATTCTCAAAGTTCGATTGCAAATTTGGGTTCTACCAGATTATGATGGAAGAATGAAGCAAGAAGTTCACAGCCTTCTCCACACCACAAGGTCATTATATTTGGAATGTCATACCTATGGGCTTGGCAAACGCACCCCAAATATACCAAAGGAAGATGGATAATCTTTTCAAAGATTATTTCTCATTCATGTTTGTTTATGTGGATGACATCCTCATAGCCTCAAAGAACATGAAGGAGCATTTGGCGCATCTGGAAGTATTTTCAGAAGTATATCACAAGGAAGGATTAGTGCTTTCTGAAAAGAATGCAGCAATTGCAACAAGTTAGATCAAGTTTCTTGGAGTCAAAATCGATGAGTCCGGAATTATTCTACAACCACACATTGTAGAAAAGGTTCAAGGATTTCCTGAAGATTTCAAGGACAAGAAACAAATCCAGAGCTTCTTAGGAGTTGTCAACTTTGTTGGAATGTTCATCAACAATCTAGCACAATACAGGAAGGTGTTCAGTCCTCTGTTGAAAAAGGATGCTGAGTTCAAATGGGAAGAACCACACCTAGCAATGGTTAAACAACTAAAGGAGGTTTGCAAGAAGCTCCCCAAGTTAGCAATACCAAATGACGAGGATGAACTGGTACTTTACACAGATGCCAGTGACCATTGGTGGGCAACAGTTCTAACTAAGTACACACCCGAAGGAGAAGTGCCATGCAGATACTGTAGCGAACTCTTTGCGGAGAATGAAGCGAAGAGGTGGCACATCAATGAAAGGAGTTCTTTGCGGTTCGAAAGGCGTTCAAAAAATAGCCGCTATTTTTTCTCACGAAGAAATTTATCCTTAAAATTGATAACACAAGCGTCAAAGCTTTTTTGAAAAATAAAATTAAATCTAAACCAGAAAAGGCTAGACTTTTAAGATGGTAAGAAGAATGCAAATATTATGATTTTAATATTATCATTATTAAATCTGTTGATAATATTTTGGCAGATTTCTTGATGAGAGATGGAGGAAGCTGAGATAGACTTCATCCTGACTGGTTCAAAGCACCTGATGAACAACCTTGAGTTGCTCTAAAGGAAATTCGAGAATCTGGTACTCAATGCAAAGCGTGCTAGAAGAATACTAGATAGTGACCAAAGTGTCTAATCACATACGAGATTGTATTCGCAATAATGCGAGTCTATTCGAGTCATTACGAGAGCTACTCCTCCAGGCGATTGATAGCAATAGCAATCGCAAAAGGAGAGTAGTCGAGAATGGGGCTCTAAACCCGGAGCAAGGGATTCAAGTACCCTTAGCACAAGTCCTAGATTGAAACCTCCAAAAGAGGAACCGATCCAAGGAAAAATCGAAGACCTGGAGTCACATCTAGAGTCGACGAGTCAACCCAGCACCTCTGGGGTCAAAGAGGGAGAGATCAACCTTAGGCCTATGACGGGCACTGCTAAGGTTGGTATTAACTTAGCTGATTTATCTTATTGGCAGGAATACCAGGCCAGCTGGGAAAAATTGAATACTAGACAGGGAATCTGAATGGAGAAATGCCGGGTGGATGTATCTGGGGAATATCCCCGAGTTTGGATATGAGAGGGCTCAAATCCAAACGATGTGAAGCAATAGTATGATTTTGGAGCGTTAGCTTCAATATATACTGTTGCACCAAGCTTCCCAGAGCTTTCAAAACTACCAGAGTGGCTAGGAAAAACAATTTTAAGGCATGGAAAAACAGCGCAACTCTATCCAGATGCGATGTATTGGAGCTTTACTTTACTAGTGCGGCTCCAGAACCAGTCAAGAAAGGCAAACACGAGGCCTTCCATTTCATTAAGCTAAGAAGACCCGATGTCTCAGCATCAAATAAGATCAAGGAGCCTTCTGGGAAGGAACCAGTCTTGGTTTCTACATTTTCTGAAGAACGGATCTCTACGCGGAGAGCGAGGGGTTTGTACGCCTGCATTAAAGCAATGGTGGAGGTAAAGTTCCCATTCAAATTCGAACATAAATCTTTGAATGGGTCCTTTATGTTGAATACTTTAACAGGGAAGAAGACAGGGTTTGCTGAGAAGGCCTTCCAGGAAAAATAAGACCTTCTTTGGAGAAACAAGATTTCGATAAGTAAACAAATCCATCGGAGATATTGTAACATGGCCCATTTTGGGCAATGGACAAACAAAGTATGCACGAGCTGTTCCATCCAAACAGAACCAGAGTTTGGGAAAGAAATAAGGTTGAGCATATGGATGATCAGGAGTGCTGAACCCCCTCCGACAAAATAGACACGTGGAAAGAAGAGGGTAAAATCTTTTCAGAACACCCAAGAGTCGGGAGAATCATCAGACACCAAAGAAGACACCAAAGATGACTTTCTGAAAGGGTGAGGGACATGTGACCGACAAGAAGGATGACCCACAAGAAGGCATCCAATAAAGAAAAAGGATCAGCCAGCTGCTAAAGTTGGAATCCAATGAAAATAACGTAAGCAGTGACGTCAGCACAATGAAGTAAGCAGTGATATCAGCAAAAGTAAAGAGCTTTTGAAATTCGGATTTCATATCCGAAAGCCTCTATAAATAGCAGAGTCGAGAAAGCAGAAGGCATCGACCATTCCCTTATATTTTCTCTTTCTAAATAAACATTGTATCTCTTTTCTTTGTATGAGTGTTCTGAGTGCAGCTACAATAGGTAGCTAAAGGAGTTATCTCCTCTTGTCTGTGAGGATGAGTGTGTAATAAATTCTTCATTCAATAAATAAATAATCTTGGGCTTCTGCCCGAATGTAGTCTTTCATTTTTTTACAACTTTGATCTCCATATTTTTCAGCAAAAAATGGTAGCAGCATCCTGTACACCCGGTGTCGAAAACGAACAAGGGTTGTGCTGAGGTCCGCTGAAGGAACAAGATTGAACCATCATACTGTGGGGCGCGTGGTTGGCTGTGAGGAGCAGCTGTAAAACCTTCCGGATACCCGGTAGATCGACGGTCAAAAAAGATATTGTTACTGTTAAAAGTTGGTTAATTACGAGATTAATGTTGTTTACGGAAGCATGATGGACCTGATATGATCGTAATGAACTATGTCTATTTTGAAAAATAGAAAGTGATAAAATTTGGCAAAAAATGATATGATATAGGGCTGAAAATCCTTAAGAGACCTGTTGAAGGACTAAAAAGTTGAATTCTGCATTGTTAGTGGACTGATTTCAAAATTAAGAAAATATTATTTTCAATAACCTGTTGGTCACCTGCTATAGCAGGTCAAAGGACCAAAAGGTTGAGGTTTGTAAAGTTAATGGATTGTTTTCAAAATTGAGAAAAATGACGGACCAACTTCAAAATAAGGAAAAGTTAACGAACGAAAAAATTAATTTTTCCTATAATATAATACAATGTTAATTGAAAAATGAAATACATGTTAAAATATACCATGTATATTTTAATTTAAACTAATATATATATATATATATATATATATATATATATATATATATATATATAACTTAAACTAAAATAATTTTATTCTTTGTATGGTTGAATTATATTTACCAATGATTATTTATAAGAATTGTTTAGAATTTATATGATCAAGTTTGTATGATAGAGTATAGATCTACATATTTACATTTTCTTTCTTATCAATAATAAAATTAAAAAAATTTAACACAATAAGTACACGGTACTCACTTTTATTTATTTATTTATTTGTAACCATATAGAGCTATACTTAAAATTAAATTTGAGTCTCCTATTTATTGATTCATACTATACTTAAAATTAATTAATTAGAATTATAATTGTTCAACAATACATTATCAAATTTATTCTATCAATTAACTTCTTTATAAATAATTATATTATCAAATTCAATTTCAGAAATAATTACGCTTAATACCTTTAGACCTCTTATCAATTACTTTCCTTATAAAGAACTATATAATCAAATCTTTATCTTTATATATAATAAAACACACTTTAAAAGTCAAAATTATGCCAAATTTTTCTCTCCCATTTAAATCTACCTAATTTAGCTTGGTAATATTAAATATTGGCCATTCATTAGTTATTGTAACATCACTGTAACGCCCCGGGTTACGCTATGGGGTTGGGACGCTACTAGATATACAATTCGCAATATAATAATAAAGGGGTTGAGAATGCACAGCGGAAATAATAAAAATTTCCCAAAGCGTTAACATAATAAAGCATAAGTTGCATAAAGATTCTTTTACAATAACGTCTACTCACCCGAGTAGAGTGAAATATTCAAAACAAATACATTCAGATGATATATCTGGAATAAAGTTCTAACAAAATACTATAATATAAGTCATAATATAAAGTCTTCTAAGTGCTTGGGACATCTGCAAGAGCCTCTTCCTCTTCTAAACATTGTTCTGAAAATCAATAAGGGGTAAGCGTTTAAAATACACTCAGTGGGTTAACTTAAATGATTGCACAATTAAAAATAAATATGTATGTCAAATATACCATAAAATGTAACATATGACAATTTAATTAAATAATTTTTGCACACTGTCGTTCGATAACTAAATGAAAATATTTTAGACCGAACCGTCATTCGATAACTTGTGTTATTTGGTATATGTGCACCAGGCCGTCACCCCAGTATGATGTTAGCATACTTTGAAATACATTTTAGTACTGAACCGACGTAGCCAGTAACTTGTGTTAGTTGGTCTGTGCGCACCGAGTCGTCACCCAATACGATATTCGTAGGAAAATATTTGTCATCAAATTAAAAGCACACATGACACATAATATGACATATAAGTAACACATATCACATCTTAACATAACAATCATGACATAAAATGTAGCACTCGGTAAAGAGTGAAAGTTATCCCACCTTGAACTTTTAAGGAAAAAGTAGACTGAACTAGACTTGCTCTTCGGTCTCAGGTATGCCTACAAGGGTATACCAAACTGAGTTCTACTTATAATAATAATTCCTATAACTTAAACTAAATTTCTAATATACTTAAAATAAACTAATTATTATTATATAATTAATAATATACTAATAATAAACTTAAAATAAACTAATTATTATTATATAATTAATAATATACTAATTATAAACTTAAGAGAATATAAATAATTAATCATTAAATATAATGAGTTAAATTCAAATGTTTATAAATAGAATTACATATTTCTTTTATAAGTTTAAAATAGTAATAAATCGTAATATTAAAAATGACAAAGTCTCTTGTGAGACGCTACCTTCATGAGACGGTTTGTGAGACGTGTTAAAGTATGTCGATTATTTAAATAAAGTATGTTAAATGGTTGTTAATGTATGTTTTTTAAAGTATGTTGGATTATGTATTAAAGTATGATATTAGTGTGTTATAATTTGATTTATTATCGACATACTTTAACCACAAATAAGCACACTTTAACCACAAATAAGCATACTTTAGTGACGGGTTGACCCGTCTCACATCCGTCCCACCAATAACCCGTCTCACAAGAGACTAACTCATTAAAAATATGGACATAGATAACATTAATTTTATTAAAACGGATATTAAAGAAATATTCTACACCTAAAACTAATAATAGTGACAAATTTATATTTAATATTTATTATAAAAAGTAATATTAAATAATAAATATATATTAAATAAATAATAAAATAAAATAAGATAAATAATAAATAACTAAATAAAACATAATAATAATTAATATATAACACACACATAACTTAAGTTTTTCAGTACTGCATAACGTACTTACTGAATAGGAAGTTCTAAAATTTAAAATTTATTATTACTAATATATATTTTTATAAATTGCAATCAAGCCCCTACATTATATTAAATTCACATTTAAACTTACCCTAAACTTTAACCTTATTACAAAATAACCCAACTTGAGTTATACAACTCCATTTGAAAATCCAAAAGCACGTATGGAGTCCTCGTAAGACGAGGATCACATGCATATCAATTTTTTCATGAAAATAATGAAGTTTAAAGGGGACAAAATTTTCACATGAAGTAGGTCTCTTCTTATTTTTTTCATTTTACGTCCAAACTCAAAACTAATTATATGTTTGTGATTCTCATGAGGAGAGCTTCAAAAGGGCCTATAATATCAAAATTATGTCACACCGAAACAAAATATGTCATTAAAGGTTTAAAAGTTTCGACGGAGTTTTTCTTACTCATACGAAATCAATTTCACAAAAGAGTTACATATATGGAATCTACACTTCGAGACGATCATTTTGGTATATAACATGATAAGAACTACTAACAAATAAAGCAAGTTATATAATATTATATATTCAATTATGAATAAATAAATAAATATATATATATATATATATATATATATATATATATATATATATATATATATATATATATATATAATAACACAATAGTCCATCTTCCCGCCCAAAATAAGGGTAATTCTGTAAATACACTGAAAAGTGGAAGTGGTTGGAGTAATCAGAAAAAGATGGTAAGCTTATGGCAGAAGAAATGACCAAATCCTTATTATTAATATTTAATAATAATAAAGTCCAGGTGTTATTTAATAAAATAATACTATTTAATTGTGCAAGTCTTGTGACAGAAGCTAGGGCAGAACCCATTTATAAATTGTGTACCCCATTATTAGGGTCCACCGCCCCTATCCTGGAAATTGGTGAAGGAGGTAAATCGCATGATGTGCTTCAAGTGATTTATAGGGAGGACTCACTGTTAAACTTGTGCTTGAAGAAGCAGAACCCATTTATAAAAGCACTCAAGGAAGAGCAGAGAAAAGGAAAAAACTACTAAATTGGACTGCGAATTGTCCTTGGAGAAGCTGAGAACTCCGGATTATATATCACCAGCAATGGGCTCAGCGGTTCGGGATCTTAACGAGGCTTGCAGTTCTGCAGCTGGGAAACAACAGCTTCATTGGGCAGATTCCTAAAGAGTTACAAATTGAAGCAGCGTTGGATCGCAGTAGCAACAAATTGAGTGGTGAGACACCACCTCGGCTGGTAAGGCAAATCAATTTCGTGGACAATGGTTATTTCACAAATTCAGACATAGCTGTTAGGTATACAAAGTGTAACTTAGCAAAGAGATTTGATTAATTAGCAAAGAGATTTGATTAATATATAGTTTTACGTGGTGTTAGATACCGTTAAGAAGAAATCGAAGCAAGTGATGGATTCAATAAACAAGCATAAAAAGGTAAATCACCTCAGAAAGAGATTACACCGCCCGCCGTGCTTCGACCGCCATTTTAGAGATGAATAAAATTCAGAAGAGGAGAGGGAAACACGGTTGTGGAGAACCACTGCTGGGCGGCAACGGTGGAGACGGCGTTTCAGGAGATCCCGATGGAGGCGAGGACAGCGTTCTGGTGCTGGGAGGTTGGGTGGAAAGAGAAGGAGACGGCGTGGATGGCGGAGGAACGGTGGGAGTGGGCGGAGGTGGGGATGACGAGAAGGCAGGGTAGTGGCTAGAGGAGTGGGGCTCGCTGGGCGGCAGGCGGCGGAGCTGTGTTGGTGGATGGCGGCGAGAAGAGCGGCAGTGCTTGCGCCGGCGAGGGCATCCGTAAAACACTTTAGGGAAAAAAATGGAAAATTAAATGTGTGCAGATGATACCTAAAAAAATGTGTAAAGATGGCATAAATTATTTATTCAAGAAAATTAATACAATGTGATGTACGCGAGCGAGAAACAATGAATCATACAAAAAATAATTAAAGATGAGAGAGAGGGAGGGTTGGCTGGAGAGAAAAAAAAAAAAAAAAAAAAAGATGAATATGGCATTGATTTGGGGAAAAAAAAACACTCCATTGAGTTTTCACACTTTGGAAAAAAATTGTTACTTGGATCGATTTTATTGATTTTTTTAAGGTAAATTAGTATATTTAAATATTAAATAAAATATAAATACGTTATTTAGGGGACGTGAACTTTTGAAAAATTGAAGTGTATTAAAAGATTGTTTTTATGTGCTATTTTATATTTAGATTATGAAAATTGTATTAGACAAATTTTACAAATATGAAAGAACGAAGGCAGTATTTCAGATACAAAATGGTAAATCTTTTAAAATTGTATGCTAATACTCTCTAAATATGTCTGATATTTAAATTTTTGTAATGAAAGTAAAAATGTTAGTATTAAAACACGCCGCTTTATTTATATATTAAATAGGTTAACGGGTGATCCGTCTCACGTAATGAAATTCGTTAGACGATCTCCCCCAATACTTACACTAAATAATATTGCATGAGTAGAGAGACATCGGGCGGTGAGCTTTAAAAATAACAGTTACATACTAATTTAAAATTTAAAATTTAAATGAAATAATACTCCCTCAATCCCAAAATTGATTGCACTGTTACTGTAGATACGGAGTTTAAGAAATGTTACTTTATTGACTTTTCAACTTAACTTTGAGGGGTAAAATTGTCCATGCATTTTTATAAATGTTTAAAAAGTGGAAGATAAATTGGTAATTTGTTTTTGCTATTTTTGGAAGGTGCAATCTATTTTGGGACGGATAAATGTGAAAAGTGTGCAATCAACTTTGGGACGCAGGGAGTATATGATATAATGTTGACATACATACATCATGAAAGAAAATAACGAGGAGTATTGTATATCATGATTGATAAAAATAATACTTCCTCCATTCCACATTAATGTTAATATTTACTTTTTGCACAATAATTAAAAAATATAATATTTTAATAGATAATAGATTGAAAAATATAATATTTAATATGTAATAATTAGTTGTATTAGTGTTATGTGTGGATCCTATATGAAATAAATAATTATTTTTTGTGAATCATACTTGATAAAAAAGAGTAAATATAAACCTTAATATAACAAAACAAAATAAAATATGTAAACATATGGGGAGAGTAATTATTTGTTGTGGAAAATTATGAGGGACTAATATACAATTCTATCTCTTAGATGAGTTTAAGGCAGTTCGGGATATATGCTGCAATTTATTAAAAAATGTTATTTCTTATTTATTTCATAGAATATTTATGGCAAAAATTAAAAAAATATTATTGTTTTTTTATTTATTTCATAGAATATTTATGGCAAAAACTTATATGTTCGCAAGGCACATTATGCGCCCATACTCTTTAGTATTAAATTGTACTCCCTCCGTCCCGGAGAAGTTAGCACATTTTTTTGGGGTATGGAGATTAAGGAGTATAATAATTTAATGTAAGTGAAGTAAAGTGAGGTTAGAGAAATAATATTTAATGTGTAGTGGGTAATTGTATTAGAGGTGGTATGAGGGCTCCATGAGAATAAATTAATTGTTTTGGTGTGGGTCCCATGTATTAAAAAAGAAATGTATCAATTTTAGTGGGACAAACCAAAAAGGAAAGTGTGTCAAGGAAATGTGTCAATTTTAGTGGGACAAACCAAAAAGAAAAGTGTGTCAATTTTTATGGGACGGAGGGAGTATAACCTTAGTATAAAAATATATACCTTTTTATTTTCTGAAAAAAATAATAAATATTAATGAAAATTGTATATCTTTTAGAACGAAATGATGTACCTTTATTAATTAAAATGTATACTCTTTAGAACAAGGGTAGGTCTTGCGTGAGACAGTCTCACGTAAGACCATTTTTCACTTTTTAAAATAGTTATCATTTTCGCTATAAAACGTTACCACTTTCGCTATAAAATGTTATCACTTTTTATTTATACTAAAATTGTTCACAAAATAACATTATAACTTTTAATTAATTTATTATCAATTTTCTTTATAAAAAGTTATCACTTTCTGACCGTCTCACGTAAGCTCTTACATGAGACGATCTCACACAAGTCTTTGCCTAGAACAAAATGATGTACTCTTACCCACTTTGTGCACCTGGAGATTCAAGATACCAACTCATATATTATACTAGACAATTTCACAAACTTTGTTTAACATAATAAAAATATGAGAAATGTTGGAAAATGACATACTATTTATTAGTTGATTTTGAAAATTATTACCCATCATAATTATTTTTGGAAAAATATCACCTTCTGATATTTTTATTTTTATCATTATATGATTGATACTTACACATATACTTCCTCCTTCCGCCTGAAAGAATGTCTTTTACTTTTGTGCACGTTGATTAAGGAATATTATTATTTAATGTGTAGTGGGTAGTTGTATTAGTAGGAGTGTGGATCCCATATTTTAGTTGTATTAGTGGGTGTGTGTGGGTCTGATAAGTGATATTTTCACCTAAATTTTAGTACCTTTTTATACCCGTTTTTGTATTATTTTATCTGTATTTATGTGTTATTTGGTTGTGTTTTGTATTTTTATTGAAATGTGTGTGAATGAGCTTAAACCTATGAAAAAGCGGATCTCAATTCGGAGTTGAAATGAAGGAGAACGAGGCGAAACAAAATGTGAAAAATAGGAGCATGCACCAACATGGACCGTGTACGGAACACGGTCCTGTAAGAGGTGATCGTGTGCAGTCATCAATTCATCCAACATGACCACCTTGTGCCCGTGTTACAGCACACGAGCCGTATTCCAGCACACGAGCCGTGTTGCGTAACACGGCCCTGTAAGTCTTGGCCGTGCAACAACATCAATTCACCCAACACGACTACCTTATGGTTGTGTTGCAAAGCACGATTCATGTTGTGTAAAAAGCAGCTAAAAATTCCAGAACCTTCTAGAAGCTTCCCAAGGGGTATAAATACCCAATAATTCAACATTTGATCAGATTTTTCGAAGGGTTTCACTACTACACCTAGATCACACACCATTTCCTCCATTTTACACCATCATCTTCATCCATTCTTCATCCATCCATCCACACTTGATCTCCTCCATCAAATCCACCATCCAAGTGGTCAAGGAAACAAGGGAGAATGAAGATTGCAAGAAGAAGAAAGAGATCTCCATTGAAGGACTTCAAAGGGGGAATCTAATTCTAATTTTTGTGAACTTCTTTATAGTTTGATCATGGAATTTGTAGATTCAATTGTCTATGTTGTTTTTTCTAAGACTATGATAGACTAATCTCCTTTGTGAGATTAGCTCCATGATTGGTGTTGGATAATTTAGTTTTTATGCAATTTAATTTTAATCTTGAATGGGCTTTGTGTATTTCTATCATTGAATGTTGATTGCTTGATGTATATGATGATATGTGTGATTAATTATCATGGACATGTGATTAGATTGAGAAATCAATTGTGTGTTTAGGATAGTTCATTGAATCATTTTATCATACACCTCATGTGCATTTATTTAGAATGAGATAGAGATATCCTTCTAAATTTAGAACCCTTTGATAGAACATTTGATTAGCTTAATCGAGAGAATGGTTGATTAGGTGAGGAGAACCAAGCCATTAGTGAATTCATAGTATCTTAAAAGGGAATATTGCCTATGATTTAGTACCTAATTAGGAAACTCGTAGAGTAATTAGTACCTAGTGGGAGGTGTTTGCTTTGGTCACGATCCTATGTGCTTTTGGGAGCCTTATTGAGGGCCTACATCCTATCCATCTCGAGAGAGAGTTTAGGTGGTATTAGTGATTACTCTTATGCCATATCCATGAGAGATTAGAATTAATAGCATGATTTCTTTATTACCTACATCATGATTGTTGCTAATTTCATCCTTGCATCATTTGGACCCATTTTCTTGCATTTATTTTATCTTATTTCTTGCATTAGTTTAATTGCATTTATTTGCAAGCTATCCATCCCTTTCCGTCGTCCTTATAAAATCACGATAAACTTGAGGTCGCTTAAATTCTAGCGCCTTCCTCTCTGTGGTTCGATAAATTCTTTAATTGGTCATCCCGACTATATACGACCAATCAAATGGTCATGTGTGTAAAAAAGGAAATGAAACTCTTTAGAGCAGACGATCAAAATGGAAAAAAGACACTCTTTCGAGCGGACGGATGAAGTAATAGTGTGCAAAACATCACACATATGCAAAAACTTGTGTGCACCCTTTAGAATTAATTGAGGAATTGTATACCCTTTAGTATAAAGATGTGCACCATTTATTTTACAAGACAAAATCTTGTTTGCACTCGGGCGCACGGAAGCACACTCTGTGTGCCTTTAAAATTTTGTGTTAAATTATATACCCTTTAGTATAAAGATGTGTACCCTTTATTTTCTGAAAAAATAAAAAAAAATTAATGAAAAATGTATACCCTTTAGAACAAAATAGTGTACCCTTATTAATTAAAGTATATACCCTTTACAACAAAATACTCTTATCCAAAATATTAAATTCTAAAGGCGCACGGCGTGCGCCCGGGCGCACGCAAGCCTCACTCTCACACATATTTACTAATAAAACAATACTATGTATGATTATACATATAGTCACATTTAACATTGTATGAAAAAAAGGTTTATAACATTATATTTATATAAATATGAAAGTTTTAAAATCTTATCAACTTTAATTCAATTATAATAATAACATTTAAATTCGTTTTATACATGTATTATTTTACAAAAAAAAATTTTCATTTATTATTATTTATTTATTTATTGTTATTATTAATTTTTATACAATAATTAAATACTCCCTCCGTCCCATACTTATGTTCACACTTTCCATTTTCGTCCGTCCTACACTTATGTTCACCACCAAAAAAAAGAAACTTCACATCAACCAACAACCTCAAAAGTTATCTTAATTTCAAAAATACCACTCACACCTAACACACATAACATACTTTATAATTTATTTATTACTTAAAAATACCACAATACCCCTAAAAAGTCAATAAAGTTGGTCAAAAAGTAACTTTTCTTAAACTCCGTATCTACAGTATCAGTGAACATAAGTGCGGGACGGAGGGAGTAATATTTTATCCATTTCATAGTATTTTATCCGTATTTTTTATATTATTTGGTTGTGTTATGTGTTCTCGTAGAAATATATGTGAATAAGCTTAAACGTATGTAAAACATGTGAAAATAGAGCAAAAACGGAACGGGAGCTGAAACGAGTAGGAAACAGGCACACGGGACCCAACTCGAGTTGCAAGGTGCAACTCGAGTTGAGAGAAGGTCGAGTTAAGGTCCAAAAATCGTCCAGAGAGCTTACTCGAGTTGCAAGGTCCAACTTGACTTGCAACTTGAGTTGAGAGACGGTCGAGTTGGGGTCTAGAATTTATCAAGTGAGCCAACTCGAGTTGCAAGGTCCAACTCGACTTGCAACTCGAGTCGAGTAAGGAGCAGGGCAGCGACCAAAAATTGTACTGTGAGCCAGCTCGACTTGCAAGCTGCAACTCGAGTTGCTAGCTCGAGTCGAGCTGCTTTCCATAGCCAATCCAGTTTTAGAGCCTCGCAACACGACCGAACAGCGCGGATGCACGAGTTGCCAACACGAGTCGAGCCAAGTCTACTCGAGTTACACACAACGTAGCTCGACTCGAGTTGGGTAATGCCAACTCGAGTTGCATGTTTTTGGGCCAAAAATTCGGATTTTCACCTGCTAATGTGTGTAAGTATGTGTAAAAAGCCCAACTAATATTAAATTCGTGACCCAACGTGGAGAGGGTATAAATAGCCTCAAGTTCAATATTTAAAAAGAGATTGGATATTCCACACAAGGGTTTCACCTCTACACCTAGATCACACACTATTTCCTCCATTTCACACCATCATCTTCATCAATTCTTCATCTATTCCATTTACCATCATCCCACCATCAAAACCTTCATCCAATTGAGGAAAAGAAGCAAGGAAGAGAGGAAGATTGTAAGGGGAAGAAGAAGATCACCATTGGAGGCATCCAAGGGAGTTTTCATCCAACTTTTGTATTGAAACCTTATTGTTCATCATGTTTTGTAAGGATCTTAATGTCTATGTTGATTTTCTTTTGAATATGGTAGGCCAATCTCCCTTGTGATATTAGTAACATGAGAGTTGTTGGATAATTTTGGGATTTGTGTATTTAAATTCATATATTGATTGGGTTAATTGATTTTCTATCATTGATGCTTTAGATCTTGATGTTTATGATGATTTGTGTGGTTTGTTGTTTTAAACATGTGATTAGATTGAGAAGTCAATTGCATATTTAGGATAATTAATTGAATCATCTTGTCATACACAACATGTTCATTATAGATCTTAAAGAGGTAGAGTTGTCCTTTAGGATTTAGAACCCTTTGATAGGACATCCGATTGGTTTGATCGAGAGGTTGATTAATCGTGTGAAGTGACTCTTATTTAAGCTTAGTATCTTGTTGGAATTATTTGAGTAAGAACCAATCCATTGAGCTATGTTGGGATTCTTAAACGAATCAATATCATATTCATCTTAAGAGGGAGTCTAGGTGAACTTAGTGTTGGCCCTTAGTCTTAAGCTGGTCGAATCGAAGTGACGAGATCGAATCCATATTTCTGCCAGCCAATTCGACCTCAATTCGACCTGATGCCCAGGTCGAATCACCCCTGTCGTGGTCGAATCCACCTTCTGTATATGTTGTACTGCCAATTCGACCTGAAGGGCTGGTCGAATCGATCTCCTTCAGGTCAAATTGCACTCCTGCTTTGCCCAATGGATGGCCTCGACTTCCTTTCTTCAGTTTTCAACACTTCCACTCCGATTTCCTTCGAAAAACCACTCAATCGGCTTCAACAACACCTGATTCGTGACTTCATATAATATATATAAGTTTAAAACGGATTTCATCCTTCAAACACTCCATAATAGCACAAATTCAGGCGCAAGATTCGTGAATTAACACACTCATCATAAGCCCATGATTCATATGAATTTGATGTATGTATCCTAGGATTTTCACTTCTTAATTGTTGTTAATCTCACTTTTGCTTAATTTGGTAAACCACATTTCATCCATTTATCTTGTGTGCTTGATCATTGTTTGTTTACTTGTCTTGATTACTATTTAGTTACTTGTTTGACAATCAACCTTTGATGAATCGTCTCTATAAAATCATGAAAAACGTGATATCGCTTAAGCTTTAGTGCCTTCTTCTCTGTGGTTTGATAAATTCTTGAATTGGTCAACCCGACTACAAGTTATGGCTAATCAAATGACGCCATTGCAGGGAGGCAACGGTTGCTAGTAGCTTGAAGAAGGAACGTTTTGAGTAATCTTAATAGAGATATTTTTTTATTTGTTTATTTGTATTTGCTTTTGAAAATCTTGTTCTAACTTCTCTTATTTTGAAGGTGTATGCAAACAAGATCTAAAGGGAAACAAGTAGAATCTATTGATTTGGAAATTGAGCATACTTGTCGAAGAAGAAGAAAGGAGAACAAAATAAAAAAAGAGTGATCTAATAGAGAATTTTCAAGGAGATAATCGTGTGGAGATAAAGCATGATGGGAAGGAGGACAACATGTGAACGTGCAAGACAACGCACTGATTAGCCATAGTTTAGTGAAGAATGACCAATTCAAGAAATTATCGAACCCAAGGGAGGTAGGCACTAGTGCTTAAGCGATCTCACGTTTCTTATAATTTTATAGAGACTAATCATCAAAGGGAGGTTGATCAAATAAGAAATTAAATCAATCAATGCAAGTGAACAAGCAATGATCAAACGAACAAGATGGATGGATGAAAAGTGGTTTACCAAATTGATTAAAAGTGAGATTAACAACAATCAAGAAGTGGTAATTCTAGGAATTATGTATCAAATTCATATGTATCATGGATTGAAGACTAATGGCCAACACTAAAATCACCTAAACTCCCTCTCGAGATGGATAGGATATGAATATCAAATAGCTCAATGGATTGATTCTCACTTAAACAATTCCAACTAGGTACTAAGCTTAAATGAGAGTCCCTTCACACAATTAATCAATCTCTCGATCAAACCAATCACATGTCCTACCAAAGGGTTCTAAACTATGAAGGACTTCTCAATCTCTTCACAATCTATAATGCACATGAAGTGTTTGATGAAATGATTCACTTAATTATCCTAAGCATATAATTGATTTCTCAATCTAATCACATATCTAGAACAACTAAACACACAAATCATCAATACAATTCAAGCAATTAATAATCAATGGTAGAAAATCATAGATCCAATCAACATATGAATTTGAATACACAAATCCCCAAAATTATCCAACAACTCTCATGTTGCTAATCTCACAAGGGAGATTAGCATACCATATTAAGAAGAAAATGAACATAGACATTAAGATCCTTACAAAACATGATGAAACTATGAGGTTTAATACAAGAAATGAATGGAAACTCCCTTGATGTCACTTCAATGGTGATTTCCTTCCTTCTCTTGTTATCTTCCTCTCTTCCTTGCTTCTTTTCTTCAATTGGATGATGGTAGATCCAAAGGATGGTGAATGAATGAAGATGATGGTGTAAAATGGAGAGAATTGTGTGTGATGTGTGTGTGGAAGGGTGGAATTTCGGATCTCCCCTCAATTGTTGAATAAAGGGGTATTTATACCCCTTGGGAAGCTTCTAGAAGGATTTTGATTTTTTTCACAGTTTTTGCACCAACACGGTTCGTGTGTTGCAACACGGCTCGTGTTTCTGACTCCGGCACGGCTCGTGTTCAGCACTCGGCCACAGGGGTGGCCGTGTTGTGTCTTCTGGTGCTCTCACACGGCCTTCTGGACAGGGCCATGTGCAGTACACGACCCGTGTTCTGCACTCGGCACGGGTCGTGCTGCTGGACTCGGATAGCCGTGTTGTGCTGTCTGCTTCACTGTTTTGGCTCGTTCTTCCTCGATTCAACTCCGAATTGAGATCCGCTTTTTCCTATGCCTTCCTTATCATCTCTAGCATCCAATAAAAAGTGAAAATCATAGGTTTAAGCTCATTCACACACATTTCAATAAAAACACAAAACACAACCAAATAACACATAAATACGGATAAAAATATACGAAAACTCACATAAAAAGATACTAAAATCTAGGTGAAAATATCACTCATCATGCACCACAAGTCAGTGTTAATCCTTCTCAACAAGCTCATCAAAATCGTGGAGCTTTCAACAACCAAGCATTGCTTCAACAAATGGTGCAACAAGCTTTACGTCAACAAGGATATCCACAAGCTTTTGCTCCTCCTCAACAAGCGTATGTGCCACCACCACCACCTTCGGTGCAACATGGAATTCACAATGATCAAAGGGTGATTCGGGACTTCTTTATGCCAAGGGCAATGCCACAAATTATGGGACTACCAATCAATGCCAACAACTTTGAATTTAAAGCGGGCTTGATTTCTATGATGAGGGAGCAACAATTTGGTGGAACCCCAAATGAAGATCCTAATGCTCATCTGGCTCAATTTATTGAGATTTTCAATACCGTGAAGATGAATAGGGTGAGCGAGGATTGTATCAAGATGAGATTGTTTCCATTTTCTTTGAGAGATAGAGCTCGAACATAGCTCTCCACCATTACTCCGGGTACGTGCAACACATGGGATGAGCTTGCACAAATATTTTTGAACAAGTATTTTTCACCTTCTAAGACGCTTCAAATGAAGAGCTTAATAACTCAATTCAAGCAAATGCCTCAAGAGAGTTTCTATAAAGCGTGGGAAAGGTTTAAGGATATGCTACGTAAGTGTCCACAACATGGCTTCCCAGAGAATCAACAAGTTGAATTTTTCTATCAAGGATTAGTGAATGGTCAAAGAGTACTTGTTGATGCTTTGGTGGGTGGATCCGTACTTGGTGTGACTTCGAAAATGGCTATACGTATTTTTGATAAGATTGTTACAAATGTGTACCAATGGCCATCGGATAGGATAAGTGGATGCTATGGTTTTGAGAATTTTGATCAAGGGCAACAATTTAGTGTCAAGAGTGCTAGTGTTGATCCGAATGTGCCAAGTGTTGAAGCGATAGTGACGGAAGTTTTGAGATAAATGAGCTTGAATCAAAGTATGAGCCAAGGAGCAAATATGGTTGAAGGGGTACAAGTTGAGCAAGGTGTGTTTCCTCCAAATATTGTGAGTGGAGAACAATATGCCAACTCTATGCCACGTGTGGAAGATGTGTCATACATGCAAGGAAAAACTACCAAGGGAATTATCAAAATAATTTCCAAGGTAGTTTCAACCAAAGTCAAGGGAACTATCCACCAAGACAAGGAGGCTTTAATAGTCAAGGTAGTGGAAGCTCATACCTACAACAACAAAGGCAAGGGAACTTCTCCTACTCTAATCCGAGCAATGCGGTTGCTTATCCTCCGGAATATCAACTGGGGGCCAAGGCACCAAACAGTGAAGGGAAGACATCTATAAATGAGCTACTTGAACAGTTGATTATATCTAACAAAGCTCGAGATGAAGTGATGAAAAAGGTGAAAGAAACAAATGAAAAGAGGCTTAAAGTTTTGGAGTATAATGTGGGACAAATTGCAAGTACTTTGAGTACTCAACAAAAAAAAAAGTTTTCAGCCACACCCGAGGTTAATCCAAAAGCTCAATGTTTGTTGGTTGATATGAAAGAGGAATGAAAGGTTGAAGAAGGGTTGGTGGAAAACAAGGTTGTTGGAGAAATGAAAGAAGAGCAAAAGCCTAAATGGATACCTAAGTGGAAAAGGGTGTAAGAGGAAAAGAAAGTGGAGGAAAAGGTCAAAGAAGAGGAGTACAAACATGACTATTGGGGTATTCCGATCACTCCATTCCCTATTTCCTATCCACAAATATTTGTAAAAGAGGAGAAGAAAAAGAAATTTGAAGAGCATGTCAAATCTCTTAAGAAGAAGTATGAGGAGAGAAAGAAAGAAGAGCTACCCGAACCAAGTGCGTCGATGCATAAGGAGAGACCTACAAAGGTTGGTGATCCGGGAAAGTTCATCATTCCTTGTGATTTTGAAGGAAAAGGCACTCTCGATGCATTGTGTGATTTAGGGGCGAGCGTCAATGTGATGTCTCATGCCACTTTCAAGCATCTTGACCTTGGAGAGCTTAAGCCTACTACTATCCGTCTTGAAGTAGTGAATGGAGAGGTTGTGAAGCCACTAGGGATTGTGGAAGACGTGGAGGTGAGAGTGAAAGGGTTGAGTTTTCCAGTTGATTTTATGGTGTTGGAAGTAAAGACGGACCCTCGAAGTCCACTTATTTTGGAAAGACCGTTTCTAGCTACGGGGAGAGCAAAAATTGATATTGAACGAGAAGAGTTATCTTTGAGCTCAAAAGAAAGGAGTGTCACATTCTTATGTAACAAAGATAAAGGGACTAAGTCTCATTTGAAGCCTCCAGATGATCTTATGGATCATGATTCTCTTCTCTTTGACAATTTAAATTCATTTTTTCATGATTACATGAAAATGTCAAATTCTAACTTATCTTCTTATGGTGTTGATAGGATGAAAGCATCGGAGCTCGATTGAAAATTAGACAAAGAAAAAAGAGAAAATCCACTAGAATCACTTTTTGATGACGATTTGATACTTGTAAGTAAGAATGGTGAAGTGGAACTTGTGGATAAAAAGAAGGCTAAGCAAATGTTCAAAGTGAGGATGCAAGGAGAGAGTGTGATAGACCATCCTTTGGTCCAATGATCGTAAGACAATCCATTCTTTTTATCTTTTGATGCTTGTTCTGTTGTTTGGTCTTTTAGGTGGATTGTGCTTGTGAGAAAAGGCATAGTGAAGAAAAGAGAAGTGATTCATGGATTCGAGTAGGCATATCACATCACTTGTTGCAAACTTAATTCTCAACTCTTGTCTCGAGTTAAGTTTGGGGGGCTAGTGCGTGGTGGACATTGCTCAATTTTTTGGATGGATACATTTACTTCTCCACAAGAAGATCATCAATGGAAACTACAAGGGTAAGTCCCACCACTTTTTTTGAAAACTTAAGTCTCAACTTGTTTCGATTTAAGTTTGGGGGAAGAGTGTGTGGTGTGACTCACCACTTGAGTGTGATTCTGGTAAAATTGACCTAATTTAAAAAAATTTCTCATGAGTTTTGGTTTAATTTGGTCAGATTGATGGTGATTGAAGTGCATGATAATCCATATTTTTAATAAAATTGTTGAGCTAATATTTTTGATGAGTTGTTGAGCATGAATGAAGCGTAGTGGAAGCACGAATTGAGCCCGAAGATCAAGTCGAGATTCATAGTGTATTTAATCCGGAAGCTAGTGCCAACCATTTCCACTACCAAATGCCTATTGAGGGAGTTCACTCTATACTCTACCACTTCTAGTTGCTTGACATGAATTTATGTTGATTTGGATTGATGTGATTAGCATGTTGCTTCATTTGTTATGTTTGTGAGAGGTTTACTTTCGTAAGTTAGGATTTTCTTTTCAATCAAGGATGGGATGTTTGTGAGCTTAATTGATTATGGATGATATGAATGTGTGCTTCATTGTCTATGATGGATGATTTTGTTATTTTTGCATGTTATGTATTTTTGGTTGTTTCTTATTTGGTAAGTCTTTTCTTATGATTTTGTGTGTATTTTTATTTTTGTCTAGGGTTGTTTGGTGATTTGTTTTGGGATGTTGTGAGCCATTTTTGAATGTGAGTGATGACATGTTGTGGTAATAAGTGATGACAAGTTATAATTAAGAATCTCTACACTTTCGAATTGTGACATATTTTATTTAACTTGTTCAATTTTGAGATGAATGTGGTGTAATAAGTTCCTTAAGGTTTGAGCATAATCTTGTGAGATTTGAGCCTCAACCGTGCATACATGGTATTTTCTTCATGAGTGGACCGGTTGTATTAGATAAGCTCGAACTTGCTCAAGGACTATAGGAACGAGCCCGATTAGTGGAGATTAGTGAAATGATCTAAGGCCATTCTTGTTATTTATAGTCATTGCCATATATTTACCTACTTTGAACATCATCCCTAGTCATCCACTTTGAGTCTTAAAGCTTATTTCTTGTGAATTTAGCACATTACAAGCCATGATTACCCACTTAAGCCTTATATACATACCTTTTGTGTGGGTGATTGAGGAGATGGTATCTAGAAAGGTTTGATGAGAAAGCAAAACGAAGAAAGAAAATGGTAAACAAGTAAGAAAAAGGATGAAAATAGTAAAAACAAGAATGAACATGCAACCTCAAAACAAGAAAATGAGCAAAGCAATAATAATATGCTCAAGTGCTTAAAAGTTCGAAGAAGGAAGCATGCATTGAAAGAAGTTCAATCCAAGGAAAGTTGATGATTAGTGATTGTGAACATTGAAGACAAGAAATGAAGAAAGAAAAGTGGAGAAGTTGGAGAAATTGGTCATCTCTTCGATTACTTACACTTGTTTAGTCATTATCACCATATTCTTCCTACCCTACCAAAGAGCCTATCATTACATCCTTAATGAAAGACCTTTTTGATCACTAATGAAAACTTTGGAGGTTTGTGAATGTAGTCCACGAGCAAGCTTATAGCGAGTCAAGCCAATTGATTAATGAGTATTGATTTACCCCACTTCATAGAGTGTTGAGTGAAATTGATATCTATGTGAGGCTTGGGCCAAAAAGGGGACTATATTACACTTTATTCTCTTGAAATTGAACATGTAAATTCTTCATGTTATAAGTTTAATGTTGTAGGATGACCTAGCATAAGTTGTGGTTCTTATTGCTATCGATGTGTTATTACTTATGTTGTTTAGTTTTTGTCCTAGGTGAAAATCTCACCCCTTGGTTTATCATTTTCGTTGTGCGCGGACGCACAACACTTTAAGTTTGGGGATGTGATGAGTGATATTTTTACCTAAATTTTAGTATCTTTTTATGTCTATTTTCATAGTATTTTATCCGTATTTTTTGTTTTATTTGGTTGTGTTATGTGTTCTCGTGGAAATGTATGTGAATGAGCTTAAACGTATGTAAAACATATAAAAATGGAGCAAAAATAGAATGAGAGCTGAAACGAGCAGGAAACGGGCTCACGGGACCCAACTCGAGTTGCAAGGTGCAACTCGAGTTGAGAGAAGGCCGAGTTAAGGTCCAGAAATCGTCTAGAGAGCTTACTCGAGTTGCAAGGTCCAACTCGACTTGCAACTCGAGTTGAGAGAAGGTCGAGTTGGGGTCCAGAATTTGTCCAGTGATCCAACTCGAGTTGCAAGGTCCAACTCGACTTGCAACTCGAGTCGAGTAAGGAGCAGGGCAGCGACCAAAAATTATACAGTGAGCCAGCTCGACTTGCAAGTTGCAACTCGAGTTGCTAGCTCGAGTCGAGCTGCCTTCCGTAGCTAATCCAGTTTCAGAGCCTCGCAACTCGACCGAACAGGTGAATGCACGAGTTGCCAACACGAGTCGAGCCAAGTCTACTCGAGTTACACACAACGTAGCTCGACTCGAGTTGCAACTCGAGTTGGGTAATGCCAACTCGAGTTGCATATTTTTGGGCCAAAAATCTGGATTTTCACCTGCCAATATGTGTAAGTGTGTGTAAAAAGCCCAACTAATGTTAAATTCGTGGCCCAACTTGGAGAGGGTATATAGCCTCAAGTTCAACATTTGAAAAGGGATTGGATATTCCACACAAGGGTTTCACTTCTACACCTAGATCACACACCATTTCCTCCATTTCACACCATCATCTTCATCCATTCTTTATCCATTCCATCTACCATCATCCCACTATCAAAACCTTCATCCAATTGAGGAAAAGAAGCAAGGAAGAGAGGAAGATTGTAAGGGGAAGAAGAAGATCACCATTGGAGGCATCCAAGGGAGTTTTCATCCAACTTTTGTATTGAAACCTTATTGTTCATCATGTTTTGTAAGGATCTTAATGTCTATGTTGATTTCCTTTTGAATATGGTAGACTAATCTCCCTTTTGAGATTAGTAACATGAGAGTTGTTGGATAATTTTGGGATTTGTGTATTTAAATTCATATGTTGATTGTGTTAATTGATTTTCTATTATTGATGCTTTAGATCTTGATGTGATAATGTTGTTTCATGAATAATTTATAGTATAAATGAGAATAATAACATTTTATAGCGAAATTAATAATAAATTTAAAAAGTGTAAAATTATCACGTGAGACGCTATCACGCAAGACTTGCCCTAACTTTTTAGAGTAAAATGTACGATATTTAATACTAAATATTACAGTTTTCTGAGCCTGTCAAATCTAAACGCACGGTGCGGCCGGAGGAATGCATGTCTTATCTTTGTGTCAAGCAAAGTGCACCGGCCTCAGAGCTAGTTCTTATCCCCAAACTCAATTTTATAGTTTTTGGGGTTGAATATTATATCCTTAGTATAAGAATTTATATTATTGATTTTCAAATTTAAAAATAATTTTTAGTTAAATTTTAATACTCTTTGTATTTTAATAACTTTTTCATTAAAAATAATATTCTTATTAATTACTCCTTCCATCCGTTCCAAAAAATCTCATTTTTTTTGAGCATCGTCTCTAAGGATCTCATTTTTTTACACACATTCACTAATACAATTAAAGTATGAGACCTACACACCCAATAATATAACTATCCACTATACATTAAATAATTATACTCCTTAATTCACGTGAAAAATGCCAATGAAATTTTTGGAGCGGATGGAGGAAGTATACAACATGACAATGATACACACGTTTTTATTGAAGAACCAAATAACCAAATAACATAAAGTATCAACTACCAACTATACATTAAATAATATCAATACTTCTTAATTCACATGTAAAAGACAAATAGAACCATTGAAGCAGGAGGAAGGAGGAAGTATACAACATGACAATGATACACACGTTCTTATTGAAGAACCAAACAACCCAATAACATAAAGTATCATATATTATGTTTCCACAACATAATAATAATTTTTATCATGTGTTATGAATTTCTATTATCCCTACTATTATCAATCTATTCCCATTTGAATTTTTTCTTCACGTGAGAAGGATTAATTATTATAGTGTACCTCTGGGTTTGTTATTGGTTTTCCAAAATGGTTTACGTAAGACGTTTTTATTTAGAGTTATTTGACAAATAATTTAAATTACTCTCGTATTCGATTTAAACTGAATATTTCAATTAATTTATTAGTTAGCACATTTAATTATAGATATTTTTTTATTAAATTTTTTTATCACTTTTATTTACATGATATATTGTTCATTAAATTTCATTAAATACTTCAGTTAATTGAATGTTTATTAATATATAATACATGATATATTGTTCATTAAATTTCATTAAATACTTCAGTTAATTGAATGGTTATTAATATATAATAAACATTTTATTCTAAATAGTATTTATTTTAATATATAAGGGATATTATTTTTTTCAATAAAAGGTTGAATTGAAATATGAATAGTATTAATGTTTAATTAATAATTGAGTAATAACAATATTTTTTTGGAAAATATTTTTTATATAATTTTAAATTTCTGCAAACATTAATTATCAATAAAAGAAAAAAATTGTAACAATCAACACTTCACTGTCTTATAATTTCTACAAGTCATAATTTCCATATAAATTGCATAATTAAGAGAAGGTAGATAAGGTTCACTGTCTTATAAATTCTACAAGTCATATTTTCCATATAAATTGCATAATTAAGAGAAGGGCAGATAAAGGAATAGGGGAATAAGTATTAGTTGACACATTCAAATTCTATGATTCATAATTTCTAATTAAGAGAAGAGCAGATAAGGGAATAGGGGATGAGTATTAGTAGGTGAGTTAAAAAATTAATTGTTTTAGATTGATATAAATTTTGAAAATCAATTGACTAGAAAATTTTATTTGTTTTGAGATCTATGTAAATTTTGAATATATGTTTTTGATACAAATATAGTATTTAATCCTTTTACAAATATCGATATGTAACAAAATTGGATAACGAAAGTATTACCATAAAAAAGGCAAAGACTTGTGTGAGACCGTCTCATGTAACGTGAGACGGTTAGAAAATGATAACTTTTATAATAAAAAGTGATACTAAATTAGTGAAAAGTTATAATGTTATTTTATGAACAATTTATAATATAAATGAAAAGTAATAACATTTTATAGCGAAAGTGATATTATTTTATAGCGAAAGTGATAACAATTTTAAAAAAGTATAAAATGGAATGGTCTCACGTCTCATGTAATGTGAGACGGTCAGAAAGTGATAACTTTTATAATAAAAAGTGATACTAAATTAGTGAAAAGTGATAATGTTATTTTATGAACAATTTATAATATAAATGAAAAGCAATAACATTTTATAGCGAAAATAATATTGTTTTATAGCGAAAGTGATAACAATTTTAAAAAAGTGTAAAATGGTCTCACGTGAGACGGTCTCACCCAAAACCTACCCATAAAAAAAATATACTATGATAATGAAAATATTTACTATGATTACCTATTTAATTTATATAGTTGTATTATGCTTGTTTAATCTGGTTTATATATATATATATATATATATATATATATATATATATATATATATATATATATATAAATATAAATGGAATAAAACCAATTTTAGATAAGTTAAACAAGGGTATTAATAAAGACGGTATTAGTACAAAAATATATTAATGAAAAATATTTATTATTATTATTATTTATTTTGAAAAATATTTGTTATGATTATTATTATTATTAATTTTTATTTTTGATAATTTGGATTTTATATTGTGCTGTCATAGATCTTCATTCTTCTAGTAGTTTCCTCTCTTACTGATCCTTGTTTTCGTGCTCTGCAGCTATATGCGAGTCTTACTAGTCCTTGTTTTCGTGCTCTGCAACTATGTGTGAGTCCTTCCCTACAATATCAGGTGAGTGAGTCTTCCTCCCTGCATAATAAGTTCTCTTTTCCTCTCTTACATGCGTGCTCTACAGTAGGTGAGTTTATAATTAAAAAAAACAGATATATATGCAAATGTTTTTTTCATTTTTTTAATGTTTTTTTATGTGTTCAATCATAATTAATTAAACTATATTTAATTAAACTTTATGTGATCCTAACATGATGTCTTCCATCAACATAATGTCTCTATATATGTGATCATAACGTTTTAATGCATTACATGATATGTAAATGTAAAAAAACTTTTATAAATTGAATATACGTTTGTATCCGTATCTACATTTTATAAATATATTTGATAATGTAATAAAAAATTTATAATTATAAATCAAAATAATTAAAGTTTTGATAGTATAAATTAAATTATATAAGTAGGATGAGAGGTTGTCTTGTATAACTTAAATTTGATCGTGAAATAATAATAATTCAATTAGATGGATATCACTTTTCTTTTATTATAAATCAATTTTTATTAAAAATATTATTAGTTTTTATCTGTCTTATTAATTATTAATAAAATAGTTGAATTAATTAGTTATTACTTTTACTTAGTATCACTTTTATTAAAAATATTATCACTTTTTATCAATTCTATAAAGTATTCGTGAAATTCACTTTCGTAATTAGTTATCACTTTTTATTAAGAGTTGATATTAGGTGCACTCGGGTGCAAGAGTGCACCCATATGTTTATAACTTTTTATTTTATTTTGTATACATGCTATTTTATATTCTATTTTATATACATATTTTTTTAAAATTGTATATTTTTTCCACATTAAGTTTTCATTAAAAAAACTATCATCTATATGTGTATAACTTTTTATTCAATAGCGTATACATATTTTTTAATAATTATATATTTTTTTACACTCAATTTTTTATTAAAAAAACTAACAATTAAATTGTATATATTTTTTTTCATAATTGTATATGTTTTTATTTATATTTGTATACGTTTTTTTAAAGTAGGTGCACCCTAAGATAGGGTGCACCCAGGTGCACAATATAATTAGTCTTTTATTAAAGATGTTATCACTTTTATTTTTAAATGTTATCACTTTTCAATTATAGTATAAACTGTTCATGAAATAGTTCGCATCACCATTATCACTTTTCATCTATTAGGTATCACTTTTACTTATAAAAGATTATCACTTATTATCATTCTCACGTAAGTCATTCGTAAGACATACTCACATAAGTCTTTAACATTAATTCAAATGGAAAAATCTCACTTTTATTTTATTAGTATTTTTATTAAAACTAACAGGTGCACAGTATAATTAGCCTTTTATTAAAGATGTTATCACTTTTCAATTATAGTATAAACTGTTCATGAAATAGTTCACATCACCATTATCACTTTTCATCTATTAGGTAACACTTTTACTTATAAAAGATTCACTTATTATCATTCTCACGACATACTCACATAAGTCTTTAACATTATGAATTATTTATAACATAATTCAAATGAAAAAATCTCACTTTTATTTTATTAGTATTTTTATAATGAAAAAATTGTTACTACTTTCTAAAAATATTATTACATTTTATAAATTTATAATATTTAAATTAAAAAATAAATTAAATGAATAATAAATTTTAAATTTACATTTTAAATAATAAAAATATAAATAAAATATGAATATATATATATATATATATATATATATATATATATAAAGCCAAATTAAATTTCCATTCATAATTAATTTTTAAAATATTTAATTTGTTATCAACCAAACAATGCCATTTAAATTATTTAAGCCCAATTAATTTTACTCTACAACTAATTATTTAATTTTCTAATTTCCTGACAATCAAACATGATCCTTTAAAATTATTCAATTGGGTTAATGGGCGATCCATCTCACATAAAGAGATCCGTAAGACGATCTCACCCAAGTCTTTTCCCATCCAAACATAATAATAAAAATAAATAAGGGTCACTTACTATGAAATAGATGAAATAATGCATAATTGCTATAAACTACATGGCTTAAAGAACTAATACTCATAACTACACAATTATAGATTGTGATACCAGAAATACCCTTATGTGTTTGCACAATTTGTATTGCACAATTTTATTTTGCACAATTTATTTTGCGCAATTTTGTTTTTGGTCTGGCGGCGATCCGACGGTGGTCCGGTGGCCGACCGGCGATGGTCCGACGATAGTCCGGCGATGGTGGATGTGTGAGGGGTTTAGAGTTTGTGGTTTAAAAGTGTATGAGATTATAATGAATTAAGATTATATTTGATGTTTTACTTTAATATTTTGTATGTTAGAGTAATTTTTTGAATTAATCGTATTTCCTAGTAATTTAGGGTAAAGGTATGTACCTAAGAGTGATTTTTCTTAAAAGTAATAATAATTAAATTAATTAATTAATAAAAAATAATATTATGGGCTATAATGGCTGTGGCTGAAAGTATTACTCCATTTAATTTTAAACTTAGGGGGTGAGGATATGCATCAGGTGTTAAATTTAGTCATTTGAAATAGGCTAAAACTTGCGCGAAATCTAGCATTTTTTAAAGTTATACCCTTTAATATTAAATGGTATACTCTTTAGTATAAGAACGTGTATCTTAATTCTCTGAAAAAATTTAATTTTTTTAATCAAACATTTATACTATTCATATTATACTATTTAGAATAAAATGTTATACACTTACACACCTTGTGCAATGTTATATACTTACACACCTTGTGCACCCGAAGACACAAGAAACCAACTCTTTGAAATCTAACGGATTTAAAAATGAAGAGATTTAAAAAACCTAAAATTCAAATGAACTCACTTAAAATGTTATCATCACAATAAATATAGTATTACCTTTTGTTAATGTTGTTATCATTTTTTATCAATCTCATGTAGGTGTTTACGTAAAATGGTCTTGCAGAAATTAACTTGGCCACTCATAAAAGATTTTTTTTACTAAAACAAAATTTTATTTATTTATTTATTTATAATTTTATCGATATAGTAATTTTTTATAATTAATTATAATAATAAAATTAGTATTAAAATATTATATATGAAAAATTAACTTATTTAAAAAATTAAAAACATATATACACATCATACAATAATTATGTTATTATTAAAATAGTTAGTCTCCTGTGCTGTCAACCGAGTTTATATATAAACCCTATTTTTAGAAAAAAAACTCTTTAATACATAAAAAATTATTTTTTGAAAAGTAATAATTTTTATTTAGGAGAGTAATATTTTATGCCTTTAAAAAGTAATTTTTCATGTATTAAAAAGTATCGATAAATCAGAGTATACAAGAATTTGAAGAGTAATTTTTTAATTTAAAAGAATAATAATTTATATTTTTAAGGAATAAATTTTCATGTATTAAAGTGAAAGAGATAAAAATATGATTTACATATAAATCCTGTTTCACATGAGTGTTTGTGTTATTAAAAGTTAGAGTAGGTGGCGAGTGTGGGATGGAAGGAGGTGGAGACGTATGAGAGTTTTTGGGTCAGAAGATGAGGTTGAGGGTTGGGGTAATATACTCTATCCCTCCCACCATAACTTTCACGCCCCCTTAAAAGGAAGTGTGAAAGTTATGGTGGGACGGAGGGAATATTAAAAAAAAAAAGAAAAATCTTCTCATTTAAAAATTATTAATAATTTATTTTTGAGGGTTGGGGTAATATATTAAAAAAAAAAAATTTCATTTAAAAATTATTAATAATTTATTTTTAAAATTATTAAAATATTTTTTTAACTTGGAATGGATTTTAAATGACGCTGTATGAGTAGAGATTTAAAAGTTATTCCAAAACAATTAAAAATACATCAAATTCAAATTCAAGAATTTAAATTTATTTATTTATAAATTCGTTAATTCAATGATGCAGAGGAAGTAATTTATAAATCCTTCTTAAAATACTGTATCCATACACAATCTAAAATTATGTCCTTTAATTATGCTATAATTATATTTTATTTATAGAATAATGTTGTGTTTGGATTACATCATTTGAAATACAAGTGATTTAAAAATAAAGGGATTTAAAAGTCCTTAAATTTTAAATAAAAATAATTCAAATTATATTGTTTGGATGTTTCTGAATTTATCAAATAATTTTCAAATCAACCGCTTTCAAATTTATTAATATATTTTTTATTTATTCTATATTTTATTGAGATTGTCTAGTGTTCCACCATACGTGCAAACTATTTGATTGAAAAATTTGAGTTTAAACCATGATTTTAGTTACTATTACTACTAGTACTAGTATAGTTGAAAATTTTTATTTTTATTTTTTAAAATAATTAAATAAATATAGGTGGGCCAGGTTATGTGGGGTGGGCCGGAAATGGGCCTTTGTAATGTCTAATTAACCCACTATAAAGCAAGACAATTTCAGAAAGCCGCTGAATGCTGATGATATTCAAATTTAATTTGGATTCTATTTTACCCAATTTTCATATCCCTAGTCTAGGGCATCTTATCGCTAATCAATATTTTGAACTTCGATCGATCCTTTCTAGTTTCTGCTCTTCTTCGTTCTCTACTCATTTGGTTCAATTTTCCGTCAATTTTGAGATTTCAATATCCCGATGGGTAGGCGAAAGGAGCGTCGACTCGCCGCCATGAGCGCCGCTGGTCGTAGAGTTAAGCTCGATTTGTTTGCGGAACCCTCCGGTATGTTTATGGTCATTTAAGACGTATTGCTTATTATGCTGTTCTGCTGGTTTAAATTTTTAGATTTAAAGAATTCGTTTTTTTTTCCTTGAAGTTAGCAATCGGTTTCTATTAACTCTTTAATTCGTGTAGATCTTGTGAGTAGTATAATATATTTATTATATATCTTTAAATGCAGTAGCTAACTGAATAATTATTGTTGTTGCCCGATTATATTTTTAATACATTTTTTTTTTTTAAAATCTCGGTCGGCTTATATTATTGTCTTTGCTGATTATTGATTCGTTTGGCTTTTCCTGAGCCCTTACTTTTAGCCTCTGGGCTTTGAAATGTAACTTTTTATTTATTCCGGTATGGGGAAATTCATGTTCATTGTTTCTGTTAATATGATTTGCTTTTTAATTATTTGGTCATTGTTTCTGTTAATATGATTTGCTTTTTATTTATTTGGTCATGATCTTTCTTAGGGGATTTGGGTGGATCCTCTGCCCTGGAAGAAACTGTAGAGGGTGGTGACCACAAAATTGTTGCCGAGTCCAATTCACCATCTGCTTCAGGTGGGTTCCGTCAGTTTTCTTCAAAGGACTGGTCTTTGTAGAGAAGACATGATGTGGCCACATAATATTGGTGGAATTATTGGGTTTTTTTTTGTACAAGAAATGTTATTTGCACCCCCAAAAATTTTGTGTTCAGACTGTAGGATGGCTGTGGTAATGGGAACAATCGAATGGTTATCCGACTACATCTGCCCCTGCCACAATGCCTTATTGTGTAATCTTTCAACCTGTCTTGATCTTTTTTTGGCGGCATCAAAAGGCTGTTTGGAGATCATGAGGGAGTTTGCCGAATTGGTTCGTATATCTTTGGCTTTATTTCTTTTTGGCGATACTGATGATTTGAAATTTCTGCTACAGGTTTGAAGGTCTTGGTGATGTTGTAAACCTTTACCCTCTATGTTAAATTAGCTTACTAATGTTGTTTTTCGTTGATTTTTTTTAATACCCACATCTGAAACTGCATTACTTTGTTCAGTTAAGATGCCTTGACATGCAAGCTGTTGTATTTTAAAATATTGTGGTATTTGACTTGTAGCATCTTCTCTACAGGACAAAAGCCACAGAATCCACTCCTGCTGCTTGGACAGTACAGCGATGAAGAGTTGGATGAAGATTCAAATGCTGATGATTCATTTGTTGGCACAGATGTGGAGGTAATCGTATGAACACTCATTTATTTTTGTTCCTGTTAGGCAGTTTCTGTGTTTAATTTCAGAGTGAAATGTGGTGCACCATTGCTCTCCTTTCATGTACTAAATTCTCTCTGTTTGTTTTTATCAGTCAAAAATTGATTCTGGGAAAGAATCTGGAGATGGAGACATTAATAATGAGAAAGCGTCTAGTCAAAAGGTGGAACAGATCCTGTTGGATGAAAATGTTGCTTCTCAGGTTCCTCCACAGAAATTTGATAAAGAGAGCAACAAAGACACTGGTTCTGATGATTTAAAGAAGCTAACAAATAAAACTGAGGAAGCTACATGTCCTGCTGTAAATGATGGGCAGCTTGTTGAGAGTGTGAGTTCAGGTTGGAAAATGGTTTTGCATGAAGAGAGTCATGGATACTATTATTGGAATGTTTTGACCGGAGAAACGTCGTGGGAAGTACCTAATGTTTTGTCTCCGGAAACTGGAACATCTGTAGAGAGAGTCATTCAAGATACTGAAAGAAAAACAAATTTTGTAACAAGCACGGACATGGCAGAGGATGTTGGAACTACTAGGAAACTTGATGTTCATTCCAAGATCAATTCTCAAACCGCTGACAGTGCACTTCAAGGGGTAAGAATGGATGGATCAGAGGTAGGATTTCAAAGTAATTCTACAGAAGATAAGGAAGATAAAAGAGATGCTATCCAAGATAATAAAACCTCCGAGCTTGGTGGAAATAGTCAAAGTGGTGCTGATCTTTCTTTGCTGCTGATTAAGCGCTGTGAAAGCTTGTTGGAGAGGCTTAACTCCATACAGTGGTACTAGAAATACATCTTGAATTTTTTCTTTATTTACTTATTTGTGCAGCTGCTGTTTCATTTCTTTCAATGAATGTTATCATGTTATTAGTTCACTCATTCCCTATGTTTCTTCGTGTCACTGATTTTTCTCTTCTTTAATTCAGTTTAAATTGCTCTCTGGAAGTTCAAGATCTTAAATTAAAGTGCAAATTGGAAATTGAGATCAGACTCTTTGACTTGAACGCATTAGCATCTCATGGATCCTCTTTGGTACCCTTCTGGCTGCATTCTGAGACTCAGCTAGATCGGCTTGAGTCTAATGTCGATTTTGTCTTTCAGCAAGTCAATTCTGCATCAGTTAGTGGACTGGCTACAGTAGAGTCATGTGAAGGTGCTAGTGATGACACTGAAATTGATTCATGTGAAAAGAAGGCATTGTCTGCTGCTGTGGAGTTTGATGCTGAGGACACATCTGTTAAATCAACTTTTGAAACTCAGGATAATGGCATTACCATGACAGAACATTCACCATTGGTGTTGAATTCAAGCACCTGTTTTATCGATAATGTGGGTGCCAAAAGTGAAATAACTGGAACTGAAAAAGGAGATGACCTAAATCTTGGACCTGCTAATCTAGCTGTTGAAGATGTAGACATGGATGTTGACATGGAAGTTGAAGATTCGTCTTCAATTAAGTCACCTCGTGGAGGTGCATCAGGTGATCAATGTTGTCGCTCAACAGATTCACCAATCTTGAACAATACTGTATCAGATGGGGAACCTGCAATACCTGGTAAGGTATTTGGTGTTAATCCTCCTGATGTGCAGTGGATTCCTCCCCCACCTCCTGATAACGAACCTTTTCCACCTCTGCCTCCTGATGATGAGCCTTTTCCCCCTCCACCACCCGAAGAGCGTCCCGAAGCCTCATATCCTCCACCTCATTTAGGGTCAGTGCAATCTTTTCCTTATTCAGAACCGTACACATTGTCATATCTTGGTACTGGTCTCGAGTATTATGTGCAGACAAACCCTGAAGTTCCTGGTACTGCCTTGTATACGCATCCCGAAGGAAGTCAAGTTGCCCCTTCCCATGTACCGCATTATTATGAAGCAGCCCCTTCTGTATATGCTGTCGCTTCTGTTGTAGTCAACCCTTCTGAACCCACGACCTATTATGGTCTTGAGAATGGAACACTCAACCCTACTCCAATAATGAATAGTTCAGCTGAGTTTTCCCGTACTCAAAGTGAACCTGTCTTTGAAGAGATTAGTACAGCAGGATCTGGGTTGAATTTGTTACTGAAGAATAATAACAAAGATGCTAAGGCAAGCAGCGTCAATGTTAATGCACCAGATGTCCCTGAAGCTCAAACGTTGAGAGCTACAGAAACTTCTGCTGTTTCTAATGGTTCTTCTGACCCATCAACATCTGAGACCACCACATCTGTTTCTGCTGCAGCGGCAGCAGCTGCTGCAACGAAGGCTCAATCTAAGGGTAATGAAGTGTATTTTATTCTTGAATGCAAGTTATGGTGTTCAGTGTAATATATGATACATTGTACTGTTTTACCACACATGCTAATTTTTGGTGCATTCTGTGTATTGTTTTGGTTGCAAATAGAAAATATCTGAATTTCTTGATTTTGTTTCTCTTCACAGTTTCTCGAACAAAGAAGCGATCTGCTGCAGTGGTCTCCACATTGAGATCTAATAAGAAAGTGTCCAGCTTGGTTGACAAGGTTGGGTGAATTCTTCCCTTTATAATAATATTTCTTTTTTCATTCTGGTGATTAAATTTTTTTTTTTTTTTCATGTCTTTCATCCAGTGGAAAGCTGCGAAAGAGGAGTTGCATGAAGAGGAAGAAGAACCTGAAGATCCCTATGAAATCTTAGAGACCAAACGCAAAAGTGAAATAGAGGTCAGAATTTTTTTGTTTTTGTTTTCATTGTTACCTTATTCTGTTTTTCTAAATTACATTCAATTGCAGAAATGGAAAGCGCAGCAAATAGCCAGTGGTGAGGCCAAAGATAATGCTAACTTTCAGCCGTTGGGTGGTGATTGGTAATGATCCTTACTTGCTGGATTTCTGTATTGTACTTGAATGACGTAAACGGTTGTGTAATAATAATACTTAAATTATGATGATCATTCATAAAGGTTTTGAAAAGTTGCTTTGCTCTTAAACTGACATCGAAATAAATCAATAATTGGTATAGGAGGTCCACTTGCATAAAAGTGGGATAGAAGCCAGTTTGTATGTTCCAAAAGCCTGTGATCCTACCATATTGATTGGTTAATTATCTTGCAGGCGAGAACGAGTGAAACGCCGAAGAGTTGAAAAGTTGAAGGAATCTGGACGAAGTTCACATGTTGCTACAGATTTGAACCAGCAAACTGATCTCTTAGAACTCTCAAAAGGTCTCCCTTCTGGATGGCAGGTATGACATTCATTTTTTTTTTTTTTAAAAAATATTAAAATGAGGTTAACTAGTTGGTTGATAAGAGATATTTTTAACTCCAATATTGAGAGGTCAAATTAGTTCATTGTTATTTCTGGAATGATTAAATAGTGCATAACAGTATAAATATAAAACACAGCACGTTGTCATCATTAAAATTTAATGGGATGAACTTGATGTTCTTCACAAAAAACTGGTACGTATGTGATCTTTTTACTTCACAACTTAAAATTACCATGAAGTGTGTTTCATTCTGTACTGTTGCATGGTTCCACATTATCTTGATTACGTTTTCATCTTATTGTAATATATCTGCTGATTACATTTGCTGAAGGAAGAATCACATTGAGATTAGTCATCATGGGTATGCATTGGCCCGCACTTCTAGAGCCTACGCATCTCGCATATGATGATTGAGTTTTTTTTAGCGATATCTACCTTGAATTTCTCATAATAACTTTCTCTTGAAATTGCCTTCTGCATATTGGTTTCATTAATTGTCATTGATTTTTCACAGGCGTATTGGGATGATTCATCAAAGAAAGTTTATTATGGAAACGCATTGACCTCTGAAACCTCGTGGATCAGGCCCTAAGATTAGATGGAACTCCTTGGGTGATTTAAGTAGAGTTTACTGTTTTCTATACTTTAGTTCTAATTTAGTCAAGCCCGAATCTTGTTGTGCTGCCGTCATTCTTTCTCAGATGCCACCAATGTATGTAAATATACTGCGTCATATCGCTTTGGCAGTCTGCGATGTGAGAACTTGCTCTAGACCCCGTGTTAGAAAGACTATAAATTCATATTTCATACAGCTTATACACTGCAGTACTCGTGAGTTCACAAAACCCTGAACTAGACACTAATATTGTGTAACAGTATACTCACTATTGAGATCAAAACATCAAATTACAGTAGTTCTAATAAAGAATTTTAGTGGTGGTGCATTTCACAGGTAATGTTGTTGGTTTCACTATCTGGCTTGAAAAATATTGAAAACGACTTTTAAGTAGTTCAATCTCTTGTGTGTCCACAAGGGCACGATTATTCTTGATGCCGACGAAGATGTTATTCAGACATTTTAATGATTGCTCCTATAAGCTTTTGTATGATTTGATTAACGAGTTCAAGAGATCAATTCGCATGATTAAATTGGATTATCTCAAAGCTATTAGCCTTTTCTTGAAATATTTGTTTGTTAAATTTTCATTATCCACTACGCTAATATAAACACTAATAAATAAAAAGATGTACATGTCCATATACTTTGAAGATTAAAAAATATACATGTGAAGAATATTTTTCCAAAATAGACATGTATCATAAACGTATTTATCCAAATATCATAAACGTGTGGCTACACACAGTCTGTTATGGTCACTAGTTTTATTCTGCTTTCTCCAGTTAATATTTTCATATTAATAGTTAATCAGTATATACATTAAAATTTATTTACAAATATAAATAAATTCTTTAATGACTATTTTAACTAGTGGCAACATAAGGGATCAGATAGGTTAAAGAGTGCCCCAGTGTCGTAACCAGGCTTGGGCGGCGCACCCATCTCGCATATTTTAATTGCGAGTAATGACCACTCCTCATATCCCCTTAAACATGCCTGAAGGATCATACCTACTCCTCTTAATTATTTCATAATTATAATGCTGCTCCTTTCAATTTCTATTGTTCCCAAACGATGTGGGATACATAACATTTATAATTTGGAACCTATATAAAATTAAATTTGGGCCCTAATAAATTGGTGCACACAAGACTTTACCTTATATATGTAGTGCTACTTGTGTCCGCTTCAAAGATTCTTATTTTTCACTCCGAGCATCTGTGCTAAAAGTATTTATTTCTCACTTTTTAGAAAGAATGAACCCATGTAATATCATTAATACAATTGCTTATTACACATTTGTACTTAAATAAGCATAAGTATAACTCATTTTTATATTTTGTTTTAAATAAGTTGTAAAATCATGTGTTTATTATCATTAAACTCATAGTTATGTTAGTAGACATTCATCAAATTATCTGCCTGCTCTTCTCGGTTTCTAATTCACAACAGCACACCAATGTCTAGTTTCACGTGCCATCTCTCTAAACCCTGCAAAAACTTAATTGGTAGCACCCAAATTTTTGAACAATGAGTAAGTAGACTATTGTGTACCTTCAGTTTATATGTATATCGAGTCAATTTGAAATGAATATAAAAAAATGAAGGATATAATCATTAAAAAAAAAGTAATAAAGCTCTAAGAACAACATTATACCTAAAGATAAAACTTAAAATCTAAGAGTAAAATATTAGAAAAAGAATATGAGTAGGCATACCCCAAGTGCATATAAATCTTTTTCTAGAACAAGGTACAAAAATGGAACTAGAAAGACATTTCCCCATCAATAAGCATATGATTTTTGTCTTCTCTTTTCATCCAGGTAAGGTACTTCACTCTCTTTCTCCTTCAAGAAAAACAAAAAAAGCGAGGAAGGAGAAGAGGAAGAATCCACCCGACCATTCGCCTCCTCCACCACCGCCGCCGCCTCCTCCTCCTCCTCCACCACCGCCTCCATTATCACCAGTGCCAGAACCCAAGTTACAGGGCAGAAAGTTTGTCCAACCATCATCAAGTTCTGAAGAATTCTCTTTTCCTGGAAGTTCTTTATGGTTGTTATGGGAGAATGTTGAAGTTCATATATCATGATATTGCAAGTAACAAAAGAAACATCTTCAATCAACCAAAAAGGCTAAGTGAAATCTTGGAGACTGGTTAAAAAGCTCATGGTTTTAAACTTTGACTACCATGCATGTTAAGGCTAATTCACATCAATTCGAACTTTGAGCAAGGTAAAGTTGTTCTTGTGCATCAGATTTATATTTCATTTACTATAGGCAAACACTTGTGTAACACCGTCTTACAGAATGAGTTATGTGAGACAAATAAAAAGTGAGAACATGTTTAATGAAAATGATGTCATCCTTAATGAAAATTTGTAACTACTTGAGAAAAAACAAAACGGTCTTATTGTGAGACATCTCATACAAGTGTTGCTCTTTATATTATAACATACAAAAAGTAAGACACTGTTTTGTTTGATAAGTCATGTAGTTTAAACATTAATTCGACATAAAACCATTAATGAGCATACTTGAGCATGACCTAAACAGGTGTAGCATGGGCAAAAGCGCGTTCGAATGATTTATGCGCAACCATAAATTGTATGCTAAAATGGGCAGCATATTACATCAAGTCGTAAGGAGAATGAGATTAAAACCTTGGATAGGTGCAACGGTGATGGTAAATGATTGTCGGGTGACTGTTTGTTTTTCGGGGGCACATGTAGTATTCTGCAAACGTAAACAAAACATGAGCAAATAAAAACGTAGGTAAGTTTACATCTGCAGTAGATCACAACAAAATATAGTACTGTAAAAATAAAAATTTCTGAGATTCTCCACCAATGTTCACACGTTAATATAAACTTCAGTTTGCTTCACATTCTCCATTATTACATTTTTCAGTATCTTCTGTTAACATTCTCCAATATATAAAAGCACATCATATCTATAAGATTAAAGACAATACTACAAATAAATGAGTAAAAGGAGCAGCACCCGAGCTTACAAACCATGCCTCTAAGTGAGTCTCAAAAATTATATTACGCATAACAAATAGCTGGAGTACATAGGGTAAATTACCAGAACAGCAGCACAAGTCAAAGAAGCAAGCCTAGCTCTAAAGGCACGTTTTGCTGTAGAAGCACAAGTAATGTTTCTTTTTCTTGCCAAAGGATGAATCTGCAAACACAAAGGCTTCACTTCAAGTGGACTGCGTCGTACAGTATTTTCTTCCCTCAGATACAGCTCGTTTAATCGTTCTGGGAAGAAAAAGAAATTCTCTGCATAAGGTTTACAAAATGGAAGACTGAACATGTTCAAAATCACTATTTACAACCTGTAAGAATAATAACAAGCTTAAAATTCGGAGACACATGATGAGAAACATTAGTATCTACTGTTGTCACTCATAGGTAACTTATTCTAAACGCATACAGGGAAGTTAACCAAATTCAAATGAAGGCAGGCTATATTGAATAACATAATATAACTTGAATTCTTTGAATGCACATAATTGATGAACCAGTAAGTGAATTAACTAAACAACATGCTTAAGACCTAGAAGATGTTTTATTAAATAATACATGCATGTATGTACATTACTTGCATTCATCTCTCAAAAGTGAAAACTAGTTTGTACTAAAATTGTGTTTTGAAAGAGTCATCAGATAATCAAGTATAATTTACACGAAATCGAGGCAGACGGTAACTTATGCTCATATCTGATTATGCCATGCATTGCATGTGTAATTTTAGCAGATCAAACTAAACAAGTAACTTACAAATTATTACTCCGTTAGATTCCAATTACCGAAAGAAGATAACTTTTCAAAACCACTATATGTTTGTGCCACTTAGAGGCTTCAATGTTAAGGATCTCAAAAGTGACAAACGACGAGAATGCCATGGCATTCTCTATAAAGGACAAGGAATTAAGAGTAAATGCCACGACAAATGGAAAAAAATGCAGGCTTGTTCTTTTCTAAAGGCGACTTATAATTGTCAAGACAAACACATTTACTTCTAAACAACGCATACAGAGTAAAATACCACTTAAGTTTCCATAAAGAACAAGCAATTAAGAGAACTTAAAATATGAATATCGGCTTACCAATACATAAAGATGTAACCGCAATAGTAGTAGTGAGTGACATCTCACTGTTCATACAGATACCACCTGTAAAATATGCACAAATCAATAACTATATATCATGGAAAACAAAAGGCCAGAGTACGCATACATCATCAGATTAAATCTAAACAATTAACACAATTACGAAGCTAAAAATTATAATGCCACACACACACACACTAACTAAGTAGTACCACATTTTGCTGACAATAACAATCTCCATTATTCATCTTCAGAGAAAGCCATAGAACAAAATCAATCCAAGCGAAAACAAGTAAACAGGGTATTGCAACGTGAAGAAATGAAAATCTCTTTGCTTGTGAATATTTATGGAGAATCATACACGATACAATCAAAACGCAACAAAAATTACGAAAGGAGTACCGGAAACGATGTGGAGGCAGACAGCGTAGCAAATTCTCTTTCCCCTAACAATTTCAAAAGATGATACGGTATCAATTATGGGAGGAATAAACAGAAAGGAAAGAGCATAACTAAAATCCGAGAAAATAGGATGATAATTCCACTTCCACATCCATGGGATTACTAACAACCAACGCGTATCATAAGAGAACTTCAATTTGACTGAGATAAAACAGAAAAATCCAGATAAATGAAACCGCAAATTTTAGGGTGATCTTCGAAATCAACAAAGAAACTGCAGGCGTACCATCATTGTAATGCATTATCGTGAATGTATGTATGTATACATTGGAGAGGAGAGCCATGGAAATCAGGTTTACCTGGAAATTTGGGATCGCCAGCTAGAGGAATCGAAGGAAGATGAAAAGTAGTCTGGTTCTGGTACAAAACTAACAAAAAAGTAGACCACTTTTTTCTAAATTATATTTTTGTGAAGAAAGCTCACTTTTGATACGAAGAGAAACATAAACAAACTTAACCGCGCAATCAACTACTGCGTGCTTCTTGTTTCTCATTAAATAGAGTAATTAGGAGTAAAATTTATTTATATTCTTGTGATGGTAATATATTTTGGCAAAAACTCATGCGCACTCGATACACCGTGCCCCCAACACTCCCCTTCATATTCCATTTAACCCTATGTATTATTAGAAGTTTAAATTGCAAAGGGGCACGGTGTCCTAGGACACAAGAGCTTAACTCATATTTTAATTAAAATAATAGTATTTCATTTCTTTAAAAATAAAATTTCTTGTGTATTCAAAGTTAATTTTATAAATTTAGGGTGAATTGGGTTTATAAAAGAGTCATTTAATATTGTACTGCATGTACGATCGAACCCAATTTACGAGTATTATGTTTATATAACAAGCAAAATGCAACACTTTTTTAATTTAATTTTTATTTTAAAGTTTAGCAGTCTTTAAGCCCAATAGTAGTAGTTTAACAACTCTAATTCATAACTTGCAAATGTACGCCATATCCATATTATGGGCATAAATATGAGATGAAATTCAAGATCCAGATAGCAGCAATAGAGCCTTTATTTGCTACATTAATCTTGCTACTACATCAGCTTATCTTTCACTATTTCCCAATATTCTTCCCCAAATTTCTTATTTATTAGAGACTTAGCTCCGTCGTGTATTACAATCATTCCAGTAATGGAAAATAATCTATTTATATACTCAAATATTATCCTAGCCAGATCCAGAGATCCTGTGTTGGCGGCAACGGAAAGATCCGGCGTGTTTCGTCGGCGAGCAGAGGCACTGAACCGGCGGCGACAGTGTTTTACTGGCGGAGCCGTTCGCTTCAGATGCCACGTTGCCTCCACTGATTGGCTGCTCCACAATCCTCAGACGAGAACCTGAGAATTTTCCAGGTTTGTTCATCGACGACTCCATCTCCTCCTCCCTGCTTCTAAATTCGAAACCCTATCACAATTCAGAAAATAATTTTGCTTATAAATGTATTTGGCTTGGATATTACCTGGCTGAAGTTGAAGAAAATGACATAAAATTGAGCTTTCTTCTGAAGCACACACTCTCTCTCTCTAGTTCAGGCTTCAGTGTAATGGGAAGGGCTGAAGTAATATTATAAGGAAGATCTGATTTATAGGCCAATGTGATTTCAAATAATGTATATGTGGCAATTAGAGTAACTGGATTAGGCAAATGTTGAGTCATGATCCACTCAGAATAGGAATAATTAACAATTTTATGGTCATCATTCAGCCATTGATTCTGATTGTCAACATCTGAATTATGTAATCATCTGTTGATAATTGCAGATGTTTGGTACTTCTGACATAACACCAACCATGGAACATACTTTTGAACTATCAATGATAGATGTTTTCCTAACACGTCATTGATGTACAAAAAGAACTGTAGATTATTCAATCATTGGCTTATATATATACAACAATCAAAAAGCAATACATTCAAGAATCTGATATGGCCACTCTAAAATGGTGAATCTTAGTACCTAATTACTGGTGAGCTTAAATATACAGATCCACTCACTCTAGTAATTTTGTATATGGGATGCACTTTTCTCCTTTCTCTGGAAAAAATAATGGAAGTAGGAAAATTTTAATGTGATTCCTAAAATACAAGATTTTCTTTTTTTTTACTAATTTATTTTTCAATCTCTTGCTTACAAAGAGGACAACAGGAGATCATCTTGAGCCACTGGTCCACACACTTGAGGTGAAAAATATGAGTACATGGCAACTGCCTGATTTCTTCCTTGTCCCTGTACTTGGCCAAACATATACAACACTCCTGCAATAAAAATGGCAAACCTTCATCAATTTACTTTTTTAACCTTGTCAAAGAATCATATAAGATTGAGATGCTCTAGTTTGAATTGTGTATTTCAATTATAATAATAGATCCTTTAAAGTTGTTTGAATGGATACACTTTATGTGCATAGCTCTGATTTTTGAGTGACTAGGAATCCACTTATCAAGTTCAATCCAAAAAGCACCTTCTATCTTAGGACAATTATTATTTTGGACATTTCAATAATGCCTCATAGTGGTGTAATCTAATAGTTTGATAAGGATCACACCAGACATCAGATCATGTTGACTCATTGTGGGCCATATGTGATTCATGATCAATAATGACAACTCTTCTATGATCATTTATGAAAATCTGAATGAAATTAGTAAATACCATATGACATACTGGAATTTCATGGTTCTTGGCTGAACTTTTATGCTCTAAACCGCAGCAAACATCCTTGTACTTCCAGCTTGGTAGATTGGAAAGCTGTTCTTCCGTTGCTCCTCGGCTGATCGAGGCGTTGTTCATGTTGTATCCTAGGATACTGCTGAGCAATGGAACACAACAGCAAAGCAACACAAACAGTATAAATGGAAAAGAGTAGCTCACAGCATTCCAAGATAGCAGGGAGATGCAGAGGACATGGAGTTTGGGAGCACGACGATACGAGCCGAAACGAGCGTCGAACACCCACACGTTGCCCATCACAAACCATATTGCAAAGAGCAGCTCAAGTGAAGTCTTGCATCTCTGGATGTACTGCAAGTTTCTGATCAAAGTACCATGTTATTTTACTTACTTTGGATGAAACAATACTGATAATTGACTATCCATGTTACAGATCATACCTCGATTCGTCGTGGATTATTTGCTGTTCGAGATCAGAAGCAGCATCTTCTCGAGCTAAGTAAACAAAACGGTAGCGCCAAATGAGCAGAACAAGACTAAGGAAGCATCCAAAAGCATAACCAGAAACCCATATTCTCATTGGCCAGATGGGTCTCTCTTCTTTGGAAATAACAAGAGTATACACCGTGAGGGTGATTTGCACCAGCAGAGCCATGAATTCCATGATCATATACTTCCCAGAATCAAACGGGTTCGGGCCAAGATCCGACCCGCCAGACCCGTTCTGGTAATGGAAAACTCTTCTCAGAAAATTATACCACCTTGATCTCGATACTCTAACCGCTAATCTTATCAGGAAAGGAGACGAATTTCGGGAAGCCCTCGATTGGGGATTCAAAGCAGTTCTGTCTTCAACACCCGCTGATGTAATTGGAACTGCAGTTGCAGAATTGCATAGCGAATCCGTGGTAAGAAAATATCTTGAATTCATTGATGATCAACCAATTCACAACTAGCTATAAAAAATTCCCTGTCTCTCAGAAGCCATAACTCAAACAGTTGGCCCTCATATTTTGTGAGCCCTTTTTCGTACAAAAATCAATCCGAGTTGTGGGTGGGATTAAAAAGAAAAGGGACAGTAGAAGGTGAGGCGTATCTATGAACAAAAGGGTGGAAGGTGAAACAGGGATTGAGATGGCGACCAAGAACCCAACGGCTTTGCTTTGATTCCAAGTGAGTTGGAGAAAGAAGTGTGCAGCGGTTGGCCTAACTTCCTCACCCCAATTGTTTAACCGCTAAGCAAGAAATTAAATTATTGAAAATTAAAGTGAGCCTGATTTTTTCAAGATTGAATTAGAAATGAGAAGAATGATGAGTTAATGGGAATTTGGTAGGCGCAGGCAAACAATTAAAGAAAGAGATGAAATGGTTTGACTGGTGAGTTTCATTAATTTTAAACGGTGGGGTCCACGGCCACGTACCCCACCCCCCTCTACTTGTGGATAGCTCCACGACTTCCATGATGACTCATCCACCTGGGGCATGGCGTTTCTTGATTCGTCCCACGTCCAATTTATATCTCCTCTTGGGCCATATCAACTCTACGTTTAACGCTGCTCTCGCCTATCAGTTTCTCTAGATTGTCCATTCAAATTTTCATCTTTCACGAAACTTAATCTTTATTTATTTTTTAATAATTAAGTGATAAAATATATTATGTGCATTAAAAAGATGAATTCGATTTTAAATTTAAATTGTGTTGGAAGAATAATAATTAAACGTATTTTCCTTTAAAAAAATGTAAAGTTAAAATTGGATAGAAATTGTGAAATTGAAATTAAGACAAAGAGAATACAAATTTAGCTTTAATAATTGTTGGTTCATTTGTAGAAATTATAATATATATACTGCCTCCATCTCTAGCTTAATTACATTTGTTTTTCTCACGACTTAGATTCAGAGATATAATATTTTAATGTATAGTGAATAGTTGTATTCGTCTTGTATGTGGATTTTGTGAAGATATATTATTTGCTTTGTATGGATTCCACCTTATAAAAAAAGGAATGTAAATTTTACCTTGGGACAAATTAAAATGACAAATATAAAATTTTTGCTCGAGACGAAGGGAGTATGGAGAAGTGCATTTAGTGTGAACTCGATTTATCATGCAACCAACACTCTATTTTTACAAAATTACTCTTTAGAGAAGAATTATTATTCTTCTGAATAAAAAATACTCCTCAAATTTAGCTGAACAAAACCGTTCATCTTTTTAAAGATTAATTTTTCATGTATTAGATCTAACATACAAGAATTGGAGAAGTAATATTTTTCGTTAAGAGTTATTGTTCATGTCTACAGGATTAATTCGAAAATTAGAGTACATGTGTGATTCCGATTTATACAAATATTTGCTTATATAGAGTGCTATATATATTTTCTTTTATTTTTATAAAAAAGAATTATGCAAATTTTACGTGACATCATTTCATGTAATGAGTTATGATTTAAGATTGAAATAATTAGATTACTTCATTAATAATTCGTAAAATAAAAAATAGTAGTTAATTACTCCATTTTAACGAAAAATAAATAAATTATAATAGTACTTGGTCAAATGAAATCAACTGAGGAATATTCCAACCAAATTTCAAAAAGTCACCCACTCACAAATCTGTCTCAACTGCATATGATCAATCGTTTGCAATACCTTCAAACCAATGACTTACAACAATCAATATCATAAGACGAAAACAAACAAAATCTACACTATTATAATCTGTTTGAATACAACTCCAAAGAAATAAACAAAATAATAATAATAATAAAAAGGCAGATTATATGTGAGATGGAATCTTTTCCAACACCTCTTGTGACTCTCTCTCATCTTGATCTAGCTGCAAAACTTAAAATTGATACAGTAGAATCATGTACTGACCTTGTGTTCCAAGTTTCTATTCTTGATTTCCATGAATAATGCATCTGAAGATCCAATATTTTGAGGTGATTTAGAAATATACTCTCTTTTATATCCCTCTCAGCCAAAGGATTGCTGTCAACCATTTCAATTTTCACAATGCTTGGAAGATTGCTCACATGCACTTCTTTCAATTTGTAGCAATGTGCTATTCTAAAGACTTTAAGACATTTAAAGCTTCCACTTGCCCACTTCAATGCCACAACATCAATGTCTTCCATAAGAAGAAGACAAAGTTTTTGAAATCCATTCTCATCTACTTCCCACTTTGGACCTCGAAAAGCATTGTATCGAAGTTTGAGAGTTTCAAGATTTGGCAATGAAGCAATGTTGCTTATTTCTTGCCAAGGACAGCCCAACCCATTCGAACTCAACTTTTTCAGCGAAAATGGGAGGCACTGAAATGAAGCAACAGGAGAAACAACCTCATGTTTCCATTCAGGATTCACAACGATACATTTAAGTGATTCCAACTCCGTTAGATGTGAAAAATGATCAAAGAAACATAAAGGAACTCTTATCATCAGGCCTTAATTCAATTTTAATCCTTAGCTTCTTTAGCTTAGGGACTCTTTTAAGAACAGTGCAGCTGTGGGTGCTCACATCTAAAAGTGTTGAAAGATTGTGCAAGCAAGCGTCACCAAGATTCGGTAGATCGTTTCCCTCGACTTGAAGATATTTAAGAGTTTCCATGTCCCATATCTCTATAGGAAAATTGGATACACCTCCAAATGATTTGATGTTCGAATGACGATGGACAATCAAGTACTGGAGTTTTCCAAGTTTGTGTTGGGATAAATACACGAATAATTAAATAATAAACTATTCGTCTACGCGGCGGAATGATCAATTATCCATCTCTTGTGTGAATCTAGTAGGAAACAATCCTAATAATATGATGCACCATAAAGCAAGCAATCAACAACACACAACACAAGCAATTTAACGTGGAAAACCTCCTCAATGTGAGAAGGTAAAAAATCACGGGACCGAAGCCCACCAAAAACTTCACTATGAGACAAAAATCCAAGAGTTACAATCTGCCACCACAGACACTCTATCACAAACGTATCAAGACGCTCAATACTTGATAACAAACAACGAGATTAGAAAGACCTCACCAAACTACACCAACTGCCGTTCAGATTTCGCAACTCTAGGAACCTCAGAATCCGATCTCCACTGTCCAGAATTAAATGCTATGAGTCCTGAATGTTCTGTACAAATTACAGCTCGATCCAACGGTTAGTTTGTGAGAAAAGGCTCTTTCCTCTCGACTGCGTAGAACTGAATCGCCCAAAAATCTACTTCTGTTTTCGGCCTATTCCCATCAACACAAAGCTCCAAATACGATCTCCACCATTCAGAATGTACTTCCACGAGTTCCGAATGTGCTGACCAAAATTCAGCTCGAACCGACGGTTGAAACTCCGGCTATTGCCTTTGCAATATCACTGCGCTGAATTTTCTCTCAAAAACGTGAATTTTGTTTTTGCCCTCTTTTTCTTCTCTCTTCCGTCAATGACTTATGGGACAAGATAACACCAAGTATCCGGTCTACTTGGGCTTTACTAACCTTGTTGGCTATTAGACTCTTCACATATTTGGTAACTCAACCCAATAAATCTCCCCCTTTCCGATTATGTGGAGAGACTAGCATTCCAGCTATCACACGACATACCTCGAGCTTTTCTCTAGGCAATGCCTCCATCATCATGTCAGCACCATTATCATCCATATGAATCTTTTCAAGCTCAAGCAACTTATCATTGATGACATCCCTCATCCAATGATATCTCACATGAATATGCTTTGATCTTGAATGAAATGCAACATTCTTGCTGAGATGGATAGCACTCTGACGATCACAAAATACTACATATCTATGTTGCTTCAATCCAATCTCTTCCATAAACCTTTTAAACCATAACACCTCTTTGCATGCTTTCGTTCCAGTAATGTACTCTAATTCTGTTGTGGAGAGTGCAACACACTTTTGCAATCTTGATTGCCATGACACAGTGCCACCTGCGAATATCACTAGGTAAGCAGAAATTGACTTTCTGGTGTCCACATCAGATCCCTTATCTGAATCGGTATAGCCAACTAACTCGGACTTTCCAGCTCCAAAGGTGAGTCTCAAACTAGACGTACCTCGTAGATATCTCATTATCCACTTCACAACATTCCAATGCTCATTTTCCGGATTAGACAAATAACGGCTAACAACACCAACTGCATGAGCTATGTCTGGCCTCGTACACACCATTGCATACATCAAACTTCCCACTGCTGAAGCATATGGGACTCTTCTCAGTGCTTCATTCTCTTCATCAGTTGAAGGACTATGATGAGCACCAAGCTTAAAATGAGTAGCAATAGGAGAACTAGCCACTTTAGCTTTGCTCATATTGAATTTTTCAAGCACTTTCTCAATATACTTCTCCTGTGACAAGTGCAGCTTCTTGTTTGCTCTATCTCGGGTGATGTTAATATCAAGGATTTTCTTTGCTGGCCCCAAATCCTTTATGGCAAAGGATTTGCTCAACTGTTTCTTCAACCTATCAATTCTTGAAACATTCCTGCCAACAATCAATATATCATCAACATACAGTAATAATATAATGAAATCATCATCCGAGAACTTCTGAACAAACACACAATGATCAGAAATAGTCTTCTGGTAGCCTTGCTCCCTTATAACTGACTCAAATTTCTGATTCCATAATCTAGGTGCTTGCTTCAAATCGTAGAGACTTTTCTTCAGTTTGCATACATGGTCTTCTTTTCCTTTCACCTTGAAACCTTCAGGTTGCACCATGTAAATCTCTTTATCTAGCTCACCATGAAGAAAAGCAATTTTGACATCCATCTGCTCAATCTCCAAGTCAAGACTAGCTGCCAAACCAAGCATAAAATGGATGGAAGACATTTTAACAACCGGAGAGAAAATTTCTTCAAAATCAACTCCCACTTTCTGGTTGAAACCTTTAACAACCAATCTAGCTTTTAATCGAGGCTTTGAGGTGTGCTCTTCTTGTTTTATCCTGTACACCCACTTGTTCTTCAAAGCATGCTTCCCCTTTGGTAGTTTCACCAGATCAAACGTGTCATTTTCATGCAAGGATTTCATCTCATCTTACATTCCTTCCAACCATTCATTCCTGTGTTCTCCACGAACTGCTTCTCCATAGCATTCAGGCTCTCTCCCATCAGTCAAGAGCACATACTGATCAGGAGGATACATCCTAGAAGGTACACGAGCTCTACTGCTTCATCTAGGTAGTTCTTGAACCTCCTGTTCTTGAACATCAGGTGGTTGCAGCTGATCGATATCCTCTTCATCATGCAAAGGATGATCGACATGCTCATCATTACCGAAATCAGGCTGATCCTGATTCTCCTCTTCAGCTTCTACTTGACCTTGACCGTGAGGAACAATTTCTGAGTCAATCAAGTCATCACCAGGTGTAGAAACTGAGCTGTCCGTCTTCTCAATATCTCTTATGGTTTGATCCTCAACAAACACAACATCCCGAATTCTGACAAGCTTCTTCTCCATGGGATCATACATTCTGTAACCAAACTCATCTTGGCCATAACCAAGAAACACACACTGTCGAGTCTTCATATCCTACTTAGACCTCTCATCTTTGGGAATATGCACAAATGCCTTACATCCAAAGACCCGTAAATGATTATAGGAAATATCTTTTCCTGACCAGACTCTATCTGCAATATCAAAGTCTAAGGGAACACACGGAGTAAGATTTAAAACATGTACAACAGTACTCAGAGCCTCACTCCAAAATGATGAAGACAATCCTGCTTCTGATAGCAGACATCTTACTCTCTCGACCAATGTTCTGTTCATCCTTTCTTCAAGCCCATTCAACTGAGGAGTCTTTGAAGGAGTCTTTTGATGTCGGATACCATGCTCCCTGCAGTACTCATCAAAAGAACTAATGTATTCCCCTCCATTATCTGATCTGATGCATTTCAACTTCTTCCCAGTCTGTCTCTCAACTAAGGCATGAAACTGGTTGAATGCATCGAGTACCTGATCTTTCGTCTTCAAGTGTAGATCCAGGTCTTTCTTGAGTGATCATCTACAAAAGTAACAAAATATAAAGCACCACCAAGAGTTTTTGTTTTCATAGGACCACAAACATCAGAATAAATTAAATCGAGTATACCTGATTCTCTGGAAGGAGTTAAGGTCTTGAAAGAAACTCGAGTTTGCTTTCCCGCATAACAGTGAGAACACTTCTTTAAAGATGCATTCTTCAAGTCTGGAATGAGATTTCTCTTCTCTAAAATCTTCAATCCCTTTTCACTGATATGACTGAGTCTGCTGTGCCACAACTCAACTATCCCCTCATTTTTAACTGCATTAATAGAGCCATCAAGTAGCTTTGCTTGCATCAAGTACAACGAGGAATGTTTTTGACCTCTAGCAACAACTAAACAACCTCTTGTAAGCTTCCACTGACCATCGAAGAACACACTGCAGAAACCTTCAAGTCTCCTAACAGATATCAAGTTCAACCGAAGATCAGACATGTGCTTCACATTTCTCAAAACTAGTGTAGCACCATTACTAGTCCGCAAACATACATCTCCAACGCCAATGGCTTTAGCTAAGCCATCATTACCCATCCTAACATTTCCATAGTCACCTAACATATAGGATGTGAACATCTCTCTACGAGATGTTGCATGTATGGATGCACCACTATCAACCACCCAGTTACTCTCACGACATGCAAGATTGACAACTCCATAATCACAAAAGATAAGAAATCACCTGTTGCAGCAGATACTCGATCATTATCTTTCGTTTCTTTATTCTTTATTTCTTTTCCATTTTTTTTCTTGTCATTTTGTTTGGGTTTTTTGCAATACCTTGCTATGTGTCATGGAGTTTTACAATTCCAACATTCAACCATGTTGTGTCTGTTGGATTTACTCCTATTGCCTTTTTGCTTTCCTGTTGGACCTCTACTATTACTTCTCCACCTCTTCTCTGTAACCAAAACCTCTGATTGCTGTAAAGGGCCCTGCGATTTTCCCCTCGTTTTCTCATTCAAAATGCTGCCCTTAACCAAATCCATTATAATGGTACCATTGGGGGCTGAATTAGACAAAGATGTCCTGAATGTCTCCCATGAACCCGGTAATGTACCAAGAAACCATAAGTCCTGTACTTCATCCTCAAACTTGATATTCATTTCCGACAATTGATTAATGATACCCTGAAATGAATTCAAGTGATCCGTCATAGGAGTGCTATCTTTGAATTTCAGATTCATCAACTGCTTGATAAGAAATAACTTGTTGTTCCCAGTTTTTCTAGCATACAGTTCCTCCAACTTTTTTCACAATGTTCGTGCATGTATTTCTCCACTAACATGGTTCAATACATTATCATCCACCCACTGCCTAATGTAAGCACATACTTGACGATGCAATATATTCCATTGATCATCTGTTTTATCATCAGGCTTTTTATTTTCAAATACAGACACATAATAATCTTTCACATAGAGAAGAACCTCCATCTTGCCTTTCCACATATGATAATTAGAACCATTGAGATTCACCATTCTACTAGTATTGGTTTCCATATTCACCACAAGGCACAGAGCAGCAACCACGCTCTGATACCACTTTGTTGGGATAAATACACGAATAATTAAATAATAAACTATTCGTCTATGCAGCAGAATGATCAATTATCCCTCTCTTGTGTGAATCTAGCAGGAAACAATCTTAATAATATGATGCACGATAAAACAAGCAATCAACAACGCACAACACAAGCAATTTAACGTGAAAAACCTCCTCAATGTGAGAAGGTAAAAAACCACGGGACCGAAGCCCACCAAAAATTTCACTATGAGACAAAAATCCAAGAGTTACAATTTGCCACCACAGACACTCTATCACAAACGTATCAAGATGCTCAATATTTGATAACAAATAACGAGATTAGAAAGACCTCACCAAACTACACCAACTGCCGTTCAGAGTTCGCAACTGTAGGAATCTCAGAATCCAATCTCCACCGTTCAGAATAAACTCCTATGAGTCCTGAATGTTCTTTCCAAATTACAGTTGGATCCAACGGTTAGTGTGTGAGAAACGGCTCTTTCCGCTCGACTGCGTAGGACTGAATCGCCCAAAAACCTGCTTCTGGTTTCGGCCTATTCCCGTCAACAAAAAGCTCCAAATACGATCTCTACCGTTCAGAATGTACATACAGGAGTTCCGAACGTGCTGACCGAAATTCAACTCGATCCGACGGTTGAAACTCCGGTTATTGCCTCTGAAATATCACTGCGCTGGATTTTCTCTCAAAAACGTGAATTTTGTTTTTGCCCTCTTTTTCTTCTCTCTTTCGTCAATGGCTTATGGGACAAGATAACACCAAGTATCGGGTCTACTTGGGCTTTACTAACCTTGTTGGCTATTGGGCTCTTCACATATTTGGAAACCCAACCCAACAGTTTGGACACAGAAGGAGGAAGTTGTCCATTGCACGTTAGAGCAAGGTATCTCAACATAACCAATTCAACTACTTCAATAGGGAAGTCATAGAAACGGATGTTAAGAGCATCGAGTCTCACGAGCAACTTCAAACCAAAACAAATAGGCACCATATACAGATGATATGGACCAAAACATAGGAGAGATTGTGCACTGGATGCACAATTTTCCGCGATCGAATCGTGCACATCTTTGAGGGCAAATAGTACATTATTGTGGAAGCTCAACCTAGTTTGACACTGTATATCCTCTTCTACATTGTCTTCATAACAATCTAGTGCATAAAAGAAGTTGGTCTTCCTAACTTCTCTTTGGCAAAAGTGCCACCACGAAGAATGGAGGCTGCAAGTTTTTATACCCGAATAAGCGCTATTCATGGTGGCCTTTACATGCCCAAAACCCACAGGAACTCTTTAGCACAAGATTCTAGAGAAGAATTCAACATTAAGGCCATACTTGGTACAACAAGTTCCTCAACAATCCACAAATTAGTGAGTTTGGTTGCCGATATCTCATACTTTAGTGGGAAAACTCCCATGTAAAGAAAACATGGTTTTACGAAATCATGTAATAACAGGAAGTTGGGATATAGTAACCGTGATATGTGATCATACGCATGAGTGAAGAGTGGATGTCTCTTCTGCTCTGCTACATCGAACCAGAGTGACTCCGGTGTCTCCTCGTCCTGGGACAGGAGATCAGCAACGGTGAGGATAGTAAGAGGAAGACCATCACAAAAGAAGATTACCAACATTTAAAGAAGTGCTCTCACTGTTATGCGGGAAAGCAAACTCGAGTTGCTTTCCAGACCTTAACACCTTCCAGAGTATCAGGTATACTCGATTTAATTTATTCTGATGTTTGTGGTTCTATGAAAATAAGAACTCTTGGTGGTGCTTTATATTTTGTTACTTTTATAGATGATCACTCAAGAAAGACCTGGATCTACACGTTGAAGACGAAAGATCAGGTGCTCGATGCATTCAACCAGTTTCATGCCTTAGTTGAGAGACAGACTGGGAAGAAGTTAAAATGCATTAGATCAGATAATGGAGGGAAATACATTGGTCCTTTTGATGAGTACTGCAGGGAGCATGGTATTCGACATCAAAAGACTCCTCCAAAGAGTCCTCGGTTGAATGGGCTTGCAGAAAGGATGAATAGAACATTGGTCGAGAGAGTAAGATGTCTGCTATTAGAAGCAGGATTGTCTTCATCATTTTGGGGTGAGGCTCTGAGTACTGTTGTACATGTTTTAAATCTTACTCCGTGTGTTCCTTTAGACTTTGATGTTTCAGATAGAGTCTGGTCAGGAAAAAATGTTTCCTATAATCATTTGCGGGTCTTTGGATGTAAGGCATTTGTGCATATTCCCAAAGATGAGAGGTCTAAGTTGGATATGAAGACTCGACAGTGTGTGTTTCTTGGTTATGTCCAAGATGAGTTTGGTTACAAACTGTATGATCCCGTGGAGAAGAAGCTTGTCAGTATTCGGGATGTTGTGTTTGTTGAGGATCAAACCATAAGAGATATTGAGAAGACGGATAACTCAGTTTCTACACCTGGTGATGACTTGATTGACTCGAAAATTGTTCCTCACGGTCAAGGTCAAGTAGAAACTGAAGAGGAGAATCAGGATCAGCCTGATTTCGATAATGATGAGCATGTCGATCATCCTTTGCATGATGAAGAGGATATCGATCAGCCGCAACCACTTGATGTTCAAGAATAGAAGGTTCAAGAACCACCTTGAAGAAGTAGTAGAGCTCGTGTACCTTCTAGGATGTATCCTCTTGATCAGTATGTGCTCTTGACCGACAGGGGAGAGCCTGAATGCTATGGAGAAGCAGTTCGTGGAGAACACAGAAATGAGTGGTTGGAAGGAATGCAAGATGAGATGAAGTCCTTGCATGAAAATAACATATTTGATCTGGTGAAACTACCAAAGGGGAAGCATGTTTTGAAGAACAAGTGGGTGTACAAGATAAAACAAGATGAGCACACCTCAAAGCCTCGATTCAAAGCTAGATTGGTTGTTAAAGGTTTCAGTCAGAAAGAGGGAGTTGATTTTGAATAAATTTTCTCTCCGATTGTCAAAATGTCTTCCATCATTTTGTGCTTGGTTTGGCAGCTAGTCTTGACTTGGAGATTGAGCAGATGGATGTTAAGACTGCTTTTCTTCATGGTGAGCTAGATAAAGAGATTTACATGGTGTAACCTGAAGGTTTCAAGGTGAAGGGAAAAGAAGACCATGTGTGCAAATTGAAGAAAAGTCTCTACGGTTTGAAAAAAACACCTAGATTGTGGTATAAAAAATTTGAGTCAGTTATGGGGAAGCCAGGCTACCAGAAGACCATTTCTGATCATTGTGTATTTGTTCAGAAGTTCTCGGATGATGATTTCATTATATTATTATTGTATGTTGATGATATATTGATTGTTGGCAGGAATATTTCAAGAATTGACAGGTTGAAGAAACAATTGAGAAAATCCTTTGCCATGAAGGATTTGGGGCCATCAAAGAAAATCCTTGGTATTAATATCACCCGAGATAGAGCAAACAAGAACCTGCACTTGTCACAGGAGAAGTATATTGAGAAAGTGCTTGAGAAATTCAATATGAGCAAAGCTAAAGTGATTAGTTCTCCTATTGCCACTCATTTTACGCTTAGTGCTCATCATAGTCCTTCAACCGATGAAGAGAAGGAAGCGATGAGAAGAGTCCCATATGATTCAGCCGTAGGAAGCTTGATGTATGCAATGGTGTGTACGAGAACAGGAATAGCTCATGCAATTGGTGTTGTTAGCCGTTATTTGTCTAATCCGAGAAAGGAGCATTGGAATGCTGTGAAGTGAATAATGAGATATCTAGAGGCACGTCTAGTTTGAGACTCACCTTTGGAGCTGGGAAGCCCGAGTTAGTTGGCTACACAGACTCAGATATGGGATCAGATGTGGACACCAGAAAGTCAATTTCTGCTTACCTAGTGACATTCGCAGGTGGCGCTGTGTCATGGCAATCACGATTGCAGAAGTGTGTTGCACTCTCCACAACAGAATCAGAGTACATCGCTGCAACGGAAGCATGTAGAGAGGTGTTATGGCTAAAAAGGTTTATGGAGGAGATTGGATTGAAGCAACAGAGGTATGTAGTATTTTGTGATAGTCAGAGTGCTATCCATCTCAGCAAAAATGCTGCATTTCATTCAAGATCGAAGCATATTCACGTGAGATATCATTGGATGAGGGATGTCATCAATGATAAGTTGCTTGAACTTGAAAAGATTCATACAGATGATAATGGTGCTGACATGATGACGAAGGCATTGCCTAGAGAGAAGCTCGAGGTATGTCGTGTGATAGCCAGAATAACTAGTCTCTCCACATAATTGGAAAGGGGGAAATTTGTTGGGTTGGGTTACCAAATATGTGAAGAGCCCAATGATAAGTCATAATTTAGCATAATTATTTGGTTAAAATTCATGTTTATTTGATTAACTTATATGCTTATTAGGGTGCTAAATTGACATATCTTGTCTATGGTTATTTAAGGCCTTTATGTTGTAAAATTGATGAGAAACGGGCTATTTTGTGCAGGAAATTCGTGCGGCCAGGTAGGCTGACACTGACCCCCTCAGTGTCAGAAGGGACTGACGAAAATTCAGAATATTTAAGGAAAGTCCAGCTGGAAAATTCTCAAATATTTTCTCATGTTCCTCCGATTAAGTCAGCTAAAATCAGGCCCGTATCATGTGGAAAAGTCACGATGGATTAGTTAACAAGAAAAGAAGAGATTCTGGAGATATTTTTGGAAGAAACAGATAAGGAAAGAGATCAAGCAGATTACTTAGGGATCAAGACACATATATTTATGAAAGATATTTTATTTATTTGGGGGATCATCATCACATACGCAACATCATCCGGGAAGGCGAAAGGAGAAGACAGATTGGGGGAACGCAGATTAGAGAAGGAGTTCCACCATGAAGAACACGGTTTTATGTTCTAATTTATTTTGAATTTAATTTTGATTATGTAATTTCGTTTCTAGTCCGAGGGTTGTGAACCTCCCATGAATTATTTATTTTAATTGTTTTGAATTTTATATTGCCAACTTTTATATAAATTTATTCTATTACATGCTTTGATGTTCTTAATAGCACTTTGATAATTATTTTAGTCTGGCCATCTAATTTAATTATTTAATTATTTAACGCTATTTCGTGATCCACAATCCGTAATTGTTGTGAGGAGTGAATTAAGTAGCAAATAGAGATAATTCCCTCTAGGTGTAATAGGATCTAGGTTGTATGATTCCTAGCCGGTTTTCGTAGCCTAGTAATTCTATGTTTGGAGTCTTAATGCATTTGCGAGTTCGAATCCATAGGGTCACTCGTAAATAGTTCAATTTAGTGGTCGTACCCTAATTGATGATCTTAAGAACATTCGGGTTAATTTGGTCGTACCATTAGCCTAGGGATTTGAGTTTGTATAATTGTTTGCATATTTAATTCTTGCGATTTTATGAATTAGGATATGGGAGGGGATCAAATCCTTGGACTAAGTTGTTATTTTATTTGTTCTATTATTTAATTTTATGTTTGTTATTTTAATTAATTATTTTCATGTTTATTAGTTGTTAATTCAATCCAAACCCCCCCTCCGGTTACTCATTTGAAAACACATAAATTCAATTTAAATTCAATTACTCCCTTGGGTTCGACCCGTACTCATCCTACTATATTTTAGTGGATTTGTTCTGAAATTTTATAAGTATTATTTTTAGGTGCCGGCGACAGCACATCAAATTTTGGCGCCGTTGCCGGGGAATAATCCCGAATTTTGTTGAATTTTTTGTGTTTTTATTTTTAATTTTCGAATTTTCCAGCAGTGCACTGACACTGAACTCTTCAGTGTCAGGTCTGCCCTATTTTTATTTTTTTATTTTTTCAAGTTTAATCACTTTCTCCCCTTGTAGGTTTGCTTCTAATGGATCAATATCATGGTTATTATGGTCGGAATGTTCAACCATGTAGAGTTTGTGCAACCACACTCCATACCACTCATGATTGCCCATCCTTGATTGATAGATTAGCGGTCAGACAAAGAGATGAATATTGGAGTGCTAATCAACAAAGGCATTGGAATGATCAACCATATGTCAACACTTACAATCAAGGGTGGCGTAATCCTCATCATTCCCGATATGTGGACCACTATCATAATCAACCTTACGAATATCAAAGGCGTGACTACTATGATTATAGACCTCAATCCTTCAATGATAGTTAATGCTATTATGAAGATGATGGATTTAATGGAGATGAACAAAGTTCGAATGCTTCATTAGAGTCCTTGTTGAACCGGATGGAAATTAGTAATTTGTTATTTCAACAAAAAACTCAATTGAGTCTTTGGAGTTTGGAGCGCCGATGTAGCAAATTAAGGACCGAGGTTGAACGTATGGTGGCACAACAAAGTGTAAACCAAGTGGAATATCATGAGGAGGCCACCAAAGACAAGAATTTTGAGATTGAGACCGAAATTGAGGAGGATAAGTATGCTGAAAATTCTACAGATTTTGTGCAGGAAACTGACACTGATGCCTTCAGTGTCAGTTCTGATGAAAATGAAAACGAGGTAATATCATCCGAATTAATGTCCATCAGTTCTGATACTTTTTCTTCTCATTTCAGGTTGAAAAAAGTTGTTGATATCCCTCATGAAAATGAGACGGTTGAAGTGTTTCGCATTGATGAGATCAATGATCCTTTTCTTGAGGCGATCAAATAATTTTCTGTGGAGCTTGACATGTTAAGGCTGACCAAGAACCATATAATTTTGAAGAGAGAGAACACTTCTCGCAAACCAATAAGATCATTATATTGGTTTGAATATTTTACTCCTATCACGTGAAAGGGAAGTGAACGTCGAGCCAACGACGTTAAGAAAAGGCGCTTGTTGGGAGGCAACCCAACATAGGTTCTTATTTTTATTTTTAATTTTATTTTCTTAATAAATAATCTTGTTCTTTTGGTGTGTGCAAATTTTCAGGTTATGTTGATGACATTTTTGGAGAAAAGAGAAAAATTCCTACTTGTGGTCAATAAAATGAAGCTTAACCCGGTGACTTCTTTCCACTCTTGCACGTGATTTACCATTGAATTTTATTGTGTTTGTTTGCTTGAGGGCAAGCAAACGATTAGGTGTGGGTAGGTTTGGTGTATTGAGTGATATTTGAAGTTGCAATTTTATTTTAATTAGATGTGCATATAGTATTTCATTTGAAATTATATTTTTACATTTGTGCACATGAGAAGTTGGTATTGGATTTATGGTGAAATTGTGCTTTGATATGTGAAATTTTTGGCATGACAAGAGAGTTGGATTTGATGTACCTTTGCTTGTGAGTTGTTGGATTTGTCTTGTTATTTTTGTGACGAATGTGGAATAATTTTTGTTTGAGAATTCATGGCAAATGATCCATATTCTTGTGAGCTTTGAGCCTTGAAGAGCTATCATCTATATAAGCTCTATATTTTTCTTGATTGAGTGCAAATTGGACTTGATATGTACATTCTAGAACTTGCTCTTTGAATACATTTTGAGATCTTACATTTGAGCATGTGTAATTAAATGATAAAGGCACCTAGGCAAGCCGTATTTTGGCCTTCTTTTTACCTACCTAATCATATAAATCTTTTAGGAGAGCCACTTTGAGCCTAGTCTTTTCTTTGATGAATGAACATATAAAATAGCCATATTCCATTTTCTTTCTTGAACTCTTCCGATTGAACCCCTTACTATTTTGCATATTGTGGAATTCATTGAAAAATATTTTTGGTTGTTGAATTTATGATGAAGGGGAGATGATGGTTGAGAAAAAGAAGAAAAAAAAAAATGGAGAAAGGAAAGAAAAAAGGAAAAAGAAAAGAAAGAATGGAAGATTGAAAAAAAATGATTGCCATTAAGAAAAAAATTTGGAGGCGGAAAGAATGAGCAAACACGATGCTGAAATTTGTGCAGAATTTTTCTGTAAAGACACTGAACCCTTCAGTGTTGCATCTGTTTTTACGAATTTGAAAGAAACAGATGTGGGTAGTTGGATGTGATGATAAAAATCAGAAATTTATCAAAAGAAAATGAAGGAGTGGATGTGGAAGAAATTGAGAATGGCATGATGCATCATTTTGATGTTCTTTCTTGATGTACACATTTGCAAAGTGGTAAATTTAGCCTTTCTAATCCTTTTCATCCTACCTTATCCCAAGCCCCATTACAACCATTTAAAAGTCCTTTTGATATTTGCGCAATGCTTATTGAACTTGGTGGAGATTTGATTTGGGAGCAAGCTTATGGTAATGTCTTGTCTTGTTTAATTTTGAGTGTTTTGCTACCCACTTATATACTTGAGCGTTATTGAGTGAAACCATTGTGAGGCCATAAATTCTTAACTTCTTTATCTTATATAAGTTGCAAATATTTGTGAGACATTCTACCACTCATTTGTATTTGGTGTATCTTGTTTGATCTCTCTTGGAAGTGTCATTGTTTTGCTATCACTTGCAAATGATTGTCATTTTTCCTATGCTTTGTCTTGGTCTTGTTTTGCTTGAGGACAAGCAAAGGTTTGGGTGTGGGGAGATTTGATAAGTCATAATTTAGCATAATTATTTGGTTAAAATTCATGTTTATTTGATTAACTTATATGCTTATTAGGGTGCTAAATTGACTTATCTTGTCTATGGTTATTTGAGGCCTTTATGTTGTAAAATTGATGAGAAATGGGCTATTTTGTTCAGGAAATTCGTGAAGCCAGGTAGGCTGACATTGACCCCCTCAGTGTCAGAAGGGACTGACGAAAATTCAGAATATTTAAGGAAAGTCCAGCTGAAAAATTCTCAAATATTTTCTCATGTTCCTGCGATTAAGTCAGCTAAAATCAGGCCCGTATCATGTGAAAAAGTCATGATGGATTAGTTAACAGAAAAGAAGAGATTCTGGAGATATTTTTGGAAGAAACAGATAAGGAAAGAGATCAAGCAGATTACTTAGGGATCAAGACACATATATTTATGAAAGATATTTTATTTATTTGGGGGATCATCATCATATACGCAACATCATCCGGGAAGGCGGAAGGAGAAGACAGATTGGAGGAACGCAGATTAGAGAAGGAGTTCCACCATGAAGAACACGGTTTTATGTTCTAATTTATTTTGGATTTAATTTTGATTATGTAATTTCGTTTCTAGTCCGAGGGTTGTGAACCTCCCATGAATTATTTATTTTAATTGTTTTGAATTTTATATTGCTAACTTTTATATAAATTTATTCTATTACATGCTTTGATGTTCTTAATAGCACTTTGATAATTATTTTAGTCTGGCCATCTAATTTAATTATTTAATTGTTTAACGCTATTTCGTGATCCACAATCCGTAATTATTGTGAGGAGTGAATTAAGTAGAAAATAGAGATAATTCCCTCTAGGTGTAATAGGATCTAGGTTGTATGATTCCTAGCCGGTTTTCGTAGCCTAGTAATTCTATGTTTGGAGTCTTAATGCATTTGCGAGTTCGAATCCATAGGGTCACTCGTAAATAGTTCAATTTAGTGGTCGTACCCTAATTGATGATCTTAAGAACATTCGGGTTAATTTGGTCGTACCATTAGCCTAGGGATTTGAGTTTGTATAATTGTTTGCATGTTTAATTCTTGCGATTTTATAAATTAGGATATGGGAGGGGATCAAATCCTTGGACTAGGTTGTTATTTTATTTGTTCTATTATTTAATTTTATGTTTGTTATTTTAATTAATTATTTTCATGTTTATTAGTTGTTAATTCAATCCAAACCCCCCCTCCGGTTACTCATTTGAAAACACATAAATTCAATTTAAATTCAATTACTCCCTTGGGTTCGACCCGTACTCATCCTACTATATTTTAGTGTATTTGTTCGGAAATTTTATAAGTATTATTTTTGGGTGCCGGCGACAGCACATCACCCAATAGCCAACAAGGTTGAAAAGCCCAAGTAGACCCGATACTTGGTGTTATCTTATCCCGTAAGTCATTAACGGAGGAGAGAGAGAGATGCATTATAATTATAATTATTATGAGAATGAGAGTAGTCCACCAGCTGCTTGACTTAAGTGGCATACCAACTACTTGTGTAAGATGATAAAATAATTTCATCTCCAATTCAAGAATCCGCCAAAAAGTTCCTTCTCTTCCGCCACCCTTTCGGAGATTTTTCACCTTCAATCTTAAGAGGTAATAACCGGAGTTTCAATCGTCGGATCAAGCTAAATCTTGGTCAACACGTTCGGAACTAGTGGAAGTACATTCAGAACGGTGGAGATCGTGTTTGGAGCTTTGTGTCGACAGAAATAGGCCGAAAACAGAAGCAGTTTTTTGGGCGATTCTGTTCTGTACAGTCGAGGAGAAAGAGTCGTTTCTCAGAAACTAACCGTTGGATCGAGCTATAATTTGGACAGCATATTCAGGACTCATAGGGGTTGATTCTGGACGGTAAAGATCGGTTTCTGAGGGTCGTACAGTTGTGAACTCTGAACGTCAGTTGGTGTAGTTTGGTGAGGTCTTTCTAATCTCGTTGTTTGTTATCAAGTATTGAGTGTCTTGATACATTTGTGATAGAGTGTCTGTGGTGGCAGAATGTAACTCTTGGATTTTTAACTCATAGTGAAGTTTTTGGTGGGCTGTTTTTTATCTTCTCATATTGAGGAGATTTTCCACGTTAAATTACTGGTGTTGTACTTTATTGATTACTTTTTTTATCGTGCATCATAGGATTGTTTCCTGCTAGATTCACATAAGAGAGGGATAATTGATCATTCCCGCTATGTAGACTAAAAGATTATTATTTGATTATTCGTGTGTTTATCCCAACACAAACATCACTGAAATGTTTTGAAAGCTAATACTCAAATGGCCAGTAGGAGTAATCCCCATGCTGGTTATGTTCATGGCAACAATTTCATTACAGTTAGAATTGGAACGAGATGAATGAAAAGGTCTCCACCACCTCTGCCTTCCTCGACTCTCACTTGTTTCCTCTCTACTTACCCATCTCCTGCTCCTATTTTAGCCTCGTAAATTTGAGATGGCTTCCATGAATCGAGTCCGTTGGTTGTCTTCAGATTTTGTCCCCTTAACAACTATAACAGTACCAATGTGTGCTTCCATTTGTGAACATCTTTGATCTCTCTACCTTCTACTTAGCTCACATCCAAATTGCAATCTGCTCTTCCAAGATCTTTACTACCTACGTAACTATAATTTCTTCATAAGAGAAGACCATCTGCTAAAAGAGCCATAAATAAAATTTTCTAGTCTGTACAAAATGTCATAACTTAGTTCAATGCACATCATTTTTATGAAACCACTCAAGCATGAAGAGTTCACAAAATTCAGAAATTTATTTGGAATGAAAAATTAAGTCTTCCAGATAATGGATTGCCAAACAAAATACTTTGCGAATAGAGAAGTTCAAGTGGAGCATATAGAATCACAAGATGACCTTAACCGACATTTTTAGTTCTCAGGGGACCCGGCGTGTCCTTAAGGACAGATAAGTTTTTGCCGAAATATAAAACATAATTTTATAATAGATAATTGTAGAATGTTTGATGAAATATATAATTAATTAATTAATAAGAAAATTAAAAGAATCTAGATCTTTCTAGTAATAATAATAATTATGAAAATTTTAGGGGATTTTAGAAAAACATGTATGATTAATTAACGGGAACCATCTCCTTCGTTGCCGCCGTCTCGTCGTTTTCTTTCTTTTTTGTTTTTTAAATATGTGGATTTAAGTTTTAACATATGGGTTCAAAACAGCGTGGTTTTGAACAATTGGGTGGGGATATGTAATAAACAGCGACATGTCAGCCACCGGGCAAACCTCCAGCTACCAGGCGGCTTGATTTGCAAAAGGGATTAAAAGTCGAGAAATATTGTAAAGTTTGGACTAATTCGCTATTTGCGAAAAAGTTAGGACTTTTAGCTTAATTAACCCATAAACTTATATAAACACAATTAATGTGCTACTTTTCTCTTTTTAACAATATTTTAAGACCTTAATATTAAGATATAATGTGAATCAAATATTATTACATTATCTATTATCTATTTAAAGCTTTAAGATAAGTTCGGATATTTTATTTGGATGTATCCATTAATTCCTAATCAAAGTATAATAAGGAAAACCAATAGATATCTTCTATAAATACTTATTGTTATTATGGGATAAAATTATATGGCCCAGGAGACCACATAAGACTGGCCCAATAACAGAGGCCCAATAGAAAGAGAAGGAGGCAGAAGACCCCAGGCCCACCATAATCCTATCTAATTGTCCCCAGGAAAGATACAGAAAAACCCGGGGATATGTATGAAGATAAACCCGAAAATTACCCAAGAATAACCCCGGGAAATAATGCATAACTTCCTGGAGATAGAGGAATGAAAGGCAGATGCGAGAAGGAGCCGAGAAGGGGTTGCAGTGGTCCTTATTGTCAGTTTTATGAGATTCCTCAATAAACAATCAGAAGGGAGAAGTTACAAGAGCATCAAATTTGTTAAGAGATGATTCTAAAATAAGACACATGACAATCTATTAGTGGAGGGAACAATCTAGAAGCAAGCTAGAGCATCTAGGCTCACAAGGGAAGAAATAAGAAGTATAAATAAATGTACTGCACTTTACCAAAAATATCAATGAAAAGTATTAAGGCTCAATAGCCAAATCTAACATCATTTCTCCATTCTATTCCTTTTTCCATTGATTACCTCATGTTGGACCTCGTTTGAGTATTCTTTACAAAAACAGGCCACAACACTTATACAAGTAATCTCACCCTTGATCCACTTCCTAATTAAACCTAGTTACAACAATTCTTCAAAACCTAATCCGAAGAATGTTGTGTAGTGAGTCAGGCAAGTGCATGAAATCATCATCCTCAGTTTCTACAAGTGGAGAAACCAAGGTTAAGAAACCGAAAGCTCCAAGAGAAGAAAATGCATTCTTGATTGCGGTGGTGATGCAAAGAGTGTGGTTCTGGTGATCCAGAAGAAGCTGTTCGATTCTGATGTGGATCCGGATAAAGCCAGACTGTCGTTGCCACGCAATCAGTTGGACTTGAGCAAGTTCTTGATGAAGGACGAACTGAAGAGGATAAATACGAACCGGGACGGGATTCGAGTGACCGTGTACCCGATGAGGGTGTACAGACCGCGTAGGGAGGGACAAGGGATGTGTTTGAAAAGTTGGAGTACCAACAAACAGTACGTGCTGGTCTGAAACCGGAATAAGTTCTATAAGACGAACAAGTACAGAAGTATCTGGAATGAGTTACGTGAGACGAATAAGTACAGAAGTGGGGCGACTATTCAGGTTTGGGCTTTCCGTAAGATCGACAACACGGATAACCTGTGTCTTTCAATCGTTCGCTCTGCGCCTGCCCTTCTCTTTAATACTAAATATTTTTATAAAGAATCATAGTCTACAGCAAAAAAAACTATTTTTTACCGACGAAAAATGCCTTATTAATTCAAAAAAATTCAATTACGTTGGTAAATAATTCTGTTACGAATAATTTCGTTGGTGATTTATATAATAATTCCGTTGGTAATTGCCAATGGATTGTGGTGATTTATATAATAATTCCGCTGGTAGTTGCCAACGGGTTGAATTCCGTTGGTAAAAATAATCCATTGCTAAAAAAAAATATTTTATTTGTTGCCAATGCGTTGGTAATTGCGTACCCCGGGTTAAATTCCGTTAATAAATTTCGTTGGCTAAAATTGTTTTTTTTTTTTTGTAATGGTCAACATTGTTATTTTTTGTGTTTGTCATGAAATTAGATATTTATTTCCCTATTTCCATCGTTTTGGATTATGATCAATCTATCTTTCAATGAAATTCATGTTTCATCTGTGTTTTTGTTGTTTAATTGGTGCATGGTTTTTAATAATCCAGTTCCAGTTCTTGCCTTCTTGGTAGTAGTAATCACTGAAGAAAGTTTTCCAACGGATTTTTAATTTGTTTTTTAAAAATAATTATAGCTAGGAATTGATTGTCATACAAGTAACAAGACTAAGAAATCAAATTTATCTACATCGAATCTAAGAATAGTTGCACTTAAGATTTACTACTATTTAATTTTAGCATATTAGTAACAAGACTAATTAAGAAATCAAAGTCATCCATGCACTTAAAATGTTATTAAAATTTTTATTTAATTTACATCATTATGTAAAATACAATAATAAAATTAAGCTTTAAAAAATAACAACCCACTTCCTTATTTTAATCCAAAATTATCTTATATTTTAAGTGAAAATTTCTGTTAGACCCACTTCCGTGAGATGAGTAAGATAGGATTACCGTTATAATAAAAACTGATACCTGCAAAAGTATAAAAAATGAAAACTAATTAAAAAAGTTTAAAGCGATTTCACGGTAATACATTGATTTTCTTTTGAAAAGTAAATATATATAGTGCGTACATATCATTTGTTTAAGTAATAACATGTATTACATTATTATATTTACATATGCACTTTTAGTTTTTTGGCTTGTTTTGAATTTTCCGCATAAAAATACAAATATTGCTATTTTACTTTTTTTTAGGATTAAATAAAAAAGCAATTAATCGGACAAAAAAAAAAAAGCGACACAAAAAAAAAAATAATAATATGCCTTATTATTTTCGAAATCAATAAGTGATTAGTAAGTGTTTAATTAATTAGAGGGGGGTGAGAGAGAGAAACGCGTCACAATAGCTGGAAAATTAGCTCCGGGAGCGTATGATCGAGAAGAAGCCCTAGTTACAATTTTCTTACCTTATTTAAAGTGAGAATTCATAATTAACCCTACTCACTTGTATAAAACCCCTCCTTCCTCATCAAACTTAATTTCATACATTACAAATTATTTTTCAATTAAGAGCAGAATGTCTGAGAATTGCCGAGAGTGGAGTTCCCTGGTTGATTTGACGGTGATGCTGTACGAAGGAAAAGCCGATTTGGAAGAATTGGTGGCCAAGTCGAGTTCTGGTGTTGGTGTTGTTGATGATGGTGAGAAGAGAGGAAGAATCGAAGGCCGTAGGAAACCATTATCAATTTTTGCAACTTATTTCAAGAAACGTACTGTAAGTTTCAAGAAATCTTCTAGTGGGTGTTCAGAAAATAAATTGGAATTGGGGTTTCAAAAAACCTCGTAGGTAGGGGGTATGAATTGGCGGGCATGGTGTCGAATTTTGGTGTTGTTGATGATTGTGGTGATGATGATAAGAAGAGAGGAAGAATTGAAGGTTTGAAACCATCATCATTATCAATTTCTGCAAGAAATTTCAAGAAACCTATTGTAACTTTCAAGAAACCTCGTAAACATCCTAATCAGAAGGGAAATAGAAATTGGGGTATGAAAATACCTTTTAATGGGTGTGATGAGGAGAGTGAGGAGGAAAGGCCAGGTCGACGTGGACGTCCGAGTGAAGAAGAAATGAAGAAATTGATAGTTAATTGCGGGGTGAAGTTGAGCATGCAGTTATGGTAATCGAGACGGAACTGTTTGAATTGGATGTGGATTCGGGTAAGGCGAGACTGTCAATGTCGCATGGGCAGGTAACTGAGCCGAAAGAGTTCTTGAAGGAGGAGGAATGGGGCGAGTTAAAACACAACCCCAAAGGGAAATAGGTCCCGGTGACCGTGTTTGGACGGGCAGCAACACGCAATAGGGAGTTAAAAGTTTGTTTTGTCCCATAACTATAGGAAACTTTAAATTTTATCCCAAAAAAGATATTTGTATCGATTTTGTCCCATAACTATTAGTTTTTTTTTAATTTTGCCCAATTTTCGCCGGAACCCTAGATTTTCGCCGGAAAATGGTCACGTGCGACGCACGTGACCGTTTAATTTGGGGGAATCCGGCGAGGGAAGTGACATGGACATCTGAGCAAAAGTGAACCAATAGAATCGCCACGTCATCAACTTAAAAAATAAAAATTAACCATCAACCACCGTCGCCATCAACCACCGTTGCCATCGCCACCAACCGCCGCCATCGCCACCCACCGCCGCCATCGCCACCCACCGCCGCCACCAACCGCCGCCGTCGCCACCAACCACCATCTCCAACGTTGGAATCAGAACTCGAATTTCCTTCTTGCACGCTGCTTCTCTCTCCGATGGCCTTCCGGTGGAACAACATATTCTGGTCGCTTCATCGACGCTTCCCAGTGTCGTTCGACGAGGACGAAGAGAGGTGGTTGGGATCAGCGCCGCCCTAGAGCTTCAGGTTCTTCGCTCTCTGTCGCTGGTCCTCATTGTCGGCAAACACCTCATCTTCGTCGAGGTCAAATTCCGATGACAGAGGCTCCTCCGGAGTCACGATTCGTAGATGGCAGACCACAGGAACTGGGTTCTGCCCTCACCGGCATCCCTTCTTCTTCCTATTCATGATCTACGCTCAATGGCCCCTTCTTCCCAGAAACCGATCCTTTCTCTCTCTAATGTGTTTGAGTTTCTGGTCAGTCGTCCTCCGCCGCTGTCCGCCGCTGCTGCACGTCGTCTGGTGTCCGCCCGCCGCCACCGCCGATGCTGTTCGTCGATGCCGCCGCCGCCGCTATTCGCTAGGGTTCCCGGCGGGTGGAGGTGTGGAATCAGGGCTGTCCGTCCGCTGTTCGTCAGTCGGAAGAGCGACCAGTCGGAAGCTGCTGCTCATCGTCCGTCGCTGCTCGCTGCTGCTCGCCGTCCATCGCTCGCCCAGCGCTCTCTAAGCCAGCAGCCGAATCCACAGCCTGGTGTCACCGTTGCCGCCCCCGCCGATCTGCTCACAGCCGCCGGATCTGCACTACAGGAAATGGTTTTCAGATAATTAAAAATAAAAAATATAAATTGTTTTAAAAAATGAATGTTCGTTGACACCTCAGCATGATTACCGGATTCCCCCAAATTAAACGGTCACGTGCGTCGCACGTGACCATTTTCAGGCGAAAATTTAGGGTTCCGGCGAAAATTGGGCAAAATTAAAACAAAACTAATAGTTATGGGACAAAATCAATACAAATATCTTTTTGGGATAAAATCTAAAGTTTCCTATAGTTATGGGACAAAACAAACTTTTAACTCCGCAATATGTGGTTCAAAAATTGGAGTTCCAACAAACAGTACACTTTGGTCAAAAATTGGAATGACTTCTGCAAGACCAATCGATATAAGAGCAAGAAAATGACTCTTCAGGTATGGGCTTTTCGAAAGATTAATGACGCCAGCTTCTGTCTTGCTATCACTGATTATAGGGCTCGCTGATTATGCTTTCTCTTTTTTTTGTGAAGACAGAATCATTATGGTTAGATGTGATTTAATTTTTTTGTATGTTGCCTGGAAGTCATAAAATAAGATATTATTTGCCATATATTTTGTATATTTTTTGTGTTGCATGGTTAGTTTGTTTATGGGTTATATTTTGTTTAGTTTGTTAACAGAAAGAAAAAGGAAAAAAGGAATTAAAGAAAAAAGGAGTTAACTGCTGGCATATAATGTTGGGTATATTTGAGTTTCGTTATAATATGTTGACTAAAAAAATATGACAGAAAAAATAGTAACGGAATTTGAGTCGATTCAAGAGTTACACTCTTTCTCCTTAAGACGAAATTGTCCCGCTCTGGTGCTTATGGTTCGACGGCAATCATCTCCAAGATACAACGACTCACATCTTGTGATAGTTGCACTACAAATCACAAGATACGGCGAACCAACCTGTATTATGAACTCACCTTAGGAGTAGGACGACTTGAGAATACACTATGAATTAGTTAGGCAACTCGAACTTTATTGGACATCTACGGCACATGTGTCTTGTGTTTAAGTGACTCAAGTGACTTTCGAATTTTGGAATGAAAATCAAGTTATGGATTATCTAATTCACTAGGTAAGATTAATTATTTACTAAATTAATTAAGACGAATGACAATAAAAGTTTAAAGTTTTAATTATTAAACTAATAAATAATTAATTAAAATAACAAATAAAATAAAATATCACTCGAAGAATACGAAAGTGGATCAAGTAGGAGAATAGGTAGCCCTAGGATAATCCAGTTTCACGCATTAATTTTATTTTCATGTGTTGATGTCCGACTCTGCCTTGTGGAATATGGACGCATCACTAAACCATGCATATCTACTCTATGGACACAAGTAAACATGCATGTAACACGTGTGAATGACCTAAGAGCAAGAGATATAATTCCACCTCCCTTTCTAGGTACTATCAGTATCAATTATTTCCCTGGTCAATTGGTACTCTAACCCGATATGATCTCTCTTTATAGATACTATAAAATTATCCTCTTTATCCTACTTAATAACCCAAATTCAATTCAATTAATAAGTATTCATATATGATAGTTCTAATGAAGTTTCGGAGTCCCCTCACTTAGAATCATAACATGGAATCCTGTTCAGCGGTGAACGCACTCAATCTACAACCAAGATATATATTCAGACTCTATATACCAATTAAAGATGCACAAAACGACCGTGAATATGGATTAAAAACGTATAGTCATATATAAAATAAATCCACAAGTAGTGTTGTACGGAGTTTACACATGAAAGTTCAATTAATTCTTAAAAACCTTCACAACCCTAGTTCTACCAAAAAGGCTCTAGCCATGATGTTACGAAGAACAATCATGTGGGTTGAATAGATCTTATCCGGATGTCTGGAAAATTACAAGATAAATTAGGAAACGAAGGAAATCCTAGATGTGGGAGTCGTCGCGTCCTTCTCCATCTTGAATTCTCCTCTTGGTTCTCCTCTTGATTTCACAGACGAATCTTCAAAGTGATGGATGGATGGAGGAAAGGATGTTAATGATGGTTGGGGGGTGAACCCCCCTTGTGGGGTGTAGGATAATTGTGTTGTGTTGTTCTCCAATCCAATCTATTGTAATGTCCCTTCTTGGTGTGATCTACATCCCCTTTTATACTTGTAAACTCTCCTTATGGACCTAGGATGAACTTTTTCTTGAAAACACGCAGAAACACGCACTTAGGGTGTAAAAATCAGATTCGGACGCATCCCAGGCATAGAGTTCGATCTAGAGTTCGACCTAGGGCTTGATTGAACCCTGGTCAAATCGAAATCGGCGATTTAACGCACTTTAGGCTTTAGGTTCGACCAAAATAGCTTGAGTTCAATCAAGGGGTCTGGTCGAACTGGACTGTCGTGGTCGAATCCCACTTGCGCCATCTCACTGTTTCGCGTATAACTTCCACATCCAAGCTCCAATTTGAGTGATTATTGCGCTCACGTGATCCTCTCTTCCTTGGCTTTCTATCCATATAAAGAACTATCAGGAACTCCAAGATTTGAAGGTTTAACAAGCCATGGAATGTGACACAACCGTTCTGCTCGGTACATCTCGCGAAACGTCACCATCTTGATCATAACATCTTCGTTTGGAACTCGATTAAGGTGTTCTTTATGCTACAGTTTTGATCTCGACACAATTACAGAAATATTGCACAAGTTGGATATGCGTTTTTCAGCATTCTTGTACAAGTTGCACATTTTCTCCAACTTTACACTTTTGATCCATTTTTCCACCTAAAACACAATAAAACACCTCAAGTGCATCTTTTTCTCACATATATCGAATATAAGATACTTGTGCTAATATATAACAATAGTTCTCATCAAATATGTGTTAAATTAGACACTCAAACACGCTAATTTCCACTCTCAACAATTATGGAATGAAATGGCCTATTTATAGATTTCAAGGCGTCTTTTCGTGAATTGTTGCGACCATTGATTTTGATTTTGAATTCAAATTCAAATGTCTTTTAATGAAAAGACACAACTAATTCAACAATCACAATTTTTGATCACACCTTTTCATAGACATACTTTAATCTAATAGACACCATTTTAAGGTTACTTTTCCATTCACCTAAAATTTTCAATAATTCCACATGAATGGATAAAATCAGCTAGAAAGACTACGACACGAGAGACTAAAATAAAGTGAGTTCAAACAAAAAGATATTACATCGGGATAGGTAGCTTCAGGCTTTGAACCATCCCTAGTTGAATACTATCGGACATACTCGCAGTTTAGTAGACCCAATGCCTTGAACTACTCTGCTTTTGTGTATGCTAAAACAACAGTGCCAACATAACACCCTTCCTAATACCTTTGGTTCTCATGGTTGTGTCCATTTCGACCTTGGACCATATCTTGGATTCATAAGCTCTTCATTGAGGCGGCCTTCCTCGCACTTACATATGTGACCTCTTATCAATAGAACCATGTCATACCTTACCTTTATTAGGTATAAGAGTCATTAAAAGTTTTTATGCTTATTCTTTACCACACGTCAACATGTTTATTTGTACTTGATTTGTCTCTAGGAATTGATTAATATTTCAAGTATACACCTAAACAAATATAACTTAGTTGTCTCATTGAACCAAGTTTGTGGGATCTCCACTCATCATGGTTGAGTTACCGCTATAAATATTTTTTAATGTGTGGCTTTTTATTCAATTCCTCTCAGATATGCAACATTTGATCTCTAATAAATTTTATCACGGATCCGGTTAATTTTCTTGAGATCGGTTGCCTTAGGCCAACATAATTTTAACTTTTTTAGGCGCTACGCCCTTACCCCCACATTTAAATGTTTATGAGGATTCTCCCCGCATTTGTATGTCTATGGGGATCTCTCCCACATTTGGGTCGGTTGGCCTTTTGTAATAATTAATCAATTGATTGATAATTATTTGAACCATTAGTTCATTTCTTTCTAACTTCTCCCCAAAAGTCATCTCATTTTGTTTTTTACTTCTCACAAAGAAATATAATTCTTTAATGATGATTTTCATGTAGAGATACGACTTTTCATAAATATACACAACTCTTTAACAGGGGATGCGATTTTTAATGAAGAGACACGACTCTTCTTTAAAGAACACGACTTTTCACGTCCTCTTCAAATAACGCGACTCTTCACAAAAGAGACACAACTTTTCATAAAGAAACATATCTTCTTCATCAAGGAAAACAAATTTTCACAAAGATACATCACTCTTCACCAAGAGATACGACTTTTCACGAAGGCTCATGTCCTCCCTCATGAAAATTCTCTTCACGAAGACTCATGTGACGAGTCGTTATATTCATAATTATAGTAATTAAGTTCCCAACAAAAATCTTGTCCAGATATCTAATTCCATCAACAAGATTAGAATAGAAAATCATGAATAAAGCGGTAGCCACAAGCATATATAATATATAAACTTTAATGAATGAAAATAACGGGGTAGTTTTTGTCTACATTAAAATGAGAATAATGAGGATGGTGAGAAGGCTTTCTGATGTCCATACGACTTGTTCAGATTCACGGATGCAAACTTGGCACCATGATTGGCCATATCCAAACTCGAGCCAAAAACTCACCAGACACCCATCGACTTAATTATCGATAGAACCAATTAAGCCAACATTTTTTTTAATTTCGCAAATAGAAGTTGGTTTAATCATTTAGGTCACAAATATATGTTTGCTTAACCATCAACGGTTGTAATTAGTAATGAACCATTGCAATTTTTCAAATGAATTTGGCATTTCTCACACTCAGCAAATTAATTAAAACATGTCATCAATTTACGGTCAGAAACTGTATTTTGAATTTACTCTATTTCTAATACATTAATTTCCAATTTTGAAGGAAAAATTCAATAAGAATTACCTACACCACATGCAGACTACTATTTCTAAAATAAAAATTGCGAAACTTCATTCTTTCACGCGTTCCTTTTACGATATTCTTTATAATCAACCAATATTATACCAGAGCCATGAGTAAAAAATTCGTCTTAAGATTGTAAGGTATATTTAGATTTTGGTATAATATGTTGACTAGAAAAATATGACAGAAAAAATATTAACGGAATTTGAGTCTGTAGGAGTAAAAGGTTGGAGGGATATGTGTAGGTATTTGTGGACGGGTATAGGAATTTGGTGAGTAGGGTAAACAAAATGTGATAGAAGAGATTTGAGAGAGAGAACAAGGTTTATAATAAACACACTTTACTAAACTTTTTGGTTACATCTTCAAAATGATACACCACCACCTATTTATGCTACACAATCCTATAATCTCTAATATATTAGAGAATTCTACACTAGTTTCTTCTTAATTAATCTAGATAATTCTTCTTATTTGATCACATGCATTTTTCTAGATTTTTCATTCACCCACATTATTCTAGATCATTCTTCTAATTAATTAATAGATTCTTCCACCTTCTAGTTTATTATATACACAATCTCAAATCTTCTATCATGTCATACATTATTCTTAAAGCTTCTATAACTCTTTGAATCAAGTTTATTATTTCTAACACCCCCTTTTAAACTTGATTTTGTATTCCAAGCAAACTTCGAAGTCTTGCGAACTCTTCATACTTGAGCGGCTTCGTGAAAATGTCAGCTACTTGATCTTGTGATTTCACGTGCTCCACTTGAACTTCTCTCTTTGCAATACATTCTCTGATGTAGTGGCAGCGAGTGTCTATGTGGTTGCTCTGATTATGAAATACTAGATTCTTCGCCAATGCAATCGCCGATTTGTTGTCCACACAAATCCTAGTAGGATTCTCTTGTGTCCATCCGAGCTCCCGTAACAAACTCCTGAGCCATATAGCATGGCAAACACTGGATGTGGCAGCTACATACTCGGCTTCACATGTAGATAGTGTGACTATCGGTTGCTTCTTCGACATCCAAGTAAAAGCAATGTCTCCCATGAAGAACACAAATCCACTTGTACTTTTCGATCATCACCATCTCCAGCCCAGTCGATATCACTATAGCCCACAAGCTCATATTTATTAGTATTTGAATAAAGTAGGCCATAGTTGAGCGTATCTTTGAGATATCGAAGAATTTTCTTTGCCGCCTTCAAGTGTGTTGTGGTTGGATTCTCCATAAATCTACTCACAAGCCCTGTTGCGTAGAGTATATCTGACCTCGTGCAAGTTAAGTACCTTAGGCTTCCAACCAAACTTTTAAAGAGCGTCGGATCCACTTTTTCTCCATCTTCATGCTTGGATAGTTTATTTCCACACTCCACTGGGGTGTTTATTGTCTTGCAATCTTCCATTTTGAACTTCTTGAGGATCTCCTTCGTATAACCTTCTTGTGTGATGAAGATTCCTTCCTCAAGCTGCTTGACTTCAACTCCAAGATAATATGCCATGAGCCCAATATCCATCATCTCAAACTCTTTAGTCATGGCCTCCTTGAATTCCCCGAACATCTTTGTGTTGCTTCCTGTGAATATAAGATCATCCACATACAAGCACACAATTAAGATATCATCACCTTTGATTTTGACATAAAGGGCATGCTCATGTGGACACTTGGTGAAACCATTCTCCTCCAAGTACTTGTCAATCCTGCTATTCCACGCCCTTGGTGCTTGTTTTAATCCATATAGGGCCTTCTTCAACTTCAATTTCTTCTTTCCCTTTCACCTCGTAGCATGGTGGTTGCTTGATGTAGACTTCTTTATCAAGTACACTATTCAAGAAGGCTGACTTCACGTCCATCTGATAGATTTTCCATTTGTTTTGGGCTGCAAGTGAAATTATTAGCCTGATAGTTTCTAGTCGGGTGACAGGAGTGAATACCTCATCATAGTCGATTCCAACTCTTTGACTATATCCTTTAGCGACAAGTCTTGCTTTGTATCTCTCTACTTCACCCTTGGAGTTCTTCTTTGCTTTATACACCCACTTAACTCCAATGGCCTTGTGATCCTTTGGTAATATTGCAAGCTCCCACGTATCATTCTTCTCAATGGCCTGAATTTCCTCGTCCGTTGCATCTCTCCATCTTTTGCTTTGCGTAGCCTCCTCAAAAGTTACTGGCTCACAATCAGCAAATAAGCAAAGTAAGGTGAGATCCTCTAACCTTTCTGTCTCGTCGTAGATCTCATGCAGGCTCCTCACACGTGATGCACTTCTTTCATTCAGGAAAGATGTGGCGAGTCTCCAACTTCTCTTGCTGGTGAAGCAGGTGGAGTTACTGCCTCTTCACTTTTTAGCTGCTTGCTCCAAATCTTCTTCATCTTCAAATTGTGGAGTTATAAAGTTATGATCATTGATGTTGGAACCGAAATTCCAAGCACCTTCTTCATCGAACTCCACATCTCGACTTATCACACTTTTCTTTGTGATGGGATTATATAACTTGTAACCTTTAGAGTTAGAGTCATACCTGATGAATATGTATGGCTCATGATGAGAGTGGAAATTCATATATTTTCGGGTCCAATTTGATACTTCTTTGAATGTTTATTTGTTATTATTTGCACAAATATTATTACTTCTAATTATTATTGACTAAATGGTGCTTGAGAGGTATTTTGGTGTGTTTTGATAGGAAAATGGATAACAATGCAAAGTTGGGGTGAAAGGTGAATTTGTGTAAAAACAGAGGACCATTTCTATAATTATCCTGTAATCACGTGGTGGTCCGAATCAGTCTTGTGATACATGGTTGGAAAGCCACGAAAGAGAGGAACGCGTGAGCGCAAAAATCACCTCATTCGGAAGTCGGATGAGGAAGTTGTGATCAAAACGGTGACGTCGCGTGGCTGCCGACGGGATTTTCGAAACTTACCAAATTTTTGCCCAAATTAAGACTCATGCACGTGTATGAGTAATGCCAATTTGGTGCTTATTACATGTGATTAATTGGGGCTCAATTTGAAAAGTCAAAATGGATTTTGAGTATTACAAGTCATGCAAATGAAGTGGGCCATGCCATCTTTAGTTAGAGAATTGTTGTGAATGACCCATCTTATTTAAATTGCCGTGAGTGCATGCAATTGATAAGTGTGGGCCCAATTACTTCTAATGCTCTAGGCCCATCAGACGACTTCAGTATTATGAAAAGAAGAATCAACCGAGAACAGAGGGATTATCAGTTTTCCTCTCGCCTCCAGAACGCGATTCACGCCACACGCCCTCTCATCCTCTTCTTGCCCTCACTTTGTATCATCCACCCATCGGAGACGGAGATTTTGACGGAGATAAAGATTAAAGAGACGGAGTCCTCCAAAAGGGTTCTTTATTTTTAATTATTTATTTTTGTTATTTTAGCACAACGGTTAGGGTTTATTACATCTTTGTGATTTGCCCCCATAAATCCATGGGCTAAGCTTCTTTGTTGGTAATGTTAGGGCTTAATACAATATTGACTATGTGATTTGATTTTGCCCTAGACTTGGATTTTGTTATTCTGCAGATTGTTTATTTCCTTATTGAAGAGGATATTTTGAGACTTCATATTATTGTGTTTTTGAGTTTTGATTCCTTTAATTAGTCATGACGGTATCACTGATTGATAGTTAATAGGATTCTTTATTTCTGCATAATAATTGTTGTTTCATGTGACAGTCTTAGGGGATTGGCCTATAATACCTAAGAGTGTTAGACAATCAATTTGGAATATTAATTACTCGGTAAAACATCATTATTAGGTAATTAATAAGGAGACAAAAAGGTTAATAATCGCGTACCTAGAAAGGGAAGTCTAGTGCTCTAGCCTTAATTGGAATTTAGCATGAAGTACCTATAAAGGGAGAGGGAGTTAATTTCTTATTGATCTTAGGATTTTCAGCTCATTATAAGTGTTAGATCCTACCCGATCAAGGTGATTTAACTAGGCTTAGTGATCCTCTTATAAACGTCTGCAGGTAATTAATTTGGGTCTAGATAAATTAGTCACATAGTTAAACTGTTTGCCCGAGCATTACCAATTCTCCATTCTTGAATTTCAAATCGTTTTCTCTGCGTGATTTATTTTATTTGCATTAGTTTAATTATTTACTTTTACTTTTTATTAGTTAATTAATTATCTTTTCCAAAAACTCCCAGATTTGTCTTACATTGGAATTATCATATAGAATTACTTGTTAAATTTATAACTATCTTGTGGGAACGATATTTCACTTGGTCACGCGCACTACAATCGATCCCTTATACTTGAGGGTAAAAGAAAAGAGCGATCAAGTTCTTGGCGCCGCTGCCGGGGATAGTTTATAGATTTAAATTTAATTTTATTGTGATTTATTTACTTGTAGGACGTTAAATTTTACTTGCGTTATTTTAATTTTATTTGTGATCCAAACAATTCTGATCTTTTGAGTGAGAGCAGGTGTATGATCACTAGATCTAGTGGAGGAGCAATCGTACCATTAAACCTAGAGCTTGAAGCACTTGTTAGAGAGAACAGAAGGAAGACAAAGCAACCTGCTACACCTATTCCTAGTTCGGATTTGGATAGTTTTCTTTCGTCCAAAGAGGAGGAAGTTGAAAGGCTTTCACAGAAATTTGACGGAGTTGATTTAGTTGAAGATACTGAGACTAGGAAGATGGCTGATGATCAGCAAGCTCCGACGCCTATGCGAGATCAATACAAACTGAAGCACACTACGAATGCTGGGTTGAATGGACCTGCGATCACCACAGAGAATTTTGAGCTACCTTTCGGACTGATCCGGATGGTAGAGAGGCAGCAGTTTGGTGGGACACCTTTGGAGAATCCTAGTGAGCATCTGTAGTTATTTGACGAGTATGCAAGAACGCAGAAGCACAGGAATGTTCCGGAGGATGCTATCAGGATGCGGCTTTTTCCATTCTCACTTACGGGGAAAGCCAAGGAGTGGTACAACAACCTTCCTCAAGGATGTTGTACTGATTGGGAATAATTGGCAGACAGGTTTCTGAATAAATACTTTCCTCCATCCAAGAGTTTCTTGATAAAGAAAAGGATTACACAATTCAAACAAGGATCCTTGGAGAGTTTCTACGAGGCATGGGAGAGGTTCAAAGAGTTGTTGCGGAGCTGTCCCAAACATGGATTTTCAAAGGATACTTACTTAGGCTTCTTCTATCAAGGCTTAAGAAGAGACTCAAGAGTGTTGGTAGACGCGACAATAGGTGGATCTATATTTAAGTAGTCTGCAGAGGCAGCTGAAGAAATATTTGAGGAGATGGCTGCAAACACTTATGATTGGCCAGCAGAAAGAGCAGATGGAGAGGGTTCTTTTGATAAAGTGGCAAAGGTTGAGATACAAGCCGAAAATAATGAAGTGTCAGCTCTCCATAATCGACTCGATGAGTTGAATAATAAGATAGATCGCCTCACGAAAGGAAACAGAGAGGAGATATCTAAAGCTGGAGATAAGGAAGAATTTGAAGAGGCATATTATGCTATGTTCCAAGGAGGAGATAATAGAAATAGACAAAATTTCAGACCGAACAATCAGTTTGGGGGGAGGAATGACCAAGGTAACAATCGTCAGTATCAACAGGGTTGGAACCAAGGAAATTCGAACTTCAATAACCAGAGAAGGAGTAAAAATTTGTCTTATTCTAATCCTAACAGTGCAGTTGCACCACCTCCGGGATTTGAGCCAGCTCAGAAACCTGCCGAAGGGAAACCATCAATGGATGATAAGCTTGATTTGATGCTCAAGATGATGGTCACAAACAAAGAAACGGCTGAAGCAAGGTACAAGGAAGCAGAGAAGAAGCAGAAAGAAACAGATCTTGCTATCAGTCAGTTGAATGCTGCGGTTGGTAAGTTGCAACAGCAAGGAAAATTTCCTGCACAGACTGAGTTGAATCCGAGAGAGCATCAGTGTCATTCTATTACTTTGAGAAGTGGTAAACAGTATGAAGGGCCTAGGCTGCCGGATACAGAGTACAGAGAAAATTGGTCTGGGGAAACTAACAGGGACAGTCGTGCGTACACGCACGCATCCGAGTGGATGCCCAGCCAGAACCGTGTGAGCACACACGATGCCGTGCATAAAGAGTTGGCGCACGGCCAGGACCGTGCGAGGACGCACGACGCCATGCGCTGGGGTGTGACACACGACGATAGCCGTGCACCATCACCAACATACTTCTCGCACGGCACTGAAGACACGTCCAGGCTCTCGAACGACGGCAACCGTGCTATGCCGCCCGAACCGTGCACCACGTACGGTGGTTCGCACGACGTCGTGTGTGCGATGGGCAATATTTTGTGTGATCCTAATTCTACTCCAGTTGAGTATGTTCCTCACCATACTGATACAGTTGGTTTCCAAATTGATATTGATCATCCAGTTGTGACTGAAAAAAAGTGGGAAAAAGCTAAAAGAGAAAGGAATAAAAAGGAAGAATTAGAGAGAAACAGTTTGGGTATTCCAAAAACAAAGTATCCCATTCCTTTTCCTACGGTGCAGTTGAAAAAGGGTCTTGATGAGAAATTTCAGAAATTTGTAGAGATATTCAAGAAGATCCATATCAACATTCCTTTTGCTGAAGCAATTGAGCAGATGCCTCACTATGCAAAGTTTCTTAAGGAAATCATGTCCAAGAAGCGGAGTATTGGGGATAAGGAAATAGTGAACTTGACTGAGGAATGTAGTGTCATCATCCAGAGGAAGTTGCCAGCCAAGCTAAAAGATCCGGGTAGTTTTACTATTTCTGTTCAGATTGGGAAGAACGCCACATGCAGAGCTTTGTGTGATTGGGGGCGAGCATCAATCTGATGCCCCTAAATACATTCAAAAGTCTTGGTTTGGGGGAGGTGAGACCTACTTCGGTGACATTGCAGCTAGCTGATAGGTCTCTTACACACCCTAGAGGAGTTATTGATGATGTACTTATGAAGGTGGATAAGTTTATCTTCCCGGTTGATTTCTTGGTGCTTGATATGGAAGAGGATAACAATGTGCCTCTGATTTTGGGGAGACCATTCCTAGCCACTGCGAGAGCTCTGATTGATGTTGAAGACGGAAAGTTGAGGCTCAGAGTGGGAGATGATGAAGTAGTATTTTCTCTTGATAACGCATTGAAGTGGCCAGCTGAAAAAGCAAACTGCAAGTTTATTGATGTTGTTGATTTGATCATTGAGGAAAAACTGCCATTGATTCTGTCTACGGATCCATTGGAGACATGCATCAACAACAATCTTTCTTTCCCTACTCTTGCAACTGATTTTTTATCTGATTATTCAGGTAATATTTTTGATGATGAATTTAATGGATATTTGATTGCTTGCAGGGAAGATAAAGGAGAGGTGTTCAAAATTGAAGGAGAAAAGTTGACACCACGGTTCTTACCGCTGGAGAAGGAGGAACCTGAAGCTGAAGAGAAGAAGAAGGTGGAATTGAAGCCTTTATCGGATCATCTATCATATGCCTTTTTGGGGGAAAATCAAACATATCCGGTAATTGTATCATCTGCCTTAACTGAACTTGAACTTGATAAACTGCTTAGAGTCCTTAGGGAGCATAAGTCCGCCATTGGATGGTCTTTGGAAGATTTGAAAGGTATAAGTCCATATATTTGCATGCATAGGATCAGGTTAGAAGATGAAAAGAAAACCTCTGTGCAATATCAGAGGCGTTTAAATCCTGCGATGCAAGAAGTGGTTAGGAAAGAGGTACTTAAGTGGTTGAAGTCTGATATTATTTATGTTATTAGTGATAGCCCTTATGTGAGTCCGTTGCATGTGGTATCTAAGAAGGGGGGCATGACTATAGTACAATCTGAGAATGGAGAGACTTTGGCTACTAGGATACCTACAGGTTGGCGTGTTTGTGTTGATTATAGGAAACTAAATGAAAACACACGCAAAGACCATTTTCCTTTACCTTTCATGGATCAGATGCTTGATAGGCTTGCGGGGTATGAGTTTTATTATTTCTTAGATGGGTACTCTGGTTACAATCAGATAATGATTGCACCGGAGGATCAAGATAAGACTACCTTTACTTGCCCATATGGTACTTTTGCATTTAGAAAGCTTCCTTTTGGTTTGTGCAATGCTCCTGCTACTTTTCAGAGATGCATGATGTATATTTTTGAGGGTTTGATTGAAAGAATTATGGAAGTATTCATGGATGATTTTTCTATTTTTGGATCTTCTTTTGATTCTTGTTTTATTAACCTTACTGTTATTTTGGAGAGATGCCAAGAGTCTAACCTTGTTCTGAATTGGGAGAAATGCCATTTCATGGTAAGAGAAGGTTTAGTACTTGGGCATTATGTGTCTTCTAAGGGGCTGCAGGTTGATCGAGCAAAGGTGGTAGCCATTGAGAAACTTCCGCCACCGATTAATGAGAAAGGGGTTAGATCTTTCCTTGGTCATGCGGTTTTCTACCGCAGATTTATCAAGGATTTCTTTAAATATTCTAAACCCTTGTCTCATTTGCTTGAAAAAGATGTACCTTTTGACTTTGATGATACTTGCCTACATGCTTTTCAGGTACTTAAAGAGGCTTTGATAACTGCTCCAATTCTGATCACTCCGGATTGGAAGCAGCCTTTTGTGTTGATGTGTGATGCTAGTGACATGGCATTGGGGGTTGTGCTTGGACAGATTAGGGAAAAAAGATTCAGACCTATTTACTATGCCAGCAAGACCTTTGATGCAGCTCAGAGGAATTACACAGTAACAGAGAAGGAGTTTCTTGCAGTGGTGTATGCCTTTGATAAGTTCCACCCGTATCTAGTGGGCATGAAGACAGTGGTGTATACGGATCACTCAGCTATCCGCTATCTGATGGAAAAGAAGGATGCAAAGCCAAGAATAATCAGATGGATCTTACTTCTCCAAGAGTTTGATATTGAGATTAAAGATAAGAAGGGGAGTGAGAATGTGGTAGCTGATCATCTCTCTAGACTTGAGCCGCGGGATCATTGTGATGAGAAGTATGAATTCATTAAGGAGGTCTTTCCTGATGAAGACATACTTGTGGTTGATTGCTTCGAGTTAGTAGAGATGGTAAAGAAGCCTCCAGCACCATGGTATGCAGATATAGTCAACTTTTTGGCTAGTGGAGGTCAAATAAAGCCTTACAAGCTGACTGAGTATCATTATAAGAAGTTCTTTGTTGAGGTCAAGAAGTACATATGGGATGATCCAATTCTCTACAAGCTGTGTCCGGATAACATCATACGCCGGTGTATTCCTGAGGAAGAATGGGAGAGCGTCTTGAGTATGTGCCATGATGGACCAAATGGGGGTCACTTTGTAGCGGAAAAGACTGCAGCACGAGTTCTTCAATCAGGTTTTACTTGGCCTTCTTTATTTAAGTGCTGTAGATTTTATGTAGAGAATTGCGATAGATGCCAGCGGATGGGGGCATATCAAAAAGAGATGAAATGCCCTTGAAGAATGTGTATGAGGTGGAGCTCTTTGATGTGTGGGGCATAGATTTTATGGGTCCATTTCCTTCATCGAATGGATTTTTATATATCTTGCTTGTTGTTGATTATGTCTCAAAGTGGGTGGAAGCAATTCCAACCAAGTTGAGTGATGCAAGAACGGTCATTGCGTTCTTGAGGAAGCACATATTCTCACGTTTTGGAGTGCCGAGAGTTGTCATTAGTGATGGGGGGACTCATTTTCTCAATAAGCTAATGGAGAATCTTCTCAAGTCTTATGGAGTGAAACATAGAGTATCCACACCCTATCATCCGCAGACGAATGAACAAGCTGAAGTTTTCAATCGTCAAATCAAGCAGATTCTGGAGAAGACTGTGAGTACTAGCCGCAAGGATTGGGCTAGTAAGCTTGATGATGCATTGTGGGCATTCAGAACTGTGTATAAGACCGTTCTAGGCATGTCACCGTTCCAATTGGTGTATGGAAAATCTTGCCACCTTCCTGTGGAAATTCAGCATAAATCCTTTTGGGCGGTGAAGAAGATCAACCTGGATTTTGAAGCAGCGGGTAGTAGTCGCATTCTACAATTAAATGAACTTGAGGAGTTTAGAGAGAAGGCGTATGAAAATTCCTGCATCTATAAAGAAAGGACCAAGAGATGGCATGATACAAAACTTCGAAGTAAGAATTTTCAAGTGGGAGATTTTGTACTCTTATTTAATTCTCGTTTGAGAATTTTTGCAGGTAAGCTTAAATCAAAGTGGATGGGTCCTTATGAGGTAAGTCGAGTTTATAAGAGTGGAATGGTTGAACTCATGAAGAACGATGGAGCTTTCTTCACGGTTAATGGACATCGCTTAAAGCATTATCATCATCATGGTGAAGTGGAAGTTCAGTTTGTTGATCTCTTGACTTGATTTACACTGCATTCCGTCGAGCTCCTCGACGTTAAACAAGAGCGCTTGGTGGGAGGCAACCCACCATTTTATTATTTTGTTTGTTTGTTTGTCTTGTGCTAGGTGAATTATACTCAAGGTGCGTACTTACAGTTAAGGTAATAACATCCTTTTAAACTTAGATTCAACTGACGTTTTCATCTAAGTTTGGGGGGGTGTGATGTTCTTCCCTTGTTCCATCCGCACCCAGGTATGTTTACTCTGCATTGTTTAGTGTCTGTGTGCTTGGAAGTTGATTTTTTTTAGAATTTTCGAATTTTATTCGATCTTTTGATTTTTTTTTTGCGACTATCCAGGTGTCTTATTTTTTTTAATTTATTTTTGGGTGTCCCATGGTGTTCTGTCGTTGATTTTCGTCTCTTCGATATATATTTTTTTTATCTCTTCTATGATGATGGTTTGTGTTGAGCTTTTATGATTGAGAAGGTATTAAAGGTGATGAAGTGAACTTGCAAAATTTGAAGAAGATTGAAATCAGGTTACTTCGTTCCTTATTCTAAAATTTCTGTGAGTTTTGAATTCTTATGAGTGAGGAGCATGAGCTTTAATTTCTATGACCTGAATTTCATGGGGATCTTTGAGTTGTTATTTTTCATGCCTATGCTAAGATGTTGATTATGATTAATAAGGGAAACATGCTTTAATTCTTAAGTACTTGAAGTTCTTGATGTGCTTGTTATGATGTATGCGTAGCCTTGAAGAGTGCTCGTTCATTCTATGAAAAAGCCAAGTGAGATTTGAGCCTTTAAATCATGATACATTGACGCATGATATTTTTATTTCTTGAGCGTATCGTTCTTGTGCGTGCATTCTAGAACTTGCCTTGAGTCTCCTTGAATATTCGAGAATAGTATAGTGGATTATGAAATGATATTAGGCCATCTTTGATTTTTAGCCCATCTTTTTCTCTATACTTTACCTGAATTCATTAAATCCTTAGTCAACTCGTTGAGCCTTGAAAAATCCATTCTTTGAGTAACCCTTTGAGCTTAATCAGTATTTGATTTTTCCTTGTGTTACTTGGATCGATTGAGTAATTGTTGAAGTGGTTAGAAGAAGAATGTGAACATGTTGGAGTTGAAAAGGAAGATGAAGAAAGGAGGAAAAAAGGATATAAGAATCCTAATGAGTTGTTAAAGAGAAAAAAAATGGGAAAAGGAGTTAAAAAAAAAAAGAAAAAAATAAAGGGAGAGAAAGAAAAAATATTTGTGGAGGAGTGTACATACCCTTGATGCTGAAAGAAAAGAGGAAAATTAATCTCTCATTATTGTGGTTGAAGAAAGAATTGAATAATTTGGAGTTGAGGAGGAGTTGTGCTTGAAAAGAAAGTGATGAGGAAGAATGAAAGATCGTGATAGATGGCCACTTGATTGATCCGAGTTTGTATCACTTATCCATATTTTCCTACCTTGTCCAAAGAGCCTACGTTACAACCAAATAAAAAGACCTTCTTGATTCATGATTTGCTAGCTACAAGTAAAATGAGAGTTGAGACAATAGGCAAGCTTATGGTTACGCATGCACTTGAATTGAATTTGAGAGCACTTATATATACAACCCAATAGGTGTACACTTTATACACCATGAGCATGAGAGTTACACTATATATGTCTTGTGAGCATAGGTGGATTGAGCACTTGAATTGGTGAAGTAATAGTCTCAACTTGCATGTTTTGAATGAATTGATACTTTTGAATTTGAAGTTATGTGAACCAAGTTAAGATTAATTACACAATTGAAGGCTTAAATGATGTTCGATCCTTACATTTGAACATGACTTTCCATCTCATTATTCTCTTGATTTGTCATTTCGTTGTTCGAGGACAAACAACACCTTAAGTTTGGGGGGTTTGATGAGAGTGGAAATTCATGTATTTTCGGGTCCAATTTGATACTTCTTTGAATGTTTATTTGTTATTATTTGCACAAATATTATTACTTCTAATTATTATTGACTAAATGGTACTTGAGAGGTATTTTGGTGTGTTTTGATAGGAAAATGGATAACAATGCAAAGTTGGGGTGAAAGGTGAATTTGTGTAAAAACAGAGGACCATTTCTATAATTATCCTGTAATCACGTGGAGGTCCGAATCGATCTTGTGATACATGGTTGGAAAGCCACGAAAGAGAGGAACGCGTGAGTGCAAAAATCACCTCATTCGGAAGTCGGATGAGGAAGTTGTGATCAAAACGGTGACATCGCGTGGCTGCCGACGGGATTTTCGAAACTTACCAAATTTTTGCCCAAATTAAGACTCATGCACATGTATGAGTGTAATGCCAATTTGGTGCTTATTACATGTGATTAATTGGGGCTCAATTTGAAAAGTCAAAATGGATTTTGAGTATTACAAGTCATGCAAATGAAGTGGGCCATGCCATCTTTAGTTAGAGAATTGTTGTGAATGACCCATCTTATTTCAATTGCCGTGAGTGCATGCAATTGATAAGTGTGGGCCCAATAACTTCTAATGCTCTAGGCCCATCAGACGACTTCAGTGTTATAAAAAGAAGAATCAACCGAGAACAGAGGGATCATCAGTTTTCCTCTCACCTCCAGAACGCGATTCACGCCACACGCCCTCTCATCCTCTTCTTGCCCTCACTTTGTATCATCCACCCATCGGAGATGGAGATTTCGACGGAGATAAAGATTAAAGAGACGGAGTCCTCCAAAAGAGTTCTTTATTTTTAATTATTTATTTTTGTTATTTTAGCACAATGGTTAGGGTTTATTACATCTTTGTGATTTGCCCCCATAAATCCATGGGCTAAGCTTCTTTGTTGGTAATGTTAGGGTTTAATACAGTATTGACTATGTGATTTGATTTTGCCCTAGACTTGGATTTTGTTATTCTGCAGATTGTTTATTTCCTTATTGAAGAGGATATTTTGAGACTTCATATTATTGTGTTTTTGAGTTTTGATTCCTTTAATTAGTCATGACGGTATCACTGATTGATGGTTAATAGAATTCTTTATTTCTGCATAATAATTGTTGTTTCATGTGACAGTCTTAGGGGATTGGCCTATAATACCTAAGAGTGTTAGACAATCAATTTGGAATATTAATTACTCGGTAAAATATCATTATTAAGTAATTAATAAGGAGACAAAAAGGTTAACAATCGCGTACCTAGAAAGGGAAGTCTAGTGCTCTAGCCTTAATTGGAATTTAGCATGAAGTACCTATAGAGGGAGAGGGAGTTAATTTCTTATTGATCTTAGGATTTTCAGCTCATTATAAGTGTTAGATCCTACCCGATCAAGGTGATTTAACTAGGCTTAGTGATCCTCTTATAAACGTCTGCAGGTAATTAATTTGGGTCTAGATAAATTAGTCACATAGTTAAACTGTTTGCCCGAGCATTACCAATTCTCCATTCTTGAATTCCAAATCGTTTTCTCTGCGTGATTTATTTTATTTGCATTAGTTTAATTATTTACTTTTACTTTTTATTAGTTAATTAATTATCTTTTCCAAAAACCCCCAGATTTGTCTTACATTGGAATTATCATATAGAATTACTTGTTAAATTTATAACTATCTTGTGGGAACGATATTTCACTTGGTCACGCGCACTACAATCGATCCCTTATATTGAGGGTAAAAGAAAAGAGCGATCAGCTCACTCTTATCGTCGAGCTTTCTTCTTGTCTCGTCTGCCACGTGAGCATATGCATTACTCCCGAATACTCTTAGATGAGCGATTCCAGGCTTTCTCCCACTCCATGCTTCTTGTGGAGTCTTTCCCCACACACTCCGAGTTAGAGATCGATTGAACAGGTACACCACGCATGCCACTACTTCTGCCCAAAATTCATTTGGAAGATTCTTCGTCTTCAACATGATGCGCGCCATCTCCACTATGGTTCTATTCTTCCTTTCCGCCACACCATTTTGTTGAGGAGATCTTGGAAAAGTAAGAGGCCTTTGGATCCCCGTTTGCTTCGCAGTACGCCATAAACTCCCTGGATGTGAATTCACCACCTCGATCGGTTCTCATGGATTTGATTTCTAGCCCGGTCTCCTTTTCAATGGTGACTTTAAATTTCTTGAAGGCTTTAAATACTTATGATTTCTGCTTCAAGAAATGCACCCACGTTTTTCTAGAAAAATCATCAATGAAGAGCAAGAAATAATTTTTGTTACCAAGAGAGCTTGGTTTGATTGGCCCACACACATCGGCATGGATCAACTCCAACAGCTTCTTTGCTCGCGAGGTTGACTCCTTTGGGAATGGCCTTTTAGCTTGCTTCCCTATTATACATCCTTCACATAGTTGGTCGGGATGCTTGATGGATGGTAATCCTCTTACCATTTCCTTCCTTGATAACAACTCCAATCCTCCAAAATTTAAGTGCCCAAACCGTAGGTGCCAAAACTAAGACTTATCCTTAAAGCAAGCTTTAAGGCATTTTGCCACATCATTCCGAATATTTAGTAGAAACAATCTATTCTTCGATATTGGCACCCTCACTATCAAATTATTTTCTTTATCTCTTATTGAAAGGTTATAATCCTTCAAGTGAATATCATAACCTTTCTCTAAGAGTTGTCCCAAACTCAAAATATTATTTTTCATGTTGGACACATAATAAACATTCGAGATAAAATCATGACCTCTATTTTTTAAGCGAATCAAAATTTTTCCTTTTTCTTTTACCGAAATTTTAGATTCATCACCAAATGAGACATTTCCACTTACTGATTCATCCAGCTCCACGAACATGCTCCTTTTGCCACACATGTGGTTGCTCGCTCCCGTATCGAGGTACCAAGTATCATCTTGTCTTTCATTTTCTCCTTTGTACGCCAAGAGCACACTTGCATTTTCTTCCTTCTTGCTCTCAACGAAGTTGGCCTTCTCTTGAACCTTTTGTTTTGCTTTCCAACACTTGGAAGCATAATGCCCAAATCTATCACAATTATAGCATTTTATCGAAGATTTATCATACCTCGATTTTTGGTTGCTCCTTCCTCGACCAAATGCTTTTCTCTCTCCATGATTTCCATAGCCCCCTCATCCACATCCACGACCTCGACCTTGTCCTTGGCCACAACTTTGACCGCTACTTGGGCCTTCGTCTTTCTCCTTTGCACTCACTTGCAATTTTAACAATTGCTCCATCATATCTTGATTTCATTTTTGTTTCTCTTCATAAGCTTGTAACGACCCCATTAAGAGATCAATTGTCATCTCCTCCAAATTTTTAGTCTCCTCAATAGTCACCCCAATATGCTCAAATTTGGGAGTCAACGAATGTAATATTTTCTCCATTATTATAACATCCTCCAATTTTTCACCATTTCTTTTCATTTGATTAGAGACCGCCAAAACTCTTGTAAAATAATTCGAAATAGATTCGGACTCCTTCATGTGTAAGGACTCAAATTCTCCTCTTAAAGTTTGAAGGCGTACCTTTTTAACTTGATCGGCTCTTTTACATGTTACTTGGAGCTTGTCCCATGCTTCCTTGGCGGTAGTTGCACTCGAGATTTTCTCGAAGTCATCATCTCCCAATGCTTGGTAGATGAGGAAGAGAGCCTTCTTGTCCCTCTTTCTTAAATCTCTCAACTTATCCTTTAGTTGTTGAGAAGTGTCGCCTCGTCTTCTGGTTGCTCGTAGCCTTTCTCTACAATCTCCCAAACATCATGAGCACCTAGGAGTGCCTATATCTTAATACTCCAATTATCAAAGTTGCTCTTGTTGAGCAACGGGACTTGAAAGGATTGAAGTTTATTGGCCATCTCTCACAGGAGGATCTTATGGCTCTGATACCACTTTGTAGGAGTAAAAGGTTGGAGGGATATTTGTAGGTATTTGTGGATTGGTATAGGAATTTGGTGAGTAGGGTAAACAAACACTATGCCAAAACTGTGGAAAGACAACGGAGAATCCCCGTTGTCGTAGCCCCTGCAGCTCCGTTGTTAACCCGGGAGTTGTTAAAAGTCTGAACTTTTAACAACGGTGAAATACCCGTTGTCGTAGGGCATTTTAACAACGGATTATCCCCGTTGTTGTTGCTAATAAAATCCGTTGTCAATCCGGGAGTTGTTAAAGGTACCTACCCTTTAACAACGGTTTTTGACCCGTCGTCGTATGTCTTCTTTAACAACGGGGAATTCCCGTTGTCATTAATTGAATCCCCGTTGTTGTAGACGAATTTAACAACGGGGATTACCCGTTGTTGTACCTCAAAATCTCCGTTGTCAATCCGGGAGTTGTTAAAGGTACCTACCCTTTAACAACGGTTTTTGACCCGTCGTCGTATGTCAGCTTTAACAACGGGGAATCCCCGTTGTCATTAATTGAATCCCCGTTGTTGTAGATGAATTTAACAACGGGGATTACCCGTTGTTGTACCTCAAAATATCCGTTGTTAATCCGGGAGTTGTTAAAAATGTCATTCTTTTAACAACGGCATTTTCCCCGTTGTTGTAAGTACTCTTTAACAACGGTGAATCACCGTTGTTGTTAGTTTTATCCCTGTTGTTGTAGATTAATTTAACAACGCAGATTAACCGTTGTTGTAGCTCGAAATCTCCGTTGTTAATCCAGGAGTTGTTAAAGGGTCTTACTTTTAACAACGGAATTTTGCCCGTTGTCGTAAATTCTATTTAACAACAGTTTATCACCGTTGTTGTTAGTTTTATCCCCGTTGTTGTAGATTAATTTTAAAAATATTGTTCTTTTTAACAACGGGCAATCCCCGTTGTCATAGCTCTCTTTGACAACGGTTTATGCCCGTTGTCGTATGCTATATCCCCGTTGTTATTATCAAAATTTTAACCTGTTTAATAATTAAAATAGTCATAATCCCTGATCTTCAATACAACATAACTAATTCAATTACATCAATGCATTCGAAAGTAATTGAACTCCAAATACAAAAACCAACATCAATACGTTCGAATATAACATCCCAACATCTCTCTAACCAATACAATTCACCAACAACAATTAAAATACTTCATAATGTATCCATGATCGACAAATTCCGTCTTCCCATAAACATAAACAACAAAGCGTTCATCATATTTTCCTTTCCCTTAGACACACTTTAGTCTTTTCGTAAGGCTGGTAAAGAAGACATAAGCTAAGGTTAGCACAATCGTATAAGTTATTATTCTCATTACAAGATATATTACAATGTTTACCTCTTCCTAGATGAGTCGTTGACATGTGCTGTTGGATGCATGAAGCCCATTCTTTTCGCACTTCATCGATATCCATTTCGCTGTAATTTTTTCCAATGAACTATGGGGCACAAAATTAAGTAAGCATTTATACCACAGTATCATGAGACTAATAAATAATAGAAATATAATAAGGCTACTTACAATTGATTGTATCATTTCAATGTTCACTATTCCATCAAATTGCATTAAATCTAATAGGTAGCGAAGCACATAAAAACCACATTGTCTCCCGTCAGGTTGCTTTGGCGCCTATGACAAATGTAATAGGCGTGAATCAATAACAATTACATGCTTAATATTAAACAATTTCAATCTTACCTTTATCACTTTCCAAGTTATCTTTTTCCGACCCTTCTTACCCGCATCCACTTTTGCATTAAATATTTTCAAATCCCTACATTGCAATTAAAATTTATTTATTTGGTTCATAATTCTACACATTTATATGATAAGATTAAATGAAGTAATAATTAATTTAGTTAATAACTTACAATTCAACTACTTGCTTCCAAACGGCGTCATGAATCCCATTATAGTAAGGATCTAACAAACAAACTTCTTCTTTGAGTGGATCTATTATCGTGAGAATCCAGTGCTCACTACGTACATGCACAAGATAATGTAATATTCTATAAAGTGAAATAATAATAAAAAATAAAAAAACCACAAAACTGAATTATAAGTTAACTTGAATTTACCCAACGTTACATGGTGCCACACAAATTTGGTCGTCTAGAATCTCGTTGAATCGTTTGGAAAGATAACGAGCTCTGCTTTCAATCGCATCATCCATTGCAGTTGTTGGTTGAAACCCAATGGCATAGACTTCTTTGGTACACTATCAATCATAACTTATAGAAAGACGATGGTATTGAGAAATTAGAGGAATATGATGGCCAAGCTTCAAACACCAATAAAGTGCAGAAACGATATAGTTGATTGCTCAAGTCCAGGTATCACAATAAACTAATATTTCATAAATTTGCAAAGGGTAAGTGGTTATACCTACTCTTGATCCAATTTGTACTTAAACTTTATAATTTATTGACTGAAAGCTCTTGGGAAAAAACTCATAAAAGAAATCATGAAAAATATTTCAATATGAATGAGTCAACTAGATCATGGGATTTAGTGGATTCTTGTAAATGAACAGAAAGCTATGCAAGTTTAAAAAATCGTAGCCTGACTAGACCTATCTATCTTGTGGGGAAACCAAACCTTAATCACTATTTTAATCAGCACTTCCCTTTGAATCTAGAATTGAGGGTGCATGAGTGACAGATGGTGGAAATTCAGGTGAGATAATGAATCTAAGAGTAGACATGGGAGAAAATTAACACACACAGATACATTTCCAAGGAACATTTAGTGAATGAGTGGAGAACAGTGTTTTTTTGCACCTTTTAAGTCCCTTTTTCAAAGCACTATCATAGAAGCTTAGCATTACAAAAAACATCTAATTAAAATGGTTCAGGATATTGAAATACAATTTATTTTCTGGGTTCAAAAAAATGTGATTACCATCCAGCATCAGACGCTGAATATCTGATCTCAAAGCAATCCAATACAATCATTGAAAAAAATTCTGTGGCAAATAATAATTACTAATGAGAATCCTAAAGTCATTCATTTTGTTGAACTTATTAATTTTTTAAGTATCCAAGGAGATAAAGCTAAATTCAGTTAATTTAGCATGCCATCCTTCAAATCAACACAACAACACTAAACACAATCATAACTGCCACAATGATGGCATATTTTATGGGACATGTGTTATAAAATGAAATAAAGAATATGATTAATTAAATTAATAAACGAAAAGTAACAGAATCTAGCAAGCAGGGACACGAGGGTTGACCAAACCAGTAACAAAGTGTTTGGCGCTTGAACGAGAAAACTTTAATTTTGCTCATTATTTAAAAACCAACTAAAAATAACAAAACTGTAAATTTGGAAGAAAAAAGACTAACATATTAGAATTTTCTAGCTCTCTTGTAGGGGTTTAATATGATATTGATAATACGCATTGTAAACTAAATGATTCACAATTGGTAACTATTAGAATTAATAAACTGGTAGCTTAAGTAGGTCCATTATACCGCATAACTGCTTTAGTTAGAACTAAGTAACTAGTAGCTGAAGTAGCTCCATTATACCGCATACCTGCATGAAGCAACGAATCTACAATCATAATCAAAATCAAAATCAAAATATGTTTAAAACTAAAAAGTCTTTCATTTCACAGCAAAACAAAGAAAAAGATTGCAAGGTGTTCTTTTTAATTAATACATGAACTATAAGAATATGATATCAAATTAGCTGCATCACTACCATTTGTCTTTAATTTATGCGATTAGGCAAGTGCAATCTTCAATTTGCCTACAAGGAGACAAAGTAAAAATCAGTTTATGACTGAGTATAAAATTTCAAAAAATATGTGGTAAGTTTATTAACTACCCAATCCTAGTTCACTTATTTTCCAGACCACTAAAAAGTTTGTTTCACCCTTAATAATCCAATATACTAGTTCATCACATTTATTAAATAATATGCATTATTTAAATACGAAAAAATTGGTAAGCAACGACTTCAAAGCACCTGTGACAACCTTTGAATAAATAATATGAAAAAACCAAGTAGCATTGTCAATCATGAAGACTGGAAGCGTTCATAATCTCACCTCCTCATGCTCTTTTGTCGTTGCCTTTTGGGCTGCCTCTCCCTCAGTAGCCTTTAGTTCTACTGCATATTCGCTAAATAACTTCTTCCTTTCATCACGCATGACAGACCTGTAATGATGATTACCTTTTAAGCTATCTTTAACCTACCAGAGTTAGATTCACATGTTGATAGAGAACATACAAGTTTCACAACTAGCAACATTTTGTATTAACGCAAGCTAACAAAATCCAGATTTCAGAAAACATTTATATAAAATAAGCTATGTAATGTTAAATGTTCCTTGATGTTAGATGCTCATAGATAGCTCCCAACTCAAGCTTATTGTACTCCTAGAACCATAGTTTTTAAGAGGCACAAAGGCTCAGAGGTTTGGGCCCTTGTACGTCTTTTTTATCAGTTTTTAGGTGACTAAGGCAAATGTACAAGAGTAATTTGCCTCTATGCACCTCTCTGCCCTTTTTCAATCTCAAGAGCCAATACAGGTTCCAATCATTCCTTCTTTTTTGGGAATTTTTTTAAGTTGTTACATGATTTATCATGCAAATAGCGTTTCTTGTTTCTTAGTCCAAATTTTAAACAAGCACAAGATTAAACATCCAAAGAACAAAAATAGAACAAAAACAAGAACACTACAAATAAAATAAAAATAAGAATAACAAAAGTAGCCAACTCAAAGCTTAAGATTGCATGCATTTTCAAAGCATATGAATATTATAAACATTTGCAATGCAATTTATCCACATTTTCAATCAAGCAAAACCAACAATCATACTCTCATTTCAATTCAATACTTCTATTCAAAATTGAAAGCATAAGCAAAGCATTAAAATTAAATAAAACACACGACATTAAAACTAATAGCCATAGGAATAGCCCATGGAAAAACTGTAAGATTTTATTACAAGCACCAATTTATTCTTCCAATTTTTTTATTTCCATGCAAGCAACCAATTAATTTCTGAACTCCTTTTGAATGATTTCAAATAGATTCACATTGTTACAAAAAAATTCAAATTTAACTGAAAAGGTTGTATGTGACATAGAGATTAGTCATAGATTACAGTTCCTTAAACAGAAAAAAGGAGTATATGAGTAAATATACCCTTGATGAAGCCATGATGCTCCACCATACAAATTTATTAAAATATATTTTACAATAGAATCCACACTCCAAGAGAGAAAGCCTAAGAGATCCTTCTATTATAAGACCAACTTCCAGCCCTTCAACCTTAAATATAATCAAGGAAATTATTACCGGTTACTGCATAAAGTGAACATAAGTAATAGAAATCAAGGGGATAATCCTGCAGACAAATCAAACAAATAAATAGAGTAGAATGTTGGACAGCCATACCATCGACAAGCACAAAGCTCGGGAGTCGCCGGCGAGAATGATTGAGAAAGGTGAGCGCAAGCATAGGGTTGAGATGTTGATGTTGCCTTCATTGAGAAGAGTGTGCGCCGTCTGTCGTTTCTTCAGCGTAGTCGGTCATCTCTGGCTTGGGAAGGAAGCTTTACCTCGTCGGCCGTCCCTGGAAGCAAGGGAGTTCACGTCGTCTCTGCTAGGGTCGTTTGATTTTAGAAGTCCCAACGAAGAATCGGGTGGTGGCAGTCGGTCGTCACTACAGCCAGCGAAGAATCGGGCGGTGGCGGTCAGTCGTCACTATAGCGTCGTCAGTCGCCTCCGACTAAGGATGGAGTAACTCGTCGGCGTCTCTAAAGGAGTTCAGTCGCTTCTCTGCTAGGGCTTAGGAAGAAAGAAAAAATTTCCAAGTCCCAGATTTATACTTCGAATAATTTTTTATTAAATTTAATTTAAAATAAAATAAAAATTGCATTAACAACGGACTTACAACAACGGAAGGAAATACCCATTGTTAATGAGCGCCTTTTTCAAGCTATAACAACGGAAATTTGTTTTCAGCCCTTTTTTGCCCTTATGACAATGGATTTTTTATTCTCCGTTGTTATTTCAGCGTTGTTATTCCACAGTTTTGGCATAGTGAAAATGTGATAGAAGAGATTTGAGGGAGAGAACAAGGTTTATAATAAACACACTTTACTAAACTTTTTGGTTACATCTTCAAAATGATACACCACCACCTATTTATACTACACAATACTATAATCTCTAATGTTCTAGAGAATTCTACACTAGTTTATTTCTAATTAATCTAGATAATTCTTCTTATTTGATCACATGCATTTTTTTAGATTTTTCATTCACACATATTATTCTAGATCATTCTTCTAATTAATTAATATATTCTTCCACCTTCTAGTTTATTCTATACACAATCTCAAACCTTCTATCAGGTCATACATTATTCTTGAAGCTTCTATAACGCTCTAAATCCATTTTATTATTTCTAACAGAGTCGAGTCAAGAGTTACACTCTTTCTCCTTAAGACGAAATTGCCCCGCTCTGGTGCTTACGGTTCGATGGCAATCATTTCCAAGATACAACGACTCACATCTTGTGATAGTTGCACTACAAATCACAAGATACGGCGAACCAACCAGTATTATGAACTCACCTTAGGAGTAGGACGACTTGAGTATACACTATGAATTAGTTAGGCAACTCGATCTTTATTGGACATCTACGACACATGTGTCTTGTGTTTAAGTAACTCAAGTGACTTTCGTGTTTTGGAGTGAAAATCAAGTTATGGATTATGGAATGAAAGGACCTATTTATAGACTTCAAAGCGTCTTTTCATGAATTGTTGCGACCATTGGTTTTGATTTTGAATTCAAATTCAAATATCTTTTAATGAAAAGACACAACTAATTCAACAATCACAATCTTTGATCACACATTTTCATAGACACACTTTAATCTAATAGACACCATTTTAAGGTTACTTTTCCATTCACCTAAAATTTTCAACATATAATAAATAATGTTGATATATATATGATACTTATAATTACGAACTCTAATCTTGCTTTCTTCATGAGTAATTCTTCATGGGGGTTATGTGAGACGAATATTTTCGGAAAGTATGTGTCTTGCGCCTGCCCTCCTTTTTTATACTAAATATTCAAAATATTATTTTGGTATAGAATCATAGTCAACATTGTTATTCAAAATATTTTTGTAAAAAATCATAGTAAAATATTAGATGTGAACAGGGAAGGGCTTCCGATGACCGTATTTGGATGGGCAGAAGACAGAAGTATATATGTGGTTCAGAAATTGGAGATCCAACTCAAAATATTTGATGGTGATTGAACTTAGTCTCAATTTTGGTATAAATTGATTAGAGTAAGCGTACTCTATCATGTGTAGCACGTAAGTGACCAAGTGCAAAATTTATAATATCGAACCCAAGGGAGAAAGTGTATGTATCCGTATTCGAAAGATGTTTCACTCTAAAAGGACTAATCAATAAAGGGGGAGCTTAATTACACTACAAACTAACTAAGAAAGTAATTAAAGATAGAACATGTACAAATGAGATAGATGATGGATGAAGGTGAGATGGATGAAGTGACAATCAAAAGAAGAGTAAGGCTAACCACAATCAAGATTTAGGACACAACATGGACTTGTTAAATTCAAATGGCTAACATCAATGCCAATTGGAATAAAAGCAATCACAAATGTTCCCCTAATCCCTATGGCCAAGGTAATTAGTTTCTAAACTCATTATAAGTTTTAAGCACAAAAGATTGTCCCTCACTCTCAATTCCATCAAGGGTACTATGATTATTAGATTGGTTCTTCTCACTCAATTAATAACCTACTAAGATCCATTAACTAAGTGTCCCAACATGAGTGTTCTAAGTATACAAAGATGCTACCACATACTTCACATACTAACATACAAAATTCATATTATAACATGATGCAATCAAATCCCTAAGCACAATATTGGAATGACCATCCTAATATCATAAATGGAGAGTTTAACCACACACATCATAATACAAATAAAGTAAATCATAAATCATGGAGAAAATTCCAAATATCACATAAACTAAACTATTAGAAATTCAACAAAGCAAAAGATCCCTAATTCATCATGTGGCTAGCCTTACAAGAGGTCTAGCCTACAACAAACATCATGAAAATATCCCTAAAATGCTTATAAATATTCATTGTTGCAAACACAAAGAAAATACAAAATGAAAGTAGAGTTATCCCCTATATAGAATTGGGTTGATTTCTTCTCTTCAAGATGCAATTTCCACTCTTCAAGCCTCAATCCTCAATAGATGTGTGATGGGTAGATGGAATGTGTGAAGATGGATGAAGATGAAGGTGAAAATGGTGAAAACTGGGATGGAATTTGGATGGATGGATGAATGGAGAGGAGGATGGATGAATGGAGATGAAAATGGATGAAATGGGGGTGTGTGGTATGTGAGAGCAGCCCCCTGCTGTTCTGGTGGAGGATTGGGAGGTTTTGAGTATTTATACCCCCTTGAAAACCCTAATTTCGAAGTGTTCAGCAGGCAATTTTGCATGAAAATTCGATCGAGTTTTTAGAAATTCGGTCGAATTTTTCTTACAGTATGTGTAGCCTTCGATGCTCTATTTTCGCCCCTGTTTTTCGAAAAAATGCACAAAAATTCGACCGAGTTTTAAGAAATTCGGTCGAATTTTTGTGACAGCTTCGCGCTGCTTCACTGTTTTGGCTCGTTCTCCCTCATTTTAACTCCGAATTGAGATCCATTTTTTCCTACATCTTCCTCTTCACCTCTAGAATCCATTTATACCTGGAAATTATACAAATTCCATCAAAGTACAAATCCTCCAAATATTTACAAATATCGCGCAATCTAGGGCACTTAAACACTCAAACTAAGCATAATTGTATGGAATCATACTATAATTGGACCCTAAATTCATGAGATTTCTACACTCATCAACTCCCCAAACTTAAAGTGTTGTTCCTTCCCGAACAATGAAGAAAATAAAAAGAACATGAGGGTACAAATTGAGTGAATTGGAGAATGGATCAAAGAAAGAGTATAATCATTTTCAACTAATCAATCAAATCAAAACACATGACTTAAACATCAATAAACCTATGCACAAATCATGGTGGGAATAATGCAAGTACAATACTCATTCTCACTAATTCTCTCAAGGTAGTCTATGCACTCACACTCATAGTGGAAATTTTGGACGTTTCTACACTCATAATTGATTTACATGCACACATTACCATAGGCTAGCCACAAGTCTCAAACTCGACACCACTATTGAAGTGTGTCAATCATTGAATCAAATAGGACTTCATATGTGGATGTAATGAAGGCTCTTTGATAAGGGTAGGGATATATGGATAAAAGTGACTCAAATATGTATGTGGATGATTAGAAGAGACGTCTCCCTTCTCGTCAAGCACTACTCCTTAATCATAAATTCACTTTTTTTTCACTTTTCATGTACTTCATCATCCCTTCCTTTCATAACTCTTGAATTTAAGCATTTCTTTTGTAGCTCTTTTTCTCCATACCTTTTGCAATACACATTTGAGCTTTTCTTTCTTTTTTTAGCTCTTATGCTTTTTTTTTAGAGCTTCATTCATTTTTTTTTTGCTTACACATCATAATTCATTAGCTCTCATTTCATTTCAAGTAGAAAATTCTTAATTTCCTTTTAAAGTATAATTTTTGCTTTTCTCTTCATAACCTCCTTTAATAACCATCTCTAACAATCATCCACATAAAAGGTTTTATGTAAAGGCTTAAGTAGGTTTTATTGGCTTGTAATGAGCTAATAATCAAAGAATAGGTTCCATAGGCTCAAAATGACTTACAAAGGAACACTTTTATGGTAAGGATATCATTTGGCTAGTGACTTCAATTTTCAAGGATGGCCTAAGATCATTTTCAACAATCTCCACACAATGTAGCCTCAAGCAAGACGAATGACAAGTTCTAGAACACATACACATGAAAGAAATGAATCGCATAATATTTGTGCATTCGAGGCTCAAAATCTCACGATTCATCAATAGTGTAAAAACAAGCATCACACAAGCAAATTTCCAACCATAAGAAGTACACAAGCTCATATCTATTCAACCATATGATCTAACTCAATCTCATAGTTTCAAACAATCACTAAATTAGCTCCACAAGAGAAGATTCAATAATAAGAAATCAAGGAAAGGCTCACAAAAATAAGAGGAACAAAAGGTGCGCCGGTGCAAAATGTACAACTAAGAGCAATACGAGCATGTAATAAAACGAACCATCTCGGCCCCCAAACTTAAATTTAACTAAGAGTTGAATTTTAGTTTGAATAGAGTTTTATTACCAATTTTGTTGCACTTCTTTCTTCTCTTCAAGACCATCACCGAAAGCTCCTTCATGTTCCTATAAAAGACAAGAAACAAGATAAAAAAACAACTAAGAAAGCAATTAAATGAAAGCAATAAAGATAATGATGGGTTGCCTCCCATCTAGCGCTAAGTTTAACGTCTTCAAGTCAGACAGAATTTGGAGAACTAATCGGAATGGCCAAGGATATCGTTCGTTCTTGCCATCAAATTTTAATCCTTGTGCTTCTTCCTCTATTAGGCATTTGTGGCAAGTAACGACCTCAGTTGCATCCTTCGAGATTGACTTTAAAAATTCTACTCTTTTGAGCTTACATTCCATCAACCTTTCCATTCTTGAGCACCACTTATTCCTTCTCTCCACATAGAGTTCTTGCATGTCTTCAAGTTCCCTTTTGTCCTTAAGAATATGAGAAGAATTAATAGGCAAGACAAAGTTTATTAAAACAATATTATGAAATTCAAAGCAACTTAAAGAGTTTAAAGGTTTAGAAATTGTCATTTCACTCTTCAAGTCATCATCACTTGCTTCTAGACTTTGTTCCTCTTCATCAACATCATTTGTCTTAATAGGCTCTTCAAGCACCTCTTTTGATTCTTCTTCCCCCAAATTTTCTTCAACCTTATTTTTTTTATCCTCAATAAGCTCAACATCTCTTGAGTCTTCATCATTCCCCGAACACTCTTCTACTTTTAATTCTTCTTCAATATCTTCTTTGAAATTTTTAATTTCGTGAAGAGTGTTCCGTTCACTTATCATTTGACTCATTTGACGTTCTAGGGCCTCAAATCTCCTCTCATTTTCCTCATCTTCTCTCTTTCTTTCAACTCTTCTTTCTTCAATCATCTCATTGAGCATATCCATGAGTTGCCCAATTTGATCTTCTATGGGTGGCTTTATCTCTTCACTCTGTGGTTGCCATTTTTGTTCTTGGAGATAATTTCCATAATCATTAATTTGGAAATTACTCTCTTGCATGTAAAATATATCCTCCACTTGAGGACTTGGCATCATCCACTCTTGTTGCACCGTAGTATAAGAAGTTGGCATACTTTGAAGATATTGATCCCCATAACTAGGAAGACTTGGTTGAACACTTTGCCTTTCATTGCTCCCATGAGCGTATCTTCTATACAATTCCATTAAGGCACTATTCTCGGATAGAGGAGTAAACGTCGGAACTTGGTTGCAGGAACTTTGTATGGAATAAGTGTTTTCTTGATACGGTTGGAATGTATTCACATTGTAAGCTCCTTGCCATCTCCCGTATATTCCATTATCGTAGCATTGATCTATTTTTACTCTTCTTCTCAAGATCTACTACAATTTTTCTCCACTTACTATTATTTTTGGTTTTGCTCCTTCTCCCCTTTTTTTAAGGTTGATGTACCTATCAAGAAGAACAAGTGAGAACAAAAATTTTTCAAAACAAAAATAGATGCAAAAATAAAAAAAATATCCTATGTAGAGCTAACAAATTCAAACACGTTACACCGAAGCCTTTCTCCCTAGCAACGGTGCCATGAACTTAGTCTCAATTTTGGTATAAATTGATTAGAGTAAGCGTACTCTATCATGTGTAGCACGTAAGTGACCAAGTGCAAAATTTATGATATCGAACCCAAGAGAGAAAGTGTATGTATCCGTATTCAAAAGATGTTTCACTCTAAAAGGACTAATCAATAAAGGGGGAGCTTAATTACACTACAAACTAACTAAGAAATCAATTAAAGATAGAACATGTACAAATGAGATAGATGATGGATGAAGGTGAGATGGATGAAGTGACAATCTAAAGAAGAGTAAGGCTAACCACAATCAAGATTGAGGACACAACATGGACTTGTTAAATTCAAATGGCTAACATCAATGACAATTGGAATAAAAGCAATCACAAATGTTCCCCTAATCCCTATGGCCAAGGTAATTAGGTTCTAAACTCATTACAAGTTTTAAGCACAAAAGATTGTCCCTCAATCTCAATTCCATTAAGGGTACTATGATTATAAGATTGGTTCTTCTCACTCAATTAATAACCTACTAAGATCCATTAACTAAGTGTCCCAACATGAGTGTTCTAAGTATACAAAGATGCTACCACATACTAACGTACAAAATCCATATTATAACATGATGCAATCAAATCCCTAAGCACAATATTGGAATGACCATCCTAATATCATAAATGGAGAGTTTAACCACAAACATCATAATACAAATAAAGTAAATCATAAATCATGGAGGAAATTCCAAAAATCACATCAACTAAACCATTAGAAATTCAACAAATCCAAAGATCCCTAATTCATCATGTGGCTAGCCTTACAAGAGGTCTAACCAACAACAAATATCATGAAAACATCCCTAAAATGCTTACAAATATTCATTGTTGCAAACAACACAAAGAAAATACAAAATGAAAGTAGAGTTCTCCCCTATATAGAATTGGGTTGATTTCTTCTCTTCAAGATGCAATTTCCACTCTTCAAGCCTCAATCCTCAATAGATGTGTGATGGGTAGATGGAATGTGTGAAGATGGATGAAGATGAAGGTGAAAATGGTGGAAAATGGGATGGAATTTGGATGGATGGATGAATGGAGAGGAGGATGGATGAATGGAGATGAAAATGGATGAAATGGGGGTGTGTAGTGTGTGAGAGCAGCCCCCTGCTGTTCTGGTGAAGGATTGGGAGGTTTTGGGTATTTATACCTCCTTGAAAAGCCCTAATTTCGAAGTGTTCAGCAGGTAATTTTGCATGAAAATTCGATCGAGTTTTTAGAAATTCGGTCGAATTTTTCTTACAGTATGTGTAGCCTTCGATGCTATGTTTTCGCCCATGTTTTTCGAAAAAATGCACAAAAATTCGACCGAGTTTTAAGAAATTCGATCGAATTTTTGTGACAGCTTCGCGCTGCTTCACTATTTTGGCTCGTTCTCCCTCATTTTAACTCAGAATTGAGATCCGTTTTTTCCTACATCTTCCTCTTCACCTCTAAAACCCATTTATACCTGAAAATTACACAAATTCTACCAAAGTACAAATTCTCCAAATATTTACAAATATCGCGCAATCTAGGGCACTTAAACACTCAAACTAAGCATAATTGTATGGAACCATGCTATAATTGGACCCTAAATTCATGACGTTTCTACACTCATCATTGATCACATGTTAATAATATAGCTGAGAAAAAAAATAATAAAGATAACAAATTCTAGCAATGATGTTGTCACAATTGTATCTGTAATCTGTATATAACTAGACGTCGGCGTTCCGAGAATTAATTAAGAAGGTTGATCAATCTGAATTTTATCATGTTTTTGTTGCTAAATTTACATTATACTATATATAATTTGATTCAAAATATATCTTGTTACGTAAAAAAAACAAGTACAATTGAATTAACCGTACAAGTTGAATATAAAAAATAATACATCGATCTATTAAAAACACATATAGTAATTATTAAATTAAAACTTAAAAAACAAAAACAAAAAACGATTGCAAAGATTCAAAATTCATGCTTTGGAAGGCATATCTTATCGAGATCAATGATTCTACACATAACAACAATTAATGAACATTAAAGTTACCCTAAAAACAAATAAAATCAGAATTTATACAAACATTCATGATCAATATTATCCATGTTTAATTAAAGCATCCAATCCAATCCATGTATTAAGAAGTAGAAGTAGGTTAAGTCGAACTAATATCAGTCTTCTCTTCCAAGGCGTTTCTCTTACAAAACCCTTTCCAGTTTCCGATCAACGCGTACTGTTTGCTCTTCCAGTACTCACCCTTGGGTTCAATCACCGACACCGACAGCCCCTCATCGTCCTCGGATGCAGCCAATTCGGCTTCTGTCATGAGGGACATGTTCGCCTGCCCGCGCGGCAACGACAGCCGGTCATGACCCTTAGCCACGTCGCACGGGTACAACTTCTTCTTTATCACCAGAACCGCTTTCTCTACATCGCCCCCGAAATCGACTATCCGCCGCCTCGTTTCTTCACTCATCACAACCGGATCATCCAATTTCGGTTTAACCACTTTTGCTCTCTTTCTCTTGTGAACAACATCGCTCTCAATATTTCTTATTCTCTTACTGATTTCTTCACTAGTCTTCATGTCGTCCATGCCTTTCCAAATGAACTTTATTTTGGGTCTAGGGTTTGAATTCTTGTGATCGCTGGTTTCAGCAACAACAGCAGCCATAACTCCTCCGTTTCCATGATCGTGATTCTTCTCATCTGCAGATGATTTCTTGTTTTGGAGATTATTTCCATGCTGAAGATTGGATTTCAACGATTCTTTCAACAATTCGATTTCCAATCCTATAGTTTGTCTTACCACAAGTTGTTAGCATAATTTCTTTTCTTGTAAGGGTTGAGTACCCCTTGTACTCAAATCTATTACCTGTTTTCAAAAAAAAAAAAAATTCCATGCTGAAGATGATCAAGATTCTTCTGATCTACAGAAGATTTCTTGTTTTAGAGATTATTTCCACAATGAAGATCATCAATTGGTTTCTTTTGATTTGCGGATGATTTTTTGTTTTGGAGAAATCTGTGAAGTTGGTCCAAATCCACCTCTCCTGCACGCAGCTTCTTCGCCAATTCAACCAAATAATTCCACTGACGAACCCTAATTACGTTGCTTGGTTTTCTACACATTCTACTTAACAATATTGATCAACAAAGAATTTCCTCCAAAAACGATCAAAGAAATATATAATTTCGATTTGGGGTTTTTTAGGAATGTGCGAGATTAGTAATTAATCCAAGTGTGTGAGCACATCTTATATAAGATGTATTTTAGGGTTTAAGTCTATCTAATCTAATATCCACTACTAAAAATAACATATACTCCTTCTGTCCCAGGAAAGATTGCACCCCTTTTCTGGCACGGAGATTAATAAAGTGGTGACTTTTAGGGGTATTATGATATTTTTTTGGTAATAAATAAATGATAAAGTATGTTATGTGTGTTAGGTATGAGTGATTTTTTTGTAAATAAAGTGTATGGAGAAGGGTGATTGTATTTGACTTTTTGTTTTTTTAGGAATGTGCAAACTTTTGTGGGACAACCCAAATGGGAAAGTGTGTTATCTTTCCTCGGAGGGAGTATTGTTTTACTATGAGTATTTCGCACGTCTTCTGTATACTATATTGGTGCAAATTTCCCTATTCCACATTGTATCACATTGTATTTCATTCAAGCAAAGACTTGTGTACAACCTTCAATTGGTACAACCTCCGGTACAACCTCCTTCCTTCACCTTCAGTGTGTGTTTTACTTTTTTTTTTAATTGTTGCTGTACATTACTATTTTTTATTTTAATTTTAGGGATATAATTGTAATTTTACCCTTATGGTTTAAGGTATAATTATCCCCTAGGGTTTAGGGTTTAGGGTATAATTGTAATTTTATCCTTGTGGTTTAGGGTATAATTATCCCCTAGGATTTAGGGTTTATGGTATAATTGTAATTTTATCCTTTTGGTTTAGAGTATAATTATCCCCTAGGGTTTATGGTTTAGGGTATAATTGTAATTTTACCCTTGTGGTTTAGGGTATAATTATCCTTTAAGGTTTAGGGTTTAGGGTATAATAGTCATTTAAATAAAAAATATTTAAAAATAAAATAAAAAACAACATTAATGAAGGAGTAGGAATTAATTAAGAAGGGTGGGGACCAAGGTTGTACCAATTCAATTGATACAACCGGTTGCACCCTAGTCCCCCTCTTCCATAATTATTTCATAACTTATGTTCTAATAAAAATATTATACTCTATTAAATGAACATAAAAATACTATATCCCATTATATTTTGTGTCACTACTCACACCGTTGACACGTACGACTAGAGAGAAATCTTTAACCTCCCACCTGACCGTTTTACTTCCTAGGAAAATAAATTTATATTAGGAAAGCTCAATTCCCAAGTCTTACTTCAGAAAAATCAAAATTATTCTACGCTTGAAAAAAATAAATTGCATATATTAATTGATAACTATAGATGCATGCATGAGGGTATTTTACACGTGGAATGTGTTCATTAGATGTTCAGCAATGATGTTCACATGTTGCATGCAAGCTGGAAACAAGTTGGAGTGGTTAAAACAAACTAACAACTCAACCGGTTGAAAACTGTCAAATTGGAGCAGTGTGAGCAGCCGTTTTTGGAGCAGTTGTTGGGTGGTTTGTTGAGCTACTTAGAACTGGCTAGATGGCTGCATCTCAACTACTAAGTGAGGGCTTTCTAGTGGTGGTTTAACCGGATCAATAGCTTAAGGGAGTAGCAAGATATAAGGGCTCAAAGTGGCTTGATCACACCAGTTTTTGCATTTTGAGTTTGACAGTTTCTGTAGTTTCATTTTTATTCTTTTTGTTGCAGATTGAGATCAATCCAATCTGATTTGTAAGCATTGAGTAATAATAAGAGTTCTTCTCCCCAAAGTGGATGTAGGTTATTCATAACCGAACCACTATACATCCTTGTGCAAGATTACTTTTCATTTCAAGTTCTATCATTTTATGTGTTTTTAATTCTTGAGTGTTTGTGAGTTTTTGTGTGTTCATCACGTCAATTGGCGCCGTCTGTGGGAAACCAGACATACAGCAAGCATTCAAGATGAATACTACAAGATTTGATGTTGAAAAGCTCTCAGAGAAGTCAGATTACAACCTATGGAAAATCAAGATGAAGGCAGACCTAATGCAGCAAGGTTTGATGGATGCTCTCAAACCTCCTCCACCAGTGAAGACTGAAGTCCTCAGAGATCCTCAAGCTGCAGCAGGTGCTGTAAGAGCACAGGTGGATGATCAGGTACTTCAAAAGGCATATTCTACAATAATTATATGTCTAAGTGATAAAATACTCAGAGATGTATCAAAGGAGACAACAGCTATTGGGATATGGAACAAATTGGAAGCCTTATTTTTGGTTAAATCATCTGCCAACAAGATGCATCTGAGGCAAAGGCTTCATGCATTCAAGATGACTGATGAAAGGTCTCTAATGGAACAAGCTGATGAATTCTGCAAGATCACAGATGATCTGGAAAGTGTGGATTTCAAGCTGTCCAGTGAAGACAAGGCCATCATGTTGCTGTCTGCAATACCAAGATTACAGAGGCACTTCAAGGATGATGTTCTCTATGGAGGGAAGGATGTAGTACTGCTTGAAGATGTACTGAAAGCACTTAGATCAAAAGATCTAGAGGAAGGGGCTGACAGTAAAGAAAAATCTAGAGCAGAAGAACTCTTTGCCAAGAAAGGAAACCAAAACAAGAAATGGAACCAAGGAGGTAATTCTGATCAAAAGAAGGGTGCAACAGGACAGTCAACTGAAAAAAAGTGTTACTACTGCCATGAACCAGGTCACTTCAAGAAATAATGTGCAAAATGGAAAGCTAACAAGTCCAAAAGGGTTGATGCAACTACTGGAAATCAGAAGAATCAAGTCAATCAGGTTGGTGAATCTCAAAATAATGCTGGTATGGAAGGTATTGAAGCTCTGGCCATCACATCATCAGATGTGTCTGTTGAGTGGGTATTGGATTCAGGGTGTACATTCCATATGACACCTATGAAGCATTGGTTTGAGGAATTCAAGCATCAAGAAGGAGGATCAGTATTATTAGGTGATGATCATTCTTGTGAAATGAAGGGAGTGGGATCCATCAGACTGCTTATGTTTGATGGAGTTCAGAGGCTTCTTAGGAATGTTAGATATGTTCCTGGATTAAGAAGGAACCTCATCTCCCTTGGGATGCTTGACACTCAAGGGTATGATTCAAACCTGAGGAGGGGAGTTCTCACAGTGACTAAGGATGATAGAATAGCCATGAAGGGAACTAGGAGATCTGACTTGTACTTTCTGGATGGGAGTGTTGTTGTAGGACAGATACACAACACTGATCAGCAGGATGATGCCAAGCTATGGCATGGTAGGCTGGGACATGTTAGTGAAAGAGGAATGCAAGAATTGGCTAAACAACAGCTGATCAAGTTCAATGCAAATGATTAGAGAAGAGAGTCTGAGCTTGAGGTGGAGCCTCAAAATATGAACAGATTAGGTGAAAGTGAAGAGAACTTCACTAACAGAGATACAGATAAAGTATCAAGAGTTAAAGAACAACCTAATACCTATCAGCTTGCAAGGGACATACAGAAAAGGACTATAGTGCCACCTGCAAGGTATGTTGAAGCTGATATAGTATTATTTGCACTATATACAGCAACTGAAATTGAAGCTTATGAACCAAGAAACTACACGGAGGCATTGGCAAGTCAAGATAGTAATAAGTGGCTGATAGCCATGGAGGAAGAGCTATTGTCTCTGAATAAGAATGAAACTTGGAGAATTGTTGACAAACCAAAATCTCAGAAGCTAGTTGGATGTAAGTGGATTTTCAAGAAAAAATCAGTATCTGCAGCTGAAGGTGGAGTCAGATACAAGGCTAGGCTAGTAGCTAGGGGTTTTTCACAGAAGGAAGGAGTGGATTACAATGAGATCTTCTCACCTGTGGTTAAACATTGTTCAATCAGAGTATTACTAGCACTAGTGGCCCAATATGATCTTGAGCTTCATCAGATGGATGTAACTACTGCATTTCTACATGGTAAGTTAGAAGAAAGTATCTACATGAAGATACCAGAGGGTGTTACAGTTGAGAGGGCTGATACAAAGGCCTGTTTACTACTCAAGTCTCTGTATGGACTTAAACAAAGTCCTAGACATTGGTACTTGAGGTTTGATGAGTATATAATTGCTAGTGGATTTCAGAGAAGTCCCTATGACAGTTGTGTATACATCAAGGAAGAAAATAGCTGTTACACATACTTACTACTCTATGTGGGTGATATCTTGATTGTTTGCAAGAGCTCTCAAGGCATTGATGTAGTAAAGAGATTACTCAAATTGGAGTTTGAGATGAAGGATTTTGGTGAAGCTAAGATGATACTAGGTATGGAAATAAGCAGAGACAAGCCAGCTGGAGTACTTGTGTTGAAACATCAATCTTATCTTGTTAAAGTACTCAAAAGGTACAATATGGATCAGTGCAAACCTGTTACAACACCTGTCAAGCAAGGATTAAGTCTGTCTCTACTTGGTGGGGCTAAAACAGACAGAGAAATAGCTGAAATGAGAGAATTCCATATGCAAGTTCAGTGGGCAGTCTTATGTATGCTATGGTTTGCAGTAGGCCTGATCTTGCTTATGTAATGAGCTTGATTAGTAGATTCTTAAGTTGTCCAGGGAAGCAGCATTGGGAGGCAGTCAAATGGGCATTAAGGTATGTCAAGGGAACTGAACAACTTGGTTTAAAATTTCAGAAGAGGGAAGCAAATTCAGGAGCTGTCATTGGATATGTTGATGCTGATTTTGCAGCAAACTTAGATTCTAGGAAGTCTCTTACAGGGTATGTGTTTAATATGTATGGAACATCAGTGAGCTGGAAGGCTAGCCATCAGTCTGTAGTGGCATTATCAACTACAGAAGCTGAATTTATTGCTTTGACAGAAGCAATTAAAGAAGGGGTATGGCTTGTTGGTTTGCTGAAAGAATTGGGAGAATATCAGGATACTGTAGTGGTGTATTGTGACAATCAAAGTGCAATACACTTAGCTAAACATCAGGGATATTATGAAAGGACCAAACACATTGATGTCAAGCTATACTTTGTGAGAGATATGGTGGACAGTGGATCTGTTGAGGTGAGAAAGATTGATACATCTGTAAATCCAGCAGATGGACTTACTAAAGCTTTGGCAGCAACAAAATTTGAGCTGTGCAAGACTTTAGTTGGTATGGTTTCAAACTTACAGGTTGCTGCTCCTTAAAAAGCAGCAAGATGGGGAGGAGAGCTCAAGTTTGAGCATGCATACATCTAAGGTGGAGATTGATAACTATAGATGCATGCATGAGGGTATTTTACACATGGAATGTGTTCATTAGATGTTCAGCAATGATGTTCACATGTTGCATGCAAGCTGGAAACAAGTTGGAGTGGTTAAAACAAACTAACAACTCAACCGGTTGAAAACTATCAAATTGGAGCAGTGTGAGCAACTGTTTTTGGAGCGATTGTTGGACGGTTTGTTGAGCTACTTGGAACTGGCTAGATGGCTGCATCTGAACTACTAAGTGAGGGCTTTCAAGTGGTGGTTTAACCGGATCAATAGGTTAAGGGAGTAGCAAGATATAAGGGCTCAAAGTGGCTTGATCACAGCAGTTTTTGCATTTTGAGTTTGACAGTTTCTATAGCTTCGTTTTCATTCTTCTTGTTGCAGATTGAGATCAATCCAATCTGATTTGTAAGCATTGAGTAATAATAAGAGTTTTTCTCCCCAAAGTGGATGTAGGTTATTCATAACCGAACCACTATACATCCTTGTGCAATATTACTTTTCATTTCAAGTTCTATCATTTTATGTGTTTTTGATTCTTGAGTGTTTGAGTTTTTGTGTGTTCATCACGTCATTAATAATGTCAATCAGAATTGAAGCAAACTTCATCAACATTATTAACGTCAAAGTAAAAGAACAAATAGATACGGATTGAAGTTAAACCTAATCCACGCATATATCTCTTGTTTGTGGTTTTTCTATCCATTCGTGATATTGAAATTTCTAACTTGTTTGGATTTCTACTAAAGGATTTTGCATTACCTTTCTCATTTCTTAATCAAATTCGTACAAGATTCATAATCTTGTGATTGGTTTATAGAAAGAATAGTTAATCATTAATGGACAATAACTCAAAAGATCTTTGGCAAAAAATTTCAGTCAATGAATAGTTTAATCATTCATGGTTGATTTTTGCGTTCAAATGTTAAATGAATGCACTAATTGAGCTTTCCTAGCACTCCGTCCAACCCGCATCATCCTTGACATTTTCTTTATCTGTCCCTTCCAAACCATCTTTCACACCCTAAAAATAAAACATCACTTTATCTAATAATTTCAAAAGTTACTTTAATTTTAAATTTATTTTTTTTAAAACTTTTAGTATACAATGATTAGTAATATTATGTGTTGGGATTCACTGGTTAGGTAGAGCTTATTGTGTTGCTTGATACATGTTGGGTGTATTTCATCCTATAATTGATTGAGAATTGAATTAGTTGTAATATATTATGTATAAAAGTTTTGTTAATTTTATGTATATTTTTATTTATATATTTCATAAGCTGACCACTGCCTCTATATGTATTTTCTAATAACATAGCAACACCCTCTCTTCTTCTTCTTACTATTAGCTACACTTTTTTTTTATTAAAAACATGACTTAAAAGAGATTAGTTTTGGGGTGATTGTTACCTTTACAACTTTAGTTGCTTAATGGTAATATAGAGATTAACATTGAGATTGAAATCATGAACTAAGAATATCACTTTTATTAATAAAAGAGTAATACATTGTATAACTAAATAGTGAAGGTTCATATCAACATAAGTGTCAAATAATTAAATAAATTATTAAAAAATAAATTGAAAAATATAATTTCTTAGTATTGAACCCGCAACCTTCAAGTTAATCACAAGGACATAAACCAATAAAGCTAACAATATTTTCGTTTTTGTTATGCTATTACTCCCTCCGTCCCATTTCAGATGACACACTTTCTATTTTGGGTTGTCCCACAAAAATTTGTACCTTCCTAAAAAAGCAGAAAGGCAAACACAATCACCCTTCCCCATACACATTATTTACATAAAAACCACCCTTACCTAACACATCTAACATACTTTATCATTTATTTATTATCAAAAATACCATAATACCCCTAAAAGTTATCACTTTTCTTAATCTTCATACCAGAGAAGGGGTGCAAACATTTGTGGAATGGAGGGAGTATTTATTACCAAACAACGAGCTCCATTTTTTTTTTTGGAAAAACTCAATTGCACCGTATAAGGGTTCTAAGTATTACACACTCATATTTTCGAGGGTTGGAATTGTAGCAAGATTTCCTTACCTACCTAGCTTCTAGTACGGTTATTGAGATTCCATTTGTTGAAATGGTATTAGTGACATTCGAAGTATCTTTAACAAACGCATCTCTCTCTGTGAAAAATCCAGGTTCATTAGGTTTTGGTAACACGACTTGTTGATTCTCCAACATGAGCACCACTGAAGACATATTTGGTCTATTTTCTGGGTATTTCTGCACACACAACAATCCAATCTGGATCCATCTTACTATCTCTGACCAGTAGCATGATTCCTCTTCCTTTGTATTAATAATTTCCAAAGACTTTTCTTCTTTGTAAAGTAACCACACCTGTAAAATATTCATATCACATATATATTTATCCTACTAATTTAAATGCAAGTCAGAGTTATTGAATTATATTATTAGTTGTAATTAGATGTGATCTTAAAATTTCCTATATAAATATTTTTTATTTTTTAATTATTAGTCTTGAGTAATATATGGGCGGTTATTCACACCCAAACCCATAGATATACACCCATACATAATTCTATTGTGTAAGTCCCCCTTGAATTTCATTCACCGTACAATCTAATTTACAAAATTACTACTTAGTATATAAAAAAATAACTCATTAAAGAGATAAAATATCGTTCTTTTAAATTAAAAATAATATTCATTTCAACAAAAATATAAAAATCAAAACATATATAGAAATTTAAAGAATAATATTTTTTTTAGAAGATTAATAGTCCATCTTTCTAAAGTGTAATTTTTCATGTACAAAAAAATAATTTCAGTAAAATATGGTGAAAGGTGAACCCGGTTCACACAGGTATTTGCGAATTCTAATTATTCACTAGGTTTGTTTTCGGTTTCGAAAAATGAATTTTGGTTTTAAAAATCCACTCCCAGATTTTCAAAACTAACACCTACAAATACTATTAATTATTAACCCACCCATATGTTATACTCTGCTTAATTATTCTTTCTCTCTCCTCTCTCATATTTTCTCTTTTCTCTACTTCTATTAAGATTAAATGCTATTTACAATAGTGCTATACAAGTTTTTATTAAAAAAGTAATAAAAAATTACCCACACTTTAATTAATGGATAGTGTAAAAATACCCAAATTGACAGAAAAATCCATGATTTGATTTTAAATGATTTTAATAAAAAGTACTAAGTCAAGTATTGATACTCTAAAAAAATATTATCTCAATATTCGATACTTTTTTTTTACTTGTATTGACTTGATATTCTAAGAAAATATTATCTCGATACTTTTTTTATTTGATATTGACTTACACTCTATAAAAATGTTGCCTCAATACTTCATTTTTACTTGATACTTATTATATTCTAAAAAATATTGTTTCGATATTTTCTTGATATTAATTATTAGTATCATGTTAATCAAGTCAATGATTTTTTTGTCCGCCATTTTTAAACTTTCTCTTAAAGAGTGGGTAGGAAAGAATTTTTAAAAACTCTAAGAGTTACTTTGTAATTTCTCCCTTAATACTGTAGAAGAGAAAATATCAGAATTTGATGATGACGACGACGATGACCAACATACATATAACATAATTTATACTAATTTGTTATTTAAAAATATAAAATTACCTAAAAATAATATAGTATTTTTCTTGATCTATGTTTAATAAAAAATGTGAAAATTTTTTCAGTACGTAAGAAATAAAAAAAATTCAACTATTTTAATGATAAATACCATAATAGTTACATCTTAAATTTTAAAATTATATACTTAAAAATTAATTAAATATAATAATATGAACACTTGCTTCAATTTAATTAATTTACATTATTAAATAAATCTAAGCAATGAAAATTTACCAAGAAACAATAATTATTTATATTCTTATTATTATTTTTATATAATTTAATCTAAAATTTATTGTATAATAAAATTAATTTTTTATTAAAAAAATCAGGTAATTAAATTATTTTATAAAATAATTACATATGATTTTTTTTGTTAATTATTTTTAAAAAAATCAACCATGAACTATTAAAATAATTATACTTCCTCCATTCCATGAGAAGAGTTACATTTACTGTTTGCACGAAAATTATGAAATATAATATTTTAATATATTATGGATTGAGAGATATAATATTTTAATGTACAGTGTGTAAATGTATTAGTATGAGGAGGACCTCATGAAGAAATATTAATTATTTTACGTGGGCTCCATTTATAAAAAAATGTTTCTCTTGTAGCAGGACGTCCAAAATATATAAATGTAACTCTCATGGCGGGATGGAAAGAGTATTTATTAAGATAATAATATAAAATATGTAAGAAAATCAAAATTTATATGAATGGGTATTAATATAGTACATAACTAATAAAAATGCAACACTTTTGTTAATCGTAAAAAGAATTAAAAACTTTACTCATATTACAAATTAATCATTACCTTTAAGAAATTACAAAAAATTACCTTTAACTAATGTTCCAAAACGTACCTAATTTCTTAAATAAAAAAAACCCTACTTGTAATCACAAATTGGCTATATTTTGCTACAATATTTAAAAGTGGTGTTCTTATTTGCAATTTTCAAAAGTGGGGATTAATTTGTAATATGAATAAAGTTCGTGGTTTTTTTTTTCTTCTATTAACCTATTTTTATTTTTATTTATTTATTTATTTTTAAGGAGTAACCAAAATATGACATGTGTCTTTTACACAAAATTAAATAAAAACTAATACTAAACCTGGCCCAACTATATTAGTACTACAAAATAAAATCAAAATTTAAACATGATTTGCTCATAGTCAACAATTTCATACTCATTTGATTACCCAAATACCTCTCATTTAATTTACTTTGTAATTTAAACTACATGCAACATTAAAATTTTCATTAAATTTTACGATTAAAAAAACCATTTTAAATAGAAAAAATAAAATATAAATAAGTATAATGGCAAAAGCATATGTAAACATTTTATGCATTTTACATGCATTAAGGCATATCTTTAATCCACGTGGTTGAAGAGATAAAGAAGACTTACATGGCCAATAAGGTTATGCTCATGATCCTTGTGAAAAAATCCTCTATTTCTTTTACCACTTATAATTTCCAGCATTATAACTCCAAAGCTGAATACGTCTGACTTAACTGAGAACAAACCGTCTACTGCGTATTCTGGTGACATGTAGCCACTAAATTATCAAAGTTTATGAGCATTAGAAAGTTAAACATAATTATGGATGTATTTAGCTAATTAATAGAAGATTTAATCTTACTATGTCCCAACAACTCTGCTTGTGTTAGCCTCACTCTCAAGTGCTCCAAAAGATCTTGCCATCCCAAAGTCTGATATCTTGGGGTTCATGTCGGAATCCAGCAATATGTTGCTCGTCTTGAGGTCTCGATGGATGATCCGTAGTTGAGAATCTTTATGAAGATACATGAGTCCCCTAGCGATACCATTGATAATCTGAAACCGCTTGGGCAGTAATATGAATAAAGTTCGTGGTTTTTTATTTCATCTATCAACAATTTTCCTTTAGTTATAAGCAGTAATCTCTCATAGATCAAGTTTCTAAATTTTAATTTGAGGGGAAAAATCACAATTGATCTTGTAAGTATGTTCAATTCCAATTTTTTTTTCAATTTCAATTTTGGTCGTCTCTTGTTCAATTTTAGTTTTTCTTTTGTCCATTTTTAGTCTTTTTTTGAAATTTGGTTATTATTTTTAACTTTTAGTCCAAATAAATTTTGGATATTTTTTAACATAAAGGACTAATTTTGAAAAAAAAAAAAAGACTAAATTTGATAGGGAGACATAATTTGATCAAAAAGTACTAAAATTTGAAAAAAAAAAAGAGCAAAATTGAGAATTGTAAATAAAAAAGGACTAAAGTTAGAATCAGTTATACTTATAGGATAAATTGTGAAATTTATTGTGAATTTGATAGTGTCCTTACTGGATAAGATCAAGTCGAGACTTCTGTTAGGCATGTACTCATAAACTAACATGTTTTCGTGACCTTCAATGCAGCATCCTAGAAGCTTCACGAGGTTTCGATGTTGAAGTTTTGCAACAAAGATCACTTCATTCTTGAATTCATCCGCCCCTTGCGTCGACGTTTTGGATAACCGTTTCACACCTATTTCTTGTCCATCTTCTAGTGTGCCCTGTATATTAGTTAGATCATGCATGTTATTTCTACAATGTTATTCTCAAATAGGGAAAACAATAAAAAAGTGAGATTGAGATATTATGTTATTGGAGAATTAACCATAAATAAGAGGGGAAAAAAAGGAAAGAAAAAAAAGGAAAAAAAAAAGAACAAAAAGCAAGTGCTCTTAGCAGAATTCGATCTCGGCTTAATCAAGTCGAGATTTATCATTTGAGCTGAAAACCAATTCAAATACAACACTTTGCTAAAATAAACATAAAGCTAATATACATACATAAATGTATATATATAAATTTTGGGCCCTCGTCGGAGTGGGGCCTTGTGCGGCGGCACTGCCGGCACCGCTCCAGGGCTGCCCCTGATTGGTTGTCATACTTGTTAATTTTTTGGATGAAAATAGTTGCAATTTTTGTTTATAATGTAGGATTTTGGGAAAAAAAACACTGGAATTTTGAAACCATAAGACCTTTTTTTTATTAGCTTCTTTAGAGACCCAAAAAAAAAAGTATATTTCTGAAATAATTTGGCAAAAGCAATGTATTGCTAACCTTGTAAACTGGTCCGAATCCACCCTCTCCAAGCTTGTTGTCTGGTGAAAAGTTGTTAGTAGCTTTTGATATGGTGCTAAGGCTGAATAGTGGAAGGTCGCCCATATTCTCATCACGTTCTTTTTGCATTCCTACATATATAATATTTACATAGTTACATCATTTTGAGTCGAAGCTAGCTTGAGTCATAAATTTTCAGGAGTTTAAAATGAAAGAAAAAGCTAGAAAATTGATTTAGTTCCACACAATTTCGAAAGGTGTGAAACTAAATTGATTTTTTTTAATGCAAACATTTCGAATATAGTAAGAAATGTGTGACATGGGCACACCTCAATGCAACGTTAGACGTTTAGCCAAAGAGCCCCAAAATTTTTGGCTCATGTGCACGTGTATATAGAATTCCAACGATTTTATCAATTTCCGATAAATGACACAATTTCGAAAAGTATAGAACTCAATTATTATTATTATTATTTATTTATTTATCTTATTTTTACTTTCATGAGACAATTTCCAATAAAGTAAAAAGATGTATGAAATTTTTTTATTTAAAACTTAAATTTCTGCCCACCAAAATTACTGTTTAGTTAAATTACCTTCTTTCATCAGCTTGACATATATTTTCTTCCTCTTACAAATGAGCACTGCGAAGCACATCCCTAGGAAAATTCCCAGGAATGAGGTCAACCCCACAACTAGCTTTCTTCTTTTCTTTCTTCCGGAGTCTGTGACATTAATTAATGAATGAAAACTATATGAGTAGGAGTAATTGCATTACTTGTTATTCACATATTTTAATTTTGCGCTGCCATATATAAGACTCTAGGACAAATATAAACTCGCCTAAAATTTTCAGTTCTCTTTGTTTTAATAGAAAATAAGTTTCACAATAAAACTAAAATATCATTGTAAAATAAAAAATTTGCTGTAATATTAAAATATTTCTTCAATGGCTGGTAACAGTTTCCTCATTAATTCTTTAAACAAGCCAAGCATAGAGAAAAATACTCCCTCATGTTCAATGATAATTTTTCAATTTTCGTTTCGTTCATCCTATAACAAACTCCACCATAAAAAAAAAAAAAAACATTGCATCAATTCCCAACTTTAAAATACATATTAATTACAAAATCTACTATTTTCATCTAACTTACATACCATATTTTATATTTTTTCTTTTATTACATAAAAAGACTATATATATGGAGTATATTTTAAGGTTTTTTATAACACTCTTTATCTTGGTTATGCGAAGCAACTTGGAAGGGAGGAGTAATAATTATGTAAAGAAAGGAAGTAGTCACCTAATTCCGAAGAAGCCATTCTAATGTAAATATCTTGTCCTGCACCGTACACGACTTTGATATCAACCAGATCCGTAACCCAGATCAAGCACCCAGTTCCCCCGTTTGTAATATCCAAATTTGTGAAAGCCGTACACGAGCAATTTCTCCGACAAGCTTCCCTGCACTCTTTCAGCGTCATACTCCGATTAAACCACGAATAGTTGGTGTCGGGTAATTTAATGTCGGAATATCGTACGAACCCATCACTTGTGCAATCCAAAGGACTCCTCCGTACACACCCATTAAACCAATCTGCCCCCACCCATTCCTCCATGTATCTAGGAACGAATTTCTCGAGGCACCCGCATATGGGAGAGTTTGCCACGTTGCAACTCCCGTACGGACCGCACAGTCGGTACGTATCGCAGTTGTCTATTGGAGCTTTCAGGTAGGTTATCCAGTCCTTCGTACGGTCGACCCACGTCCACCGTTGTGCCACCCCACTCTGGTTCATTACAAACCTCGTAACCACAGACGAAGTGAGAAGCCAGTAGTGGTAGTAAACCTCTTTCTCATTCATCACTAACTCGAACGAGTAAATTGTATTATTTTTCAATCCCGGTATCCCACTGTACCCCACCCCGTTCCATGGTCCAGTTCTGTAGCGTTCGTTAGAACTCTGTCTGAGAATGGCTTGAGGGTAGCCGGTGGGGTCTAGGTGGTAGGTGAACTCTCCTGTCCCTGGATCATCACTCGATCTCCATGATGTGATGTAGTTTTCTCGACCGGTTACGAGGTTCTTCCCGAGCTTCATACCCGGTAACAGCGTGTCCGTCGGGTAATCAAAGCTCTGCCAAATGTACTCCTCCTCGTTTGCTTCTCTGATAACAAGGTTTCCCGAGTCGAGCAGCTGCGCGACCGGGCTTCCCGCAGCTGCTCGGGAGATGTTGGCATACCACACGACGGTGTAGTTGCCACTGATCAGAAGAGATAGAACTCCCGACTCAGTGAGTCTTAACACCGCGTCGGTTGCGTTAGTGAGTGGACGGTCTCTGTTGGCGACCCAAACGACGGTGAGAGACGGGATGTTCCGGTACCATATTCCGATATACCGATTCTTGGAATTACCGGGGCGGAAAAAACCCATCTCGAACTTTCCATTTGATGATACTAATTTATCACCATCTTTCATCATCTGGGTTGTATTTATGGTATCCAGTGCGTTGGTATTGATGATGATCGCTAACAGAGATGCGTGTATAAGAAGAAGGGCTATAGTTTCATTTGATCTGCTCATGTTTTTGGTTAATTCACAACTGTTTGCCTTAATAGTTAAATGAATTAAAATAATTAATTTTTCAATCTTGTGTAGCACAATATTAAGGCAATACCTGTGATGTGTAATTTCGTCTGTTTCCAGTTTATATTGACTTCGAAGAAATTAAGTCTCTCTGTGCAACCGAATACTTCACAATTACTCATACCATATTTTACATTTTACTTATTATACAAAAAGTAATAAATTATCCGTAAAGTAAAAAAAAAAAAAAAGAGGTGCGAAGATGAATAGGAGAAAGAGAGTATTAGAGGGAGATTTTATGGAATCGGGCCACTATGTTATATTAAAGAGATGTTTTTATGGAATTGGGACACTATGACTATGATTTTTTTTTTAAATTTAAATTTTATCATTATGTAATTTATATCCGATTCTTGTTGGAATTTAATAAAACCAAATTACATTTATTCTACATACCTCTTGCACACATCAACGTATACTCTTATCATAAATATCAATTTTACCTCATGCATATTAATTTAACATGTTAAATATATTCTTCTGAAATTCCCACAACAAATATGGATTAATATTATTAGTTAGATTTATTAAATTCAAGTACATAAATCAACAATTTTCATTCCTACTTAATAAAACTAAAATAAAATATTGCAAAAGTTACTCAGTGTCCGATTCCATAAAATATCTATTTAATATTAAATATTAACCTATTATTTTCCATGGGTCTAATTATTCAGAAGTTTCCGTTACATCTACGGCGAAATGAACACCATAACAATTGAATTAATATTAGTTGTTTCGTCAAAATAATACAGCTCAATTATGAAAAGGACAAAAGATTAAGATATATTTTCAATTTTATATTATTTTCCAAGCAATTTATTGCTACATCTTGACTCACAAACAAGAAAGACTTCACAAAATTAAGAGTATTAGATGATACACCTCCATTTTTGGTTGTCCCACAAAAGTTTGCATATTTAAAAAAAAACAAAAAGTAAAAAACAATCACTCTTCTCCATACACTTTATTTAAAAAAAAATTATCTTTACCTAACATACTTTATCATTTATATATTACATAAAAATACCATTATACCCCTAAAAGTTATCACTTTCTTAATCTCCGTGCCGGAAAGGGAGCGCAAACTTTTTCGGGACGGAGGTATTAAAGATAGTGAATCTCCACAGAATACGTAATTGATAGACAATCTCCACAAATTATGTAAATTTAATTTGTTCTCATAATTGTAGATATTGTAAGGATACACTTGTATGTATTTATACATCTTCAAACTATCAATACAATACATCAACAATTCTCATTATTCTACATGGTATCAGCCTAAAAAAGGCACAAGTATACCCTAATTTTCTTCTCTCAAATTTCTTCTCTTTTTCATATCAATGGCCGCCCCTACTCAAGATGTTCTTCCCTTCGCAACCCTTCTTCATATGGTGACCATTAAACTGAACTCATCAAACCTATGTTGATGGTTCCACTCTTTCCCCTTCTCCTCTCATAAAAGACATTACTAGTAATGACGTTGCGAACCCCGATTTCATTGCTTGGCGGAATACCGATCAACGTCTTCTCACTTTGCTCCTCTCATCTCTTACGGAGGAATCCATGAGTGAAGTACTCGGTTGTACTTCTGCCCAGGTTGTTTGGACATCTCTCGCTGCAGCCTAAAGCCATTCCTCAAAATCACGTGAACTTCGATTGAAAGATGATCTTCAACTCATGAAGCGTGGAATGCTATCTGTAGCTGACTACGGCCGTAAATTCAAGGCATTGTGTGATCAGTTGGCAGCGATTGGTCGATCAGTTGACGAGACAGACAAATCGCATTGATTTCTGCTTGGATTTGGTCCAGCTTTTACTAGTTTTTCTGCTGCACTCATGGCCATCTCTCCACTACCTTCTTTCATTGATCTACTCTCGGATGTCGAGACATTCTTTATGTTTCAACAATCCATGGAATCTTCCGGTGCTTCCCATGTAGCTTTTGCCACCTCTCATCAATCTTCAAAGCCAAACCCAAAAGGAAGAAATTACTCTCCTAGGTCCAATCGACCACCTGATTTTTCCCAAAATCGTACAAATTTGCCACCTTCAGGAAATATTGGACAACGTCCAAAACGTATTCCCCATTGTCAGATCTGTCGAACAACTGGTCACTATGCAGATAAGTGCACTGATTGCTTCAACACTACTTCAGGCTCCTCTAGAGCACATCTTGCTGAAGCCTTTCAATCAGGTTGTTCACTTAACAACACTACTGCTTTCGACTGGTATCTAGACATGGGCGTGACTTCACACATAACTTCTACACCCGCTTCTCTTTCCGAACGTCATGAATATTCCGGTAATGAGCAGGTTTATGTTGGTAATGGTGCTCCTCTCTCTATTACTCATATTGGAAATATTAAACTGAATTCACAACTTGATTTGTTGGATGTTTTAGTGGTGCCTCACATAACCAAAAATTTACTCTCGATAAGTAAACTAACTAATGATTTCCATGTGGATGTTATTTTTACTAATAATTCTTTCGTTGTTCAGAATTGAAAAACCAAGGTTCCCATAGCCACAGGTCGACGTGAACATGGACTATATATCTTGGATCGGGGACAATCTACTCTAGTTGCATCTTTAATTAAAAATAAATTACGTGCTTCATATGAGTTGTGGCATGCTAGACTAGGCCATGTAAACATTGATGTCATCAATACTCTACGTAAATTAAGACATCTGCATGTCACTTCTATATTGCCAAAGCCTTCGTTTTGTGCCTCTTGTTAGATTTTGAAAAGCAGGTGATTATCATTTTCTCTTAATAATAAAAGAGCCTCTCACATTTTAGATTTAATTCATTGTGATCTATGGGGTCCCACCCTATTACTTCTTCTGCTGGTTTTCGTTACTATGCCATTTTTATGGATGATTTTTCTAGATTTTCATGGTTATTTCCTTTAGTTGCCAAATAAGATTTTTATTTGAATCTTGTGAAGTTCATTAAATTGGTTGAAAATCAATTTAACAGATCCATCAAAAACTTTTCAAAGTTCAAAACTTTAGTTCTAAATAAAGGCATTCATCACTCAATTTCTTATGCCTTGATCCAACGCTATCCCGCATCTTTATATCCCATCATGCTCAGTTTGATGAGACTTGTTTTCCATATGCCTCTCATAAGCCTTCATCGCATATCACTGACAGTTCTGAATTTTTTGAACCAACATCAACAGTCCAAATAAATGCTCATGCTCCCACTTCCATCAGCCTGTCAACCTCAATATCCTCTCCAACCAATTGTTTTTTTTGCCCACCTGAACCTATTCAACAACTTGCAGTTGAGCCTCCTGATCATCCTCCGAATGAAAAGTCAACCCTCAACAGCATGTCGAAAGGCTCCAGCCTATGGCTTCCCGACCACAAATCTCTACTCATCCAATGCAGACTCACTCTCGTTCAGGTATCTTTAAACCTAGTCACATTGTTGATATGACTGTTTCTCCTTTATTTTAGGCTCTTCAAGTGTCAACCATTCCCAAAGGTTTTGAAAGTGCTGTTAAACACTCTCAATAGGTGGCTGCTATGGATGAGGAAATGGATGTTTTACGAAAAAAATTCCACGTGGGTTCTTATCCCTCGTCCCCCAGATATCAATATTGTTGGTTTAAAATGGATTTTTCGAACAAAATTCTTATCAGATGGGTCCATTGATCGCCATAAAGCATGTCTTGTGGCTCAAGGATTCACTCAGGTGCCGGGTCTTGATTATAGTCATACCTTTAGTCCGGTTGTCAAAGCATCCACTGTCCACATTATTCTCGCTCTTGTTGTTTTGTACGACTGGCCATTACATCAGCTAGATGTTAAAAATGCATTTCTCAACGGTGTTCTCTCTAAATCGGTCTACATAGAGCAACCTCCGGGATACGTAGACCAGATCCACCCTGATCACGTATGCTTTCTCCGGAAGTCTCTTTGTGGTCTCAAGCAAGCTCTACGTGCTTGGTATCAAAGACTCTATGATTTTTTAATTTTTATTTGATTTAAGGACAGAAATTCAGGCACCTCCTTATTTATCTATCGGAAAGGCTCATCTGTTTTATTCTTACTAGTTTATGTGGATAACATTGTCCTGACTGGAAATTCTTCTGTTCTTCTCAAAAGCTTTATCAACCGCCTTCATCGTGAGTTTGCAATCAAAGATCTTGGCAAACTCTCATACTTTCTTGGTTTGGAAGTAACATATACTCAAAGTGGTTTATTTCTCACTCAAGGAAAATATGCACATGATATTCTTTATCGTTTTGATATGTTTGATAGCAAGCCTATTGTAACTCTTTTAGCGCCAGGTGATTCTTTTACACGTGATGGCTCCCCCTTCTTGGATGTAACCAAATATCATTCACTACTTGGGGCTGTACAATACCTCACCATTACCCGTCCCGATCTTAGCTTTGCAGTAAATCACTTGAGTCAATTCCTACAAGCTCCAACGGATGTCCATTTTCAGGCTGCAAAACGAGTTCTTCGTTATATTAAAGGATCGCTTTCTTTTGGAATCTCTTTCATTCGAGGACCTAGCCCCACCTTGATTGGTTATTCCGATGCTGATTGGGCTCGATGTTTGGACACTCGTCGTTCTACTTATGGTTATGCCATATTTTTTGGAGAAAATCTAATTTCTTGGAGCGCTCGAAAATAGCCCACAGTTGCTCATTCTAATACTGAGTCTAAGTATCGTGCCATGGTTAGCACCGCATCTTAAATCGTTTGGATTACTCACCTCCTCAACGACCTCGGAGTTTCGTTGCCTTCGACGCCAATCCTCTACTGTGACAATAATAGTGCTATCTTAAGTCAAAATTCAGTTGCCCACAAAAGAGCAAAATATATTGACATAGATTACCATTTTGTGCGTGAACTAGTCACTTCAAGACGACTTCAAACAAAATACGTCTCTTCATCCCTCCAAATTGCTGATATATTCATAAAAAGTCTCTCCCGCTCACAGTTCATTTTATTACGATCCAAGCTTCGTGTTGGTGCTCACCTCACGTCGCGCTTGAAAGGGGTATTAGAGATAGTGAATCTCCACAGATTACGTAATTGACAGACAATCTCCACAAATTATGTAAATTTAATTTGTTCCCATAATTGTAAATATTGTAAGGATACACATGCATATATTTATACGTCTTCAAACGATCAATACAATACATCAACAATTCTCATTATTCTACAGGAGGGAGTAGGTTTTATTGTAGCATAAATTTCTGTGTTGCATTTACATTCATTTGATTGGATCTTTTGGTGCTGAATATATCTTCTTATCTAAATATTCAGTGTCTGCTTTCTATATGAAAATTTTTTCCCTCGTTTTCAGTTGAGTAAATTTTTTTCGTAATTAATTTTTATTGTTAAATCGTATTGGTGATGAAAGTACTCGATCTCAAATTTCGACATTAGAGGAGTATTGCTAACACTACTAGAAAATGGAGTAATAACGATTAAAATTTAGCTGCAAAGCAGATTTCGTTGCTAAATTCAAATAATTTGTGAAGATTTAAAACATTTTGTTGCTAAGTTGACAAATATCTTAAAATTAAATAATAAATTTTCATTTTAGCGACAATAAATAATTATTCATTGCTAAACTTTGCGATTAATATTCTGTGATTCATTGCAAACCTTTATACTTTCGATCAAAATTAATTGCATTGTTAACGTTTTCTACGATAGATCAAATTTTATCGCTATCAAAATGATATAATAAAAATGCACTATAATTTTCCGACAAACTTAAAATTTAATTGTTATTTTAGTGACAAATGATATATTTCGTCGCTAATTTAGCAACAAAAATTATACTTCAGTCACTAGCTAAGAGAATTTTTATTTTATAAGGAAAATAATTAGCATTTTCACTTAGCAACTTATCAAACTACGAAATATTATTAAAATAAAAAGAAAATAAGAAAGAAGACAAGGATATAAATATGTTATGAAGATGGCATAGCTAAAAAAGGGCCAAACAGGCGGCCCAAAATAGAAAGCCCAAGAAATAGCTTAAAAAGGAATAGAGATCAAGACTAAGGTTTTTACTTTGCTGGAAGTCTACTCCAATCCTATTTACTTGCAACATCCCAAATTTTCGTAGAGTCAATCTGAGCTTGTTTTGCTGTATCCGAACGAGTAACCGGCTTAGAAGCGGGAATGTAAGTAATGCCTTTTCTTCTTGATTTTCCTCCTTTTAGTTTTATGGCACTATTTTCAAGGGTAGGAAAGTTATCATCCTTCTGCATAATCGGATTCTCAACCGATTCAGATTCAATAGGAGCCTTTTCATGCACTTCTCTAAAAGTATCCAAGCCCTCGTCATCCATTTTGTCCTTGTCAAAAACCAGGAGGGGCAGATTAGTTGGGGCGGCATCTTGCACCACCGATGTAGGTATTGGATTGTATACTAAAAGTCTAGCTTTTTAAATGAACAATGTTTTGACAATATTTAAAATGAGAATCATGTGATCAAACATTTTGCATAATTGTTTATATATTGTTGCAAAAGTCCATTTACTTTATACTGTAGATAATATGGTGTGCGACGTCACATGGAAGATCATATTATCGGCTCCTTATAAAGTATAAACAAATATTCACAACTGAGATAGACGGAGACTATCTATCGGTATGATTGTAGTGTGATTTGGTATTAGTCTGTCTTGACTATAAAATTGCACTAGTTCACTTTATGTGTATTGAATATGACCTCCGTGAGATTGTTCGATTTATACTGACTATATAATAGAACTTGATCTCTGTTATTATGGATGTTCGTACTCTTAATTCCTATACAATAACCTCGACACATAAGCCAGTATTTATTTCCCTGATTCATCAATGGGTGAGATTTAATTATTAAATCAATATACTTGGTGAGTTAGGAGATTATGTTGTCTCTATGGTATGCTGTTGATTATAGAAGGAATCTGTGTCCTAACAGAACTGTTTGATGATGTCCCTTTGAGGAGCTCATAATGATTATCATATAAACCCTGCAGGTGGATTTATTCCGGCATGATAATAAGGTTGAGGGGTACTACTCTCGGTACATATATTAATTAATTGAGTTGTCAGTAATTTAATTAATTAATGGGTATTGAATCTTAAACACGGGGAGACTAACGGGCTCATAATAAGAAGGAGCTCATAACGTAATTGGGATTAGAATGGCCGTGCAATAATATTTCTTTAGTTGATTGATTTATTATTATTGGACTTAAGTATAAGTTTTGGGCTAAACTTGGATGCATGCTTCGGCCCAATAGGAGGCCCAAACCCTAATTTCTCCTCTTGGTCCCTGTTGTAGCCTATAAATAGCCAATCTCAGCAGTCAATAATCATACTTGACACTCCAAAAACATGAAAAATGAGAGAACTATAGATTGAGTTCGTCTTGTACATCGTTGCCAAAACAACGTCAAGACGTGGCTTAGGAATACAACAGAAGATTGGAAGGTTGTTTGCTGCTGCTGTTCGTCAACTTTCACGATTTTTCTAAAATCTTGTGGAACTCCAAACTGTTTGTTGATACAATATTGGAAAGCCACGGAAGAGATGATCGTTTTGGCATGTAGATCTCTCAAATCGGAGATCGGATGAGGAAGTTATGCCCAAAATCGTGAGGCTGCGCATGCTGCCAGTGAGAATCTTTCTTCTTCAGCATACTCTGGTGAAAGGTAATACAATTCTACACTTTTTCTTCCGCTATTGTAGAAACAGTTCATATTAACCAAAAGATCCAAACGCCATCAATTTGTATCAGAGCGTAGATTCTATGGCTAAACGTGACACGTTAGGCTTGGGTTTGAGTGGAATGTGTGATATAAGGGGTTTTAGAACTTGTTTCTTGTTATTCACCCTAATTGAACACGACGGCACACGTTGTACCACGGGTATGATCGGCTACATAATTGAGCGGTGGTGTGAAAGGATGATGTGTCCACCGGCGAAGGGCACAGGTTGTGCCTATGGTGACACGACGTGCAAATCGACGCGCTGCACGGATATTGGGTAGCAATTTTTGCGGTATTCCACGGCATGAAATAGGCTGGCGATGACAGAGTTGAGATGGCAGGCACGGTGATGGGGCTGTCGGTGGATGGTTGTCGCTGGTGGTTGGCACAACCATCGTAAGGCCGCGGGGCTCTTGCACGGGTGATACTATCCATCGCCGTTAGCACATGATCGGCTCACAGCAAGAGGCTATTGGATGATAGCAACAATGAACGGCGGCACACATCATGGTGCGTGAATAATCAATTTCCAAGTGGGTAGGTTTCTTCCTCTTTCCGATCAAGTCTGCAATAAATTCAGGTCGGGTCAGCATGTTTTCTGGGTGAGTCTTCCCCACCTGCTGGTCTGGGACGAAGGCTGGATGATGCGAATGTAAGAATGCAGGCATGCACTCTGACTGATGATCGTCGCTGATCATCAGCACGATCAACGGGATGCATGGTGCCTGCAGTGCAGATCGTCGACAACAGTCTTATACGACGACAGGTAGTCAGTGATGGCTTGTCAGCAAATCGCAACTAAACAACATTGGTGGGCATGGGGCTGTGATGAGAGTGGAAATTTATATCTTTTCGGTCTCATAATACCTTGTTTTTGTTAAGGAAAGGCCATATATTCGTGTCGGATTGCGTAGCTTATGTATTTTACATGATTATGGTGCTACTAATGGATTTTATTGAGTTTTGAAGGTTAAAACAGGGTAGAAATGAAGCAGGAATGAAAACGAGCAAGAAACAGGGCTGAAAAGACCCAACTCGAGTTGTAACATGCAACTCGAGTTGCAACACGACTTGCAACACAAGTCGAGTTGGGGTCCAAAACGTGTCCATAATCGACCAGAGAGCTTACTCGAGTTGCAAGGTCCAACTCGACTTGCAACTCGAGTTGAGTAGGGGGCAGAGCAGCGTCCAAAAATTATCCAGAGAGCTTACTCGAGTTGCAAGACCTTACTCGACTTGCAACTCGAGTCGAGTTGGGTCCCGAAGGCAGTCCAGTTTAAGAGCATCGCAACACGACTTGACAGGCGAGTGCACAACTTAGCAACACGACTCGTGTTAGCTTACTCGAGTTATTTTTCAATGTAACACTGGTCGTGTTGCCAACTCGAGTTGGGTACCCCAACTTGTGTTGGGTTATTTTCGGCCAAAAATTAGGATTTTTAATTTCTTGTGTGTAAAGAAGTGAAAAAATAGCCCAGTAGAGTCAGTTTTCGTGGCTCACGATATAAAAGGGGGATTAGAACACTTAGAGAGAGGGACCGATCATTCACCACAAAAACACACCGTGAATTCAATTCACGCTCCATCCATCCATCCACCCACTCACATCAGAATCCATCCATCCATCCCATCACATCGGTCCGGAGGAAGAATCAAGTGCGGTTGAGAGAGCAATCCAATCGGAGAGACGGAGAAAACCTTAGAGCAGTTACTTCGCTCTTGATTCAATCTCGAATATTCCTTACTTTTATTAATTTTGTTAATTGTTACTTAAATTCTTTAGTTATTAATTCATTTGAACACTTGGAAATTGGTTATATAATAATTCTAATTAAAGAGTAATAGAAAATAAATAAATAATCAATTGTCTCAGTGGGAACGATATTAATTTTAACTGGGGTACTTGCCATTGCAATTGACATCCCTACACTTGGGGATTTTAATTGAGGTGCGCAAAATTAGCCTAACAAGTTTATGGCGCCGCTGCCGGGGATGGCTTAATTATTTATTTTTTTATTACTAATTTAATTAGGATATTTTTAAATATATTCTGACTATTAATTATCTTTGAGGTACATGAGATGGATGAAATATTGAAAATCTATGAAAATCAAAATTCGCTATGGTTTTGATTTTCCAGCGAATCAAGTTCCATCTCCGCTTTACAATCAAGTCAGATATGAAGATGAATGGTCTTGTGCTTACAATGCAAATTCATATTAACCTTATCAAGAGAACACTTATTCTGGATCGACCGGAGTTTCCCAAGGATTACAAGACGCGTTTGATACTTCCATCAAGATGCATGAAGAAAACATGGGAAGTTTGGAAGCTCTAGAAATAAAGATGAAAGTTGCATCGCAATATAGGAAAGTTGCATCGCAGGAGTTTCATGAAAGAACGAGAGAGATAAACAATCTTCTTACGAACATCTCTTCAAGTTTAACTACTCAACTTCAACGAGAGGAAAGAATGGATGAAGAGGAGTTTGAGGAAGATATTGTTGTTCCATTGTGCCCTGGAATGCAATTTGAAGGTCCTTCGTTGTTGTTTGAGGAAGAAGAAGTCAAAGAGGAGTCCACTCGATTAAGTCAAGTGGCTCCACTCAAATTGAGCTATCTACTGGAGATAATTTTTGAGGCAACAAAAGAGATTGATAAAGAATTTGAGGATGTTAAAGAAGAAAAGAAAGAAGATAAGCAAAGTGAAGAAGCAACCGAAGAGGACTTGAAGAATGAAATGAGCATTTCTAAACCTTTAAACTCTTTAAGTTGCATTGATATTAATGATATTATTTCTGTTGATTTTGTTTCACCTTATGATTCCTTACATATTCTTAGGTATAAAAAGGAGTTAGAAGAGAAGTTGAGAATTTTCGTCGGAAGAAGGAATAAGTGGTGGAGTAGAATGAAGAGGTTGATTAAATTTGGTCTTAACATGGTTAGCAAGGTCAAGATAAATTTTAAGAATGCCAATGAGGCCATCCCTCACCATAAGTATTGGATTGATGAAGAAGCACATCGATTAGAATACGATGGCAAGGATGAAAGATATCCATGGTCATTCCGATGAGCTTGAGGTATCCGTCGTGACTCTCCGACGTTAAACATGAGCGCTTGTTGGGGGCCGACCCTCCCATTTTATTTGCTTTATTGAGTCTGTGTCAATGTAGTAATTTTATTAGGTGTTGTTCGACTATGGTATACACTTCTTTACAAACTTATGCACTTACTTCGTTTGATCTAAGTTTGGGGAGGATACGTGTACACCTGTGTCTTGCTGCACCAAAGTAAAGTAGCTTCATTGTGTTGTGTGCTTGGATGATTAATTTTTTATGATTTTTTGGTATTTTTGATTTATTTGATTATATTGAGAGGTCGATTTTTTTGTGATTGTCCAGGTGTGTGCCATTTGTGTGTTTTTGTTGTGTGTTTTTTCTAGTTTAGTGTGGTTATTTTTGGGTTCTTGAGGATGATTGTTGGATCTTTTTATTGGCACTTGATTGAATTGAAATTGTGATTAATTGATAATGTGGTGTTGTGGTATAATGGTGATAATCCAGCTAGATGTGTACTTGGATGTTGGAATACTTAAGATTGTTGCATGTATTAAAGTTGGTTCATAAACCTATGAAGGAGTGCTCGTTATTCCGTTAAACCCATGTGAGATTTGAGCTTTGAAAGATCATGAAATTACACATGATTGGTTTTATTCTTGAGAGCTTCATTCACATGCGTGTATTCTAGAACTTGACTCTTAATCTGCTTAAGACTAGATGATTGATTAGATGATGGAAAATGATCTTAGGTCATTTTGTTCTTTATTGAGTCACAAGCCAAATATTTATCCTACCTTGTAATTTAATCCATAGTTCCCGTTTGAGCCTATAAGCGTTTTTCGTTGGAAACCTATGAAGATAGCCAATTTAATCCTCTAAAAGCCTTTTTAATTCCTATCTTAGTAGATAATTAAAGGAGTAAGGTTGGTGTTATGTGAAGAAAATTGGAAAGATAATTGTTGGTGGAAGTGATTGAAGATAAAGTATGGTTAAAAACTTGCAAAAAGATGGGGTAGTGCCCGAAATTTGTACCCCAATTATAGAATAGTGCCTGAAACTAGTACCCTAATTTAAAAGGAAGAGAAAGAGATGAAAAGAAGACGTTGAGCTTGAAAGTAATGGGAGAATTGAAATGATGAAAACAAAAAGAAGAAGAGAATGAGATTGATTTGTCAAGAAAATGTGGTGATAATATATCTCTACTGTTGATTCTCTACTAGTGATCGAGTCACTTATCCCATATTTACCTACCCTTGTCCAAAGAGCCAACGTTACAACCCTTAGCAAGTCCTTTGTGATTCCATCGTTAAGTCTTACAGATTAGTGGAGAGTTTAGATAATTGTCAAGCTTATGGTTACGTGTGCATGTAAATTGATTTGAGTGCATATATTTTAGCCTTGAAAGTGTACATCTCACACTTGAGCGATGAGTGTAAACACTATCTGTGAGAGTGGATGATGAGCATTTTGAAATAGGAAGTGACTAATTTGATGTGCATGTTCAATTGAATAGTAATTTTAGCATTTGAGTATATTATCTTGGGTTGGATTAATATGATCCCTTATTTGCTGTAGAATTTCAACTCTCATTTCTCTCTTGTCTTGAATTCGTTGTTCGGGGACGAACAACATGGTAGTTTGGGAATTGATGAGAGTGGAAATTTACATCTTTTCAGTCTCATAATACCTTATTTTTGTTAAGAGAAGGCCATATATTCGTGTCGGATTGCGTAGCTTATGTATTTTACATGATTATGGTGCTACTAATGGGTTTTATTGAGTTTTGAAAGTTAAAACAAGGTAGAAATGAAGCAGGAACGAAAACGAGCAAGAAATAGAGCTGAAAAGACCCAACTCGAGTTGCAACACGACTTGCAACACAAATCGAGTTGGGGTCCAAAATGTGTCCAGAATCATCCAGAGAGCTTACTCGAGTTGCAAGGTCCAACTCGACTTCCAACTCGAGTCGAGTAGGGGACATAGCAGCGTCCAAAAATTATCCAGAGAGCTTACTCGAGTTGCAAGGCCTTACTCGACTTGCAACTCGAGTCGAGTTGGGTCCCGAAGGTAGTCCAGTTTCAGAGCATCGCAACACGACTTGACAGGCGAGTGCACGACTTAGCAACACGACTCGTATTAGCTTACTCGAGTTACTTTTCAATTTAACACTAGTCGTGTCGCCAACTCGAGTTGGGTTATTTTTGGCCAAAAATCAGGATTTTTAATTTCTTGTGCGTAAAGAAGTGGAAAATAGCCCAGGAGAGTCATTTTTCGTGGCCCATGATATAAAAGGGGGATCAGAACACTTGGAGAGAGGGACCGATCATTCACCACAAAAACACACCGTGAATTCAATTCACGCTCCATCCATACATCCACCCACTCACATCAGAATACATCCATCCATCCCATCCCATCGGTCCGGAGGAAGAATCAAGTGCGGTTGAGAGAGCAATCCAATCGGAGAGACGGAGGGAAGACACAAGCCACGTGATACTAGGGTTTTGTTTTCTTTTCTTAATTTCTTCTTTTGTGATTTTGTTATGTACTCCCTCCGTCCCATCCAAATAGCAACATTTTACTATATTGGGTATCCCATTCAAATTGCAACATTTTCCCATTTTAGTAAAAAAAGTACACAAATGGCCTACCACTACCCATCACATCTCTCTAATACACCTACTCACTTTACATAAGATAATAATACTCCTTAATCTACGAGCAAAAAGCAAATGTAACTCTTTGCCCGGGACGGAGGGAGTATTTGATAGCCATGAGGGTTGTTTGTGACCTCATGGGCTAAAAACTTTTTACATTTCTAAGGATTGAAGGTTAGGGTAGTTGATTTGGAACCCTAGACAAAGTATTGTGATTTCATGCTATTAAGATTCTTATTTATTTGATTTATTTCAGATTATATTATATGTTTGTAACGTCTTCATAGCATGCTATTGATATTACATGTGATGCTTGGTATGTAGTGTTAGCTTGTGTGCATTCATACTTAATATTGTCTGTTTGCTAGGGATTATAGTAGTTTGCCCGTGAACACGATTAAGGGCTGGTAAATAAGATGTTTGATTATCTTAGTGGAACAATGCAATTAGGAAATCAAGTAGAAAGTGAATAAGTTTGAGTATTACTTTCAGAGAATATATGTTAGTCGAATTGGCCATCCGCAGGTTTTATAAAATTCACCTTATTAGTATCTAGGAGGAGGTTCAAAACTGTTCGTGCATCATCTTATGATGTATTTTCATTGAAATAGCATGAATGAACAATAGGACGTCTAGAAAACCAAATCAATTGCACTACACCTGAAACCTTAGAGCTGTTACTTCTCTCTTGATTTAATCTCGAATATTTCTTGCTTTTATTTATTTTGTTAATTGTTACTTAAATTCTTTAGTTATTAATTCATTTGAACACTTGGAAATTAGTTACATAATAATTCTAATTAAAGAGTAATAGAAAATAAATAAATAATCAACTGTCTCAGTGGGAACGATATTAATTTTAACTGGGGTACTTGCCATTGCAATTGACATCCCTATAGTTGGGGATTTTAATTGAGGTGCGCATAATTAACCTAACAGGCTGGAAGCGGCGATCGGTAGCCACTATCGACACAACTGCCGACAGTGGACGGCGCGAATGGGAAAGCGAGCGGTACGATCACACGGTGTTCTTCAAGGCTGCCAGTACGATTGACTTGAACTACCGGCATGAGTTGTGCCGACGTGGAGTCAAAATGACGTGCTGCTGGATGAGAGCACGTGCAGCACGACACATGGCAGCTGCCGGCACGACCGCATGGGGCGGGCGGCATGAGTCGTGAAATGGCATGTTTTTTCGGTAACAGAAACGTGTGTGGTGGTGTCTATGGTTTCGGTAGTTCGTGCTGATGAATTACTTAGCACACAAGGCACCCGTTTAATTACTTGGAGTGTTGATCAAGTCAATCTAATTTTGGCAATTTATTTCTTTATATATAACTGCTATAATTCTTTTATTTGTCAATTATTGTTATATATTTGGATGCATGTTCCTTTTGATTTACTGCCTTATTTGCCGTAATAGAAGCATGCTGTGTTGCGCATTATATTTGATATATGCATGCAAAAACCCTCTTGTTAAATAACTAAGTGGGAGAGGGATTGGTCAATAAATCCCGCAGTCTCTATTGTTGATTTATTGTGTGATGCAAGTAAGCTTATGAGCCGGCTATAGTGCCTTCCTCCCCAACGGATGAGTTTTTATTTGTGGATCACTAGAATAAATTTTATTAAATAATTATTATTTGTAATATGATGCACATGAACTTATGGGTCGGCTATAGTGCCTTTCTCTCCAACGGATGAGTTTTATTTACCGATCATTGGTACAAATTAATAATTAATGATTGTAGGAAATTATTGAGGGCGTGTGGACTTCTCCAACTATAAAACACACAAACTTGAATAGCGTACCTAGTATCAAATAATGGTATACACTTAGGTGCAATTAATATGTATCCTCCCAACAGAGTCACTACTATTAAATTGCATGGTTAAAGTACAACCGACTATTAATCATTGAGTCATGAGGTTAATTATGACATATGGAATTAATGGGTTAAACCTTCTCTTATAAATGTTAGGGTTTGTATACGTTCACACTAACTTGGGATGCAAATTCACGGTTCTTGAGATGTCGGTGAATTTATTTTATATTGTTTATTGAGGGAATCAATATAAAATTTAAATTCAAATTATAACGGATGTCATGAAATTACTATGAAGATGTTACGAAGCATATAAGCAAGTCTTAATAAAATAAATAAGATCAGAATATCCACTGCACAAAATCCAATCTTTGGTCTAGGTTCCCAAATCAATCAAATCAAACCATCAAACCCTAGAACTGTATAAAAATTAGCCCATGAGGTTACAAACAACACTCATGACTATGCAATTCATACCAAAAATCAAGATAAAAGGAAGAGAAAGATAAGAACAGTGAAACCTTAGTGTAAGCGTAAATCTGCATTCCTTCTTCATATCTCCGATCATTCGATCTCCCTCAATTAGCACTTGGAACCACTTGAAGATGGATGGAAGATGAAAATCAGATGTGAATCTGATATGTGTGGGTTAGAGGCGTGAATTGATGATGGGCTGTGGATGGGTTCTCTCCAATTGTGTGTATATCTCCCTTCTTATGTCTTGGACTGTTGTAGGGCTTTTTTCGCGTCGAATTCTGGCCAAATCGCAATTTGAATGTTGTAAATACACTGCAAAATCAAACAAACCGCGATTGGGCCCGAAATTAGGTAGGTCAGCACCCAGCTCGAGCCGAGTCTAGATGTTGCTGAGCGGTACCAATCCATATACGGATGAAAAGCTGATGTCCCGAGGATTTCGTAAGACCCCAGCTCGGCGAAAATTAGCTGCTGAGCGACTTTAGCTCGCCCTAAGCTGCTTCCCGAGCGGTATGTCGAGCTGGTAACTGCACTGCATGACTTTACCGTTTCGAGCATAACTTCCTCATACGGACTCGGATTTGAGTAATTTTTATGCCAAAACGATCCTCTCTTTCATGGATTTCCAACCATATATCACATGATCAATTTGGAGTTCTATATGAATATAGAAAAATTATGCAATGTGAACATGTATTTTTCATCATTCCTTCACACTTTCACTCTTCATTCCAACTTTGAACTTTTGATCATGTTTTACCCTTCAAAACTCAACAAAATACCTTAATAGCATCTTAATTATGCAAGATATGAAAATCACGCAATTCTAAACAAAATCATGGCCATATTCTATCAAAAACAGTTGTAATGTGAGACCTAAAATACGTGAAATTCAACTCTCAACAATACTGCTGAGGTTTTTAGCATAATTTCATAGAAAAATCGGACGGAAGTGCTCAGAATTTGAAAATATGGATTTTAAGGCATTGCTCGACCAAAAAAGAGCTTGCTCGACCAAGATCAAGTTGATCGAGCAATAATGGAAAAGTCGAGCAAGACGTGAAGAAGAAGTTTTAGTTTACAAACATGCTGCTCGACTGTTGCTCGACCAAGGGCCCTGATGAGCGTTTTCTCAACACACAACTTTAATCCCCAAGTATGAAGGATATCAATTATAGTTTCGAAGGTGACCAAGTTAAATATCAAATCCACGGGACGGTTAAATATCACTTTAATTACGTTCTAGTAGATTAGGACTATGTTGAGAATTGTAATTTATTGGTTTGTAAACTAAGTAACGAGTAAAATAGCAAATAAGTAACAATAACAAGAAAATAGTAGTTGTGATCAAATAAGATGATAGGTAGTTCGTCAGGCCATCCAGTTTCATTCGTTAATTTATGCTTTCGTGTGTCGATGTCCGACTCTGTCTTGTGATTTATGGATGCATCGCTAGACCATGCATATCTATTCTATAGACACAAATAGATAAGCTTTTGACACGTGTGAGTATCCTCAGAGCAAGACGCATACTTTACCTCCCTTTCTAGGTACTATCATAATCAATTATTTCCCGTGCACTTAGTACTCTAACCCGATTTGATCTCTCTTTATAGGTACTATAAAGTTATATTCTTTATCCTACTTGTTAACCCGAATTCAATTCAATTAACAAACATTCATATAAGACAGTTCTAATAAGACTTCGGAATCCCTTCACTTAGAATTATAACAATGAACCCTGCTCATTAGTGAACGCACTCAACCAATAACCATGTTATGCATTCAGACTCTACACAACGATTATTGATGCACAAAACAACTATGAGTATGGATTAAAAACGTGCTATCTTATATAAACTAAACCACAAGTAGTGTTTTACGGAGTATACACACGAAATACAAATTTAACTCATGAAACCTTCATAACCCTAGAACTACTGAAGTGGCTCTAGCCCATGATTGATCTAGGAACAATCATGATTAGATAGACCGATCTTACTTGAATCTCTAGCCGAACCTCTGTCTCAACCCTCCTACTTTTCTCTAACGATTCACGATCTTAAGCTCTTCGTACATGAACGAGATTTCTCTCCTTTCTTGCCTGCATGAGCCTTCTTTTATACTTGTAATCACGTCTCTAGGGCTTGGAATGGGCTTTTCAAGTGATCCCACGCGTTTTGGCCTCGAAAAATCAGGATAAGGTAAGTTTCCACATGTAGGTTCGACCTCGTCAAACAGGTCGAACCACTGGCCACAGGTCGAACCCAAAGTCGAACCCCGCTACTGGAAGAATTCTGCACTGGTTTGACCTCTTGAACAGGTCAAAACTCTCATGACTTGGTCGAACCCCAGGTCGAACCTCATCACTGGACAATTTCTGCTCTTGGTTCGGCTAACCGTCAGGTCGAACTCCCAACGTCGTGGTCGAACCCAGCTTCTCACGAACTGGTTCGACCATGGTTTGACCTGATGAACTGGTCGAACCCCTTGAGTCGTGGTCGAATCTACTTCCTGCACTTCTCCAACACTGGTTCAACCTGCTGGAGAGGTCAAACCCTCCTCCAACAGGTCGAACCCACCTCTTTTCTTGGCGGTTCGCATGGTCTCGACTTCGTCTCTTCGATTCTTGGCACTTCCACTCTGTTTTTGCTATGAAAACCACTCAAATAGCTCCACCAACACCTGATTCATGCTAATTCACAATATATATAGGTTTTCCACCTATTTCCATATCAAAACTCTCCAAAACTAGCACAAAACATGGTGCCAAACTTGTGAATTTACACACTCATCAAACCCCCAAACTTACGTGTTGCTCGTCCCGAGGCAACCAAATCAAACCACAGGAGCGTGTATAATTCACCAAGATTAAGTACAACACATATCACACATGCAACTTCATTAAATCAAACAAGTATTAATTGCTTCATATATATCACTCATGCAAAACCAATCCAATCACACATCATTCGGAGTACTAAGTAATCTAGCTCACAAGATAAGTATTTATTCTCTTTCACTCAAGTGCGTGAGGCACTATATAGGTTAACACTCATATCAATCCATATTCACGCGTAACCATAAGCTTGGCAAAGGTCTCAAAAATCAACTTATAATCAACTCTTCACTAGGATCACAAAGGACTTGTTTTTGGGTTATAATGTTGGCTCTTTGGAAAAAGGTAGGAAAATTTAGGTAAAGTGACTTAAGACACTAGTAGAGAGTTACCTTGGAGGTTCTTGATTTATACTTCTTACAGCAAGTTCTCCTCCAATGTCTCCTCTTCTTTTCATGGATTTTCCTTCTTTTCCGTGCATCAACATCATCTCTTCGTTGGACAGCTCGGGTACCAGTTTTAGGCACTACCCTTCTTCTCTTGTATAGGCCATCAGCTGTTAAGCTTCATGCACTAAGTATAAAATCTATCGGGGTACCAGTTTCAGGCACTACCCCTAAACAAGATTTAACCATATTATTTTCATCCAACCATATTCTATCTTCCTCTTTCTTCTTGCAACACTTACTCACCTCCACTCTCTCTACCAATGAATAGGTTAATCAAGGCTCAAGTAAAGGTTTATAAGGTTATTTACTTCGGCTACTAAAGAAAAAGCTTTAACGGCTCAACAAGGCATCCAAGGGTTAATAAAATCATTAGGAAGGATAAATTTGGCTAAGTAGCTTAATCACAAATAATGGCCTAAGATCATGTCCTAGCAATTTATCAATCATAAGTCTTACACAAGACTCCAAGCCAAGTTCTAGAATACGTTCATATGAATGATCCTCTCAAGAATAAAATAATCATGATCAAACATGATTAGAAAGCTCAAATCCTCACATAGGTAATCCTATTACTCCTCATAGCACATAATTAAGATCAATTCCACACAAACTCAACATACTTATCAAATTATACATGTCTTTCATCAATAGAAATTAACACATGAACATATGAATGCACAAAATCAACAAGCTTATACCCAATCAATCATACAAGCATCTATCAATCGATATCACTTATACATTCCACTCACGCATGAATCACACCCCAAAAGAAAAATAATGTAATCAAGATGAATCGGAGGAAACCAAAGAAAACCTGAACCAAACTACTCCTCCGGAGCATTATCATCCTCATCATCATCATCCTCATCCTCATCATCAAGCCTCCGCTCCACAATCCGGTGTAGATCACCGATGTGTCTATCCAAGTAATCAACTCGATCACCCAACCTACCAACTTTTTCATTCAAAGCAGTATACCTCTCATTCAGTGTAGCATAGTTGGCGTTGGCGAGTGCGAGCTGTCGATTCGTCTCCTGCTGGCTAGCAATGTTCGCGACCAGCTGCTCATTAATAAGGCGAAGCTGCTCCCGTGTATCATTCGGGACAGCCCGCTGCTGACGCGGTGCTGGCTCATACTGAGGTGCATCGTGCTGCATTGGCATCTCTTCATCCTGCTGCTCCTCCTCGGGCTGCTGTGGTGGACGGAACTCTCCTCGATCAACAATCTGCTGTAACTCCGCCATCCTACCATCCGCACACATCTGCGATACAGTCCTCCAATTACCACCCGACTTCACTGTCACGGATAAGGCATTGTGTCCGAGAGAATCCATCAACTTGTTCCTCGCCACCCGGATAGTAGTCAAGTTACTCACATCGAAGGAGAACATAAAATCGAAAGGCTTGAGTCCCCTCGTGAAGAACCAATCTCCATCTTTGAAATGGGCAAATCCTCCCTTCATGCATGTAAACATCACCAAATCGGGCTCTCCTCTAACGGGTGTGATGCCAGTGAAATCCAAGTTATAATGCTCAGCCACAATCATCAGTAACCCTCCAATATTCACCTTTTGAAACCCAATGGTCCTGAATCGATGTAGCTGTGTAATGAAATACGCTCCAACATTGAACTGCACCCCATTTAGCATGCACCACAAGGCGTAAAGCTCTCCTCTAGACACAACACTCCCCTCTGAGCGGGCGAACAACATTTTTCTCAAAACACGATCCATGTACCTCAAAACTGGATTCTTTATCGAAGAAGCACGAGCCTGCCTAATCTTATAATCTCCAATCTCCCCTGTGATCTCTCTCCAAAACCTATTAGCGTTGAACGCACCATTCTCCAAATGAGAGATTCCCAAGGGCGTCTTAAACAGCTCATTAAAATCCTCAGACGTCCATCTCCTACTCACTCCTCCAAGCTGAAACGTACACTGATTCGGGTACCCAAGCGGGTCCTTCACCATCTCAAATGAGCAAACTACTTCCGCTGTAACATGGAAATACGTCGGCTTCTTTAACTCCATAAACCTCCGGATACCCACTTGATCGAACATCCAGAAAATGTCATTCTCAATTCTCATTATCCTCATCATCTCATCATCTTGGTATCGAGTACGAGCTATCTTATCTGAGACTTCTTCCCATTTTTCTTTAATCTCATCCCAGTTTTGCATTTGAATTTTGAAGTTCTCGGGTAAACGATCTTGTAGCCTCAGCTTCCTAGTCACTGTATCCACATTCGAAGGCCTGTTTTGCCTCTTCTTCGATCTTACTTCCTCTGCTCTACCTTTACCTTTACTTTATCCTTGTCCCTTTCCTGAAAACAACTATTTTAACACAACCAACAAGACAAGAACACAAGTATTTGACTAGCATAACCTATACTCTACTCAAAACTTCAAGCATCCATGCATAATCAATCAAACTAACATCTTAACACCACTTGCTTATTCAACATGCTCAAAACATCTTCAATCATACGTTCTTTAATCATCAAAACATAACCAACAAGCATGCATTAAGCAATTCAAGCAATTCCACCAAAAATTTCAATTATTGAACTTCATGAACCACTCCAACTATCATCAATTTGAACTAAACTAACATGCTTATCCTAATAGATGCACAAAATTGTTGATCAATTCACATAAACCATCAAGTTCAATCTATAATCAAACATTCTCCACCAACAAACATGAATTTATATGAATCAAATCAAATTATCAACATTTACCATGAAAACCAACCAAATTCAACCTCAATCCTCCTAACCTCAACGAATTGCATACCTAAACCTTCAATCCTAGAGTAATTGAGTTGGAAGAACGTACCTTTTGACTTGCCCATGGTAAACAAACGATCGAATCACACACACACTTAAGAATCGCGACTGGAGCCCTAATTTTACGACGAAAATCGCCCAAATCCGCGCCCAATTCGTAAATTCAAGGTGTAATATTGTGTAATCGGTATGCAATCAAGTGTAATTGAAGAATTTGTGCAAGAGTGTAGAGGTTCGAAGAGGGTTCGGGGTTTGGTGTTTTGAAAAAGTGATCAAACCCATCGACTTAAAATGCGTACCTGGCTTGGTTCGACCTCTTGAACAGGTCGAACCATGGATGACGAGGTCGAACCTACCTTCTGGACAAATGCTCTTCTTGGTTCGACCTGGGTTCGACTTGCTGGACAGGTCGAACCACCCTTGTCTTGGTCGAACCAATCTTCTGGAAAACGGAGTGCTCTGAACGAACTGGTTCGACCTCGGGTTCGACCTTCCAAGCAGATCGAACCATATCGACTCAGATCGAACCACCCTACTGCATGATTTAAGACCTCGGGTTCAACCTTGGTTCGACCTGTTAGACAGGTCGAACCTAGAATGATCTGGTCGAACCACCTCACTGTATGATTTTCTGCGTCGGTTCGACTTCCTTTGCTCGGTTCGACCTCCAGGCTTTGGTCGAACCTACCCTTGCTTTGGTCGAACCACCCTTCTAAGCTTCCAAACTGAGTGTTCTTCAATCCCTACACACTTCAAACTTCAATACGAATAATTAGGTACTAACTAGAGCACAACCTCATCAAAAATTATTCCACAAAATATTATTCATGAGTAACTCCGCAATCACTCAAAATACGAAACAACAAAAACACCACGGGACATTAGGCAAGTTGTAAAAAATCGTCACATCAAAATTGATTAAAATTTTAAATATGGCGCAAAAACTAACTCCCCTAACAAACATCACGAAGAAAAGATTATACTATCAGTACTTATCAAGGTAAGTACATCACACCCCCCCCAAACTTAGTAGAAACTATAGTTTAAACTAAGTTTGAAAAGAAATGTAATTGCCGATAAGTAAGCACTTCAAATATAAAAATTTCTTACTCACACAAAAGAAATAAAGCATTAAAACGGGAGGGAAAGCCCCCAACAGGCGCTCATGTTTAACGTCGGAGAGTCACGACGATACCAACTCAAATCAAGGTATCCACAAAGATGACACAAACATCATCCGGCGACCTATAATGCTTCAAGCGATGTCCATTCGCCGCAAAAATGTCTCCATCCTTGTCAATGAGCTCAAAACTCCCCCCACCTAAGGCTCGATGAATCATGAACGGTCCCGTCCACTTTGACTTCAACTTGCCTGCAAAAAGCTTTAAACGAGAGTTAAAGAGTAATACCTCGTCTCCTTGCTTGAACTCCTTATACGAGATCTTCGAATCATGCCACCTTTTAATCCTTTCCTTGTAAATCTCTGAATTCTTGTATGCACGACTCCGAAACTCATCCAAAAGATTGATGTGAGTAATCCTCAACTCCTTCACATCCTTGAGAGTCAAGTTCAAGCTTCACAAAGCCCAAAATGCTTTGTGTTGAATCTCTACAGGTAAGTGGCACGGCTTCCCATAGACAATCTGATACGGTGACATATCTAACACCGTCTTGTACGCGGTCCGGAACCCCCACACGACATCAACGAGCTTCCAAGCCCAATCTTTTCTATTGGTTCCGACCATTTTCTCCAGAATCTGTTTGACTTGATGGTTAGAGACCTCCGCTTGCCCATTCGCTTGAGGATGATAGGGTGTAGTAACCCTATGCTTAACACCATACCCTTTAAGCACCTTCTCAAGAAATTTATTTACGAAGTGAGTACCACCATCACTAACATGTACTCTAGGGACTCAAAAACGGGCAAAGATATGCTTCTTCAAGAAAGATATAATAGTTTTTGAATCATTCAAGCGAGTAGGAATCGCTTCCACCCACTTAGAAACATAATCCACCGCAAGTAGAATGTAGAGAAATCCATTAGATGGGGGAAAAGGCCCCATAAAATCGATCCCCCACACATCAAAAATCTCGACCACTATGCTCAGCTGAAGTGGCATCTCGTCTCTCCTACCGATGTTCCCCATGCGTTGACATCTATCGCAAGACGCCACATAGGTCTCACAATCCTTGAACAACGTAGGCCAATAAAGAGCAGACTGAAGTACCTTGGCTGCTGTCTTTTGAGCGCCGAAGTGCCCCCCGTTAGATTGTGCATGGCAAAACTCGAGAACACTCTCCATCTCCATCTCGGGCACACTCCTATGGATGATAGAATCCGTGCAAATCTTGTACACAAATGGATCATACCATATGAAAGTCTCAACATCTCTCTTGAATTTAGCAAGTTGATATCGGTTGAGATCCCTTGGAATTTCTCCCACAGCAATATAATTAACATAATCCGCATACCATGGATCAACTCCCTGCGCAGCCACCACACATGCTCGCTCAGCTCCTTCAACAAACACGGCCATGATCTTTTCATCCGGGAACATTTCCTCAATATACTCGAAAGAATTATCACAATGTTCCCTAGACTCCAACCTCGAAAGGTGATCCGCCAACACATTATCAGAACCTTTCTTATCCCGGATCTCCATGTCAAACTCTTGAAGTAGAAGAATCCACCTTATGATCCTAGGCTTCGTCTCCTTCTTTTCCATCAAGTACCGAATCGCAGAATGATCTGTGTACACTATAGTCTTCATGCCAACCAAATACTGATGGAACTTATCGAATGCGTACACAACAGCCAAAACCTCCTTTTCAGTCACCGTGTAATTCTTTTGTGCCGCATCGAAAGTCTTACTCGCGTAGTAAATAGCGCAGAACTTCTTCTCCTTCTGCTGCCCAAGCACCACTCCAAGTGCTACATCACTTGCATCACACATTAGTACAAAAGGTTGAGTCCAATCCGGTGTGATCAAGATAGGTGCAGTGATAAGCGCCTCCTTCAAAACTTGAAAAGCTGTTAAACATTCATCATCAAACACAAAAGGAACATCCTTTTCAAGTAAGTGAGATAAGGGCTTAGAGTATTTTGAGAAGTCTTTTATGAATCTCCTGTAAAAACCGGCGTGTCCAAGGAAGGACCGCACTCCTCTTTCATTGGTCGGTGGTGGAAGCTTCTCAATTGCCACCACTTTAGCACGATCTACTTGCAATCCTTTGGCAGAAACATGATGCCCAAGAACAATCCCATCCTTCACCATGAAGTGACACTTCTCCCAATTCAAGACAAGATTAGTCACTTGGCATCTCTTCAAAACAATAGCTTAGTTAGACAAACAAATATCAAAGAAGGAACCAAAAATAGAAAAATCATCCATGAACACCTCCATGATCTTCTCTATCAACCCATCGAATATCGCCATCATGCATCTCTGAAAAGTAGCAGACGCATTACATAATCCAAATGACATTTTCCGAAAAGCAAAGTTTCCGTAGGGGCAAGTAAAAGTGGTCTTTTCTTGATCCTTGGGGGCAATCATAATTTGATTGTACCCCGAGTATCCATCCAAGAAACAATAAAACTCATACCCTGCAAGACGATCTAACATTTGATCCATGAAAGGAAGAGGAAAATGATCCTTACATGTGTTCTCATTCAACTTCCCATAATCAACACATGTACGCCATCCTATAGGGATCCTTGTGGCTATCGCTTCTCCATCCTCAGCTTTTACTACAGTCATACCCCCTTTTTAACAACTACATGCAATGGACTCACATGGGGACTATCACTAATATGATATATGATTCCAGCATCCAACCACGTAAGGATTTGCTTCCTAATCACCTCTTGAATCGCGGGATTAACCCTCCGCTGATTCTGAACACTTGCCTTCGCCTCGTCTAACAATCTTATCATATGCATGTAATACTAAGGACTTATTCCTTTCAAATCCTCAAGAGACCATCCAATCGCAGATTTATACTTCCTAAGAACATTCAATAACTCCTCAAGTTGATCATCATTAAGAGAAGAAGATACAATTACCGGGTATTTTTCGTTGTCGCCAAGAAAGGCATACTTTAAGTGTTCCGGCAAAGGTTTCAACTCCTCTTTCCTCACTTCCATCGGAGAGCTCTCGTTATCCAAAGGCAAGTACTTCCTAGTCCACTTAACTTCTTCCACCTTAGTTCTTTCCGATTCAAATCTGTCATCACCCAAAGCAAGTAAATTTTCAAGAAAGTCAATACATACCTCGTTGGAAAATTCGTCAAGCTCTGTAGTGGGATAAGTAAGAGACTCCATCAAACATGTCTCAAGAGGATCCTTTGACAGGATTAGAGACATATCCTCTTTTACAATCTCCTCCACTACGTCAATACTATAGCACTACGACTCCATAGGCATCTTCATCGCTTTGTCCAAGTTGAAAAGAACTTCTTCTTTATCCATTCGAAGTCTAAGCTCTCCTTTCTGAACATCAAGCATTGCTCCGGCAGTAGCAAGGAAAGGTCTCCCCAAGATTAAAGGGATATTATCCTTGTCTTCTTCCATTTCTAGCACAAGAAAATCCACAGGAAAGACTAGCTTCTCCACTTTGACGAGAACGTCTTCAATTATACCTTTTGGAAACGTCATCGACCTGTTCGCCAATTGGAGAACCACTGTTGTAGGGGTAAGCTCCCCCAAACCAAGCCTCTGAAAGATGGACAAAGGCATCAAATTGATGTTTGCCCCTAGATCGCACAAAGCTCGCCGTGCCGGCCCTTTCCGATCTCACATAGAATAGTGAAGCTCCCCGGATCCTTCATCTTTTGCGACAGCTTCCTTTGAATGATTGAGCTGCAATTTTCAGATAAATTCACCGTTTCAATTCCGGTTAAGCTCCGCTTCTTCAATAATATATCTTTAAGAAATCGGGCATAGTACGGCATCTCGATGATTGCCTCTGAGAAAGGAATGCTCAAGCTTATCTTGTTTATTATCTCTGAAAACTTCTTGAACTTTTCTTCCAATCCCTTCTTTACAAACTTGTAAGGAAACGGCGGAGGTATCTTTGTTTTGGGAATCCCCCATTCATCACGATCAACCTTCTCCGCTTTCTCCTTTTCGGCTCTCAATCGCTTAGCTCTCTCCCATTTTTTCTCAGCTATGATCTCTGTACTTTGCTCATTTCGAACCACTGGAGTAGCATCAACATCATCGAGAGTGTTCGGAGTAGCAACAGGCAAATTCTGGTGGGGTTCGACCAGGGTTCGACCTGTGGAACATGTCGAACCAGGTACGTACTGGTCGAACCTTGCTTTTGGACAATGGCTCTCTTTTTGAATTTGAGGTTCGACCTGGGTTCGACCTGTGGAATAGGTCGAATCACGGGCACCTAGGGCGAACCTACCTACTGTACTCCTTCCGCCATCCGATTCGACCAGGGTTCGACCTATTTGATAGGTCGAACCATGAACGTCGTGGTCGAACCGTTGCTGCGACAAAACAGAGTGCTCCTGGCTGTGCGGTTTGACCTGGGTTCGACCTGTAGGATAGGTCGAACCATGATTGATTTGGTCGAATCGGTGTTCTGGAAAAATAGAGTGCTCTGAGTTGTCGGGTTCGACCAAGGTTCGACCTGTATGCCAGGTCGAACCATCTGCAGTTTGGTCGAACCGATGCTGCAATCTCTCCTGATCGTGTCCAGTGTGTTGGTTCGACCTCCCCTGTATGGTTTGACCTTCAATGTTGGTCGAACCATGGTCGAACCTGGCCCTAGACATGTCCAAATTTGATTCCGGCCTCATGGGTCCCTCGTACTGCGTTCTCGACCTTAATGTGATGGCGTTGCAGGACCTTGGATTCTCAATACTTTGAGACGGGAACTTCCCCTTCTCAAGAGTTTGAGTAAGCTTGTTAACACTTCCTGCCATCTCCCCCATCAATAACGTAAGGTCCTTCACCTGCTTAGATATAACCTCATGGTTTGCATCGATTTTCTTCTCAAGTTTTGCCTCAAGGCGATTAACTCTTTCATCATTCTTGGCAATATACCTGTTCACAGTATCCTCAAGACCCGGTTTCTCTTCTTCCACCTTAGCACCCGGATCAACACCCATCGGAGGTTGAATCGCATTATTCGGATTGCTCCATGAGAACTCCGGCTCCTCGGCTGTTGATAACCACCTGGGGGGCCACGATTATTAAAGTTTCCTCGATAGTTCCCTTGGTAGTTCTGGTTTCCTTGATCTTGATACCTAGCCCCTTGAATACTTTGACCCATGGCATAGTGTGCCTCTTCCAACTCCTCTTGGATTGGTCCCTCTTTCATTAGTTCCTGCTGCATGATTGGTACGCGCTGAGATAATTCGCTGATTTGCTTCTGTTGGGATTCAAGTAGTTTGTTAATATTGGACAAGCCAGAGACGATCTTATCCTCTCTACTTGCTTTCACCATTGCTTGTTCAACCTGAGCTACCTTCCCAAGGACATATGTACCTCTAACTCTATCAGTTGGCCAATCCCTCAAATTCATCGAAATATCTTCAAACAACTTTTCGTCCTCTACGGATGACTTTGTAAGCAATGCTCCATTAGAAGAAGCATCCAATAACACTCGTGAATCACAGTCCAATCCGTTATAGAATATACTGATATATTGAGCTTTAGATAGCCCATGTTGAGGACACTTCCTAAGCATGTCCTTGAATCTATCCCATGCTTCATGAAATTTTTCACCTCCACCGATAGTAAATTGGTTAATGTCTTGCTTCATCTTAAACACCTTTGAAGGTGGCATGTACCTTTCCAAGAACCTTAACTTCAGTTGTTCCCAAGTGGTGCACTCAGCAGCGTTGATAGTATCGTACCAATCTCTCGCCTTTTCAGTAAGCGAGAATTTAAACAAGAGGATCTTCCTAGCATCTTCATGTTCTCCTGCATCTTTTTGAGTACTTGCATAGCCCAGGAACTTGTTCAGATGCTGCTGCGGATCCTCGAAAGACCATCCTGAAAAGGAGTTCCTTTCTATCATGCTAATAAGAGCGGGATGAAGATCGAAAGCTGCATTAGTTCCCCTCGCTCCTAGAAGCCCAAAATTTCCAGCCCCATTGTTTCTGAAAACCTCTCGGATGGCTAGATTATCCGGATTTGCTGCATGTTGACTGTATCTACCCCCAAATTAACTTCACTTGTAGCTTCAATCGTCTGCGAAATCTGCTCGTAAACTTCAACTCCAAAATTCAGAGCTTCAACTGGATCAATAGTCTTTGCCTTGCTCTTCTTCTTCTTCTTCTTTCTTGACGATGCTCCGATCTCAGGATTATAGGGTTCAAGTTCACCTTTCTTTGATCTCGTGAGCATACACCTAAGAAGAACTAGAATTAAAACAGCAAAACAAGTTAAATACCCCTAACAAACTAGAAATAACAAAAAGATATTTTACGCCGTCCCCGGCAACGGCGCCAAAAACTTGATGAGCGTTTTCTCAACACACAACTTTAATCCCCAAGTATGAAGGATATCAATTATAGTTTCGAAGGTGACCAAGTTAAATATCGAATCCATGGAATGGTTAAATATCACTTTAATTACGTTCTAGTAGATTAGGACTATGTTGAGAATTGTAATTTGTTGGTTTGTAAACTAAGTAACGAGTAAAATAGCAAATAAGTAACAATAACAAGAAAATAGTAGTTGTGATCAAATAAGATGATAGGTAGTTCGTCAGGCCATCCAGTTTCATTCGTTAATTTATGATTTCGTGTGTCGATGTCTGACTCTGCCTTGTGGTTTATGGACGCATCGCTAGACCATGCAAATCTATTCTATAGACACAAATAGATAAGCTTTTGACACGTGTGAGTATCCTCAGAGCAAGACGCATACTTTACCTCCCTTTCTAGGTACTATCATAATCAATTATTTCCCATGCACTTAGTACTCTAACCCGATTTGATCTCCCTTTATAGGTACTATAAAGTTATACTCTTTATCCTACTTGTTAACCCGAATTCAATTCAATTAACAAACATTCATATAAGACGGTTCTAATAAGACTTTGGAATCCTTTCACTTAGAATTATAACAATGAACCCTGCTCATTAGTGAACGCACTCAACCAATAACCATGTTATGCATTCAGACTCTACACAACGATTATTGATGCACAAAACAACTATGCTTATGGATTAAAAACGTGCAATCTTATATAAACTAAACCACAAGTAGTGTTGTACGGAGTATACACACGAAATACAAATTTAACTCATGAAACCTTCATAACCCTAGAACTACCGAAGTGGCTCTAGCCCATGATTGATCTAGGAACAATCATGGTTAGATAGACCGATCTTACTTGAATCTCCAGCCGAACCTCTGTCTTAGACCTCCTACTTTCCTCTAACGATTCACGATCTTAAGCTCTTCGTACTTGAATGAGATTCCTCTCCTTTCTTGCCTGCATGAGCCTTCTTTTATACTTGTAATCACGTCTCTAGGGCTTGGAATGGGCTTTTCAAGTGATCCCATGCGTTTTGGCCTCGAAAAATTCAGATAAGGTAAGTTTCCGCACGTAGGTTCGACCTCGTCAAACAGGTCGAACCACTGGCCACAGGTCGAACCCAAAGTTGAACCCCGCTACTGGAAGAATTCTGCACTGGTTCGACCTCTTGAACAGGTCAAACCTCTCAGGACTTGGTCGAACCCCAGGTCGAACCTCATCACTGGACAATTTCTGCTCTTGGTTCGGCCAACCGTCAGGTCGAACTCCCAACGTCGTGGTAGAACCCAGCTTCTCACGAACTGGTTCGACCATGGTTCGACCTGATGAATAGGTCGAACCCCTCGAGTCGTGGTCGAACCTACTTCCTGCACTTCTCCAACAATGGTTCGACCTGCTGGAGAGGTCGAACCCTCCTCCAACAGGTCGAACCCACCTCTTTTCTTGGCGGTTCGCATGGTCTCGACTTCGTCTTTTCGATTCTTGGCGCTTCCACTCCGTTTTTACTATGAAAACCACTCAAATAGCTCCACCAACACCTGATTCATGCTAATTCACAATATATATAGGTTTTCCACCTATTTCCACATCAAAACTCTCCAAAACTAGCACAAAACATGGTGCCAAACTTGTGAATTTACACACTCATCAGGCCCTCTTGCTCGACCAGAAGCAGTCTAGTCGAGCAAGGACATGGAAGCCCAGAATTGTTGGGATTTCATCTCCAGTGTGTGTATGTGTGTGTTTTCTATTAAAAAGCCAAGGTAAATAAGTGGAGTTTACAAGTATAAAATGGGATGCAGATCACATCAAGAAGATAGTTAGATTCCACATCCATCCTACAACACATCCAAACCCTAACTCAATCTGGAGGAGCCGTTGAGAGAGATTCGTTCAGTGAATCAAGTGAGAACCAAGTAAAGATTCAATTTGGAGAGAAACGCGACGACGCCCAGATCTAGGGTTTGCTTATTTTCTTAATTTATCTTGTAATTTCAAGACTATGGGTAAGATCTATCCAACCACCATGATTGTTGTTCAATAAATCATGGGCTAGAACCACTTCGGTAGTTCTAGGTTTATGAAGGTTTTACGAGTTAATTGAATTTTCGTGTGTATACTCCGTATAACACTACTTGTGGATTATTTTATATATGACTATGTGTTTTTAATTCATATTTATGGTTATTTTGTGCATCTTCAACGGTTGTATATAGTCTGAATATATATCTTGGTTGTTGATTGAGCGCGTTCACCGCTGAACAGGATTCCATGTTATGATTCTAAGTGAGGGTACTACGAAGCTTCATTAGAACTATCATATATAAATACTTGTTAATTGAATTTAATTCGGGTTAATAAGTAGGATAAAGAGGGTAATTTCATAGTACCTATAAAGGGAGATCATATCGGGTTAGAGTACTAAGTGTACGAGAAATAATTGATACTGATAATATCTAGAAAGGGGGGTGAAATTATGTTCTTACTACAAGGTTATTCACACATATTACAAACTTATTTACTTGTGTCTTTAGATTAGATTTGCATGGCGTAGTGATGCGTCCATATTCCACAAGGCAGAGTCAGACATTGATACATGAAATGGAAATTAATGAGTGAAAGTGAATTGCACAAAAAACTATCTATCTTCTCACTCGTTCACCTTCGTTAAATCTCTACTGCTTATCTATTTTATTTGTTATTTAATTATTTGTTTAGTAGTTAATTAATTATTCTACATCTTAAATTGCCAAACTTAGTCTTAGTAAATCAATCCATAATTAATTAAATTGATAATAATCCGTCCCTGAGGTTCGATAAATATAACTTGGTCGCTTATTTAAGCTACAATAGCATCCTTCATACTTGAGGATAAATTATGTGTTGAGAAAACGTTCATCAGGAATCTACAACAACTAGTCTACACAACCCACCTTACCTTTAACAGTTGACAACTATAAGAAATCTTTGATTAAGCAACAAAAATGTATTCACTTTGATGAATTCAATAGAGCAGATAATAAACTTTGAGATTGAACTATTACCTTGTAAGGAAGTCAAGCAAAGAAGCACCATAGACTAGAGGAGGTTGGCTGCTAGAAATAGAGGAAGGATCGAAGGAAAGGTTCAAGTGACTTGGACTTGAAGTGTAAAACCCTAATTTTAGTCGTGAGTCTTGTGAGATTTTTGGACTTTTCCCGCTTTTCAAACCTTATTAAAATTAATAATTAAAATTAAAAATACTTTATATAATTACACAGATGTCTAATAAATAGCTTTTTAAATTTTACTTTTTTTACAATTAGATTATTAATGATAGGTTTGTCATTTTATAAAATATTAAAATAAAAAAAAGTATGAGGTATCATTATCTCATCTTTTTCTACATTACTATAATTATTGTTTATTAATGATATATTAATAATAAAGAGTATTAAATTTTAAATAAAAGAGTATTAGTTTGGTTGTGCTCTATTTTCCTTCTTCGTTTCATTTTCCTTCTCCGTTTTTGCTCCGTTTTCACCTGTTTTATATATGTTTAAGCTCATTCTCATACATTTCCATAAAAACACAAAACACAACCAAATAACACATAAATACAGATAAAATACTATGAAAACGGATATAAAAAGACACTAAAATTTAGGTGAAAATATCACTCATCACCCTTTGAATGAATGGCGGAGACCCTTTATCTAGGTGAGGAAAGGAGGTCCAACCTATTTGAGCCTCACTTAACGGACTTGGGCTTTCAACTTGCTTGACCATAATCAGGCCTATTTGACTTGGGTCTGATTTAATTTATCTGGGCTTATTTGACTTGGGTCAGGCCTCATTTGACTTGGGTTTAATTGACTTGAGTCAGGCCTTATTTAATTTAAGTTCATTTAATATGCTGGGCTCAAATTAATTATCAATTATTTATTAATCTATTTTTAGGAATTAATTTATTTAAATTACAAAATAAATTAAAATTGATATTTAATCAAGAAAATTCACTTGTCGCCATTTAATTAGACCGTAAATTTTAATTGCTTACAAATGCCCCCTTGCGATTTGTTCACGGACGCCATGTCTTTATGTGAAGGAATCGCAAAAGTTCCTTTCTTTTCTCTTACAATTGTAATTTTGGGCTTGAGTATTTATTTTATCCAATAAAGTAATAATATTTTTTCTTAGCCCAAATTTTATTTTTCAAGTGACCCAACTCATTTTCTTGGGTGTCCCAACTTATTTTCTTCCTGCTCAAATTTGAGATCATGAGAAAAAAAATAAATGTGGAGCATATTAGCTTCTTGTTCACAAGATGATTTTGTAAATCCTTTTCAAATCAATCTATCTTCCCACACGATTTTGTAGATTGGATCCAAATCAATTAATTTCATTTGTAGTAAATAATCACCTAAAATTTGATAGATTTTAATCCTACAAATAATTGTCATAATTTGCTGCAGCTCATTCACTATATAATAATAAGGGACGTGGTGCATTTGACGGTAAGAATTGAAATTCTTATTTCTTTTCTTTTCTTTCATTTATTTTCACTGTATCTAATGCATTCAAGCACTCTCTCTCTCCTCTGTAGATTTTCCCAGGATTTTCCCAGAAGATCATCGCCTTGATGCGATTTTGAAGTTTTGGGATGATGGTGCGACTGATGGCGCAAAGCAACATCCGTGTGATGGGCCTTGAAAGTTTGGAAGTGACTTCTAGAGGCGTTCAACTATGGATTGCATTCCCCTGCTGTCGACGGAGAGTAGATGAGATTTGGCGGGGTGTCCGGCTGGCATTGTATTTCCAGCGTGACTCTTGGCGACGCTTTCCGACGGCTGGAGGTGGTCTTCAAACCGGAGAGGTGGCGACAACTGACGAGTTCCGACGGCTCCTGTGGATGCGCAGGATTTCTGCAGCGGGGAATGAACTTGGCATTCGCGAGGAAGTGAAGGACATCTACAAATTTGGCGACTTCATCGCAAGTGATTTGCTGCGAAGATGGGATTCTCGGCAGGCGTTGCTGAGCGACTGTGATTTGCGTCAACGGTGTGGTCAACAGTGACGACCGGGACTTTGGCAGCAATGTGGCGGTGACAGCTTCAGAAGCGGCACTGGGCTCTCTCACAGATTTTCGTGGTTGCTTCAACTTTTCTTTCTTGTGGCGAAAGGGCTTTGGCAATTCGGCATGCAACAAGAAAGAGGATCTAATGCGAAGATGATGATGGTTGACGGCGGACGGCTGTGTGCAGCAGCGGGAGGCCGCGTGGCGACAACAGGAGACCCTGATGCAGTGGCCGGAGAATGATTTATGGAAGCGTGCGGCGGTTCTTTTCTGGCAACAACTGGCTGCGGCAGGCCGGCGTGAGGTGTTGACGAACTCCGAAGCTTTTCGTTAGCCGAAAAGTGAGAAGATGCTTGTTTGGGCTTCTTTAATGTAAATATTTGGGAAGAAAGATAGAAAAGAAGCTGATTTGCTTAAATAAATTAAGCTTATAAGCATAAATTAATATAATTTCCCATTTAACACTTTCAACTTCATCGATCATCACGGGTTTATACTCGTATCAGGGAGGCTTGAATTTGAACTTGTAGATAGTTTATACTCATGTCAAGGAGCCTTGTGTGGATATTTTTTTACTCGTATTGAGGAGTATTGTGTGGACAGTTTTCGCTCGTGCCGAGGAGCGTTGCTTGTGGATTTTTAGATAGTTTAAACTCTTATCAAGGAGTTTTTACTTGAAGGATTTTAGATAGTTTAAGCTCATATCAAGGAGCGCCATATGTGGATAGTTTTAGCTCATATCAAGGAGCGTCATGCGAACAGTTTTAGCTCGTGTCGAGGAGCTTTGCTTATGTAGACTTGGGAGATTTCAGATAGTTTAAGCTCATATCAAGGAGCATAATGTGTAGATAGATTTAGCTCATATTAAGGAGCATAACATTTGATTTGTGTTAGATAGTTTAAACTCATATCAAGGAGCGTAATGTGGACTTGAAAGAATTCAGATAGTTTAAGCTTGTATCAAGGAGCGTGGTGTCTTGTATTTGTTTTACGCATAGTAGTGTTTCAAGAATTTCCCATTTATGGGGCCAATATTCACATCATCTTCAAATTGTGGAGAGGCATCTTCAGCATCTACTTCCTCAATTTGAGAATCTTCAAGAGCAGTGACATGGTTGTTGGAAGCTACGCTTTCTCTATCATCATTATTATCGTCTTTAGTAAAGACAATTGTCTACATCTTGGCTTTCAACACTCTTCCGCATGACACTGTCAAAATGTTTCGTCTCTTCATGCAAGAGGGAATTCGACTCCGGAGTTTGTTGAAGCTAGGAGACTTGAAATTTTTTTCTTCCCACAATTGTTTCTCTCACAGGCTCCGTGTCACGCCCCGACCGCAGACGGAACGCGACAACTGCTACGTTAACAATAAATTTTGTGGAATGGGTGCACTCCACTCCCCAAAAATTTATAGAAAACGTAAGGCATGTTATCAAGTACCTGTAGTGCTGAACAACTGATAACAACGGGTACAGCCCGAGGACATCATTTCATAATGTATCAACAAGGATTTACAAATGTACAAAATAAAATGATGTAACTTGGTTTGAAAAAAATATACATGAGCGATATAAGATCGCGAAAGTACAAAAAGAACATCAAGGGAGGTCACCAAATATAAACTATACAATCTCGCCAATGGATCCGTAAATTTTTACATAAAAGAGAAAGTACCCAAAACACTGATCGAATGACGAGCAAACGATAGGCAACCTCCAACCAAAATGATATCAACAGCCTGAAAAGGAAAAGAATGATGGGGGTGAGCAAAACCACTAGCTCAGTGAGGTGATAAGCCGGTCACCCCAACCCTTATACGAAGCATGTACTCCCACTCACGGTTAATAACATAAAATCCAACATTTCGTTCCACATCAATTATTATTTTTACTTAATATACAAATTAACAAAAATAAAACCTATGAACGCATTTACAAATAACACAATTAGTTCAAATAACATGTTATCACATAAAAGACGCGTGGGTAGCCAATATCCTCCTCGAACTGAGCTCTCCGTCAAGAGTCAGTCCGACCCCGTCACCGTTACTCTAGATAAAATGCATGTTAATTTTCTTTCTCAATGCACACCAAGTGCTACAGTTCACAATTAAATATCGATGTAATCCCTAAAATGATCAAACATATAAACATATATGACATGCATGTCCCACACCGGTGACGTTGACTGATCCATCTAACGATCACCTTCCAAAGTATCAGTATCTGAAAAATGGACAGGTGCCCCGTTAGATCTAACTCACTTGGGTTTGCCAAGTCACGGGCGATTTGTTTGTCACTCTAACTCACCCGAACCGTGACCAATTCGGGCTACTTAACCTCGGTACCAGATATGCATGTGCATCATCAAATGCATAACAAATCAAGTCATAGTCTTAATTAGCACACAAGTCACAAGAATAACAAAAGATCGATTCTCAAATAATTCACAATAAATGATATCAGATATCGAGCCGGCAAGGCCCTACAATATAAATTAAAATCAACAATACCCATAACATATGACCGATAGGACTCTGTTTGAAATAATATAAGATAATCAATGAACCAAGTTAGGCCAATTAGGCTCTTTACCACTTAACACATTACCAATTAACTTTCTTATCAATTAATAAAAAAATGAATGCAAACTTGTCGAGGGTCCACGCTTCCCACAAGAGAAGGCGTTCCCGAATTATCAACTCACCAGAAAATGATTAACTCTCTCCGGAATCTGAAGTCAGTCCCTTACCCTTTGTCGATGGTTCTTTACCTAAAAAGGAGATAAGCAAATAAATACATATCAATATACATAACTATTAGGCGATAATATCGCCTTTCATCATTAAAAAAAATCTTAATCGAGCTTGAGTGAGTCGATATTAAATAAAACAGCCCGTATCTCCTCAACATCATCTCCCAATCTCACATAACCCATTTCATATCATTTCTTAAACGAAACGATAGGAAATAAATTTGAATTCGACATAAAAGTTCTGAAATTTCCCAGTTAGCGGCAGTTTACGAGAAAAATCATAACTAATTATAGAAATTTGGATTGAGGCGTTTCAAGTGGCTACGGAAAGCTAACAAATTCAGTTACGTACAGAAATTAAGTTTGAAAATTTTTGAGGGCAATAGCTATGTCAAAAGCAGTTCGAATAGTAGCTGCGAATTACCTAGCGGCAGTTTACGAGAAAAATCATAACTAATTATAGAAAAATCAGATTAAGGCATTTCAAGTGGCTACGGAAAGCTAACAAATTCAGCTACATACAGGAATTGAGTTTGCAAATTTTTGAGAGAAATAGCCATGTCAAAAGCAATTCGAACAATAGTTGTGAATTACTCCAATACCAGAAAAAATCTCCAACAAAATTACAAAATCGTGGAAAAAGGAAGCTTGATTTATACATAACTTACCTTAACGTACTTAGGCACCACCTAGAATGAGAATTGTAAGAGAGAAATTGATCAGCAAGGGTTTCTCCTCTTCATTCTCTATTTCCCCACTCTGTTTTTTTTTTCTTCTCTCGCGTTTTCCTCTTTCTTTTCTTTCTTTTTTTTATGAAATATGATGTAGTTAAGGCTATTTAAGTGGGCTGGCCTTAATAATATGTTATTCCATCTAAGTGGGCTGGCCTTTGAGCCACAAAAACAAATAAATTTTGGGCTAAAAAAAAATTCTAGTTGGGCTAAGACATTATAGTCCGAGCCTTTCAAAGACACTTCTAAGCCTTTCGAAGACAGAGCTTCTCTTGATTTTTCTTCCACCTTCATCAAACACATCTTCCATGGATGAAGCTTCTCCTTCGGTGATATAGTTTGTACTTGCTCTTCTGATTGCAATGCGGACTAGATTTTGAGGGACATATTCTAAACCTGGCTTAGCATTTTTGATAGTGTAACTATTTTTCAACATTTTCTGAGTGGCATTGAGCCCATGTTCTGATGGGTTGATAGTCTCTTGAGGTAACTTGCTTGTCATCAATTTTTCTTTCGGCTCATAACCAGCCTTCTTGAGGAGTTTGAAGGCTTGTGGACCATATGACTTGGCTATTTCTGTCGCAAACACCCACCATGTTCAGTCTTTGCTCCTTCAACAGGACGTGTGAATCCTTTGAGTGGTGGAGAAGAAAGTATACTTGCATCAATTTTTGTTAAAGGTAACGTCAACTCTTCCAAGGCCTCAAGCTTCTCTTTGTTCTTCTTGTGAGCTGCGGATGATGTGCTTCCTTTACCCTTTATTTATTTATTGCCCTCATCATTTTGTGCTGGGGCTTCTTCACGCTTCACTTCCTTTGTACTCTTGAAGAAATACTTAGCATCTGCAAAGTAAGCTTCAGCTTCAGTAAAATGCTTGTCATCACCGAATACCCTTTTTCACATTGTTGCCTTCACTGTACTTGAAGTACTGGTGTAATGTAGAAGGGATCATGCCATTCTCATGCAGCCATGAGCGTCCCAAAAGCATGTTGTACGAAGTTTTTGCATCAATGACATGGAAGAGCACCGTTGATTTCATCTCATCAATCATCAAATCAAGAACAATTGTGCCAAGAGTTCTTTGCCCTTCATGGTTGAACCCTTGGATCATCAATCGGCTATGGTTGAGTTCATCCACTGGTATTTCTAACTTCCTCAACATCTTTAAAGACAAGATGTTCACCACTTAGCCTCCGTCAATAAATATACGCTTTACTTGCAGCCTTTGTGTATAACCAGTTATAAATAGAGGTCGGTTATGAGGTTGTGAACCCAACAACATGTCTTCATCTGTGAAGGTCACCTTCATGAAGTAATCTTTTTCCTTAACCTCAATTGGTTCACCTTCGGTGCCCTCCTCACTCACCACATGACATGAGCTTTTGTCACGACTTTCTTTTATAGAAGTGAAGTTTTTGGCTGCTTCATCCTCTAACATAATTTTCCCTTCCTTGGCCAATTGCATGATCTTTTTCTTGAAGATGAAACAATCATGAATGGGATTACCCACCAATCTATGGTATTTGCCATATTTTGGGTCATTAATTCGATTGGCTTCCTCTGGGCACTTCATCTCAGGGAGTTCGATGAGTTTGTCTTTCATCAGATCATCGAATATGCCAGAAACATCAGAGTTCAGGAATGGATATTCTTTTTCTTGCAATGGATATTCTTTTTCTTGTATCTCCTTAAGGGTTAATCTTCTTTTCCCCTACTCTTGAGTAACTTGTTTCCCTTTGTCTTTCTTCTCATCTCCATTCTTTCAAACCTTGACAGTAGCGGCGTTTATGGCCATTGATTCTCTATTAGAATTTGTGGCATATGGCTTGCCCCCTTTCTTGATTTCCTGTCTATCACTGGACTTATAGGAATCTGACACTGGTGAGTGCTTGATTCCACTGGCTGCCATGCTCAATTCTATGTCATAAGCTCTCGTAGCCAACTTTTCAAAAGTCTTTGGCTGAATCCCTTTAAGTATGTAGAGTAAACTCCACTCTATCCCTTGGATGCACATTTCGATAGCAGACTCTCCGGATAATCGGTCCTTGCAGTTTAAACTCAAGTTTCTCCATCGATTGATATAATCAATCACAGGCTCTTCCTTCAATTGATGAGTATCAGTTAGCTCAGTCATGCTAACGGTTCTCCTCATGCTGTAGAAACGATTGAGAAATTCATGCTCCATTTGCGCCCAACTGTCAATGGATTCAGGTTGCAAGTCGATATACCAATCAAAGGCATTTCCTTTGAGATAGCGAATGAATTACCTCACCATATGGTCTTCATAAGTACCAGCATCATTTCATGTCTCAATGAAGTGTGCCACGTGCTGTCTTGGGTTTCCCTTGCCTTCAAATTGTTGGAATTTAGGAGGCTGGTAACCAGCTGGCATCTTTAAGTTGTTCACTCTTTTTGTGTATGGCTTGACATAAGTTATGGTAGGCTTGGAAGTCTCCTCAAACCATTTTTTATTGTTCCAAGTATAATATCCTTCAGTTGATCCACTTGGAGCATTCCATCAGCCGACAGTTGCACTCCCCTTTCAGTTTGCTCTTTTTTAGTAGTTTGGTATCTTGTGAACTCTTCCACATCACTCTCGTCCACAACTCCTTTTCCGTCTGCACGACTAGTCTCCGCGATGTCTCTCTTTTCCATCAATTGGGAGATCTTTGTATCTTGAGCCTCTATGTGTTTTGCTAGCTCTTCGATAGCTTTCATCATACTTGCTAACTGTTCCTCAATAGTTGAAGTGCCGGCTATCATTACTGGGGCTACAACTGAGTCTGATGAAGAGCTTAAAGATGAACGAGGGTGTGAGCATGCAGAATCTTCATCACTATCCTCTTTCATGGGTAGTTGTTTCCTTGAAGCCTCCTCAATTGAAGGATTGGATTTAGATGAGGCTTTCGACTGAGCTTTCATTGACATACTCCTTGTAACAACAGCAACATATTCACTCAATGAAGCAGAGAGCTTGGAAGTAGTAGTCCTTCCCACTGTGATCTTGATAGGAGTCATGTTGTATCTTTAAGCTTGTAGAGAGAAGAGATGAGAGGTAGAGCAGTCCCACCGGGCATGCCAAAATTTGTAACAACAAATTTTATATTTATAATAAAATAAATACAATATTGAGTACAAAGATAATTTTAAGTGGATTTAATTTGGAGAAGATGTAAACGGGTTACAATCTCAATCAATCATCTGATTCTTCTCTCGAACCAACGTGGCTTTGACTTGACTTGTGTGTTGACTTTGACTGAAGTGTACACTGACTGTGTTGACAATGTGTGTGTTGAGCTGGATCTTCAAATAAAGCTTGTTCGAGCTCGGGTGTGTAGCCTTGAACGTTGACCCGGAGGTGTTGAACCTTTGTTCGGATTGAACGTTGACTGAGAGCTTTCCACGAAGAACACTTGATCTGGGGGACTTGAGGCCTTGATCCTGGATTAGTGGCTGTTCTTGACTTGAAGCTTGAAGATGCTTTGGAGATCTTAAACTTGAAGCTTTGGAGGCTTGAAGACTTGAAGTTTTGTTGAAGATCTTGAGCTTGAAGCTTTGGAGGCTTGAAGACTTGAAGCTTTGTTGAAGATCTTGAGCTTGAAGTTTGGAGGTTTGTTCTTCGCTTGAGGCTTTGAAGATCTTGAAGACTTGAAGATCCTTGCTTGAAACTTTGAAGACTTTGAAGACTCGAAGATCGCTTGAAGGTCCTAAGCTTGAAGACTTGAAGATCCTCGAAGATCTTGAGCTTGAAGGCTTGAAGATTCGAAGATCGCTTGAAGTCTTGAAGATCCTCGAAGGTCTTGAGCTTGAAGACTTGAAGATCCTCGAACGTTCTTCGCTTGGAGCTCCGAAGATTTGAAGATTGCTTGAAGGTCTTCGTTCGTTCTTCATTTGAGGCTTTGAAGACTTGAAGATTTGAGGGAGCGCTGCTCGTGTTCTCGATTTCTTTAGGAGCGTCTCGTCTTTGGCTACTTGAATGTGTGTCCCCTTTGATTAGCCATAACTTGTAGTCGGGTTGACCAATTCAAGAATTTATCGAACCACAGGGAGGAAGACGCTAGAGCTTAAGCGGTCTCACATTTCTTGTAATTTTATAGAGACGAATCATCAGAGGAGGTTGTTCAAAACAAGTAAATAAAATCAATCAAAGCAAGCAATTATCAACAAATAAGATAGATAGATGAGGGGTGGTTTTTCAAGTTAAGTAAAAGTGAGATTAACAACAATTAATAAGTGGAAATTCTAATATACATGCATCAAATTCATATGAATCATGGGTATAAGACTAAGGGCCAACACTAAGTTTACCTAAACTTCCTCTCGAGATGGATAGGATATGAATCTCAATTAGCTCAACGGATTAGTTCTCACTCAAACAATTCCAACTAGGTACTAAGCTTGAAATGAGAGTCCCTTCACACAATTAATCAACCTCTCGATCAAACCAACCACATGTTCTATCAAAGGGTTCTAAATTCTAAAGGATTTCTCAATCTCTTTACAATTTATAATGCACATGAAGCGTTTGATGAAATGATTCACTCAATTATCCTAAGCACATAATTGATTTCTCAATCTAATCACATATTTAGAACAACTAAATACACAAATCATGATAAACCTCAAGATCTCAAACATCAATGACAGAAAATCAATTTACCCAATCAACATATGAATTTAAATACACAAATCTAAAAATTATCCAACAACTCTCATGTTGCTAATCTCACAAGGGAGATTAGCCTACCATATTCATAAGAACATTAACATAGACATTAAAATCCTTACAAAACATGATGAACAATAAGGATTCACTACAAAGTATGGATGAAAACTCCCTTGAAGTGCTTCAATGGTGATCTCCTTCCTTCCTTTGCAATTCTCCTCTCTTCCTTGCTTCTTTTCCTCAATTTGATGAAGGTTTGGATGATGGGATGAAGGTAGATGATATGGATGAAGAGTGGATGAAGATGATGGTGTGAAATGGGAGAAATGGTGTGTGAGGTGTGTGAAATAGTAAAACCCTCGCCCAATCTGATCAATTGTTGAATTATTGAGTATTTATACCAATTGAGAAGCTTCTAGAATGTTTCTGAATTTTTACCAGAATTTTACTGGACTCGACTTGAGCTCATGCACTCGGCTCGAGTCGTGTCACATTTTGGCGGTATTTTTGGCAGTAGACGGAGCTCGAGTCGAGTAGCACAGCTCGACTCGATTGCTGAACAGAACACGGCTCGAGTTCGGCACACGGGCTTAGTTGTGCACGTGTAGGGTTTTCTGACACTGGCGCACGACTTTCTCTTACAGGCCCATGTCTGGCGCACGGCTCGAGCTGCACCAGCTCGACTCGAGTAGCAGCACTCGAATCGAGTTTGGTCGTGCTCTATTTTTCTTTTTCGTTTCATCTCCCTTCAACGTTTTTCCTCCATTTTCACCTGTTTTACAAACGTTTAAGCTCATTCTCACACATTTCCATAAAAACACAAAACACAACCAAATAACACATAAATACGGATAAAATACTACGAAAACGGTTATAAAAAGACACTAAAATCTAGGTGAAAATATCATCATCACCCTTTGAATGAATGGCGGATATCCCTTTATATAGGTGAGGAAAGGAGGTCCAAGCTATTTGGGTCTCACTTAACGGGCTTGGGCCTTCAACTTGCTAGATCATAATCTGTCCTATTTGACTTGGGTCTGATTTAATTTACCTGAACTTATTTGACTTGGGTCAGACCTCATTTGACTTGGGCTTAATTGACTTTGGTCAGGCCTTATTTAATTTAAGTCCTTTAATCTGCTTGACTCAAATTAATTATCAATTATTTATTAATCTGTTTTTAGGAATTAATTTATTTAAATTCCAAAATAAATTAAAATTGATATTTAATCAAGAAAATCTACGTGTCACTATTTAATTGGACCGTAAATTTTAATTGCTTACAAATGGATTTTTGCCAATCGAATTAATGTAATTTTTTACAATTGAATAATCTGTAAAGTTGAACGTAAAAGTAATATATATCCATTAAGAACATTAAATTTTTTTTTCTTTTTCCTCCTGAAAAAAGTATTTTGCAGACAACTAAAACATAAATCTTTAAAATATCTTATATTTATCTCAAAAATTAATATTTTATAATTATCTTATTTAATTTGAATTAATTATTTTAAAATATTATATCTTCATTATGTAACTACTAAGATAAATGTTTAATATATTTTATATATATCTAGAGAGGAATCACCGTTTTTAGTTATTCTATATAAGATTTATTTTTGGCTAATTAAAATTTGTGTGTTAGAGAAACCATACCCTCAAATCCAGTGTTTTTTTAAAGTTATGCTTTTTAGTATTTAATATTACACTCATTATTATAAGTATATGTATACTTTATTTTTTTAAAAAAAAAATAATTTTTTAATCAAACATTTATATTATTCATATTTTAGTTGATCTTTTCATTTAAAAAATTATACCTTTAGAAAAAATGTTATATCTTTACGTACACATCTTGTGCACCGAGGACACAAGAGATTTTTTTTAAATACTTTATATATTTATATATATAAAGGAATCACAACCTATAAATAATGTTTTAATTATTCATTTAATAGAATATAATTTTTTTTAAAAAAAATCATGTGTATTTGTACTTAATTCGTTTGTACCTTGAATTTTCACTTATAAATAAAGTTTTTAAGTTATTCACTTAATATTATGGCTAATTATACTGTGCACCCGGATGCACACTAAGATAGGGTGCACCCATTTTTAAAAACGTATACAAATATAAACAAAAACATATACAATTATGAACAAAAATGTATACAATTTAATTGTTAGTTTTTTTAATGAAAAAATGAGTGTAAAAAATGTATAATTATTAAAAAACATGTATACACTATTAAATAAAAAATTATACACATATGGATGCTAATTTTTTTAATGAAAAACTTAATGTGAAAAAAGTATACAATTATTAAGAAACATGTATACAAAATAGAATAATATGTATACAAAATAGAATAAAAAATTATACACATATGGGTGTATCCTTGCACACGGGTGCAACCTAACGCCAACTCTAATATTATATAGTAAGATTTTTTAAAAGAAAACAATCATGCGTGTTTGTATTTTAATTCATTTTTAGCTTAATTTTATAGATTAATTTTATGTGATTTAATTTTTTTTTCTTTTTAATAATGTGTGTTTGTAACTGAATTCGTTGGTAGCTTAATTTTATAGAAGGGTGATGTAGGATATTTACAATTAAGAGTTTAATAATCCAAGATGTTAATTTGATATGTTAATATAATATATAATATATGTCATTTATTTATTTGGGGGGGTTGGGGGGGGGGGGGGGGATACAAGATAAAATACAAATTTCAAAATGTGTGATTTTTACTATACTATACAATTTGTTATATACGTTTGTTACATTAAAGAATTAAATTATCATAACTTGTTATTTATAAAAACTAGTGTAATTAAATTAACGGTAAAATTGAAAAATACATATTTTATATGATGTACTAATTGAGATTTTTTTTTAAAATTTTCTATAAAAAATAAAAATTTGCGTGTCAAATTGGTTAATTTAGTTAAATTTCATTATTAATTATTTATTTAATTTAATTTAATTATTTTCAAATATAATATGTGTCAAATTGTAGTAAATTAATTTGGTTTAATTTAATTATTAATTATTAATTTTTTAATTTAATTATTTTCAAATATATTATGTATAGATCAACAATTAAAAGATAATTTTTAAAATATATTATATGTACAGATTAAAATCTAAAAGATAAATATTTGATATTTATTTATTTTAAAAAGTATTCTTTCATATTTTTAAAAAAGAGATATTCTAGGTAAAAATAAGTTGAATAAATTTGTTTCCTTATTTAAAAGTGCCTCATAATTAAATTATTTTCCTTATTTAAAACCACAATTCCTCACGGCTAATCCTAGTCCAACAATTATTTAAAGCCACCCAAATAGTCACAACAAATTTGATACATCAATTACTTCCTAATATTTAAACCTCGCAGTGGTGTGATCTGAAGAGAAGAAGTATGAGTGAAGAAATCATGAAACGCATTGTTGATTGTGGGGTTGATGCAGAAGATACTGCGTGATTCCGACGTGGACTCGAGAATGAAACATAAAAATTCTAGCAATGCCACATGCTTCAGAAATTGTCTCTGTCTGAATTTCATCATGTGGAATCCTTTATGCTTTTGTTGTTTGATGATTCTCAAATAATTCCAAAAAATATTTTAAAATAACTAAAATTATCAAATAGGTTCAACACACCAGTTTTGGGATGTTAGATAAGCATAGTTTCATTGAATCTTCAACTTAAACTCTATTTTGAGTTATTGAATTAAAGGGTTCTTTTTTTTTTTTTTTTGAAAAATCTGAAAAAAAATCTTTAGTCAATGTGTTACTAGAATTAACAAATAAGAACTAGGTAGATTAATCTAGAACACTAAACCACCGTGTACTATAAATACATGACAAAGAAATAATTATTTGAGAAAAATTCAATCAACTCCTACCCTCTTAATTAGCTATTGATCATTTTAGCCTACTTACTTTATATTATACACTACTATTTTCATTATAAAATTTGTTCTAAAATTATTATTCACTCCAAATTTCCAACAAAAAGTGTAAAATAGATTTTGCTTTTACTAAAAAAAATATATAAAATAAAATAAAATAATGTTATCATAATAATAATCTATTTCATTCCTCTTGAGTTTGAAAGATATATTAGTTTTAATCATAAAAATGATAAGGACTTGAATCACGGAATGAAATGAAAAACTAGAAATAGGGCTACTAAAAATATGAATCCAAAATGAAGTGAAGTTTTATTAGGAATTAAATAGACAGGAGATAGTGATGCAATTAATTATTTTGAAAATATTTATAATATTTTATAAATAATTTATAATATAAATAAATGTATAATATTTTAATAAAATGTAATAATATATATCTTTAATAAATGTACTACTAATTATTTGAAGGGTCTCACTAAATACACACCCATCTTTATTAAATACACACCCCTATTAATATATAATTAATATATGTATTTTTTAAAAAGTCTAAATTACCCTTAATTCATTAAATATACACCCTATATATATATTATATTAATAAGTTATATATTGATTAAACGTGATACACGCTCATGGATGAAAAGAAGATGAACAACAAATTGAAATGAAGACAGATTCCAAAATATTGCTCAAAATTCCCCATATTAAAAGCTTTAATTTAAATTACTCAAATAAAAAAACCCCAACAATTACATGTTTCTTCATATCCAAATAACATTTCATCTACGTTTCTTATTATACCTGCATAAATTGTAATCAATCATCAATACGCGTATCAGTATTTGGAGTTGAAAGGAGAAAATAATAAACCAGATTTGAGGATGTATAATTGATTCAAAATCAATAGTAAGTTCCAAGAGAAAATAATACTAAGAAGTGTATATCTTTCTATTTTATTTAGAAGCGGATTGAATATAGATAAAGGAAGCTATCTGTGCCACTATGGAATGATAATTCATCTTTAGGAAAGAAATAATTTTAGGAAAGCGTGTGCAGATTGGGGAATTTCAAAACAAGTTGTAGAAATTCCGTTGGGGAAAATTTCCTTGACAGGACAGTGTGCAGATGATCTGGATTCTAATTATGGCTGGATCTTAATCCAAAGTCGTTGATATTGAGTCATATATTGTAGAAAAAGAAGATGGTTCACTTATCAAAATCACTCCTTAAGATCCAAATATTATCTGAAAGAATAATTTATTGTAACTGTGTATGAATACCGGGCAAGAAGATAAGATGCATGGCAAATTATTAAGGGTATTGAAGGTGTGTATAATTTTAAAATTAGAAAGGATAAATTTGAGTTTTTAAAGGGTGTGTATATAATAAAATTAAGATTTAAAAAATAAATAAGGGTATTTAATAAAAAGGGGTGTGTATTTAACAACACTCCTATTTAAAAAAAAAACCTCATGTCTTTACACATATGAGAAGTGCTCCCTCAATATTGATAACCTAATAAATATAACTCCCTCCATCCGGTTCTAAGGTATCCATTTGCTTTTTGCATGTGGATTAAGAAGTATTATTATTATATGTAAATTGGGTAGTTGTATTAGAGAGAAGTGATGGGTCATATTGTGTACTTTTTTACTAAATAGGGGAAATGGATACTTTGAAACGGACGTCAAAAATAGTACAATAGATACTTTAAAAGCGGACGGTGGGAGTATTTAAAAAAATCTCATGCCTTTACACACTGAGAAGTGCTCTCTCAATTTTGTTGGGTTATCGGTAGAAAATTAACAAAAGAAACATTTTCCCATTTTCCCATAATTAAAAATTCTCCCATTTACCCATAATTAAAAATTTACCGATGAAGCGGAAGAGAATCTGTTGGAATGTTGATCAATAAGCAAAAAGATTTTATATATCATTAGAACTAGAACCAGATATGGTCAACATTTATGTGTGCATATAGAGACTTAAATTCTTTTTTTGCCTTATAACTAAGTAAAACTTTGATTTTTGTCCTAAAAAAGATAAGTGATTCAATTTTGCCCTATAACTAATGATTTTTTTTTAATTTTTGTCCAATTTTCACCGAAAAATACGAATTTCACCGGAATCCGCCACATCATGCTTCAATTTGGGAGGTTTCCGGCTGGTCAATCCGACGTGTCAATTTTGACTTATTTTGAGCCAATGAATCCGCCAAGTCATTTTTTTTTTTAAATTTCCACATAATCCACATCACCAAATTAATTTTAAAAAAAATGATGTATAAATTAATGAAAAAGAGAAAACGCCTTCTCGTCGGCGGTGCCCCTGCCACCAGCCATGGATTTTCGGCGCCTGTGGATTTATGCCGTTGCGCTCTCTCTCACACAGATACACACACAATAAACCCTCTCTCTCTCTAAAAAGATATTCTATATATCAATCAAGACGCGTAGACTAGTACAAACGCATCCTCATAACACAAACTGCCCAGAACCAGGGGCGGATACAGGGGGTACAAGGGGTACGGCTGTACCCCCAAAACCCCCCTACCCCCACCCCCACCCCACCCCACCCCCAATTTCTTTTTAAAATTTTTTATATATATATTTATATATATATATAGTTATATATTAATTAATTTGTATCCCAAATTATTTAATTAATATAAATTTATAAACAATTTATCATAATTTTTAATAAATTTACACTATAAACTCATAATAATAATGTCTTACATTGCTTTTTACAAATAAAAAGTAGATGGTGTCAACAATAATTATAATTTTAGGGTGTTATTTAATTATTATACGATTTTGAATATCAAATACTCCCTCCATACCTCTAATTACTTCACACTTTTTTTTATCCGCTTCAGAACTGTAGGCACCTGAATTTTATTGCCTATTAAATAAAATATGTGGCAAATTAATGCAATAATTATCAATTAATTATTTATTTATTAAGGAATTTAAATAAATTAATTCCTAAAATAAATGAGTAAATAATTGATAATTAAGTCTTATCCAATCCAGCAGGCTTAATTAAAGGAGAAAAGCCCAACATATCTTTTAAAGAAGAAAATATCTCTTAAGTAGTTATTTTCTCTACATATAAATAAGGGTCTTCAGTCCTCATTCCAGACACACCAAAAATATCTGAAGACGCGCTTCTGAAGAGATCAAGAATACGAGCAGTGCTCCCTTGAGATCTTCAAGCATCTTCAAGTCAAGAACGGTCTGCAATCAGAGATCAAGCTGCCAAGCCCTCTGATCCGGCGTTATTCCAGCCAACCGCCTCCGATCAGAGATCAAGCTGCCAAGCCCTCCGATCTGGCGTTATTCCAGCCAACCGCCTCCGATCAGAGATCAAGCTGCCAAGCCCTCCGATCCGGCGTTATTCCAGCCAACCGCCTCCGATCAGAGATCAAGCTGCCAAGCCCTCCGATCCGGCGTTCTTCCAGCCAACCGCCTCCGATCAGAGATCAAGCTGCCAAGCCCTCCGATCTGGCGTTCTTCCAGTCATCCGCCTCCAATCAGAGATTAAGCTGCCAAGCCCTCCGATCCGGCGTTCTTCCAGTCATCCGCCTCTGGTCAGAGATCAAGGTGCCAAACCCCTCCGATCCGGCGATCTTTCAGTCAACAACCTTCTTCCACAGAAAAGTCTTCAAGTCAACGTTCAATCCGAACAAAGGCTCGACGTCTCCGGGTCAACGTCAATACTACATTGTCAGAGCTCGGACAAGCTTCATCCGAAGATCCGGCTCCGAAAGTTGATAAAGTCAAGAAGTCAACTCAAGAGAGGAATCAGAGGACAAATAGAAGCTGTTTACCTTAATTCTCAAGTTCAATCCATATTGGATTTTCTTTGTAATTTATTTTGTATTTTAATAAATACAAAATTTGTTGTTACAAATTTTGGCACGCCCGGTGGGACAGTTTCGACCTCTCATCTCTTCTCTTTAAAAGTTCAAAGATACAAAGTATGGCTCCTCTCAGAATTGCAATAAGAAGGTCTCCTGTCTTAAAGCCTTCAGAGCTGCAGACTGTGAAGATTCAAAGGACAACTCCAATCAAGATTATAATAAGAAGATCTACTGCCTCAAAGATTTCAGAGTTGCAGGCTAAAGATGTCGAAGTCGTTACAAGAAGTATATCTGAAGGCTCCTCTATGACAAACCTTGTGGAGGAGATCTTTCTCGATAAGCCAATGCACAACGACAAAGATAGTGAAGGTGACTCTAACATCCAAACTCTTCAATCCATAGAAAATTCAGCGTATGACTCACCCATAGCCTCTGCCATGGCAACAAATGCTTCATCTGTCGAAGAACAACTGGCAAGTTTGACTCAGTCCGTTGCTGCACTCACTAAACAAAGCCATGAACAAGGTCTGTTGATATCCAAACTGATGGAAAAGATGGAGATAGCACAGACAAGCCATGCAGATGATAAGCAAGTTGAAGGTAAAGACGAGGAGGAAGACTCTTTGAAACATCATCTTTCTGAAAAGAAGCCAGTTGAAGAACATATACAAATTTCTGCTGACGGAATGCTCCCTATGAACCAATTGAAGAGCATCGTACTAGAGACAATAAAAGACAAATTTAAAGAGAGCTCAAACTCTTCTGTTGCCTATAAAAAGCCATATACAAAGAGAGTTGACAGTTTGAAGATGCCAATTGACTACCAACCTCCTAACTTTCAACAATTCGATGGCAGAGGCAATCCAAGGCAACATATAGCACATGTCGTCGAGACATGCAACGATGCTGGAACCTTTGATGATCATATGCTCAAACAATTTGTCCGCTCGCTGAAAGGAAATGCCTTTGATTGGTATATCGAATTGGAAGCTAACTCCATCGATAGTTGGGAGCAAATGGAAAAAGAGTTTCTCAATAGCTTCTACAGCACTCGAAGGACTGTTAATATGATCGAATTGACTAACACTTTCCAGTGGAAAGAAGAGCCAGTAATCGATTATATTAATCGATGGAGAAATCTAAGCTTGAATTGTAAAGATCAATTGTCCGAAGTATCTGCCATCAACATGTGCATTCAAGGAATGCAATGGAGTCTGCGATACATCCTCCAAGGGATTCAACCAAAGACTTTTGAAGAACTAGCTACAAGAGCTCATGATATGGAGTTAAGTATGCCATCAAGTGACTTTGAATTTCCAAGCAACAACTCTTATGAATTTGAAGACATTTCACTTGATGAACCTCTCGAGGAGGAATCACATTCAAAGAAGCCAGTGTCAATAAATATTCAAAGAAATGAAGTTAAAGCAAGAGAAAGTAATGCATCCAATGATTGGGGGTAATGAACTATTAACAAAGTCAATGCTCCTCGACACGAGCATAAACTGTCCATATGTTATACTCCTTGATACGAGTTAAAACTATCTAAAATTTCTCAAGTAATGCTCCTCGACACGAGCATAAACTGTCCACATGTTATACTCCTTGATACGAGTTAAAACTATCTAAAATTTCTCAAGCAATGCTCCTCGACACGAGCATAAACTGTCCACATGTTATACTCCTTGATACGAGTTAAAACTATCTAAAATTTCTCAAGCAATGCTCCTCGACACGAGCATAAACTGTCCACATGTTATACTCCTTGATACGAGTTAAAACTATCTAAAATTTCTCAAGCAATGCTTCCCTACACGAGCAAAAACTGTCCACATTATGCTCCTTGATATGAGTTAAAACTATCTAACTTAAATCAAATCTCCTTAAGAAGAGACGAAACTCTCTGCATGTTATGCTCTTTTGATACGAGCCTAAACTATCAAACTCAAATCAAATCTTCTTGAGAAGAGACGAAACTCTCTATATTTTATGCTCCTTGATACGAGTCTAAACTATCAAACTCAAATCAAATCTCCTTGAGAAGAGACGAAACTCTCTATACGTTATGCTCCTTGATACGAGCTTAAACTATCCCACTTAAATCAAATTTTCTTGAGAAGAGATAGAACTCTCTACATGTTACACTCCTTGATACGAGATTAAACTTTCCAACTCAAGTTCAAGACTCCTTGAGAAGAGTATAAACTGTCTACAAATCAAATTGAAGACTCATTGACACGAGTATAAATTGTCAGCAAATTCAAGTTCAAAGCTCTTTAACGCACGAGCATAAACTGCATGTTACTCCTGGCCCGCACGAGTATAAACTGTGTACGGCACCCCCTATTCAAACCAAATCATGTCCTTTTGAACTACGTTATGACTTGATTCTCTGTGAAGAGGTACGTAGGCAACTTAACACTCTGCTAAGTTCAGTCATAATTCAGGCTATTCGTATCAAGGTGCTGAGGCAAGCAATAAAATTCAGTCATGTTGATCAATAATAGAGTGTCGCAATTTGTTCACTTCAACACAAAGGCGTTCGTGAACAAAATGCGAGGGGGCATTTGTAGGCACCTGAATTTTATTGCCTATTAAATAAAATATGTGGCAAATTAATGCAATAATTATCAATTAATTATTTATTTATTAAGGAATTTAAATAAATTAATTCCTAAAATAAATGAGTAAATAATTGATAATTAAGTCTTATCCAATCCAGCAGGCTTAATTAAAGGAGATAAGCCCAACATATCTTTTAAAGGAGAAAATGTCTCTTAAGTAGTTATTTTCTCTACATATAAATAAGGGTCTTCAGTCCTCATTCCAGACACACCAAAAATATCTGAAGACGCGCTTCTGAAGAGATCAAGAATACGAGCAGTGCTCCCTTGAGATCTTCAAGAATCTTCAAGTCAAGAACGGTCTGCAATCAGAGATCAAGCTGCCAAGCCCTCTGATCCGGCGTTATTCCAGCCAACCGCCTCCGATTAGAGATCAAGCTGCCAAGCCCTCCGATCTGGCGTTATTCCAGCCAACCGCCTCCGATCAGAGATCAAGCTGCCAAGCCCTCCGATCCGGCGTTATTCCAGCCAACCGCCTCCGATCAGAGATCAAGCTGCCAAGCCCTCCGATCCGGCGTTCTTCCAGCCAACCGCCTCCGATCAGAGATCAAGCTGCCAAGCCCTCCGATCTGGCGTTCTTCCAGCCATCCGCCTCCGATCAGAGATCAAGCTGACAAGCCCTCCGATCCGGCGTTCTTCCAGTCATCCGCCTCCAATCAGAGATTAAGCTGCCAAGCCCTCCGATCCGGCGTTCTTCCAGTCATCCGCCTCTGGTCAGAGATCAAGGTGCCAAACCCCTCCGATCCGGCGATCTTTCAGTCAACAACCTTCTTCCACAGAAAAGTCTTCAAGTCAACGTTCAATCCGAACAAAGGCTCGACGTCTCCGGGTCAACGTCAAGACTACATTGTCAGAGCTCGGACAAGCTTCATCCGAAGATCCGGCTCCGAAAGTTGATAAAGTCAAGAAGTCAACTCAAGAGAGGAATCAGAGGACAAATAGAAACTGTTTACCTTAATTCTCAAGTTCAATCCATATTGGATTTTCTTTGTAATTTATTTTGTATTTTAATAAATACAAAATTTGTTGTTACAAGAACAAATATACTTTCCTAAAAATTGTAGAAATACATCTTAATAATATCCATTTTTTACACATATTTCAATAACTTTATACATATTTTCATTAAATTATCTAAAATACTCATTTTTTACACACGTCTAAGCAACTTTAAATATAAAAAATAATTTTTCTTAATTTATGCATACAAAAAACACATGTGATATTTTTATAATTACGTCGTACCCCCGAAAAAAGTTTCCTGGATCCGCCCCTGCCCAGAACTCTCCCTATCTTTAAGGCGTTGCTTGCACGATCTCTCTCGCATGTATTTGACAATCATATGAAGAATGGAGAATAAAGAATTTAACATATGGCAAATGTGGGCTTCTGCTGCTGCTGGTTTTTTTAATCGTCAACCTTTCTGATATATTAATTCTGTTTCGATTCATTTTTTTTCTCGCGCTTTTCCTTTGCTTTAAGGTAAAAGAACCCGGTGGCTGCCGTCGCGGCTCGATCGACGGCGTTCGTGAGGCAGTGGCGGTCGACGGAATGGGTTTGCATCTCCGGCAGCGTGGGGCTCGGCATTCACGACTTCGGTGGCGGTGAACGGACAGCATCGATGAGGATGGCGACGTGGCGACGGGTTCAAATTTGGGAGCGAATCGGCGGCTTTGGCGACGGCGACACGGCGATGGGTTCAAATTTGGGAGCAAACGATGGGTAGGGCGAGCAATCTCTCGTCGTCTCTTCTTCTTCTCTCTATCTGCGTCTGTTGAACGTGAATTGAATTTTGGTGGCCTTTTGTTGGATTGATTGATAGTATTTTAGGATTTGGTTTAGTCAACATAGGATGCTATGTGATTGGTTGCGGTGGAATTAGGCGGTGGACATGATGATCGGCGGTGGAAGATGCCACAGGCGCCAGAAATCCATGGCTGGTGGCAGGGGGCACCGCCGACGAGAAGGCGTCTTCTCTTTTTCACTAATTTATCCATCATTTATTTTTTTTAATTAATTTGGTGATGTGGATTATGTGGAAATTTAAAAAAAAATAAAAATAATGTGGTGGATTCATTGGCTCAAAATAAGTCAAAATTGACACGTCCGATTGACCAGCCGGAAACCCCCAAATTGAAGCATGACGTATCGGATTCCGGTGAAATTCGCATTTTCCGGCGAAAATTGGGCAAAAATTGAAAAAATTCATTAGTTATATGGCAAAATTGAACCACTTATCTTTTTTAGGACAAAAATCGAAGTTTTGCTTAGTTATATAGCAAAAAATAATTTAACTCATATATAGATGAAGAGGATCTGGAATACTGAACATTAAGCAAAAGATTTATAAATTATTACAACCTATATGAATGAAGACATCTTGCAACAAGAAAGAGAACCTCCATGTTATTCGAAGTAAAATGGTGAAATAAACTTTTGCATTCATTACTATGGAATGTTTTGCTGCTTTATTTGCAAGATCACTTTTTTTTTTTTTTTAGATCATGCTAAAAAATACTCTCTCTGTTCGACTCTAAGGTATCAATTTGCTTTTTGCACGAGGATAATTCTAAAGTCTTTATTTGCTTTTTGCACGTGGATTAAGGAGTATTATTATTATAAATAAAGTGGGTAGTTATATTAGAGGAAAGTGGTGGTCATATTGTGTATTTTTTTACTAAATAGAAGAAATTGATACATTTGAAGCGGACGTCAGAAATAGTGAAATGAATACTTTAAAAGCGGACGGATGGAGTATTTATTTTTTCAAAAAATAAAGAATACATACTCTTATATTAAAAGGTATACTCTGAGTATACGAGAAACACACAAATTTTGGCCATAAATTAATGCTATATTAAATTGGCTTTACATGTAAATAAACGTCATCAGTTATTTCCTCCTTTAAATTTCCATATAAAGAAATAAATTAAGGATCGTTTTCTTTTTCTTCATGTTTCGTTCACTCTTGCCACTTTTTCAAGGAAAAGGATCAAATTAACCCTTTAACTTATATCATGGGTGCAAATATGTCCTTCATCTTTAATTTTGTTCAATTGGGCACTTTTTCTTTTTTATTTGGATCAATTAAGCCCACCATTTTCTAAAAATAAAATCTATATGCCCTTCTTTTAACCATGAAGCAATGGCGTTAGTTAGTGATGGGTGTGCGTATTTTCCTTGAATTGGGACCTTGATACACGAATTTCTCCTTGAATTCCACTTAACGAAAGGGCCATATTGATTGAGCTCTTCTAACGTATGTCTCCTCACCAAGAGCTCGTCGGTGAGGACTGAGAAAGCGAAATCCGCATGTTGTGTGGCGAGACGGCTTTTTTCTTTCATAACAAGACCATCCCTACCCACACGTCCACTCACAGTTGGGTGTACCTTTCTATTTCTAATTTCGTGAATGCTCAGGAGTGGGGGTTATAATTCTCGAGGGAGTATGACCAGAAACACATACTAGAATTAATCATCCAAATTATATATTTTTTCTTGAATCCATAAGGGAAAATAGTCCAATAGACCCTTAAGAGGCCCTCAATCTTTCTTTTAGTACATCAAAGCCTTTCTTGTTTCGAAATAGGTCAAATTCCACCCTCCATTTAATAATAACTCATCAAATATTTTCCCTTTTATCTCTTATAAATTGAACTTAAACGCACCACAGACCCATTTTAGGTGTCTCAGCAGGTTGCGGCCCTGCCTCATCTTAATTTCCTGAACTTTTCTTTATTTCTTTTATTTTTTGTTTACGGTTTTTTTAATCACCTTCTTTCATTAATTTTTATTTTATTTTATATATTCTTTATTAAGAAAAAACTAATGCAGGTTCTTTGTTTACTTTAATTTTTTCGTTATGTTTTTTTATTATTTAATGTATATAAATAATTAAATTAAATAATGATTTTCATCTTACATCTGTTATTATATTGGACAAGTCATGCGTGGAATCATTTTATATGAAATTATTTTATATTTTTTAAATTGAATCATTTTATATGAAATTATTTTACATTTTTTAAATTAATTATTATTTTCGCTATAAAATGTTATCATTTTTTATTTATACTATTATAAATTATTAATAAAATATCATTATCACTTTTCATTAATTGAATATTACTTTTAATTATAGACATTATCATTTTTAAGACACTCTCTTGTGAGACGAGTTATTTGTAAGACGGTAGTGAGACGGGTCGACTCATCACTAAAGTATGCTTATTGTATAGATAAAATATGCTTATTTAATATTAAAGTATGTCAATAGTAAATCAAATTATAACACACTAAAATCATACCTTAATACATATTCCATCATATATTAGAAAACATACTTTAACAACCATGAAACATATTTTATCTAAATAATAGACATACTTTAACACGTTCCACGTAAGTAACGTCTCACAAAAGATTTTATCATCATTTTTTATTCGTCTCACATAAATCTTTGCCTATTATATTTACAAGATAATTTTAAATATGTATATTTTAAAATAATAAATGATAAATTTAAAAAGTTTAAGAAATATTGAACTACATAAAGTAATAAACTAACGTAATTAAAGTTGCATAAAATAAACAACCAACATTTTATTTAGCTTATTAAAAAAAAATAATAATAACAATAATAAATTAAATCAAAGGAGAAGACTAATGGATCCAAAAAGTTAGATAAGGGGTTTATTTGATGGCAAAATATAAGTTGAGGGACTTTCATGAACCTCTACTATATTTTAAAAGGGCAAATGGTCAATTTGACCCTCTATTTTATTCCTCAGGATCAAATAGACCCCTAATCTAATTTTTTTTTTCCATCTAAACTCTTTTACTTTTTTAATTCGATTAAATAAACCCTTATCTTTGTTTTAAAAAGACAAAGAATTATAAAAACTCTTCGTCTTACATTTCTTGATCAAATAAACCCCTTATTCATTGTTTTTCCATCCAAACACCCTTTTCATTAATTAAGCCACGTTACTGCTCTAATTTTTTCTCAATTATATCTCCTTTCTTTTGTTTTACTATTTATTTATGTTTTTGTTTTTGTTTTAATCTTCTTCTTTATTAACTTTTTATAATAATAATAATATCATTATTATTATTAATCAAAATGTAATATTGGTTTTTTTATTTTATTCAAATTTTTAATTACATTAATTAATTAAAATTAATTACATTCTGTAGCAATTTTTTTAAATATTTAAATTTATTTTCCAATAAATTCGTAATATACATATTTAAAATCATTTTATTAATACAATAATAAATATGTGGTGAAATTTATTATTTAAAAATTTCAAATAAAAATGTAAGATAAATAAATAAAGAACATTAGTATATGTTAAATAATTGAAAATTTAAAAAAATCAAAGCAGAACAAATAAATAAAGAAAGAACATTATTACATTCTGTTTATTAAACATTTAATAATAATAACTTAATAAATAAAATTATAATTTATTAAAAAGGATTAAAAAATAATAATTAAAAGGAATAAAAAAGGAAGTTAGGAAAATGAGCGTTAAAAATAGGTGTAAGTGTTTTATGTTAAATTTATAGAAGATAAGGGTATATTTGATTTAATTATAATTAAAAAGAAGGTTGAAGAAGTAAAAAATAGATGAATGGTTTACTTGCTACAATGATATAACATAAAGGGCTTAATTGATCCTTTTGGAAAAAAAACAAGGGCTCAATTGATCCAATTATAAAAGGACAATGACATAAACGAATAAAAAATAAGATCAAGGGTTTACTTGATCTTAAGGAGTAAGATAGAGGGCTAAATTGACCCTTTGCCCTATTTTAAAATAATAGAAGGGCTTACTTGATCTAAATTATAAATAAAAAAGGGTTGTATGAACAAAAGATTAGTTTAAGGGCTAATTTGATCCCAAGAGATAAGTTAAAGGGTCTATCCGATCCTTTTCCCTTTTTTTTAACTCTGAATAAAACTTGGTTGAGAAATTATCACAAATAGTGAACTAAGTATTACTAAACCCATAATTAATCCTATTTTAAAAAATTTTCAATTTCAATCATTTCAATTTTAGTCATATTTGATCAATTTTGATAATTTTTAATCCAATTTTGGTCCGAATTAAAAATTAATTTTTCATTTTCATCGGAGCCCATGTTCTGCCTACAGCTCCTTTCGTAGCAACACACATTACTCTCTTGCAATGTCTACATGGCAACTCACATCACTATTTTAATTTTTAATTTAGACAAAAACTGGATTAAAAATGATCAAATTAATCAAATAGAACTAAAAGTGAGTTAAAAATGACAAAAATTGAAATTTTAAAAAAATACAGTAATAATTGTGAGTTTAGTAATACTTAGCGGACTATTTATGATAATTTCTCAAACTTGGTTCCATCTACTTTCTTTTGAAGCGCTATGATGGTATTTCTATTTTATATATTTTATTAAAATATGTTATATTCACGTTCGAGCATATATAGCATATTGTTTACCAATTCTTTTCCCATATAGTTGCCTATAGTTCTGATTGAGAAGATTGCCACGTAGATATTGCATCCTGATCATCTCCATTGGATGGATGCAATGGAATTTTTACATTATAAATGTAGAATTTTTGGCAAGAGGTTTGCCTAAAATTCAGTTACAACAATGATACAGCAGTAAAGAAGAGCAAAATTTACTGCTCCATACAATTACTCCATACAATTTCTAAGGCTAATAAACTATTAGCTAAAGTTTCTCATATGATCACCTTCGTTAGTAATGCATTCCAAATGATTATCCACTCCTGGGCTTCTGCCCAGTGGATGGCACTACTATTCCAAATTAGGTTGCAAGCTTTTCTCATATCTTCGTCCACCTCGGAATCCCCAATCTTTTATTAATAGTTTTGTAGCCATTTTTAACTAAATATAGTCCATTGCTCTCTTTGCTCCAACTCCATGAATATTTTATCCCTTTTCTAATATTGATGTGGCCAGTAATACTTATCATTGCCTCCATGTCGGTCTCTTCACATTCTTCACATTCTGTGAGTCCTCTATTCCACTTAAAATTCCAATTCCACCCATAATTTTCATTTATCCCATTTAATTAATTTATTTTACGTTAAGCTATCTTTTAATAATTTTTTTTTGTATTCAACTAATCTATTTTTGAATTATTTAAATTTTAATTTAATTTTAGAGCTCAAATATTTAGTTAAATTTATTTTGATTTTTATATATATTTTTTATTTAACTTTTACTCTAATATATTCATTTAATTTAACTGATCTTTTTTTAATTTAATTTTTTTCCTTATTCAGGAATTAGCTTTGTAGGAGAGCTCCGTGTGGTCCATTAATAGACCACGGATTTTACAAGTAGGATATGAAAACGAGAAAAGTCCCCAAGTAATGAAAGCGTATGAGCGAGTTGGCTCATTGGCATTAATACTCCATTTCCTTTCCAATACAATCACTAATGCAATGAAGATGAGATGATATCTCAAATATCATTGACATCATCATCTGCGATTTACAAGAGAGAAGAAAAAAGAAGTGGGTATAAAAATAAAGATAAAGAGTGTATAAAATAAAAATTAGGGTAAGTTTGATATTTAAAAAATCTCTATTTTAGTAATTTTATAAATAATATGTGTATTTAATAAGAGTGGTGTGCATATAGTATAACCCTAATAACACGTATAAAAACAATCCGTTATAACTTATATATAAAAATATTAAAATAAAATAAAAAAAAAATCAATCCGTGACCGTGAGCATGAGCCCATAAAGGGTGAGGCTAAAGCCCATTATATAAACAGACAACAGTCCATATTCGTTACCCTAGACGACGTCGTTTCTCGCTCATGTACGCAGATTTATTTAATCGATAAGATAGAACTCCCGATTTTCCCTTTCGTTGTCAAATTTCATCATTCGTCTCTCTAGGAGAATCGAATCAAAGGCAATTGCGATTTAATTAAAAAAAAAAAATCGTTTCATTCTGCAACCGAACGAGAAGGCTATCAGTTTCTAATTTTCTAATTGATCATAGTTTGAATATTGAGCAAGCTAGGTTTCCAACATGACGACAGCGGCTAGACCTACGTGGGCACCGGCTAAAGGTGGAAACGAGCAAGGGGGAACTCGAATCTTCGGTGCATCTCAAAAGTATTCTTCGAGGGACATCGCTTCTCATACTACCCTAAAACCCAGGTTCGTGTTTTTTCATGTTCTTACTTTTCGTCTGATGTTTTGTTGATCCTAGGTTTGTGTTATTTCTCGAAAGATATTTAGTTTTCAATGTATTATTGTGTTTTGCTTATGGAGTGTTTGTCTTGCTAGTTTATCGGTTCAATCAGCTAAAAATGCCTGGCGTATTGTGCTATGCATGTCTCGGCTTACCTAGTTATAGTTTCCTGTTCATTTCCCTCTTTTTCCATGGAACGTTTTTGGTATTGCTAGGTTTTCTGATTATTTTAGGCAGATTGACGAATGTCTAACTCAATGCTTTCAATTGAATGGATTTCATCTGCCACCCAAAGCGACTAAAAACAGTACAAACTGAAAGTGATGAATTTCAAATCCATTGGAGAAGAATTGATTCAAACAACTTACAAGGACTTTGCAATGATGGAGTTCTAATCCATTTTATATATCTATATTTCTGATTTGTGTAGAGAAAGGGTATTTATTTTTTATGTCGGAAAGAGTATTTTGCAATCATGTGAATATGTATGATTTGTGTGTTTTGGGATTTTGAATAGGGAAGATTTAACTTATGTTAATGTGTGAAAGATGTGGTAGTGATGAATTATTATGTAGCTGTTGAGTGTGATTGTAATGATTGTAAGATGTTCAGTAGTAATAAGGTTTACCATTAATAGATATTTTATAGCGATAAGTGTATTGAGTTTTTGAAAATTGGAATTCATTATACCAAATCATAATGGTCTTCTGATTTTTGGAAACCTAAAACAAAAGCATCTCTTAGACTATTTTACGGAATGTTTGGTTTTTTAAAATCTAGTTTTCAAAATCTAACGAGATTTAGAATTCTTGTGAATACTGAATAGTGAGTGATTCTGTTTATTTTGGGATTTTGAGTGAGATTTCACTTTTTGTTAATTAAATTTGAAAATAGAGATATTATGTTATTATATTGTTATAGGATAAAATTATAATGATTGTCAGAGAGAAAAAGAGAGAGAGTCAAAAGGTTAATTTCTGAAATCTGAGAGATGCCAATTCTAATGTTAGTGGTGGGCATAGTTGTTAAAGGCGCGCCTTAGGCGAGGCGAAGCCTTGAGCGCCTGGGATTCTTGGCTTTTTAGGGTTTTGGTTGATGTTCAAAAAACCCTCGCCTTTGTGCGCCTAAGCGCGCCTTTTTGGATGAAAAAGGCGCGCCTCGGGTACACTTCCAAATTTTAGATTTTTTTTTTATTTTTTATTTTTCATGAAGAGTAAGAATATAATGATCAATTTTATGGTGAAGAAGAGAATGAAGATTATGAGGAGGACCATAGACCATGATAATTATGATTTTTATCTCATTGGTAATCATTTGAGTCTTTGACATTTGATATTTTCCATAGTTATTAAAGGCGCGCCTCCCCCAAGGCTATACACTTGGCGCCTCGGTATAGCTTTTTCAAGGCACGCAGTATCAAGGCGCGCGCCTAAGGCGCGCCTTGAGTATTGTCTTGTTTTTGTGTTGTTTTTCATTTTTAATAGTTGAAGTAACACTTTTATAAGTGAAATAGCACTTTTTGTTATGTTAACAACTTATCAAATAAATAAAATAAAATAAATAAACATATCATAAATATTAAATGAAGGATTTAAGAAGTTAGGGTTAGGGTTCATTTCACTCAAAGTCTCCACCTACGCAAACTACTCCAGCCTCCAACTTCCAACTGCCGCCGTCTGGTTGCCGTCGGCAGCGCTTCGGACCACCTCTGCCACGTCGCCACCGGTCAGTCTTCCACCACAGCCTACAGCTACTGGAGCAGCAAGAACAGCAGGTTTGATTTGGGAAATCATTGGGGGCAACTACCACTAGTTTCAAAAAGAAAGGCGAAGAAGTAATGAAGGAAAAGGGAACTAATCTAAGATTATTAGATGAAGAGGATGAATGACAAGAGGAAGATAATGTTGGTTTGAAGAAGAAGAAGATTTTAATGGGGAAGAAGAACAATTTGATGATCAAGACTTGGAGTTTGATGATGAAGAAGATGATAATTAAAATATATTTGTTGCTAGGATTGTGTTTGATGCTTTGATTGACTTATTTTATTTCAAATATTAGGAATTTTCATATGTACATGCTTAACTTTGGCTTAAATGGCTTAGTTTATATGTCATACTCGTATAAAATGTTATATTATATGCCTTTTAGACTTATTTTATTAGGTAAAAGTGTTGTATATAGGTTATATTTAGTGTAGAATAAATAATGGTGTTATATTACAGATTTAATTCCGAGGCGCGCCTCAGGCACAGATATGCCTCGGTGCGCCTCGGTGCGCCTTGCGCCCTTAATAACTATGATATTTTCTTAAACTTGAAGGATTTTGCTTATTTTCTTATTGTGATTATGTTATATATGAATTATTATGTATTACTATTTGATATTTTTTATTTTTACCTTTATTTAGTTGGACAATTATGTGTTTAGTTGGATATATTAATGTATATATGTTCTAAAGAGGCTTGTACCTCATGTGCGCCTTGCGCCTAAGGCTCCAACAAGGCCTTTGTGCCTTTTTGCGCCTATCGCCTTTAACAACTATGGTGGTGGGTGAGTTGTGTGGTAATGGGATTATAGATATAGGATATCAGGTTAGATGTATTAGATTTTTTAAACTAGATTAAAAAACCTTAATCTGATTTTCAAAAACTCAAAACAAACATATCGTTAGTGTTTTGGGTGAATATGATATCTCATTCAGTTTAAGTGGATTTGTAAATATGTTGATTTTTACTACTCACATTTTGTTTTTGTTGAAACTTGAAAGCATGCACTATATAGTTTCTGTAGTTACTTGTACACTTTGAGCAAGAATCTCTTCGTACTCATTCCATCTTCTCCCTACTGTGTTGGTGCAGAAAGGATGGACAAGACACCCAAGATGAACTGCAAAGGAGAAATCTTAGGGATGAATTAGAAGATCGGGAAAGGAAGCATTTCTCATATAAGGGTTGGTATTACTCCAGTTTAAAGTTTGAAAATTGAAATCATCTTAGTGGCTCCTACTCCACAATTTTATTGCTTATCTTAACTTTTATTAATGCTCTGCAGAGGATAGAGAGCGTCGGAAGGGAGGTCATCTTTTAGAAGGTAAATACTGTATGAAGATTTCTTGGTTTGTGCACATTAGGGATATTTGATCAGTTTTAAGTTATTTCTTTTAATTATTAATTAGTTAGTCTATTTACAGGGTCTAGAAGGGAAATTGAAGACCGTATTGTTCCGCGAAGTGTGGATGCTGATGATACAGATGTGGGTGCTCAGAGTGATGATGATAGGTTTGTTATTACTTGTTTTATATTTCTTCCACTTATTGGTAATTTGTGCGTGTCTCAGATGATTCTGCGGTGTTGTTATTACAGATATTTTGTAATTTTTACTTTTTGGTTAAACACATGCTTATGGTAAGTGTACTGTAATGGTATCTGAGGATGATATTGTTTGTTCTATGCTTTTTTGTTTCCACTAGACCTGGAGAATATAGGGTGTGATTGGTTTTATGAAAATTTCTTTTAACATTTTGGGATAGTAGTGATGAAGCTTTTTGTAGGATGGATTTAATGATTGCAATTAACAAAATATGCTCAGAAATGAGTGTTGAATGGATGTGAGAAGCTTCTTTAGAATATGAAGTTTGTTTTTGCCCCCTATAAGCAAACACTCATAATTTTCATTTCTTCACTTTTTCTTTTTCAGATAGGTTTTTTTTCTTTCTTCTTGGGATGGTGAATAAGTGGATGTCATATTAGTTTGTAGCTGAAATAATCTATTTTATGATGCAACTTGTAGCAACTTGTTAATTTTATTTGTGAATTGCTGATTTAACTAATAGTTTCATGTTGTAGCGACGATGATGAAGACGATGACGATGATGGCGAAGAAGAACTTTTGGCTGAGCTTGAGCGAATAAGGAGGGAAAAAGCCGAGCAGAGAGAACAAGAAGTAAGCTGTCTCTTTTTACGGTTTCACTATTTCCTACTTATTTTCCAATACACTGATATAAGATTGTTTCTTGACTTTTCCAATGAATGTTGTTCTTGAGTTTTAGTTAGAAGAGGAAAATATAAATCTGGTTATATTGTAGTAATAGTTGGCTGTTGCATAATTTAGGGATCTCTGATTCCTTGATTTCCTCCAAAGTTGCCATTTGATATGACTGTACAAGTGTGCATATTCAGACATAGTAAATTGGAGTCATTATCGCAAAATTTAAAATTTCTCTTACTATTCGTGTCATTATTAAGAGAGTTTTGGTTGGTGTCAATTAATGCATGTGATTGTTAAGTGATATTTGTATGGTGGTAGATTTTATTTCCCTTGCATTTGCCATCCTCAAGTAATATGTGAGTCCTAGTAATTTGGTTGTAACCGTCTGAAAACCATTGTTACTGTGCATAATCAATGACTTCTTATTCTTTTCTAGGAGCAACAAAAGCAGGAAGAGGAGTTGAAAGCTAAAGAAGAGCAACTGTTGCGTGGAAATCCTCTACTGAACAATGCAACTACTACTTTTAGTGTGAAGAGAAGGTATTGTTCACTCAATGGAGTGCATTTGGCGGAGTTGTATCCTGTTTTTATATAATTTTGATTTGTGTCGAGATAATTGAACTCTATTTAAATTTGTTTAGGTGGGATGATGATGTGGTTTTCAAGAACCAAGCTCGTGGAGAGTCGAAAACCCCCAAGCGCTTTATCAACGACACAATCAGAAATGATTTCCATAGGAAGTTTCTCCAAAAGTATATGAAATGATATGGCGTATATTCAAGCTTGCCTATGGATAATTCTCCGGGACTCGGGATGCTTAGTGTATCAATGCAAGAAATAACATTTTTGTGAATTCTCGTGTGTATGTTAAAAAGGATTGTTGCTGTTTCTCGATCTACTGTTGTGTTTGTATCCGACTTTGTGCAAACTGCTTTACAATACTTTTATCTTTATTTATTTTCTTGCATTGATTCATATTTCATTATTCAAGCTTGCCTATGGATAATTCTCCGGGACTCGGGATGCTTAGTGTATCAATGCAAGAAATAACATTTTTGTGAATTCTCGTGTGTATGTTAAAAAGGATTGTTGCTGTTTCTCGATCTACTGTTGTGTTTGTATCCGACTTTGTGCAAACTGCTTTACAATACTTTTATCTTTATTTATTTTCTTGCATTGATTCATATTTCATAATTTGATGTTACTCATTATGCCCGTGGACATGATTAATATGATCTGCTGTACGTTTATTGTGTGGGCAAAATGTATTTTAAACTCCCTAAATTATTTATGAAAGTAAATAAACTATACTAACGTTTATAAAAGTGAAATATTTACTAAACTAGCTTTCAAATGTTTTCATTATTTGGGGGCGTTTTAAATCTATAATTTGATTTATCAAGAAAATTAGGAATACCACTTAATTATTGATTGTGCTCAAATGTTCTTGAAATTTAGATAATCTTACTTGACTATCAGGTATTCAAAAGTACTACAATGGAAAATCAAGCTAAGTTGTAACTGGAATAAATCTATCCCTAAATACAAATTAATTAGTATGTTACTAAACTTTAATAAAAATATACTTTAGTAAAAGAACAATTAGGTAGAATGAGCACTCTGCGAATTTTGATTTCCATCAAGTTTTTACAGTGAAAAATTTCAATTCAAATCATGAACAATCTGAACCTGACTTTTATGTACTAAATGCCCAGCATGTGTCCGCATATGAGAGAAAAAGACATTACACTCAACAAATACATTTAATCTTTCAGTTTAACTGTGGTATCCAACAAATTTCTACTCTACATGCTCTACAGAACCATAGACCGACCCCTTGTATCGACCCCATGGTCATAAATTGCTCACCTTGAAGAGAAGTTTAGGCACACCTGAGTGATCACAGAAAGCAACATAAACAGCTAAAGAATGCGAGTTCATCAATTCACCGAAGCATTCTATCATACACTTTTGTCTTTTGGTCCACCCAGGACGAATTCAATGTACAAATCCTTGAGGGCAATTACTACTGTTGTGATCAGTGGCCCCATTATTGCTCCCTGCACAGCTCATATATATCAGTCTTGCATATAGATTCTAAAAGAGATCATTATATATATATAACAAGGCTAACTTGCAAGAAAGACATGAAATTAATCGAGATAATCAAGATTACATGTCCTCCATGATGCATATAAAAAATACAAGTTGTAAGCGTTTTCTATCAAATCTCTCAATGAAAGTGAATTATCTGGCTTTAGTAAGAAAAAGGGTGTCAAGAACGAAAAAGGCTTCTTCAATAAGAAGATAGAAACACTAGGAAGTAATCTCTAGGATATGTATTAATGGCTTCAACATGATAGGGAATCTGATTAACCAAAAGACAATATTAACAAAAGTATGATTCATCACATTGAGGGCAAAAGTTGTGGTTTTAAAGATTTTTATTACATGGCAATGTGCAAGCTATAACTAACAATATTTGAGTGGGATTAATAAGCTCTGTGGACATTAAAGAAACTGCAGTTTGACAAAACTGATAAACCTAGGAAGATCCTTTGGCTATGTATTAGAGCAGAAAATACTAACGAAGACGAGTGGCAATTACCTCGAGAGCAGAAGGGAACAAAGTCATTCCGCCAAGGATACTAAGGCCCGTGAGATAAGCACTATTACCCGGAATGTCCTCTTGCATTTCAGTGGTTCCGTATTCCATAAGCACCAGATGGATAATGGACAAGGTGATGGCCATTATGTATCTGCCCTCGAGCACCAACTGCAGAGCTGCTGGAATTGTTGAAATCCACGCGGGAAAGAGAGGCAACAACGAACTAACAAACGCAAGCACAGTGGACATATACAAGAAATGTATGGAGAATAATCTCAGGAGAAGCCAAGTCATACATCCCTGAAAGAAGGCCATCTCCACTGTGGCCAGCAGAACCCCAGAAATGGCTTTATCGAGGACCTCAACGCATCGAGTTCTTGCAGAAGGCGACATGGGAAGCATATACATAACCTGCTCTGTAACTCCACCAGACTCTGATGTTATCAAATAGTACAAAACCCAAAAGAAAACCATGGATTGTGAGATAAAGTTGAACACTCCTGCAGCACCAGAAAGAATGGAGCTTCCAACCAAGAACATGAGCTTAGCACTGCCACCAAAAACAGATTTACTACTAACAAATACACTCTGCATCACATTCACTCCTTGGGAAGCAAACCCTTTTGCCTTCTCCACCAAATCCTCTCTGCTGATCACCACCTCCCTGAAAATCGCATCCACTTCCGTGTAAATCAGCCCCCACTCGCGCTCTCTAACTCGGTTTTTCAGGCTAAGAATCTTCTCAGCATAGGGGGAAGGGGTCATCAGAGCAGTGGCCTTGGAGGAAGAATTGCCAGATGGTGTTGTCACAAACTGTCTGATCCCATTGACAAACTCAGTCAAGTTATACTGCATTGCCAAAGAATCAATCTGATCAGAAATAGTTTCGTAAAGCTTCGTCGAATACGTATCCACCATTCCAGGGACATCGTTATCATCCATCCATTTGTGAACCCCCATTCTCTCAGCATAGTTACTCTCTTCTACATGTGATTTAAGCGCGAAAACGGCATCTTTCCCCTCCACACCGATCTTATAAGAGAAGAAAATCAGACCAGCCAACGAACCTACTATCATTACGAAGATCAAACCAATAGCCACAAGTGTCTTCAATCTGTTCAATATCCCCCTAGTGAAAAATGCACTCATAGGAAGCCTTCTAAAACTATTGCTCCTGAAAGTACTAACTTTACTCATAGTTGAATCCACACTAGAAGAAGTAAACATAAACCCTAATGCAAGAATTGAAATGGAACCCATACTCCCAATCTGCTCATAAGCCATGACAAACAACCAAAAGGACACAAGCCACCTCACCAATTTATAGAACCCACTCCTCTTCCTCCTCACAACATTGGGTTTTTTCTTCCTCAGAGCAATTCTGAGAACCAATTCCTTAATCTCAACGAGGGTTCCAAAGAAGACCCTGAAAATGGCGACAGGAACAGCTAAGATTGTCTCAGTGAGGCCCAATTTCAATGGCTCGGACCAGAATCCAACAAGGGCTTCTTGGATACCCCTCAGAGGGATTGAACAGAGCACACCCCACAAAATGGGCCTCATGAAACCTTCAAGAAGTTTGCCAACTCCGTAAAGAATGGAGATTCCGAAAGCGAGGCCAGCGTGGGCCATGGCTATGTAGAGAGCGAGGCGCACCTGGGGATCAGTGGAGAGGGAGGAGGTCTTGTCTTCATCGGGGGGTGGGGGCGGCGCGTGGTGGGTCTCTGGCTTTCTGATGGAGGCGGATCGGAACATCTCTTGCCAGGGTGGGGAGGAAGTGTTGGATTTAGAATTGGGGTCAGAATCATATGGCACCAGCGCCATACAAAGGGCTTCTCTCTCTCTCTCTCCTCTTTCAAAAGTGTCGTGAAAATGGGTTCCCTGTGGGAGGAGAGAGAAAGGGTGACGACGTAGTTTTGAGATGATGGGAGGATTATGCTTATGCAGGAGAAGAAAGAAATTCAATTATGGAAACTTGATTATACTCTGCATTCTGTCAGAGAATTTGCAATAGCATATGTGTATTTATTTTCTTTGGATAATTAATTGATTAATAATGTTCACTGTGACTCTGTCTGCATATGAAGCTGGTTACAATGATTAGTCATTTTGTCAATGTGATTTGGAGTGACGATATTGCCCTCAACGTGGTAGTTGTCGGCACGGTTTGGGACATCTATTCTCCCAGGACTCCATTATGTAAATGTAACACAAACTCTCACCTACACCACACAGTTTCCACTTCTTAAATACGCACCTTCGAATTTCTTGTAACGTTTTTACGAGATACAGACATTATTGAATGAATGACGTGATATTTCATATACGACACTAGCGCATGCACCTGAAATGATATAAGATAAATGGCACAATGCTATTTTATCCAAAGCTATTACATCCGGCCACTTGAAAGGTAATCGTTGGTTGTTTACACGTGAATAATTATAAGGTCTTTATTTATTTTTTGCATGTGGATTAAAGAATATTATTATTATAGGTAAAGTGGGCAGTTGTATTAGAGGGAAGTAGTGGGTCATATTGTGTACTTTCTTTACTAAATAGAGAAAATTAATAACTTTGAAGCGGACGCCAGGAATAGTAAAACGAGTACCTTGTAAGTGGCCGGAGGGAGTATAATTTATTGTCATACTCCTAAATAAATTTTAAAACCAAAAGCATCCCACAACTTTTTACTTTTCTCAAAACGGTTTTAAAATACTTAAAGTTTTCGATATAGTCTCACAACTTTTCAAAAAGTTCCGATTTCGTCCCGTACTTTATTTTTTCTCCAAATTAGTCCGACAACTTTTGAAAATTCTCCAAAACCATCCCAAATTTTAAAATCTTTCAAAATTTTGCTAAGTTGTAACGCCCAGGGTTATGCTATGGGGTTGGGACACTATTAGATATACAATTCTCAATATAATAATAAAAGGGTCGAGAATGCACAGCGAAAATAATATATAAAAATCCCCATAGCGATAATATAATAAAGTAAAAGTTGCATAGAGATTATTACATATTAGCGACTACTCACCCGAGTAGAGTGAAATATCCAAAACAAGTACGTTCAGATGATATATCTGAAATAAGATTCTAACAGATTACTATAATATAAGTCATAATATAAAGTCTTCTAAGGGCTTGGAACATCTGCAAGAGCCTCTTCCTCTTCTAGACCTTGTTCTGAAACTCAATATGGGGTGATCGTCTAAAATACACTCAATGGGTTAACTTAAATGATTGCACAGTTAAAAATAAATATGCATGCCAAACATATCATAAAATGTAACATATGCCAATTTAATAAAATAATTTTGCATATTGTCGTTAGATAACTAAATGAAAATATTTTAGACCGAACCGTCATCCGATAACTTGTGTTAGTTGGTATATGTGCACCAGGCCGTCACCCCAGTACGATGTTAGCATACTTTGAAATATATTTTAGTACTGAACCCACGTAGCCAGTAACTTGTGTTAGTTGGTATATGTGCACCGAGTCGTCACCCCGTACAAGTGTTAGTAGAAAAATATTTATCATCAAACTAAAAGCACACATGACACATAACATGACATATAAGTAACACATATCACATCTTAACATAGCAATCATGATATAAAATGTAGCACTCGATAAAGAGTGAAAGTTACTCCACCTTGAACTTTTTAGGAAATAGTAAGCTAGACTACACTTGCTCTTGGATCTCAAGTATGCCTGCAAGGGTATACTAAACTGAGTTCTATTTATAATAATAATTCATACTACTAAAACTAAATTTCTAATACTCCCTCCATCCGCTTCTAAGGTATCCATTTCATTATTCCTGGCGTCCGCTTCAAAGGAGAAATTAGAGTTGGGCCTCCATTGAGCTTAAGTATCCAAGCTTAGCCCAAAGCTTATACTTAAGTTCAATAATAATAATAATATATTCCACTAAAATATTATTACTGTACTACAGTTCTAATCTCATAATTACGTTATGGGCTCCTTCTTATTATGAGCCTGTTACTCTCCCCATGTTTAAGATATATAATGTCCATTAATTAATTAAGTTACTGACAACTCCATTAATTAATATCTCATCCGAGAGTAGTACCACTCAACCTCATTACCATTTCGGAATAAATCCACCTGCAGGATTTACATGATAATTCTTATGAGCTCCTCAAGGGGACATCATCAACCTATGTCGGACACGGATTCCTTCTACAATCAACAACACACCATAGAAACAACACTATTTCCCAACTCACCGAGTTTGTTGATTTAATTACACGTAAATCTCATCCATTGATGAATCAAAGAAATACATACTGCCCTACGTGTCGAGATTATTATATAGGGATTAAGAGCACGAACATCCATTATAACTGAGATCAAGTTCTCCTATAAGTCAGTATAAGTTGAATGATCTCAAATGGTCCTGCTCAATACACACAAAGTGCACTAATGTGACTCTATAGCCAAGACAAGCTAATACAAAGCCACACTACAACCATCTCGATAGAGATTCCCCATCTATCTCGGTTTTGAGCATATGTTTATACTTTATAAACAAACCGATAATATGATCTTCCGCGTGTTGTCGCACAACATATTATCTACAGTATAAAGTAAGTGGATTATTGCATCTACATATAAATAAATTATAAGATGCAATCATTTGATCAAATGATTCTCATTTCAAATAAATTGTTATAATATTGTTCATACTAAAGCTAGACTTTTAGTATATAATCCAACAACGACATCTTATTATAGCATGATTAGCCCTAAGCCAATCCATCCCTGAAATTATATCAAAATCTTTCATCTCAATTACGTGAAGGTCTTCAAGAAGGACTCTGTCATTCATCCCTATTTTTACATTCTTGCACAACTTCATGGTTCGGATGGAGTTACCCGAAGGTATACTAACCTCAAGAGTTGATTTGTCTAACTCCTCACAATTATTTTCTACTTTCTTATACATCTTAGCAGATATGAATGAATGAGTGGATCTCTTATCAAAAAGTATAAGAGCAGGAGTGCCAAATACTGATAGCATACCTGTCATTGTTTCTGGTTCTTCCTCAGCTTCTTGCTGTGTTATAGCATATGCACGTACTGGTCTCGCACTTGATCCTCCTACTGCTTTAGCCTTTGGGCATTCCAGTATGGTATGCCCCGGTTGTCGGCATCGATAGCATATTCTGGTTTCATATAAGCATGCTCCAAGGTGATTCTTTTTACATTTAGGGCAGGGAGAATTTATTCCGAGTGGCGGTGGTCCTGATCCATCTTCGATCTTTATTTGCTTGTTCTGAATCTTATGGTTTCTTTTTTCGATCACCGGTCATCCTCACTTGCGCTTTGCAGGTATGTCTATTTCCTTTTTGTTCTGGCTATTGTTGTTCTTCTGTCGAGACTGAATTTCTTGAGCTCTGGAAATGCACCTGCAAAAGTCATCATCCCTTGTTCGGCTAAGATAGTGCTGATCTCAGACCGTAATCCCTTTTCAAATCGTCTAACTTTCTTCTCCTCCGAGTTGACAAGATGTGTGGCAAATCTAGAGAGTCGATTAAATTCTCTTTTATATTCGAGAACACTCATTGTTCCTTGTTTTAAGTATAGAAATTCACTTTTTTTTTCATCTCGGAATGACTGAGGCATGTAGTTTTGAATGATCACATCCTTAAAGTCTTCCCATGTCATCCTTGTCTTCTGTTCAGGTGTCTTTGTACGTCCATAAGCCTCCCACAAAAAATCCGCTTCACCCACAAACTGAAAAATGGCACATGCGATCTTCTGTGTATCAGTGCAATCGAGATAGGTGAAAATCTTGTCCAACGACCTCAACCATTTCTCAGCTTCTGCGGGGTCCTCCGTTCCTTTGAATATTGGTTGATTAAAACGTCAAAATTGTTCAATTACCAAAGCTGGCTCATTTCTAGGAATAGGTTCTGGTGGTGGTGGTGGTTGTGCAGAGTTTACGTGAAATTGTTGAGCCAATCCTCGAAGGATTGTTACTAAATCATCTCTTGGGTCACCATAAACGTTCTCAAGATTCTCATTAGTAGGTAGGTTTTGTGATCTTCTCCGACTCATGATCTGGTCAAAATATTATTAATATTATATACTAGTATATAAATTAAACACACATAAAAATCCTAAAGTGTAGTCATGTCATAGTCATAGAATAGTCAATCCTAGGGTATGGTATAAAATTCTAAGTTAGGTACTTGAGCAAACCTGATATAGACTACTCTGATACCACGCTGTAACGCCCCGGGTTACGCTATGGGGTTGGGACGCTACTAGATATACAATTCTCAATATAATAATAAAAGGGTCGAGAATACACAGCGGAAATAATATATAAAAATCCCCATAGCGATAATATAATAAAGTAAAAGTTGCATAGAGATTATTACATATTAGCGACTACTCACCCGAGTAGAGTGAAATATCCAAAACAAGTACGTTCAGATGATATATCTGAAATAAGATTCTAACAGATTACTATAATATAAGTCATAATATAAAGTCTTCTAAGGGCTTGGAACATCTGCAAGAGCCTCTTCCTCTTCTAGACCTTGTTCTGAAACTCAATATGGGGTGATCGTCTAAAATACACTCAATGGGTTAACTTAAATGATTGCACAGTTAAAAATAAATATGCATGCCAAACATATCATAAAATGTAACTCATATTTCAAATATTTAATATATGATTTATATGGATATCAAATTAAAGATCTTAAAAGGATGAATAATTTGATATACTTCCTCCTTCCCAGGAAAGTCTGCACCACCCTTCCCGGTACGGAGATTAAAAAGTGGTAACTTTTAGGGGTATTATAGTATTTTTAGATAATAAATAAATGATAAAGTATGTTAGGTGTATTAGGAATTAGTGGTTTTTTTGTAAATAAAGTATATGGGGAAATGATGATTATGTTTGACTTTTTGCTTTTTTAGGAATGTGCAAACTTTTGTGGGACAACCTAAAATGGAAAGTGTGTCATCTGAAATGGGACGGAGAGAGTAATTTTTATTAATAATAGATTTATAATAAAAAAATTATAAACATTTGAAATTTTTTACACAAAATAAATTTATTAATAAGATAAAATAAAAAAGAAATTACGTGATTGATGGATATTAAGAGAGAGAAATTATACATTTATTGTGTTGTCAGAATGTGTTATTATTTTTCATAAATGATTTGCTATACAAGTATTCAATCATTCACTAAAAGATCTAATGGCTAAAATTAAGTCAATCTAATCTAATAGTTTAGAAGGTCCTGAGTGTGTAAACCAGGGTCAACTAAGTAACTCCCACAAATTTAATATTATTATAATTTACTTACTTTTTTTAATAAAACATATAAAATAATTATCGAATAGTCATTTTAAAACAAATTAGATATTCTTATTATTATTATAAAATTTAATGAAAAGTATTAAAGGAAGTAAAAGGAAAAATAAATAGGAAAAAATTGAAAATAAATGTTTTTCAAGCGCTAATCACTTTTAATATATTATGATATATAATTGCGTCACATATATGCAGGGCCGACCCTGAGGGGTGGCAATGTGGGCCCTTGCCATGGGCCCCAAAATTTTAATTTTTTTAATACCTCTATATATTTATTTATTGTGTTGAATAAAATTTAGGCCTAATATATATTTATTTATTAAGTTTGATTAAATTTAGACCCAACTAACTATTTACAAATTGGGATTTTAATTTATTTAATGTAATAATACTACCAAATTATTTAATATTATTGGATCAAACTAATAATTTTTTTTATTGAATCAATGATTAATGAGATTTATCATTTATCCCCTCAAAAAATACAAAATCACTAAGGATGTACATTTTAAAAAAAAAAAAAAACTAACAATATTACGCATAAATTATAAAAAAAAAACACCGAATTTATATTTCTTGCAAAATTAGTAATTTAAAATACTTAATTTAACATTCTAATCCTCAATTCTCTATTTTACTAATTCATTTTAGGAATAATTACTTGTAGGTACAAACTTACTATGTATAATTATGTTAAGATACATCCATAAAAATAAATTATTATTAGGTACAATTTTTAGAGTTAAAATTCCAAATATATCCTTAATTAAAATATATCTCAATAATATCTCTTCCACTCTCAACGTATTTCACTTTAAGATTTCTTGACTTGCCATAATGAATTATAATTAATTCCCATGAATTCCTATTCATGTTGTTAGAAACCCCTTGACTTGCCATAATGAATTATGATTAATTCCCATGAATTCCTATTCATGTTGTTAGAAACCCCCAAACAAATCTGCATTTCGTGCAGAAAAATATCATTAATTGCGAGAATTGGAAGATAAATATGCATTTCGTGTAATTTCGTGCAGAAAATTAACTACATAAAAAATCTGCATTTCATGCAGAAAATTAACTATTAAAACATCTGCATTTCGTGAAAAAAAAAATCAACTAAACCTCATTCAAATTGCATTTTTTTTAACCGGAATTTGCATTTCGTGAAAAAAAATCAACTTAACCCCAATCAAATTTGCATTTTTAACTAAAATCTACATTTCGTGCAGAAAAATCTGCATTTAAAATCTAAATTTGGATATTAGGGCAAAAAGGGAAATACATACATAAATTTTGTAGTTAGTAGTAAGAGTTAATTTAGAATGTATCTATCAGTTAATTACGCTTAGGGAGTGTAGTGGATAGTAACCAACCCTTCATTTTAATACCATTCATTTATATGGTTAGTGTATCAAAGATATGAAAGGTAAATTATTTTTCATTTTATAATTTTTTTAATGATTTTTTTTCCTTTTCATATTTTATAAATTATATTTTTATTATAAAATTTATTAATATAAAAAATAAAATAAAAAAATTGTGTGGCCTCAATTTTTATTTTGCCACAGGCCCCTACATTTTCAGGGCCGGGCCTGCATATATGTAATGCTCATTTTGTAGAGTCACAACACTTGTGTGAGAGCTGATCATATTATATTTTCTTAATTAATTATCACTTCTTTTATTTTTATTTTTTCAGTATACAGTTTTATGTTAAAAGAATGCTTTTCTTTTTTCCAACTTAGTGTTGAATTATTTATAAACTTCAAATATTATTATTATTACATTTACAAAACAATTTGAAGAATAGAATTCAACATAAGTCTCCTCCCCAATTAAATATTTTACTTGCATAGCATTGCGATTCTTAGAATGACTGACAACCAAATCACAAATGCATTGGAGCATGAAAAGTTGTAGCCTAAAACAGATGGCCAATAAGCCTAACCAGTTATATAAATATGATTGCTTCATCGTGACTCTCATCTCTCAACATTAACAGAGGGTCCCAACACCTTTTTATATGTATAATTACTGATGTCAAAGAACAAAATAAAAATATGACTCTTCAAGAATATTTCATCATAATATATCTTTTAAGAATTCAAATAAGACTTGTGGAAATTAAGAACACATTTTCTAAATAATATATTTTTACAGTCGAGATAGGCAATAAGTTAGACCGGAAAAATAAGTTAGAGAATAAAATGCATGGGCACATATGTTAAATAGAACAAACCAAAGCTTGCAAAGGTTCTTTAGTAAATAATTGGCTTATGCATCCTCCGTGTCTAAGCCTCCTTCTAATTACATCTCTTTCTCACGGAAGAAAAACTCTTCAAGTGACTAATAATTGGGTTGCTTCATGTTATCTTTAATATAGTCATGATCTTCGAACCTTCATCTTATGCCCACGTATAATAGAAAAATAAATGTAGATCTCACATTTAGATATATCATATGATCATATGAAGATGAAGATTTGTGTTCCCATTATATACTCATGAATTAGACTTTTCAAATCCTACTCAATAAATGTTAATTATAAATTTGTTTATTAAAAACTATAAAGTTAATTTATTTGATATAAACATACATATTAAAATAATTTTCTAATGAATATGAAGAGTCATTATTTATATAAATTTAATTTAATATTGTAAATATAAGTTAAATTATTAAATATTATATGTTATTAATAGATGAATGAAAGGGTAGAAATGTGTAATTTAAAAAAATAGATAGGGATATAATTGAAAAAAAATTCTCAACTCCTTCATATTTTTAATATACCATTATTATTACTAGTTTTTGAACCCGTGCGTTGCACGGGATAAATTAATTACATTATTATTAGATATAAACTGTAAAATATTATTCAATCTTCATGGTAGATATTTTAGGAGAATTACATGGTAATATTATAAACGTTGATAATAGCAGATTATTCAATTCATAATTTTGAATGATAACCTAAGGTCATGCAGTTAATGATTAATTATCAAGTTTCAACAACTTGTGTTTTACGAATCAAGGAAAAAAATGAAAGTTAACAGACAGTTTGCTGACGAAGTTTTGAAATTCCTTAGGGAAATTTTTTCTGAAACATAACAACAAATAGTTAAACCATTTATTTAAAGTTTAAAGTCCATTTATTTCTGAAAGTTAACAACAAATAAGTGTCTACAATTGCGTGCTTATACATTTCTAAAGACTTCTTTGAACACAAAGTTCTTGCACTCATTCTTCTCTTCATTATTTGAATCAAACACCACTATTTTCAAACCATTCCTAGAGTTCACTTTGGATACAACCACATAAAGTTACCCATGGTTAAAGATGAGTCTTTTTAAATAAACTCCGACAGTTTCCAACGATTGTCCTTGACTCTTGTTTATTGTCATAGCATAACAAACCATTAAAGGAAATTGACGCCTTTGGAACTTAAAGGGAATACGAACATCTGAAGGTGTGAGTGTCAAACGCGGTATTCGAACATAATATTCGGAACTGTTACCTGTCAAACCCATTGCTTGAAGCACCTTCCATCCAAGTCTGGTGATGATCAAACGGGTACCATTGCAAAGACCTGTAGCATGATCTATGTTTCTCAAGAGCATGACAGGTGTTCCAACTTTAAGGATTAGTTCATGATTTGGCAAACATGAACACTTGATAGAATTAAGGAATTCTGGAGTGTGAACATCCACTAAATATCAACATTTGTATCTGATTTGCAGGCAGAGTCACAACTCAAATACTTTTTTGAATCCTTATAATTCAGAGATACCATATAATCATTGATGGCGTCAACAGATTCCAGTGTAGGTGCCAAGATAGCCCTTGTTTTTATATAGTTGGGTTCATTCATGATCAGCTCAAAATTGGGATATATTGCATTAACCATAGTTGCAATGGGATCATCACCTGGAGGCAAAAGAATGTCAGATGGGATTTCAATTATAGTGCCATAATCAGTAATTTTTCCGATGGTTCCATCCCCTATACCAGATATCCACTCAGTGAATTCTTACGTACTCGTATCCATTTAAATATAAACTACTCATATTCGTACGCGTTTCATTAAAAAAATATATTATGATACTCATACCCGTCTCAAACCCATTTATCAATACACGTTGATTACACATACCTATTAATTTTTTTAACATAATTAATAATTATATTTATTAATTATGTAAGATACCCGCTTATTTCGTAATGCTCGTACCCGTGTATAAATAAATATCATTTAAAAATTAATATTTTAAAAATTCATTACAATATTTGTATCAGTCTCAAAGTCTTTTATCAATACCTCTAAATTACTCATACCCATTTAATACTATTTTTAAAGTACTTTTTTATTGATTAAAATTAATATTTTAAATCAACTTATACTATTACTACTTAAATACAAAAAATATAATATAATTCTATCACAAAAATATGATAGAAAAATTTACCATTTTTGATTAAATATATAAAATATTTCTTAATATATAGGAGTAAAATATATTATGATACTCATACCCGTCCCAAACTCATTTATCAACACCAGCTGATTACAAATACCCATTTAAAATTATTAAGATGTTAAGACCAATAATATTAATTTAAAATTATAAATAATGAAAAAAATAATTTAATAATGAATTAATTGTTACGTAAGTACTCGTATCCATTTGAATATAAACAACTCATATTCGTACTATTTTCATTAAAAAAATATATTATGATACTCATATCCGTCCCAAATCTGTTTAATAACGCGTTGATTACACATACCAATATTTGTATCAGTCCCAAAATCTTTTATCAATATCCGTATATTACTCATACCCATTTAATAATATTTTTAAAGTACTTTTTAATTGATTAAAATTAATATTTTAAATCAACTTATACTATTACTAATTAAATATAAAATACATTTAATACAATTCTATCACAAAAATATGATAAAAAAATTTTCAATTTTTGATTAAATATATAAAATATTTCACCAATAATATTAATTCAAAATTATTAATAATGAAGAAAATATGAGATAAAAAAATAAAGAAAATAATTTAATTATGAATTAATTGTTAAAACTTAAAACTACTTTATAGTTCCAAAAAAATCGTAAAGAAAATTTTAATAAGATGAAAATTTAAAATAAAATAATATTCAGCACACATTCAGCACACATATAAGGAATCTTTTTAAATAAGGTATCATCTTAAATTAAATAAGGTATCATCTTAAATTAAATAAGGTATCATTATTATGAAAAAATTAATGGCCAAGATCTATTCTTATAATTATGATGAATGGATGAGATTGAATAATGTGACGAATGGATGAGATTAAAAAAGAATTAGTAATCAAAATCAATGGTGTATATTAAAAATTTGTTCAATTTTGACTTTTTAATTTTGCTATTATATTACTATAGATTATTATTGTTATTATTATTGTACTATGAATTTTAATATGATAAATAAAGGGTCAAAATGTAGTAAGGAAATATAGGTGAGGATAAAGTGGGAAAAAAATGTTAACAATTGTTAAGCCACTTTTAATATATTATGATTATGATATAATATGATTAAAGTTAAATCCTTCCTAATATATATCAATATTCAAATTGAATTCTTTTATAATTAAAATTAAAAAAACTAATAAAATATAAAAAGACTTGAGAGTGAATTGTGGCACATATGTAATTTTATCATGTTTTTTTATATTTTATTAGTTTTTATAAATTTTATTTATAAAAAACATAAATACCATTTACGTACAAATTTATTCATATATAAATGCAATTTTTTAAAAATCAATCATAAATTAATCTTCTCCTTTCAATTTAAATCTTCTCATTATGAATATATATAAATAATTTTATGAATATGTAATACTAGTATTATGCTCCATGCATTGCACAAGAAATTAAAACATTAAATTAAATTAATTTAATTTTTAAAAAATTTTGCATAAGTCAAAGAAAATATAAAATAAAATATAATATAAATATATACATATTGTTTAATAAAATATAAATTTCAATTTATGAAAATGTGAAAAAGGCATTTATATAGTATCTATTGGATAAAGTTATTTATATATATTTATAATGAGATGATTTAAAGTGAAGAGAGAAGATTAATTTATGATTGACTTTTAAAAAATAGCATTTAAATATGAATAAATATGTATTTATGAAAATTAAAGTTAAACCCTCCTAATATATACTAATATATAAATTTAAATCCTTTATTATTAAAATTCATAAAAGGCTTGGGAGTAAATTGTGGCCCATGTGTAATTTTAGAGTCACACAGCAGTGCATCCGGTGCACCTGGATAATCTAACCCGTTATATCAAAATTTTATTTAATCCTAACTATTAAATTAAAAAAAGAGTCAGTAACTATTAGATACAAAATTATCTACGTATTTACTATATAGTACATTGAATTTTTAGAATTACTCACGCATACAAACTTTAATTCTATAGTTCTCATATTACCCATACATATATACGCATTCCCATCCCTCATCTCTCCCCTACCACATTCTATCAATCTCAACTCAAATTCTCTCTTTCCTCTCGTGAAATCTGACGTCCGTCGCTGACGGCCGCTCGTCGCTGGCCTGCTGCTCTTTCATCGATCGTTGTCGGATCTGCTGACCGCCACTAGAACGTTGGCCCAGTCCGTCGCTGGAGCTTCACATCCATCGCCGCTGTGTGCCACTGCTGTCCGCCGTCCGTCTGTAGTCGCCGCTGCCACTACTCGCCATCGTTCATCGCTGCGCGCTAGGGTTCCGGTCAGCGATCAGATCAGCAGGGTTACGTCGCTGCGCGCTAGGATTCTGTCACTGCCAGCGCAGCCGAAAATGTGATCTGCTTGCAACGCTAGGGTTTCGGCCAGTTTGGTTGTAGCAAGGCTAGATCGCGATCAGTCAGCCGTCCGGCTGAAATCGCCGCCCCTACAGGCGACTCTGTCAAAGAAGAAACCATCCCAACCACCACCACCACCCCTGCCGCCACTGAGATTTGAGAAGAGATCGACTATCATTTTCGTCCATAATCGCTGAGGCCAGTAAAGGTGAGAATCAAAATCTTGAGATTATTTGTGTAATCGTTTCTCTTCTCATTCTTTCGAAATTAGGGATTAAATTAGGATTTTCAATGATTGTTCATCTCGTTGTACACCAATGTACAGTAATTTAATTGAAAATTTTTTTGAATTGGGTCGGGTGTTGTAATTTTTTGTTAAATCTAATGATTTTAGTATTACGGTGATAAAATTTAATTGTTGGTTGAGAAGTTTTCATAAATTTTATATTTGAACATGGGTCTACATAAATACTCTTACTTATTATTCAAGTCGCAAAATCTTCTGTTGGTGTTTTTTTATCATCAGTGTACAATAAAAGCAGGAGAAAAATGATTGTGCATGCATATATTTTTGTCTATTGAATTGCTTAACATTGATGTATTTTGAACATTAGTGTTCATTGTCATATTTTGAACATTAGTGTACAATCGATTGTGTGTTCGTGTCGTTGACATGGTTCATCCGTGTCCGTGTTCGCATCTGTGTACACCGAATTGTACATTGTTGTACATCGAATTGTACATCTGTGTTAAGTTTACTAAGGGCAAACTTGAAAAAATAAAATATTAGAGTGTATTCCTTAGTACTTCAATTTGATTTTGTATCTCCTTATAATTAGTCTATGAAAACACGTACCTATCAGTAATAAACCATTAAAAAAATATCATTATTACCATTACACCCTAATTTTTACTCTATAAACCCTCAGGTGCACAAGTGCACTGGGTGCACCCCCGAATAACCCGTAATTTTATCATTCTTTTTATATTTTATTAGTTTTTATGAATTTTAATTAGAAAGAATTCAATTTATATATTAATATATTTTAGAAAGTTTTAACTTTAATTATCATAAATACCATTTACATATATTTATTCATATTTAAATGCAATTTTTTAAAAGTCAATAATAAATTAATTTTCTCCATTCACTTTCTCATTATATATATATATATAACTTAAAGTGAGGGAGAATATTAATTTATGATTGACTTTTAAAAAATTGCATTTATATATGAATAAACATATGTAAATGATATTTATGTTCTGTATAATTCTCCAAAATTCATAAAAAACTAGTAAAATATAAAAAGTATGATAAAATTATACATGGACAACAATTCACTCACAAGCCTTTTTTATTTTATAAGTTTTTATAAATTTTAATTATAAAAGAATTCAACTTATATATTAGTATATATTAAGAAGGTTTTAACTTTAATCATCATAAATACTGTTTACATATATTTATTCAATTTAAATGCATTTTTTAAAAGTCAATCAAAAATTAATCTTCTCCCTTTACTTTAAATCCTCTCATTATGAGTATTTATATTATATTTTAATTTATATTTTCTTTGACTTATGCAAAAAAATTTTAAAAAATAATTTAATTTAATTTGATTTAATGTTTTTTCTGTGCAATGCTTATATATTTATAAAGTTATTTATATATATTAAAATAAGAAGATTTAAAGTGAAGAGAATTAATGATTGACTTTTAAAAAAAAAATTGCTTTTATATATGAATAAATGCATGTAAATAGTATTTATGATAATTAAAGTTTTAATAATTATAATATATAAATTAATTTTTTTAATTAAAATTAATAAAAACTAATAAAATATAAAAAACATGATAAAATTACACATGGGCCACAATTCACTCCTATGCCTTTTTATATTTTATTTAGTTGTATATGACTCTAAGTATATATTAGGAAGGTTTTAACTTTAATTATCATAAATACCGTTTACATTTATTTATTCGTATTTAAATGCAATATTTTAAAAGTCAATCATAAATTAATCTTCTCCCTTCACTTTAAATCCTCTCATTATAAATATATGTATAAATAACTTTATCCAATAGATACTATATAAATAGTTTTTTAACATTTACACAAATTAGTATTTATATTTTATTAAATAATATTTATATATTTAGATTATATTTTATTTTATATTTTCTTTGACTTATGCAAAATTTTTTAAAATTTTAAATTAATTTATTTACACGGGCATAATACTAGTATTACATATTCATAAAGTTATTTATATATATTTATCATAAGAGGATTTAAATTGAATGGAGAAGATTAATTTATGATTGACTTTTAAAAAAATTGCATTTATATATGAATAAATGTTTGTAAATGGTATTTATGTTCTTTATAATTAAAATTCATAAAATATAAAAAGCATGATAAAATTACATATGGGCCACAATTCACTCACAAGCCTTTTTATATTTTATTACTATTTTTAATGAATTTAATTATAAAACAATTAAATTAAGAAAGTTTTAACTTTAATTATCATAAATATAATTTACATATATTTATTTATATATATAAATTAATCTTCTCCCTTCATTTTAAATCCTCAAATTATGAATATATATAAATAAATTTGACAAAGTCTCTTGTGAGACGTTAAATATGTGAGACGGTTTGTGAGACTTATTAAAGTATGCATATTATATAGATAAAATATGTTTAATGGTAGTTAAAGTATATATATTAAATTATGATGGATGATGAATTAAAGTATGATTTTAGGGTGTTATAATATAATTCATTATTGACATACTTTAACTACAAATAAACATACTTTACATATATAATAAGTATACTTTAGTAATGGATCGACCCGTCTCACATCCATCTCACAAAAAATCGTCTCACAAGAGAGCTTCTCAATAACTTTATCCAATATATACTATATAAATACCTTTTTCAAAGATGCCCAATCTCAATAAAAAAAATGTGAAGCTGCCCACTTTCTGTTAAAATGACTTAATTACCCCAAAAAAATTGTCACACCAATAAAAAGAGAATATAAATTTATTAGTAATTAAAAATATAAATACTTATGTAAATATATAAAAATTAAGTACTTGGATAATTAATAATTAGAAAATATATTAGTTTTATAATTAGTATTGATTAGTAACTCAAAAAATATAAATTTATTAGTAATTAGAAAAATTAAGTACTAAATTATTTAAATTTAATAAATACGGAGTATAATATTGATTTTAAAAGAAAAAAATAAAATAAAATTATAAAGTTTGTAAAATGAAAAAGGGATGCGAAGTAGCGAATATATATTAATAATTTATATGGAGTTAGAATATTTAATTTATCATAATTAATACTTCCTCTGTCTCACGTATTTTTTCTCACTTTCTATTTTGGGGTGTCCCACGTATTTTTACTCATTCCATTAATGGTAAAAAAACACTACACATCCTACATACTTTTTACAATTTATTCATCAATCCCAACAATTTTATTTACCTTTTTACATTTTATTCATTATTTTCAAACACTTTATTTATTTTTCACTCAATATTACCAATTTATCCCTACTTTTTTCATACATTATATATTAAAAAAACATCACTTCTTAATTTACGTGTAGGTACAAATGGGTAAAAATACCCGGGATGGAGGGAGTAATTAAATTTTATTAATCATTACATAATTATATTTTAATTTTAATTGTTTTTAAATAATTATATTCCTAAATAATTTAATTGATTATTAAATTTAAGCTATTAATTTATTAATTATAATTAATTTTTGAGAGACTCTCTTGTGAGACAGGTCGACCCATCACTAAAGTCTACTTATTGTATAGATAAAGTATGTTTATTTGTAGTTAAAGTATGTTAATAATAAATCATATTATAACACATTAAAATCATACTTTAATGCATAATCGAGCATACTGTAGAAAATATATTTTAACAACCATTAAACATACTTTACTATATAATAAACATACTTTAGTGATGGGTCGATCCGTCTCACAAATAACCCAGTCTCGCAAGAGACTTTGTCTTAATTTTTAATTGGATTAGGTTATTCTTAACAATTTAATTAATAATTATAAGGGAGGATTACTATTAGGTACAAAAAAAATCCTTAATTACTATGAGATACTAACATACAAAAAAATTACTACTAACTACAAAAATATATAGTGATATTTCAATATTACCCCTACAATGTGCTGCACATAAATGTTGTGTGCAGCAAAAGTTCGTGTGCAGCAAAAGTGTGTGCAGTAAAAAAAAGTGTGTGAAGCAAAAAAGTGGGGTGGTCCGGCGAAGCTCCGGCAGCGATAGAATTCCGACGGCCGGCCGGAGGTCTGGCAGAGCTCCGGCGATCGGCCGGCGGCGGCCCATGAGAATTTCGACGGTCGGCCGGCGGTCCGGTGGAGCTCCGACGACCGATCGCGAGGTAGTCTGACAGAATTTCGACGACCGAACGGCGGTCCGGCGGTGGTGGTCCGGTGGTGGTCCGACGGTGGGTGAGGATTTAGAGTTTGTGGTTTAAAAGTGTATGGGTTTAGGGTTATATTTGGTATTTTATTTTAATATTTTGTATGTGAGAGTAATTATTTTAAATCAATGTATCTTATAATAATTAGGGGTACAAAGTGTGTACCTATTAGTAATTATTCCTAATTATAAATAATATATTGTCCAATCAAATTTTAATTAATCTAAATATTTAAATTATATTTAATTAAGTGTACTAACAAGTCATCACATCGACAACTTTGTAAAAGAACAAATAAAGTGGGCATATTTGCCTATATTTACTTATTTATGCTCATGCCCTATACAATTTTTATTTAGCAGGAAATATATATATATATATATATATATATATATATATATATATATATATATATATATATATATATATATATATATATATATAACAAAAAAATATCTATAGAAATCTCAAGAAACACCCATAAACCAAAAAAATATCTCAAGAAACACCCATAAATCAAAAAAATATCTATAAAAAAAGAGAGCACCACTAAATATGAACACGAAAATATTTTAGTAAACCATCAAATCAAGTAGAATATACACCAGAATAACAGCAATATAAAGCACAAAAGAGGAGAGGAAGAAGTGAGGTTACAATTAGAAACAACCAATGCAGGTAAGATTAAGAAAGCTAAAAATACAGCAGCAAAAAGCACCACAAAAATTCTAGAAGTATGAACACAATTAGTAAACAAACATAGCAGGTTAAAAAGCCAGAATAAGGCACCTAAAGAACGCAAGAAAACAAGAAGAATAAAATAAATCAAACATCGATACAGCGAAACAAGTAAGCAAAGAAGTACAGAATCTAATCAAAGTAAAACAACGCAACACAACAATAAACAAGAACAACGAGGAATATAAAATTGACAGCCCATTAAAGCAATTAAGATGAACAGAATACAGTAACACAAACACAAAGAATATGAAAGGAGGAAGCAAGAAAGAAACAAAAAAAAACACTTAACTCAAAATAAATAAATAAATAAATAAAAGTAGCAAGAAAACATCCAGTACATCCCAAAGCAATTATATTCAAGAATACAACAATCGCACAAATGTAAATAAGAAAAATATGCACGAAAATAATTGGCGAACAATTAACAATAGAAAACCATCAAAGCAATTAAAAATGCCCAGATAACAGCAACATAAAGAACAAAAGAGTTGAAAAGAAGCAAGGTCAAAATTATAAACAACCAATCAAGGTAAGAAAGCAAATGATACAGCAACAAAAAGCATGATAGAAATCAAGAAGAGAAAGAAGCAAGAATACAATTGGTAAATAAATGAAGCAAGTAAATGAGCACATAGGACATAAGTGGGCTCGACTCGAGTCCTGCAGTCGAGTCGAGTCCGGTCGAGTTCTGGCCATTTCATCCCGTTTCGGCTCCCGACTCCATTTTGCTCTATTTTCACCTGTTTTTCATACAATTAAGCTTATTTTCACACATTTATCAATTTATAGCACAAATCTCCATATGAACATAAAACACCACCAAAAGTTACACAAACCGGATAAAATCATACAAAAATACACATAAAAAAATACTAAAATTTAGGTAAAAATAACGACGATCAACCCCTTACCAAATTTAAAGCGTTGCTCGTCCCCGAGCAACGAAAATAATAAACAAAGAGGAGAAATTTTCACATACGAAAAGACCTAATGAACACAAGCAATAACACATCATAAGTAATAAGGACTACAGGTACAAATTATATCAAGTTATCCTACAACATTAAACTCATAACATGAAGAATTAACAAGTTCAATTTAAAGAGAATAAATTTAACTTGACATTAATTTGGAATGATTCACATAAAACAGAAGTATCTAAATATATACTTCACTCTCCACAACAACAACATTGAGTTTTGTAGCACCTAAAAATGGACACATCAAACTTACACCTCAGATGTCCAGTTTGAGTATCAACAAATAGTATTCAATACAATTATAAATTTCTAATTGTGAGAGAAATCTTAAATCTTCAAAGATTAAACTGGAAAATTTTAGTGTAAAATATGTAATGAGTCCAAGAAATAATTAATTGTAAATGCATGAATGTATAAAAATCACTGAAATGTTCTAGCAGGAAATAAGCCAAAGCTCTTTCATTGAGTTTAATTTTGACAAGACTAAAGAAAGAAACCCTAGCTGACTCTGCTGTAGCAGCTGCAGATGAGAGGAAATGAATTTACGGAGAAGATATATTCGCAGAAAAGACCATAATAAAAAAGGCCATAAATCTACAACATGAGAATATTTAGTAAAATGTCCATGTGCAATACGGGCATATGTTCAATATTGTAAACAACAGTTTGACATATTACACAATGAAAAAAAAATGTCACAAAGCTATTCGAAGTCAGAAAGCTTTGCTAAAATATTCAAGTCATAGAATTAAGAGACATGAACTCCCTTTAAGATGATTTTTAAAACTTACCTAGTAAAGGTCTTTTGCTTCAACAGGTGCTCAAGTTCAAGGACTACATTGCCATTAAAACTATTTAATAGATGTCTGCAATCACCACCTTCAGGCTCCTGTGAACCATCTTGACCCTTCACACAATTAGGAAGAAAATATAAAACCATTATCACAACTTCATAGATGACGTATTTAAGTACAGCACAATGGCGCCAAGTGCATGCATGAAATGGCATATATAGCTAATATTAATAATAAAAAGCACTAATAATATGCCTTATTTGAACACTGGAATCCAGTAAATAATTGCTTTCACATTACATTGCATCTTGATTAATCCAATACCTCTTAAATATTAATATTTCATTATCAGTTGCTGATAAATAAATTGAAATGCATGTACTGATAGAATTCTAAGCAACACCATAGACTGTAGACCTGGACTTCTAATAAATAATCAGCATCCATCATAACCTAGATTGTCATTAACACGTAAGCACCCCTCTCAAATTATAGGCAATAGGAAATAAAATTTTGACAATTAACTCATACGGTGAAGGTTGTCAGTATGTATGAGTGGAAAGTCAAAATGATATCATGTATTTACTATTCAATGCAAGACTGACAAACTAAAATTTCAAAAATATATTTTCTAACCCAAGATTTTCTATTTCTACTTGATCACAAAGTAGATTTCCAAATAACTTCTATTAGGAATGTGCAGTATTAAAGTCAGAGGAAACATCAAGTTGACAGCCATGATCGGAAGGATCCCTCATAATCTTCTTTAATACTCCTCCAAGAGCAATCACATCTACTTGTTGCAATTATCTACTTTGATAAATCTGGATTTATCTTATCGCACTAGAACCAAAAAATATGCATGTAGTGTCACTTCCCAACACCCAATTGTCAAAATTAATCAAAAGATACTAGATACATTACAAATGCTAATACCCTAGGTATTCATAGAAATTTATCTCTTCATTAGCATATTGATGTGATTTATGAAATCACTTGAGTTAAATCAAATGTACCAAGAATACTAAAAGCTAAAAACCACAAACTTGAAAGATACGGTTCTCAATTATAATTTATGTAACAACATCACAAAAGGTCTTAAATATAATTCTAAAATAAAATTAATGGGGTATAGAGGCTCAAATCCTATACCTCAGGATCACTCAGTAATTGTTGTTTGCACATGCCTTACATCAAGAACTGCCCCTTGATCCGCATCATTCACATCAGCATCTTCTTCTAGTTAACCATCATAATATAGAAGTCAATATACCCAGAAAACAAGGCAAGTGCTAGGCAACTGTAGAATCGAGCACCTAAAATCACCTAATGTTCATATTAATAAATGATATTGCAGCAAACAAATGAGAGAAACTGGTATTTTATAAAGTTGACATAGACTAGTTATAACAAATGCAATTAATTTCATAATAAAAAGTATGCACTAGAGACAATGAGTGATTGACAATGGCTCATCGCCCTATCATGAAAGTGCATATCTTGAATGCATAGGATATTAAGCCAAATACAAAAAAAAAATCAAATTTAAAATGAATATACCGCCTAATTCACCTAACTACTGACATCAATTGAAAATATGGTTCAAAAATTAAAAAAAAAATTAAGACAAATGAGCAAGTAAAACAAAAGCATAAGAGTAATACAGTCACTTTATAAAGAAAATACACATAAGAAGACACTAAAATTTAGGTGAAACAACGATCAACCCCCCACCAAACTTAAAGTGTTGCTCGTCCCCGAGCAACGAAAATAATAAACAAAGAGGAGAAATTTTCACCTAGGAAAAGAACTAATGAACATAAGCAATAACACATCATAAGTAATAAGGACTACAAACTATATCAAGTTACCCTACAACAATAAACTCATAATATGAAGAATTAACAAGTTCAATTTAAAGAGAATAAAGAGTAATATAGTCCCTTCTGGTCCAAGCCTCACATCAGATACCAAATTTCACTCAACACTCTATAAAGTGAGGTAAATCAACGCTCATCAACCGATTGGCCCGATGCACCAGAAGCTTGCTCGCGGACTACATTCACAAGCCACCATAGCTTCAATTAATGATCAAAAAGTTCTTTATTTTTTGATTTAATGATAGGCTTTTTGGTAAGGGTAGGAAGAATATGGATAATAGTGACTTATCAAGTGTAAGTAATTGAAAGAGATGATCAGCTTCTTCCACTCCTTCACTTCTCTTTCTTCCTTTCTTTTCTTCAATAATCGTAAGCACTTGATCATTATCATTTCTTGGATTTTTTGAGCTTCTTTTGATTGCATGCTTCCTTTCTTTGAGTTTTTATTCGCTTGAGCATATTTTTGTTGATTCTGCTCGTTTTTCTTATTTCGAAGGTTGCATGTGTTTTTTGCTTGAGCTCTTTTCATCATTTTCTTTGCTTGTTTGCCATTTTCTTTCCTCTTTTATATAATTCTCACATCAAACCTTGCAAACCACCATCTCCTCAATCACCCACACAAAGGGTATATGTATAAATCTTAAGTGGGTGATCATGGCTTGAAATGTTTTTCAATCACAAGAAATAGGCTTAAAGGCTCAAAGTGGCTAACTAAGGATGGTGTATAAAGGTAAGGAAATATATGGCAACGACTTAAAATAATAAGGATGGCCTAAAATCATGTCACAAATCTCCACTAATTTGGTTCATTCCCGTAGTCCTTGAGCAAGTTCTAGCTAACCAAAGCTTAATCGATCCACTCATGAAGAAATAACCATGGATGCACGGTCGGCCGAGGCTCAAATACTCACAAGCTTTTGCTCGGACCTTAAGGAACCTATTACACCTTCATTTATCTCGAAATTGAACAACTTAAGTAAACAATGTCACAATTTTAAATAGTAGAGATTCTTAACATAACTCGTCATCACTTATCACAAATAACACATCATCACTCATATTCAAAAACAACTTACAACATCCCCAAAACAAACCACTAAACAACCCTATACAATTATAAACATACAAACAAAACACACAAACAAAGACTAACCAAACAAGAAACAATACAAAAATATATAACATGCAAAAACGAAATCCATCCATAAAAAATTTAAAGTATATCCTCAACATCCATAATCATGTAAGCTTAAGAATATCCCCATCACACTCAAATAGAAAAGTAAACTAAAATCCAAAAATAAAGCAAGTAAACCTCCCAAATACATAACAAATGAAGTAGCATACCAATCCAAACAAATCCAAATCAAAGTAAAGTCTATGCTAAGCAAATGGAAATGATAAACTCTCTTAGGTATCCGAAGGTGGAAATGGCTGGCGGGCTCATTGTTCAAATTTGTTGATCCTTCATGAACTCGGCTTGAGTACGCTACTCAACGCGGGCTCTCGTGTTTAGCTCGACTCCAGAGTGGTCGAGTTGATGTTTCAGGTACAAGCTCTGTGCACGACTCAGATCCCAGCATCGACTCCAGCATGGTCGAGCAGGCGTCTCTGATCTTGGCGCTCGACTTCTGTATAGGGTCGAGCTCTGGGCTCGGCTCGAGTTCCAACAGCTATTTTTGAAAAATTTTGAACTCCAAGCCCTGTTTTGCGCTGCTCGGTTGCTTCCGAAACACCTCATATATGCTACAAAACTCATCAAAAGAGATGAAGAAGCACGAACACAATTAGTAAACCAAAAAAGGAAGAAATAAACCAGAGTATAGTGTACACAAAGGACAAAAGAAAATATTTTAAACATTCAAACACTAAAACATGTAAAAGATCCATAACAAATCTAATCAAAGCAACATAACAAAGCAACACAACAATTAAAAAGATGAGCAATATAAAAGTTACGGTCCACTAGAGCAAGCAAGAAGTACATAATACGAAAGAAAGATAAAAGAAAGAACTGACTAAATATGGACAGCCATTTCCTTGTAGAATAAGTAAGAAAACATATTGCAAACCATTAAAGCAAATAGAACGCATAGATAAAAGCAGCATAAAGAACAAAATAGCCATCAAAGCAAGTAGAATGCACAGTTAACAGCAACATAACAAGAGGTTAAAATTGCAAACTCGTACTATACTGTTCTGATAGTATTTAAATTAGGTCTCCACAAAATTTTATGGGCAAAACAAATTACTATGGACTTGTAAAAGCCCAACAGTGGACCTAAATAAACTCATTTTAATTTATCTATGCATCACGTAATAAGCTTTTCTATTTAAATGAATCTTAAGTTATGGAAACAACGTTTTTTATGGGTGTGGTCCTTGTGACAAATTGAGACTATGTAGTATTAATATTTTACATGTTGTGAATTGTCGTATTATTAAAAAGTGGAGGGTTATAAATGATTTTTTTAAATACCTTTAAATAAAATGCCCAAAATTAAAATAATAATAATAATAATAATAATGATAATAATAATAATAATAATGAAAATGTTACTCTTTGGACAGGCACATAGAGTAATTTTTTTCATTTTTGGCATATAAAATGCTTGTGTGAATTATTGTGACAGTAATAAATAAAGAAAAGGGATTCTTTAATTGTAACCTCAAATGATATTGACTCTTTATATTACACACTTTACTGTTGTTTAAACTCGAGCTTTTATTTAATATATTTTTTTAAAAAATATACCACCAATTAGCCACTATAGCTTTTATTTAATATTTTTTTTAAAAAAATGTACCACCAATCAGCCACTATAGGTATAGTATGAATTTGTTTTCTTTCATTATATTACTATGATGTAGTATTAAATTAAGAGGAATGAAGAAGAAAAAAGTGAAGCCTGCATATTGCGTGAAATTAACTACATACCAACGTTGACGAAGACTTCTGGAAAAGAATTGAGGAAGCCACGCAAAGACGACGGCGCCACCTAGGCGGCGTACACCGGAGCTATGATGAGAGCATAACCCACGCGAAAAATCATTTATGATTACTTTGGTGCCCAGTTTTGTTTGACTTCAATATAGTGTTGATAGGTCTTTTACTTGAATTCCTTTTGGGGGCTATGCAATTAATCTCTCCCCTTTTCAAATAAATGCATTTTGGGTTTGAAATTTGCATTGCATGTTTTTTTATTAATCCCACATGTTAAAGGCTTTTACTTTTCCAAACCAACTCCTCTGTTCTCCTCATTTAGTATCAGATCCTTCTTAAGTCTTCCAAATAAGGCCAATACTTAGAATCAAAGTGATTCCATGCAGTCGAAATCCACTATAAACTCGACTACTTAACAGATCGCCACTCATTCTTATTATGAATTTCAAAAACCTCATCTGTTTTACAATTCCATCAGCTAGCTAAAAAAGAAAATCGAAACACAAACGTATGAACATAGTGAATTGTGTGGCCTGTAAAATAGTGAATCAGCAATTGTGAGTGTGTGTTTAGGGAGAGAATACTAGAACAAGGAAACGAAGAGAGAGAGAGAGAGGAGGAGGATTTCAAACGTTTCATCTTATTTAGATCTTTTTGTTGAATTTTCTTTTCTATTTTATTGATTGAATTGTTATACCCCTCTACAAATTAGAAATAACCAATGCAGTTAAGCAACCAAGAATTACGCAGAAAAAAGCACAATAGTAAACAAGAAGATGGACAAGCACGAACACCATTAGTAAATCAACATAGCAAGAAAAAAGTCAGAGCACCTCTAGTACACAAGGAAAAAAATAAAACAAGAACAAGAAATTTATCAAACATTAAAACACGAAAGTAATATAAAACAAACATCAAAACATGACAAATCTAACAAGAGCAACAAAACAAAGCAACACAACAATAAACAAGAACAACGAGCAATATAAAATTGACTATCCACTAGAGCAAGTAAGAAGTACAGAATACGACCAAATCACACTATGATTAAGAGTCCTAACAGAAGTTAAATAATTAATCGTAGGGGGAAACATAGCAGAAGCCTCCTAATTGCTTCAGTCTTCTGAGCCACCACCGAGCGCCACCACCAGCATCGCGTCCCAGAGAACATCGAGAGAAAGGAGGAGAGTGTTTCAACTTGAAGGGAAAACAGAACAAGTGGTTCAACTTGTGCAGAAGCGAAAAATGGCAATCATCAGTGCAATCTACATTCTCAACAGTCTCTCCACAACCTTCCAAGCCCCTGAAATTCTCGGTCGGATTATCTGATCTATTCGAATCTTCCGAAACCTCGATTTTAGGCACATTTTCCTTCTCCAACTACTGTACCAAAAACCCAAATCCATGAGTACTTGTTATTCTCCCCCGATCCACTGCTTCCTCAAGTAAGGGATGAGAGGATTGCTACTGTTCTGAACCACATACACCTTTTGAAATCCAACCATCAATCATTTGGTCTCACATTTCATACAACTCCAACGACTTCTCCCTTCAACTCCTTCCCCATTGTCAATTTTCTAATTGATGATCTGCAGCATTTGTTGAAGGGACTACGGCAGGTGCAATCTTTGACAAGTGATATTAAATTGTCACATAAATCAGCATTGGTGTTGTGATTTTTGAAACCCTTTACACAAAAACGGTGTGGATTACAATCTGCCAAATAGATTATTAAGCAGTTTATTACCTCATATTTTAATTCCTAATAAGATCACTACATACTTAAAATGAAAACAAGAGATCACATAAGGAGGGAAGCAGGGAAAACATTTACTATTCACCTTTCATGAATTACTGCATTCCATGCCATAACCTGCACAGCATTAATCAATTTCATTTAATTCAAACAAAACGTAAAGACCATGAAGAGAGAGAGAGAGTACCATGGCAAAGAAAAACCAGAGCTTTTGGAGAAGAAGAAGAAGGCAGCCATCTGCAAGTGAACAACTGAACTCCTCTGGGATTCTTTATGTATCCCTAAATGCCTCAAGAAAAACATTATCAAACAAAGATTTATACATGAATAACAAAAATCACAATCACATTGTCAACCAAGATTTCAGAAAACATGATGTATAACTTTAAGAATCGGGGAAGGGTAATAAAGCCCACCTCAGTCACAGAAAAGACATCAAAAGAACCCCACGCTTGAGCTCATAACTAAAAGGAAAGATCTGTAGTTGGACTGTTGGAGAAGGAGAGAAGGAAGGGAGAGAAGAGAGGAAGAGAGAGGTTTTGTTAGAGTGGAGTATGGAGGCTCTATTTCTGATATTGGTGGTGGTGGGTTCTATAAATCGGCCTGTGGCAGCTTCACCATAGAAAACTCTGAAACAGAGGCGAGAGGAAAGCCTTGGACCAACAGAAGCGCCGGCGCAGCTATATCCGCCGACTGGGGACGGCGGGAAATCTCAGAGATTGAGAATCCCTAAAATTAGGTCACACTCCGGGAGGGAATTCAGCGCGCACCGAAAGGGGCTAACGTGGGCCGAGACCAGACTCCTAAACAGAGGGAACGAAAAGCTCTAGACAGGTATAACGCACAGAGCAGAGAATTGGGGGCACCATTGATTAGCGGCGGCCGCGTTTGATACCTGGGCGATGGGTGACAGGGCAGAGGCGTGAGCCGACAGCGAATGGAGTCGCCGTCGCGAACCACCTAAGGAGAACGGCCGCCGGAGTGAAGGAGTACCCAGCGGGAATTGAGAAAACTTTAGAGCGTCCGCTGGGTAGAATAAAAATCCCTTGCTGCAGCCGCTGGAGGAATTGGTCGGCGAAGGCGGCGGCTGAGATTTGGGGAGTAGTCTGCGCGACCACATCTGGAGGGGCTGAAGCGGCGCCCAGATTCACATTACATGTTGCCGATATCAAGATAAACTAAAAGAAAATCAAAATGTAATACTAAATGCTTTAAGAGATAAACTTGTATAAAAATAAAGGGAAGAATAGATAGCAGAATCATACTCTTCCTTTGAGTATGCTAATAGATGAAGACATGAAACTAAACACATTCTTTTGCATGAGTAATATTCAGATTTAATACCCTGGTTCTTTACAGATTTAAACCTCCACTGATTGCAATGACCTCGTAACTATTAGGCTTTGTTACTTCAAAGAGTATAATTTTTTATGTTTATCTAGAGTATAATTTTCATCTCAATAGTGGACCCTTTTTTTTTTTTTTTTTTGAAGGATTAAAACCCAAATGCCTTATTACAGTTCTGTGATTGATGATTGATGAAAATGAGTACCAAAAAACTGAGTTCAGTTTCTTCAGCTCCAAAATAATTAAGCCTCATAAAAAACAGAATCATTGCATTCCATAATGAGCTCAACATCCCTCTAATTTAAAAAAGAAAAAAAGAAAGATTAAAGTTGGCAGACACTGATTTTCCTACGCAGACATAACTAAGCTGACAATCGATAAGCCAAGGCCATTGCTACCAGAGCCCACACTTCTCTAAGTCCACCGTTCAAATTTACGGTGTCGAACGACGGCGAGCTCTGCAGTCTCCGGCAACCGCCCTTGCTCTCACACTCGTACAATTCATCGCCGGAGTACTGCACCTTCATCAGCAGCCTAAATCCGTAGCACATAAACGACAGATATTTCAGCCACTTCATGAACTCTGGGATATGCTGCAATCATTACGTGTAGACGTGAGCTAAGATCACACACACACACACACACGAAGACACGAAGTGTTGAGATATTATGGAGTATCAAGAATTAAAATGCAATTTCAGTCCCATTATTTTTGCCAAATTCAGTTCCCGGCAGTCTCAAAATACTTAAAATTTTCGATTTAGTCTCGTAACTATCTCAAAATTTTAGATTTTGTCCAAAAACTAATTTTTCGTTGCAAATCGTCTCATAACTCATGAAAATTTTTCAAAACCGTCCCATATTTTTGGAAGCTTCCAAAATTTTATGGGATATTTTCTGATTGAAATTGTTCCATAATTCCTGAAAATTTTTAGAACTGTCCCAAAAAGGATCATTTCTTATTGAAATCCAAAAGTTATGGAACCTTTTCAAAAGTTTTAACTATTTTGGGACGAAAATCGAAATCTTCATTAGTTGTGGGACTTAAAGTGCATTTAACTCGACTTGTCTGTGAGGTGTTAACCTGAACATAGTATCCACCGGTGAGGAGAAACAGCATGAGGATGAGGGAGGCGATCATCCCGGCTCGTTTTACACTCATCACTGCAGCTCCAAACAGCTCCCCTGCTCCCTGATCATGCACACATTAGGTCAATTACAGCCACTCAATATCAAGAAAGAGGGAAGTGTTGTTTTACTTGGCTGGTTACGACGATCAACAGTATGGTGGTTAGTGTCAAGAAGAAGCATTCAGCTGTTCTCTTGAAACCAGCCATGAAGTAGACAATGCACATGAAGAAGACAGGGTATAATAAATGTGCAACCATGTCACATAATGTGCTGCACACATAGTAAACACTCAATCTGTACATGTCTGCTTTTCTTTCCTTCACTAGAAACATCTTCTCGAATGGGAATACGTATACTGCTCCGAATATGGACGATGATGTCCAGAAGATACAGATGTAGAACAGCAAACCAATCTGCAAACAACCTTAAATTAATAATCATAGTATGTTTTTTAAGGTAGTTGGATGGATTGACCAAAAGATGTAATAGTAGTTACTTGATCCCTGAGTTGAGCTTCTGTTCTGGTATTGGATTTCCACCATAGAAGGCCTAAAAGAACAGCCACTCCAAATGCTTGGATCAGTCGAACGAGATCAAAGTAATCCCTCCATCGTTCTTTAAACGTTCGTCTGAACAAAATCCTTGATTGTTGGAACCAAGTGAGTGTCCAGTCTTTCTTCACTTGCACGGCTAACTGGAGGCGTTCCGGCACCTTTGGCGTTCGATGATTCTCCTCCTTCTCTTTTGGTTCCAGTTCTACTTTGTACTTATGTTGTAAATACTGTCAAAATAAATATAGAATGATCACAACTAACATGTTCTTGAAAGTTGAAAGTTCAAGTGAAGTAGTACTTCTTATGTTGAAAGTTGATAATTAAGGTGATTAGATTAAATTAATTATGCTCACTGTTAAAACAACTTTTTGAAATTCACCACTCTCTTGAGATGCAAACAGATCATCAGGGATAGTAATGTCATTCACTTGACCAGTTGCTAAATCTAGCAAGAACTCTGCAGGATTCATGGGAATCTCTGGTGTGAAATGCAAACAAGAGAAGTATTCCATGGATTCTCTGGCTTTTCCATAGTACACAGGGTACCCTTCTGATATCAGCAGAACCTTATTGAACGTATGGAAAAGGCGGCTTGACGGCTGATGGATGGTCGTTATGATTGTCCTCCCTACCTAAACATACATACAAATGGAAACAGACATTTGTTTGAGTGAAATTGATCATGAAATGTGAACTTGTGTACACCTTTGCAAGGCCTTGAAGTATCTGCAGGAGCCTATTGGCGGACGTGGAATCGAGACCTGATGTTGGTTCGTCTAGCAAGAGTAGTGAAGGATCAACTAGGATTTCATACCCTATACTTGTTCTTTTTCTTTCTCCTCCGGATACACCTTTGATGAAGGGTCCTCCGATTCTTGTGTGGCGACATCTGCACGTTTTCGATGCTGATACAAAGGGTTGATCTGATGGATAATTTGATGCTTTGTTGAAGGAAATTGATGGATGGACTTACCTTTCAAGGCCTAATTCCTTTATAATGAGCTCTGCTCTTTCGTACTTTTCACGTTCGCTCATTCTGGTTGGGAGCCTCAAGAATGCTGCAAAAACTAGTGTTTCTTCCACTGTCAGTTGTGGGAAAAGAACATCATCTTGTGTCACAAAACCAATCCTGCAAACAAGATGGTTAAATGAATATTTCTAGTCCATCATTTGAATGTAATTTGTTGTTAGTTTGATCAAGATTTTGTTACCTACCTTCTCTTTAGAGCAGGACTATAGGAAACATCATTATAAGTAACACTCCCACTAACATTTTCATGCAATCTGCCACCTATGATCTTCAAAAGAGTAGTTTTGCCACTTCCAGAAGGCCCCATCAGAGCTAAGATCTCACCAGGGCCTATACTTCCTGTTATGCCCTTCAATATGTGCTTGTAGTGTTCTTCTTCGTTACTCGCCACCTTCGACATCACAACCCTTACCGGATTCACCGAAAAACCACTCCCAACTTTCACCTTAAACTCCACATCTTCAAACTAAAAAAGAAACTTTCAAGAATCATAAAAAAATAAAGGGAAAAAGCATGATCATATATGATGAGTAGTGTGTTCTGCCTTGAGAAAAATGGGGAGGGGGCGGTCGAGGCGACGACTGCTGGGAACGTCGTCGTCTATGTGGATTTCTGAGCTGGTGGTGTGGAGATAGGGTTGAGGCATTAACTCAATGTTGTGGCCAAAGCTGTTGGAGGCTGCAATCTGCGTGGATCCAATGGTGGGAGGGGATTGAGAGAGATCTTGGATTTCATTTCTTGATTCCATTTTTTATTGATGTGTAGCAGAGAAGGTTGAATTGAAGAGTTAGATATATATATAATGCATCAAACAATAACATACCAATCTGGCTTCTGTATTTTGAGCTAAAACAGTGATTGCTGTTAGGCAGCAAGCTTTCTATGCTCAGCAGCTGACTTCCTTCCTTCCCATTTAGTTGCTACACACGTTTGCAATCTTTTTTTTCTTTTTTTTTTAAAGATTTAATGCAAAATTAATTGAAAATTTGATGGAAAATGCATATATTTTCACTTTAATTGTAAAGTGATTCTCTTCTCTTTTTTTCGGGCATTTGTAACTTATAGATTAAAAAAAAAAAAATTTAGATTAATTAAAATAAGCTAGAGATATAATGTAAGACTAGAGTTTAAATTTAGTGCTCCTAGTATGCCGTAACATATCTAAATTATTAGATTTAATTCTTATTTATTTAAATTATTAATCCGATCAGTGCTTTTGCAGCCAAATTAAAAAGGCTTAAAGTGGATTTAAAAATATGGAATCATGATCAGTTTGGCAATATCATGGATACAGTAGACATGGCAATGGAGAATTTGAAAAACATACAAATTCGAATTGGTGACGAAGGTGACAGAGAAAATTTGTTTCTTGATGAAGTGGAAGCACACTTTGAGTTGAACAAAAAACTGGGAGACAAGCAGCAATTTCTGGCTCAATGGAATAGAGTGTCTTGGCTCAAAGAAGGGGACCGAAACTCGAAATTTTTTCATAAATTCCAACGAACACAACGAGCTAAGACAACCATTACGGCTATGGAAGTAGAAGGGGAGATTTCGGAGGATCACAGAGTCATCTCGCAACGTGCTTGTTCCGAAGATTGAGGGAGCTCTCTGTTGGGGAATTTAATTGGTTAATAAGGATTAATTTAATAAATTAATCACCAATTAAATAATAATTAATGTGAGTAAAATTAGTCATGTGGAATTGATCAAATATAGTAAATTTGATCAAATATGGTAATGGATCAAATATGGTAGTGATCACGATCATTATTTAAAATAACAATTGATCAAATATGGTAAATTTGATCAAATATGGTAATTGATCAAATATGAGGTGATCACGATCACTACTTAATATAACAATCCTACCATATGAGAGTGGTCTCTGGAACCTATAAATAGGGTCATTGTGCATTCGTTCAAAACACATGAAAAATACTTTTGACATCCAAAAATACAAAGCATCTGCATACACTTGCATATTGCATAGTTTAGACGATCTAGTCCTCTATTCTCTCTTAGTTCGCCGGAGTTCTTGCGATAGCAGTGCTGCTTCGCCAGAAACGAGAAGTCGTTTTACCTTTGGGGAAGATCCGCCAAGACCAGAGCACTACCGGGGCGTATTTCTTCTTGCGGGAAGAGTTCTACTCGACTCGACTTCGCCTATTATCTCAAGACATTCAAGATCCTAGATCCGAGATCCAAATCTATAAGAAAGGTTAGTAATTCTCTGCTATAATTCAATATTCATTGTAATAGTAATTGATTGGTGTACCTATAAACCAACAATCGCAAGAAGAAACATCTAGTCTCTACACCCTACAATCACTATGACTAATCCAATGGATATTGACGAAGTTGAAAAAACCAATGCTAATAACTCCCAGAGATTTAATGCTGAGAATCCTATTGGGACTGATTTCTAAAGGATGTATCCTCCAATGGGGATGTCGAGACCATTCATGGTTCTGGCTCCAGCGGAGGAGCCCGAGAAGTTTGGGGGTGCAAACTTCAAGATATGGCAGCAAAAGATGTTGTTCTACCTCACCACGCTAAATCTGGTGAACTTCTTAAAGGAGTCTGCACAATTGGTGGATGAGAATGAGACTGATGCGCAAAAGCGTATAACTCTTAATCAGTGGACCTCCGCTGATTACTTGTGCAAGAACTATATCCTTAGTGGACTTAGTGATGCACTGTACAACGTGTATCTAAGCACGAAGACATCCAAAGAACAGTGGGATTCTTTGGAGAAGAAGCTAATGTAAAAGCCCAAGTAGGCCCAATATTTGTGTTATCTTCCCCTTAAAGTCATTGAGGGAAGATAGAAGAAAAAAGAGGGCAAAAACAAAATTCACGTTTTTGAGAGAAAATCCTGCGCAGTAATATTACAGAGGCAAAATCTGGAGTTTTAACCGTCGGATCGAGCTGAATTTTGGTCAGCACGTCCGAAACTTGTCGAAAGATGTTTTGAACGGTAAAGATCGTATTTAAAGCTCTATATTGATGGAAATAAGCTGAAAATAGAAATAAGGTTTTTGGACGATTCTGTTCTGCGCAGTTGAGGAGAAAGAGTCATTTCTCACAAACTAACTGTTGGATCGAGCTGTAATTGGGATAGCACGTTCAAAATCACATGGGTAGATTCTGGACGGTGGAGATTGGATTCTAAGGTTCCTATAATTTTGAACACTGAACGGAAGTTGGTGTTGTTATGACAAAACAACTATTTTCAACAACGGAAAGGAGCACTAAACCTCTAGAGTTGATCCACACTAATACGTGTGATTTAAAACTTGTGCAAACTAGAGGGGGGAAAAGTATTTTATTACTTTTATTGACGACTGCACAAGATTCTGTTATGTATATATATCTTGAGAAGCAAAGATGAAGCTTTAGAAGCATTCAAACGCTACAAGAATGAAGTTGAAAATTAACTTAACTCTTGAATTAAAGTAATTTGGAGTGATAGAGGTGGCAAATACGTAGCATCGTTTGAAAAAATATGTGCCAAATCTGGTATCATACATCAAACAACGACTCCTTATTCACCTCAATCAAATGGCGTTGCTGAGCGCAAGAATAAAACTCTGAAGGAAATGATGAACGCAATGTTAATCAGTTCAGGTTTGCCTCAGAATATGTGGGGGGAAGCTATACTGTCAGCTAACCACATTTTGAATAAGATTCCACACAAATCTAAAGATCAAACTCCTTATGAAATGTGGAAGGGACGTAAACCTCATACAAATACCTCAAAGTGTGGGGTGTTTAGCTAAGATTGAAGTCTCTCTACCTAAACAAGTTAGAATCGGGCCTAATATGGTTGATTGTATATTTATAGGGTACACACTTAACAGCAATGCTTACAGATTTCTGATTCATAAATCGGAAGTACCTGACATGACTGAAGGCACTATGATAGAATCAAGGAATGCAATATTCTTTGAAGACATATTTCCTAGCAAAGAAAATGAACAAGTTACATCTTCTAAGAGACCACTTGTAGATACTACTGTGGTTCAATCTACACAAGAGAGTGTAGAACCAAGATGTAGTAAGAGAGCTAGAGTAAAAAAGGACTTTGGTCAAGACTTCTTCACCTACGCGTTTGAAGATGAGCTCAAATCCGTATCTGAAGCTCTATCTCGTCCAAATGCACCATTCTGGAAAGAAGCTATAGATAGAGAGATTGATTCCATTATGCAAAATCATACATGGGAATTGGTATATACATAATATTATTAGTATTATTTTTTTAGATAATTCGATTATTCTATTGTTATCACTTTATTTTATTCAGGTGTCACTTTATATTAAAAATGTTATCACTTTTTATTCATTATACAAATAATTCATAAATAATTTAACTAAACGGTTATCACTTTTTGTTTATCATGTATCACTTTTAAAAAAAATAATACTGTCACTTTTTATTATTCCAATGAATGGTACTTGAAATAATTCAATTATACGAATATCACTTTTCTTAGATTATGTATCACTTTTATTAGAAATATTATCAAGTCTTATCCATTCCATAAATTAATCGTAAAAAACATTTTGATAATTAGTTATCACTTTCATTAAAGGTGTTATCATTTTTTGTTTAAAATATTATCACTTTTTCATTCATATTAAAATTGTTCATGTAATAATTCACAGCACTGTTATCACTTTTCACTAATTGAGTATTACATTTTATAATATTTAAATAAAAAAATAAATTAAATAAATAACAAATTTAAATTAATAAAAATTTTAATAATAAAAATATAATTTAAAAAATAGTATTATGTATATAAAAAACACTTAATTAATTCACTTTTATAATTAAATTTTCAATTTTCTAATTTGACTAGAACCAAACAAGACCCTTAAAAATATAATTAATGGGTTAATGGGTGATCCGTCTCACATAAGGGGATCCGTGAGACGGTCTCACCCAAGTCTTTGCATAATATTTATTATAATAATAAAAAATAGAGTATATATATATATATATATATATATATATATATATATATATATATAGAACATGCTTTTTATGATAATAATAATAAGTATATATGTCTGATATTTTTGCAAATGGCAGGAGGTTTAGATAAGTTTTAATTAGGATAGGATTTACTGTAGGAGATATTTTTACCATGTATACATATATATGTATGTAAAACACACGTAAACTGTGGAGGTTGGAGAAAGATAGCAGGTAATTTCTTCTTCACATTCTTTAGGCTGTAATTAATTCTTTTAATAGATATATATATGCACACACAGAACTATATATATATATATATATATATATATATATATATATATATATATAAACACGTGAGTATACATATATACAACCCAAATTTGGAGGCTTCTGTTAATTTTGAAAATTTTATATTTTTAGCTGATCTTTTACATGTTATATACTAAAATGATCGTCTCGATGCGTAGATTCTATATATATAAATCTTTTGTGAAATAGATGTGATATGAGTTATATAAGCTCAGTCGAAGTATTTACCCCTTTAATGCATATTTTGTTTCGTTGGGATATAACTTTGATATTATAGGCCATTTTGAAGATCTCCTCACGAGGATCACAAACATATAATTAGTTTTGAGTTTGGACGTGAAATGAAGAAGATGGGAAGAAACCCACTTCGTATTAAAATATTGTCCCCTTTAAACTTCGTTATTTTCATGAAAAATTGGTATGTATGTGATCCTCACCTTGCGAGGACTCCATATGTATTTTTGAATTTTCAAACGGAGTTGTATAACTCAAGTTGGGTAATTTTATAATAACGTTAAAGTTTAAGGTAAGCTTAAATGAGAATTTAATATAATGTAGGGACTTTATTGTAATTTTTAAAAATATTAAAAAAATGTAATTAAGTTTCAAAATTTGAATAGTGAGTTTCGAAACCAGACTGCACATTCAAGGTTGGGTGCGTGCGTATTGGTGTAATTATGTTTATTTATTTATTTATTATCTTATTTTATTCTATTTTATTTAATATATATATATATACATATATTTTTATTATTTAATTTCATTTAACTTTTTTATATTAAATATTAAATATAATTTCTGTCACTATTATTATTTTACGAGTAGAATCTTTATTTAATATTCATTTTTAATAAAATTAATGTCATTTGTCTTCATATTTTTAATGTTTAGATTTATTACTACTTTTAACTTTTAAAATGTATCTTTTATTAATTATTTTAAGTATAAATATTTTATTTTAACTCATTTTATTTAACAATTAATTATTTATATTTTCTTAAGTTAATAATTAGTTTATATTAATTATACTATATTAGAAATTTAGTTTAAGTATTAGGAATTATTATTAGATGTAGAACTCAGTTTAGTATACCTTACAGGCACACCTGAGACCGAAGGGCAAGTCTAGTCACTTTACACGCTTCCAATAAGTTTAAGGTGGGGTAACTTTCACTCTTCACCGAGTGCCACAATTTTATGTCGTGATTGCTATGTTAAAATGTGATATGTGTTACTTATATGTCATGTTATGTGTTATGTGTGCTTTTAGTTTGATGATAAATACTTTCTTACTAACACTTGTACGGGGTGACGACTCGGTGCACATATACCAACTAACACAAGTTATCGGATGACGGTTTGGTACTAAAAATATTTCAAATCTACTAACACTCGTATTGAATGACGATTCGATGCACATATACCAATTAACACAAGTTATCGGATGACGGTTCAGTCTAAAATATTTTCATTAAGTTATTGAACGACAATGTGTAAATTATTTTATTAAAATAGCATATGTTACATCTTATGGTATATTTGGCATGCATATTTATTTTTAATTGTGCAATCATTTAAGTTAACCCACTGGGTGTATTTTAGACGATCACTCCTTATTGATTTCCAGAGCAAGGTTTAGAAGATGAAGAGGCTCTTGCAGATGTCCCAAGCCCTTAAAAGACTTTATATTATGACTTATATTTTAGTATTCTGTTAGAACTTTATTTCAGATATATCATCTGAACGTACTTGTTTTGATATTTTACTCTACTCGGGTGAGTAGACGCTAATATGTAATAATCTTTATGCAACTTTTATTTTATTATATTATTTTTGGGGATTATTATTTTATTTACGATGTGCATTCTCGACCCCTTTATTATTATATTGAGAATTGTATATCTAGTAGCGTCCCAACCCCATAGCATAACCCGGGGCGTTACACTATTATTAATTAAATATAATATAAAATCTATTATTTAATTTTGTGGTACCTTAAGAAGTTAAGAGTGTTAATACTGTACTACTCCCTCCATCCCATTCAAAGAGGGTATTTTTTCTATTTTGATCGTCTCACCCAAATGGTCTCATTTTCTTTTTTACACACATGAGACCCACAGAACCCCTCTAATACAATTAAAATATGGGGCACACACTCCCACTAATACAACTACCCACTACACATTAAATAATAATACTCCTTAATCTACGTGCAAAAAAGCAAAAGACCATCTTTTGACAGGACGGATGGAGTATATATTATTATGTGCATAGATTTTGAAATGAACAAAAAAAAGTGTGAAGTTATAGCATGTAGGAATAGAGATAGCAACGGGCAGAGTACCTGCAATTTTTTGAGTTTCGAGGTGTGTTTTATTATATATAAAGATGGCAATAGGTAAAGTACCCGCTTATTTTGGGATACTTAGACTCATATCCGTTTAAATATTAATTATCCGTATTCGTACCTGTTCCATCTTAAATTAATATTTTATTAAAATTAGTATACTATTATTAATTAAATATAATATAAAATCTATTATTTAATTTTGTGGTACCTTAAGAAGTTAAGAGTGTTAATATTGTACTACTCCCTCCGTTCCATAATACTTTTCTCACTTTCCTCATTTGTTTGTTCTACAAAACCTTTCACCCCCCAAAAAAGAAAACACTACTTTATCCAACAACCTCAAAAGTTACTTTAATTTCAAATTTGTCACTCCTTTTTCACACACATATCATTACTTTATACTTTTTTATTACCTAAAAATACTACAATACCCTCCAAAGTCAATAAAGTTGGTCAAAAAGTGTAACTTTTCTTAAACAACGTGGAACAGTAAAGATGAAAATTTTTCTGGGACGGAGGGAGTATATATTATTACTAGTATGGATCTCGTGTATTACATGGATTTTACAGTTACAGTTTTAAAAAGTATAATTCAAGTTTAATATAACTATATTCAATAATTTAAAAATATAATTCAAGTTTAATATATATGTTTATTCAATTATAATTTAATATATAATTTAAATTGAAAAGTAAAATTTAATTTATATACACTCAAATATGAATTTGCTTTTGTTAAGAAAGCTTAATTAACAATTGATTTACTAAAAAAAATTTTAAAAAATAATTTTCAAATTTTTTTTATGTTGTTTCATAATTTAATTAATTAAAAATTTTAAAATATGTTAATTTAATCATTGAACAAAATTATAAATTTAATTAATAAAAGAGAAAAAATCAATATAAATCAATTCGATGAAATAAAAAATAATTTTATTAACAAAATTAGTTTAAAAATTATTATATTAAACTTGAAAAAAATTAATAACGTGAATAAATAAAAAGATTAAAACATAATAAAATTTTTTAAAAGAAAACAGTATTAAAATAATTTTTAAGAAATAAATAATTGAAACAAAGTTTGAAAAATCTAAAAGAATATTCATAAAATTTATCAATAAAAAATTAAAAAAATAATGGATACTTTTTTTCAGAACTTTAATAAAATTTGAAGAAAATTGTGTTCTTTACTTATGTATAATAAATGAATAAAGTTTTATTTATAGGAGCAAAATATATTGTTTACACAAAAATTTACATGAAAAAATCCAAAAAAAAATAATAAAAAAGTTTAAATGAAAACAAAAAATAATTAAAAGTAAATTTAAAAAATATAAAAAGAACAACAAAATAATCAATAAAAAAATAATAACAAAAGAAATGGATAATTTTCTTTATAAAGTAAAGATAATTTTTGTTCGTTTTGATAAGTAATTTATGCGAACTAATTAATAAATAGTTTTATTATATAGGTGGAGAGGGATAATTTTTCTTTTTATTCTTTTTATGTTTATAAATATGATTTGATTTGATTTTTATTTGATCTAATCTAATCATATTAATATTCAAATTTTAAGAAAATTTATGTATTTATCACAAAATATTAATTAGTAATTATTAAAATTAAAATTAATTCATGTGACCAATATTATTAGAATTTAATTTTTTTTTGTAAATTTAATCATAAAAAAATTAATAACATTAAAAAACAAAAAATTAAAAATTACGGCTAATTCTTGCGTAACCTTAAAATATATGATCAACTATAGGGTGATTTTGGGGTTCACTTGATGCACCGGTGCACCCCAAATTTATAAGTTAAAATGGGGGAGTGGGTAGTTTTTTTTATTTAAAAATTAATTATTTTACTTTTTTAATAGTAGAGATTGAATTGTAAATTGATCTAATAGTTACAATTATCCAAGTGCACCGGTGCACCCTAGTTGGACTCCCAAATATATAATATCAGTTTAATTAAGAATTTCTGTTAGATATAAATAATATTATTAAAAAAACTAATTGTCTACTTAGGTAGCTAGTCACTTCCATTCATTTTCTTTAATCATATATATATGTGATATTAATATATGACCCAACTAAAATAATTTAAAATAAATTATTTATTTATTAATCTAATTATTTATTTTTTAAATACAATATAATTATTTTAAAAAAAACTTATAAGATTTGAATGGATCATTTACTCCTATATTTTTTTAAAATATTTTTCATATTTTGAAAGAATACATTTTTTTCTAATTTAAAAATTTCTTTAAAAATGTAAATAAATTAAAGAAATCAAAATAAAAGATATATAAATATATTATTAAAATTAAATATTAATATGAATCAATACATAAACAGAAAAATTCTCTTACTTATTTTTAAAGGTAAAGACTTGTGCAAAATCGTCTTACGGATCTCATTTCGTGAGACGGGTCAAATAAAATCCAAACTAAAAATCGCGGATCTTGATCCAACTGACTACCTGCTACATACATCCTTACTACCTGCTATATACATATGTAATGTCAACCCATTCATTTTGTCGTTGACTTTTTTCCTGAACATTTGATTCCGACATTGTTTAATTATTTTAGAACATATATTATATATTATTATTAGTTATTACATCTATATTATTATTATTCATTAAAAGTAAGATTATATTTTTCTTAGAACACAATTAATATTAATCATGTCAAAATAATAGATAATTGAAAAAATAATAATAACTTCACTTTTTAATAATTATACCACTTTTTATTTATTATAATAATAGTTTATGAAAAAAGTTTATTTAAATGATTATCACATTTTCTTTTGTAGTTATCATTAATTATTTAAAATGTTATCACTTTTTATTTTTTTAAAATATTGTGTTCATTAAATAATTTAATTAAATATTTATCACTTTTCTTTGATTATATATCACTTTTTATTAAAAATATATCATTTCTTATCAATTCTTAAAATTTTCATTACATAGTTTGATTGGATGTGTATCACTTTTTCTTTATTAGCTTATCACTTTTTATTAAAAATATTATCACTTTTTTTTTCTTACAAATTATTTATGCAATAATTTGAGTAGTCGAGAATCACTTCTCTATGTTCATATATATTATTTTTTATTGAAAATATTATCACTTTTTAATTTATAAATTTTTTTATGAAATAGTTTAATAATAATAATAAGTGTATCACTTTGTATGGTATATATATATATATATATATATATATATATATATATATATATATATATATATATAAGTATCACTTTTGACTTTTTAACTATCACTTTTAATTTTCTTATTGATCACATTAAATATAATAGCATTAATTAATTGTAATTTTAAAATGTAAAAAAAAAAAGGAGGATGTCGCACGGCCGCGGCGTTTTTTCTTTATTTTTCATTTAATATATATTATGATAATTAATTGATGGATGATCCGTCTCACGGAAGAAGATTCGTGAGAAGGTCTCGCACAAGACTCACATTTTTTTAAATAAGTATGAAACATAAATATTAATCTATTCAAATAAGATAAAAAAAGTTATATTTTTTTTAGATAAATATCAAATATATTAAAGATTATCTTTTATAAAATATTTTAATTTTTTTAATTTAAAATAAATGATAAAATTAAAACAATATATAATTTAATTAAATTAAATTAACCAAAATTGACACATGATAAGCTTTTTTTTATAAAGAGAATTATGAATTCCACACATTATTTTAAAATTAATTTAATACGAAAAATATTTTTTTTAGATTAAAAATGAAGAATGTAAAATGCGAATTACGCTAACAGCTAGCGTTGGTGAAGGCAATAATAAATTAGGGGATGTGGACATAATGTGATAAGAGAGCAATAAAAAAAATAAAATAAAAGATAAAGTCTTTTGTGAGACGCTAGTTATGTGAGACATATTAAAGTATATATATATATATATATATATATATATATATATATATATATATATATATATATATATATATATATATATATATATAATAATTGTTAAAATATATTATTGTAAAGTATGATGAATGATGAATTGAAGTATGATTTTAGGATATTATAATATAATTCATTATTGACATACTTTAACTATAAATAAGCATAATTTACCTATATGATAATCATATTTTAATAATGGGTCAACCGTCTAAAAAACACATGTCATAAGAGAGTCTCTTAAAATAAAATTATATGGAACCGATAGAAGTTTGGGTAATACATGACATTGTTACGCCCTAAAAAAAAAAAATAATAATAATAATTCGAATTAAAAAAAAAGTAAATAGAAAAAATAATTTAAAGAAAAATCTTAAAAAGTTTAATTAAAAAAATAATAAAACTAACCAAGAAAATGAATTATCAACATAATAAAAAAAAATCATACCAAAATTAATTATATAAATTTGCAAAAGCATGAAAAAATGAAATTAATAAATTTGAAAAAAATTGCATACTAATAATAAAAAAACAGAATTAATACTAAAAAAACAATTAAATAAAAAAAATCAAAAGTATTACATACTAACAATTAAAAAAGTAAATAAATAAAAGTAAAAAGTAATCAAAGGAGAATATAAAAAATATAAAAGAAACAATAAGTAAAATATAATCAAAAGTGAAATTTAAAAAAAATTAATTAAAAAAATTGTAAAATAACCATAAAAAAAAGTTAGATAAACTCTCTTGTGAAACGGATTTTTTGTGAGACAGTTGGGAGACGGGTCAACCCATTAGTAAAGTATGCTTACTATATAAGTAAAGTATGTTTATTTGTAGTTAAAGTATGTCAATAATAAATCATATTATAACATTCTAAAATCATACTTTAATTAATCATTTATCATACTTTAAAAACATATTTTAACAATTATTAATTATATTTTATCTATATAATAGACATACTTTAATGCATCTCACAAACCGTCTCACATAAAATTTGTCAAAAAGTTAATTACGTACAAAAAAAGTTAAAAGATTATAAAATTTGATGTTAATAATTTAAAGAAAAAAATAGAAATAAAACCAAAAATAAATAAATAAATAATTTAATATATATATATATATATATATATATATATATATATATATATATATATATATATATATATATAAGATAAATAAATAAATGGATACCTTTCTTTGAAGAAAGCTTTTGTTCATAGTGATGAACAAATTATGTGTATAGAACGAATGATTAAAGAGTCTTATTTATAGGTGAAGAGGTGATAAATTTTCTAAATCTTATAGTAAATATATATATTTTTAATTAATAGCGATTGGATAATATCGTATCAAATTTTAAAATAATATATGTATTTATCTACATTAAATTTTAATTAATAATTAAAATAATTGAGATTTTAAATTTTAATTAAAAAATAAAATAATTGAGATTAATTCTGGTGATGACACCTCATCAAAATTAAACTCTCCTTCAGTATATTAACGATGTGCATAAATTTTGAAACAAACAAAAATAAAAATTGTGAAGTTATAGCATGTAGGAATAGAGATAGCAACAAACAGGGTATCCGCATTTTTTTGGCTACACATACTCGTATTCGTTTAAGTATTAACTACCCGTATATATACCCGTCCAGTTTAAAAAATTTATTATCGTATCCGGGTTACCCGTACCCATTTAATTTTATTTATTTTATCTATATTTATATTTATTTATAGTTTAAATTAATATTTTATGAATAATATTTTATTATTAATTAAATATAATATAAATTCTTTTTGATATTGAATTTATCATACTTTAGATAAAGTTTAAAATTAAAATAAGTTTTTAACATAAGAAAATATTTTGGACAATGAAATTAATAATATACAAAATAAAAATGAATGGATGAAATAAAATAAAAAAACAAAATAAATAGATGAGATGTTGTTAAATATTGGTAATCACAATTAAGGGATGATATGTTACAATAACTAATGAAGGGCCAAGATTTAATTTTACCAAGACAAATTAAGTAGGTTAATGTAACACCCTACATTTCTTTTTTCATTTTACGTTAATTTATTATTATTTTTTTAAGTTAAGAATATTCTATGCTTATTAATATTTTCTTTATCAATGTTTTTTATCAATATATTTATTAATATTTTTTTTCTCACCTCCATATTTTATTAGGAGATTATATTAGGATTTGAATTTAAATCTCAAACTCAATGTACGTGATCTCCTTATATTACGTAATTATATTTTAACTTTCAAGAGAAAACCTCTGACGTCCTCTGACGTGATCTGCTCACTTTCCTCCTTAACTTCGCAACTGGCAACTGGCGAACACGATTTAAAGTCACAGATTTCTTCCAGAAGGATACATAATTAACTCTCACCCAAAATTTTCAAGGTTTCTTTCACTTATACTATACTCTACTCCGTGAAAAGACAGAGAAGAAGTAAGGTTTGATTTGGTTAAAGATTTGAGGTGGGTAAAATCATTTTTAAAACCTCATTGTTACTTTTATGTTTACGTGAGATTGATATTACCTTTTTGTCATATCTATCATGAATCGTGATTGAAATTGATAAACGCATATTGAGATTGAGATCGTTATGGTACATAAATTTAGACTGTGAGATTGATATATGATATGTGATACATTGATATTGATTAATTTTGATATTTATTTTTTTATGATATATGTTTCATGCATTTCACATAGATTCAATGAGTTGGTCAACAGCATAGAAAAAGGAAAGGAAATATTTAAAAGTGAAAAGGTTTACGTGTCACATTGAATCGATGAGTTGACCAACGACACAGTTTCATGAATACGCCTTATGATCTAAAATAACGATATTGTTATTTTAATGTGATAGAAGTTAATTGATACTTTATGCAGACTTAACGGTGAAAATGCAAACCACTGAGTAATTATGTACTCACCCCAAAATATTTTCAAATTTCAGGATTTTTGAATAAAGGAGTACGCGTGGCGTGGTGGATGGTGAATAAGAACAGAATTTTTAAATATTTTTATTTAAGTTAAATTTAATTGCTTTCCATTTAAACAGAGTAACTCTTTATTAAAATTTTTCTTTAAGGTTTGGATTGAGTCATTTCAAATTCAATGAATTTGAAAACCAGTGGATTTTAAATCAATTCAATTCCACTGTTTTGATAAATTATGGATCTTTTGAAGAATTTCAAATACATGATTCAAAAATTATTTTTAAAATAGAATTTTATACATAATAAATAAATATAATAAAATTTTATTATATTAAATATTAAAAATAATTTTTTGGGAGGGAACTCTACCACCCAACCTACCCCTACCCACCCTCTCCACCACCCACCAAATTTTTTTTTATAAAATTTTAAAATTTTAATATTTGAATAATAAAAATATTACCACCCAACCCTACTCCTTACCCACCCCCTCACCCACCACCCCACCAAAAAAAATTATATAAAATTTTACTTTTTAATATTTAAATAATAAAAATATTATCGTCCAATCCTACCACTCTATCCACCCACCCACCCACCCACCCTCACCAGCCCCCATCCACCAAATTTATTTTTTAAAAAAAATTAAATTTTAATATTTAAAAAATAAAATCTAAAATTTTATTTTTAAAATTTTTTTGGGGGAGGGGAGGGGTGGGGTGGGGGTGTGGAGGGCGGTAGGTTGGGTTTGAGTGGTAATAATTTTATTATTTAGATATTAAAATCTAAAATTTTATAAATTTTTTTTTTGGGTGAGAGTAGGTAAGGGGTAGGTTGGGTGGTAATATTTTTATTATTTAAATATTCAAATCTAAAATTTTATAAAAAAAATTTTTTTGGCTTGGTGAGGGGTGGGGGTGGGGGGTGAGGGCTGGGTTGTAATATTTTTATTATTTAAATATTTAAAATTTAAAATTTTATATAAATTTTTTTTGGGGATGGGGTGGGATGATGGGGTGGCATATATATATATACTCCTTCCGTCTCCTTTCAGATGACACACTTTTCATTTTGGGTTGTCCCATAAAAAATTGCACATTCCAAAAAAAGCAAAAAGTAAAAAATAATCACCCTTCCTCATACACTTTATTTACAAAAAAGCTATCTCTACCTAACATACTTTATCATTAATTTATTACAAAAAAAAAATACTATTATACTCCTAAAAGTTATCACTTTCTTAATCTCTGTGCCGGAATTAGGGGTGCAATCTTTTGTGGGATGGAGGGAGTATATATTAATTAATTTATTAATTTTTATACTATTTTTATATATTAATATAATCAATTACACAACAACGAAAGAATTTCAAATGACACGATTTAAGTAAGGATTTGAAATTCATTAAAAAACAACTAAAAAAATTCAAAATGAAATCCATGATTTGTAATCCATTGATTTAAAATCTTGAATTTATAAATCCGTTGATTTTAAATAGCATCAAAACATGATAGATGGATTTGAGGGAGGGATTTTTCATCCAAATACAGCCTAAATATTTTTAGACAATTATTTATGAAAGATTTATTTTTCTTAAATTTTGATAAAATACTTCTGCTCCGTTTGAATTCGTTTATCTTCATTGATATTATATTATTACACTTTAAATTTATTTTTCCCCAAGAAAAATCGGGATGTTACAGGTAAAATGGGAGGGAAAATTTTGATCTAATTTTGACTTTGGAAATGTGTTTTAATATATAAAGATATATTTAATTAACGTTTAAAATAATACTCCCCATCCCACATTAAATTCTACAATAATTATTTTACATCATCTCATATATTTACAAATTTATCACTCATATATAATACACATAACATATTTTATAATTTATTTATCATATTATCTATACTATATAAAAGCGTGAATCCACGAAGTTGGCGCATCGCTTCCGCCTTTGAAAAGCTGCCACGTGTATAAGATTTCATTCCTCCTATTTCCACGTAGTTTATCCGTGTCTTCCTGTAAGTCTTCCTCTCTTCCGCACTCTCAACCTTTCTCTCTTTCCCACCACTTTGGTTTTCAGGAGAAGAAGTGTCAGCGTGCGCTGCCGGAACCCGCCGATGACCACCGCAACAGGAGACGCCACGCCGCTTGCCCGTTACAGGGCCAGCCATTGCCGGAGAAGACCACCACCCGCCGAGAATCACGAACGTCAACTGCCAGCTCCGCCGTCGCTGCCACTTCCGCCGCTGAGCCCAAACGACCTCCATCAATCTTGCTGCCCCCCAACACCGATGCACGCCACCCCCACCGGACCGCCACAAATCAAGCCCCCGCCGGTCTTCATCACAAGGAAGGGGGCCCCTCCTATTACTCACTGTCTTGGTCCCGCCTCATAGCTATGCTCTGGCACTTCTCCATATCCCCGCAATAGTGTAAGTTCATTGTTGGCCCTCTCTGTTTTCATCCTTTAATTTTTCTACCGCAGCCTCTCTCCCTCCTAATCAGGTGCCATTTGATTCTTATACCTTCTCGGACTCCCTTCATTAATCAAACCACGGTGATTTGTAAATTTTGTTAATTGATTCTTGTTTCATGTGTCATTGACTTTGCAATGGCTTGATGTTGTTTGGTTTCTTGGTTAGGTTGGACTATAATGGTATTATTGAGGTTATGATACTGAAGATTTCAATTTCTCTCGGATAGAGTTATGTTGTTATGAGATTTATATGATGTTGCTCAAATATTTTACATCCCAATTAGGTGGTTCTATTGCTCGTACTTTAGTTCTGATATTTGTATTGTTCACTTCATAAGAAATTAGGATTTCATGGAGAATGAATTTGTATTATGTCATATTGAATTTATTTGTAGAGAGAAAGTAGTCTTAAATCAACAGTGGGTGTTGTTTTTGTTGACAGCAATTATTCTATAGATACAGCGTGGGAGGTAAGTCAATTATTAAGCAGTTCTTCGTTTCCATGATTTGTGTCTAACTATTCCTGTCCTTTTGCGTTTATTGTGATTATGAATTTGTTAAGGACTCAATTGGTTTTCTATTTTAAGTAGCAAAATTAATTATTGTTTTGAGAAGTGCAGAATAAAATGATATAGAAACCGTTTCTAATCTCCCCTGTTCCCGTGTTCATCTTAGATGTTTGTGCGCTTGGTTTAGAAAGAGCTTAAACCTTTTGAAAATTTTCAATAGGGGTAAAATTCGTCCGATAGTGTCTTTTTTTAGCACATGAGGAGGTTGCTTTATAATGATCGGTAGCTAGAAATTTCACTCAAGTTTATGCATTGTGCATATAACCTTCAAATAAGCTAATGTGGTGTGGAAGATATAGTGATCTTTAGTACTGTTGATTGTTCTCTTTTTAGATATTAATAATTCTTACTATTGTTTTTCTTAAAGATTAGAATTGTTAGTGTTCTGAAATTGAATTCAGTACTTAATTGTTAATATATTATTTGTTTGGTTTAAGCACTAACTCAGGTTAGAGCAATGACTTTCTTCTTGAGAAGCTGCGGGTTTATTGGGGAGAACTCTTTGTAGCGGTATCAAATAGGATATCTCAGTGTCCAGCCCTTCCATCTTTCAAGCAATGAGATGCATGTCAACATCAAAGCCTTTTGTTTTGAACAAGAAAAATCTAAGATAAGATAGAGCCATCCTTTCATTTTTTATGTGACTTGAATACTTGATATGTTAATATTATACACTTCAGAGTTCAGCCTTGATGCAACCTGTTTTTCTTGGGTTTTTTCATTATTGTTGGCTTTGCTCATTAAATAAAATCCTTGTTTTTTTCCTGTGTGGGTATGATTAGGAGTATCTGACACAACACTCTGTTTTGCTTTTCAGCATTTTGTTTCATTTACCGAAGAACTATATTTCCCTGATTTTGTTTTCACATTTTTGTCTAAGCAATGAGCTGCCCACACTTATGTCAAATAATGCAGCCTATATTTGTCATTGAATTAATATATACTTGTGTATAACAAAGTTTTTTCAGGTATGTGTTTGAGCAAAAATAATTTTCCCTCTATATACCTAGACTCATTAGGTTTGCTATTACAGGTAGCACTACCATTGTTTTTCTTACAGTCGTGACCAACGGAAAATGTATTATAACAAAACTGTGAAGATTGCCAAACTGTTTAAGGGGCGGCTATTTGCACCCCCGGAATTGCTAGACAGACCCCAATAATATATAGGAATAAAATATAATTATGTGAGAAGACGTAAATACCCTTTTTATAAATAATCATTAAATCTAAAAAAAGAATCTGTTCGACTTTTGTGATCGAACAGTTGGATAACTTTTTCTCACTATTCGCTTCCTACAACCGAACAGATACATATGTTCGGTTGTAATAACCGAAAACCCTTTCTTTTTTTGTGTGAAAAAAGCAGTTAGGAGGAAGTGGAATTTTACGAAAGAAAAAGTTCTGGAAAAACTGCCAATGCCAGCAGGTATCGAACCCGGAGAGCATTCCCACTGAGGTTGAGACTCGTGAGATTTGGAAACGATCCGAGATCAAGGCTGTCCAAAGTGCCGACAAGACTCTCCCCGGAGAGACGTATCTCCGTGACGGATCCCTCGTCAGTCGTCGTTGCAGCCAATGCCTGTCCATGTACAGAGGTTCATGGTGTTGTTGAGGGACCATGAAGTGAGAAAATGAGGTGGTGATGACAAGCTGTTCCTCCATGTCACCAGAGCCTCTGCTTCAGTTGATGTTGCTGTGAAGTTTTACGGACTTTCTAAAATGCTACGCTCCGCGTGTTCGAGCGTAGTGATCGGTGTGAAATTCACCTAGATTTTGAGTGGATTTTTGTGGCTTTAATTCAATAATTAAGTATGATTTTAATGAAAATACTATTAATTGCTTAATTAGTTTGAGAAATGTATTTTTGTTGATTTTTGCAGAAAATAGGATGATTTTGATAAAAATGGATTCTACAAGTAAAGAGGAAGATGTGGGAGAAAACAGAGCTCGATTTGGAGTTGAAACGAGCAAGAACGGGCCAAAGGAAAATTTGCTATAAATCCCATTTTTTGTCCCATGAGCTAAATTATCTCATATTGATTACCTACCACAAATTCCTCTCACTCTACCACTACATGAACCCACTTGTCCCACATTGGAAACTCACTCAAATTTCTCTCACTCTTACTACTATAAATACCTTCTTCCATGAAAGCCACCATGGATCAATTCTTTACCCATTTAAATTTAAATTCCATTAAATTGAATCATTTCCAAGATTCAATAGTTGAGAGGGCTTTTAAGTAAGACCTCCATAGTTGAGATCCCTCCCCCTTTCGGGGCGAGGGATCCGCAGTTTTAAATGTTTTTCTAGATTAGAATTTAATGCTTTCCAAGAAGGTGGGGACACCAAGGAAAGGATGAGCTTGGTGGATGTAAAAACTTCATTCGGTGAAATCTAATCCTACTTATTATCTTTTTATTTTCTTTGTTTTGGATGTTTAAGTGATACTTGAATTATGGATTAATTTGTGATATTGTTTAATTGTGTTCCCTGCTTTGATTAGTTTCATTTATGGATGCTTAATTGCTTAATCTATATGTTTGATTTGTGTGGTTAATTATCTAGTGCATGTGGTTAGAACGAGAGTTCAATTATGTGTCTTAGGAATTAATTGAATCATTTCATCACGTGGGTTATGTGGATTAATGTGGGAAGAGTTGGAGACCACCTCTCATGTTTAGAATTACATAAGTGGACACTAGAGAGGTTAGATAGAGAGGTCAATTAATCTAGTGAGGTAAATCCAACCTTAGTGAATTCATAGTACCTAGAAAGGGAATATTACCTATGATTTAGTACCTTTTAGGGAACTCGTACATGTAATTAGTACTTATTGGGAGGTGTTCGCTATGGTATCGATCATATGTGCTATTTTGGGGTCTTTGTAATGGCCTACATCCTCTTCATCTCGAGAGAGAGTTTAGGTAGAATTTGTGATCGCTCTTACTATGATAGCTTAAATTGGGAGGCAATTAGATGTGTTACATGATTGATTCATTTGAAGTGCATCATGAAACCTTCCTTTGCGTTGAAAATTTCAAAAATATTGTAATTAGTTTCATTTCATGCCTTTTATCTCTCCCTTATCGGTCGTCCCTAACTAATACGAGACTATAACTTGAAGGCCATAAATCTTAAATTCCCTTGGGTTCGATAAATTCTTTAATTGGTCATCCCGACTATTAACGACCAATCACGTAGATCGGTTGGTTTATCCTCGGCGATAAGCCTACCTTTGAAAGGAGCCAGGAAAGCAAGCCTTTAAGCCCGAAGTGCCGCTGGATTGACCGGTGAAAATAAACGAAGGCTGCGCCACCCGTCCTTTCTTTCTATCGGTCCTATGGAGAGATCTTCTTTACTTTACGAATGAGCTGGCCTATTAAAAGTGAAGAGAGAGAGAGAGGTGAAGAAAATGGAGGTAAGCTGTGTAGGATAATGGCATGTCAGTGGATAATTTGATCAAGGTAAGATCATGTTCATTTCATTGACTATGGAGATGGAAGAAAGATGATCAAGCGTGGGAAATTATTTTAATTATAATTAGTTTATATATATGGTATAATGTTTGTTGTGTGAAGGCGTTGTCGCAGCATTCCTGTTATTTTTCAACACGTTTTTTTAAATTAATTATAAGGGTAAAATTGTCTTGTATGGGGTGTATTTAATAATTTAAATATGTAAGTTTAAAATTTTAATGGGGTGCGTTTAGTAATTGGGGTTCGTTTAACATTCCCCAACTGTTTATTCCATACATAGTAAGCCCCTTCTTTATTCCTTCTTCATGGGCATGTGTTATTTATTTGTGAGCTTGCACGTTCTGTCAAATCAAATAATAATTCATTTTCCAAGCGTTCATTTCTTTGTCTTCAGGGTGGTTTTATCTATGATCCTCAGCATCTGATAGGTGTTACTGTTAATTTGTTATTCAATTAAGTTGAATATGTTTCAATGGTAAATGTAAATGGGTTCTAGCTGAGATTTATTTCTTATTATCTACATGAGTTAATACTGGTCTGTTTTGATGGAAATGTGCAGGCCTTTGGTGAAGATGAGAAAAACCACCCCCAATGAGGTACAAGATCTTTCAGGATGTTCCAATTTATTTCGTACTATCTTCAATTAAATAATGCATTATGTAATTTCTGTACATTTTCATACAGCTCTGGAAGCAAATTTGCAAATACTTCCCCTAGCAGTCACGGATACCAAACAATATGCACCATAACAGTTAGCAATGGTACCTATATTTTTATGAATCGCACTTTATAGGGATCATGGAGTACATAACTACTGCGTCCTATTCTTTTATTATCGGTTAGCACATTTGATTACACTGCGGCTTTTTTGATAGTACGAACTTCTGCTTTTTTAGGTTCTCACTCCTCTTTCACGAATATGCAATTGATTAACTTCAGTTCTAATAAAGAGTAAAGTTTGATGCTTGGTGAGATGTAATAAATGAGGAAGATTTAATTGCTCAGTTTGAAGCAAGTGATGCTTCTGGTGATGGGGTCCTGAAGTTGGATTAAAGGTATGAAGTTGGTGTGGAGATGCAAATTCAAGCAGAAAGAAGTGGAAGGGTGAGGTAACCGAACACTTTAATGAGATGGGAGGAGGGTTACTAGCATAGATTAGTACTGAGACAGTGGTAAAAGGAAACGCTGACTTTTGTCATTTGAAACCAAGAGATGCAGAAATATTAGGTGATTCTTTAATCAAAAATATTGATTCTGAAGGAATTTAAGTATTGGCAGGAGGGTTCTATCCAAGGAGAAATATGTGAATCAGACTTAAAAAGAAAACAGGGAAACATGAGAAAGCAATCACTTCTGAAAAAATTGATTTAGGAGATGTGGATAATGAGCATGAAAGCTTATTAGCTACTAAGAATGTATAGTAACATTTTGTGGCAATGGCTTTTAGCTAGGAATATTGTTTGAATATGTAGTACTTTGTAAATGTATTAACCACTGTAAAGTTGCAGTCATATTTTGTGATAGTGGTTTTTTTTAGTAATATGAATACGCACACTAGAAGGGCTAACACCTCACATGGTGAGGTGCCTCTCGACTAGTTAATCTAAAAAGATTAATATCATTGGTCAAAAATAATTTATAATTTATTTATTATCTAAAAATAATACATTACTCTTCAAAATTTAATAAAGTTTATAAAATTTTTTTTTTTTTCGAACTTCATATCTATATTAACGATACAAATAAATGTTCCAATAAAAAAAACAATACAAATAAATGTGATACAAATGAAAATTGAAATGAATGGTGCAAAAATGCACCTAATGAGGTGACGGAGGAGTGAGTGATAAAAATAAAAGAGAGAGAAAAATACTAAAAGCGCGTGTATTCATTGAAGTCGTTACTGATTAATTCAAATACTAAATCCATCAACCTAGTATCAGAGGACGACGTCGTCTTGTCGGAAATCACCGGAGTCGATACCGACAGAGCTCTAGCAATAGAAGCCATGGAATCTTCAGAGGAGATCCTGCTGAACTCGCTGGCGAACTCGGGCGTCTCGATTCCGGCCGGTATCTCCTCCGTACGAGACCTCGCTTCGCCGTCCCTCTTCTCCCTTTGCTCCGACGCACTCCGCATGATCGACCGCCGTTACAATTCCTCGTCGTTTTCGGCATTATTACCGGTGGACTCCATGACTGATAAGGTCAAAATATGTACGGAGCTCTCCGACGCCTTCAATAACCTAGGATATAATCCGAAGCTCAGCTTCCACAAGGTTCAAGTTATTCCATCCCATCTTCAGTCGATTTTACTTAAGAAGTGGAGCATATTTAATACACAGTAAATTTCTGCATAGTTCAACAATTCATGTTGGGAATTTCTTTGTTCAATCTGAAGTAATCAGAGAGATTTCAAAATTAGGCAATTTAGGTTTTTGTCGAATATGTAACTCTCTCTGATAATGTGATATGTGTTGATTAGGCAGTTTCTGTACCCATCAGAAGAGGACTTGTATAATCTGGTGAGGTTCTTAGTCGAGAAGCTTTCTGAATATCGAACATCCACTGTAGGAGATGGTGAGAGTAGAAGATGCTCTGTAAAGGAGGACCTCGATAATAAGGGAAAAACTGCAGAAAATGAAGATATGTTGAATGGATCGAAAGATCTGAGATTGAAGACTCAAGCTATTGATTCCTCCTACATGATCTCTCAAGATGACTTGACTGAAAGAGCTACTGAGCCTAATTCTATTTTACACGACGTGGAATCAAGGGTTGACAATTCTAAGGCCGAAGAGCAAGACTTTAGTTCGAGTGGACCTAGTAGAAATGATCGCAGTTCTTATACATCAGAAGGGATTGAAGGCTTGAGAAAGAATGCTTTCGGAGATCAAGACAGTTATCTGGTAAATTCTATTGTTTGCAGTTGATTTTAACTATGGATAGCTCAAAGACTAGAAGATATTTCCTCTTTCAAACAGTAGGAAAGCAATAATGCCATTTGTTTACACCACATTGGCAAGCTGATACTGAATCCTATTAGAAATGCATATTTCTTTTGGATTAGTTTCTCATCTTTTATATGATATGCTAACTTTGCTGATATTTTGTCGCTGTTGATGTCTCATGTATTAGTTACTGTCTTGTAAAATCAGGGGGAAGCGTTTAAGAAGCCAATGGAGCCAAAACATTCAAACTTGCAGCAGGAAGAAGAGCTACAGCTGTTAAAAGCAACTGTGGAAATGGTGTTTGATGTCCAACATCCTATTGAGTTTCACATTGAACAGCTCAATGACCAATTGGAAGCCAAAAGAGATGAGCTGAAAGAATTGGAGTCAAAATGGTAAGTTTTAAGATGCTTTCACAGATACTAGGATTTTAAATTTACCTGAATTGGCAAGGGTTTGGGCAGTTGTATATGGTTTGGTTTCTTCCGTTTTTATCATTATATGTTTGTTTTCCATTGACCTTTGAGGAATCCACTGTTTAGTGTAAGCAGTGTGATTAAATATCCCTAATGTGGATGACCTTTAATGCTTTATGCAGGGATTCTGTAAAAGAACTTCTGCTGGAGAAAAAAAGAAATCTTGAGCAGGCTCTCTTGTCATCACATCCAGAGGCAAGTGTAAAACTTACAAGAAGGACAGAAATTGAGTTGGAAACAGAATTTATTTTAGCTGAGATTAAAAAAAGGTACTGCAATTGTTTGTTATGCTTTAGTTCTCTAACTGCGTTATAAAATGCTAGTTCGAAACAAATTTATTCATCTTTAAGTATGTTTTAGGTTACCAATTTTATGAATGATTATGCCCTAGCTACAGAAATACTTCATTCTTTTCCACAATATTGAAGACATACTGCACATTTGTTCCTTTTGTGTTTTTTGAGGTTTAGGTGGCTTGGTTGTATATTGATCAGGCTGTGTCCAATCAATCTGTATACAAAGTAACAGGGATATTTAGCCTCTCATCTTCCCTATTAAAAAGGTTTAAATATATTTGCTTTTATATGCGACATGCCTATGCATCACCATCTTGATATTTTGCCCTAATTGATTTAGTTTTGACGACACCATTCGCCTGCAGTTAACTGCATTGGGTTTCCTGTGTCGCATGCCTATGCATCACCATCTTGATATTTTGCCCTAATTGATTTAGTTTTGACGACACCATTCGCCTGCAGTTAACTGCACTGGGTTTCCTGTGCCCTATTGGGTTGTGATACAAACGAGGGGAAAGAAATCTAGACATTGTCCTTCGGGTTTTAGCTTTTGGCTTAGGGGTTAGATTATTTTCTCCATCTTATATGTCACTCTTCCAACGTTGTTGCTAAAGGGAATTAAAAACTAAGTCCAGGATGAAGTGAACTTGCTTGCTTGATTCGAGCACACCTATCTTTAAAAGAATACTAACAAGTAAGATATTGCCTTGATTTAAATTCCGATACATTAGGGTATGCTTTCTAGGTTGACACACTTTTGAAATAGTTTTGGAATAAGTGTAATGCGTTTAATCAGAGTTACTGGATGTTTCATGTTTGTCTTGTATGTCTTATTAAGGGAGGAGGAACTGTCTAAGCTTTCGTCAGATCTGGAGAAACAGCCGAAGGTGGCTCCAAGAAGATCCTACATTGAACGGGTCAATGAAATCACGAAGAATAGCAGGAAACAGGACAATGACATACAACTTATCCTGAAAGATACAAGGGAGCTCCAGTTAGAGAGTAATACAATCCAAGAACGCCTTAATCGAACTTATGCTGTAGTTGATGAGACCATTTTCAGGTATATACCTGTAAGCAGGTTTTTAGCAGTGCTCTGTCTTAAAACTTCTGGGATTATTTTGAGTTTCATTTCATAATTTCTGTTACACGTCAGATGTCCATTGTGCATGATTACTGAAAGATGGATCTTGCAGGGAAGCCAAAAAAGATGCTGTCGTTCGACAAGCTTACAGGCTTCTCACAAACATCCATGAGAGCTTCCAACAGATCACTGAAAAGATTCTCGCCACTGATAGGACTCGTAGAGATGCAGCTGATTATGAGGCCAAACTAGCGATTATTAGCACGAGAAGTTTAAATATGGGCAAGCTACAAGCGGATCTTGACGCAATACGAAAAGAAAACGAACTCCTGGAGCAACGTCTGCATTAGTTTCGAATTATTCGGAAGCTCTTGCTTTGTTTACGAGTGTTGGTATAAGGCTTTCGTGTCGAGCTTCATTCAACATCATGACTGCAATGTGTTCCTCAACCAGATTGATGAATGAAACTCTATCCTCGATTCATTATAACATTATAGTATAACTACAGTGCAACTTCTTATCATGACAAATACAAATTGAATTCAAAGCGTAAATTTTATCGCCCCCTTTCAATTCTATTATTCCCTATGCATTGTTAGAGTTTAAATTAAAGGGGGCCACAAGATTTACACTGTAAACCGAGACTACCTCTTATTATTTATGTAGGTTGACGAACATGACTCTCACCATAATAATAAAAAAAGATAATGAGAGTAAGACACATTTTATAGATGATAATTAGAAGGAAGTTTTCCACAATTAGAAGTGCTAATTAAATATCAAGAATTAGTATAGAATGAAACTAATGAGAGATGACGATGAAACAGCATATGAACAATCAATCCAAAGGGGTAAAAATTAATCTAGAGAGAGAAATCAGGTGTGAGTGGACTTAGGGAGAGAAGAAGATGTGGAGCTATCAAAAATGCTTCTTCTTTTTTTGTTTTGGTCCTCCCTATCTTGGCGTTCGAAGTGCTTTTGGGCGTGACTTGCTACTTGAGTTGGATTTCTCGTTTGGACCACATATCGAGATATGCTCTTCCAATCCCCCTTTCCATATTTTTCCAATCCAATAAGAAATAACCTGATTTTTTGTCACACAAATTGTCAATCTATTGAAGAAATTAATTTAATAAAATATAGTAATTATTCACTTTCTATTATTTCTATCCGGATTTCATGCTTGATCGACAGATACATTGTTAGATATGGTAATTAGATTTGGAAAATAAAAAATTAAAATAGCGTAATGCTGTTTTCGCTTTACCTGTGTTCATCTTCGGTCCATGGTCTGCCGGCTTTTCTCTGTACGACGGTTTGCCTTCTCTCCGATTTAGGGCACGGTTGGTTTTCCGGCGCTTCCGTCTCCGTGTACGGCGGCGGCTCAACCCTTCCTGCTTCGATCGCCGTCAAATCCTCCAACAAAACGGCGTAGTGTTGTTCAATCTCCGCCGCCGATTTCGTTGCGAGCCTCCGCGCGATCTTCTCCCACCGATTGGGGGTATCTTCGGGGAATTCCACCAAACTGCTTTCGAATTGCTTGTCCTCTTCCCACGTCCACCTCGATTGCTCCGGTTCGGAACTGCAGCCCCTCGAATTAACCATCACGATCCGGCGGTTATCTCTTCTTCTCCTCCTCCGACGTTTGAATATCTGAGACGGAGATTCGCCACATGTATAAATATAGGGAGATTTGGGGGGTTTTAGTATTGGATACTCAGAATCTGGACTCCTCTTCTCTTCTTTCCTTTTGTGCTGCGATGATTAATTCACGCAGAGCATGTGAGGAAGATTTTGGTGATCCTAATTATGTTAAATTCTTCGAACGAAAACGCTATAATCTGTGGGTTGGGTTTTGATTTGATTGAAATATTTCTGGCAACTACCAAACTTGTACCGTCTACCCCCTAGTAGGAGGACTGCTCTCACTCCACTAGTAATTTTTATTTTCCTTTTTTCTTTTGTATTACTTGAAATTAAACAAGGGTTGCTGAAATTTTCACCTCCCAATTCCAATGTAGAGAGAAGGAAACAAATCTAATCAATCAATGTCAATAAATGCATTCTGCTTATGCTAGATCAATGGACACACTTGGGAATGGTAACTACATTCATTTTATATGGGGCACAATCGTGTGACTAAATTATCATTTTTTTACTAAAATATTAGTATGAATTAGTCTTTGTGTGTTTATTAAATGCTATTTTAAAAAAATTATTCTTTAATATATAAAAAAAATTCTATTTAAAGAGTAATAATTTTTATACAGAATAATATAATTCATATCTTTAAAGAGTAATTTTTCATGTACTAATAAGTATTGAAAAATAAGATTATACAAGAATTAGAGTATTGATAAATTAGGGTGTATAAGAAATTGAAGAATAATTTTTTAAAAGAGTAATAATTTATATCTCTAAAAAGTAAATTTTCTTATATTACATAGTAATAGATGAAAACAATGTTTACATATAAACTTATATAAATCCGATTTACATGAGCAATTGTGAAATTCTATTACTTTTTTTTCTAAAATGTTAGTCATTCTATTTGGTAAACTCTTCGGTGTAGTTTAAGATTTTTTTTCCCTTTTTTACTAGTAACTTATTAGCTTTTGAATGTAAAAAAAGTTTTGTGTGTTAGATGATAATAACATTTTTTTTAATATAATATATTGAAGGTTATTTATTTTGATACCATTACTATTTTTTGAAGGGTAAAGAATATATTGGGACAAAAAAATGGAAAGAGAGTAAAAAATTTATCAAAATGAGGAAGTAACACTTTTCATTTATATCATTATACTTTTCATGTATACTTTATAAAATAAATGTACATCATTGTTATCAATTTTTATGAATTGGATATAATTTTTTATTGTAATGATTATCAATTCTTATCTGAAGTCATTTGAGACAGTCTCACTGATAATCCAATTGTAAGTCTCCACTCTTTAGAAAAGGCTAAATACAATTATATTCTTATAATACTAAATTTTAAATAAATATTAAACTTAAAAAAATGTTGGAGTAGTAGATTATTATAAAAAAAAGTTTAAAATGTATATATTTCTATTTCAATTAATGCTATAATCTGGAGTCTTACTAGGTGTAATAATGCACGGGTAAGATTTAAACCATTCAATTTTATAATAATTAATCTCCACATTTTAATAAGTAACAAACTTTATAAATTATGTGATTACTATTATATATATATATATATATATATATATATATATATATATATATATATATATATATATGCTAAATTAAACCATTAAACCCTTTAATTAATGAGTAACAAACTTTATAAATTATATAATTAATATTATATCCTAAATTGAATCATTGAACCCTGCACCGATGTATCCCGTAATCACCCTATCATACAAGATGAGTTTAAATATATAACATTTTATTTTAAAGAGTATTTATTTTAATTAGTAATAATATTATTTTATTATTAAAATAGTAGGTTGAAATATATATTAATATTTTTTTTAACCAAGGGTTAAAATTTTTTATAAGCATTATTGTATTTTTTAATTAGTTATCACTTATTATTATAAATTTACTCGATAGAATGTGAAGAAGTTTAATTATAATAACTTAACAGACCAATAAGAGTTAGACCTTTTAATCCACCACACAAGGAGCCCTTAATTAAGAGGTTAATCTCATACTGTGGGTGTGATTCGATTCTTGGTCAATGTGCAAGTTATCTCCTTGCTTGACCAAGCCTTGTGGGCACTAATTCTATCATATATTAGGTAGAACATGAGATTCTCACTCCTCTAATTAATTAACATGTGATCCACTTTAATCTTTTAAATATAATAAAAAAGATTTAAAAAAAAACTTAATTTTTAAAAAAAAAAACTAAAAATAAAAAGGGTGAAATGTGTCCTAAAAAATAAAAAAGATCATTATAATTAATATTTAAAAGAATCTAATTCTTATTATACCCTCATTTATGGTATTATACCCAACATACATCATTTTTCGCGACACTAAAAATAAAAAATCTTTTTATTATATTTAAAAGATCATTATTATACCCTAAACCTAATTTTTAGGGGTCAAATGTCTCCTAAACCACTAGAATGAAATTAAAATTATACCATAAATCCTAAGAGTGAAATATACCTAAATTATAAGGGTGAAATTATAATTATACCTTAAACTAGGACTAGAAAAAAATACAAAAAATTCAGTATATCGAGCTTGTCGTATAAAAAATTACCAAAAAATGTTAAATTTTAAGTATATCAAAATTTTCGATATGATATGGTTGTCAACTGAAAATATACAATCTCAAAATTTTCGATATGGTATTGATATTATACTTTAACTACTAATAAGCATATTTTAACAATGGGTCAACTCATCTCACATATACCCATCTCACTGACTCTAAATTATACTACCTAGTTCCTCTGTCCCTAGAGTACTTGCACACTTTCTATTTTCGTCCGTCCCAAGAATACTTGCACACCTTGAAAATGGAAGTAATATATAATATTAATAACCTTACAATGCTATAATATTACGAAAATGTCATATTCTTTTAACAAACAATTTAGTTAAAATCAACTATATCATACACTTTATTCAATTCAATTACTCAAAATACCCTTTCTATTTCTTATATCATTAAAATAAAAAGTTAATTTTCTTAAACTCCGAATCATCAAATACGTTAATATATTCCTGAGACGGTGGAAGTAATATTAAGTGAGTATACTCGTATTAACTATGAAATATGAATTAAAAAAATATTATAATTAATAAAATCACTAAAATACCGCCAGCATGTATTTAAAAGAATACGATTTAATTTTCAATAATAAAAGAAAATAAAATATAATTAATATAATTCTCTCGTTGAGGGGGAAAAATAATATTCCTTCTGTCTTGGGTATTTTTACCTGTTTGTACGGATATAAAAATTAAAAAATATTATTTTTTAAATATATAATGTAAGAAAAATATAGATAAATTGATAATTTTGAGAGAAAATATAAATAGAGGTTTTAGGAATAATGAATAAAATAAAAAAAGTAAATAAAGTATTTGGGTGTGATGAATAGTGTAAAAGGTAGTAAGATAGTATAGTTGTATTTTTACCGAATCCAATAAAAATATGTGTGACATCTTAAAATGAAAAAGTTGATAGAAATATGTGGATTAGTGATAAAGAAAATTAATATGGTACTATGCCCAAAAGGCCTAAACGGCAAACACCCCTACACCCGTAAACGCAATCAGCCAGCTTAAATTGGGCTCTCGCTCTAATTTAATTACTATTAGTGGTTTCTAATTAGGAATTAGGATATTAATAGACTGATAAGCTTTAATGAACACATAAAAATTAAAACAAAGAAAAACATCATCTTACCCAAACCCCTACTCCGATTTTCGATTGATTTTCCGAGCGAGATTGAATTGGAGATCAGGGAGTGATGGGAGGTGAATCGCGATACGAGATCCATCAGAACGCTTACATAAAGCTGGTCCTCCACGCCCTTAAACACCGTACCTCCGCCGTCAACGCCGTCCTCCTCGGCCGCTCAACTGGCGCTGGTAACGCCGTGGAGATCGTCGACTCCGTGCCTCTCTTCCACTCCCAGATCGGCCTCCTTCCTCCCCTCGAAATTGCACTTACTATGGTTAGCAAATACTGAACACTGTATAACTTAATTTCATGATTTGGAAATTTTCACTTCTTTGGTTGTTAATTGATAGATAGAGGAGTATTATGGAGAGAAAGGCTTGAGCATTGTGGGTTATTTTCATGCTAATGAGAGGTACGATGATTTCGAGCTTGGAAGTGTGGCTAAGAATATTGGGGATCACATTACTCGGTATTTTCCTCAGGCGGCATTGCTTTTGGTAGGTTTGTTCGTCAAATTTGTTTATAGCTCCTCAATGACTACTTGATGTTTAAAATTTGTGAATTTTGTAGATGGACAATAAAAAGCTTGAGGCTCTACACAAGGGGAAGGATCGAAGCCCTGTGATGCAGGTACTGTTCTGTAGTGATTCTAAATCGAATTATCTGGTTTATATTTTTGGAATTTATTTTTTTCTGATATGTGCTGCCGATTATAATTCCTTTAACTCTATACTCTGTAATGTGATAGTTTTGCTTTTAAGGCCTTGAGATTATGCAAAAAAAATTGAAATCGCCTGGCTATAGACATAAAGATTTAAGCTTTGTTGTCTGATTATGTTTTAAGATTGAGAAAGGACTTTTAAACGGACCTTTGCTGACAACTAACTTCAGTTCACATTCAATTGCACTCTGGCCAATATTTCAGATACTTGGAAAAGTTAAATAATATCATCTTTATGAATAATATTTTTAGAAATGATAGAAAGCAATCCCCATGACAGACTAACTTGTAGCATTCACTTGCTTATAGGATCATAAACATATGATAATGCATACAATTATTCAATGCATCTGTAGCACATATCATCCTACCATATATGCTCTTGCTTTGTGTATTTTGTTGCGTTGCATCATCGACTCATTGTCCTGTGCCTAGTCTCAAATCTCAATTATATAGGGTTTTTTTTTTCTGTGCATGTACACTGAGTTAAAGTTGCTCAGAGATTCATATAAATTTGTGCCCTTGTATTGTTCAGATTTATACCAAAGATGCATCAAGTAGTTGGAAGCAAGTTGGAGCAGATGGAATCAATCAACTAGCCATCAAGGAGCCTTCAGCAAATGTAGTGCTTTTGGACTATATTTCATCTGGGAAATGGAAGGACATCATTGATTTTGATGACCACCTTGATGACATCTACAAGTCAGTCTTGTCTTTCTTTATTAACTTCTAAATGGTTGATTTATGGTTCATCACATTGAAATGGGTACGTAATATTCTTGCAGAGATTGGCTGAACTCGGAACTCTTTAACTAAGCTTTAGAAGTCTCAAGATTATTTATCTAGCATAGCTGAAGTGCTACATGGTTACTGAGTTACAACTGGTGTTTTTCTAGTTTTATTTCACATTTGATTGTCAAGCTATTGGATCTTACCATGTATGTGGTTTGTGGAATTTCCTAAAAGAGACAGTATATTCCATGATAGGGCATTTTGGCATTGTTGTGGAGTGAATTACACTATTGGTTTTTTTCATTCCTCCTGTCTATAGCGCCTATCCTTGTTTTTCGAGAATCAATATTCGAGAATCAATATTGTTGATGGAAATTTGATGCACTTTGTATGCCATTAGATTAAAGATACTTTTATAATTGCTTTATTTATTGGTTCGATATATTTTTTTAAGCAAATTGAAGTACAAGTTAAGATAATTTTTTATTAGACAAGTTATTTAATAAGATGTATAGTTATTTGATTATTTTGTGTTCTTATGTGGAACTTCGTACTAACCAACTCATAATCTTTCAAAAAAATAAAATAAATAAATAAAATAAAAAATTATATATATATATATATATATATATATATATATATATAAAAGCAAAACTTAATGGAGAAAAATTAGCATTTACATTTTCTATGAAACTAAATTTTCAATAAGAGAGTACATTAAGCAAAATTATCATCTGATATGTCACACCTACTCATCCAGATCAATTTGATCCCCTTAATTTATTCAATACAAATTGAAACTATGGAATATGACGTTGATTCTTTAGCTCGAACTCTATTTGTTCTTCAGCAACATAAATCCCCATGAACACATAAAAAAAGGTTTCTTGAAAGCAAAGAAGCAATCATGAATCCTTTATAAAGTAACTAGGTAGTAAAGTTGAAGAACTATACTGTATAATTAGACGCAGATTTCATAGAACAGCAAGTCTAATCCCACATAAAATTTAAGACAGAGACCACTAAGATTCATTTGTGTCGCCTGAGTCTTTTGTACTTCCTCTGGATATTGTCTTTAGCCGCCACAGAATCTGTTTCCACAACTTGGGGTACTCCCTCTGGCTCTGGTGATGACTTGAATGGGGATTTTCCGCACTCGTGAACATTATCTGGATCAGGCGAACCAATTATAAGAGCAGGCGAATTGGATCCTTCTTTTTCTGTTGCCTGTCCTTTTCTCTTCTCTCTGCCACCCCCTGTATCATCAGCATCTAGTCCATCAACCATTACAGGAAGCTCACATGCTTCTTGATGCACTGGTGAAGGATCAGGTACATTGTCGCACTGCTGAGAGGAGGGTTTTACATCGTCAATCCTTGGTTTGGCTGTGTCTGTCTCTGATGCTGTCACAATACCATCTTGGGGCTCCAATACAGGAGGTTTAGGTTCATCGATATCCATCACTTCCTCATTTGGGTCGGGAGGGACAGATGAATCATTGGGGCAATGGTTGAAAACCTCAGCATAGCTATCATTGCCCTGAAGAGATGTAGTAGTCCCATTAAGCTTTCTAGAGTTGCCATGGTCTGGCTCTACGGGAGGTTGAGCACATGGTTCCAGGGCAAGTGGTTCAGGTACAGGTGACAAGACTTGCGTGCTGTGTCTGTTCTCTTCTTGAGCAGTGTTTGGCTCAACTGCATCTGTCGTAGATTCGGTCAGAATTTGTGCGTTTTCCTCAGGCGAATAACTGGTTTTCACAGCTGTAATCAGCAAAGCGGAATCCTGATTGCTCTGTGGATCACTTGGTAGATCCAGCATAGATGGGTTTGCATGAGATGGTGAAGCTTCTCTACTTCCAGTTATGGTGTCTAATTCAATCATCTCCAACTGTAAGTTGTCCTGTAATTCAGGTAGCAGAGAGTCTCTGGAGAGTGGTGTAACCAAAGGCTCCACATCATCACCATTAGGTCCCAATGAAGCAGATGGTGTGGGCGAAAACGCAGCAGAGGTACTTGGATAGTATGAATTGACACCTGAATTGGCAACAAAGTATCCACTCATACCTCCTCTCCTTCTTGGCTTACAATGCTTCATCTTTGGTCCATCCTGTATAGAATCATGCGTTGATAAAATGCCCTGGTTTTGGTTATTCATTCCCAAAGCATATGCACATATATCTCGAATCTTCTCAAGGGCCTGTCCTAATGGGTTTGTAGTTTCTGCAAAATCCAACATACCTCATTCTTCAAACAATCAAAGAAAGCATGCATGGGATGAAATTGTTAAGATTAAGCACCTGTAGCTTCAGGATCCAATTGCATTGTGTTTGGATCTGAAGAATCCTCCGGGTACTCAGGAGCACTCAATGCAGTATCCCATGTTCCAGGAGTGTCTGGCACTTCACCAACATTTGCTAGAATTGATGGCTTAAAAGAGTACGACACTTCAGATGAGGAGGGTAGCATTCCTGACACATATGAACCTCTTCTTCGAGAATCAGTTGCTCGTCCATAAGTAAGGGCACCTCTCTTTCTTGGTCGTCCTCTCTGTGCCTTAGGAGGAACATATGGGGATATACTGGAGGGAGATGGTGCTCCCATATCAGGGCGCACAGCAAGACGATGGTCCTCATGAGCTGCCCTAAGTGAATATGCACATATTTCCTGGATCTCTCTAAGGACATCTTCCCCACAGGCCTCATAGCCATCGTGCATAGCATCAGTGGCTCGGTAGTAGATTTTTTGTAAGCTCTGGGCCTGAAAGCACAGACACAAGTTAAGAAAACCTAGAGTATGAACAGCTAATACTATAAAAAGGGATCAAGTTGTAGTTTTCTACCATTGCCTCCATTGCGCCTCCAACTCCCTGGTAGCCAGTATTAGGACGAGTTGCTGGATTACCAATCAACAAGCGAGTAATTCTTCTGTACCATATCATGTATGGATCACTCTGATCCATAGGACCATCAACAGGAGGTGCAGATATAACTCTGGCACAGCGGTCCGTCCACATGTCAACAAATTGCCTGTGATGATTTGCCCAATCATAATTCTGTCTTCCACGACGATCAGTCAAATGGATGTCTGGGATAGTGTCACAAATTGCAGGGATCGGTTGTTGTTGACCAAATTGACGCAGAACACGGTCAGGGTGGTGAAACTCCACAACATCAAAGCAGATGAGTGGAGCCACTGTTTGCCAAATTCGATCTCCTGACGTGCAGTATGCTGGGAGGCTGGCTAAGACATCAGTCGGATATGGCTCCCATATAAACTAAAACATGGAGTAGATCTCAAATACTAATAACAAAAATTCATCAGAACAGAGAAATACTCCTTGTATCAGAAAAATATTGTACTTATTGTTACCTGAATATCTTTCATATTATCTAGCTGGTCCCTGTATAACACCAGGACATGCGTTCCCACAGTTTCCAGCTTGAAACCAACATTCCACCTACAATTAATCAATACTTTATGATTAAGCTGATGCATTAATGAATAATAGAACTTGCATAGGGATTTCTGATGTTAGCCTGAATACCTGGAACCATAGGGGGCAGCCGGCAACAGGTGATCTCCAATAGCTACGTCAGGAGGTGGCTGCTGTCTTGGTGCCAACCTACCAGGACGGAGGAAGGGCAGTCTCTCCCATGCCCAGATCTGTTTAACAATCAAAGAGACAACATATCTCTCAATGTTAAGGATTGTATATCAGATATTATAACACCAAAGCAGTAAATAAGGCAATTTCTGTGCCTTTTGTTGTGATACCTGCAAAAGTACCAGTGGACCACATATGTCCGATGTCTCAGGTTTAGTTGCACGGCACAGAGCACGGTATAAACAAGCAAGAACGGCACCACCCCAACTAAGCTTGCCAGCCACTTCAAAATTCCTAAGCAGGGGCAAATACATCAACTTTACCTTATTATTGGACATATCGGACAATAGTTGTCCCCCAAGCAACTGCAAAATGTATGCCCTGGCATAGAATTGCACTGTAGCCTCCGATGCACCATCTGGCAATGTTTTAAATCTCTCCTGCAAGCATCGGATCTTGAGGCGGCCCCGATCAAAGTCTTCAGGGGGTGGTCTGAACCCCAATAGCTCATTGCAAATCTCCTGCCATTCATCCATTGTCCGATTGGTATCAACACCTGTAATAGGGTCACCGTCTACAGGAAGACCCCACAATACAGAAATATCCTGAAGTGTAACGGTGGTCTCACCCATGGGCAAATGAAAAGTATGTGTTTCTGGGCGCCATCTCTCAACCAATGCTGTTATTAGAGCATGATCCAGCCTCATACGACCAGCCTTATACACCCCATAAAAACCTGCTTTCAACATCATATGCTGCACTCGAGGGTCCAAGTTACCAAGGCGCCAAAAGTGGCCATCACACCTCCTACAAGTTAGAGGTTCAAAGTTCTGACCGTTCCATATCTCTGTTGATCTGTGATGATCTTGCAAGGTTAGTACAGAGTCATCAATGGGTCCAGGATGCAATGTGTGACTCAGACCAGATTCCATGTTCATAGTATTCCCTGCAACATTTACAAAAAGATCAACAATTACAAACAAGCAGATTCAAACAACAGCAGCAACAAATTGAATCACTAGAATGGAAATTATGAAATAAGCAGATATAAATAATTATAAACTAAGTCTTTATCTCACTATGTTGGGTTGATAATTCAATTAACACTCCACTTATGAAAATGAGATTCCCAACAAGGCTCCAATTAAATCACTCTTTAGGCACAATGTAATCATTATAAAGTTCTTACTTCTGCATTCTCAACAGCTATTTTCCATTACATTCCAGCTTGTATGATTTTCTTTACGCATCCTCAAGCTAAGATAAGTAAATCAACCACATACAAGCTTTGCAGTACAAAAAGGCTGAAAGAGTTGGGGAAGGAAAGAGGACTTTCGGGGATGGAACCTTGAAGGTAGATTTGAGAAACAAGTTCAAAAGTGAAAAATAGAAAAGATAACACCACCACCCATTTCATATTCCTAGCAAGGAAGTCAGAGATTCATTCTGAAGATTTAAAAAGTGAAGTATATGACATAATTAATTGTTCTAGCTCAAACTCAACCAGAACTTTTAATCCTCAAGGCTAGACTCCAAGAGTATCAAGAAATGTTGTAATAACGTATCAAATAAACATGATTTCACATTCTCTTCCAATCAGGAAACAAGCATAATGCTGACTAATTTGCAGATACTTCACATTTGCATTATTTCCCAAGCAATTGAATTTGACAGTAGATGCTACATACAGACTAAAATCAGGATCAGACCATATTAGAATTGGACATCAATTAGTATACTCACAATCACTCTCTGAAAACTCCTTCATGCGCATAAACTCAAATTCGACGAACGAGTTCCAATGGGCGATGAGCACACCTGAGCCTACAAAGACATAAATTTGAGAACTGCAACTTCTTCATTCACTTATACACAAAATAAGATATAGATAGAGAGAATAAAAAGATAAGCATTGAAGAAATAAAACTATGGAGAGGTATCAAAGTCACGTGATATGAAACATTAAGGGGTTCTACAAATTCATAAGAAATTAAGAAATTGCCACTGATGAATTCGAATCAACAATTAAAAGACAATCTGGTTCTCAATGTAAGCTTCCCCAACAAAATAAAACATCATGCTTTCACAATTCGGAAAAAAAAGGTAATAAGATAAAATGCTAACCCCCATATACCCATGAGAGAGAGAGAGAGAGAGAGAGGAATTTTACCCAGAAAGAAAAATCAAGAAGGTGGAGTGTGCAGAGAGTAGGAGGCTGCCATTGGTTACGCCGCCAATGGTGAATAGCCCATCTCAATCGAATCAGGGGTATGGAAGATTAGGATTGAATCAAGAAGGTTGGAGAGGAGAGGGTAGTTTGAGTAGAGAAAAGGGAGGGAAGACAACGGCAATTCAAATGAAATCAGAGAGGAGAAAGGGATCCCTTCTCCATGAGAAACGCTTTCACGACTTCGCTCTGTCTGCACGTTTTGGAACACGCAAGAAAAAGATTGCCTTTGGCTTAGGGTTTTTAATTTTTTAATGTGAGGACCCAATTCTCATAACCTAATACTCTCCTCTACCTCTTTTATCCACCCGGGCCGGGCCCCACTTATTCTACATCGCCCTAAACATATTATTTTGGGTCATTTTTCAATTTTAGAAAAAAAAAGTCCATCTAAAACCCATAGTATATTAATTAATATAATAATTATTTACTACACATAAAATAATAATATATTTTAATTAATATTTAAAAAGTAAGGAACACTCTTACGAACAGATGCAGTATTTTATTTTAGAGTTGATCCCTTATATAAACGGGTGCACAATTTATTTAAGAGTATAATAATATTCATTTAATTAATAAATGTATTATTATTATTATTAAATAAAATGATCGGTTGAATTATTAAAGATACTAATATTGACAAAGATTTAGGTGAGACCAGGATCTTCTTATGTGAGATAGATCATTCATTAACCTAATTAACTAATTTTAAAGGGCCATGTTTGATTGTTATTAAATTAGAAAATTGAATAATTAGTTATATAATAAATTAATTAGGCCTAAATAAATTTAAAGGGTCTTGTTTGGTTGATATCAAATTAAAAAATTATGAAAGTAAAAATTAGTTAAACCTTACAACAAATTCTCTTGTGAGACGTTACTTATGTGAGACGGTTTGTAAGACGTGATAAAGTATGTCTTTTATTTAGATAAAATACGTTTAATAGTTGTTAGAATATAATTTCTAAAGTATGATGGATTATGCATTATAGTATGATTTTAGCGTCTTATGAAACGAATTATTATTGACATACTTTAACTACAAATAAACATATCTTATCTATCAAATAAGCATACTTTAGTGATGGGTCGACCCGTCTCACACTCGTCTCACAAATAAACAGTCTCACAAGAGAGTTTCCCAAACCTTACATGTATATATATTTTTTTAACGTGTTTCTTATTTAATTTATATTTTTTATAATTAAAAAATATAATAATTTAAATTTTATTATTTTATTTAATATTTATATATTACTATAAATTTATAAAAGGTGATACTCTTTTATAATTAAAAGTGATACATAATTGATAAAAAGTGATAATGATGTTGTGAACTATTCGTAAAAATTTATCGTATAAAAAAGTGATAATATTTTAAAATAAAAGTGATCATATCTTTAAATAAAAGTGATGACTAATTACGAAAGTGCATTTCATGAATAATTTATAAAATGGATAAAATGTGATAATATTTTTAATAAGAAGTTATTCTTAATGAAAGAAAAGTGATATCTGTCTAATTGAATTATTATTATTTCCAAACAATTCACCCGAATAATAAAAGTGATAACATTTTTAATAAAAAATGACACATAATAAATAAAAAGTGATAACTATTTAATTAAATTATTTTATGGACAATTCGTAAAATAAATAAAAAGTGATAATATTTTTAATATAAAGTGATATCCGAACAAGAATAAGTGATAGCAGAATAGATAAACTATATAATAATTGATTAATAATAATAAAAATAATTAATAATAGTTTTTCATTAAAAATAATAATTTGATAATGAAAATTTTAATATAATTAAAAAAAGGAATCTTCATTTAAAAGGCCTAGTCAATATTAAGTCTTATTTAAAAAGCCTAAGGTCATAAAATTTTGTGTAAATGACCTCCCTTTTAGAAAATAAGTTTTCTACTTAAATATTAATACTTTATGGACTTTTAAGAAAATAATATAAGTTGACTTTTATGTAAAATAAAAAAATGGGGGATTTTAGTAAATTATTAATATTTTATGAATTTTTAAAAATTAGCATTTATGCCCATAACGGTAACCATTTTGTTATATCGATTTGTATGTCGTTATTCAAAATTCGAGTTATTGGAGGGTCATTTCAGTCAAAATTTCTCACATTTACCTCATTATACACCATTCGATTTAGTTTTTTAGTGAATAGTCAATTTAGCATTGTCTGGCTCCATAATGGAATCATTCTGTTATAACAACTTGCACGCCGTTATTCAAAATTCGATCGATTTTAGGGGCCTTTCATTCGCTTGGATCTCCACATACAATATCAAAACATAATATTCTAATAAACTAACAAATGAATGTTGATATTCAGCCACATATGAAGTATCTCATACATGTTAAATAAACACAAGTGTATAAAGTATACTGTTTGAATGCGAAGTATTACAAATATGAAGTATCCCACTTAAATTTTTTAATGAGCTTGTAGAAATATTGTGAAATCAAGGCATGTATTTAATATGAGGCCCAAACGTACAACTTAATTGTCATATACGAAAATATGCGTGTTTATGCCCATAACGGAATCATTCCGTTATACTCACTTGTATGTCGTTATTCAAAATTCGAGATATCTCGGGGTCATCTCAGTCAAAATTTCTCATTTTTATCATCATTGTATGCTATTTGATTGATTTCTATAGTGAATATTAAATTAAGCATTGTTTGATCCCATAACGGAATCATTCCGTTATAACGATTTGCACGCCGTTATTCGAAATTCGATCGATTTTAGAAGACTTTCTTCGCTCGGATCTCCACATACAATGTCAAAACATAATATTCTAAAAAACTAACAAATGAATGTTGATATTTAGTCACATATGAAGTATCTCATACATATTAAATAAACATAAGTATATAAAATATACAGTTTGGATGCGAAGGATTACAAATATGAAGTATCCCACTTGAATTTTTTAATGAGCTTGTAGAAATATTTTGAAATCATGACAAGTATTTAATATAATCGTCCAAACGCACAACTTAATTGTCATGTACAAAAATATGCATTTTATGCCCATAACGGATCATTCTGTTATACCCACTTATATGTTGTTATTCAAAATTCCAGTTATCTTGGGTCGTCTCAATCAAAATTTCTCACTTTTACCATCATTTTATGCTATTTGATTGATTTCTATAGTGAATAGTAAATTAAGCATTGTTTGAACCCATAACGGAATCATTCCGTTATAACGACTTGCACACCATTATTCAAAATTCGATCGATTTTAGGGGCCTTTCATTATCTTGGATCTCCACATACAATGTCAAAACATAATATTCTAATACACTAACAAATAGATGTTGATATTCAGTCACCTATAAAGTATCTCATACATGTTAAATAAAACAAGTATATAAATTATACAGTTTGGATGCGAAACATTACAAATATGAAGTATCCTACTTGAATTTTTGAATGAGCTTGTGGAAATATTATGAAATCAAGACAAGTATTTAATATGAGGTCCAAATGCACAACTTAATTGTCATGTACGAAAATATACGTGTTTATGCCCATAACGGAATCATTCCGTTATGCCCATTTGTATGTTGTTATTCAAAATTTGAATTATTCCGGGGTCGTCTCGGTAAAAATTTCTCACTTTTACCATCATTGTATGCTATTTGATTGATTTCTATAGTGAATAGTAAATTTACCATTGTTTGACCCCAAAATGGAATCATTCTGTTATAACGACACGCACGTCGTTATTCGAAATTCGATTGATTTTAGGGGCCTTTCGTTCGCTTGGATCTCCACATACAATGTCAAAATATAATATTTGAATAAACTAACAGACGGATATTGATATTGAGTCATATATGAATTATTTCCTATATATTATATAAACAAGTATATAAAGTGTAAATGTTTGGATGCGAAAAATTACAAATATGAAGTATCTCACTTGAATTTTCGAATGAGCTTGTAATAATATGATGAAATCAAGGTTGATGTTTAAAATGAGGTCCAAAATCACTACTTGATTGGTATGTACAATAATATGTACATTTATGCTAATAACGGAATCATTTATGTTATAACGACTTGCACGCCTCTATTCAAAATTCGAGTTATCCCGGAGTCATCTCAGTCAAAATTTCTTACTTTTAACTTCAATCTACACCATTTGAGTTGTTTCCAATCACCTTCAAGTCCCTAATTCTAAACAAACACAAAAACAAAAATCACAAGAACAAGAATAAGAAAAATACACAAAATATAATAATAAAAGCAGTTTATTTAAAAGCTTAAGGTACTTATTTTCTTAGCAAGGATTTATGCATCTCATTACTTTCACCATTTTTTAGCCTAAATTTCATGCATCAATGCATCACATCTTTTCCCATAAATAACAATTTCTCAACTTATAACACAATTAAACACATAAAACATAAAAATATTCACTTAGACTTTTCATCAAACAATTGGTGTGCAGAATTTTTCAATTTTTAAGATTCGTGATTCTTGCTTTCATTCAACTTCAGTCAAATAGGAATTCAAACATGTGCAACCCAAGAGCATAGGAGAATCGGATAGGGAGAAGAATCACAAAAGATTCGAGTGTAAAGGGAATGCAAGTATACTACCTGAGAAGAAAAGAAGAATCAATCTATTTTGAGTTTGTCTTCACCAACGAATGGCTTCACCAACGATTCGAATGGGTTTGTCTTGAATTTGAAAGATTTGACTTCACCAACGAACAATTGATGTTTTGAGTCTTCAACAGTCTTCTTGATTTGGCTTCACCAACAAAATTTCTTGGGTCTTCAACCATCTTGATTTTGATACAGTTGGCTTCACAAGAGTTGGCTTCATAGCGAAGATCGATGGATGTATGGGTGTTCATCACTCTCTAAATTTTAAAAAAATTGGGCCAAATTTTAATTAAAGAAAAGTTTTATCACTCAATTGTAAATAATAATATTTTTTTCTTTTTTTTAAATTAATACTATAATATAATTTTGGTCAAAGGCCATTTAGACAAAATTTTAAGTTGATTGACCCATTACAACTAATTTCCCTTAAAAAGATTATTTAAATTTAATGGTTGAAGGTATTCAGGTTAATTAGGCGGCCAAGTTCCGCGAATGCAAATTAATATATTAACGTCTTAATGAACCCAAACACCGCCCTTTTTTTATTTTATTTTAATTTAAAATATATTCTATTTAGTTAATGGACCATCCGTCTCACGAATTAAGATCCGTGAGACGGTCTCATCAAAGACCTACCCATTAATATTTAAGTAAGAAAAATTACACCGCCATCCCATTTAAGATTGCAACCCGATTTAAGAAAAGTAATACTTTTAGAGGTATTATAGTAATTTTTTATAATAAAAAAAAGTATGTATTAAGTGTGTTACGTATAGGTGTTTTTTTTTTTTTAAATAAAGTGTATGAATAGAGAGTGATTATTTATTTATTTTTTTAAAAGAAGTACAATATGAGATAATTCAAAATAAAAAGTGTGCAATAAAAAATAAAAATATGAATCTTGGGTAAAACCTCTCATGGATTCTTTTACGTGAGTCCATCTTCCTATTCCATTAACCAATTCAAATAACGCACTGGAATGGCGCGGACTATATCATCGCTTGTTTTAAACATTAATAACTATCCTTATTATCTTATTCTCCCTCTTCTCTATATAATTTTTATTTTTTTATTTTTAAATGTTGTTCACTTTTAAATTTTCTAATTATATTAATTATTTGAATCAATTTTCTAATATTTAAATTTAGGGTAGATCTTGTGTGAGACCATTTCACGTGAGACCATTTTACACTTTTTAAAATAGTTTTCACTTCCGCTATAAAATATTATCACTTTCGCTATAAAAAGTTATCACTTTTCATTTATACTATAATTTGCTCATGAAATAATATTATCACTTTTTATTACTCTCTCCGTCCCATAATACTCTCTTACTTTCCGTTTTCGTCCATCCCACAATAACTGTCACACCCCAAAAATGAAAATTTCACATTAATCAACACCTCAAAAGTTATCTTAATTTCAAAAATACCACTCCCACCTAACACACATAACATACTGTATAATTTATTTACTAATTAAAAATACCACAATAACCCTAAAAAGTCAATAAAATTGGTCAAAAAAAACTTTTCTTAAACTCCGTGTCTACAACAACTACGACAACAATTATGGGATGGAGGGAGTAATTCATTATCACTTTTCGCCCATCTCACGTAAGGGCTTACGTGACACGTCTCACATAAGTCTTTACCTTAAATTTATTACCTATTTTTAAATATAATGATGTAAAAAATATTACTTAATTTTTTAAATTAAAATGTAAGATAAATATTTTATAATAATTAAAGTAAATAAAATTTAATACTTTTTAAACAAAATAATTTAATTAAACAAACATCACTTTTTGTTGATGTAATATCACTATTTATTAAAATTATTATCACTTTTTAATTATCTTATAAATTGTTCACATATAAAATAGTTTAATTGATGGTTGTAATTTTTCTTTATTAGATATTACTTTTATTTATTTATTTATTTTTAAAAAATCATCACTTTTCATCCTTCTACTATTTAATATTTATTTATATAAATTTAATGGGACGATTATCACTTTTTCATGATCAAGAGTCACTTAATATAAAAAAGGAGTTTTATCAATTTAAGGCCCGAATTTTGGGTAAACTATCAATTCGGGGCATGAATTATTTTTTTTATCAATCCAAGGCCTGAATTTGCTGAATATTATTTCCTATTTTATCAATTTAGGGTCTAAGTTCAGGCCATGAATTGATAGTTTTACATAATTCAAACTCCTAATCAATAGAAAACATAATTTAAACCCCGAATGGATAGTTTACCAATTTTTCAGGTCTTGGATTGATAAAATTCTTAAAAAAAAATGTTATCACTTTCATCTTTCATATAAATTATACTCCATATACATGAAATAAATTAATTGATGATTTTCACTTATCATTGATCAGTTATAACTTTTTATTAAAAATATTATTATTTTTATTTGTCATATTAATTATCATGAAACAGTTTAACAATTGGATGATCACATTTCCTTAATTAGATATTAATTTTTATTAAAAATAATATCACATTTTATTAAAAATATTAACACTTTTTAAAATAATTCAATTAAATGATTATCACTTTTCGTTGGTTTGGTATTAATTTTTATTAAAATTGTTATCACTTTTATCCATCTTAAAATAATAAAATAGTTTACTTGGAGAGACATCACTTTTTTTTGAAGTTAATAAAATATTATTGCAAAATAAAAAAAAAAGAAAAAAAAAAGAAAAAATGAAGCCAGCACGTTTTGTATACGAGTTCAGTTGATAGTTGATACAGCTTGACATAATACGGCTATTTCCACCCCAAATTTACTTAACACACTCCAAAAATAAATTAATTTAAAATATTTTAATTAATATGACTTAAATACCCTTATGTAATAATATATATTTATAAATACATTACTAAATGAACCCAAAATTATTAAACATACCCCAACTTAATGTATGATTTCCTATTTCGTTTTCTATGATTCAAAAAAATTTCACTTTTAATAACTGGAATCAATTTCCAGTAATCAAATTATTTTAGGGTTTTTAAACATATTAATAAGGATGTGCAAGCAATATGGTTACAATCCGCCGCCCTTTCTTGTACTTCATGTAATCGAAAGGGGGGTCGTACGCTTATAAATGATTGTGCCAGCGTTGTTGGGAATTCTCTCCAATTTCAACATCAAAGGTTGAATTATCACTCTACTGTACTTCGGCGCCAGTTCGGCGGCTGCGCCATCGAGCAGTTTTCCGACAATGAATACGAATGCGATTACGAAAAAATCCACTAACTGATGCATTTAATTTCTTTTCTGATATTTTGTGCATGTATTTTTGGTTTAGTGCTGATGTGTGATTTAGGAATTTATTTTGAATGATTTTGTCTTTTATGAACTTATGGATCGGTTATGGTTGGAAGAATTATTTCGTACTTTGTGAGTGAAATATTTCACTGCAAAGGATTAAATCTTTTAACTCAGAAGGGATATATATGATTGAACAATTTAATGAGTTTTGGGGTATGTTTAATAATTTTGGGGTATATTTAGTAATGTATTTATGAATATATTTTTATATAAGGGTATTTAAGTCCATATTAGTTAAACTATTTTAATTTAAATTATTTTTGAGGTATATTTAGTATATATGGGGTGCAAATAGCCGCCCCTTAGCCGATAATGCACAACATTTTGGAAAAGCGCGCGGTTCATATTTCATGGTTATAAAAAGATACGTCTCACTTAAAAGGAATTAGTGAGACGGTCTCATACAATTATTTTGCGAAATAAAATAATTCAGGGCTACAATATATTAATTTATATCATAAAAATAATATTAAACTGTAAAAATAAAAATTAAACACTAACATAATGAACCTTCAGTGAGAATCTTTATCACTCAAATTATTGTCTACATTGGTTTATTGGACATTTTGTCTTGATCAATTATTTGGAAAATTGATTAATAATCATTACACGCCAAATTCATTAATTCGAGTAACAAATTCAATGATTCACATTATTATTTAACAATATATATAGAAAACACTTTTGTTATAAGACAAAAACTCTTGTATTCCGACCCTTAAACTCAAAATACACAAACAATCTGACCCGCTCCCATCACAATTTCATTCACTTGGTGGGCGCATGGATCTAAATTCGTATGCCCGGGTGCACAAGAGCTATACTCTTGTTATAAAATCTTTCATCACGGTCACGAATAATAACAAAATTGATATTACAAAATAAAAATAATAATGCTGTAATAAATTATTTTTTAAATAATTTATAATATAAATAAAATGTGAAACATTCTTAGAAAATTACTTATTTGGTAGGTTGAATGCATTTTGGTGATTTGCAATTTTAGCTTTCTGATGGAAAGATTTATATGAAAAATTATGCATTTGTGTGTTGAGGCTTCTTCAATACTTGGTTTTAAGTTTTAATCCCCTTTTTTAGTTTTTTTTATTTAATTTTTATTTATAAAGCTAGAAAACAACATTAAGGGTTGAGTTGTTGAAGTACTAAACAAATTATCTTCATGTGAACTTAATAGTGGCATAATGTGATTATCATAAAATGATAGCATCATCATAGAATGTATGTGAGGTAATGTGATGACATATACAATAGAATTGTCTCCAAATCATGACCGTATGCAAATTTTGAAAACCAATTTTGCAAACCAATGTATTGCAAGATTTATAAATTCCAATACGATGAGTAGAATATTGATAATAATATAGTAAAAATTAATAAATTAATAAAAACAAAAACCATTAGGCTATTACTATTGTGCACCAATTTTTTAGGTGCAATAGGGTCAAATTTGACCCATTGACCCGGGTACTTATACCTATTTTATCTAACGGGTCATTTGGACTAGGGTTTCACAGTTTCACTGCGCCGTTTTCATCCCATTCTCTCTGTAATTTTTTCTTTCTCTCTCCTTAGTCTCTCTCTCGTTGATTCTGCATCTTCGTCGGCTTTCCTCGCTTTCTCTCTCCGCGCCTTAGACATCTTTCCTCTCTGATTTGCCGTATTAAATCAGTGAGTATTGCCTCGTTCTCGTTTTCAATTTTTGTTTGCTCTTTGTGTAATGTCTGTTTCGATTTTTACTCTATGTATTTTGTTGTATTTCCGTTGTCTTTTGTGTGATTATTTTCTTTTTCTGGTATGATTTTTAAGAATTTTTTAAGTAGTTTGTTTATTCTGTATATTTCTGTTAGTATCGATTTTTACATGTTTGAAGATTTGTTCCCATCTTCATACTCTGTGCGCATCTTTTCATGGATTTTTGAATCCTGTTGAAGTTATTCAGATCTTCGGTATAGATGGATGTATGAAAATCTAGGGTTTCAGTGTTCCTTTAGTGTGTAAATGTTTTTACTCTACTATGTTGCAGTATAATGATTTCTTGTTTATCTTTAAAGTATTTGCTGTTTTGGGGTAATATTTTTGGTTGAATGTTGAGTCATATATGATTAAATATTGAATTTCTAGTCTCTTCACTGTTTGTTTTTTAAGCATTAATTTAATGCAAAGAAGGGAATGATAAGAGCGTGATAACACAGACCCTTAATAAACCTCCACACGAAGTTTTCTTCATGAGGTGGGACTTGGTGGATGTTTAGATTCTCCCTGATGTTGTTGCTAATGGATTAATAATACTGCCATCATGCTATTTTTTATTTGTATGGTTTTGTGCTGGAGAAACATATAAACCATATTTTGTATTTCTATATATTGGTGATTGGGCAGAGTTTAATAATTTCATGTTTAAATTGCTTGAGAGTGTGTTTTTTGATAATGGAGTGGCATGGCTTGCTTTGTTGATTTGTTTATTTGAAACTTGAGCAAACATAATTGTTATTTAGTAGTCTTCTAATCAGAGATATTTGAATATAGCTGCTAGAGAAAGACTTGAGGCTTTTTTTTTTGTCTTTCTTATATGTACAACCAGGGATTTGATTTCTTTATTGAGTTAAAATGGCTGGTTGTTTAAGTGTGCATTCTATTTTTTTTGTTCTTCTGTGATGTTTTCTTTTTCTTTTATGTTTGTTGGCATTTGTGCTTTATGTTTTGTTATATACAAACTAATATATATCTTTTATTTTAGTGTTACTTTCTAGATATAAGTAGGGTACCCGTGCCCGTGCCCGTGCTCGAAACATAGTGCAAAGACGTACCATTCAGCTGGAGGAACAGTTTGTTTGTCCCATTGGAGGAATTCATATTTTGAGATAGCAACGTGGAACTGATGATGATTTTGAAGAAGAGGGTCAAGCTTCCGATAAAGATGTTGAAGCTCCTCATGAAGAAGTTCAAGCTTCTGATGAAGAGGTTGAAGTTCCTAATGAAAAAGTTCAAGCTCCTAATGAAGGGGTTCAAGCTCCTGATTTGGCAGTTGTATCTGGTAAAAGAAAGTGTGTTACAGTTGATTCATTGGGTGAAAGTGCTACAAAGAAGAAGAAAAGTCAATCTCAGAGTGCAAGCACTACCTCTGATCCTCCAAGGAGAAGCCCTCATGGAAAGAATTCATTGCAAGAACCTTCTCTTCCAAAGAAACCTGTCTCTTCCAAGAATGTGGAGTTGACAAAAAAAGCTTTGCCATTTAAGAAGGTTGGCTTGACGAAGAAAGCTGCTCCGTTGAAGTGTGCTGCTCAAACGAAGAATCCATCTACTTGTACTAATTATCCCGTTGAAGATATTATTGAAGATGATGTTGTAGAGATTAAACCAAGGTTGTTATTTTTAAGTTTAAATTTTTTGTCTAATTAATACTATTTCTTTTTTATATGTTCATGTTTGTTGCTTATATGAACTTGTTATTCTGTTTTACTGTACAATGTCTTATTTGTTATGTGTATATGTTTGGTGGAGTTAGTGTATATACATTAAATTTACTCTTTTGTAAATATATATTTTTCTATTTATGTTCTATTTAGAAGTAGATGTCCCGTTTGTTTTATTGCGGAATAGTATTAATTTGAATACTATAACTATGTCATTGATTTTTTTTTATGTTGTATGTTGTTTAATATTGTTACTATATTGTTTATAAGTTGTTAGTGTATATTTTATCCGAAATTGTGTAGAGATATTATTGATTGCATTAATTGCTAATATAAAGATTATTTGCATTTTTTTGCTAACACATGTTTGTTTCAAAATTTTTCAGTTTGTAATTAATTTATTATGATGAATAAATTGTATATAAAAAATTATATTTTGAAGAACGTGTTGTGTTCCATATTAGATTAGAAGTCACGGCAGGTCATAGGGGCAACTATTTAAGTGCGAGATATACATATAAACCTTAATACTAAGCCTCTTGTGAGATAAAAAAAATTCATCAGGAACTGTATACATTAATATGCTGTGATGTGTACATTATAGGGTTATAAGTTATACACCTGGAACTGTATAAGTTGTTAGAAATAACTGTATTTGTTATGTCTTTATAGTATCTATATTTTGGTATTCTGAGTTTTTGTTAAATAGGTGACATAATAGTTCTTTTGTTGTGTTTATGCAATAGTTTTTCTGAAGACGTATAATTAATTCTAAAATGGGGTACCATGTTATTGATGTAGATATGATTTTTGCTATACTTTTTGAAGGTATACATTTAATATGTTGTCATGTGTACAGTATAGGGTAATAAGTTATACAACTGGAACTGTATATGTTGTTAGAAATAACTGTACTTCGTATTCTGTTATAATGTCTATGCTATAGTTTTTGTGAAAAATTGGTGTTGTTAATTCTAAAATGGGATGCCATCTTAGTTCTTTGTTGTGTTCTTTATATTGTGTTTTGTAACAAATTTTAATTGTTTTATTTTTTTTCTTCTGTTTTGCAAAGGTATTACAAGTCAGTGTAAAACCCATGGGTTGATTAAAGTTTTTCAGTTCTTATCTGAAAATCAAAAGACTGCTGTTAAAAATATAGGCTTTGGTGGATTATTTGAAATACAGTTGAAGTATATGTCAAACATTGATATGTTGCAGTGGTTAGTTGATAAATTTAATCCAGCTGCAAGGGTTTTGGTTTTGGACAGTTTTAGGAGTATACAGCTGACTGCAGATGATGTTTATGATATGTTCTGCATTCCAAGAAATATTGATAATCCAGTTCTTGTGTATTCAAGGTCTGAAAATTTAGAGTGTTGAGAAGGCTTCAGGAAACTTACGGTATCAAGCTTTGTTTCCATTTACGTGAATTGCGTAAGTTGTTATTCAATCAGTTGGCTGATGAGGGTGATGATTTTAAGAGGATATTTATGGTGTACTGTTTGTCTTCTTTTCTTAAACCATAACCCAATCGATTACTTCGTACTGGTGTGTTTAGGTCTTTAGAAGATGTTGATAAGATCTCAAGTTTTGATTAGTGCGAGCATGTATTGTCTGATTTGTGTCATAGCATTACAGTGTATAATATAAAAGTACCACAAATATTGGGGGTTGTTTACTGTTGCTGCAGTTGGTTTATTTGCAGAGGTTGGTATGGAAAGATGTTTGTGTACCTAGGTCAATTCTTCTAGTAAAATACTGGACATATAAGAATTTGTCACTGCGCTGTAAAGAAGAAGAGGAAGCTGGGTTTTATGGACTTGGAAAGCTTATGGATGATGATTTTCCTTTAACTCATAATGGTCGTTTGAAAAGTAAAGATTCTACAAAGTTTACATTCCAAACTGATATTTCTATTGACATGTCGCAAGAGGTATTACATTATTAGCTTAAATTATATTTTATATTACTGTATAATTAATATTATTTTATTGCACAGTTTTGTAATATATAGTGTATACTATTTTGTTTTCATAAACTAATGAGTATTGTATCTTTTTCTGTTAGGATATTGAGTTGTTGCTAATGGAGATGAGGAGGGAAACAGGTAAATTGATGAGGAAATACATCAACAAACTTGAAAAGATTAAAAAAGTTTAGAAAATGGCATCTAAGAAAAATGGAGAAGGTACAAGCTCTTTTCCATTACTAAGTGAATCTCAAAAGTTTTTTATGGATGAAAGACTCCATAAATATGTTGATGTTGTGTCGAGAAGCCTTCAGCTCACACAAAAGATAGTTGATGATACTCCTTCTTTCCGTTTGATTAACGAGAATGAATCTCCAAATCCAATTGCACAAGATTTTTTGTATGAGGTTAATCTGGGAGATGATTTTGAGGCTGTGGTTGGTGAGGTTGCTGATGAAGAAATTGATCATGCTGTACATTCAGTTGAAAATAAGGTTGAAAACATTGGTGAAGATGCAATACATAGGTTTTGGAAGATTACGAAGGAGGTTGGGTACTTGTCCAAGTTTGTGCTTAAGAACAAAAATGTGGTAACAAAGCTTGGTAGGACGTAGATTGAGGTGCTTGATTTCGTGTTCAATGATGTTGAGGGAGAACATACAATGTAAGTATATGTGTAAGAGTATAAATTGATTTAATATTTTACATAAATTGATTTTAAAATTTTGTTGTTTTTCATTAACTTTTATTGTTTTGTTTAATTTCTTGTTAGGAAAATATATTATCATCACGGTGTTTACTTATTCTTTGAGAAATCAGACATTCTTTCGATGCTACCGAACGTGCAGATTTTTCAATCTGTTGTTCATGCATGGTGTCTTTGTGTAAACATCAGCCCACCTGTTGATGACAACCTTTCTCGATTCATCTTTAACTCGGAGCACAGTGTAAGTATTTTTATATATCAATATTTTTTTGTTTTATTAACTAAATGTTATATTCTATTTTAGGACTTGCTGAGGCAGTATTTTAATGATGAAATTAATTACAAAGGACTTTCTGAGAAACTTACTAATTCATGAGATCAATGGTTATCGGAAACTGGAGATATGTTTATGGATCGAGATTTGGTAAAGTTATCACAAATATTTTGTATTATATTATATTTAAGTTAATATTATATATGTTATAATATTGATTTAATTTTTTCTATATATGTAGGTTTTCATACCATTTGTTTTAAAAAATTATTTTGCTGTTGTTGCAATTAACTTCAATGATTGTAAAGTTTATTATCTTAATAATCGGAAGTATGTGGATCCGGAAGATAAAGAGTATTTTTTGGAGGCATCAAAAGTTCAAGTAAGTATTTTTCTAATTTGATTAATTTGTGATATGTGAATATATTAGGTTTATGATGTATTATTATTACTATAATTTATTTGTATTTGGTTAGGTGAATGTGATGACTCAATATTTGAGTTCAAAGAACCATCCTCGAGCTGCTGAGATTTCAAACTATGTGTTTAAGGTGGTGTTGTTCAAATGGCAAGTAGGCCATAGAGATAATGATTGTGGGGTGTACATGATGTACAATTTGTAATATTTTAATGGTGTGGGGTATTCATATCCTGATCTCAGCAAGGTATTTTTAAAATTTTATGAGTTTACTCTTTCTACTAATAGTGTTATATATTTAAGACTTGTTAGCATATTTTTATTTGTGTTTTTGTAACTTGGTGTATAAGTTTAAGTAAAGTACTGTAAGTGTATTTATTTGATATTGTATTACTCATTCTTATTTCTTTATTTTTTATTTGTAATTGTTATTGTTATAATGTTCTTTATTCTTTGCATTGTATATGCTTTAATTTCCTTATTTTTTAAATTATTATCTAGTATCTTTCTTATCTATGTCTGTGTTATAGTAATATTTTCTATTTTTTGAAGGGTGAAATTCGTACCGTATTGAGGGCTAAAATTTTGCAACAATTTTGTTGTCTAACTTAAATGAAGTGAGAGGGCTTGTAATTGATGCAGCATTGGGCTTTTACGATTCAAAACCTTCTGTGTTGAGGGATGTAGCGGAGAAAAAGAAGGAGAAATCGTTGAAAAATCTTGAGGAGAAGAAGAAGGAAACTGCTAAGTTATTGGAAAAATTGAATGAAAATGATTTGGGAAAAAGAGTGGTGGTTGGCAGGAAAGATGTTAAGAAGTAGGGGATAATTTTTTGTCTCAAGATACATGATTTGTAAGGAGATACAGTGGTCATTTTGGCAGGTTCATTTTGGCAGGTTTAGACAATGTTAGTTTTAAATGTTTGTTGTTGGTATTTTGTTTGGCAGTTCTAGACAATGGTAGTATGAACTTTGTTTTTATTAGTATGTGATGCATGAAAAATGAGATTGCCATTTGATTATTGGAATTTATGGAATGTTTTTGTTTTGATATATTTGCATTAGTTTAATTAACAGGTTTTAAACATTGATAGGTTTTATGCCTATCATAGTTTACACTTATTCTTTGTTAGTCTTTGTTTTTGTTTTAATATTTTTGTCATGATTAGGTGGTATGGTTGTTTAAATATTTGTACGTAAGTGTATAATGTTTAAAAGTAAAATGAACTAGTTTATACACGAACTTGTATAGTTTTTCAAAGATGTTTCTTTATTTTTTTTATTATTTTTATAATCAATTTTTGAATATTAGTATACACAGTATACTACTTACACAATATAAAATTAATTTTAAAAATAAAAACATTCACTGTTCAAATGAATCATATTCAAGTTGTACTCTTGTTTAAACAAAAGTGTACTATTCGTAATGAGCAATTGTATTATTATTTCATAAAAGAATTGTGAATTTATTTTTTTAATTCTTTTAGTGTATAACATATAATATAGAAATGTACTATATGTTACAGTGAACTGTATACGTTGTATTTAATAAATATAGTTTTTGAGTAAGTAACTCTTTTACCTTTTTATTGTCACCTATGCACCCAATAATATCCGTAAACACCTAATATAATCTATGAGCGTTCTATTTTCTGTTAAAAAAGTGAATAATTCACTATATTTTACACAATTTAATATCATATTGTGTAATATTATAATATATCACCTGAAAGATTTATTCTCCTTTATTTCTTAAATATGATCAATTTGTTCACCTGCAATTTTCATGAAATGCACACACTATATTGTATAATTAAAACTGGAAGAAAAAAAATATCTTCAAAAGTAGTATCATGCTGTTAAATCAAAAACATTTAAAGTTTTGCAAAACTTTTCCATAAAATGAGAAATACATGATTAAAATAAATGAACATTTGGAGTTTTTGTTCCAAATTCTTGTACCAAATCTAAATTTCTGCCTTTTTTTGTTAGATCTCTCAAAGTGGCCCTTCATCCTTTTTTTTCTACCTTTTGTGTTTGCACCTGCTGGATCCAATACAGTTTTTGATGAACCTAACTGTTTTGCTTGTGTTGAAGAATTTGTTGAGCTCAGCAAATGGTCAACAGCTGTGGAATCTCTTTCATAACCTTGATCAACAATTTTTCTTGCTTCTTTATTGTCTTCACACATCAACAAAAGATTGTAATACCTTCTAGCTGCTTCATGTCTCCAAGGTATTACATATCCTTTCTTGTTTTTGCACTCTTTGAACTTGTCTCAAATATTAGATTTTGCTAACTTTGTCCACCTTCCTTTTATGTAATAATCTGGTATATGTTCTATAGAATTTATGTGTAACACTCTCAAAGCATGATAGCACAATAATCCACGTTCCTCAAACTTCTTACAGCTGCATTCTATTAGTTCCATAGACTCATAAAAAATAATATTGTAGATTCTACCATCATTATCAACAGATGGTATACTGTAAACATGAGTCGTGTCTTCAGAATCAATTTTTGTTGAACGTGCCCTAATGCAGTTTCTAAAATCCTCCTCAAAGTCTCTAAAGATACTTATTGTGTATACCTCAGATGCATGTTTCAACAATCCACAGATTAGAAGATTTGTCTCTGGAATAGATCGTGCATACTTGAATTCAAGAAGCTGCTCATTTCTCCTCCATCCTTGTACTGTTTCTTTAAAAATCCCTTTAAAACAAAAAATAGAAGTAAATTTATGCTACTAATGCAACATCTTAAATCGTGCTTACAATAAAACATATATATCTAGTTTAACAATAATCCGTAAATAATTCTATAAATTAGCGTAAACAATAATGAAATCATTAATAAATGTTACGTCACAGTTTAACAAAGCATACATATGTAGATTTATTGAAAAACTTACCATAGAATTCAGTTAAGCTTGTGTTTTTCTTGGCATGAAAACTAATTGCATGATTTGTACTTTCACTCATTTGCGAAGATTTTATTCCAGCAGAGAAAAATCCTTACTCAATGCAGTACTCCATCTTTCTTTTAAACTCTATAATCTCTGAAATCAATCATTTTTTTGAAGTTTGTAGGTTATCACCATTTTATTCCAGCTGCCTTCGAATTCCTGATTATTTGTGTAGCCAGACAAGCATTTTTTAAACAATTCTTTAAACTCAATATTGTTTTTCAGCTCCCCAAATTTACTGACAGCATTTTGTTGAATGTGCCATATGCATAACCTGTGTCTAGTATTTGAGAAAACCTACATTATAATTCAAAGAAAGTGTATAGTTCAGTATTTTTATGCTCCAGTATTCTATTTAATAAAATTATGTATATGTTTTTATACAAACATGTAACTGTCCATAGTTTTGAAAAAAATTCAACTGAAAATTATAAGCCCTATTTCCTAAAACTTGAATGATATAAGTATCTATGCTCTTGCAGGAAATAGAATAATACTATTTTTAACATGTGATTTTGTAGCATACAGATTAGAATTAAAGAGCAGAATAATTTCAAGAAATCTTACAAGTAAAAGAAGATGTAAGAAACTAGAAGATTGACAATAGATATAGTACTTCATTAACATAACATAGCTGAGAACATGAATCAGATTCAGATTTTTAACAATTACATCAAAACTATTTTATCTTCTTTTATAACAGTTTATCTTGTATCTTCCCATACATAACATCATTCTTTTATAAATAATTACAATGTCATACAATAATTTAATATTCCACAATCTTTACTTTTTAGATTGATATCCAATATACAGGTTTTATAGATATTAGGATAGTTTGTATTAACTAGAAATACAATAAATTTCATTGATTTTTTCTTATTCAGGGCAATGCCTAACATATTGGTATTCCTCTAAAAGAACAACAATATTAGACATAGCTGAAGTCCCAACTCAGAATTACAATGCATCAAATTTATTTAGCGTTAAAGTAACAAACATTTACCAAAATAAATGACTATTTCTGACAAGGACCAACATGAGTTTATACATCAAATACACCATAATTTACACAGAATAGCATATTTGATTTTACATTCTACACAAGCGTAAAGCTGACAGAAAGAACACTAATTCACATTCGCATTAAAAAATTGAAGAAATTGTAAAATTAGGGATATTACCTTTTCAATAGCTTTTGTTATGGCTTGATCTTGGTCTGTAAAAATGGTGATTGGACATTTTCCCCCCACTGATATTTTGAACTTGTTAAATAACTACTCAAATGTCTCGCTTCTTTCATCGATGAGGAATGCACAAGCAAACATCACATTTTTTTTGTGGTTATTTAAACCAACAAATGGAGCGCATATTAAATTGTACCTGTTAGTTCTATATGTAGTATCAGAGACAACTACATCTCCATATATATAAAAATCTTCCTTCATCATTGTATCTCTCCAATACAAATTAGATAGTCTACCATCATCATCAACCATAACTTTATAATAAAAGTTTTCCTCCTCATCTTCCTATTTTGCTAGCAATTCTATTACTGTTTTTGCATCACCCCCTTCAATTATCTCTGCTTTCCATGTATTCACAAAATTCTGGTGGTCTTTTATGGTATGCCTTAGGTACTCTTCCCCCCAGCATTATTCATCATATATCTATATGAATCTGTAGCCCCAATTCCTCTTGATACCATATTTATTATATTTTTCCTTTTTCTAATGTGATGTTTCTTTGTGAACGATGTAAATGACTCCACTCTTCTCTTGTTAGTGCATGATTGTGTGATATATCATGCACTACAATCTAAAAATTGCCCAATTTATTCAACTTAGCCTTCAAATATGCCTTACAATCTGTTCTAGTTATTGCAATTTGTCTTTTTTAAATTATTTCTTCACTGGAACTTCTTTTTATTTCAGAACTAGAACAAACATATGTTTTTATAATAATACCATTACTAGACTTTATTGTATTCTGTTTACGCACACTAAATCCTACCTTTCTAGCATGGTCACAATATAACTTGTATACTTCATCTAAAGTTTTTCTTTCAAATCCAAGTAATGAACCACTAATATCTTCAATGTCATCTGATTTTTTATTTTCACTTGTACACAATGGATGAATATGATCTGCACATAAATTTAATATTCATGATTACTATACCATATTGTATAGTAAATATTATATTAAAGTGAAATAAGTTATACAAAAATGTAGAGGATATACGTTATAGTAGTTATATTAATAGTTTGCAGAATATATTGAACATTACTCAATATTCATTGTACCTTCATTATCTTTTGATTCTTCATTCTCACTTGTATACAATAGAGGAATAAAATCAGGACATAAATTTAATATTTAGGATGATTATACAATATAGTGTAGTACTTGCTACACTGAAGTGAAATAACTTAGACAGCTAACATAAAAAATACAGATTCTATATGTTGTATTTGTTATTTTCACATTTTGCAGAATATATTGAAGATAGCTCTACATTCATTTTACCGTCAACATCTTCTGGTTCTTCATTTTCCCTTGTACACAATGTGGGAATATAATCTATAAATAGATTTAAAATTCAGGATGATTATACTATATTTACTACACTGAAGTGAATTAAGTTATACGATTAACATAAAAAAGACAGATCGAATATGTTATCTTAATTATATTCATAATTTGCAGATTATATTAAAGTTACTCAACATTCATTGTATCTCCATTTGTTAATAATGCAATATTTTCTTCATTGCTCACTTGACTATGGTTTCCCTCAAAAAGAAATGTAAAGTCATATACATCATTATAATTAGAAGATGATAATGGTGAAGTAGGACCTGGATAAAAGAAAGTTCATTATTAAATCCGTTCATTATATATATACATATTTAAATAATATTACCTGCTGATTCTGATGTAGGTGTATCAAGTACATGTATTGTGTTTGTGTCTGCAAGAATCATATTTTTGAAATCCTATTTGAACATATGTGAAAACACATGAAACATGTTATTATTATTTCAAAATACAGTTCATGCAATAATATGTACATATTGTGCTCTTAGATTTCTAATATCTCTAAATCAGGTCGTCATTGCACTAAGAGTATATTAAACAAATATACAATATTTATATAACTAATGTACAATTTTATAGAAAATTAAATCTCATAAAAACTAATTTTCATATATAGTATAGTATAAAAGAAAATACAATATTTGTATAACTATTGTACAGTTCCTGCAATAATATCTATATATTGCACTCTGAGATTTTTAATCTCTGTAAATCAGGTCGTCATTGCACTAAGAGTATACTAAACAAATATACAGTATTTATATAACTAATGTACAGTTTTATGGAAAATTAAATCTCATAAAAACTAATTTTCATATACAGTATAGTATAAAAGAAAATACAATATTTGTATAACTATTGTACAGTTCCTGCAATAATATCTACATATTGCACTCTGAGATTTCTAATCTCTGTAAATCAGGTCGTCATTGCACTAAGAGTATACTAAATAAATATACAGTACTTATATAACTAATGTACAGTTTTATGGAAAATTAAATCTCATAAAAATTAATTTTCATATACAGTATAGTATAAAAGAAAATACAATATCTGTATAACTATTGTACAGTTCCTGCAATAATATCTACATATTACAATCTGAGATTTCTAATCTCTGTAAATCAGGTCGTCATTGCACTAAGAGTATACTAAACAAATATACAGTACTTATATAACTAATGTACAGTTTTATGGAAAATTAAATCTCATAAAAACTAATTTTCATATATAGTATAGTATAAAAGAACATACACAGTATTTATATAACAAATGTACAGTTTTATAGAACATTATATACAATATTTCTAGTACAATTAAATAAAATCATAAAATTATTTTACGTCATGAACATTGCTTACAAGAACACTAAATTATAAACATTTCATATTTAATTTCAATACGATTTGTAATTTCAGAGCAATTTGATGACATATTATTATGGAATTAAACATTGATGCTTGAACAAGTATCAGTTTCAGAATTACTTTAAAAGCATCAGTGAAGGACATATTTATGTAAGAAATATTCACTTGCAAATATATTGAAATATTATCGAAAATTGACGCAATTTTTATAGCAATGTAGAATTACTGAAGGTATTTGATTAAGCATGCATTAAGCGATTCCAGAACACGTACAGTTCATATTGAAATTAATATTGCTTCTTATCGTTTGATTTGGCAATTTCGTTTCTAATTAGACACTTCCAGAATACAGATTGATGTTGCTGTGTGTTCAGCGGGGAAGTTTAGATGCAGCTTCTGGATTTCTCGATATATATTGAGAATTTCTTCAAATTGCTTCAAATTATCCGATCGATTTAAACTCCAATGTGATTCAGTAAAACAAATCTGTGGTAAATCGATAAGTCTACTCGCAATTTCTCTAGAATTTCCTGATGAATGTACTCGCGATCGATGAATCTGCTATCCAAATAGATTTTAATGTATATCGCCGTGTATGAGAAAGAGGAATTTCGATGGCAGGAAGAGGGATTTTGAGAAAAGATGAGAGAGAAAGAAAGACTCGACGCGAGGATGGAGATGAGGAATTGTGACGTCATCCAGGTTATATCTCTTATATATTGGACCCATTTTTAATTTGAGTTGTATTATTAGTGTGCACCAATGACACAATAGATCAACTCAAACCATTATTATATCAATATGAATGTATTCTATGTTTAATAAAATATTTAAGATTTCAAGTTTTAAATAATTTTTTGTAGGCAAATACTATTGTGTAATAGTTTTTAAGGTGCAATTGGGTCAATTTTGACCCATGACCCGAATATTTATATTAATTATATCTAATGGATCATTAGGGCTTAGATTTACCACCACATTTCCTCTCTCCCTCCCACGTTCTCTTTGCTCTCCCTGTTCTGCTCTTCTCTTCTTTTTTCTCTATGTCTCCACCATCAAAGAGATCTTGATCGCCGTTGAAACTGCCGCCACTCTTCTCTCTCCATCGCTACCCTCTGCCGCCACACTTCTTTCCACCATTATTGCTGAGATTCTCTTCACCTTTCTATCCATGCTTATATTTTCTTATTAGTTTTCTCTAATTTTTTAAATCGTATGCTCTTCGTCATTTGCTATTTTGAATTGAATTCTGATAATTATTACTTTTAATTAAAAAAATCTTTTATCATTTGATTATTGTGTGTTTTGTTGATGTTGCAGTATTTTCAATGTTTTGTTGGTAGAAGTATCAAATCCGAGGTGAAAGTTTCAAATCGAGTTTCAAAAAGTATCAGATCTGAGTTTCAAAGATTTCACCATTATTATTTTGACGTGTCTAGTTGGTAAAAGTTTCAAATATTCAAATGGTTGTGCGCTGAGGAACCTTGATAAATGGGGATGAAGAACCTTGACAAATATTGCGTGATAAAGCACTTGCCATCGAACATGATCGATTTTCAAATTTGTTGAAGAACTGTATACATTTTAATTACTGAGTGTATAAGATTTGTTGAAGAACTGTATACATTTTAAGTTCCAGATTTGTTGAAAAACTGTATAAGTGTATGTGTTATATTAAATAACTGTAATGCTTTTTATTCGCAATTGTATTATTATTTTGAATAATATCGACTTCCAGATTCATTGATCAATTGTATACACTTTTAATACTAAGTGTATAAGTTTTTATTAATAAATGTATATATTTTAAAAACTATGAGTACATGTTTTAAGTATAATATTTTTTTAAAACGAAGTGTATACATTTTATTGAGAAAATGTATATAGTTTTGTTAATAAGTGTATAGTTCATAGATAAAGTTCTATTTCTCCTTGAATCTGGCATTTTATAATGAAAATTACTTCATTCATTGATACATTCCCAACTAGCTCGAAATTAAAATCCCCTTTCATTCCTATCAATCGAATCAAAATTTAATCACAAGACAAATATATAATTTAAATATAAAAAGTAATACATTTACTCATAAAAATACATACATTGATAAATTACAAACAATACAACGTACTTTTAACCTTTCAACTAATTACATATCCAGCCTACCTAACCTCCAATTACATATGATCTCTATTATTTTACTCAATTCCTCTCACTGAATCGTCTTTCTCATCATCCTTCATTGTAACCTCCAATCCTACCTCCATTGATTTATCCCAATCTGTAACCTCTAAGTCAGTCTCTAATTTCACCCAATTCAACTTCTACTAGCACCTCTAATTCAATCTCTAATTTAACCTAATTCAACTTCTACTGCCACTGCTTTATTCCTCCCAATCTGTAACTTCCAATTTCATCTCCAATTTTGTTCGATTCAACTTCTACTACTACAACTTTATAAGGTTGTAATTAGATTAGAAGAATTAAATTAGAAGATATGAGGTGGAGTAAATCCTAAAGAAAAAAAGAGTGAAAAATGAGAAGAAAACAAGTCCTGAGACAGAGGCGGAGGCGAAGGCGGAAGTGAAGTGGTGGAACGCAGACGGAGGTAGAGTGGTGGAGCGAGTCATGCGTGAGTGTGGAGATATATTGGTGGAAGTGCGGCGGTGTAGATATAAGACGAAGTGAGGGAGGATACTGTGATGGAGCGAGGGAGGGAGGCAGTGGAGTGAGGGTGTGAGAAACATGCGATCTGATAGGAGGCGGAGCACTATGAGTGTGAAGATGGAGTGGAGCGGCGGAGGAGAGATGATGGAGGTGGAGACGGAGGATGGGAGAAATGAGAAGAATATGAGAGCGGATCGAAGATGGTATGTGCGTGAGATTGAAATGACCCAATTAGATTTTTTTAGAGTTTTATACTTGACCCATTTCTAAATATGGGCTTGTTTTTAGTGTACAATTGTGGTATAATAGATCAACTCTTTTTTGTAATTTGCATTATATATACGCGGATAATTATTATAGTACAATGATATATTTATAAAAGATAAGCGTAATTTACCTTTAAGAATATTCATCAAATAATTCAATTTCCCTTTTAAATGAATGAGCCAAACACATTAAGATTGATTATCATTTCATTCGTGAGCTAGTTATATCTGGACAACTCTCAACCAAAATTGTTCTTTCTGATCTTCAATTGGTAGATATTTTCAGTCTTCCCAAACTCAATTTTCAGCTCTCAACCAAAATTGTTCTTTCAGATCTTCAATTGGCAGATATTTTCAGTCTTCCCAAACCCAATTTTTAGCTTGGAATATGAAGGATAATACTTGAATTGACTTGGTCAAACATTATCTTCACATATCTTGTTGTACATTATTCTTTTGTTTGTTATACTTTTTGTTTCATTGATTAGAGCTATTTTCACCTAGATTTTAGTGTCTTTTTATATGTTTTTTCATATTATTTTATCCGAATTTTATGTGTTATTTGGTTGTGTTTTGTGTTTTTATTGAAATGTGTGTGAATGAGTTTAAACCTATGATTTTCACTTTTTATTGGATTCTAGATATGATAAGAAAGGCGTAGGAAAATGTGGATCTAAATTCGGAGTTGAAACGAAGGAGAACGAGCCAAAACAAAATGTGAAAAACAGGGGCATGCACCAACACGGGCCGTATATGGAACACGGCCCTATAAGAAGTGGCCGTGTGCCGACATCATAAGATCCAACACGACCACCATGTGCCCGTGTTACAACACACGAGCCGTGTTGCAGTACACGAGCCGTGTTGCGTAACATGCCCTGTAAGAAGTGGCCGTGTGCCGACATCAGAAGATCCAACATGACCACCCTGTGCCCGTGTTACAACACACGAGCCATGTTATAGTACACGAGCCGTGTTGCGTAACACGGCCCTGTAAGGAGAGGCCGTGAGGCAGCATCAGAAGACACAACACGGCCACCTTGTGGCCGTGTTGCAAAGCACGACTCGTGCCGTGTAAAATCCTGCTGAAATTTCCAGATCCTTCTAGAAGCCTCCAAAGGGATATAAATGCCCATTTATTCAACAATTGAGAGAAGATCCGAAATTCCCATCCTCTACACACACATCACACACCATTTCTTCCATTTTCCACCTTCATCTTCATCCATCTTCATTCATCTTCATCCACCCATCATATCTTCCATTTTCGGTGCTAAAGACTTCAAAATCAAGAGCTAGAGTTGGAGATCCATGAGTATTGAAGATTCTCTACAAGAAATTGTTAGGGAAGATTCACATCTCTTTTGATTTTCTTTTGGATTTAGACTATGGATATTTGTAATGAATCATTTATGTGTTTTGTTACTTTTATCATGTTAGGCTAATCCCTCTAGTGGGATTAGGAACATGAAGAGCATATTAGATTTATATTATTATATGGATTAAATGGGTTTTTGATTTAATTGATGTTGATTTATATTCATGGAGTTTAATTGTCTTGATGTTGTGATGGCATGGTTTGTTATTCATAATTGATTATTGGTTTAATGGATTGTTGATCAATGAATTGATTTATGGTAATTAAATGCTATCATGATGCTCATGTATGTATTGCTTGGAGTGAGACGGAAACGACCCTCTATAGTATTAGGAAGGCATGAATAGACATTGAGTTTGGGTTTGACCGAAAGGATATTTGAATTCAATGAGGGGAACCAATCCATTCGTCGGCCTTAGTACACAAAAAAGGGAGAGTTTAATCTAACTAGTACCTAGATGGAAGGGGTTAATGTTGGGCTTTGATCTTAAGTGCTTTTGGGAGTCTAAAATGGATCAACAACCTTTGTAACCCGAAAGGGAGCTTAGGATACAATCGTGATCACCCTTAGTCTACATCAATTGAGTTGAATTCCTTTTGCATGATAATATGAATCGAGTGTGCTTGGATGTTTCTAATCCCATGTTTTTCCATACTTGAACTTTAGCACCCATTTTCTTTACTTGTCATTTCTCCTATTAGCTCTCTTATTTACTTGCTACTTGCTTTAGTTGTTAATCATCTCAAAACCCCCGATCATCTTTACAAAAACAACATGAACATGAGCTCGCGTATTTTGCTAGTACGAACATAACTCCTTTGTGGATTGATAATTTTTCTTGGGATATACTACTACAACGATCGAGTATTCTTGCTCGTGAGTGCTATAAAAATAGGCAAACAAGAAAATGGCGCCGTTGCCAAAGGGGAGTTTGACGGACTAGTCGAGTACTGTGTTATTGTTTTAGTTGTTCTTGATAAGGATACTTTTTATTTTATTTTTACTTTGTTTACTATTGTTGTTTGTGGTCTCACTCTTTGAATTTTCGTAGGTGTTTTATGATCACAAGATCAAAGGGAAATCAATCGATCATTCCTTTGAATTTGGAGATAGAAAAGACCGCACGACAAAGGAAGCGAGAGAGACGAAGAGCTAAAAAAGGAACAAATATGGAGAATCAACGTGGAGAGAATGCTAATTATAACCCACCCCAAGATCCTTTACAAGACCAAAAGGGGGTACAAGAAGGAGTGCAAGAGAATCAAGCGGAGATAATGAGGAATTTCTTTGCTCAAAATCAAGAGTATATGCAATTGCTTGCCAATCAAGAAGCTCAAAGGATATTTCAACAACAAGAGTTGCCAAGGCCTAGAGCAATTCGGGATTACTTCCAACCGAGAGCCGTGCACAATATGGTTCTTTCGGTTCAAGCCAATGATTATGAAATTAAGACCGGATTGATCAACATGGTCAAAGCAAATCAGTTTGGGGGAGGTCCTCTTGAAGACCCGAACACTCATTTATCTACTTTCTTGGAGGTTGCAAATACCGTCAAGATGAAGGGAGTGTCAGAGGATGCTATTCGAATGAGGTTGTTCTCTTTTTCTTTAAGAAACAAGGCTAAAGCATGGTACAATACAATTCCTTTGGGAAGTTGTAATACATGGGAAGATCTTGAGCAAAGGTTCCTAAACAAGTACTTTCCTCCTTCAAAGACTCTCCAATTGAAAAGCCTTATCACTCAATTTAGGCAACTTCCGGATGAAAATTTTTATGAAGCATGGGAACGCTACAAAGAGATGCTCCGAAAGTGTCCTCAACATGATTTTCATGAGAATCAACAAGTGGCTTTCTTTTATCAAGGGTTGAATCAACAAAATCGGATGCATGTAGATGCCTCATCCGGAGGGTCTATATTTGGAGTGGATGCTATGAAAGCCATGGATATTTTTGAAGACATTGCAATGAATGCTTATCAATGGCCCTCCGAGCGAGTAATGGGAGGTTATGCATTTGGAAAAGTAGCTCAAGTGGAAAGTGTGAACAAAGTGAAGAGTGATGTGTTCCAAAGTGAAGGAATGAAAGAATTCAATGAAAGTATCCAAGCTTTAACAAAGCAATTGAATTTGATCACTCAAGGAGTAAGTCAAGGGGGAAGCACAAGTTCTATGGTGAATGATGAGAGCAATGTTATGCAAAGTGTAGAGGATGTTGCCTATTTAGATAGGAGAAATTATCAAGGGAATTTCCATCATCAAGGGAATTTCCAAGGTAATTATCCTTCTAATCAAGGTAATTTTCAAGGAGGATATCAAGGACAAGCTCGGGGAAGAAATTTCAATCAATCAAGTGGAAATTATCAAGCTCCGAGGAAGCATGAAAATCTTTCTTACTCTAATCCTCAAGCCGCCATGTCATTTCCTCCGGGATTCGATCCGAGTGCTAAGCCGCCCAATGGAGAGGGTAAAGCATCGGTGGAAGAGACATTGCTAGCATTCATGAAAGATACAAGAGCTTATATGGAAAAGAGAGATGCTAAGCTTGAATCTCAAATGGAAAAGAGGGAGGCAAAGCTTGAGGCTAGAATGGAGGAAAATAAGAAGAAATCCGATAATAGGATGAGAGCTTTTGAGTATCAAATGGGACAAATTGCTTCTTCCGTGGGATCTCAACACCAACAAGGAAAGTTTCCATCTACCACGGTAACTAATCCTAAAGAAGATTGCAAAGCTATCACTCTTAGAAGTGGAAAAGAGTATGAGGAACCTTCTATGCCTAAAGAAGATAGTATTGTCATTGAAAGGGAAATGGAAAGAAAGGTTGAAGAAGGGTTGGTGCAAGAAGAGAGTAAAATAGAGGAAGTAAGCAAGAAAAAAGAAATTGTTGAGCAAAAGAAAGATGAAGAGAAGATAGAGAGAATTCCAAAGTGGAAGAAGGCAAAGGAGTTAATGGAAAAGGAAGTTGAAGTTGAAAGAGATAGTTGGGGAATACCAAAGACTCAAGTACCGGTTCCTTTTCCTCAAAGGTTCTTGAAGAAGGGTTTGGATGAGAGGTTCAAAAAGTTTCTTAAAATCTTCAAAAAGATTCAAATCAATATCCCTTTCGCCGATGCTTTGGATCAAATGCCTCATTATGCTCGTTTCTTGAAGGACATCATGGGAAGGAAAAGAAGTCTTGTGGAAAATAAAACGGTTAATTTAACCGAAGAGTGTAGTGCCATTCTACAATGGAAACTTCCTCAAAAATTGAAGGATCCGGGTAGTTTCATTATACCATGTGAAATTGGAAAGAACAAGAAGAACAAGGCTCTTTGTGACCTTGGTGTAAGCATTAATCTAATGCCTCTCTCCATATTCAAGAAGCTTGGGTTAGGTGAAGTAAAGTCAACTTCCATCACACTTCAATTGGCGGATCGATATATGACACATCCAAAAGGAGTAGTTGAAGATGTGTTGGTAAAGTTGATAAGTTCGTCTTTCCGGTGGATTTTGTTGTTCTAGATATGGAGGAGGATGAAAATGTGCCATTGATTCTTGGAAGACCATTTCTTGCTACCGAGAGAGCTCTTATTGATGTTTACAAAGGAGAATTGAAGTTGAGAGTTAATGATGAGGAAGTGGTATTCTCTCTACACAAGGCTATGCAATATCCAATGAATGATGAAGAATGTAAAAGTGTGGATGTTGTAAAGGGAAGTGTCGAGGAGAGTTGGCCTTCCATTGTAACCAAGGATCCACTTGAACTTTGCTTGAGCAATTCTCTATCTCTTTCTAATATTTCTACTACTTCTCTTGATTTAAATGAAGAATTGATTAATTGTTTGCTTGATCTAGGTGATTTTAGTGAAGCTCAAGAGGTTGTTGCCGCCATCTCAAGGGGAAATAAAAAGTTCTTACCACTTAGAGATCCACTCGAGCAAGAAGAGAAAAAGGAAAAGAAGGTGGAGTTGAAGCTTCTACCCGATCATCTTACTTATGCCTACCTTGGTGAAAGTGAGACATATCCGGTAATTGTATCATCATCTCTAACCTCTAGTCAACTTGATAAATTGCTTAATGTCCTTAAAGAGCATAAGTCGGCTATTGGTTGGTGTATTGATGATTTGAAGGGGATTAGTCCAACAATTTGCATGCATAAGATAAGGTTTGAGGATGAAGGGAAAGCTTGTGTTCAAAACCAAAGAAGACTTAATCCTATCATGCAAGAAGTGGTAAAAAAAGAGGTTCTTAAGTGGTTAGACTCCGATATGATTTTTCCTATTAGTGATAGCCCTTATGTGAGCCCGTTGCATGTAGTATCTAAAAAAAGGGGTATGACTATAGTGAAGACCGATAAAGATGAGACCATAGCCACTAGGACGGTGACGGGGTGGCGTGTGTGTGTTGATTATAGGAAGCTTAATGAAAACACACGTAAAGATCACTTCCCCTTACCTTTCTTGGATCAAATGTTGGATAGGTTGGCCGGGTATGAGTTTTATTGCTTTCTTGATGGGTATTCCGGGTATAACCAAATTCTCATAGCACCCGAAGACCAAGAAAAGACCGCTTTCACTTGTCCTTATGGAATATTTGCTTTTCGAAGATTGCCATTCGGACTTTGCAATGCACCGGCCACCTTTCAAAGGTGTATGATGGCAATCTTTGAAGGATTAATTGAGAATATAATGGAAGTGTTCATGGATGACTTTTCGGTGTTTGGTTCTTCTTTTGATATTTGTTTGTCTAACCTTGCTATTGTTTTGAAGCGATGTCAAGACACTAATTTAGTGTTGAATTGGGAGAAGTGTCACTTCATGGTAAATGATGGCATTGTACTTGGACATCACATCTCTTCAAAGGGATTGCAAGTTGATCGAGCCAAAGTTGTTGCTATAGAGAAGCTTCCACCACCAACAAATGAGAAGGGAGTACGATCGTTCCTTGGTCATGCCGGGTTCTATCGTAGATTCATCAAGGATTTTTCTTCATTTACTAAACCTCTATCTCATCTCCTTGAAAAAGATGTGCCATTTAAGTTTGATGATAATTGTTTAAATGCTTTTCAGGTGCTAAAGGAAGCTTTGATTTCATCACCCATCTTGATCACCCCCGATTGGAAGGAGCCATTTATATTGATGTGTGATGCAAGTGATGTAGCTCTTGGAGTGGTTTTGGGGCAACTAAGAGAGAAAAAATTCCGAGCCATTTACTATGCAAGCAATACATTTGATGCGGCTCAAAGGAACTACACTACTACCGAAAAAGAGTTATTGGCGGTAGTATATGCATTTGATAAGTTTCGTCCTTATTTGGTAGGAACGAAGACTATTGTATACACCGACCATGCCTCTATCAAGTATCTCATGGCAAAGAAGGATGCAAAGCCAAGGGTGATAAGATGGGTACTACTTCTTCAAGAATTTGATATTGAAGTGAGAGATAAGAAGGACACGGAGAATGTGATAGCCGACCATCTTTCAAGGTTAGAGTCGAGGGAGCATTGTGAAAGTACTTATGAGTTAATCAAGGAGGTTTTTCCCGATGAAGAGATCTTGGAGTGTGATTGCTATCAAATTGAGGCTTTTGTGGAGCAAGAAGGAAGCCCGTGGTATGCGGACTATGTGAATTACTTGGCTAGTGGAAGGAGGCCTTATGAGCTTAATAAGTATCAATCCAAGAAGTTCTTTCATGATGTTAAAAGTTACTTGTGGGATGATCCATTCTTGTACAAGATGTGTAATGATTCTCTTGTGCGAAGATGTGTGCCCGAGGAAGAATGAAATAGTGTGTTGGAGTTTTGCCACTCTTCACCTAGTGGAGGCCATTTTGGAGCTCAAAAGACCGCTACAAAAATATTACAATCGGGGTTGTATTGGCCATTTTTGTTCAAGAGTTGTAAGAAATTTGTAGAGGGTTGTGATCGGTGTCAAAGGATGGGAGGAATCTCCAAGTGGGATGAGATGCCCCTTAAGAGCTTTCAAGAAGTGGAGATATTTGATGTGTGGGGCATCGATTTCATGGGACTATTTTCTCAATCTAATGGATTCCTATACATCTTATTGGCGGTTGACTATGTCTCGAAATGGGTTGAGGCCATACCTTCGAGAACAAGTGATGCTAGAGTGGTCATGGGGTTTCTAAAGAAGCATATCTTCACAAGATTTGGAGTACCTAGAGTGTTGGTAAGTGATGGGGGTAGTCACTTCATAAATAAGCTCATGGAGAACATTCTCAAGACTTATGGAGTGAAGCATCGAGTGTCTACTCCGTATCACCCTCAAACGAATGGTCAAGCTAAAATTTCTAATCGACAAATCAAACAAGTCTTGGAGAAAACAGTGAGTGTGAGTAGAAAGGATTGGTCAAATAAACTTGATGATGCATTGTGGGCCTTTCGAACCGCATTCAAGACCACTCTTGGTATGTCTCCTTTTCAAATTGTCTATGGCAAGTCTTGTCATCTTCCCGTGGAGTTAGAGCATAAAGCTTATTGGGCCATTAAGAAGTTGAATTTTGACATGAAAGCTTCGAAGAAGGTAAGATTCTTACAATTGAATGAGCTTGAGGAATTTAGAGAAAATGCTTATGAAAACTCAAGGATTTTTAAGGAGAAAACCAAGAGGTGGCATGTTGCTCGTTTGAGGAAAAAGAGCTTTGAAAAGGGTGAAAATATGTTGGTATTCAATTCTTGACTAAGACTTTTCCCGGGCAAGTTGAAGTCCAAATGGAGAGGACCTTATGTGGTAAAGGAAGTACTTGATGGGGGAGTTCTAAAGATTATGGATGAGAACGGGGGAGAGTTCTTGGTTAATGGTCATCGTGTGAAGCACTATGTGGATTCATCACAAAGGGAGACCCTCTTTGTGGATACTCTATTTGAAAGATGATCTCAAAATTCGTCTAGCTTGAAGACGTTAAACTTAGCGCTCGATGGGAGGCACCCCATCACTATCTTTATTACTTTATTTTAATGCTTTCAATAAATGTTGTGATTTTGTTGTTTTATATTTTGGACTTGTAGGTTGATTGTGCTCATGGAGAAAAATGCTCATTGAAGAAAAGAGAAATACTTCATGGATTCAAGTTGACATGTTCCACCATTTGTTGCAAACTTAATTCGTGACTCTTGTCTCGAGTTAAGTTTGAGGGTGCTAGTGCGTGGTGGACATAGCTTGAGTCGTGTGGATGCGGTTACTTCTCAATAAGAGGATCATCAATGGAAACTACAAGGGTAAGTCTCACCACTTTTTGCAAACTTAAGTCTCAACTCTTGTTTCGATTTAAGTTTGGGGGGAAAGTGTGTGGTGTGACTCACCACTTGAGTATGATTCTTGTAAAATTGGGCAAATTTTAAAAATTTTCTCATGAGTTTGGGTTTGATTTTGGCATGATTGGTGGTGTTGAAGTGCATGATAGTCCATATTCATAATGAAATTGTTGAACTAATGGTGTTTGTTGAGTGTTTGAGCATGAATGAGAGGTATTGGAAGCATGATGGAGCTTGGAGCTAACGCTTTCCTTACCAAATACCTATTGAGGGAGTACTCTACACCTTATCATTTTATTACTTGAAATGAATTAATTTGTGACTAGCATGCTACTTCATGTGTTATGTTTGTGGGAGGTTTACTTTCGTATCTTAGGATTTCCTTTTCAATAAAGAGTGGGATGTTTGTGAGCTTAATTGACTAGGGATGATATGAATGTGTGCTTAATTTTCGCATGGATGATGGTATTTTGTGTTTTTGTTGTGTCTTGTTTGTTGAGTCCTTATTTGTATGTTGTGTGTATTTTCATTCTTGTCTTGGGATGTTTGGTGGTTTGTTTAGGGATGTCGTGAGTCATTTTTGAACGTGAGTGATGATAGGTTGTGGTGATAAGTGATGACAAATTATGATTAAGAATCTCTACACTTTCAAATTGTGACATGTTTTACTTAACTTGTTCAATTTTGAGATGAATGTGGTGTAATAAGTTCCTTAAGGTCCGAGCACAAACTTGTGAGCATTTGAGCCTCAACCATGCACACATGGTATTTCTTCATAAGTGGATCGATTGCGTTTGATAAGCTAGAACTTGCTCAAGGACTATAGGAAAGAACCCGATTAGTGGAGATTAGTGAAATGATTTAAGGCCATCCTTGTTATTATAGTCATTGCCATATATGTTCCCTACCATGAACATCATCCTTAGTTAACCATTTTGAGCCTTTAAGCCTATTTTTTGTGAATTTAGCACATTACAAGCCTTGATTACCCACTTAAGCCTTATATATATATCCACTATGTGAGTAATTGAGGAGATGGTGGCTAGAAAGGATTGATTAGCAAAAGAAGAAAAGGGAATGGTAAACAAGCAAGAAAAATGATGAAAAGAGCAACAACAAGAAGGCACATGCAACCTCAAAGTTAGAAAAGGAGCAAATCAACATCAAAATGCTCAAGTAAACAAAATTCAAAGAAAGGAAGCATGCAACAAAAGAAACTCAATCCTAGGGAAGTTAATGAATAGTGCTTGAGATTTGTAAAGATAAGCAAGGAAGAAAAGAAAGTGGAGAAGTTGAGGAAATTGGCCATCTCTTTGATTACTTACACTTGTTGAGTCACTATTATCCATATCTTCCCTACCATACCAAAGAGCCTATCATTACATCCTAATTAAAGACCTTTTTGATCATTAATTGAAACTTTGGTGGTTTGTGAATATAGTCCGCGAGCAAGCTTATAGCGAGTCGAGCCAATCGATTAATGAGTGTGATTTATCCTATTTCAAAAGAGTGTTGAGAGACATCGATATCCATTGTGAGGCTTGGACTAAAAGGGACTATATTACATTTTATTCTCTTGTGATTGAACTTGCTAATTCTTCATGTTATGATTTTAATGTTGTAGGATGACTTAGCATAGTTTGTAGTTGTTATCGCTAACGATGTGTTATTACTTATGCTCATTTAGTTTTTTTTCTAGGTGAAAATTTCTCCTTTTGGTTTATCTTTTTTGTTGCTCGGGGACGAGCAACACCTTAAGTTTGGGGGGTTGATTAGAGCTATTTTCAACTAGATTTTAGTGTCTTTTTATATGTGTTTTCGTATTATTTTATCCGTATTTTATGTGTTATTTGGTTGTATTTTGTGTTTTTATTGAAATGTGTGTGAATGAGCTTAAACCTATGATTTTCACTTTTTATTGGATTCTAGATATGATAAGGAAGGCGTAGGAAAAAGTGGATCTAAATTCGGAGTTAAAACGAAGGAGAACGAGCCGAAACAAAATGTGAAAAACAGGAGCATGCACCAACACGGGCCGTGTACGGAACACGGCCCTGTAAGAAGTGGCCGTGTGCCGACATCAGAAGATCCAACACGACCATCCTGTGCCCGTGTTACAATACACGAGCCGTGTTGCAGTACACGAGCCGTGTTGCGTAACACGGCCCTGTAAGAAGTGGTGCGGCAGCATCAGAAGACACAACACGGCCACCTTGTGGCCGTGTTGCAAAGCACGACTCGTGCCGTGTAAAATCCTGCTGAAATTTCCAGATCCTTCTAGAAGCCTCCATAGGGGTATAAATGCCCATTTATTCAACAATTGAGAGAAGATCCAAAATTCCCATCCTCTACACACAGATCACACACCATTTCTTCCATTTTCCACCTTCATCTTCATCCATCTTCATTCATCTTCATCCACCCATCATATCTTCCATTTTTGGTGCTAAAGACTTCAAAATCAAGAGCTAGAGTTGGAGATCCATGAGTATTGAAGATTCTCTACAAGAAATTGTTAGGAAAGATTCACATCTCTTTTTATTTTCTTTTGGATTTAGACTATGGATATTTGTAATGAATCATTTATGTGTTTTGTTACTTTTATCATGTTAGGCTAATCCCTCTAGTGGGATTAGGAACATGAAGAGCATATTAGATTTATATTATTGTGGATTAAATGAGTTTTTGATTTAATTGATGTTGATTTCTATTCATGGAGTTTAATTGTCTTGATGTTGTGATGGCATGGTTTGTTATTCATAATTGATTATTGGTTTAATGGATTGTTGATCAATGAATTGATTTATGGTAATTAAATGCTATCATGATGCTCATGTATGTATTGCTTGGAGTGAGACGGAAAAGACCCTCTATAGTATTAGGAAGGCATGAATAGACATTGAGTTTGGGTTTGACCGAAAGGATATTTGAATTCAATGAGGGGAACCAATCCATTCGTTGGCCTTAGTACACAAAAAAGGGAGAGTTTAATCTAACTAGTACATAGATGGAAGGGGTTAATGTTGGGCTTTGATCTTAAGTGCTTTTGGGAGTTTAAAATGGATCAACAACCTTTGTAACCCGAAAGGGAGCTTAGGATACAATCGTGATCACCCTTAGTCTACATCAATTGAGTTGAATTCCTTTTGCATGATAATATGAATCGAGTGTGCTTGGATGTTTCTAATCCCATGTTTTTCCATACTTGAACTTTAGCACCCATTTTCTTTACTTGTCATTTCTCCTATTAGCTCTCTTATTTACTTGCTACTTGCTTTAGTTGTTAATCATCTCAAAACCCCTGATCATCTTTACAAAAACAACATGAACATGAGCTCGCGTATTTTGCTAGTACGAACATAACTCCTTTGTGGATTGATAATTTTTCTTGGGATATACTACTACAACGATCAAGTATTCTTGCTCGTGAGTGCTACAAAAATAGGCAAACATTCATTCCTTGTACATGATACAATTATATAATGAGAACTTCTCAACCACAATGATTTATTAGTGATCAAAGCTCGTTCTCATAATAATTCCGTCTTTCCAAGTCAGAAATAAATAAAAAGCATGGTTGATTATTGGAGTGAGGAGCTAACACACATTGCTTCTATTCTATTTTTGTATCACAGAAAATATATTCCCTCTTTCCAAATTAGTAGTGTAGGGTTTAGGGTCTCAGCTTCGTGATTGTTGAAAAACACACAACAAAAAGAAAACAAAAGAGTAGTGATAGCTGAAAAACACACAACAAAAAAGAAAACAAAAGAAAGAAAGAAAGAAAAAAATGAATCCAAAAAGTGAAGATGAAGGTAGCGGGAGTGATGAAACAGTTAGGGATCCAGATGAAAGCTGGACAGAAAGAAGAAGCTATTGGGATAAACACACGAATAAGTAATAATAAACTATTTGTCTACGCAGCGGAATGATCAATTATCCATCTCATGTGTGAATCTAGCTGGAAACAATCCTAATAACATGATGCACGATAAAACAAGCAATCACCAAAATAACACAAACAATTTAACATGGAAAACCTTCTCAATGTGAAAAGGTGAAAAATCATGGGACCGAAGCCCACCAAAAACTTCACTATGAGACAAAAATCCAAGAGTTACAAATATCACAAATGTATCAAGACACTCAATACTTGATAACAAACAACGAGATTAGAAAGACCTCACCCAACAACACCGTTCAGTATTCGCAACTGTAGGAACCTCAGAACCCGATCTCCACCGTCCAGAATCTAGATCTCTACCGTCCAGAATCTACCACTGTGAGTCCTAAACGTGTTGTCTAAATTACACCTCGGTCCAATGATTAGTTTGTAAGAAACGACTCTTTCCCCTTGACTGCGCAAAACTGAATCGCCCAAAAACTTGCTTTTATTTTCGACCTATTCCCATCAACACAAAGCTCCAAACACGATCTTCACCGTTCAGAATGTACTTCCACTAGTGAGGTGTGAGGATGGTGAGGAAGAGCATGCTCGGTGGTGGCGGCTATGTAAGTATCATGTTTATGGATTAAGTTTTAAATCAAACTTATCTTAATTAGTATGATGTTTTTATTAGTATCTTAATTAGGAAGTTTTAAATTAAAAGAATTATGTTTTTATTAGTATTATTATGTATTGCACAATTTATATTATGTTATGAAGCAATTATTATTATTATTATTATTATTATTATTATTATTATTATTATTATTATTATTATTATTATTATTATTATTATTGTGCATGTTTGCAAGTCCATAAAAATACTTTAAAGTATTAATTAACAGCTTGTAACGTAATCAACTGATCAAAATCGGTCAATTAATTAATCGTATGGAAATTTTAAATCAAAGTTTAGTATATAAATGAGTGAAGGGCGTTTACTATCATAATCTTATTTTTAAAAAAATTAATTTCATTCAAACTGATCGATGTTAATTAGCAGTATATATCCATTAAAAATATTTATTTGGGAGTATGTAGTATTTTTAAATCAGAGTTTAGTATATAAATGAGTGATGGCATTTACCATCATAATCTTATTTTAAAAAAATTAATTTCATTCAAATTGATCAATATTAATTAGCAGTATATATCCATAAAAATATTTATTTGGGAGTATGTAGCATAGCAGTAGCATGGAGAAAGGAAATATTTCCTACTCATGCATTTGCCATCCCCTGCCACTTTAATTTTTTTTTTTTTTTTTGCATATGCACAGAATCAAATATCTCCTTAATACTTTGATATGTAATAATTATATAATTTCCTTAGTACAACTTTTTTTTTGATATAATCAATTAATAATTAATAGTGAAATATTGCTTTGAAATAATACTGCGTAAGAGCTATGTAAAATTTATATAATTCGATTTTACTATTAGAAGAAAGGATGAATTATATAATTCTAATATCCCAACCTAAATCCCCTATTCCATTTTGGTATTGCACTCTCTATTCTATAACTTATTTTCCATTAAAATACTATACCCTAGTTAATGACTAATAAACCTTTGGAGTATGTGGCAAAAATCTGGGCATTAATTACGACACGTGCGAGAATCTAATACATGAAATAGTAGATGGAACATATAATGAAATAGGTGATCCATTTAAAAAGATCGTTGGTGTTAGTTATACAAGATGACGTTAAATTAGGTGAGACAATTAGTTAATTAATTACTCCAAATATTAAAAAAGAAGTAGAGTAATAAATTTATTTAATTGGACGCAATAAATATTGGAATTAATTATGTCTAGAGATGGAACCGTTAAAGAATGAGAGCAAGTTGGGAGATGGATCACACACATTGTACAAATAGCTGGAAATAGTAATAATTTTGAATTTAATTATGCATCAACTGTCAGATGGACATTAAATATAGTTGGAAATAGTAATAATTTTGAATTTAATTATGCATCAACGGTCGGGATGAACGTTAAATATTGAAAACAGCATATCCGCCTTGCGTTCAAGCTGCTTAATTGTAGTAGGTTTTCATAATAGGCTTACGTGACGGAGCTTACCCTATTCACCCGTTATGTATTTAAAGAATTGATCGTGAAAGTAAATCACATACTCTTTATGTGGAATATATGATTATTGTTATATTTTATCAAGAATGACGTACAACAAATAATGTTACATTTTTCTTTTTTAAGTAAATGACATCCATCCATGACAAAATAATTAAATATCCTTCTAAAGACCACAATATTATATTAATACAATTATTTAATATATATAAAATATTATTTTTTTAATTTCACTATACATTAAAATATATTAATAATAATATATATTTTGTAAATTTCGCGTAAAAAATAAACGAAACAACATTCATGTAACTGCGGGAGTGTATGCTTTTACTTGTGAATTATTGATCGGTTCGCTTATGTTTTGGAGATTTGTGGATGAAGAAAATTGTAAAATGTAATTCAAATGATTTATAATGAAAATAAAGAAATTATCATATAGATTATGCTTGGAGAGAGTATTTTTTAACGCTAAATAAATATCGAACATCTTATCCAACCATTGAATTATACCGTGAAATCAAATGTATGTACGGTCCTGTAGGTGATTTACTTTACTTCGAGGTTGCAGAGGATAATGTTTGCCTACATATGTATTTATTCCTATTTATTAACTCATGGAAATATCAATTTTGTTCCTATATTTTTTACCAAATTCAATTTTAATAAATTAATCCTAAAATTAAAGTAAAAGAATATATATAAATATTATCCTAATGAAAATAAATTTAAATGAAAATTTAGAATAAATTACAAAACTTCGAAAATAGATTTCATACATTAATTAATCTTAAAGAATAAATAAAAGATAATAAAAAATATAGTTGATCTATGCTTTGGATTTTCTAACTCTAAAATTTCTGAAAAGTTAATTCTGGATATGTATACTGATGACTTTTTTCTGAATTTAATTCTGGATACGTACACTGATGACTTTTTTTAATGATCGAAACTACCAATAAGATCAAATAAAAATAAGAACAATAAAATGAAAAACAAACTTTTAAAATAGAGTTTATGGATATAAAGAAAAACCAAAAAAAAGAAAAGAAAAAACATAAATTATTAGATAAACGAAAAAGAAAAGAAAAGAATGATACGCCAAATGATAATGTTGAACCTGAAAATAAGATTTAAAAGAAGAACAAAAGATAGAATATAACATATAAAAATATGGTTCATAAAATTATTATAAAATAAATACAAAATTGAGGAAAAAAAGATAGACAAAAAAAAGAATGATAAATGAGAATGATTGGATCTACAAATAAGATCAAATATGAGAATGATTGAATCTAAAAATAATATCAAATAAAAGTATAAAAGAAGATAAAATAAAATAAATTATAAAAATAGGGTTTATAGAATTATTAAAAAAAAATCAAAGAGAAAAAAATAAGATAAAAAATATTAAAAAGTATAATGATACATGTAAGGAGAATGATTGAACCTCACTGATGACTTTTTTAATGATTGAAACTACAAATAATATAAAATAAAAATAAGAACAATAAAATAAAAAAACTTTAAAAATAGAGATTATGGAATATAAAGAAAACACAAAAAAAACATAAATTATAAGATAAACGAAAAAAAAGAAGGAATGATACCTCAAATGATAATGTTTGAACCTAAAAGTAAGATTTAAAAGAAAAACAAAAGATAGAATATTAAAATATAAAAATAGTGTTCATAGAATTATTATAAAGCAAACACAAAAATTGAAGAAAAAAAAGATATACATAAAAAAAGAGAGAGAAAAAAAGAAAAAAAGAATGATACCTAGAATGAAATTTTATTATTTTTATTTATCATATATAAAATTATATCTTGAAAATAATTTTTGAATTATAAATTTGAAATCCTTTCAAAATTTCATAATTTATTCAAATAGTGGAATTCAAATGAATTGATTTAAAATTCAATTAATTTAAATTTCACTCATTTTTAAATCCATTGGATTTGAAATGACTCAATTCAAACACAACCTAATAGAAAAGAAAAAGAAGAAGCACAAAAAAGAAAAAAAAAGAAAGAAGTAATGATTTGATTAGGTAATGAAAATGTTTATATAAAAATTGACAAAAAAAAGAATGATACCTCAAATGAGAATGATTGTACTTACAAATAAGATCAAATATGAGAATAATTGAACCTAAAAACAATATCAAATAAAAGTATAAAAGACAAAATAAATTAGGGTAGACTCTAAATAGGTAGAATTAAATAAATAAAAAAGTAAAATTTAAATAATAAAGTCTATTATTAGTATAATTAAATTTTTTTACGATTGAAATCAAAAGAAAATCATATGTGCTATGTATATATTAAATTAAATTATAATTATAATATATGAATATTGATTGATATATTAATTTAAATTAAGCATATATTGATTAAAAATTAGTTAAATATGCCAAAAATATCCCTCATATTTATCAAATTTATATTGTTAAATAAAAAAGTAAAATTTAAATAAATAACTCCATTATTAGTATAATTAAATTTATTAGTATAATTAGATTTATGATTGAAATAAAAAATATTAATTGGACGGTCAAGATTAAAATTGAATTATTTCTAAATAGAGTAAAATTGAAAAAAAAAATAGAAGTTTAAGTTTGCTTTACTTTTATATATATATATATATATATATATATATATATATATATAATAATAATATTATTATTATTATTATTATTATTATTATTATTATGTATAGATAAATAGATAGATATATATATTAAATGCATCATGAATTACGTAGATTAATAAAAAAAACTCTTAAATATGTTGAAAATTTTAAAGGTCAAAATTAGCATTAATTTAAATTGACTTTTACCTTTCAGAAAATATTATTATAAGAGACATTTTCTTGTGAGACGGGTCGACTCATCATTAAAATATGCTTATTGTATATAGATAAAGTATGCTTATTTGTAATTAAAGTATATTAATAATAAATCATAATATTATAACACGTTAAAATCACAATTTAATGCATAATCCAGCATATTTTAGAAAATATATTTTAACCACCATTAAACATATTTTATTTATACAATAAATATATTTTAATAATGAGTCAATATATCTCATACCGAATTTAACTACATACATTTACGAGAGTTGCTTTCTTGTGTGGCTCGAGCTGTATAAGGCATGGGGATATAATATTTTGTTTTAAAAAATATACATTTTAATTTATAAAAATATTATTTTTTAAATAAAAGAGTAAATTGAAATATGAATAATATTAATATTTAAATAAAATTTTATTTTTTTCCCAAAAATTAAGAGTATAATTTTTTATACTAAACCACATACTGAAACTACCGAACAGGGGCTTGACAGGGGCGAGGGAATCGCTTGCCTTCTTCCTCTGCTTCTCCTCCCGCCATGCTTGAACGATAACATATTTATTTAACACTAAAAGGTACAACTTTAATTTTTATACTAAACGATAGCATATTTATTTAACACTAAAAGGTACAACTCTCTGAGTCCATTAAATCTAAGCGCATAGTATTCACGGGAGCATGCAAGTTTTATCCTTGAATAAAAGCAAAATATTCTCAGCATTCGTATATCTTAATCTTATGCTTATTCAAATATGTAATTGTCTTTTAAATCTATAAAATAATAAATAAATAAATAAATAAATAAATAAATAAAAGAAGGGGGCAGCGTCATAAATCCTGTTTCAAACTCCAGAATAAATTCAACCTTGCAATTAAAGATATTTTCTAATTCTTTGGATTCAGTCTAGTCAATATTATGATTATTAATTACTGCATTTAAACAATTAAACATATTGTAAACATAAGATCCATGTTTTCCTAAATCTGATTTCTTTCACATATAGTTAGTCACAAATTAAACATCAAATACATATATAGTGAGAGTAAATTGAAGATCTTCAGAATTTGAGACTCCAAAATGAATAGCACAATGATTCTTATTACCTATATTCATAATTCACCAAATAAACATATATAGTTAATTTGCAGCCATTGCAAGAAGCTCCCACACCATCCAATCTACCATGATAATGCCATCTTATTACCAATGGTTTATCTCCATATTTGTGGCTCTTTTCTTGATACTTGGACAAGGGATCATTGCCACATTGCCAAAACATCATCGTATCATGTGTCCGAAAATCGTTGTTGATCCGACGGGTGGTGGCAACTTCACACGCATTCAAGCTGCCATTGATTCTATCCCTTCGAACAACGTAAAATGGATTTGCATACGCATCAGAGAAGGGGTATACAGGTGACAGAAAACCCTAAAAGTTTGATTTTGTATGTCTTTTACGAATTATACACAGCTACAGAGTTTAAAATCAAAATAGTTTCATAGAAATTTTCTTTATTCAAAATAATCCCAAGAAATTTAAATTCTCACAGAAATGATCATTTTTATTTAAAAATGTCCAATTTTTCTAATTTCATGGGACATGACTAAATCAGTTCTTTTACATACTTATGGGACGAAATCGGAACAAATCTAAAAACTTTAGGACGAAAATGAATATCCTAATAATTTTCGAAAACAGTAAAAAGATATTGGACGATTTATGTTATAAACTCCGTAATTTGATGCAGAGAACAAGTTAGAATCCCCTTGGAGAAGCCATTTATCCACCTCCAAGGATCAGGACCGCGGAAAACAGTGGTAGTGTGGGACGCTCATGATTCGATTGCAACGAGTGCTACTTTCACTTGTCAAGCAGACAACATGGTTGCCAACGGCTTAACTTTTATGGTAAGAGTAGGTTGTTAATTTTTGACTTAAGTCAGCCTTTGTTTATGTAATGATGATGAAGTGTGGTAGTTTTGATGAACAGAATTCTTACAACTATCCCCTTAGTAGTTGGATGAATCCGATGAGGCCAGCATTAGCAGCCAGGATAGAGGGGGACAAGTCGGCGTTCTACAGATGCAGATTCGTCGGTGTGGGATGTACAAGGGAGACACTACTTCAAACATTCTACTATACAAGGAAGGAGCTGTTGATTTCATCTTTGGTTCCGGTCAATCGCTATACGAGGTATGCACCTATATCATTTTTTTTTAGTATAAAATCAAAATGTTTAATATTGTTTGCATTTCTTTGTATGCTTCACACAAATGCATAATCTAATGTAATGCTATTACATGCAATACTATATTTAGCAAAATTACGTTTATTTATTTCCAGAGTTTTGATATATGTAGTCAGTTATTACTAGGTACATTGCATACATTGATCTATATAATATATATTCAATTTACTTTAAAATGTACGTGTGTATAGGTCATGAGACATTACTCTCGAATTGGAATTATTGGTAGAAGTCCATATATATATTTGCTTGACAAATCACATTATATATGGAGTATGTACCTTGTCGAGTTAAATTCATTTTTTCCCTATAACTAAGCAAAATTTTGATTTTTGCTCTAAAAAAGATAAGTTGTTCAATTTTGCCCTATAACTAACGAATTGTTTCAATATTTGCCCATTTTTGCCGGATAATGCAAATTTCGCCGGATTTTTATTCGCCATGTCATGCTTCAATTCCGGTTGGTCAATCCGACATGACAGTTTTGACTTTTTTTTAGCCAATAAATCCGCCATGTTATATCCCACCTATTTTTTTATTTTTTTTATTTTCCAAATCAACATAATATTTAATTAAATTACAAATATTAAAAAATAAAAAGAAAAATCAATTAAAAATAAATTAAAAAAAGAAAAAGAAAAAAGAGAATTAAACATGTTGCCTGTTGTTGTCGAAGTCACGAACTATTACAGTGCCAGGTCATCATCACCGTTCCTTACACCGGAACCTGACGCATCATCACCGGAGGCGCGAACGCGGAGCCACACACGCTGCTGCCGATGTGTCGCTGGAGCACCACCACACATGCCGGATCTGCTATCAGCCTCGCCAAGATGTCGGTGGATCTCACTCCGTTGTCGACTGCTGATCCACGCCATCCTTGCCAGAGTTTTCTCCTCTCAACCTCGACGAGCCATTGCTACACCCACCTTCAACCACGACAACCATCGACAGCTGCAAGCAGTGAAATCACTATCAAACTGCCGATGGAAACAGACGTCGTCCATCACCAGCTTCCCGTTGCTACACTGGTCTCCAGAAATCGCGCATCGCCGAGTCATCTCTGTAAATGCACCTGGAGGGCTTTAATTCTCTTTTTTTCTTTTTCTTTTTTTAAAATTTATTTTACAGGTTTTAATTTATTTAATTGATTTTTCTTTTTTATTTTTTTATTTTAATTTAATTAAATATTATGCTGATTTGAAAATGAAAAAAATAAATAAATAATAGGTGGGATATGACGTGGCGGATTCATTGGCTAAAAAAAGTCAATATTGCCACGTAGGATTGACCTACCAGAATTGAAGCATGACATGACGGATTCCGACGAAATTTGCATTTTCCAACAAAAATTGGCAAAAATTAAAACAATTCGTTAGTTATTAGACAAAATTAAACCACTTATCTTTTTTAGGGTAAAAATCGAAATTTTGCTTAGTTATAGAGCAAAAAATGAATTTAACTCATACCTTGTCTAATACCCAATTGCATGACAAACTACGAGTATTTAATTTGATATAACATTTCTTATGTCACACCGTTTAATGAATGACACGTAGGGAGAGCAGAGGAAACTGTACCTTAAAAAAGAAATCATAAACTTTAAGGTAGTGGTTGAATTTTCTTCCCCTCTTACCTGTCAATCATATATAACGAGTGACACATAAGATGATACTCGAAAATGGCACAGAAAATTCAGTTGTAGCGTTCAAGTGTTACTCATTATTTTAAAATATCAAGTGAGATAGTACTGTGGACCATTTAGACCTTTAATTATCTTAATTTTGTTACAGCAATGTACCATATCAGTAGTTGCAGGAGCTCTAAATGGAGTTCCAGGCTACATCACAGCTCAGGGAAGAAGTTCGCCCAACGAAACGAACGGATTCGTATTCAAAAATTGCGATATCATCGGAAACGGGAAGACATTTTTGGGAAGACCATGGAGGGATTATGCGAGAGTGATTTTTTACAACACTTCAATGGCAGATGTTATTGTTCCACAAGGATGGGATGCTTGGTTTAACTCTGCCAACGAGTACGTACATTTCACACTTACAATTAATTTTTTTACGTAAATCAAATATTTTTATTTTCATGTATCATCTTTTGTGTCATTCATTGTGTGATTGACACATAAGGAAATTCAATCATTATTCCTACAATATATGCTTTCTCTTTTAGAAAATATATAATTTCTCCTTTTTCCCTATATGTTATTCATCCAATGTTGTGGCACATGAGATGTTACACCAAAATAACACAAAAATTTCTAATCAATTTATATCTAATATACATGAGGTTAATTCGGAACATTCAATTTTTCAGAGATAAGTTGACGTTTGATGAGTACGATTGTCGTGGAGTAGGATCAAACAGTTCAAGGAGAGTGAGTTGGGCAAACAAACTAAATGCAAGAAAGTTGCAACAATTGGTTAACATTTCGTATATTGGTCATGAAGGTTGGCTTAACCTAACCTAACATCAGGGCAGAGGCGGCCCTTTTAGTGTGCTGATGCGCAGGGCCCCATTTCGATTAGGGCCTTTTTTTTTTTAATTTTAATTGTATTTATATATACAATTGAATATATATTTAAAAGGTCATGAAATATGAATGAAAATGTTTATTAGTTTAGTTGTCACTGTTTGTATTGTAATCTATCATCAGCGTATGATCAATAGTATTTTTCTAAGTGATTGAATCTTCTAAGGTAATAGATATGTTTTTATTTTTGTTAAACTTTCATATTTCAATGAGGAATATGTATTTTTTTTATAAACAAAAATTAAATGCATTGTCCAGTTAAAAATTTATTATTTCTATTGATTGAGGGTTTATTCATGTTTTTTAGTATTATTTTTTATCAGGAATTATAAGAATAATGTGCTACTTCCCATTTCTAAATTTTAATTATTATTATACTCTTGACGTACCCACTTTTGGAGTGTTACTCGAGTTTATCCCATGTCGGACCGAACCTATTTAAGGTTGGCTCAACCAGATATATATGATTGTGTCGGACTTGCATAAGGTCGGTTTTATAGTTATGTTCTTAGATGAGACTAGACTTTATTGTCATTGGCCTTCGGGCCTTTATTGGTTGTTGACTTCACCGTGGGCCGAACTTATCCTCGGCCCTTATGCATGGCTGGCCTGCTGGATTTATGCCCTGTGAGATCTACTGTGTATTAATGTCGTCATTTGGGACTTAGCGCATATTTGGAGTGGGATATAATACTATAACGGTACGTAATTAATTAATTTTTTCCTCGATAATTCAAATTTGAATTTCACCTACAATTGTCCGAGTTGTCATAATATTTAAGTCACTTTTATCCCATTTTCATGAAATTTTGAAATATTTCCTTTGTTGAAATGCCATAATTAATTATCCTATCGCGTTTATTTGAATGTTTGATTGTTTACATGCATTTTTATCATTAAGTATATAGAGTAGCTATAGCCCACATGGACAGCTCAATTGGCAATACATGTGGCATTTTGTATTTATGACCAATGATCGAATCACACAGCCATAGTGTGACATCAATTACCTCTCAAAATGAGGGAGACTCCATGTGTGCATTGAGCAGTGTAGTCTAACCCCTATTGATCAATAGAGTCACTATGATTAATCTTTTCACCACTCTGTCAGGTCGGGGTGTAAGAACGTGTAGGAACGTTTGGAGTTGGCGATTCCAACTTTTTACCTATATAGAGTAGGTATAATCTATAAACAATAGCTACTCTATACAATGTGTAACGTGTAATTTTTTCAGAAGATAAAAAAATATGTAAAGTAGATTTAAAATAATTTTATGTTAAATTAATTAAATGTCTAAGATGATCTTTTTTATAAAACAACTGTTTTTTCAAGGAAAATATATTATTACATGTCACATTTCTGCAATATTTAGCTTCAATTTCTAACTTTTAATTTATTTGCACTCAAAATTCAATAGTCTTTTCTAAATAAATTCTCTTCAAGGTAATATGAGCAATTTTTATTTTCGTCCGTCTCAACATATTGTGCACAATCCAAAAATGACACCACTCAATACAATAACTCCACAATACACTTTGATTTTAAAATCGTCATATTAACACATAATATACTTTATATGTTTTTATTTTTAAAAAAAACTAGAGTATTACCCTTTAAAAAAACGTCAATAAAGGTGAAAAAGCAATTGTTCATAATGTGATGGATGGAGGGAGTAATTAACATATAATAGAATTTAGATGACAATGATTTTACTTACTAAAAAAAGTGAGAAAAAGTTTCTTAGTCATTAAATTACAATTGTATATACCTATTTTGCCCCTACCTGCATCACAATAAGGTTCCCCTAGCCATGGCTATATATTTGAAGGCCAGTTAAGACTTACAGAAATATTCACAGTTCAAAAGAGAGAAACATTATTCTATAGATATTTGAAGCTGAGAATTAACCAAAAAAAAAAATTGAAAATGGAAAGAGATCGCAACTCAAACCTTGATGTAAAGTATCAATACAAGTACAGTAGAAGACTCAAATCTGCTGGTAAACATTCTCCTCCGGTTTTTAATTACTACGAAGAATTAATTAATGTCGAATGTATATATATTTTCTTGCCATGCGCGCGTAGAAACACTTGGGATTTCACCATTCTTGCTAGCTAATTGTTTTTTGCACATCTGAAGTAATAACTTCTCAAATCTTTTTCAGATGCTTCTCCGTTTTAATGTGTGTTATAAATAAATCTATTCTTTCGTGCTACTTAATGGAGTATATAATGATAATTAATAATCATCTAATATAGATATTCGTTTTTTTTTTTTCATTTATATGAGTAGGTTCAACGTCAGTGTATCTTATTTCTCAATCGAATGGAATACCAATATAATCAAGTTTTGTGTGATAGAGTTATAAGTGATTTCTCCTAATTTTTGTAGTCGATCAAGTAATTACCTAAGCACGAGTTTTAAAAACTTTGTAAGTTTTGATGTATATTTTTTTAGTAGAAATGCTAGTGCTCTATATAATATTTAATAAAATAAAATAAAACTTTCTCAAAATATATAGAATCATTCTTTAAGAATTTTTGCGCATTGTTAGTAAACTATATTAAAATCGGTTACTCCTTTCAACAATTCTTGGTTAATTTAGGTTTTTTTTTTTAATTTTATATAATAAAGTATTATCTCTCACTCTATATAAGTATGATATGAAATGAAAATGAAATAAAAATATATACATGAATCTTAAATTCTAAATTAATAACTATTCCTCTTTTGAGAGCAATTGTGCGTAGAGGAAAGAACAAAAAAAGGTGGAATATTACAAAAATGTGCATTATGTGCAATTCAGATTCATTACTTAACATATATATATGATTATTCAAAACTACACTTATTTTGAACTAGAGAATTCTCATGCAATTATTGTGCAATACTTGTTATTGGATTCCCTTTTAATTCTTTTTATGTATTAATTCCCATTTATTCAGGTATAGTTATCCGGGAGCCCCATATTGAGCCATCCACCAATCCCGGTCAGACTCGTAACCCTAACCCGAACCCGACGGAGCCATGCTGCATGCGGGATCCGGATCAATACATGCCCGTTGCCAACGTGATACGGATCATGCGGCGTGTCCTCCCACCCCATGCAAAAATTGCTGATGATGCCAAGGAGACTATTCAGCAGTGCGTCTCCGAATTCATTAGCTTCGTCACCACCGAAGCTAATGAAAAGTGCCACCGCGACTACCGCAAGACGGTCACCGCGGAGGACGTGCTCTCAGCTATGGAGTCGTTGGGATTCGACAACTATGCTGAGGCACTTACTGCCTTTCTGCACAGGTACCGCGCTCAGCTTCCTGAGCGCGGCCCTGTACATCATGTGCCCTACGTTAGGCACACACCACCGAGCGTAGTTCAGCGCCCGGTGGCTCAAAGACCTCACCCCCCACCACCGCCACTGCCGGTGATGAGTGGTGAGGCTTATGTGCCGCATCCTCCGGACGAGGATAACTATCCGGAGTTTCCGATGCTGACGGACTACTTCATGGGTAGGTTGCAGGGTGGAGAAGGAGGATGCTCTAGGGACATGGACGAGTTTGATCCATTTAAGTAGGAGTTCTCTTACATTTTCCCCCATTTTCTACTCATATTATTATGTATTTTTTTTATACATAAATTAATGGAAAATGAAATTTTTAATGATTATTATAACTCCTATATTGAATCAATGCTGTTGAAATTTTGACATAATGTTTAAGTTACGTTGATTATGACCAAGCATGGAATAAAATCATCATAATTTCTCCCTCGATAATTATTCATTTCGTTAAAAATAATTAATTCTTTAATAATTAAGGAGAAACCAAAAAATATTACATTAATTTTCATGTTCATAAATTTATTTTATTTTTTCACTCATACAAACGACTTTGTTTTTAATAAAATCTTATGTGGTTGGAAGAATACAACGTAGAATTGAAAAATATACTAATGAAGAAGCAAGATATATATATATATATATATATATATATATATATATATATATATATATATATATATATATATATATATATATATATATATACACTCTATAAGTAGCAGCTAGGATTGAACCATTTCTGCACGACTTTCCCACACTTCTCCAATCCCCAAACATAAATATAGTTCATGTCATTACCATGAAAATATATAATGACATGAATTATATTCAGTTATAGTAGCCAAAGATTGAACCATTTCTGAAAATATAATTCATGTCACTACCATGAAAATATATATTCAGTTATATTAGCCAAAGATTGAACCATTCCTGCACGAATTGTATCATGTCATTTATTTGACTAAGTTATACTTCAGTTATGTGGTTGGAGTATATGTTAAATGAAATTAGAATTTTTTTTTATTTTTATAAGAAAATAAGTATTATATATTGTAGACAATTAAATTTTATTGTCTAATAAATAAAAATACAAAGAAAAATATATTAAATATTGATTAAATATTTATTTATAAAGGAATTTAAATAAATTAATTCCTGAAATAAGTAAATAAGTAATTGATGATTAATATAATTATTTGAGCCCAAATTCAAGTCAAATGATCTCAATTCAAGTAAGATAGACTCAATTCAAGTCAAGTGGGCCTGATTCAAGTCAAGTGGGCCTGATTCAAGTCAACAAGCCCAGGAAATAAATCCAGCAGGTCTGATTTAATTAAATAGGCCCAAGTTAAATCCAGCAGGCCTGATTTAATTAAATAGACCCAAGTTAAATCCAGCAGGCCTGATTAAATTAAATAGGCCAAAGTCAAATCCAGCAGGTTTGTTTAAATTAAATAGGCCCGTATCCAGTCTAGTAGGCTTAATTAAAGGAGAAAAGCCCAACATATCTTTTCAAGGAGAAAATATCTCACAAGTGGTTATTTTCTGTACCTATAAATAAAGGTCTTCAGTCCTCATTCCAGACATTCTGAAACTCCTGAAAACCCGGAGAGCTCTGAAGAAACTTGGAATCTCTGAGAAGATCAAGTTATTCTTCAAGGATCAATCTAGAAACGACACTCAATCTGAGATCAAGGTGCGGAGCCCCTCAGATTCAACGTTTCTTCAAATCAAGTTCATCAAATTCATCCAGCAATATTCATGAAGTCAACGGTTCTATCAAATTGAACGATATTCTTCGCGATAAATCTTCAAGTCAACGTTTGATCCGAACAAAGGCTCGACGTCTCCGGATAAACGTTTTAAAGCTTCAAGTCAAATCAGAGCTCAAACAAGCTTTATCCGAAGATCCAGCTCAGAAAGTTGATAAAGTCAACAAAAGTCAACTCAAGAGAGGAACCAGAGGATAGCTAGAGACTGTTCACTCAAATTCTCAAGTTGAATCCATCTCGGATTATCTTTGTAATTTCTTTTGTGTTTATTATTTTAATAAATATAAAATTTATTGTTACAAATTTTGGCACGTCCGATGGGACAGTTTCTACCTCTCATCTCCTCTTCACAAAAGCAAAGTAAGATGACTCCGCTAAGAGTCAAAGTCAATAAATCAGCTTCTGTCTCCAAGTCTTCGGAACTACAAGTTGAAGATGTTAATGTTACAACCAGAAGTATATCAAAGAATGTGAGGTCTGAAGTCTCTTCAGAGACAAGTTCTTCAGCGGGAGTTATCCTCAAAGGAATACCTTATGACGATCAGGATGATAAAAATGAAGAGAAAAACCTTGCTGGCTCAACTCCTCTATCTGAAGAAAGTCCATCGTCAGATTCATCCATAGCCTCGACTATGGCAACAAACACTTCGTCTATCGAAGAACAATTGGCAAGCTTGACTGAATCCGTTGCTGCACTTGCCAAACAGAATCAAGAACAAAGTACTTTGATCTTCAAATTAATGGAGAAAATGGCTGGTGCCGAAACCAGCCAGGCAAACAAAAAGCAAGATGAAGATACTGAAAATAAAGTAAATGACTCCACAAAACGTCAGTCAACGGGAAAAAAGATGATTGAAGAAGAATTGAACATTTTCCATGATGGAATGATTCCTGTCAGCCAGCTAAAAAGCATTATACTTGGCACAATGAAGGACCAATTTGAAGAGAGCTCCAAGCCTTCATTCACTTATGCTAAGCCTTATACTAGGAGGGTTGATAACTTGAAGATGCCACCGAACTATCAACCCCCCAAGTTCCAATAATTTGATGGTAAAGGTAATCCAAGGCAACATATAGCACATTTCATTGAAACGTGCAATGGTGCTGGAACTGACGGAGATCATATGGTGAGATAATTTGTTCGTTCTCTAAAGGGTAACACTTTTGAATGGTATACCGATTTGGAGGCCAATTCTATAGACAGTTGGGATCATATGGAATATCAATTCCTTAATCATTTCTACAGTACTAGGAGAACAGTTAACATGATTGAGTTGACTAACACCCGTCAATTAAAAGAAGGGCCAGTAATTGACTACATTAATCGATGGAGAAACCTGAGCTTAAATTGTAAATATCGATTATCTGAAGTTTCTGCCATTGAGATGTGCACACAAGGAATGCAGTGGGGCCTTCGTTACATACTTCAAGGAATTAAACCTAAAACGTTTGAAGACTTGGCCACAAGAGCTCACGACATGGAGCTAAGTCTGAGCGGAGTTATAGAACCACCGATTCCTGCACACCACAAGTACAAAGAAAAGCAAGAGGCCAGGAAAGGGGGCAAACCCTATAACAAAGCTTCTGAAAAAGAGTATATGGCAACAAATGCATCAACTGTCAAGTTTCGAATGAATGAGAATGAAAAATATGATAAAATAAAGAATGAGTCCCAAGAAAGGGAGCAAAGAAGATTGACATTGAAAGAGATGCAAGAAATGAAATACCCATTCTTGGATTTGGATGTCCCAGGCATATTTGATGATCTGCTCAAAGACAAACTTATCGAGCTTCCTGAAATGAAGCGACCAGAAGAGACGGGACAAACTGACAATCTGAAATACTGCAAGTATCATAGACTGGTGGGTCATTCTATCAAAGACTGTTTTGTTTTTAAAGATAAAGTTATGCGATTGGTTGAGCAAGAGAAGATCTTTCTAGATGAAGATGCAACTGCAAACTTTACTTTTGTAGACGGTGAAAATGGTCCTTCATGTCACATGGCAAGCGAAGCTCAACTATTTAAGGTTGGGCCTGGAGTTGGAAGCGAGACCCATGTTATGAAGATTACCTTCACGGAGGAAGACTTACTGCTCGGTTCACAATCTCACAACCGACCCTTGTTCGTAAATGGTTATACTCAAGAGCAAAGGGTGAATCGAATATTGATTGATGGAGGTTCAGCGGTCAATATCTTGCCTCTAACGATATTAAAGAAGTTGGGAATTCCTACCAATGACCTCAGCAGTAGTCGATTGACGATTCATGGGTTCAATCAAGAAGGCCAGAGAACACTTGGTACGACAGTCTTGGACTTAATGATAGATGAGATGGTCTCAACAGTTCTGTTTCATGTCATTGATGCTAAAACATCATATAATATGCTCTTGGAGCACCCATGGTTGCATGAAAATGGAGTGATTCCTTTTACGCTACATCAATGCTTCAAATACTGCGATGGAGGTAACATAAAGAAGGTGCTTGGTGATGAAAAGTCATTTACAGAAGCCGGGTCATATTTTGCAGATGCTAGGTATTTCTAAAAAGTAGCAAGGCCGTCAAGCAAGAAGAAAGTTCATTGCAAGAGAAAAACAATGAAAAGATAGAAAAAGAAAGTATGGATAATGTTTCTTCTACACGGTCTGGTGAAAGCAAGCAGTTTCTTGAGACAGTAAGAGAGTTGACACTACCCCTGACTAGAGTTGACATTGAGAAGCCCTCTTCTCCTCCACTCAAAGGGTTCACTCGCCTAATTCAAGGGGCTAAAACTGAGCATGGAGATGTATTTGAGGCGGCAGTTTCTAAATCATATAGCCCACAAGCTTACAAACTTCTTGTGAAAGCTGGTTATGTCCCTCAAGAAAAAGCTGTGGTAAATGAACCATCTCATAAGACTCTTAGAGGATTTAATACTACTCAAGAGACATTGAAAAGTAATAGTCGCACTCCCAGGTATACTAGAACGAGTTTGGGATATGTTTCGCAAAAACTTATTTGCATTGCAATCAAAAGGGCAAACGCGAACTACATTACTAAAGATGAAATTCTTTCTGAAGAAGAAGAGTCTTATGAGGAAGATAGAAAGACAGAAAAAATCTCAGTCTTCGAAAGACTCAGACCAGCTAGAATTAGAAATTGCCAGAGATCCGAGACTACCAGGTTCCCAAAGATGCATAGTCGGATCCCATCTCGCATGAAAAGACGACATTTCTTGACTATATCATGTGACACAATGTTGAAAGCTAAGATGCGAATAATAATCTTCACCCGAAGTGAAGAAGATGATCGTGAAAGTGTAGGCTCATCAGATGTTGTTCATTCCATTATCATGTAAACAATCCTACACAGTGCAGAAAGAGATCTACGAAGCAAGATCGTCAAAATGAGGAGAGATGGTTATGTAGTGGAAAGCATTATTAAAGTGGGAGAAAATGAGCAAGTTGGGTCTAATCCGTATTTTCAAAGGCAAGAGTTCCTGGAGGAAGTTGTCACGGTAAATCATGTCACTATACGAGAAGAGACCTCAATTGAAGAGGAAGATGCTGGCGATGCTCCTCCAGAATTTGAAGAGGGTGTGAAATCTACTATTGATCAATTGAAAGAGATTAATTTGGGTGATACTAATGATCCACGTCCAACCTATATAAGTGCTTTGTTGACAATTGATAAAGGAAAAGCTTACATTGAGCTTCTTCAAGAGTTTAAAGACGTGTTTGCATGGTCATTCAAGGAAATGCCCGGATTAGATCCAAAAGTGGCAGTTCATCATCTAGCAGTAAAGGAAGGAGCCAAGCCAGTTAAGCAGATGCAGCGTCGATTTCGACTAGAGCTGGTTCCCTTGATTGAAACTGAGGTTAATAAGCTCCTTGGTCATCCGACTATAATCAAATTAGTCTTGCTCCAGAAGACCAAGAGAAAACAGCCTTCCGCACTCCAAAAGGAATATTTTGCTATAATATTATGCTGTTCGGCTTGAGAAATATTGGCGCTACTTACCAACGAGCCATGCAAAAGATATTTGATGACATGTTCCATAAGAATGTCGAATGTTATTTTGATAACATCGTGGTGAAATCGAAGAAGAAAAAGGACCACCTCCAAGATTTAAGACAAATATTTGAGCGTCTTAGAAAATTCCAACTCAAGATGAACCCACTTAAGTGCGCATTCGAAGTGTCTTCTGGAAAGTTCCTTGGATTCATTGTCCGACGTCGTGGCATTGAAATTGACAAAGTAAAGATTGATGCAATCATGAAGATGTAGGTGCCCCGAAACATACATGAGCTCAAGAGTTTGCAGGGTAAGCTGGCGTACTTAAGAAGATTCATATCAAACTTGGCCGGCCGATGCCAACCATTTAGCCATCTTATGAAGAAAGGCAACCCATTTGAATGGGATGAAGCTTGCACTAATGCCTTTAACAACATTAAAGCATATTTGATGAAGCCTCCAGTGTTGGTTGCTCCGATAGCCGGACGTCCATTAATTCTCTACATATCTGCTCAAGAAAGATCAGTTGGAGCCCTGCTTGCGCAAAATAATAATGAAGAAAAGGAGTGTGCGTTGTACTATCTAAATAGGACAATGACTCCAAATGAGTTGAAATACTCACCAATTGAAAAGATTTGTCTTGCTCTCATCTTTGCAGTTCAGAAACTAAGACACTACTTTCAAGCTCACACTGTTTACTTGGTATTAAAGGCTAGCTCATTAAAGTTCGTTATGTCAAACCCAGTGCTCTCTGATAGGCTCGCAAGGTGGTATCTCCAATTACAGTAATTTGAAATTATCTATGTCTTTCAAAAAGCGGTGAAAGGGCAAGTGTTGGCAGATTTCTTAACTGATCATCCCATGCCTGCCGAATGGGAGTTGTCTGATGATCTCCCCGATGAAGATATATTGGCTATTGAAATTAATCCTTCTTGAAAAATGTATTTCGATGGAGCTGCTCATAGAGAAGGAGCCGGCACCGGAGTAGTATTTGTGACCTCAGATGGAGGAGTTCTGCCATATTCATTTAGTCTAACTGGAAATTGCTCCAACAATGTAGCTGAATATCAAGCTCTTATACTTGGTTTGGAGATGGCAGTGGATGTAAAGCAGCGACACCTTAAGGTATATGGAGATTTATTATTATTAATCCACCAGCTGCTCGGCTTATATGAGGTTAGAAAACCTAAACTACTTCCGTATTTTAACTATGCTCAAAGGCTTATAAGTTGGCTTGAAGATGTAGAAATTGAACATCTACCAAGGAGCAAGAACAAGCAAGCCGATGCTTTGGCAAAGCTAGCATCAACTATAGCAATGCCTGAAGTATATTTTCATGTGCCGATCTGCAAAAGTTGGGTAGTACCTCCCTTCTTTGAAAAAGAAGATCGTGAAGAAGTTGAGTATTGCACCATAGAAGTGTTTGATATTGAGAAAGAAGACTGGCATTAACCGTTCATTGATTACTTGAAGTGTGATAAGCTCTCTAATGATCCACACCTAAGGCTTGATGTCCGACGTAGAGCACCGCGATTCTTCTATTATAAAGATACACTCTATAAGAGATCGTTTGATGGTATTCTCTTAAGATGCTTAAGTGATGAAGAAGCTCTTTGAGCTATGGAGGAAGCTCATTCTGGAATATGTGGTGCCCATCAGTCTGGAACTAAGTTACATTTCAGAATCAAGAGGATGGGATATTACTGGCCTTCTATGGTGAAAGATTGGATAGACTATGCACAGAGATGTCAGCCATGTCAGTTTCATGCAAATCTCATTCATCAGCCTCTCGAACCATTACATCCAACTGTTTCTTCATGGCCATTTGATGCATGGGGACTAGATGTGGTAGGGCCGTTAACGAAGTCTTCTCAAGGCCATCTTTATATTTTGTCTGCCAATGATTACTTTTCCAAGTGGGCGGAAGTTGTACCCTCGAGAGAAGTGAAGAAAGAAAATATTGCTGATTTCATCCGCATCAACATCATATACAGATATGGAGTGCCTCGGTACATCATCACCGATAATGGGAGACCATTCAGCAACTCTTTGATTGATAAGCTCTATGAAAAATTTAACTTCAAGCAAAGGAAGTCTTCTATATTCAATGCAGCAACCAATGGGCTCGCGGAGGCCTTCAATAAGGCGCTGTGTAATTTGTTGAAGAAGGTAGTTTCTAAGTCAAAGCGAGACTGACATGAAAGGATCTATGAAGCTTTGTGGGCATATCAAACCGCTTATAGAATTCCTACTCAAGCTACCCCGTATTCTTTAGTGTATGGGGTCGAAGCTATTGTGCCTCTTGAAAAGCAAATTCCATATTTAAGAATAGTTATTCAAGAAGGCTTGACTGAAGAAGAGAATGCACGATTGTGTCTCGAAGAGTTAGAAGCACTTGATGAAAAGAGGGTGGAAGCACAACAGAAACTTGAGTGCTATCAGGCTCATCTCTCTAGAACGTTCAACAAGAAAGTAAAGATACGTTCTTTCCAAGTCGGAGACTTAGTCCTTGCAGTAAGTTCTATTGTCATCACTCACCGAGTTGAAAATAAATTCTTGCCCAAGTGGGATGGCCCACATGTTGTGAAAGAAGTATATACAAATGGTGCATACAAGTTGATATCTGAAGATGGTGTGAGATTTTGCCCCATAAATGGCAAATTTCCGAAACGCTACTACGCGTAATCCAGTCAAACCCAAGTGACGCTCCTTGACACACGAGCCTAAACTGCATATTACTCCTGATCCACATGAGTATAAACTGTGTAGGATGAACTCCTGGTCCGCACGAGTATAAACTATGTACGACACCCACCAAAGGTAATTATATGTGGTTAAACTGTTAATTCACCCCACTCAGGTATTTTAAGTGGTTAAAGCATTAAATACCCTACTTTGTCTAAAGTGGTTAAAGAATAGTCACTCCTGGCCCGCATGAGTATGAACTGTATACGGCACTCCCCATTCAAACTAAAAATATGTCCCTTTGAACTACGTTATGACTTGATCCTCTGCAAAGAAGTACGAAGGCAGCTTTATATTCTGCTAAGTTTAATCATGTTTTGGTTTATTCACATTACGTTTGTGAAGCAAGTAATAAATTGGAGCATGAAGACAGCAAGTAAATATGAAAGACAAGAAAGCAAATTAAAGATGTAACATAAAGGAGAAGTAAAGAAAGTAATGGACTTTATTGATAATGTCATTAGATGTTCAAAAAAATAAAAGGGGAAAGCAAATAAATAAATAAATGAGCAAACTAAAAGAAAAAAAGCCTAATACTAAGCGAGAAAGTTATCAGAGAGTATGCTTTGTAGAGCAGACTTCAGAGCTGCCTTCTCATCTTCAGAGGATGATTCGTTTAAGACGGCCGCTTTGTTAAGCGCAAGGATATCCTTTTCTATGAGCTCAACTTCCTTCTTAGCACGATAGAGAGTTTGTTGGAGACGATCAACTGCTTCAGACAAAATCTTCTCTCCATTCTGCAGATTAGCCATTTCTTTGCCATCAACTCCAACTCTGCCCAGGTGGTCCTTAGTTGTTTGTCTCTATCGCATGATTTTCCTTACAATTCTGAAGGCGACCTTTGACATCGGCCAAGCGTTTTGCATAATTCCCCATGGATGCCGCTTCATTAGACTTCAATTTTGCCGCGGTATAAGCATCAGCCTTATCAAATAAAGGATCCAGGGCTTCCTCTAAAGGAGAACAGTCAATTCTAAGAACCTTCACTTCCTTTGTCAAGGCAAATATTTCTTGTCTCAGAGTTGATAAAAACTCAAAAGGAGTCCATTTAAGTTTCCTTCTTATTTTCCTCCATGCACTCCGAGCAAACTTCCCTTTAAGATCATGAGTAATCTTCTTAGATATAAATTCTGATATCACTGGGCATGCCTTTGAAGGAGAATTCACCCCTGTGGTAAATGCATCACTCTCAGTAGAGTCATCACTCTCATCAGAATCATCACAGCCATCAGAACTTGAAGAGATACCTAAGATCTGATAAGTAGAGAAATGTGATAATGTGAAAGAAAAAGGAAGTATAACGGAAAATAGGATAAGGAAAAGGGGCAACCTCATCTGCTAAATCTTTTGAAGTAGCAGCAGCAGCTAAGTCCTTTCCTTCGGAAGCCTTAGAACCAGAAATCATCGGCACGACCTACAATAATAAAGAAAGCTTCGTAAAAAGGGAAATAAAGAAAGAGAAAGAGGAGAGAGAATAAAAAAACCTCATTATTTTGTTTCTCAGTATGAACAATATATTTCTTCCTCTTCCAATGGGGTTCAGTAGAGGTGCTACGACTTTCTGTAGACTGAGGGAAACTTTTCTTCCTTTTATGCACTGTAGGTTGTAAAACTTCATCATGCACTGGAGGAATATCTTGAGCTTCTTGGTTGTTTTCATCAAGGTCATTTATGATATCTACTTCTTCCTCTAGAGGGGCTGATGTTGGGGTAATCAGGTCTTTGATATGATCAGATAAGTACCCTGGACTTGCTTCCACCACTCCTTATATTCAAACGTGGAGTAATTTTTAGGAGCTGACGCTGCACATGGAAAATAAGCTTCAGATTTAGAGTTACACGTGGTAGAATGCCACCAATGGTCAAATTCTTCTTCCAAAGAGGCCTTGCGAAGGTTTGTTCTAAGCATATAAGGAACATCTTGTAGAAAGCCAAATTGACGAGCAAATCTATGAGGAGAATATGGCTCCATCACGTAATGGTCACCTTGCCGCAAGGTAAGATAACTGGTATGAATAGCCACAAGATGGGTCCAACTATTCCAATCATTATTCCCATCGTCCACATAATAGACGGCTGTATCTTTTGAAAAAATATTGCAAGTCCACGAAGCAGTATCAGCTGTTTGAATTCGTTTGCGAGCGTCATCATGATCAAAGTATTTTGCACCTTGCTCGCCAGAGTAAGCTACCATTCGAGGATGAGATAATTTACTACCAATTGAAAAATGAGTCTTGAAATAATGAGCCAACCAAGCATGAACAAAGTGAAAGGGGAATATTGATTTAACTTCAGATGGATTTGATGAAGTCGAGATTGTGTTCAAACCACGATAGATGCTCGTCAATACTGGAATTGCAAGGCTCACTTTTTTCCTGCAGCCATTAAACTCGCCACTTTAAAGGTACTCGGCCGTATCAAGTTCACTACATTACCTGGAAGTGCAAAAGTACAAAGCCAGCATGCTAAATGAGCGGCTAGATAGGTCTCTTCTTGGTTTACTTGCGCAATTCCCATTTTTCTGAATTGATCTATCTCAGCAGATGTCCATGAATGGTGATTCGGGATAATGCCGGTTGGATTATAAGTCTTTTTGGGCCGAGTAGTTCACTTTTTTTCAACACGCTTAGGAGGCGCAAGGTGTGTTATAGTCTTCTTAGACCAAAAATCCACCCATTGATCAATCGTTACACCTCTCCTATTAGCATTCTTGCAAAGCAAATGATAAGCACCGAGTAAATGTCTACAGCTGCGCGGGATACATAATTCATTACTTGTGGAAAATAGTTCTGCTAAGCTCGGCACAGCTTCATCATACAAGTAACCAACTAAAGGCGGACCCATCAAGTTGTATAAATCCCACAAAAAAATTAACATTTCCACATGTTTGGTGAGTAAAGTGTTGGTAGAAGAGCACCAAGCCTCGCAGAAAGCTTTAATAACTTCGCAGCTGCAATCATAAGTAAAGAGAGATGCAAAGACAGTATCGTAAAGCTTGATGTTTCGAAGAAGGGATCGACATCGACTTAGCACATCTTCAGTCCATTCTCAATAACCTTTGATGTAGTGAGAGTCTCCAAGAAACTTAATTAGCTCTCCCCAAGCTACTTTACCTTTTCCTTTCATGATGCGTCGTCCCAAAGATGGTAAGGGTTCTAAACTAGGGTTTGGCTCAATATCAGCTCCCTTCAAAGTCCAAGTTATGTTATTCTTCCCCAAAGTAAGCTCATGAGTCCAACATTCCAGATAGAAGTCGTTCCTAAGATTATAAGAAGTTGTTGCATGATTCCCTAACAGAGATTTCTCGACTAAAAGACAAGTCCCTTTATTCAAAGGTTGACGCTAATCATCGAGGATTAGTAAGTAGTTTGAACCGGACTGTCCCGTAGTGTTTCTAAAGAATACCATGTCGAAGAATGGACAAGCTGCAAAACAAGTGAAGGAATGTTAGAAGATAAGAAATGGGACATAAAATAGTTAAAGTTTATGAATTTAATTAGTTAAAAGATCCCAAAATAATTTTATGGGATCAATTAATTATTAAGTTCAAAACTATAAATTAAACTATGATAAGGAATAAAATTAAAAATATTAAAGGGAGCAATTAAATTAATTCATGTTCAGTTTGATAAATTAAGCCCAAGTACATGAATTAAATTTAAGCTAAGCCTTTAAGTATTGAGGCCCAAATTGTAATATTTTATGAAATGCATAAAGTGAGATTAAAAGGCTTGGGTGTTGATAATCAAATAAGATGGCCCAAATTCATGAAAGAATATTGTTGCAGGCCAAAATTCATTGGACTTGAATGGTTAAACTTTGAGCCCAAATAATAAATTGATTTGGTCTTTGATCAATTGAATCCCAAAAGGAAAGTCAAAATTGGGTAAGGAGTTAAAGTCATTCCCCCAAGAGAGATACGTAAGGTAATGTTCTCTCTCCAAATCAAATCTCCTCTCTCCTCAAAATGTGATACTTGCTGCCAAAAAAAAAAAAGGAAAAACTTCTATCTGCTTTTCTTTCAAAAAATCACGTGAACTTGATCATCTACCCAGTCAAAAAGTCATTCCCTCTTCCTCTCCAGAATGCTTCCTTTTAAGAATTTTGAAGAACTGCTCATCTATCCTTTCCACAGCCGTTCACTGCCGGCGCCACCAACAGTATTTTGACGTATGCCCGCCCGGTCAAATCTGTCTCCGAGCCGAGCCCGGTCAGATCCGCCGCCGGAAGCATCGCGCCATCTGCCAGTTGCCGAAAGTCCCGCTTGTTGTCCGTCGATCATCGACAACTGCCAATAGCAGCCATGGCCAAGGTCTCGTTCGTCCGCCCGATCAGATCTGCCTCCGAACCTAGTCCGGTCAGATCCGCCGCCGGAAACACCGTCGCTATTGCAGGTTGTCGCTGTGGAAAACTTCAAGGACCGACGCATGGCGTCGCCTCTCGTTTCCAACACCCGACAACCACCGCTGCGATCGGGGAGATAGCTCGCCGGAAATTATTGCTTGATATTTGGTGCAAACGTTGAACTCGCTGCGACCTCCGACTAGGATAAAATCCCTAGTCACCAGGAATGCGCAACGCTGATCACAACTGCCTGTTTCATCTTCAAAGGGATTCTGGTTCAAATCTATTCTCTTCTCTTCTGGATACAAAGGAAAAAAAAATAAGGAAGAAGAACGAAAGGGGTTGGCGAAGCTTACCTTGATGGTTAGGTAAAGATTGAATTGAAGATAGAGCAAAATTAGAGGTTAAAGAAACAACAAGAAGCAGGTACGTAGTAAAAGTACAAATATATGCAGAAATAAATAGATGAGCAGAAGAGAAAGTAATATACAGTTAAAAGGAATGAGGCAAAGAGAGAGTTACTTCCACTGTAATCAAATTTCTGGTGTGCTCTAGTTCAACTTCTTGCAGTCTGGATAAAAAAAAGGAAATTATGTGAGGAATGTTGCTATGGAAAGCCTTGCATGAAAAAGCAGTATATGGAAAAGAATGATGAAAGTTACGCTTGCTTTGTCGATTTATGATATGAGAGTTAGAGGCAGAAGCCCTTCTTATATAGTGTTGAAAGTTTCTAAGGATAATTTTTGTGAATATTTGACGTTTATCATTTTATTTGGAGTTATCTCTCAAAATCTGAAATTATGTGAGTATGGTTGAGGGGTGAAGATACGGTGGTTATAAGGAAATATCTTGCAATATAAATATGGGTAAGATATGGTGGTACTTCATGAAGATTTACGTATACTACATAAAGGAAAGGTCAAAGCTAAAGTACAGTTTATAAAAGAGAATTGAGAGGGGTAGTCCATTGAGTGAATTGGGCTGGCAGCATTCTCCTCTTTAGGCTCCAAGGTTATTGCTCCCATTATGGATATAAAAGTTGATGGGCCGTGGAAGTTTAAATTGAGAGATCAGAAAGAGAAATAAGTATAAAAATATTGCAATTTGTCCACTTCAAGAATAAATTTTAGGGAACAAAATGCAAGGGGCATTTGTAGACAATTAAATTTTATTGCCTAATAAATAGAAATACAAAGGAAAATATATTAAATATTTATTAAATATTGATTTATAAAAGAATTTAAATAAATTAATTCCTGAAATAAGTAAATAAATAATTGATAATTAATAAAATTATTTGAGCCAAAATCAAGTCAAATGAGCTCAATTCAAGTAAGATAGGCTCAATTTAAGTCAAGTTGGCCTGATTCAAGTCAACAAGCCCAGGAAATAAATCCAGCAGGCCTGATTTAATTAAATAGGCCCAAGTTAAATCCAGCAGGCCTGATTAAATTAAATAGGCCAAAGTCAAATCCAGCAGGCTTGTTTAAATTAAATAGGCCCGTATTCAGTCCAGTAGGCTTAATTAAAGGAGAAAAGCTCAACATATCTTTTCAAGAAGAAAATATCTCACAAGTGATTTTTTTCTCTACCTATAAATAAATGTCTTCAGTTCTCATTCCAGATATTCTGAAACTCCTGAAAACCCGGAGAGCTCTGAAGAAACTTGGAATCTCTGAGAAGATCAAGTTATTCTTCAAGGATCAATCTAGAAACGACACTCAATCTGAGAGAAACGACACTCAATCTGAGATCAAGGTGCGGAATCCCTCAGATTCAACGTTTCTTCAAATCAAGTTCATCAAATTCATCCAGCAATATTCGTGAAATCAACGGTGTTCTACCAAATTGAACGGTATTCTTCGCGATAAATTTTCAAGTCAACGTTTGATCTGAACAAAGGCTCGACACCTCCGGATAAACATTTTAAAGCTTCAAGTCAAATCAGAGCTCGGACAAGTTTCATCAGAAGATCCGCCTAAAAAAGTTGATAAAGTCAACAAAAGTCAACTCAAGAAAGGAATCAGAGGTTAGCTAGAGACTGTTCACTTATATTCTCAAGTTCAATCCATCTCTGATTATCTTTGTAATTTCTTTTATGTTTATTATTTTAATAAATACAAAATTTATTGTTATATATATATATATATATATTAATCTAATGGAATAAAAAAGACATGCTGCTTCTCCATAACTGAAATTATTTGGTGTCAACGCCTTGTCATGTATACATGTTCAACTTTATTAGTTTGAAAAGATTATCTTTTGTTTAAATATAATTATTTATTTTTTATAAGAAAATAAGTATTATATATATATATATATATATATATATATATATATATCACTAAAGTAAGTACAAGGTGTATTATGATGTCTCTATAAAATAGTGATCCTTCAACTTTTTTAACATGTGTAGGTATTTAAAAAAGGTAATAAAAAAAGATGAGTGTGGTGGAATGAGGTTAATAATTTGGGATTATGATTGAACTTCTTGTCTTTTACTGGGGCGTCGTAGTTGCGGTATCATGAGATTTTGCTTCTCAACTTTTTCTTCATCCCAATTCTACGAGGCATTTTCATCGAACTCAACATCTCAACTGATGATTAGCTTCTTTGTCTTGAGACTATAGAGTCGATAGCCTTTGGACTGAGTGCTATATCCGAGAAATATGCATTTCTCGGTCTTCTCCTCCAACTTGTGTCTCTTCTCTTTTAGGATGTGCGCATAACAGATGCTCCCAAAAACTCTTAGATGTTTTGTTGATGGCTTCCATCAACTCCATGCTTCGATTGGTATTTTATTTTGTACCGCCTTTGTTGGACACCTATTCAGTAAGTAGAGTGCAGTATAGACAGCTTCTGCCCAGAATACCTTGGGCATGCCTTTTTCTGCTAGCATTATTCTTACCATCTCCATTACAGTTATGTTCTTTCTTTCTGAGACTCCGTTTTGTTCTGGAGCGTAGCCAACAGTTAGCTGATGGTTGACTCCTTCTTCTTCATAGAACTTGTTGAACTCCTTGGATGTATACTCTGTCCCTCTATCACTCTGTAGAACTTTGATTCTCTGATCACTTTGATTCTCCACTAGATTCTTGAATTTCTTAAAGATAGAGAAGACTTCTGATCTTTCTTTCATAAAGTACACCCAAGTCATTCTTGTATAGTCGTCAACGAAAAGAATAAAGTACCTATTTTTCTCGAACGTTGGCGTTCTCATTGGCCCGCATACGTTAGTGTGAACCAACTCCAAAGCTTTTTTAGCTCGCCATACTTGCACCGTTGGGAATGACTTCCTGTGTTGTTTGCCTTCCATGCATTTATCACATATATCTTCTTTTGGTTGGATCGGCGTAAGATCTTTCATCATATTCTTTTGTTGAAGTAGTTTTACCCCGTAGAAGTTGAAATGCCCAAACCTCCGATGCCATAGTCAGAATTGGCCTTCTTGGGCTTTTAGTGCTGTCTCCACATAGCTTCATTGAATTGGAAAATTCCTTTGATGCTGCATTTTTACTACAGCTATTACTTGATTTTTGTTTGTCTTATCATAGATGGTGCATGAGTCGCCTTTGAATACTAGAAAGCATCATTTCTCCATCATTTGACCCACGCTGAGTAGATTAGTGTGTAGTTTTGGTACTAATAGCACATCGTGGATCTACCGCGTACCTTTTTGTGTGTTGACAGCTATCATTCATTTTCCTTCAACTTCCACCAGGTCTCCATTGCCCAGCTTCACTTGAAATTTGACCGTTTTATCAATATTTTGAAAGATCTTCTCGTCTTCTGTCATGTGGTTACTGCACCCACTATCTACCACGTGTCATTCTTTACTTCTGATGCGGCATGGTTCGTATAGAAGAGATTATCTCTGCCTTCTTTTTCTTCGAAGTAGTTTGCCTGGTGACTTTTCTTGGAGCGACAATTTTTCTTCAAATGTCCAAATCTTCCACAACTTTTGCATTGTGGTTGACCTCGGTCCCAACAATCTTTTTCAAGATGATTGGTCCTCTTACAAACTCCACATGAGGGATATTTTTCTTTCCTATTATTATTTTCTCCAACTTTTCTCCCCCTAATTTTTAGAATTCTAAGATAGTATTTTTAGTTTAGACTGAAAAGCATTTTCTACATTTTCATCTTCACTTATGCTCAGTCTTTTCTCGTAAGCTTCTAATGAACCCAATGAATCTGGCACTGCTAATTTTTCTATATCTTTAGTCTCTTCTATAGTAGTGACTATTGGGTTGTATTTAGTAGGGAGAGATATTAAAATCTTTTCTACTATTTTCTTATCTGTAATATCTTCCACATAAGATTTTAGTTGATTTACTACTTCTCGTAATTGAGTGTAGTAATCTTTAATGATCTCAAATTTTTTTATTTTCATATTTACGAAATCTCTCCTAAGAGTTTGGAGTTTAAGATTTTGTACCTTGTCACTCCCTTGGTACTCCTCTTTTAGAATATTCCAGGCTTCCTTGGACGTCTTCGCTCCACTAATTCTCGAAAATAAAAACTCTGCCACAGCCATTTGTAGAATGTATAGAGCCAAATTGTCCTTCTCTGTGCTTCTGCCTAGTTTTTCTTTGTCTATTTTAGACAAAGATGATACATCTACGGGGGATAGTGTACCCCTTATCGACGATCTCACATAAGCCTTGAGACATAAATTATGTCTTCATTTTGATGGCCCAATAGTTGTAACCTTCGCTTGAGAATGTTGGAATTGGGATTTGGTGGGTATTGGTTAGAGAGGACATTTTTAGAGGTTTAGAAATAGTTTGGGTAGTATAGTGAAGGTTTTGGGTTGTATGATGTGGAAGCTTATTTTAACCCAGTTAATGAGCTAACCGGGATAGAATACCACTATTGATTTTTTATAAAATAGAATAGAAGAAAGATGAGTGGTGGAATGAGGATAATAATTTGGGATTATGATTGAACTTCTTGTCTTTGACTGGGGCGTCGTAGTTGCGGCATGATGAGATTTTGCTTCTTAACTTTTTCTTCATCCCAGTTCCACAAGGAATTTTCATTGAACTCAACATCTCGACTGATGATTAGCTTCTTTGTCTTGAGACCATAGAGCCGATAGCCTTTGGACTGAGTGCTAAATCCGAGAAATATGCACTTCTCGGTCTTTTCCTCCAACTTGTGTCTTCTCTTTTGGGATGTGCGCGTAACAAATGCTCCCAAAAACTCTTAGATGTTTTGCTGACTGCTTCCGCCCACTCCAGGCTTCGATTGGTGTTTTATTTTGCACCGCCTTTGTTTGACATCTATTCAGCAAGTAGACTGCAGTATAGACAGCTTTTGCCCAGAATACCTTGGGCATGCCTTTTTCTGCTAGCATTGTTCTTGCCATCTACATGATACAACCGTAAACACTTTAATTAAAAACTAATCTAATGGATTTAAAAAGTTATTCTACTACTCCATTGCTAAAATTATTTGGTGTCAATACCTTGTGTCATGTACACATTTTCAACTTTTTTAGTTCAATAAGGTTATCTTTTGTTTAAATATAATTAAATTCCTTGCGATCCACAAAGACCATGTAGTGCAATGCTACAAAATTATTCAAAAAAACTTTATATTTCTTGCTCCATGACAATCCAAGATGAGCTTGGAATTACTTACCATTGCAAACTACTTCGGAATTGAATTGATCAGGTAATATTTTATTTTTTGGGTGATGCAAATTATTGTAAAAGGGATGAAAACAAAAATGTAAAGATGATTGTGGAACAATGAGAATATAATTTTTTTATGTATCGGTATCCAATCTATAAATGGAATGATGGAGTATTTATTTATAAAAGCTAGATAAAATATGCTCCCCTGTGTTGGAACAAATACAATGTGTGCAATTTCATTTTTGTCTGTTTTACACAATAATGTGCACCACCAAATAATGGAGATACACCTTTAATTCAATAACATAATATTATATTTTATACTTTATTTATTATTTAAATAGACTATATTACTCCAAAAGTAATAAACAGAATTAGTAAAACAAAATGTATACAGTAAGGCAAATTATCAAATGCACCCACCTTCAGAAACTTATACACTTAATATTACTCTTAATAATATATTTAAGGTACAAAAGAGCAATATTATTCTTTGAAAAAAGAGTATCTGTCCAATGTCTGTTATATTAAATTCGTTATATTAAAGATCGTATACACCATTGCTTGAATACAACTTGTTGCATATAAGTACTACTCCCTCCGTCCAATAATTAGTTTCACCTTTCTTTTGTAGAAACTAATTATGAGATGGACGGAGTATTTTTCTTCATATTTGTAAGAATTAATTTTTTTCTCGATAATTCAAATTTGAATTTTATCTGCAATCGTCCGAGTTTTCTTAATAATTAAGTCACTTTTGTCCAATTTTCACAAAAAAATGAAATATTTCCTTAATTGAATTGCCATAATTAATTCATTCCTATCGCGTTTATTTCAATGTTCGATTGTTTACAAGCATTTTTATCATTAAGTATATAGAGTAGCTATTATTTATGAATAACAGCTACTCTCAGTACAGTATTTATAGCTTCAATTTCTAACTTTCAATTTATTTGTACTCAAAAGTTCAATAGCTTTTTCTAAATAAATACTCCCCCTTCAAAATAATATGAACAATTTCTATTTTTCTTACGTCCAAATATATTGTGCACAATTCAAAAATGACATCACTCAACTGTACTTCACAATATAATTTTATTTCAAAATTGTCATCATGAATAATTAACACACATAAAATACTTTATACGCTTTCAGTATTTAAAAAAAATTATATTGCCCTTAAAAAGTCAGTAAACGTAAAAAAGAAACCCCTTTCATAGTGTACGGGAAGGACGGAGTAATTAGCATATAATAGAATTTAGAAGAAAATGATTTTACTTACTAAAGAAAGTGAGAAAAATTATTTCTTAGTCATTAAATCACAATTGTATACACCTATTTTACCCCTACCTACATCACAATAAGGGTTCCTTAGCCAAGCCTATATATTTGAAGGCCTTAAAGCAGTTGACACTTACAATAATATTCACAGCCCAAAAGAAGAGAGAAACATTATTCTATGAATCTATAGAACATTTGAAGCTGAGAATTAACCAAAAAAAAAAGGTTGAAAATGGAAAGATATCGAAACTCAAACCACCATGTAAAGTATCAATACAAATACAGCAGAAGACCCAAATCTGTCGTAAATTTTCTCATCCAATTTTTAATTACTACGAATAATTAATGTCAAATGTACGTTTATTTTCTTGCTATGCGCACGTAGAAACACTTGGCCGATTTCACCATTCCTTGCTAGCTAATTGTTCGTTGCTCAACTTGTGAAGTAATAACTTCTCAAATATTTTTCAGATGATACTTAACTCTAGCTGTTTTTAATGTGTGTTAAAAATAAATCTACTAATTGAACATAAATCTACTATTTTTCAAGAACTAAAGCATCTGAAATTAAAGAGCTCTACATTAACAAGTCGTGGAAGAAAGGAGTTGAGGATTTAAAGAAGAGTTTATATTTATATTTCAAGGAAAAATTTTCATCTACTAATGATTTCAGATTAAAAGTTCAAGGGATCAGTGGCTTGAAGATTAGCAGAGCATTAAATACATATCTTATTGCTCCTTTTTCTAAAGAAGAATTGAAGATGGCGGTATGGGGATCAGGTCCAAATAAAAGCCCTGGTCCAGACGGGTTTAATTTTCAGTTCATACATTGTTTTTGGGATACTCTTGAAGAGGATTTTTTTAGAAGTTTGTCCGAGTTTCATACAAATGCTAGGCTTCCCAGAGGATCAAATCCTTCTTTCATTTGCCTCATTCCGAAGGTAAGAAATCCCAATGCTATACAGGATTTTAGACCCATATCACTTGTTGGGTGTCTTTACAAAACCATAGCAAAGGTGTTGGCGAATAGGTTTGCAAAAGTAATGGATGAGTGTATATCTTCAAACCAATTAGCATTCATCAGAAACAGAAGTATTATGGATAGCGTTCTTGCGGCTAATGAAACAGTGGAATAGGTAAGAAAAATGGTGGCAGTATGTTTATCTTTAAAATTGATTTTGAAAAAACTTATGATTCAGTGGATTTGGAATTTCTTTTGGATGTGCTGAATCTATTGGGGTTTGATACCAAATGGTGTACTTGGATAAAAGAATGCATAAAGTCAGCTACAGCCTCTGTGTTGATTAATAGGTGCCTAACAAAGGAATTCAAGATGGAGAAAAGTATTAGACAGGGAGACCCGATATCACCATTTCTGTTTGTATGTGCAGCTGAATGTTTGAGTTTGATGATGAGAAAAGCTTGCTCAGAAGGGTTGTTTTCACCTATTCGTGTGGGGGAGAAAGGGGTGGAAGTTTCTCACCTCCAATTTGCGAATGATACTATTTTTTTGGAGCAGCTACAGTAGAAAATATAATGGTTTTGAAAAGCATTTTGAGGATAATTGAGCTTTGGTCAGGACTGAGAATCAATTTTAACAAAAGCATTTTGGCAGGGGTTAATACGAGTTCTTTGTTATTAGAAGAAATGACAGCTTATCTCAATTGCAAGGTGGGTAGTCTCCCTCTTCCATACTTGGGCATGTCTATCGGGGCTAATTTTCGAAGAAAGAATACTTGGGCTCCAGTCATCTAGTAAAATCGAAAATAGTCTAAGTCGTTGGGAGAACAAATGGATATCTTTTGGAGGTCGGATAGTGCTTCTTAAAGAAGTTCTCGCAAACATGCCCACCTATTTCTTATCATATTCCAAAGCTTCGAGTGGCATCATCAGTAAAATAACCTCATTGCAAAGGAAATTTTTGTGGGGATGTGATGGAAAAAGGTCCAAAAAAATTCATTGGATCAATTGAGACATCATTTGCAAACCAAAAGAAAAAGGAGGTCTTGAGACAAGAATCATTAAGCTTTTCAACCTTGCTCTCTTGGGGAAATGGGCTTGGAGATTGCTATTAGGAGGCAAAGATTTGTGGGTGCAGGTACTTACATCAAAATATGGGGACTTTTTAAAGTGCATAGAAGAATGGAAGGAAAAAAAGAAGTGTTGCAGAGCTTGGTCTTCATGGTGGTATGATATAGTTTCCCTTTTTTGTGGTAATGATTGGTTTTTTAATGGATGTTCTAAATTTTGGTCTTCCAAATAGGTTGGTGGAAAATGCTTGAAGGATTTATATCCTAGATTATACCAGGTTGATTCAAATGTCCATTGTGCCATAGCGGATAGAGTTGAGTGGAGGGAGGGATTATTGATTGAAAAATGGAATTGGCGTAGGACTTTATTTTCTTGGGAAGATGAGCAAGCTGCAGATTTGATTTCCAAGGTGGAGAAATTTACTAGAATCACGGATGAACCTGACAGGTGGTCTTGGGATCACACTCCTTGTGGTCTTTACACGGTCAAATCAGCTTATAATATTCTTCAAAGCTCCAATTCAAACGATTATATCTTTCCAGAGATCAACCGAGTATGGTGCAACAAGATTCCTCTCAAAATTTCATCATTCTCATGGAAGGTTATTCAAGATAGAATTCCAACAAGAAATAATCTAAAAAAAAGAGGTGCGTTGAATCCTAATTTTTTGTCAGATTGCCCTTTATGTGATTCAGCACTTGAAGATATTAACCACCTCTTACTCAAATGTAAGATAGCTTCAGAGGTTTGGGAGAAGGTCTATGAATGGCTTGATTCAAAGCAAGCTTCTGGAAATTATGTATCTGATCATTTCTTATCGCATAGGAGTTTGGTTAAGCCAAATTATTCAAAACTTTGGCAATTATTTTGGCATGGTGTGATTTGGTATATATGGAAGGATAGAAATGACAAGGTGTTTAATGGAGTAGAAGCAGATTGCAACAGGATAGTTATGAGAATCAAAGTTATCACTTGGCTTTGGATTAAAGCATCGGAGAGTTGTAGATTTGAGAGTTCTTTTAGCGAATGGATTAGGGAGCCACTATTATGTATTGATTGATAACAAATTTTACATACGATTGTACGAGTTATTGAGCATATCTGATGCTCCATAACTCCTTTTAATTATAAATAAAACTTTTGTTTTTTCCAAAAAAAAAATTGAACATATATAATGATAATTAATAATCATCTAACATAGATATTCAGTTTTTTGTTTTTTTTTTTCATTTACATATATATATATTAGTAGGTTTTATGTTATTGTATCATATTTCTCAATCGAAAGACATACAAATATAATCAAGTTTTGTGTGATTCATGAATTATAAGTGATTTCTCCTAATTATTTTTGTAGTCGATCAAGCAATTACCTAACCACGAGTTTTAAAAACCCTGTAAGATGTATATTTTTTTTTAAAGAAATGCTAGAGCTCTAAAAAATTAAAAATAACAAAATAAAAATAACAAAATAAAAAAAGAAAAATTTTCTGAAGGGATGAAAATAGAATCAATCTTTAATAATTTTTGCGCATTGTTAGTATACTCTAATAAAATCAGTTACTCCTTTCAACAATTCTTGGTTAATTTAGGGTTTTTTGTTTTAATTTTATAAAAAAAAAAAAGTAAAACATTAACACTTCATATTTCAAATCAACACTTTCAAAGGTACATGGTATTATGCACATAATAACTCCCTAATCAACCAAACATATACTCCTCCAATTCAAAATAAATGCCGTTTTTTATTTATCTTATTTATTTAAATAAGTGTCTTCACGATTTTAAAATTGAGAGGAGTCATGATTTTCTTTAATTTGTAGTATTTACTTATAGTAAATTGAATTTATAATGAATTAACTATATTCATTTATTAATCAGAAATATTGCAAAAATGTGCAATATGTGTAATTCAGATTCAAAACTGCACCTAGAGAATTATCGTGCAATTATTGTGCAGTACTTTTTAATGAATTCCTTATTAATTCTTTTAATATATGTATTAATTCCCATTTATTCAGGTAGGTATAATTATCCAGGAGCCCCATATTGACCCATCCACCAATTCGGGTAGGCGATATCCGGATCAATACATGCCCGTTGCCAACGTGATACGGATCATGAGGCGTGTCCTCCCAACCATGCAAAAATTGCTGATGATGCCAAGGAGACTATTAAGGAGTGCGTCTCCGAATTCATTAGCTTCGTCACTACCGCGACTACCGCAAGACGGTCACCGCGGAGGACGTGCTCTCAGCTATGGCGTCGTTGGAATTCGACAAGCTCAATCACCCCCACCACCGCCGGTGACGAATTTCTTCATGAGTAGGTTGCAGGATGGAGGAGGAGGATGCTCTAGGGAGATGGACGAGTTTGATCCATTTAAGTAGAAGGAGTTCTCTTACATTTTTCCCATCTTCAACTCATATTATTATGTATTTTTTTTATACATAAATCAATAGAAAATGAAATCTTTAATGATTATTATATTGAATCAAAATTTGAAATTTTTACATATTAATTTACAAGCTACATTAATTTATATTTTTGACCTCTAATCATCATAATTTCTTGCTCGATAACTAATCATTCCGTTAAAAATCAATAATTATTTTTTTTATTAAGGAGAAACCAAAAGAAATTACATTAATTTTCAATTTTCATGCATGTTCATAAATCTAGATTTTGTTTTTTCATTCATACGAAAAACTTTATTTTTAATAAATTTTGATTTGGTTGGAAGAATATTTAATTTAATACAACGTAGAATTGAAAAATATAATTAAGAAGCAAGATGTATATAAGTAGCCAAAGGTTGAACCATTTCTGCACGACTTTCGCACGCTTCCCTAATCCCCAAACATGAAAATAATTTATGTCATTACATGAAAATATTTTATTTTAATATGAACAATTTCAAACACTCGTATTTTTAGCAATTAACCAACTTTCATTTGGCCAAATGTACGACAAATTAACCACAGTTCGCTTAATTTAGAGCCTGAGCAATTCGAGATTTGGCGCACTTCACATAATACCCTTTATGGTAAATAAATTATAAAATAAATTATGCAAAATTGCAGTTCGCGTGACTATATCAATTTCGAATAAAAAAAAGAAAATTGTTATCTGACTAATTAAACTTTATTTAATTTAGGATAATAATATTTTTAACTAATAAATAGTAAAGTATATGTAAGGTGAAATTAGATTTTTTTTAAAAATTTTTTATAAGAAAATATAAGCATTTTATTATATGTATATATAATATCACTAAAGTAAAAACAAGGTGTATTATGGTGCCAATAAATCCTTCACTTTTTTAACATGATACAATCGTAAGCACTCTAAAAAAACTAATACTTCCATCCCGTTAAGACGTACACGTTTACTTTTTGCACGTAAATTAAGAGATATAATATTTTAATGTAATGTGAGATAAGAGAAATAATAATTTAATGTAAAGTGAGTAGATATATTTAATTTGATAACATTATTGTATTAGTTTGTTTAACTATGTAATGTTACTTTGTATTTTTATTTAATTTAGATTTTAATTGTGCTGTATTGTTATATAATGCGAGAGCTACTTGATTATATTTTGAAATTATTTTTATATATTTATGAATCTTATAATATGTTGCCCTAATAATTTCTTTTAAAAAAATTTTAAATACTAAATTCAGGTCATATATATGTTGAACAAGGTAGGTTGGAATTTTACAAATAGCATAGGTCGTACATTAACTATTTGCAATATTTTTTTAGCTGTTTATCCGCGATTTATCACGTACCCAATGAACAATATCCACACTCTACCCGATGATACATTTAAAGGTAATAAGGTAGGGTAGATGTAGCAAAAATAGTATAGGGGATAATATGTGAATTAGACATACCCATATCCTACCTTATCTGTTTACACCTGCATATATAATGGATTTGGAAAACCATTCCACTAGTGCATGCACTGCCACAGAACTTCATATTTCCGGTTCCATGATAATGCGTTGGAATTGCCTACCATTAATTAGAAGTTTGCATACCACTTTGGAGTTGAATTTAGGTTTTTTTTTTAAATGCAAATTATTGTAAAATGGATGAAAAAGAAAATGTGTAGATGATTGAATAATGGTGAGAATATAATTTTTTTATGCTCCCCTGTATTGGAAAATATACAATGTATGCACTTTTCATTTTTGTGTGTTTTACACAATAATGTGCACCATCAAATAACGGAGGTACACCTTTAATTCAATAACATAATACTATACTTAATTATAACATAATACTATACTTAATTTTATTATCTAAATAGACTACGTTACTCTAAAAGTAATAAACAAAATTAGTAAAAAGAAAGAAAAATATGTATACAGTACAGTAACGATATGCACATCTTTGAGTACGGATGGAGTATTAAATATCATCCACATCCCCTTAATCGAAAAGCAGAATTGCAAATTGCATTAATTATTGTTACATTATAAATAGTATAGCATGGTTGAGAATGAAATTTGTACAATTAATTATTTCTTTCACGCACAAAAATGCAATTATCTTAAAATTATTTGATTTGAGGTAAAACTCAGATAGGCCAAGAACGATGAAGATGCAAAAGAAACAGTTTTGAAAAAATTCGTCCTCAACTATGTCGGACTTATACCCTGTCTCTGGTCCCGGTATAATGCCAGTGGTCTAACTCGCACGGGCAGTTCAATTGGTCATAGAGATGACATCTTGTATTAATGACTAAGGATCGAATCTTACTGTCCCAATATGGAAGCAACCTCTAAAAATGATGGGCTTACCAATCTGTCGGGTCGGGTATCGGGGCGCCTGAAGTGGGTGATTTCATCTTTTTGTACCGATGCCAGCGGCCTCGATTTCCTATTCCACTCTAGTGTTTCATCTCATATTACATATTGTTGGATAAAACGAGAAATTCATAAATTCTTGTCTCACTCCTACAAGTCACTAATTAATTAAGGAATGGAATGGGGGATGAAACACAAAGATGAAATAGGAAACCCAAGTGATAATGCCAGCTAAACTTATGCTTATTTTTAAATTGGGTAAATATATGTTTGGGCTTCTGATATCTCATGCTTAGGATTGTTAAACGAGACGAGCGAACCTCGGTACTGCATAGTAGAGCTCAACTCAATTCACTAACGAGCGAGCTCGACTCGATTTAAAATACTCACTCGAGCTCGGGTCGGCTCATTAAGTAAATCGAGTTGAGCTTTTGAGCCTAATTGATCCTGTTTTTAGTTAATATATTTTATATTTATTGTTATATTTAATTATTAATATTATTAATTATTATTATTATTATTATTATTATTATTTGAGTCTTGTCGAGCTGAACCCATACTAGACAAATTTGAATAGTTACGAGTCGAGTTCGCTCATACATGCTGCTTCGAGTATCATCACATGCTTTGCTTTTGTATGAGTGACGTACTGACATCTAAAGAAAGAAATTTAAATCTAAAATAAAAATTAAACCCTAATTAATGGTAAGAGTCCCTCAGTCCAGTATTTAATTTATATTTATAATTAATAGCATAAAAAATAGAGTTACTCCCTTTTGAGATGGGTTTTTTGTGAGACGTTAGTGAGACGGGTCGACTCATTATTAAAGTATCCTTATTATATAGTTAAAATATGTTTATTTGTAGTTAAAGTATATCAATAGTGAATCATATTATAACACCATAAAATCATACTTAAATTCATTATTCATTATACTTTAGAAAACATATTTTAATAATAATTAAACATACTTTATCAATATAGTAGACATACTTTAACCAGTCTCACAAACCGTCTCATAAAATTAAAGTCTCACAAGAGACTTTGTCTAAAAAATATAATCCGTTAAAGTGAAATCTATCTTTTTGGTATTTGCTATTATTAATAATTAAATAAATAAAAACTTGTATCATAACATCTAATGTAAAGAGTTATAACATATGAATAAAAAATACTACTAAAATTAATGAGAAGTGATAGTAGTATAGTGAATTATTTCATAAAAAATTTATAATACAAATTAAAAGTGATATCTAAAATGAAATTATTATAATTTATTTAATAAAAATAATAACTATATTTAAAATAAAATTGAAAACGTAAAATAATATTACGGTCACGCAAATGTACGTTGCCCATAAATAAATTTTTACATGTATGTTTTAAGACGAGAAAATATAGGTCATATAAATAAAGTGAAATCATATTCAATCATGAGTGAGGCTTGCGTGCGTCCGGGCATACGGGAACATATTTCGTGCGCCTTTAGAAATTTAATATTATGGGTAAAGGTACATTGCTTTGGTCTAAAGGGTATACACTTTAATGATAAAAGGTATACCATTTTGTTTATACACTTTTCATTAATATTTTTTTTCTTTAGAAAATAAAGGGTACATATTTTTATACTAAAGGGTATACAATTTGATACAAAATTCTAAAGGTGCACGGAGTGTTGTTCATGCGACCAGATACACACAATAATTTTCTTTAGAAAATAAAGGGTTCACATCTGTATACTAAAGGGTATACAATTTAATACAAAATTCTAAAGGCGCACAGAATGTGGTTCGTGCGCCCGGGTGCACAGGAGTTTTTGCCTTCAATCATTACACTATTTTACTTTATAAAATTTGGTTATTTTTCAAATTAATTTTAGTTATTTTTTTTCAAATTAATTTAATTCTTTCCGTACGTAAATTCAAAAAAATTGGCACAAAGTGCCAAAAATTTTGGTGTTCCTGATTCCAAATGCAGGCTTATATCTATATATTTTTGTAAATTTTAAACTTTTACTATTTACTTTATTAATTTTAATCTTTTTAATTCCACATCATTTTTACTTGAAAATTCCTAAAAATATATGTCAACATTTTAAAAAATTTAACAATTATTTTATATTTAAAATAATATTTACCATTAAAAACAAAGAGACTTTGAAAAGTTAATTAAAAATTAGGAAAATTTAATAAAATAGATAAAATTTATACATATATATAAAAGCAAACCTAAACTTTCTCCCACCACATTCTTGGCACTTTCTACTTTATTTCACTTCCCGTACAGAAAGGATAAAAAAAATTAATAAAAATGGCAAAAACTAAATAAAAATAACTAAAAATGTATTAATCTTGACATAGTATGTTGTGATACGATATTTATGTGAAAAAGATGACGTGACGTGTAAAAATATGATTATTTTATAGAAAAAATATATTTATTGATAATTAAAGTATATTTATTTAAAGTATGATAAATGATGCATTAAAATTAGGAATGCACCCCGCCGGTTTCGATTCCGGAAAATTAAAAATTGGAATCAAACTGATCTTAGGGCGGTTCCAGTTTCAGTGGAATCGTCGGATCCCGATTCCACTTCAAAACCGTGTTTAAAAAAAAGAAAATCATCGATTTAGAATCGGAATTGGCGGTTTTGATTTCATGAAATGAGAAACCAGAACCCAATTGAAATATATTCGATTTCAATCCCATTTTGCTCGATTCTGATTTCAGTTTGAACCTCCAGTTCCGAATAAAAAGTGCATGTCTAATTAAAATATGATTCACTACCAACATATTTTAATTACGAATAAACATATTTTTCTCAATTACATAATGAATTGGTCTCTTGTGCCCCCAGATGCACAAGGTGTTAAAGGTACAACATTTTGTTTTAAAATATATACTACACTTTAATTAATAAGGGTATAATATTTTGTTCTAAAGGGTATACACTTACATAAATAAAATATTTTTTAGGAAATAAAAGGTGCACGTCCTTATACTAAAGAGTATATCATTTAATACTAAAGGGTATTTAAGCGCACAATGTCTCATACACACAAGTTTTAGCCTTATATAGTAATCATATTTAAATAATTGATCAAACCGTTTCATAACCCATCTTATATATTCGCATCTCATGTGGAGAGTTTACAATTACTCTTATATAAGTATGTACTAATTAAGACATGGCAATTAATTAACATTGGAAATATAAGATGACACTCCATCCACGTGAATTCAAAACTAACTGCCATATTGCAATGCCTCTCACGATTACAAATATTTGAAAACCCTGCTTAAGTTGGTGGCCTCATTTATGACACACCTCTATAAATATGTCTGAAATTAACATGTCACTCCCATAATTCAAAGCTGCAATATTAGACATATATAGTTGATTAGTTTGAAGATGGAAAGAGGGGAAGCTTCTCACTCACACAATACAGATACCATAAACTCGGGTATATTCATATCATCATGCATAAAATTATACTATATGCTTTCTTCAACTATTTTAATTAGTTTTCATGCATGTTTAGAATCTTCTCTTTCATACAATAATAATTAAATGACACACGAGACATAAATGTATAGAAATGGCACAGAGATTCTATATCATGATTATGTTATATTTTCATCGCATTTCACGCTTCAATATTTATAGCCATCCTTTGCTCATACACTTGCATGAAATGTTCATTCAGTATATAAATTCATGTTTAACTTGATTATTCTTATTTCTTTACTTAAAAAAAAGGGATTATTCTGTGGTGAGGAGGATCTAGGGTTTATAGGTTTTTTTTTTTAAATTATTTTACTTTGATTAAAAACAGTTATTGATAAGTCCTTTTATATGATTAATGATTCATATATAGTATTAACTAAGTGGACACGACATACTTCGCGAAATTTACAATCAATACTCATTAGTGTTAGTTTTTGTAAATCGGATTTATATCATAAATCCTTATAAAACATTTGGTTCCCTTTAATTTAAACACCCTAACAATACATAGGGTATATGGGATTGGAGGAGGAGCCACATGTTCTACACCGTGAACCTGATTTATACAAGTGTTTGTGTACTCGTTAATGTCTCTAATCAAATTAATCATGATCTCATTACAATTATCAAAACCAATTTTTTTACATATGTACTCCATGAACAATGTTCATGTGTGTTCTTTCTATTTTCATTCATCCACAATAAGATGTATAGTATGATCCTAAAAAAAAGGAAATATACAATTAATTCAATATTTTAATTTTATAAATTACACAGTTATACTTTATTTATTATATAAAAAAACTAAATTACCCTAAAAAAAAAAATCAATAAAGTGAATACGGTAATGGGCTCAAAAGAGACATTGATTATAAAGATTGGGTTGTAGATCCTTGTAATTGTTTAGAAGAATTTAATATTGTTATTACTGGTATGTTTGTAGTTATGATCTGAATCACCATTTTGTTGATACATTGTAAACTTATTCTTTTTGAAAGAGCAAGATTCATTCCCTAATGAAATATAATTCCTTTTTAAGTAAAAAATAAAAATAGATGGGGTTTACAATCATGGTTCTAAATGTACTCTATCTCAAACATACTTATTTCCACTTTTTATTATACATTTTTGAAAGTTTTTTTTTCAAGGGTCTCGCATTTACAAACTACTACTCCAAATTTTTTTACAAAATACAACTTACGATATCTTTTATTTAAAAGAAGGTACATTATATATATATATATATATATATATATATATATATATATATATATATATATATATATATATATATATATATATATATATTATTTATATTTCATTTGAATATCTTCTCTATAGCATATTTTTCTTTGATGGAGACTGTCTGCATGTGAACATTAAGTACATTTGCAAATTTTTATTTAGTACGTTAGCTATCGTACAAAAGGCTATTGTCTAATCACCAAAATTTAGTTAATTAATAAGTTTGAGCCAAACAGTAATTGAATTTTTGGCTTAATTAGCATGATTTATTATAGAAATAATTTAAATTTATTTCTTATAGAGAAATTGAAAATATATACTCGTATTATAAAATAATGACTTGGTCAAAGTTTTCAAAGATTGACGGATTTGCAAATTATCCCAAATCAAGTTGACGTTAATAGCCCTTTGAAAATGCAAAAACTTCTTTACTTATGCAGGCTTACATTTATACATTCTACTCGTCATATTTTATTTTACTATCCTTATCCTTATCCTTATATATAGAAGTTGAATATAGAACTGTCTTTCATACATTATTAATAAAATTAATATAGATATAGTTGCATGGCAAAAACTTGTGTGTCCCGTGGACACACCGTGCCCCAAGGGGAACACAATCTTCCCCGCTATACTCTATTTAATCGTATGTATTGTTAGGGATTTAAATTATAAAGGGGCACGGTGTTTTGGGTCACAAGACCTCATGCAACTTGCACTGGTACATGATATTAACATAATTATATTGTTTTATAAACATAATATGCAATTAAGTTAATAATAAGAGTAGTGCTAGGTGCATGCAATCGCTTGTACAGTACGCTTTTGTAAAAGGTTACTTTATAAAATATACTACCTTCGTCTCATTGAAAGTGGGCGATTTCTTTGTAAATTACAAAGGAAACGCCCACCTTTCAATTGGACGGAGGGAGTACTTAGGATTACTTTATTTCATCGAGGTAATTAACAATAGTAATATTGCTTGATCTTTGCATTAAAGAATAATTCTTCATTCTTAAATAAAAAAAAAAAAAACTTTTCATTGTATTTAAGAGTACAGTTCACTGTGATATTGATTACACACTAGCTAGTTTTTAGTAATATACGAGTAATAAATATATTAAAAAGATGATAATATAAATTACCCGGCCTCTATACACTAAAAAAACTGCTTTTTACTAATGAAATATATAAAAATCTTAATTCCATTGTTAAATTGATTTACCAATAGATTAGCAACGGAATCTGTTGGTAAATTTTTAACAACGAAAAATCAATTCTGTTAGTAATCCGTTGCTAAAAATTTCATAGGTAATTTATATAAAGATGTCTATAAAACAACATTGTATGTCTTATTACATTAGTGTTCTATCTCTAGTTACATGTGTTGAATGAGTGACCCTCTAGCCAGAGTAAGGAAAATCTAAATATTTCCTCTCAGGGATAATTTTCGTAGTATACATATTTTACGTGTCAATGTAACACTAAAATATTATTGAAAATCGATATACAATTAACAAGCTCTTAATGAAAATAGGGTGGTCAAAACGTTAGTTATGAAGCATGTGTTCATAATGTATTTCAGGCATGGTGATGCAAGATTCCAGCCCGAACCCGCAACAAAATTTCAGGCGAAGTCCGGATCAATATGTGCCAATGGCAAATGTGATTCGGATCATGCGTCGTGCCCTCCCGTCCCATGCGAGGATTGCAGACGACGCAAAAGAAACGGGGCAAGAATGCGTGAGCGAGTTCATCAGCTTCATCACCAACGAGGCCAACGACAAGTGCCACGGTGAGTGTCGAAAAACGGTCAATGCGGACGATATCATTTCCGCTATGGGAAAACTCGGGTTCGACAATTATGTCGAACCTCTCACTGATTTCTTGAGCAAGTATCGTGCTCAAGACCCCTGAGCGTGTATATCAAAGCATGCTAGCTATAAACACCAAAATTTTAGCTGAATACATTTACTCATAAATTTTGCATGTATATTACTCATATGCAATTTGAATGGATTAACAAAAAGTTGAGCATTAATGTTACGGCCTATCATTATTTTAATGAAATTGTGTGTAAAATTAGCGAAGCAATATTAAACAGGCAAACTTTTACATTTGGCTGATATTCAAAATTTGAAAGGATTAGTTTAGGAGAAACGCTTGAAATCGTTTAGGGGAAGAGTTGCGTGAGACGAATAAGAAATTATAATATTTTTAATAAAAGTTAATACTTAAATTAGTGAAAAGTGATAGTGATACAGTAAAATTCATAGTATAAATAAAAATTGAGGTAATTTCTTAGGTGACTCGTTGTCACTTTGATCCCCATTTTTCAGTTGCAATTGGTGCAGGTGTGTAAGGGTGTAATATTTTATTTTAAAGAGGGTATACACGGTATAATTTTTTCAATGAAAAGATTGACTGAAGATGAATAATATAAATGTTTGATTAAAAATAATATTTTTTTATAGAAAATAAAGGGTACACTATCCTATACTAATTTATACTCAAGGGTACCACTTAAGAAAAAATCAGGAATTATTAACCTAACAAAAAAATATATGAATTTTGAGATATATTAACCTATCTATAAGTAAATTAAAAATAAAAATAAATAATCATCACATTTAATAGAGAGGTAGTCATGTATAATTGAGCATATAATATAACGTCATAGTATAACATGTATTTGAGAAGTGCCTCCTTCCATTTTGCTTTGGTTTTTAATCACCATGGTATCAGCTCGTACAATAAGAAAACTCAAAATTTCCTGTTTTCTTTGGTTTTCAATCATTGTGCCTAAATTTAAGATAATGATACAGATAGAACCACTCCGAATATGGATCATAAGTCGAAGCATATTCTTTGGTACTATCAATTACAATCAATTCTGAAGAACGAGAGGAAAACTTCATAATTTGTTGTTTTATTATATTGAAAGTTTAAATAATATCTCTAAATTTAATAATATAATAATATCAATATTTATGATTTACTATTACAACAATTTAATCACTACATATACTTTTTGTACGGAGATTAAGAGATACTATCTCCGTCTCGGGTAAAAGTTCTCATATGTTGGGCCTTTTATGAGCATTTTACTAAAATGAAAAATGAAGACCTTTAAATGGGACGTCCAATATAGGGAGCGGAGGAGTATAATATTTTAATGTATAGTGAATTGAGAGAAATAATATTTAATGTAAGATGAATAATTGTATTAGTATTATGTTACATTGCTCCTCCCCCAGCGACGCTGTTCGTGATAGGCTTAGCTTTAAGCTGCTATCGTTCAGTTCGAATAAGTCAAGGGATTCTTCCTGAACAAATCCCAGCGTCATAATCCGGTGCTCAGATCAGATGCACAAAACAAATAAGTTGCACCAATATTCTCACTATAAATGACCGGTAGGGTCTTCTCGTAAAGACCAAACACGTATGGCTTTTGAGTTCAATTGCTTTTTGACGTGATTCGATCACACAATACCTCACAATCTCTCAAGAAATACACACACACTCTTTGATATGAAAATGAAAAGAAAGTAAAATTTGCATAAAGATGTATAGTGGTTCGGTTATGAATAACCTACATCCACTTTGGGGAGAAGAAACTTTATTATTGATGATTCAATACACCTAAGAACAGATTGAATCGAAAAGAATAAGCAAAAGAATGAACTTGCTGTGAAACTGTGAAATTTTCTAAGTGTTGAACTCTCTCTCAACAAGGTGACTTCGAGCCCCTTATATCATGCTACTCCTTCAACCTTTTGATCTGGTTAAACCTCCACTTGATAGCCCTCACTTAGTAGATGAGATGCAGCCACCTAGCCGGTTTCATGTAGCTTGATAAACTGCTCTTAAACCGCCTCAAAGTCGGCTGATCATAACTGCCAAAAACTGTCAGTTATAGCAGTTATATTTGTTGAGTTAGTTTCAATCGTTTCTTTAAGCTTCCAGCTGCCATGCAACACGTTATAATCATTCTTCAGTCTCCAATGATCATTATCCACGTATGTATCAGCTTATCCAAGTGATAGACAAAGCTAAACACTTCATTGAACACTATCTACTTCGATTCGACCTCGATTCGAGTGAATGATCAGGTCGAATCAATGTTGTCGTGGTCGAATCCACCTCCCAGTAAACTGATTCGACCATGGTTCGACCTCCCTATCAGGTCGAATCCACAGATTATGGTCGAATCCTCCTTCAAATGAGTTGGTTCGACTTTGATTCGATCAATCTCAACACATCAAATCCATCCGTCCAGGTCGAATCACTTCATGCATGCATCTATTATCATCAATCTCCACCTTAGATGTATGCATGAACATCTTCATCTCTTCTCCCCACCTTTGCTGCCTTTAAGGAGCAGCAACCTCTATGTCTCCACACATTCCAATCAAAGTCTTGCACAGCTCAAACTTTGCAGCTGGCAATGCTTTAGTAAGTGAATCAGCTGGATTCACAGCTGTGTCAATCTTCCTCACTTCTACAATTCCACTGTCCACCATGTCTCTTGCAAAGTACAGCTTTACATCAATGTGTTTGGTCCTCTCATGATATCCCTGATACTTAGCTAAGTGTATTGCACTTTGATTATCACAATACACCACCACAGTATCTTAATATTCTCCCAATTCTTTCAGTAAACCAACAAGCCATACTCCTTCCTTGATTGCTTCTGTTAATGCAATGAATTCAGCCTCTGTAATTGATAGAGCTACTACAGACTGATGGCTTGCTTTCCAACTTACTGAAGTACCAAACATATTGAACACATATCCTGTAAGAGACTTTCTAGAATCCAGATTTGCTGCAAAATCAGCATCAACAAAACCAGTGACAACTTCTGATTTTGCTTCCCTTCTCTGAAATTTTAAACAAACAGATTCAGTCCCATTTACATACTTTAATGCCCATTTGACTGCTTCCCAATGCTGCTTCCCTGGACAACTTAAAAACCTACTAATCAAGCTCATTACATAAGCAAGATCAGGCCTACTACACACCATAGCATACATAAGACTGCCCACTGAACTTGCATATGGTATCCTGCTCATTTCAGCTATCTCAATGCCTGATTTTGCTCCATTAAGCAGTGACAGACTCAATCCTTGCTTGACAGGTGTTGTGACAACTTTACACTGATCCATATTGTACCTCTTGAGTACTTTAACAAGATAGGATTTCTGTTTCAATACAAGTGTTCCAGCTGATCTGTCTCTGCTTATTTCCATCCCTAAGATCATCTTAGCTTCACCAAGGTCCTTCATCTCAAATTCAGACTTGAGAACTTCCTTTACTTCATCAATCCCTTGAATACTCTTACAAGCTACCAAAATATCATCCACATAGAGAAGTAGGTAAGTGTAACAGTTGTTTTCTTCCTTGATGTATACACAACTGTCATAATGGCTTCTCTGAAATCCATTGGCAACAATGTACTCATCAAACCTTAAGTACCACTGCCTTGGACTTTGTTTAAGTCCATATAAAGACTTGAGTAATAAACAAGCCTTTAAATCAGCTCTCTCAACTGTAACACCTTCTGGTATCTTCATATAGATGCTCTCCTCCAACTTCCCATGTAGAAATGCAGTAGTTACATCCATCTGATGAAGCTCAAGATCATACTGAGTCACCAGTGCTAGAAGTATTCTTATTGAACAATGTTTAACCACAGGTGAGAAGATCTTATTGTAATCTACTCCTTCTTTCTGTGAAAAAACCCTAGCAACTAGTCTAGCCTTATATCTAACTCCACCTTCAGCTGCAAGTGCTGGTTTTCTCTTAAAAATCCACTTACATCCAACTAGCTTCTGAGATTTTGGCTTGTCAACAATTCTCCACGTCCCATTCTTATTTAGAGATAATAATTCTTCTTTCATGGCTATAAGCCACTTATTACTGTCTTGACTAGCCAATGCCTCAGTATAGTTTCTTGGTTCATAAGCTTCAACATCAACAGCTGTATATAGAGCAAAAGACACTATATCAGCCTGTACATACCTTGCAGGTGGTACTATAGTCCTCTTCTGTCTATCTCTTGCAAGTTGATAGGTATTAGGTTGTTCTTTAACCCTTAACACTTCATCTGTATCTCTGTTAGTGGAGCTCTCTTCACTTTCTCTTGATCTGTCCATATCTTGAGGCTCCACCTCAAGCTCAGACTCTCTTCTTTGATCATTCTTGATCAATGGCATCTTATCTTCAACAAAGATAATATCTCTACTGACCATGAGCCTGTTCTCATCATAACACCACAGTTTGTAACCCTTTACTCCCTTAGGATAACCTATCATAACACATTTGAGTGTTCTAGGTTCCAACTTATCTTGTTTAACATGTGCATAAGCTTGGCAACCTATAACTCTAAGGTATGAGTAATTAGGGACCTTACCAGACCATACTTCCTCTGGAGTTTTGAAGTTTAAAGCTGTTGAAGGACACAAGTTGATTAGATAAGCTGCAGTTGCAACTAACTCCCCCCAAAACACCTTGCTCAATCCTGTACTGCTCAACATACATCTGACCCTTTGCAAAAGTGTCTGATTCATCCTCTCTGCAATGCCATTTTGTTGAGGAGTACCAGGGACAGTTTTGTGTCTCTTAATCCCCTTTTCCTTGCAATATGAATTGAACTCTTCAGATACAAATTCCAATCCATTGTCTGTCCTTAAATACTTCAAACTACTCCCTGTGATGTTCTCAGTCTCTGTCAACTAGCCTTTGAAGGTTGTGAATGCTTCATCCTTTGATTTCAGAACATATACCCATAACTTCCTTGAGTAATCATCAAATATGGTCATCATGTATCTCCCTCCATCTCTGGTTACAGTTCTTGATGGTCCCCAGAGATCTGAATGAACATAATCTATTCTAGCTTTGGTTGTATGTTCTGAATTATCAAACTTAAGTCTCTTGGACTTACCAAGAATGCAATGCTCACACTGTCTGATCTTATCACCTTCACTGAACTTGATCAGCTGTTGTTTTGCCAATTCTTGCATTCCTCTTTCACTAACTGTTGGATTGTATACTAAAAGTCTAGCTTTAGTATGAACTATGTCATAACAATATTTGAAATGAGAATCATTGATCAAATGATTGCATCTTATAATTTATTTTATATGCATGATGCAATAGTCCATTTACTTTATACTGTAGATAATATGTTGTGCGACAACACGCAGAAGATCATATTATCGGTTTCCTTATAAAGTATAAACAGATGCTCACAACTGAGATAGACGGGTACTCTCTATCGGTATGGTTGTAGTGTGGTTTGATATTAGCTTGTCTTGGCTATAGAATCACATTAGTGCACTTGTGTGTATTGAGCAGGACCGCCTGAGATCGTTCTTCTTATACTGACTATATAGTAGAACTTGATCTCTGTTATTATAGAAGTTCGTGCTCTTAATCCCTATACAATAACCTCGACACGTAGGGCAGTATGTATTTCTTTGATTCATCAATGGGTGAGATTTATAAGTATTAAATCAATATACTCGGTGAGTTGGGAAGTAGTGTTGTCTCTATGGTGTGCTGTTGATTGTAGAAGGAATCCATGTCCGACATAGGTTGATGATGTCCCCTTGAGGAGCTCATAAGGTTTATCATGTAAATCTTGCAAGTGGATTAATTTCCGGCATGATAATAAGGTTGAGTGGTACTACTCTCGGATGAGATATTAATTAATTTGAGTTGTCAGTAACTTAATTAATTAATGGGCATTGTATATCTTAAACATGTGGAGACTGTCGGGCTTATAATAAGAAGGAGCCCAGAACATAATTTTGGGATTGGACGGGTAGTGCAGTAATAATATTTTAGTGGACTATATTATTATTATTGGATTTAATTAAAAGCTTTGGGCTAAGCTTGGTTAATTAAATTCAATTGAGGCCCAGCCCAATTTCTCCTCCTGGTCCCTGCTGTAGCCCAACTATATAAGTCATCTCAGCTCCTGTTAACCCTAAGTCAGTGTCTCATTTGACAGTTAGAAAGAACAGGAGCAGATTGAGAGAATCCTGCGGATTGTTGCCCACACAACAGCAGGATTCGACTTGGGACATACAGCAGAAGATCAAGAGGTAGTTCTCTGCAATGATCATCCTCTACATCGACCCAGAAGTACGGTAAACATTATTTTTGCTTCCGCTGATTTATTTGCTTGTTTATCCTAACGGATCACGTTGAACCGCACGATCCAATTGCCAACAATTGGTATCAGAGCGTTGGTTTCGTGGTGAGACGTTGGTTAGGGTGATAGGGGTTTTCTCAACACACAAATTAATCCTCAAGTATAAGGATATCAATTGTAGTCGCGAAGATGACCAAGTTACAATATCGAACCCACAGGACGGATAAATATCAATTTTGTATTCCTCTAGTATATTTTAGACTATGTTTGGTAGTTGAATAGGTTTAATGGATAATAATTTCTAATCGAAATAACAAAAAGAAATAGCACGAGTAGAGAAAAGTGAGTTGTGATCAATAAGAATAATAGGTAGTTCGTCGGGTCATCCAGTTTCCCTAGCAATTCGTATTTTCATGTGATGATGTCCGACTCTGCCCTGTGGTTTGTGGACGCATCACTAGACCATGCAAGTTCACTTTATAGACACAAGTAAATATGCGCTTGACACGTGTGAATAACATCGGAGCAAGAGATATGCTTCACCCCCCTTTCTAGGTACTATCATAATCAATTATCTTCTACGTCTAGAATCTAACCCGATTTGATCTCCCTTTTTAGGTACTATAAAATTATACTCTTCATCCTATTCATCAACCAGAATTTAATTCAATTCATGAATATTCATATAAGACAATTCTAATAATACTTCGGAATCCCTTCACTTAGAATTATAACAATAAACCCTGCTCAGTAGTGAACGCACTCAATCAATAACCATGTTATGTATTCAGACTCTACAGAACGATCATTGATGCACAAAACGACTATGAGTATGGATTAAATATACAATCTTATTTAAAATAAACCACAGGTAGTGTTGTACGGAGTTTTACACACGAAACACGAATTACATCATGAAACTTTCATAACCCTAGAACTACCAAGGTGGTTCTAGCCCATGATTGATCTAAGAACAATCATGGTTAGATTGATCATTCTTACTTGAACCTTCAGCGAACCTCTGTCACAGCCCTCCGGATGGATCACCACCTCTACTCTTGTCTCTCTTACGATTGACGATCAAAAGCTCCCTTTATTCTCTGTATGAGCCTCCTTTTATACTTGTAATCACATCTCTAGGGCTTGGAATGGGCTTTCTAAGTGATCTCACGCGTTTCGGCCTTGAAAATCCGGATAAGGTAAGTTCTCGCACACAGGTTCGACCACGTCAAATAGGTCGAACCCCTGGCCACAGGTCGAACCCCAGGTCGAACCTCACTACTGGAAGAATTCTGCACAGGTTCGACCTTCTGGACAGGTCGAACCACTTAGGCCTTGGTCGAACCCCAGGTCGAACCTCAGCACTGGACAACTCCCGCTCCCTATTCGACCAACTGGTAAGTCGAACCCAAATGTCGTGGTCGAATTCTCTTTCTTGCAAACTGGTTCGACCATGGTTCGACCTGATGGCCAGGTCGAACCAGTCGAGTCGTGGTCGAATCCATCTCTACACGTTCAGCAACGTTGGTTCGACCTGCTGGAGAGGTCGAACCCTCCTCCAGCCAGGTCGAACCCGCCTAATTCTTGGGCGGTTCGCGTGGCTTCGACTCCGTCTCTTCGATTCTTGGCTCTTTCACTCCGTTTTTGCTAAGAAAACACTCAAATAGCTCCACTAACACCTGATTCATGCTAATTCACAATATATATAGGTTTTCCACCTATTTCCACATCAAAACTCTCCAAAACTAGCACAAAACATAGCGCCAAACTTGTGAATTTACACACTCATCAAACCCCCAAACTTACATGTTGCTCGTCCCGAGGCAACCAATTTAAATCACAGGAGTCGTGTATAATTCAACAAGATCTAGTACAACACATATTACACATGCCACTTCATTGAATCAAATAAGAATTACTTGCATCAAATATGTCACTCATGTAAAATCAATCCAATCACACACCATTCGGAGTACTAAGTAATCTCACTGACAAGATAAGTCTTTACTCTCTTTCGCTCGTGCGTGAGGCACTATAGGCTAGTATAACACTCATATCAATTCATATTCACGCGTAACCATAAGCTTGGCAAAGGTCTCAAAAATCAACTTACATTAGATTAATACTAGGATCACAAATGACTTGTTTCTAGGTTGTAATGTTGGCTCTTTGAAAAGGGTAGGAAAATTTGGTCATAGTAACTTAAAACACTAGTAGAGAGTTACCTTGGAGGTTCTTGATTTCTCATTCGGCTTCATATTCTCCACCAATTCTTCTCTTGCACTTGCAATTTTCAATTTTCCTTCTCTTCCTTGCATCAACATCATTCTTCTTTTAATTACTCGGGTACCAGTTATAGGCACTACCCTTCTCGAACATCGTTTGACTGCTTCTTAAAAACTTCAAGCCCCCATGTATAAACAATTCGGGACACCAATTTCAGGCACTATCCCTAACAAGATTTAACCATGCACTTTTCTCACTGAACCTCATTCCATCTTCCCTTTGTTTCTTCCACACTTATTCACCTTATTCTCTCTACCAATGAATAGGGTATTTTCAAAGCTCAAATAAGGTAATTAAGGCTCTTATATTTGGCTTGCCAAAGAAAAAGCTTTTAAAAGGCTCAAACAGGACTACCAAAGATTTATAAAATCATTAGGAAAGGTAAAATTTGGCTAAGTGACTCAATTAATCAAAAATGGCCTAAGATCATATCCTAATATTTCATCAATTGTAAGTTTCACACAAGACTCCAAGCCAAGTTCTAGAATACGTTCATACGAATGATTCTCTCAAGAATAAACTATCATGATTAATCATGATAAAGGCTCAAATCCTCACATAGGTAATCAATTCCTAATACTCCTCATAGCACATAATCAAAATCAATTCCTCATGAATTCCATATATTTAACAAATTATTCATGCTCTTTCCAAATGAAAATAAACATGTAAACATATGAATGCACAGAATCAATAACCCGTATACAAAACAACAATACAAGATCAACTATATCAGGTACATGCCACTCACACATGAATCACACCCCAATCTGTAAAAATAAAAAGAAGAACGGGAGATAAGATGAATCGGAGAAGCCAAAAGAAACCTGAAACTACTCCCTAGGAGCATCATCATCCTCATCATCATCGTCATCCTCATCCATTCTATTTTCCACAGCTCGGCACAGACTGGTAATGTGCTTATCCATCATATCCATTCGACTACTCACTCTACCAACACGCTCATCCAAGGCAGAGTACCTTTCATTCAGCGTGGCGTAGTTGGCGTTAGCGAGCGCGAGTTGCCTGTTCGTCTCTTGCTGCGCAGCTACCACCGCGATCAGCTGCTCATGAATCAAGCGAAGCTGCTCCCGAGTACCTGGAACTGCTCGCCGCTGCTGCGGTACCGGAGCATGCTGAGGTGCATCATGCTGCTCTCCTTCCGGAATCTCCATCTCCGGCTGCTCATCTACCTGATCCTCCTCTTCAGGCTGCTGTGGCTGAGGTGGACGGAACTCTCCTTGATCAACGATCTGCTGTAACTCAGCCATCCTCCCCTCAGCACACACCTGTGCTACCGCTCTCCAATCACCACCCGACTTCACTGCCACGGATAAAGCGGTGTGTCCAAGAGAATTCATTAGCTTATTCCTTACTTCCCGAATAGTTGTCAAGTTGCTCACGTCGAAGGGGAACATAAATTCGAAAGGCTTGAGACCTCTCGTGAAAAACCAATCTCCATTTCTAAAATGGGCAAATCCTCCCTTCGCGCACGTGCTCATCATCAAATCGGGTTCTCCTTCCACTGGTGTAATGCCGGTGAGATCCAAGTTATAATGCTCAGCCACGATCGTCAATAACCTTCCAATATTCACCTTTTGAAAACCAATGGTCTTGAATCGATTCAGCTGCGCCACCACAGGGCATATAGCTCTTCTCTAGACACAACACTCCCCTCCGAGCGGGCGAACAACGTGTTGCTCAGGATGCGGTCCATGTACCTCAAGACTGGGTTCTTTATTGCGGAAGCACGAGCTTGTCTGGTCTTATAATTATGAATCTCCCCAGTGATCTCCCTCCAAAACTGTTTTACACTGAATGCAGCATTTTCTAAACGAGGGATCTCCAAAGGCGTCTCAAACAGCTCATTGAAATCCTCAGACGTCCATCTCCTACTCACTCCACTAAGCTGAAACGTACACCGATAGGGGTATCCAAGCGGATCCTTCTCTATCTCAAACGAGCAAACTACTTCCGCTGTAACATGGAAGTACGTCGGCCTCTTCAACTCCATGAATCTTCGGATCCCTACTTGATCAAACATCCAAAATATATCATCCCCTATTCTCATTATCCTCATCGCTTCATCATCTTGGTATCGAGTGCGAGCTATCTTGTCTGAAACTTCTTCCCACTTCTCTTTAATCTCATCCCAATCTTGCATCCTAATCTTGAAGTTATCAGGTAAACGATCTTGTAGCCTCAGTTTTCTTGTCACTTTGTCCAAATTTGAAGGCTTGTCATGCCTCTTCTTCGATCTTTCCTCCTCTGCCTTTCCTTTTCCTTTACTTGATCCTTGTCCCTTTCCTGAAAACAAATACTTCAATCCAACCAACAAGACAAGAAAGCAAGTACTGTACTAGCACATCACATACTCAACTCAAGACTTCAAGCATCAATGCATATTCAAACAAACTACCATCTCAACACCACTTGCTTATTCAACATTCTCAAAACATCTTCAATCACACCTTCCTTAATCATCAAAACATAACCAACAAGCATGCATTAAGCAATTCAAGCAATTCAATCAAAAATTCAACATGTTTCCCTCAATGAACTACTTCAATTTCATCAATTTCAAACCAAATCAACATGCTCATTCTATGATATGTTCTAGATCCTTGCTTAATCCACATAAAAATCCAAGTTCTATCAATAATCAATCAACCAAAAACCAAGAAACAAGAATTCATATGAAACAAATCATAATATCAACATTCACCATGAAATTCAACCATACTCAACATCAATCCTCTTATTCACATCGAATTTCTTACCTAAACCTTCAATCCTAGAGTAATTGAGTTGGAAAAACATACCTTGTGACTTGCCCATGGTGAACAACCGATCGAGAACACACAACAACCAAAAATTGCGATTTCAGCCCTAACTCACGACGAAATCCGCCCAAATCCGCGACCGAATCGAAAATTCAAGGTGTAGTGTTGTGTAATCGATGTGAAATCAAGTGTAATTGAAGAATTTGTGCAAGGGTGTAGAGGTTCGAAGAGGGTTCGAGGTTTGGTGTTTCGAAAAAGTGATCGAACCCCTCTGAAAAATCGAACTTAAATCGCGTACCTGGCTTGGTTCGACCTCGGGTTCGACCACCTGAACAGGTCGAACCATGGATGGCGAGGTCGAACCTCTCTTCTGGACAAACGATCTTCTCGGTTCGACCAGGGGTTCGACTTGCTAAACAGGTCGAACCTTCCTTGAATTGGTCGAACCCTTCTTCTGGAAAATAGAGTGCTTCCAACTGACAGGTTCGACCATAGATTCGACCTCCTGATCAGGTCGAACAACTATGGCTTAGGTCGAACCTCCTCTCTGGACAACTTTGGACGCCGGTTCGACTTCCTCTGATGTTGTTCGACCTCTGGCTCTGGTCGAACCACTCCTAGAGTTGGTCGAACCTTCCTCCTGATTTCCAAAACTGAGTGTTCTTCATTCACTACATACTTCAAGCTTCAACACAACTTCATTAGGTACAATCTAGAGCACAACTTCAAAAATTGTTCCACATAACATCATTCATGAGTATCTCCGTAAAAGAAAACACAACCAAAAACCACTGAACATTAGGCAAGTTGTAAAAAATCGTCACATCAAAATCGATTAAAATTTCAATATGGCCGCAAAAACCAACTCCCCTAACAAACAATACAAAGAAAAGATTATACTCTTAATGCTTCAATGAGGTAATAACATCACACCCCCCCAAACTTAGTAAAAACGTAAGTCGAAACTAAGTTTGAAAAGAGATGTAATTGCCGATTAGTAAGCATCTTAAATATAAAAATTTCTTACTCACACAAAAGAAATAAAGCAATAAAACGGAAGAGTAAGCTCTCAACAAGCGCTCATGTTTAACGTCGTAGAGTCACGACGGTACCAAATCAGAACAAGGTATCATCAAAAATGACACACGCATCATCCGGCGACCTATAATGCTTCAATCGATGCCCATTCGCCATGATAATGTCTCCATCTTTGTCAATAAGCTCAAAACTCCCCCCTCCTAAGGCTCGATGAATCATGAACGGTCCCGTCCACTTAGACTTCAACTTGCCTGCAAAAAGCTTCAAACGAGAGTTAAAAAGTAGTACCTCATCTTCGTGCTTGAACTCCTTGTATGAAATCTTAGAATCATGCCACCTCTTCATTCTTTCCTTATAAATCTCTTAATTCTTGTAAGCACGACTCCTAAACTCAACTCCTTTACATCCTTAAGGGTCAAGTTCAAGCGACGCAAAGCCCAAAATGCTTTGTGTTGAATTTCTACAGGTAAGTGGCACGGCTTCCCATAGACAATTTGATACGGTGACATATCTAACACCGTCTTGTAAGCGGTCCGGAACCCCCATAACACATCATCAAGCTTCATAGCCCAATCCTTTCTATTAGTTCTTACCACTTTCTCTAGAATCTGCTTTACTTGACGGTTGGAGACCTCTGCCTGCCCATTCGCTTGTGGATGATAGGGTGTAGTAACCCTATGCTTAACACCATAATCCTTAAGCACCTTCTCCAGAAATTTATTGACGAAGTGGGAACCTCCATCACTAACTAATGCTCTAGGAACTCCATAACGGGCAAAAATATGTTTCTTCAGGAAAGATAAAACAACTTTCGAGTCATTAATACGAGTAGGAATCGCTTCCACCCACTTCGAAACATAATCCACTGCAAGAAGAATGTAGAGAAACCCATTCGACGGGGGAAAAGGCCCCATAAAATCGATCCCCCATACATCAAATATCTCCACGACTATGCTAGGCTGCAATAGCATCTCATCTCTCCTACCTATATTACCCATGCGCTGACATCTATCGCAAGACGCCACATAGCTCTCACTATCTTTAAACAATGTAGGCCAATAAAGAGCAGATTGAAGTACCTTAGCTGCAGTCTTTTGCGCTCTGAAATGCCCCCCATTCGGTTGTGCATGACAGAACTCCAGCACACTTTCCATTTCCATCTCGGGTACACATCTTCGGACAATAGAATCTGTACAAATCTTGTAAACAAACGGATCATACCATATAAATGTCTCAACTTCCCTACGAAATTTCGCAAGTTGATATCGGTTGAGATCCCTTGGAATTTCACCAATGACAATGTAATTAACATAATCCGCGTACCATGGATCCATACCTTGCGCTGCAACCACACATGCTCGCTCGGTACCTTCAACAGCCACAGCCATGATCTTCTCATCAGGGAACATCTCTTCAATATACTCGAAAGAATTATCACAATGCTCCCTAGTTTCCAACCTTGACAAGTGATCTGCTAAAACATTTTCTGTTCCTTTCTTATCCCTAATCTCCAAGTCAAACTCCTGCAGTAGTAGAATCCACCTTATAATCCTAGGCTTCGTCTCCTTCTTCTCCATCAAATAACGAATCGCCGAGTGATCCGTATACACAATCGTCTTCATGCCAACCAAATACTGACGAAACTTATCGAATGCATACACAACAGCCAAAAACTCCTTTTCAGTTACCGTGTAATTCTTCTGTGTCGCATCGAAAGTCTTACTCGCGTAGTAAATGGCGCAGAACTTCTTCTTCCTTAGCTGCCCAAGCACCACACCCAATGCTACATCACTTGCATCACACATAAGTATAAACGGTTGAGTCCAGTCCGGTGTGATCAAGATAGGGGCAGTAATAAGCGCCTCCTTCAAAACTTGAAAAGCTATTAGACACTCATCATTAAACACAAAAGGAATATCCTTTTCAAGTAAATGAGATAAGGGCTTAGAGTATTTTGAGAAGTCTTTAATGAATCTCCTGTAAAAACCGGCGTGTCCAAGGAAGGACCGCACTCCTCTTTCATTGGTCGGTGGTGGAAGCTTCTCAATTGCCACCACTTTAGCACGGTCTACCTGTAATCCCTTGGCGGAAACATGATGCCCAAGAACAATCCCATCCTTCACCATGAAGTGCCACTTCTCCCAATTCAAGACAAGATTAGTTTCTTGACACCTCTTCAAAACAACAGCAAGGTTAGACAAACACATATCAAAAGAAGAACCAAAGACTGAAAAATCGTCCATGAATACTTCCATGATCTTCTCTATCAAACCATCAAAAATCGCCATCATGCATCTCTGAAAAGTAGCAGGCGCATTACACAGTCCAAACGGCATCTTCCTAAAAGCAAAAGTCCCGTAGAGGCAAGTAAAAGTGGTCTTTTCTTGATCCTCGGGAGCAATCATGATTTGATTATACCCCGAGTATCCATCCAAGAAATAATAAAACTCATACCCTGCAAGACGATCCAACATTTGATCCATAAACGGAAGAGGGAAATGGTCCTTACACGTGTTCTCATTTAATTTCCTATAATCCACACATGTACGCCATCCCATAGGAATTCTCGTGGCTATAGCTTCTCCATCCTCAGCTTTCACTACAGTCATACCCCCCTTTTTAGCAACTACATGCAATGGACTCACATGGGGACTATCACTAATAGGATATATAATTCCAGCATCCATGATAGGCTTTTTCTGCGCACTATAATTTAATCCTCAAGTGTAAGGATATCAATTGTAGCAGTAAGCACCCAAGTTAAATTATCGAACCCAAAAGGACAGCTAATTATTTATTTCCTAAAATTACTAAATTAATCAGAATCAAGTAACCGATATCCAGGAGTTGTGAATTTAATTATTATCTAAATAACAGAAAATTAAATAACTAATAAAATAAATCACAGAAGAAAGATTTAAGATTAATTCAAGAGAAAATCAACAGTTCTAAGGTATCAGGTATAGACCAATTAATTCGGGTTTCTAGACCTCTAATTGTTCATTCATGCAGTTTCAATGAAAATACACCGCATAATCCTGTTTTTCCACCGGATATGATCCGATTCAAAGCTAACAGTATAATCTAGTTTAAATCCTAAGGTGCGTGAATATTACCAAGCCTTATTCCTAGATACTAATCAAAGCAAGCAACAATACCTCCGGATGGTAAGCCTGACTAACAAGATATTTTCTGGAATTACTACAAGGTTCTATTCACTTCCTACTTGATTGTCTAATTGCATTGTTTCACTAAACTAATCAAGTATTTGATTAACCAATTCATGAAATTAAAGTGCTTATAGCGGAGCTACTCTAATCCCTAACAGATAGACAATACCAATCATGAACGCACACAAGCTAACACAATAATCCAAGCATTATAGCGGATGTCATGAATATAATATGAAGACGTTACGAAGCAGATTAACATGTCTTAGTAAAATAAGTAAAATCAAAAGCTCAACTACATAAAATCCCAATCTTTGGTCTAAATCCCCAAATCAATCAAATCAATCCATCAAACCTTAAAACTGTATAAGAAATTAGCCTATGAGGTTACAAGCAACACTCATGGCTATGCAATTCATACCACAAATCAAGACAAAAGAAAATTAAAGAAAGGAATAGAAAAACCCTAGTGTTGGAGTTGTCTCAGATTCCTTCTCCATCTCTCCGATTGACTGATCTTCCTCTTGAATAGCCTTTGAATCCCCTTTGATGTGGATGGATGATGGGATGGATATGGATGATGGTAGATGATGGATGGTAGGGGGTAATCCCCTTGTGGAGGGTGGTGTCCAATTTGGGTCTCGATCTCCCTAATTGTTTCTAGGACTGATGTAGGGCTTTTTCGCGATCGAAACTGCTTCAGAATCGCAACTTGAGGGTATATATACGCTGCTGCATCGAACAGGTCTCGTCTGGGCCCGATTTTGGGCCGCTCGGCACCTTGCTCGGGCCGAGCTCATGGCCGAGCGGCCCCCAAACCAGCCGAGCAGCATATGGATGAAACGGGAACGTCGTGTAGGCTCTGAGGGCATCCCACTCGGCTGGAAATTCGCAAAATGTTGGCCCCGCTCGAGCCGAGCAGCCTCCCGAGCTGCGGAGACTGCACTGCGCGACTTCACCGTTTTGAGCATAACTTCTTCATACGGACTCCAATTTGAATGATTTTTGCGCTCACGTGTTCCTCTTTTCCTTGGCTTTCTATCCATATAAAGAACTCTGAGAAACTCCAATATTTGAATATGTAAAAAGTCATGCAAAGTGGCTGCTCGGTACAGCATGTGCGACGTTAGCACTTTGATCATAACTTTCTCGTTTAGAATCCAATTGGGGTGTTCTTTATGTCAAAACGACCCTCTCTTCTGTATCTTTCCAACCATATATTATATGATCAATTTGGACTTCTATAAGAATACAGAAATTTGTGCAACATGAACTGTATTTTTCAGCATTCCTTCTCACTTTCACTCCTCATTCCAACTTTGAACTTTTGATCATGTTTTACCCTTCAAAACTCAACAAAACACCTTAGTAGCATCTTAATTATGCAAGATATGAAAACCATGTCATTTTATACAAAATCATGGCCACATTCTATCAAAAACGGTGTAATGTGAGACCTAAAATACGTGAAATTTCACTCTCAACAAACCCCCAAACTTACCTGTTGCTCGTCCCGAGGCAACGACATATAAAACCAATAGAGTAATTGAGAGGAAATTTCACAACTTCACATCCAAGAAAATATAACAATTCAAAAATCATACTTCAAATACTAAGACAATCATCCATCTAAGAACATACAATTCAAATCAACTACTTTACTTTTTCGGAATGCTCATCCACCATTCTCACGGGTAGTATTTACGCTCATCGCTCAAGTGTGAGATATACACTTCAGGGTAAGGTGTTTACACTCAAAGTCAATTCAAACACACGCGTAACCATAAGCTTGACAATCATCTCAACTCTTGACTAAAGGGATAATTTCAACAATAGGATCACAAAGGTCTTGCATTAGGTTGTAATGTTGGCTCTTTGGTAAAGGTAGGGAGTATATGGATAAGGTGACTCAATCACTAGTAGAGAATCAAAGAAGACTTACAGCTTTTCAACAAACAGCTTTACTTTCTTCTTTCTTCTTCATCGCTCTTCAATGCTTCTTGCAATTTGATTCCTCCTTCACTTTTGAACACCACATCCTTACTTGAAATTTTCTTTCTTCTTCCCTCTTTTCTTTTTTTTTTTTTTTTCAAATAAGGGTACCAGTTTCAGGCACTACCCTTTTCATGGGGTACCAGTTTCGGGCACTACCCCTTTATGCAACAATTTAACCACTCTCTTCAACAAATTTCATCACTTCCAACTTATTTCTCCTTATATACTTCATCACAAGACACCAACTTGATTCCTTAAACTCTCTACTAGGTAGGAATTTTGAAAGGCTAACAAAGGGATCAATTGGCTTATCACGTAGGCTTCCAACAAATATGGCTTTTCAGGCTCAAAAAGGTTAACTACGGATAGTTTCAATAGGTAGGATAATAATTTGGCTAGTGACTAATAAACAACAAAGATGGCCTAAGATCATTTCCTATTGTCTAGTCAAACACGTAGCTTCAAGCAAGATAAAAAGCCAAGTTCTAGAATACGTGTGTATGAACGACACTCACAAGAATAAACTGAATCATGAAATTTTTCATGATTTTAAAAGGCTCAAAATCTCACATGGCTATACGAATGAACAAGCAAACCTAATAAAGCTACATAGCTAATCATCCTTGCACATAATCAAATTTCATGCATCTCAATATCAAAGCACAATCTCAAATTGCTTCTCAACAATCTCACATATAATCAAGTGCTAAGAAAAATCAGAAAATCATCATAGAGAACCAAAAATCAACTATACCAACACTAGGATTAACACAAAACAAATAAACACAAACAAAAACAACACGAAACCTGGAAAATCGCAAAAAATCGAACCCTCAACATCATCAAATAAATTAAAAATATTAAAAATCCGCAAAAAATCGACCCTCCAAGCAACAACACAATGCAAAAATTTTACTTCGGTACTACAAGACAAGGTATGTACGTAACCTCCCCCCAAACTTAGATCAAACAAAGTGAGAAACTAAGTTTGCAAAGAAGTATATACCGTAGTCGAGCAATACCTAATAAAATTATTACACCAACACAGACATAGAAAAGCAATTAAACCGGGAGGGACAGCCCCCAACAGGCGCTCATGTTTAACGTCGGAGAGTCACGACGTAATACCTCAAGCTCATCGGAATGGCCATGGATATCTTTCATCCTTTCCATCGTATTCTAATCGCTGTGCTTCTTCATCAATCCAATACTTATGGCAAGGGATGGCCTCGTTGGCAATCTTAAAATTTATCTTGACCTTGCCAACCATGTTAAGATCAAATTTTATCAACCTCTTCATTCTACTCCACCACTTATTCCTTCTTCCGACGAAAATTCCCAACTTCTCTTCTAGTTCCTTTCTATCCCTAAGAATATGAGAGGAATCATAAGGTGAAACAAAGTCAACAGAAATAATATCATTAAATTCAATGCAACTTAAAGAGTTTAAAGGTTTAAAAATGCTCATTTCATTCTTCAAGTCCTCTTCGGTTGCTTCATGACTTTGCTCTTCTTCTTTCTTTTCTTCCTCAATAATTGACTCCAGTTGATAGCTCAATTCAAGTGGAACCACTTGACTTAATCGAGTGGACTCCTCTTCGAGTTCTACTTCCTCAAGCGACAGCATATGACCTTCAAATTGCATTCCAGGGTACAATGGAACAACAATATCTTCCTCAAACTCCTCTTCATCCATTCTTTCCTCTTGTTGACCTTGAGAATTTAAACTTGAAGTGATGTTTGCAAGAAGATTGTTTATGTCTCTCGTTCTTTGATCAAACTCCTGCGATGCAACTTCCCTCTCCTGCGATTGAACTTTCATCTTTCTTTCTAGAGCTTCCAATATTCCCATGTTTTCTTCATGCTTCTTGATGGAAGTATCAAACGCGTCTTGTAATTCTTGGGAAACTCCAATCGATCCAGAATAAGTGTTCTCTTGATAAGGTTGATATAAACTTTCATTATAAGCACAAGACCATTCATCTTCATATCTGACTTGATTGTAGTACTGAGAATGACTTTGATTCACTAAAGAATCATAACCATAATTCCTCTCATCCATGTAATATGGAGAAGGAACCATAGCATTATGATTTTCATAGCGTTTCAATATTTTGTCTATGCATGGAGAAGGATCCATAACATTCTGATTTCCATATCTTTTCAATATTTCGTCCATTTCAGTACCTCAAAGATAATTTATAGTCAGAATATATCCAAATAAGAAAAATAAAAAAAAAGCAATAAAAAGTCCTAATTAAACTAGCAATAAAAGAAAAATAAATAATTAAGCCGTCCCCGGCAACGGCGCCAAAAACTTGATAGGCTTTTTCTGCGCACTATAATTTAATCCTCAAGTGTAAGGATATCAATTGTAGCAGTAAGCACCCAAGTTAAATTATCGAACCCAAAAGGACAGCTAATTATTTATTTCCTAAAATTACTAAATTAATCAGAATCAAGTAACCGATATCCAGGAGTTGTGAATTTAATTATTATCTAAATAACAGAAAATTAAATAACTAATAAAATAAATCACAGAAGAAAGATTTAAGATTAATTCAAGAGAAAATCAACAGTTCTAAGGTATCAGGTATAGACCAATTAATTCGGGTTTCTAGACCTCTAATTGTTCATTCATGCAGTTTCAATGAAAATACACCGCATAATCCTGTTTTTCCACCGGATATGATCCGATTCAAAGCTAACAGTATAATCTAGTTTAAATCCTAAGGTGCGTGAATATTACCAAGCCTTATTCCTAGATACTAATCAAAGCAAGCAACAATACCTCCGGATGGTAAGCCTGACTAACAAGATATTTTCTGGAATTACTACAAGGTTCTATTCACTTCCTACTTGATTGTCTAATTGCATTGTTTCACTAAACTAATCAAGTATTTGATTAACCAGTTCATGAAATTAAAGTGCTTATAGCGGAGCTACTCTAATCCCTAACAGATAGACAATACCAATCATGAATGCACACAAGCTAACACAATAATCCAAACATTATAGCGGATGTCATGAATATAATATGAAGACGTTACGAAGCAGATTAACATGTCTTAGTAAAATAAGTAAAATCAAAAGCTCAACTACATAAAATCCCAATCTTTGGTCTAAATCCCCAAATCAATCAAATCAATCCATCAAACCTTAAAACTGTATAAGAAATTAGCCTATGAGGTTACAAGCAACACTCATGGCTATGCAATTCATACCACAAATCAAGACAAAAGAAAATTAAAGAAAGGAATAGAAAAACCCTAGTGTTGGAGTTGTCTCAGATTCCTTCTCCATCTCTCCGATTGACTGATCTTCCTCTTGAATAGCCTTTGAATCCCCTTTGATGTGGATGGATGATGGGATGGATATGGATGATGGTAGATGATGGATGGTAGGGGGTAATCCCCATGTGGAGGGTGGTGTCCAATTTGGGTCTCGATCTCCCTAATTGTTTCTAGGACTGATGTAGAGCTTTTTCGCGATCGAAACTGCTTCAGAATCGCAACTTGAGGGTATATATACGCTGCTGCATCGAACAGGTCTCGTCTGGGCCCGATTTTGGGCCGCTCGGCACCTTGCTCGGGCCGAGCTCATGGCCGAGCGGCCCCCAAACCAGCCGAGCAGCATATGGATGAAACGGGAACGTCGTGTAGGCTCTGAGGGCATCCCACTCGGCTGGAAATTCGCAAAATGTTGGCCCCGCTCGAGCCGAGCAGCCTCCCGAGCTGCGGAGACTGCACTGCGCGACTTCACCGTTTTGAGCATAACTTCTTCATACGGACTCCAATTTGAATGATTTTTGCGCTCACGTGTTCCTCTTTTCCTTGGCTTTCTATTCATATAAAGAACTCTGAGAAACTCCAACATTTGTATATGTAAAAAGTCATGCAAAGTGGCTCCTCGGTACAGCATGTGCGACGTTAGCACTTTGATCATAACTTTCTCGTTTGGAATCCAATTGGGGTGTTCTTTATGTCAAAACGACCCTCTCTTCTGTGTCTTTCCAACCATATATTATATGATCAATTTGGACTTCTATAAGAATACAGAAATTTGTGCAACATGGGCTGTATTTTTCAGCATTCCTTCTCACTTTCACTCCTCATTCCAACTTTGAACTTTTGATCATGTTTTACCCTTCAAAACTCAACAAAACACCTTAGTAGCATCTTAATTATGCAAGATATGAAAACCATGTCATTTTATACAAAATCATGGCCACATTCTATCAAAAACGGTGTAATGTGAGACCTAAAATACGTGAAATTCCACTCTCAACAATCCAACCACGTAAGAATTTGCTTCCTTATCACCTCTTGAATTGCGGGATTCACCCTACGCTGATTCTGAACACTAGCTTTGGCTTCATCCAACAACCTAATCCGATGCATACAATACGAAGGACTAATACCTTTCAAATCATCAAGTGACCACCCTATTGCAGACTTGTACTTCCTTAAGACATCTAATAACTCCTCAAGTTGATCATCATTAAGGGAAGAAGATACAATTACCGGATATTGTGCATTATCACCAAGAAAAGCATACTTCAAGTGGTCCGGCAATGGTTTCAACTCCTCTTTTCTTTCCTCCACTGGAGTGTTTTCGTTATCCAAAGGCAAGTACTTCCTGGTCCATTTGACTTCTTCCACCTTATTTCTTTCCAATGCAAACCTGTCATCACCCAAAGCAAGTAAGTTTTCAAGAAATTCAATACATACCTCGTTAGAAAGTCCGTCAAGCTCCGTAGTGGGATAAGTAAGAGACTCCATCAAACATGTCTCAAGAGGATCCTTTGACAAGATCAGAGACATATCTTCCTTCACAATCTCCTCCACCACGTCAATACTATAACATTGGGACTCCATTGGCATCTTCATTGCTTTGTCCAAATTGAAAAGTACTTCTTCTTTGTCCATTCTCAACTTCAGTTCTCCCTTCCGAACATCTATCATAGCTCCAGCTGTAGCAAGGAATGGCCTCCCCAAGATTAAAGGAACATTATCCTTGTCATCATCCATTTCTAGTACAAGGAAATCCACAGAAAAGACTAGCTTCTTCACTTTTACAAGAACATCTTCAACAATACCTTTCGGAAACGTCATTGATCTATCTGCCAATTGGAGAGCAACAGTTGTCGGGGTCAGCTCCCCCAAACCAAGCTTCTGAAAGATGGACAATGACATCAAATTGATGCTTGCCCCTAGATCGCACAAAGCTCGCCGTGCTGGCCCCTTCCCGATCTCACATAGAATAGTAAAGCTCCCCGGATCTTTCATCTTTGGTGGCAACTTCTTTTGAATAATTGAGCTACAATTCTCAGATAAGTTTACCATTTCAACTCCGGTTAAGCTTCGCTTCTTCATCAATATGTCTTTAAGGAATCGAGAATAATATGGCATCTCCATGATTGCCTCTGAAAAAGGGATGTTCAAGCTTATCTTGTTCATTATTTCTGAAAACTTCTTGAACTTCTCTTCTAACCCTTTCTTCACTAGCTTGTAGGGAAACGGTAGAGGTATCTTTGTTTTGGGAATCCCCCATTCATCACGATCAACCTTCTCCGCTTTCTCCTTTTCGGCTCTTAATCGCTTAGCTCTTTCCCATTTTTTCTCAGCTATTATGTCTGTACTTTGCTCATTCCGTACCACTGGAGTTGCATCAATATCAAAAGGAACAACAGATGCATCAATCAAAACATCTCGGTGAGGTTCGACTAGGGTTCGACCAGTTTGAGAGGTCAAACCAGGAGTGTATTGGTCGAACCTCTCTCCTGGAAGACTGATCTCATTCTGCTCCGGAGGTTCGACTTGGGTTCGACCAGCATTGGATGTCGAACCACTGCCCCCTTGGTTGAACCGCTTCACTGTATAATCTCTATCCTTCGGTTCGACCTGGGTTCGACCTGAAGAGTTGGTCGAACCATTTTGATCATGGTCGAACCGTTCCTGCGTCAAAACAGAGTGCTCTGGCCGATGAGGTTCGACTTGGGTTCGACCTGAAAAGTTGGTCGAACCCTCTGCGTGTTGGTCGAACCGCTCTTGTGTCAAAACAGAGTGCTCTGGCCAATGAGGTTCGACTTGGGTTCGACCTGAAAAGTTGGTCGAACCCTCTGTATTTTGGTCGAACCGAGGCTTAGAAAATTCCAACTTTGATTCCGGCCTTATTGGTCCCTCGTACTGCGTTCCCGACCTCAGTGTGATGGCATTACACGACTTCGGATTCTCTATACTCTGAGACGGAAACTTCCCTTTTCCTACAGTTTGAGTCAATGTGTTCACATTCTCTGCAGTTGTACCCATCAACAATGTGAGATCTTTCACTTGAGTGGACAAATCTCTGTGGTGATCATCAATCTTTTTCTCAAGCTTTGCCTCAAGGCGGTTCACTCTTTTATCATTCTTTACCATGTATCGGTTCACAGTATCCTCGAAACCAGGCTTCCCTTCTTCCACCTTTTCTCTCGGATCAACACCCATCGGAAGTTGCACTGCATTGTTCGTATTGCTCCATGAAAATTCAGGCCTCCTTGGTTGCTGTTGATAACTACTAGATGGACCACGATTATTAAAGTTCCCTCGATAGTTCCCTTGGTAGTTCCGGTTTCCTTGATTTGGGTACCTCGTTCCTTGAATACTTTGACCCATGGCATAATTTGCTTCCTCCAATTCTTCTTGGATGTTTCCATTATTCATCATCTCTTGCTGCATGATTGGCACTCGTTGAGATATCTCGCTGATCTGCTTCTGTTGAGACTCAAGTAGCTTGTTGATATTGGACAAGCTTGAAACGATCTCATCCTCTCTCTTTGTTTTCACCATTGCTTATTCAACCTGAGCTACCTTTCCAAGAACATACGTACCTCTAACTCTATCAGTAGGCCAATCCCTCGAATTCATCGATATGTCTTCAAACAATCTCTCGGCCTCAACGGATGACTTAGTAAGCAATGCTCCATTAGTAGAAGCATCAAGTAGCACTCTTGATTCACAGTCCAATCCATTATAGAATATACTGATAAATTGGGCTTTAGATAACCCATGTTGAGGACACTTCCTGAGCATGTCCTTGAATCTATCCCACGCTTCATGAAATTTCTCACCTCCACTGATCGCAAATTGGTTAATATCCTGCTTCATCTTAAACACCTTCGAAGGTGGCATATACCTCTCCAAGAACCTTAACTTCAATTGCTCCCACGTGGTGCACTCAGCTGCGTTAATAGTATCGTACCAATCCCTCGCCTTTTCAGTAAGCGAAAATTTGAACAAAAGGATCTTCCTAGCATCTTCATGTTCTCCTACGTCTTTTTGAGTACTTGCATAGCCCAAGAACTTGTTCAGATGCTGTTGCGGATCCTCGAAAGACCCTCCTGAAAAGGAGTTTCTTTCTATCATGCTAATAAGAGCGGGATGAAGATCGAACGCTGTGTTAGTTCCCCTTGCTCCTAAAAGCTCATAATTTCCAGCCCCATTATTTCTGAAAACCTCTCGGATGGCTAGATTATCCGGATTCGCTGCCATGTTGACTGTTTCTACTTCCAAATTAACTTCAGTTGTAGCCTCAATCACTTGCGAAATCTGCTCGTCAACCTCGACTCCAAAATTCAGAGCTTCAGTTGGGTCTATTGTCTTTGCCTTGCTCTTCTTCTTCTTCTTCCTTGATGAAGCTCCAATCTCAGGATTATACGATTCAAGATTACCTTTCTTTGATCTTGTGAGCATACACCTAAAACGAATAAGAAAGAAAATAACAAAACAAGGTAAATAGTCCTAATAAACTAGAAATAACACAAAAAAATATTTTACGCCGTCCCCGGCAACGGCGCCAAGAACTTGATAGGGGTTTTCTCAACACACAAATTAATCCTCAAGTATAAGGATATCAATTGTAGTCGCGAAGATGACCAAGTTACAATATCGAACCCACGGGACGGATAAATATCAATTTTGTATTCCTCTAGTATATTTTAGACTATGTTTGGTAGTTGAATAGGTTTAATGGATAATAATTTCTAATCGAAATAACAAAAAGAAACAGCAAGAGTAGAGAAAAGTGAGTTGTGATCAATAAGAATAATAGGTAGTTCGTCGGGTCATCCAGTTTCACTAGCAATTCGTATTTTCATGTAATGTTGTCCGACTCTGGCCTGTGGTTTGTGGACGCATCACTAGACCATGCAAGTTCACTCTATAGACACAAGTAAATATGCGCTTGACACGTGTGAATAACATCGGAGCAAGAGATATGCTTCACCCCCCTTTCTAGGTACTATCATAATCAATTATCTTCTACGTCTAGAATCTAACCCGATTTGATCTCCCTTTTTAGGTACTATAAAATTATACTCTTCATCCTATTCATCAACCCGAATTTAATTCAATTCATGAATATTCATATAAGACAGTTCTAATAATACTTCGGAATCCCTTCACTTAGAATTATAACAATAAACCCTGCTCAGTAGTGAACGCACTCAATCAATAACCATGTTATGTATTCAGACTCTACACAACGATCATTGATGCACAAAACGACTATGAGTATGGATTAAATATGCAATTTTATATAAAACAAACCACAGGTAGTGTTGTACGGAGTTTTACACATGAAACACGAATTACATCATGAAACTTTCATAACCCTAGAACTACCAAGGTGGTTCTAGCCCATGATTGATCTAAGAACAATCATGGTTAGATTGATCATTCTTACTTGAACCTTCAGCGAACCTCTGTCACAGCCCTCCGGATGGATCACTACCTCTACTCTTGTCTCTCTTACGATTGACGATCAAAAGCTCCATTTATTCTCTGTATGAGCCTCCTTTTATACTTGTAATCACGTCTCTAGGGCTTGGAATGGGCTTTCTAAGTGATCTCACGCGTTTCGACCTCGAAAATCCGGATAAGATAAGTTCTCGCACACAGGTTCGACCACGTTAAACAGGTCGAACCCCTGGCCACAGGTCGAACCCCAGGTCGAACCTCACTACTGGAAGAATTCTGCACAGGTTCGACCTTCTGGACAGGTCGAACCACTTAGGCCTTGGTCGAACCCCAGGTCGAACCTCAGCACTGGACAACTCCCGCTCCCGATTCGACCAACTGGTAAGTCAAACCAAACATCGTGGTCGAATCCTCTTTCTTGCAAACTGGTTCGACCATGGTTCGACCTGATGGCCAGGTCGAACCAGCAGAGTCGTGGTCGAATCCATCTCTGCACGTTCAGCAACGTTGGTTTGACCTGCTGGAGAGGTCGAACCCTCCTCCAGCCAGGTCGAACCCACCTAATTCTTGGGCGGTTCGCGTGGCTTCGACTCCGTCTCTTCGATTCTTGGCTCTTTCACTCTGTTTTTGCTAAGAAAACACTCAAATAGCTCCACTAATACCTGATTCATGCTAATTCACAATATATATAGGTTTTTCACCTATTTCCACATCAAAACTCTCCAAAACTAGCACAAAACATAGCGCCAAACTTGTGAATTTACACGCTCATCATAGGGTAATTGTGATTATATGATTATGTGGATTGATCTAGGTGCAATCACATATTTTTTTTCTGCTTCTCGTGTTTCTATTATCAAAATCATAGCATGAGATTAGGGTTTCAGATGTGTTGATTAATCCTATGTGCTTGGTCGTTTTTTATGGGCGTGCGATCGTTGTTAATTGTACACGCTGTTCCACACATACACACGGCCTGTTGGCTGTTTATGAGATTAGCCTGTTCATGTCTCGCTCAAGGAGGACGAAGATAATGTGTGATTGCTGTTTATTTTAATTGTTGGACAACATACACACTTTACAAAAACCAATCTGTTTTCCATCTTCCTTATATCACACACGCGCGCTTATGGTTGCTGGGTTCGTTAGAGTCTGCATCGAGAACGCCGATGAGCATCTGGACTGAACGAACTAACAATCGACGAGGCTTGGCGTGGCTGGCTGCACTATGTACGTCTGAGGCACTGGAGGCTGGGCCTTGTTCGACGAGGGGTGTGATCGATGGACGGAAGGATAGCAATTGTTGTTCAGGCAATTGCGACAGGAACTGAACGATGAATAGGACGGCGAACCTGCAACTTTTGTCTCGGGCGGATCGACTGGTGTTTTCGGTCCAGTCTGAAGGCACTTCCGAGCAGTTCATGGCCGTTTCTGATCGGGTACTGGCAGCTCGTGGTGGAATCAAAGGAAGGCGGTCGGCGGCTATCGATTGGCAGCGTGTGCGTTGCTGGAATCCATGGCGGCTGGCGGCCGGAGGTCTGACGGCGCGCTCCAGGCGAGTGAACTGAGATCGACGGCGAACTGGGCGAGTCGGACAGATCGCGATGACACGGTGGCGAGCGGCCGATCCCAGTATGTGGTGCGGCAGACTCAGCGGAAACGTGGCGGAGCTGTCGGGTCTTGACGACGCCAGACGAACTCCGGCCCCGGGAGCAGCTTGCTGACTGCTGGCGGTCGTTGTCGGGTGCGCTGGATCGACGCACGAGAGTCGGCTGACGGTGCAACTCCGGCAGCTGACGGCACCATTGCCGAGAGCAGGGTGCCGGTGGAAGCTTCGCGTCTGGTTGCGGCTGTGAGAAGGATAGGGCAGCACTGATTTAATGGGCCCAATTTTATTTTAATTTGGTTATGGGCTGTTGGGCCCATTTTTAATTGAAATGTTTGTGGGCTGTCTTTGTTGGGCCATGTTTAATTGCAGGGCTGTTTTCCTAATAATTGTTTTGGGCTGTTGGGCCTAAATGTTTATTAAGGTGCTTATTGGGTTGTAGTTAAATGGCCCATTTTTTAATTAAAATGGATATGGGCTGTTGGACCTTAAATCCCAATTCAGTACTTAATAGTGGGCTGCTCATTTTTTTAATTTGGTTTTGGGCTGTTGGGCCCAATTTTAATTAAAATGGTAATGGGCTGCTGGGCCAATATTAATTGCTAGTTTTAATTAATTGTGGGTAATGGGCCAAGCATGATAAATTAGTTATTTATTAATAGGCTAATTTTGTGCTAGTGGGATTGGTGAAATTAATTTGGTTTTGGGCTAAGATCATAGGTCATGGATAATGGGCTTGATTAATTATTTAATCTGCTGCTCATTTTGTGCTTATTTGTTGCTCTATGGCCCAATTAATTGATCCACTGTTTAAGCAATTAATTATGATATATAACTGATTTAATTGTTTTAACTTGACAATTAATTGTTATATATGTAAGGCATGTTCTATGTGATTTACTTATTTAAATTACTGTTAATAGAAGCATGTCTTAGTTGTATATTTTATTCTGGAATATTATATGCATGTTAAAAACCTTCGGTAATTAAATAACTAAGTGGGAGAGGGGATTGGTAATAGATTCCCGCGGCCTCCATTATTGGTTTGTTAAGCAATGTGAATAGACTTGCGCGTCGGCATTAGAGCCTTCCTCCCCATCGGATGAGTTTTATTCATGGATTGCTGGAACAGACTTCATTAAATAATTACGTTTGTAATGTGATGCATATGAACTTGCGCGTTGGCATAGACCTTCCTCCCTATCGGATGAGTTTATATGCGGTTTACTGGTACAAACTTGTAATTGATGACTGTAGGAAGTTATCCGAGCGCGTGTGTACTTCTCCATCTGTAAGGCACACAAGCTTGGGCCGCGGACTTGGGGTCAAATAATGGTGTACACTTAGATGTAAATAATAAGTATCCTCCCCATCGGAGTCACTGCTTTTATTTGCATGGCTAAAGAGGAACCGACTATTAATTATTTTGTCATAAAGTGAGGTTGACAAATAAAATTAATGGGTAAAACCTTCTCTTGTAAATGTTCGAGTTTGTAAACGTCCACACTATCGTGGCTTGCAGACTCACGGTGCTTGAGATGTCGGTGAATTTTATTTTTATATTGTTTTGAGGGAATCAATATAAAAGAATAAAATTCGAAGATTTGATCGGTAAATTTATTTGTGATTCTCTGAATTTCGAATGGTTTTATTTCACTAATTGTTAACTAAAAGACATTATATTTACTTGTCCAAATTAGATGATTAGAAAAGAATCTTGGTTTTGAAAATTACTGCTTAAGAAAATACATGTGTATTCTCACAAAGGACGTCTCATGATGCCTATTAAAGTCTCTAGTGAAGAGATGAGAGGTTCATAGAAATATGATGGTCTCATGTAACTCTTCGGATACTTGAGTAAATTAAAAGACAGAAGATCATGGTTGAATTGATTAATGAATTGGAAAAGCTTGGAATAGAAATTGAAAGGAAAACCTAAATCAATTTATTCTTCACAATTTGCCTGGATGTTTTAAGCAAGTTCTACCTAAAATACGAAGGGTTGTATATGGTGGGAAACTTCTAACAAAACATGTGGCAAAAGAAAGCCATTTTTCATCATGATGTGAACAAGTTTAATATCTTATTTACTAATGGTTTAAACATGATTAGTGATGGCATCTACCGACACGAAGTATGTAGATACTGGAATCACTAAATGTTTATCACTGAGTAAGGATAAGATTGTTAATAACATGGGTAAAACTACAAAGGTAGTGGCTATTGCAGTGGGAGTTGTTTATTTATCTCATGATAAGAATAAACGATTGATTATGAGAAATTGTCTTTACGTACGTTTCATAGAAAGAATTTAATTTCGGTTTCTATGCATTAACGGATGGATACTTCATTTCATTTAAATGACATGGTCATAGTAATGAGGAATGAGGCTATAATCCGTTAAAGTACGTTGGTGGATAAAAAGTATACTCTTGAACCATGTACATCCCACAGATGCAATAAATAGTAATTAAATAATGCATCTTCTAATATTAGTAAGAGAAAGGAACCTTCGGAAATGAACTAAACATACATTTGGTGTCTATGACTAATTCATTTTACTTGAGTAGGATTCAAAAGTTGATAGCCGATAGACCGTAAGGTTTATCTGAAGTGGAAACTATCGGACTTGCGAGTCTTGCTTGGATGTAAAAATGATTAACTACCTTTTCAAGGTTGTGGGGTGTAGAGCCAAAGATATATATGTTGGAATTAGTTCATTCTGATTCAAGCGAACCTAATATTATCCAGGCGAGAGGTGGTTATGAATATTCGAAGATTATTCTGGAAACCAATATATTTATATGATGCACTGCATGTCTAAGTTCTTTGATTAATTCAAGAATTGTAAGGCTGGTACAGTGAAGCGTCATGGAAAATATATTAAGTCATTATGATTCAATCATGATGACGAATACCTCTTGGGATAGTTAGGAGCTATTGATCAGAAGTTGAGATTAAATCTCAAGTAGTCTACACCGGGCGAGCCCCAGCTGAATGGTGTGGTGGGTAGAAGGTATAAGGCTCTTATGGTAATGATTAGATAGATGATGAATTATTTGGAATAATTAAATTCATTTTATGGATATGCCCTAGATACAGTAATTCGTGAAACGTTTGTCTGTATATGGGATATCCTAGAAAAATGGAGGGTGATTTATTTAGTCCAAAAGATCGAAGGGTTTGGAAAAGGACTATGTAATAAATCACAAACCCATGTATAAGTTGTTCTAAAGGAAGTGAGAGGAAAACACTAAGTATAAGTACTAAGTGTACAAGAGGATATACCACAAGGTAAACTGCAACGCATGTCACGTCTGATACACAATTACATGTAGTGCCTTGTCGTAGTGGGAGGGTTGTATGACAACCCATAAATATATGTTTTGGGAGAGTCGTGAGACTTGATCCCTAGTAAACATGGTATTGTCCCACGGATACGACGTAGCACTACAAGATGAAAATGCGGAATCTTAGCAAGATGCAATGAATGATGAAATAGAATCCATGGATTCTAAATTAAGTCTGGAGCTTGAACAATCACTAAAATGGTGTAAAAGCCATTGCAAGTGGTCATAGGGAAATAAAAGAGGATCATACGGAAAGGTGAAAATCTTGGAAGCAAAGCTTGTTGCGAAAAGATGTACTCAGAAAGAAATGGTTCGATTATGAGGGAACATATTCGCTGGTAGCTATGCTTAAATTGATCCGGATTCTTTTATTTATTGCTGCTCATATTGAATTATGAGGGACAACAAATAGATGTCAAGACAGCTTTCCTGATTGGAAGTCTTGAGGAAAACATCTATGTGAAGCAACCAGAGTGATTCATTGCAAAGTAATAATAGCATTTTGATAGTAAGCTTAAAAGTGTCCAGCGATGGACTAAAGCAAGCTTTGAGATCGTGAAGCATCTGTTTTGATTAGGTAATCCAGTGGCACGGATTTAAATCAATCAGCGGATGTATCTTGTGTATTGTAAAGAGTGACGGAAACGTGGTGGTGTTTTTTGTACTATACGTAGATAGTATCTTGCTCATTGGAGACAATGAAAGAGTATTATCGGGCGTATGGGTACGGTTAATAAAGCGGTAGAGATGAAGGACTTAAGAAAGGCAAAATATATCATTTTGATCACGGTAATACGGATCACAAGAAATGATATTATGCTTATCTCAAGTTTCATAAAATGATACAGTCCATACTCGTTTAGCATGTAAATTTATCTAAGTGAATGTGTCTTTGAGACACAAGAATAAGATAAAGAGGATGAAAGCGGTTCCTTATGCTTCGGCGAATAAGGAAGCTTAATCTAAGGAATGCCATGAACGATGTTGGATATCTGTTTTGCTGAATGCATGAACAGTGGGTATCAACGTAACCCGGAACAAGAATGATGAACTGTGGTAAGACATTTATAAAGTGCCTGAGAAGGACTGGAAATTATATGTGGACTTACTGGACAGATTCACTGCTTCTTGTGGATTACGTAGATTCGGATTTTTTAGTCAGATTGGACGACAGTAAATTCACCTCAAAGGTTATGTGTTTAATCTTAGGAAGTAGAGTCATAATGTGGAGGAGTGTTATATAGAAATATATTTCAGACTCCGGACTCCATCATGGAAAGATGATGAATTAGAGCCTATGAGGCAGCCAAAGTATCTATATGACTCTAGAGACTTCATGATGGACTTTGAAGTGTTTCTAAGTTTGCCCAAGGTAATCACAATTTACGTTGATTATATTGGTGCAGTTGCAAACTTGAAAAAATCACAAGTCCATAAGGCAATTAAACACATGGAGCGCGAGTACCACCTGTTACGAGAAATCGTATGATGAGGGGAAGGTTTTTGTCGCCTAGATTGCATCGGATGATGACCTAGTAATCCATTTACAAGGACCTTAAGACGAGAGCTTTTAATGGTCGTGTAGTGGGAGTAGGAATCAGATGTATGGCAGAAGACATGACAGCATAGTCTTTTAGTATAAGTGGGAGATTGTTGGATTGTATACTAAAAGTCTAGCTTTAGTATGAACTATGTCATAACAATATTTGAAATGAGAATCATTGATCAAATGATTGCATCTTATAATTTATTTTATATGCATGATGCAATAGTCCATTTACTTTATACTGTAGATAATATGTTGTGCGACAACACGCAGAAGATCATATTATCGATTTCCTTATAAAGTATAAACAGATGCTCACAACTGAGATAGACGGGGACTCTCTATCGGTATGGTTGTAGTGTGGTTTGGTATTAGCTTGTCTTGGCTATAGAATCACATTAGTGCACTTGTGTGTATTGAGCAGGACCGCCTGAGATCGTTCTTCTTATACTGACTATATAGTAGAACTTGATCTCTGTTATTATGGAAGTTCGTGCTCTTAATCCCTATACAATAACCTCGACACGTAGGGCAGTATGTATTTTTTTTATTCATCAATGGGTGAGATTTATAAGTATTAAATCAATATACTCGGTGAGTTGGGAAGTAGTGCTGTCTCTATGGTGTGCTGTTGATTGTAGAAGGAATCCATGTCCGACATAGGTTGATGATGTCCCCTTGAGGAGCTCATAAGGTTTATCATGTAAATCTTGCAAGTGGATTAATTTCCGGCATGATAATAAGGTTGAGTGGTACTACTCTCGGATGAGATATTAATTAATTTGAGTTGTCAGTAACTTAATTAATTAATGGGCATTGTATATCTTAAACATGGGGAGACTGTCGGGCTTATAATAAGAAGGAGCCCAGAACATAATTTTGGGATTGGACGGGTAGTGCAGTAATAATATTTTAGTGGGCTATATTATTATTATTGGATTTAATTAAAAGCTTTGGGCTAAGCTTGGTTAACTAAATTCAATTGAGGCCCAGCCCAATTTCTCCTCCTGGTCCCTGCTGTAGCCCAACTATATAAGTCATCTTAGCTCCTGTTAACCCTAAGTCAGTGCCTCATTTGACAGTTAGAAAGAACAGGAGCAGATTGAGAGAATCCTGCGGATTGTTGCCCACACAACAGCAGGATTCAACTTGGGACATACAGTAGAAGATCGAGAGGTAGTTCTCTGCAACGATCATCCTCTACATCGACCCAGAAGTACGGTAAACATTATTTTTGCTTCCGCTGATTTGTTTGCCTGTTTATCCTAATGGATCACGTTGAACCGCACGATCCAATTGCCAACACTAACATGTCCCAACCTGCCATGCCAAAGCTTGGCATCATCCTGCTGACCAGTGTTGTGTATCTGTCCTACAACAACACTCCCATCCAAGAAATACAAGTCTGATCTCCTGGTTCCTCTCATGACAATCTTATCATCCTTAGTCACTGTGAGGATTCCCTTTCTCAGGTTTGAATTACAACCTTGAGTATCAAGCATCCCAAGGGAGATGAGGTTCCTTCTTAATCCAGGAACATACCTTACATTCCTAAGAAGCCTCTGAACTCCATCAAACATTAGCAATCTGATGGATCCTACTCCCTTTATCTCACAAGAGTGTTCATCACCTAAAAGTACTGATCCTCCTTCCTGATGCTTGAATTCCTCAAACCAATGCTTCATAGGTGTCATATGGAATGTACACCCTGAATCCAATACCCACTCAACAGATACATCTGAAGTAGTGATGGACAGAGCTTCAATACCTTCCATACCAGCATTGTTTTATACTTCACCAACCTGATTGACTTGGTTCTTTTGATTTCCAGCAGGTGTTTCAGTTTTCTTGGACTTGCTAGCCTTCCACTTTGCACACTGTTTCTTGAAGTGCCCAGGTTCATGACAAAAGTAACACCTCTTGCCATTAGACTGTCCTGATGCACCTTTCTTTTGATCAGTGTTTCCACCTTTGTTCCACTTCTTGTTCTGATTCCCTTTCTTGGCAATGAGTCCTTCTGCCCCTGACTTTTTTTTTCTATCAGTACCTTCTTCCAGATCTTTTGATCTAAGTGCCCTCAGCACATCTTCAAGCAGTACAACATCCTTACCTCCATAAAGAACAGCATCCTTAAAGTGCCTTTGTGATCTTGGCAATGCTGACAGCAACATGATGGCCTTGTCTTCACTGGATAGCTTGAAATTCACACTTTCGAGATCATCTGTGATCTTGCAGAATTCATCAGCTTGATCCATCAGAGATCTTTCATCAGTCATCTTGAAAGCATGAAGTCTTTGCCTGAGATGCATCTTATTGGCAGATGTTCTTACCATGAACAAAGCCTCCAATCTATTCCATACTTTAATAGCTGTTGTCTCCTTTGATGCTTCTCTAAGTATCTTATCACTGAGACACAGAATTATTGTAGAATAGGCCTTTTGAAGTACCTGATCATCCACTGGAGCTCTTACAGGACCTGCTGCAGCCTGGGGATCCTTGATGATTTCAGTCTTCACTGGTGGAGGAGGCTTCAGTGCATCCATCAGACCTTGTTGCATAAGAACTGCCTTCATCTTGATTTTCCATAGATTGAAATCTGATTTCTCTGTGAGCTTTTCAACATCAAATCTTGTGGTGTTCATCTTGAATGCTTCCTGTATGTTTGTTTCCCACAGACGGTGCCAATTGACGTGATTCAATCAAACAATACCTCACAATCTCTCAAGAAATACACACACACTCTTTGATATGAAAATGAAAAGAAAGTAAAATTTGCAAAAAGATGTATAGTGGTTCGGTTATGAATAACCTACATCCACTTTGGGGAGAAGAAACTTTATTATTGATGATTCAATACACCTAAGAACAGATTGAATCGAAAAGAACAAGCAAAAGAATGAACTTGCTGTGAAACTGTGAAATTTTCTAAGTGTTGAACTCTCTCTCAACAAGGTGACTTCGAGCCCCTTATATCATGCTACTCCTTCAACCTTTTGATCCGGTTAAACCTCCACTTGATAGCCCTCACTTAGTAGATGAGATGCAGCCACCTAGCTGGTTTCATGTAGCTTGATAAACTGCTCTTAAACCGCCTCAAAGTCGGCTGATCATAACTGCTAAAAACTGTCAGTTATAGCAGTTATATTTGTTGAGTTAGTTTCAATCGTTTCTTTAAGCTTCCAGCTGCCATGCAACACGTTATAATCATTCTTCAGTCTCCAATGATTATTATCCACGTGTGTATCAGCTTATCCAAGTGATAGACAAAGCTAAACACTCCATTGAACACTATCTACTTCGATTCGACCTCGATTCGAGTGAATGATCAGGTCGAATCAATGTTGTCGTGGTCGAATCCACCTCCCATTGAACTGATTCGACCATGGTTCGACCTCCCTATCAGGTCGAATCCACAGATTATGGTCGAATCCTCCTTCAAATGAGTTGGTTTGACTTTGATTCGACCAATCTCAACACATCGAATCACTTCATGCATGCATCTATTATCATCACTTTTGGTTTAATATGGTCCAGTTTGTCTTTTTGGGGGAATATGAGTTGAAGCAATAACAAGCCAAAGCCTTTTGCTCAAAAAGCAGACTTTTTTTCGAGCTTATAATTCCAATTCCTGAGATTTGGGTGTGGGTCCAATTTGATTAAAAAAAATGTAAACCTTAACTTTGGCACAAATAAAAATAAAAACGTAAACTTTAACGTGAGACGGATATTATTGTTTCATAATCTCAATAAAATTTTTAAATAATTAAAAGTTTTTGTAGTTTTTTATAAATTGATAAACATAAATATTATTATTATAAAACTAATATTTGTTAAAATATCTAAACATATAGTAATTTTTATTATAAAACTAATATTTTTTAAAATATCTAAACATATACTATCGATTTTAACTTTCACTATAAAATTTTCTAATTAATTATGACTTTCGCTATAAAATATGAGCGAGGTTCCTGTGCACCCGGACGCACGGAGCACATTCCGTGCGTCTTTGCAATTTTCATGTTCTTTTGTAATTTAAACCCCTAACAATACATTAACAATACATAAATTTAAATAGAATTGGAGGGATGGTTGTATTCATATGGGACACAGAGTATCTCTCCGTATTCCCACCATAAAATATTATATTTTTTATTTATTTTTTTATTATTTTCAGTGCACCATTATTACCATTATTACTTTTCATAATGCTACCAGCCTACCATTATTACTTGTATCATGTATGTGTAGTCGATAGAAAACGCATAACAGAGTTCTGTATATATAAAAAATAAAATCATTATTAACATTGAAACAAACTCTTTCACGTATGCGTGTACGAGTAAGCAGTCGATAGAAAACGCATAACAGAGTTCTGTAAATATAAAAATAAAATCATTATTAACATTGAAACAAAAAATTAACATGCAAAATTTATTAATAAATATTAAATTTATCACACCATTTTGGACACATCCACATTAGTCATATCGACCTCCAATCCACTGAGCCTGCACACACTTTCGAAAAATTTTGGCATTATAAAAGTCTCATAAACCCATATACCTGAGAAGATACACCATTTATATATATTAAATATGAATTTTATAAATACAGGGCCTGAAAAATGGGTAATCTATCAATTCGGGGCTTGAATTATGCATACTATCGATTAGGGGCCTTAATTATATAAAACTATCAATTCATGGCCTGAACTTAGGCCTTAAATTGATAAAATAAGTGATAATATTTGATAAATTCAGGCCTTGGATTGATAGTTTTACATATTTCAGGCCTTGGATTGATAGAAAAAATAATCCAAACCCCTAATTGATAGTTTACCCATAATTCGGGTCTTGAATTGATAAAAGTCCTATTAAATAATAGCGAAGAATGAGAATAACCGCATTGGTAATTAATTCATCGTCAAAAATAAGAATTAGTAATTAATTTATCTTTCATTATTGAGAATGGGTTTGATATAGGAAACAATACTTTTCATAATCTCTATAAACGTTTCTAAACAATTAAATGTTTTTATAATTTTTATAAATTGATAAACCATAAATACTATTATTATAAAACTAATATTTGTTCTTAGAGAATTGGTTTGATAGAGGAAACCACTATATATTAGTGTTTCATAATCTCTATAAAATTTCTATATAATTAAAAGTTTCTATAATTTTTATAAATTGATATACAATAAATACTATTATTTTAAAACTAATATTTGTTAAAATATCTAAACATATATCAAGTTTTTTAAAATAGTTTTATTTTTTAAATCAAAAGATATGATCACTTCTATTAAAAAGAAGAAATATTTTTTTTAAATACTATAAATTGTTCATGAAATAAAATTACACCATTATTACTTTTTATTAATTATAAGGTTTTACTTTTATTAAAAGTATTCTTACACAAGTTTTTGTTTGCCGTATTTTTATGGAGCACTTTTTAGATTTTGGGTCAAATTCAAGAATTATTGGGCTTAAGAAATTCAAATGATTCATACCACTACACTTGCGAAGATTCCATTACTCTTGGCCCAACACCATAGGCCCACTCCATTCCATTACTTCTTAGCCCAACACGACAGGCCCACCCCATTCAATTAATTTTGGCCCAACGCGACAGGCCTACCCCTTTTAAATGGGTTTGCATCATGGACAATCCTTTTCCTAATTTAATGTATCTGGAATTAATAATATACTCTTCGCTGATGCTCAAAAAAAAAAAATAAAAAAAAAAATCATAAACCCTAAACCCTAAAAAAACAATTCGACGTCTCCCCAACTAATCGCTCAACCATTCCAACAATTGTACAGAGAAGATGGTTTCGGGGAAGAAAGAAACCAAAACACCGAAGATTCCGGTGTGGGATTTGCCTGATGTCCCCAAGGGGGAGCTGCCCCCACACATCCAACTCCAAAGGACTCGTGTTCTCTGCACTCTGGATGCACCTACTCATGTAATCATCTCATTACCTTCATTAATTTCGTCATATATATTGTTAATTTGCTCATTTATCGCTTATTTGTTCTTTTTTTTTTTTGGGGGGGAAATGAAAGACGGAAAATCTTCAATCCTCGAGTGCGTATGCATCAATGGGAGTGATGAAAGGTTCTGTATTGAATGAGTTCCTCGATAACTTTAAGGTGGAAGTGATTAAGCTTACAGAAGATGACATGGAATTCGATATGATTGGCATTGATGCTGCCCTTGCAAATGCTTTTCGTAGAATTCTAATATCTGAGGTGTGGCTTTTGCTTTTACATTTTAAATACTACTTTCATATGGAGAGGCAGTGATTAATTGTTGATTTTCTGATAAAATTAGGAATTCAGCAGAAGTGGAAATATGATAGAGAAAGTAAAACTGATAATCACATTTTGCTGTGTCAAATAATGAAGGCATCACACATCTTTGAAACAAATTATCTTAGTTGCCTGGAAACATTATTACTGGAAAAATAACAGTTTCACCTGATACTCTACACGTAGTATACGATAGAAATTTAAGGTTATTTATTTCATAGATTTACATATATTTGGTAGTGAAATCATATGACAGTTGCTGCTGAGCATTCACTTTTTTCCAGTAGTAGTTTGAACATGAGGCCATATGTCCTGTTCATTTGTCCATAAACCCTTGGTAATGTTAAATCCTCAAACCAAACATGTGAACCAGCAATAGTGTTAAGAGTTAACTTGTGACGCCTATAGAGAAAAGCCAAATTAATTATACATTTGACAGCAAAATAATCAACCACTGTTACTTCAATTGGATATTTGTTCAATTTTTTCAAAAGGAAAAAAAAGAATGATCAACTTGAATTCTGGGGAGAGCATGAATCACATAATGACTATCATGCAAAATCTATGAATGAATTAAATAAACTGAACAGTAGCAGTAAAATGAACCTTTTTTTATAAAAAAGATTTATTTAATATTTTATAAAGTTTCTGGAAAGGTGTAAACTCAAATTCTCAGGTCTTGATCTTTGCACAGGCTAGAGATTAACTAGGCTCGTATCATACAATATACAGATCAATAGAGATTTATTCAAATTACAAATTTTTGTTGCAAAATGTTCTGAACTTAAGGTTTTTTAGTATTTTTGCAAATATTGACCCTTAGCAATCACAGGAAGATTAACCACATGGTACTCAATGAATATTTTTAAATGAGTTAGCCAATAATTAAAGGTAAATAAACAGCAAGGAAGTATAAGATGAGCAAAGACTCTAAAAATGACATTCGAAAATATAATTTGTGAATAAAGAATCTTATGGTCAAGCAGTCTTGATCAGCTATTTTAAATGTTCTAAAATGCTTTATTCAGCCAGAAGATTAAAGAAGAAGAGCAATACTCATACCAATTAAGATATTGCAATTGATATATCTATGGAAGTGATTCTATATTATCAGGTCATTAAATATCAGGAAAGGAGCAATAAGACTATAAGAGGAATAAAAAATACTGAAACAAAAAGCCATACTCGTCACCCATAGTTGTTGGAGGCATGCCCCCATGGGCTCCAAGTATTGCGCCTTTTCTAGACTGAGGCTAGGCTGTTATGGAGGAGCATCTATTTATTGCACCTGGGCATAGTTGTTAGAGTTGCACCTCATAGGGTGCTCGTAGTGTAGCACTTCTGTGTACCTTTGGCTTGCCTCTTACACACACATTCTAGCTGCATACAAAAATGTCTTCGTAAATATCAGAATGTTTTAATTATCTTGAATGTTTTGGGGTACATCAACGGCTTTTTGTTGTCTTGATTGTTTTGGGGATTTCTCTCATCTAAAATTGGTTATCTATTGCTTCGTGATGGTATATTATTTGATACTTTGTGTCTTTTTAAAAAGATATCTAAATTTCAAAGACATCTTCTGTAACTTGTGTGTTTTCTTGGGTTGATCTCTCTGTAGCTTCCAACCATGGCTATCGAGAAGGTTCTTATTGCAAATAACACCTCAATTGTACAAGATGAGGTTCTTGCTCATAGACTGGGTCTTGTTCCACTTAAAGTTGATCCAAGACACTTCGATTATGTCTCAGGTTGGCTATTTCTGCTTAATTAGTGAAGTTCTTTTTTTCAGAAAATTCGATTTCTAAACCATCTTTTTTAGTTGCAAGTTCTATGATGCTTACATTTTTTTTTCCACAGACAATGATGAAAATAATGAGAAGAATACCATTGTATTTAAGCTTGATGTTCGTTGTGAAAAAGGGAGCCCACGTATGAAAGGTACAATTGAATGTTCAACAAATGGAAAGTTGTGTTGTTTCTATTTGAATTTCTACATCCACTTCCATTGTATTATTTCCTGAATAAACCTATGCAATCAAGTTTTTCTTTCTTATATGTGTTAATGGTACAAAATATTGCAGTAAAGTCCAGTGAGCTGAAGTGGCTACCAAATGGCAGTGAGTTCACTAAAAATTCAACTTCAGATTCAACTTCAAAGGAAAAAACTTACACTGTATTCAGTTGTAGCCAAGACAGTTTACCAGAATTTTCGAAAAACCCAATTGCTCCCAAGCATGATGATATAATTCTTGCTAAACTTCGATCCGGACAGGTAATGTATAATGTTGATGCCGTTTTCTTTTTACTTTAAACTTTCAATGAACTCACATGTTGAATCCCAAGTATCTGTCATTTATTGATTGATCTTACTAGTGAATTTTGCATAGTCATATTCAGCAATGTGCTATGATTTATTATACTAGGATATTTCATAATTGTATGTAAACTCAGATACCCAGAGCCCTATGAGATGGTAAAATTTTAGAATAAACTAAGGAGGTATCTTGCCTTAACATGTTACTTCGGTGGTTATGCAATTGATAGTCAAGAGACCATATCTTGTGTGTTTTTGTAATGCTTAATACATGTTTCTGTCAAAATCTATATGGTTGGTGTTCCTTTTCTCGGATGATATGATACTATTTTTGCAGGCAATCGAGTTAGAGGCGCATGCTGTGAAAGGAATGGGCAAGACACATGCGAAGTGGTCACCTGTTGCCACTGCTTGGTACAGGATGCTTCCTGAGGTATAAGAGTAATTGTATCCTTTTCTTGTCTGTCAATTAAATCCAAATCCTCAAGCACTTTGGTTTTTTTTTTAATTATATTTTTTCCTAGATCGTTTTGTTGCAAGAGATTGAAGGTGATAAGGCTGAACAACTTGTGAAGAAATGTCCGGTAAAAGTGTTTGATATAGAAGATATTGCTGACGGTAAGATGGAATACAAGCGGTAATTGTCTTGGTATCTGCTTTTGAATATCCTTTGTCTTTAAATTGTTGTTTATTATTTAACTGCAGAATTAAATTAGTTTTATACGAGTTCCACATATATCTCGGTGATCAGCACTAGATTTTTAATTTGTTCTTGATTGGTTTATTGATTGTCAATTAGGTCGAAAAAGAGCAACTGTAGCTAGACCTCGAGCTTGTACTCTCTGTCGTGAATGCATCAGAGGAGATGATTGGGAGAAGCTTGTGGCACTTCGGCGAGTAAAGGATCATTTCATTTGTAAGTAAAATATGTGAAATCTTTTTATAGTTTTGATTCACTCCGCTTGTTTAGTCTATATTCAAATACACACACACACACACGCACAAACACAATATTTGTTTTAATTTTTTCATGCAATTAATTATAGCACCCAATATGGGACATGATGGCTCTCTTGCCTAGTAATATTGGTTTTCACTTTAAAAGCCCAGTGTAAATTGTAGGTTAGCCTATGATATCAAATAGTGCAAAGTTTTTTGGCTAAGCTTCGCTTTTGACCTTTGTTTAAAAAAATAATTTGAACAGTCATTATGTCATTCACTTCATCTTTACATTCGTTTTAAGCATAATATCTGACCTCATCTGAAAAAATCATTCCGAAGCTGATAAGTGGAGTTATAAATTCTCAGATATTTATGTAGGTTTCGCTCATAATCTACTTAACTTCTGCTATTTGTTTCCTAGTGGCCATTTGGATTATTGGATACTAAGTTACTTATTGTAATTCGTAACCTTCAACATTCAACTGAGCATGTTTTGGAAGTATTAACCATACATTCCTGTTTCCTTCAGTTACAATCGAATCCACGGGAGCATTGCCCCCTGAAGTACTGTTTACTGAGGCTGTGAAGATATTGCAAGACAAGTGTTTGCGGGTGACATCTGATGTTTCTTGACAGGGAATTTCGAACAACACTATTAAAACAGGTAGAAAGCACGTGTATTCTTCAGCGCAACAACAAATTTCTTGAAAGGAATGAGCATCTGGATTATTATGTGTAAAATCTTAGAAAAATGGTTTCTTATAAGTAGTGAGGCCCTGTCTTTTTGGTATGAAATTGATGAGTATAATTTAGGTTGTGGTATTATGGTAGTGCTCACTGCTCATTCCTCCTTGGCAAAGACTTGTATGAGACCGTCTCATGTAAATGTAAACTCTTACGTGAAACGGATGAAAAGTGATAACATCATTATCACTTTAGCTATAAAATGTCATCACTTTTTATTTATACTATAAATTGTTCATGAAATAATTTACTGCACTATTATCACTTTTTATCGATTGAATATCACTTTTTATTAATGATGTTACCACTTTTTATCCGTCTTCAAGGACTTATGTGAGACTGTCTCTTGCCGTTATTACTTTGATTATTAAACAAGAATTGATGTGCACAAAATAATATGATAAGTTTATCTGGTCAGAAATAGGAGACATAATTTTGGCATAGAAAGTACACACTTGACTAATTCTAGTTAGGAAATTAGAACTAATATCCTATCTGATTCTACTTGCATTCCACAAACACTGATGCATACCAATTTCTGTTTAATTGGTTAATACTTTATTATAGTTTCAGTCTGAATACAAATCCCCCAATCTGCACATTGGACTTATATTTTTCACAATTTCTCTATTTTTTTTTTCATATATAGTACAGTGGACTAACAGTTATCACTCATAGTCAATTGGGATTAATATTATTACCCAAATGATTTCCTTAATTTTCATCTTTGGATTTTGAAGATGCCGAAGCTATGATTCAGGTGCATGAAGGAAATTGGAATTTCAAATAATTAATATATATACTCTATCTATCTTGCATAATTCTTTTGTATCAGTTTCTTTGTAATTTACAAATGATTGGTGCAAGAAATTCCGGTGGGAGGAGTATATATATAAAGACTGAATTGAAAAAAAAAAAAACTTCTTTATAAGAATCTTTTGAAAGAAAATCCTCAATATTTAAACTCCTAAGTTATTCTTTATCTTCGGTTCGATTAAATTGTTTGACTATCCATGATTAATTTGCTATATATATTATATATAAAAGAAATAGCAGAAGCGACCATTTCTTTTGGCTAATAGTAGAGAGAATAAATTTTTAATTTTAATTTCTTTATTATCGTTATGTGAATAATTGGAACCAAATTATTATTTTAGAAATGTTATTACAATTAATTCCTAGATTTGTCTTCCTTTACTTCATGTTTATATCAGTGTACATATACATATATTTTGTATTCAGTTAATACGATGCTGATGTTATACACAGTATTATATATTGAATATAATGAAGTATCAATAAGGTTTTTTTTAATTGAATATTATCATAGTTAAATTGATATTCAAATTAACAAAATTAACACTAATTTCAAAACTAGACCAGATTTTAAAATTATTTTGTACTATTAATTATCCTGGAAAATATCATTTCCAACCATAATAACAGTACTTATTTTGAAGTCTAAAATAGTATTTTCAGTATTTTTTTTTTCAATGCAATGATGAACAAATAATAATAACAATAGGCAATAGCAAGCCTTTCATGTTAATTTTAGAGGTGAGGTTGCGTGCGCCCGGACGCATGAGAACATATTCCGTGCGCCTTTAGAAATATAGTATTATGAGTAAGGGTACATTGCTTTGGTCTAAAGGGTATACATTTTAATTAATAAAAGGTACACCATTTTGTTCTAAATGGTATACATTTTTCTTTAATATTTTTTTTCTTTAGAAAATAAAGGTTAAACATTTTTATACTAAAGGGTATACAATTTAACACAAAATTCTAAAGGCACACGAAGTGTTGTCCATGCGTCCAGATATACACAATAATTTTCTTTAAAAAATAAAGGGTACACATCTATATACTAAAGGGTATACAATTTAACACAACTTTCTAAAGGCGCACAAAATGTGGTCCGTGCTTTCGGGTGCACAGGAGTTTTTGCCTAATTTTATGGAACGTGTATGAAAAATAAAAAATTACTTTTTATTTTATAGTGTCATCTGGAAAAAAAAAACAAATTAGTAATGCGTTTCTGTTACTAGAAATATTTTATAATAGTGTCATCATTTTGGAAAAAAAAATTATAATAGTGCCATCATTTCGGGAAAAAAAGAAGAAGAGAAATGCGTTTTACAAGAAATATTTTATAACACAATATATTATGGAATGTGTTTGTCCGAAAAATAAATTAAATAAAACCTTTTATTATTTTATAATATCATTTCGTTAAAAAAAAGCACTATGTGTTTCAGTTTCAAGAAATACTACTACTCCATATTTTATGACATAATTTATCATCTAATAATAATAAAAATAAAATAAGTGCTAAATAAGGTCAAGCCGTATTGGTAGCCTAATTGATGGGCATCCAATCATCCATGTAATAAGTAGCCACGAAAGCTGTAATTTTATTTGAGGATATTTTGTTCGTGATTGCGACTGTTTATGACATTTAAAAGTTGAATTATTTATTTTAATGGTTTTTCTTAAAGCAAAATAACATGAAATTAATTGAAATTGCAATAATACAAGAGGTTATCCACACAAGAAAGATGGAGGTTGGAGGCTACTGAGAACATAATGTTTTATTCTACAATGTGCTGATAAGTCGACATTTCGTTAGAGATACGTACAAAAGGAAAGAAAACTTTTATATGTTAAAAAAAAAAAACCAATGTTGATTTACTTGTACTTGAGGTTTGCATAGTATATAGTTTAAAATCACTTTCATTACATTTTCATAATCTAAATCTTTCATTAATGAAAAGGATTTATTGAGTTTTATTATTTCTCCTTGGTACACACAATCCACAGATACCTTGAAATAACCAAAAATTTACAATTCACAGACAGATATTTTAACTGTAGAAAATTAATAAGGGTAAATTAAATTGGATTAGAAAATTTGAAATTTGCATAAATTTATAAGAGTGAAGGGTATTCTTTTAGTTGAGGCTTATCCAGGCTCTAAAAAATATCCCAAATAAAAGAGAAAAGACAGTCATTGCAATTATAAAAATGATGATTAATTTGCAATCCTATGTCAAAACCCATTAACATAAAATACATTAAATCCCAATCTTATTTTTCCAATAATAATAATAATTCTGGACCATATGGCCATGATTTAATCAAATTGTAGTAATGGAAGAGAGAAAGGTGATGTGTGGGAGAGAGAAAGGAGGGCCATCAAACCAAAGCTAGGTAACAGTATTAATTCCTTTTTTTTTCTCTTTGGGGGGTGGGTTGTGGTGGGGTGGGGCTCAATTCTCAACTTCCAAGCATGAGGGACAGCTTGGAGCATTTGGAGGCCCTTATGTTATCCACACTCACACACAGCATTTTCAGACAAAATTCATTGGAATCATTGAACATGTAAAGCATTACTTTACCCTTCTTTGACCCCCATTCTCTCTCCTCATATACATAGACAGATGTAATAGTATTAAATCACAGTAGTACTGCATCGGTATTGGTATAGCCCACGGGCCAAACACCTTACCCAACTCCCTTTCAGCATTCTCAAAGCCTTTTTTCTTTTTCTTTTTCTAACACAGACACCACACATTTTTTTGGGGGAAGAAGAGGGAGGGGTGGGGTGGGGTGGGTTGAGGTGGGGTGGGTGGTGGAGGTGTCTCTCTCTTGTTTATCTCGCTCTACAGTTAAGTGCCCTCCTTTTTTAATCCTTTCCTCCATTGTTAACAAAGCTTTTTAAATTGGTAAACCTTAAAGTTCTGATCTTTGTGACTTCACGTCGCTTCTTTTCTTGTGTGGGCTGCTTTTCTTGCTTTACTTTTGAAAGTGGTCCTGTTGTTTTCTAGGTGGGTTTTGCTTCTCTACACCCCCTCTGTGATTTGCTTTTTTCTCATTGTGAGCTTTTGTGGGGTTTTCTGATCCCTCTTGGTAGGGTTTTTGACAGAGATGCACTGCTGGTTCAAGATCTGTTTTTTTTTTTATTTCCCCCCCCCCCCCCCATGGACCCTTTCCTGTTTTCCAGTTATTTATGCTCTCAATCTTGTTCATCTTTCTTGCTCTGTGTTAGTGTTTGACTGAAGATTGTTTCCAGGGACTACATTTTACTTTTTATAGATGAATCTAGTTTTCTCTTATTGAAATTAAAATGCTGATCTGAAGAATCTTTTATTCCCCCACTGAGCAAGGTTGCATTTTGAGGTTAAAAAAGGCAAGATTTTAGCTCTATGCTGCCACTGGATATCCTGTTGCTTTTCTGTATGCTTATATTGATCTGCATCTGCACCCAAGGTCCACACTCTTTTTTTGGTTGTGGTGGTGGGGTGGTACTGGTGGGAGGGTTAGATAGGAGATTCTGATTCTTGTTTCCTTTTGAATGTTCCATTTTCTCTCTTATGCTGATTTTTGTATGGATGTGATCTACTTCATTGTTGTGAGATTATGCTCCTTTTTGTTTTTGCCAACTGAATTCATTTCATATTGAATATTTCTCATCTGATCTACTTATTCTTTCTTATTGGTCATGTATGTTCTCCATCTTGGGACTAACCTGCAGATGTGGATGCAGCTGCAGATATGAAGATGCTTGATTTTGATACCGAAGAGGCCGATGTACTGTATTTGTGTTCCGTGTAATGGTGGTGTTCAATCTAGTTAATTTTCAAAGTTCATATACATTCAAATGGCCTCAGAATCCAAGGGTTTCTCAGGAAAGCCGAGCAAAAGCCGTGGGGGGCAATCATGCAAAACAGAAAAACTGGACCCTGCTATGAAAGAATTACCCAGAAATTTTGAAAATGATGCCTCTAAGAAAATTACAGTAGAAGCCACATCACAAAATCATTCACAAAAAGGAGCAGTTTCTTCTTTGGCTAGTAAAGTTGATTCGAGCTTACATTTAGGTAATCCGAAACAAGGATCAACCCTTGACAGCCTTGCTGATCAGGAAAAGAAAACATCAGATCACGGCAACGTCAAAGATAGCTCAGCATCAGAAAAAGTTAGTGATGGAGCAACCAGTCTTGCAAAAACTAGTGGAAATGCTAAGAACAGTGACCGAGTTGATTATGTCGAGAGTGGAAAGAGCAGTTTGTGTCGGGGCAGCACTAGCACCGATGTTAGTGATGAAAGTACTTGTAGCAGCTTGAGTAGCAGCATTAACAGACCCCATAAAGCGAATGATCTTAGATGGGAAGCGATACAAGCAATCCGAACCAAGGATGGGGTATTAGATCTGAGACACTTCAGACTACTGAAGAAGTTGGGTTGTGGTGACATTGGAAGTGTCTATCTATCAGAGTTATGCGGTACAAAATGTTACTTTGCCATGAAGGTTATGGACAAAGCTGCTCTAGCTAGTCGTAAGAAACTTTTGCGGGCTCAGACAGAAAGAGAGATATTGCAGTCTCTGGATCACCCTTTCCTTCCAACTTTGTACACTCATTTTGAAACGGAAAAGTTTTCATGTTTAGTAATGGAGTTCTGTCCAGGAGGTGACCTGCATACACTCCGACAAAGGCAACCAGGAAAACATTTTTCTGAGCAAGCTGTGAAGTATGGCACTTTCTTAACTCAGTTTCTTTACATTTATTTTCTATCTTGAAAATGCATCATCTTTAGTGTTGTACCTGTTTTATAATCATGTCTCCTTCCATTCTTCATGGTTATATGTTTTCATTTTATATATAGTTCTAGATTTCGATTTAATTTGCAGACTCAACTAATATTTATGTTAATAAGATTAATTGAACAGGTATAATGATTTGAGCCCAATGTGTTTATTTTGTTAGTAATCTTGCAATTTCTCTTATATGGGCACTTCCGTTGTACCTTATTATGGAAAGATGCTAAGGACTTCAGAATAATTAATAAGTGATTCAGATAACTTGATGTAAGGTTTCAAGATCCATCCTGGAAAGAAGTCAAGATTAATGTGAAAACTGCAGAGATTAACACTGTAGCCATTTATTTCAGTAGCTGACTTAGTTTTTGGTAGATAATTTAATGGATTGAAAATTCACCCTTCAAGTCTTTCTGCATTCTGCAACTGTATTCTATTAGGGTAAAATAATATCCGAATCTAGTTCGTACTGATGATGATAATTGAATTAGTTTATTTAAATGCTATAAAAGGCTCTATGAGTGAAACATTGTGAATGAAACCTTGAACTTGATGTCATGCAAGTGTGGTGGGGGGGGAGTGTGAACCTCTATCCCGTCATGTTATAAACAAAAGATATCCCTGCTTGCTGCTAGGTTTTGCACTAGACTACAAGAGTCGTTTAATTCTAACATAAATATATTTCTGTTTTATGAGAACTTTTCGTTTCACTTTTACTTCCTGAGAGTCCAGTCCCTAAGAATAAAGGACAAGATGCTGTGCGAAGCTATTACACCACATTTCCTTGCATTAGCAGCTAAAGTTTTGTTCTCACTCTTGGAGATTGTCGTAGGCATCACACATCAGCTTTAATTCACATGCTTTTGCACTTGTCTGATTTCTTGTTTTCAACAATTTTTACGTTCATTCTACCACATTAATTTTGTGTTCATAACTCTATTAATTTGCTGGCTGAGAGTACCAAAACAGGTGTAATTTCTATTTTCCTTTTTCTTTATAAGTATAATTGTGCATCTTGTACTTGGCAGTGAGTTAATTATAGTTTATGCATTATTTACTAAATACATATTTTCTTCTAGACATAACATCACATATTTACTAAATGCATTATTTACCACCACATATTTTCTTGTACTTGTGCCACCATTTTGTAAGAAATGTCATTTCCTACAAGTCCAGATATATCCTCAAGAAATCTCAAAGTTGCATTTATCTCCTATCTAATTCATTTTGTGCCACCTCTACATAACATTATAGCATCAAATTGGTATATATTATGTAGTATATATTATCCTAATATTTTTGTTATCTTTGTTGACTGGATCAGTCTATGATTTATTCTACGTTTGATGAATGGATTGTACAGTTCACTAAGACATTAATCTTATATCTATACTTTGAGATATAAGAAATTCATTATTAGACTGAGTAATCAATTCAGAATTATCCTTACTCCCCGACCACCCTCCAAATCCTACTTACTAGACAGGATATAGCTGATTTCCAGTTGAGACTAAATTCTTATATATTAATGCCAACATATTTTTTTATTGTCAAATTTGATTTTGGCAGTGATATGTAGATAGTAAATCTTAATGAAAATGGAGAAACGTTATGAACTTTGGCGAACTAGTTATGTAGGTCAACTTCAGTTGAAATGGGAAGTTAACTTATTTCACCAAATGGTTTTATATTAATTGATAAAAGAATCAATTTCTCTTCATCCATATGGCATTTTTACTCTTTGTTATTTAATTATTTTTTAGGCTGTTAAAAGGCTGTAATTATTAAACAACTTGTTCTTTATTATCTGTTACTTGGGAGTACGAGGAAGAACTAGTCAAATTAAAAGATAGGTTGTAAGTTACATAAATGTGAAATATTGGAAAATATTGTTTCATTACGCTCGAAACTCCGAAAAGTCGAACTTCACTAAATGGTTCTATATTTAGTTGATGAAAGGAGTGGATCCATTTCGTTTTGTTATTGCCGACTTTTCGTGTCATCTCTGGTTAGTTCACTGCATTTTAAAGGCTGTAATTTGTAGACTATGTTTACCTGCTGCCTTATTGTGCTTTGGGAGTAGGAGGAAGAATCCCTATCAATGAAAAAGAAACTTTTAAGGTAGAATATACTTGGCCAATAACTAAAATTTTTGGTTCGAGATCAGTTTTAATTTTTACGACCTGTCTGTATGTAGATACATCGCACTCGAACTTCTAAAGATTGCCTTGTCGTTGATGTAGATTCACCATGCTGGTTAATGCATACACAAGCTATTTGCTGGTTGCTCATCTTTGTTGAATTATTACTGGCTATAGATATTGTTATTTTATGCTGATATCACTTTGTGAGTTATTTGATTTGCTTCTCATTTCAATTTTCAAATGTTTGACACCCTTTTGAAAATGTTTTTCAGTTCATTCTCATGTATTTTCTATCAAAGCCAAATCTTTTAATTCAAGTATTAAGTAAAAAGTTAGTGGTTGTTTCTACCTTTTATTGAACATGCATGTGTGTGTTTTTACATGCAGGTTTTATGTAGCAGAGGTCCTTCTTTCTTTGGAATACCTTCACATGCTTGGCATTGTCTACCGGGACCTCAAGCCCGAAAATGTCCTCGTCAGGGACGACGGCCACATAATGCTCTCGGATTTTGACCTCTCCCTTCGCTGCACCGTCAACCCAACCCTGATAAAGTCTTCTCCCCTCGAGGCCGATCCCCTCAAGAAAAACACTGTTTATTGCGTCCAACCCGCCTGTGTGCAGCCATCCTGCGTCCAGCCCTCGTGCATGCTCCCCACTACATGCTTCGTGCCTCGCTTCTTCTCGGGGAAATCCAAGAAAGACCGGAAGCCGAAGAATGAAATAGGGAACCAAGTGACCCCGTTGCCTGAGCTCATAGCCGAGCCGACGGATGCACGCTCGATGTCTTTTGTTGGGACGCACGAGTACTTAGCTCCGGAGATCATCAAAGGGGAAGGACATGGCAGTGCTGTGGACTGGTGGACGTTTGGGATCTTTCTATACGAGCTGCTGTTCGGTAAGACGCCGTTTAAAGGATCAGGGAATCGAGCTACGCTGTTCAACGTGGTTGGGCAGCCGCTGCGTTTCCCGGAGTCGCCAGTGGTGAGCTTTGCTGCAAGGGATTTGATCAGAGGGCTGCTGGTGAAGGAGCCGCAGCATAGGTTGGCATACAAACGGGGAGCGACGGAGATCAAGCAGCATCCGTTCTTCGAAGGAGTGAACTGGGCGCTGATCCGTTGCGCGACGCCGCCGGACATCCCGAGGGCGGTGGAGATGGAGAGAATGCCGATGGCGGGGGCGAGTAGTCAGAAGGTGGCAATGCCACCGGCGAACTCAGAATCAAATTATCTGGAGTTCGATTTCTTTTAGTGGTGTGGAAGTGTTGTGTTGTATGATGTGATATGTGTTGTGGTGGTAAATTGGGTTTAGAGGGAATTACATTACGTTGAGGGAGTACTGGAATTGGAGGGATGATGTCATGATGATTTTATTTGTGGACAAGATAATCTACTACTGCTGTTGCTATTTTCTGCCCTCCTTAAATTCCATGAATTGAATTAAACTTCTCTTCTCATTATTGTTTTATCATCTCATTCTTCTCCCACAAACATCTTAGCTATTATTATATTTTTTAAGCTTCTATTATATTTTTAATGTCAATCACTTTCTTCTCCTGGGATTTATAATAAATAGCCATTTGGGTCTACAACTACGTTAGGAACTCTTAACTCCATTTCCTACCATTTGGAATGAATTATTATTATTAGATCTATATAAATAAAAATAAAAATAAAAATAAAAATGGAATTAAAAAAATTGCGGTGAGCGTGGATCGAACACGCGACCTTCAGATCTTCAGTCTGACGCTCTCCCAACTGAGCTATCCCCGCTAGTGATATTTGATTTAAAAACAATTATATTTATCAACATTTGACATTAGTAAGGCAACCGATGGCTCAACTCAATACGTAATATTCATGTTGTTAATTAATTAAATTAAATTAAATTAAGCATCTTTTAGCATAAAATTTATTTTCTTAATTAATAAAAAATTATTATATTAATATCCTTAATTTTTCATTTGATTTTTCGATATAAAATAGCACTCTTATTTATTGAATTAAATGACTTTTAGAATAAAATATATAGTGTATGGAGTATAACAATTTATGAGACCCATATATAAAAAATGATAATATCTTGACAAACTTTCTCGTGAGATGGTGCATATCCGAGACGGTTGTGACTTGTATAATTTATCAAAATATAATTATTATATAGGTAAAATATATATGTTTGATACTTCTAACTGTATAATTTGTTGGGAAAAAATATTCATCCTTAAGGGAAGGAAACAAAATATTAATGAGAAAAGGAAAGAATAAAAACAACATAAGGAATTTTATGTGGAAACTCCAAACCGGAGAAAAATCACGGACCCGAGAAAATACTTACTATATGAAAAATATTACAATCACACAGAAGCTTCTCTCTCCCGACCCCAAAACTACCACACTAATACAAATCTTTAACTAATTCCAAACTTTTCTCCAACTCTCAAATAGAGAATACAAGAAATGAATAAAAGAATCACGTATAAAGATTATAATGTCTTTTTTTGTGTATAACATCAGAATAAAAGCCTCCTTAAATTGCAATTAAGAATCCTCTTTTCTGATCTCTCATTCAATGTAGGACAAGCAGAATACTTTATTTTATATTGACAAATTCAACAATCTCCACCTTGCCAAAATAAAATAAGACCATTGTCTTTGCCGACAATCAATTCTCAATCTCCCGAGAATCATCCTACTCCACCATATGAGTAGACCCACTTAGAATAATCAATTCTAAGAATTTCCTTGCGGTAACATATCGAAAAATACCTGCTGAAATTTTATGCTGCAACTTCCAGCTCTTGGCCTCCATGGAAGTCCATCAGCCATCGATATACTTTTCCACTACACACATTCATGCCAAATCAATGTGTGCAAACTTGTGGCCCAACTAACAGTACTACACCCCTTTTTCATGACAACTGGCATGTCATTAGGATGTTCATTTTCTCCTCAGAGAAAATCCTCCACAATATTAGCTTTAGAATCGGAGTTGTTTGCCATACCAACTCCACCTCGACTAGCTCCACTTGGACAAAATCACTTTGTATGCCCAGGTCTCCGCACTTCCAACAAACCACATTCTTGGAGTTCCTCTTCCTTCTTCCATTGCCACTTGCCAACATTATGGAATTTTTCGAAGTGCGCCCTTCACTCATCAGCCTCCTTTCCTCAGAAAGAAGTTTACCTGTGACTTCAGCAAAATTTAAAGTTTCCTTACCATACATCAGAATTTCATGTGCTCATAGGAACGTGTCAAAGACAAGATAAGCCTCAATGCTTTATCCTCATCTTCAATCTTCACTCCAATTGCCTCTAGTTCAGAGATGATGCCATTTATCAAGTACTTAGTGAAACTTCGGAAAACAAAGAGAGAATGGAATGATGAAAATATCAAGAATTACAAGTTGGTGGAGTGAAGTCCAAGTGCATCCTCATCAAAATACAAAAAATTTCAAATCCTTGATGTTGGCCAGAATGTGTACATATCTTAATTCAATTACTTTTGTATCACTTTCATGTTTTAAATATAATTTTGACATATATAATTTCTACATCTAATTGTAAATCACTCTTAAAGATCATGTATTTCATATCATAAATATAAAAATAAGAACTTAAATTATGCAATATATTTAAAACATAAGAAGTGAAAAAGTTACAAAATAACTGAAAACCAATGGGTATTACTTTTTAATTAAATATTATATATATATATATATATATATATATATATATATATATATATTATCTCTCTTTTATTGATCTTTGAATATAAAATACTTTTTGAGGTTAATTAAAAGAGATTCGAAGATAAACTTTATTAATGTCATATTGGTATGTACTATACGAAACTTTGAATTTTATAAAATCAATATAATTATTAGTACATTATATATATGAGTATATTTATATATATAGAATTATATGTTTATTTTAATAATTGATCAACGTTTTTATTCTTTAACTCGACGACAATTTAAATTAAGGACATTTAATTTAATAAATGACGTGGATATAGAGCACATTATTTGATTTGTTTGAAAACTAGAGATGAAGAATTAGGGTATTTAGTGTACTCTGATTTTTCAAAATTTATCAGCAAACTTGATTTATGTGTTGGCAAACCTGCAATTTTGAACTTATTCAAGCTAAAACATTAAGTTTAGGTTTAGTTTTATGTAATTATTAATCATACTCTTTGTTGGCTGTGTTCCTGTCCTTTAATATTTTAATGGAATTTGTATGAAGGTTCAATGTGTAAGAGATATGTGATGATACTTGATATATGTAATATGGTATTAATTGATGTGTGTAAAGAGAGATAGAGAAAATGTGTATTATTTGAGGAGAGATAATGTACGAAAATGATGAGTGAGTTAGATATTAATATGGTTTGTAAGTGTATATAAGAGGATTTTAAAAATATGAGTATGAATTTAAAAAAAGAAAATCGGATTTTAAAATAAAAAACAAACATAGTGTATGGTATAGCAGAAGGTGATCTCATTTCACACAAGTATCTGCCTTTTACTGTAAATTAAGAAATTATAAAATGAAATTTTAATATAATTAATAAATAATTGATTTGCTTAACTTATTGATTATTTATTGAAAATATGACTTAATTGAAAAAAAAATACCATAAAAGAAAAAGAAAACATATTGTGAAGTATGACGTGCCTGCGACGTCTAAAAAAAACTAGTTACATAAAAATACCATAATACTTTTAAAAAATCAATAAAGTTAATAAAAAACAACTTTGTTTAAACTCCTTATCTATAATAACTAAGACAACTAGAGTTTGAGACGAATGGAGTAATAGGTTTCAACTTTCAAGAGGGATCGGTTCTCTACTAAGCATGACATGTGGCGATTCTTTAATTAATAAATAAGGAGCACACTTAATATGTGATAAATGTATAAAATAGTACTCCAGTTAGCTAGTTACACTAAAATTTAGTATAAATTTATTGGAATATAATTAACATCCACGTTAATCGCTTTATTTTGGCTACTAGCCTACTATAAAATATATATAGACATGCACTCACATTGTGAGTAACATGGTCATACATATGACAACTAAATAGATATTAAAGAAGAAAAAAAAACGAGCATTTGGAATTTTAGAATATCAAACAAACAATCACATTATAATTTTAAGAAAAATAACACCACAACGAAAATAGTAGGACCATTAGATGATAAGGCTGAGTCAAGTAAGAGACTTTACCTGCAGAATTACTATTTTTCAATGAAATATTTTGTTGATAAAATTCATAATTTTATTATTAAATTAGTTTATAAATCTGTTGGTAAAGTGGTGGTTGATAAATTTTAGCAGCGAAAATTCAATTTCGTTAGTAATTCATTTGTAATAATTCCGTTAGTAATTTATATAATAATTTTATTGCTAATCTGTTGGTAAATTTCATTGTTAAAAAGAATTTTTTTATGGTGGAACATATACTCCCTTCATCCCATAATGATAGTTACGATTGTTTTTTTGCATAAAATCCCATAATTATAGTTACGTTTGCTTTTTGCATAAATATTATTGAATATAATATTTTAATGTGTAGTGGATTGAGAGACATAATATTTTAATATAAAAGGGAAATTTGTATTAGTATTGTGTGAGAGTCCATGAAAATATATTAATTGTTTTTATGTGGGTCCTATCTAAAAAAAATGTAGTATTATGGGACACACAAAATTAAAAATATGTAACTATTATTATGAGACGAAGGGAATATGTCATATTACTATTCTCAGTTGTAATAAGTTAAAGGCACGTGGATTAAGGAGTATTATTATTTAATGTGTAGTGGGTAGTTGTATTAGTGGGGTGTGCAAGTCCCATATTTTAATTGTATTAGTGGGTGGGTGGGTCCCATGTATCTAAAAGTGGAAATGGATAGATTAAGAGTAGACGGCCCAAAATGGTAAAATGGATAGATTGACAGTGGACGGGAGGAGTATTATTATGGGACGCCCAAAATTGAAAATATGTAACCATTATTATGAAACGAAGAAAATGTGTCATATTACTATTCTCAGTTGTAATAAGTTGTTACCCAAAGATAAAACGGCTCCTAGCTATTTATAAACACTACTCTTTTTTTATTTTTCTATTTTTTGATTGGACAATTAGTTGTTAGTAGTTAGTTCATCAAGTACTCATACATCCTTCTATCTCCAAGCCTCCTTATTACTCTTCACCTATTTTTTTCAAGAAGAATCGAACCTGGGTCACTCATCGTAATAAGAATCCCAGTAGCCAGGTGGTCTAATGCATCTGGTTTAAACACTATTCTTTCTTAAAGGGGCATTTACAGCCATTCAATCCTACAATTCAAATTTGAGTATGAATCGTGCAGTAGTGACGGTTGAGTTACTTGAGTATTAGGGATGGCAATGGAATTCGAAACCGAAATCAACCGAGCCGACTCCGATCCGATTGGGGCGGTTTTTTTTACTTTTGACCGGGTATGGTTCGGATTTTGGGGAAAATCGAAAAAATAAAAATAAAAACAGGGCGGGGACGGTATTTATATACCCCGCCCCGATATATATATATATATATATATATATATATATATATATATATATTTCAATAAAAGTAATAATATGTGTAAACTTTGAATTAAACATCATATGTCTCTTTTAATTAATTTATATTTTTTTATGTATTTTAAATCTTTTTAAATTATAATTACATTATTTTTAAAATAATATAATAATTATAATAAATTTAAAAAAAAAAAATTTCGGTTCGGGTACGAGGATACCCGATACCAATAGGGGCGGGGATGGGGCGCAAAATTAATTCCCCGACGGGGTATGGGACGGGTTTGGGGATGAAAAATATCAAACGGTTCGGGGACAGTATTGTTAAAACCCGCCCCGTTGCCAATCCTATTGAGTATTTGGCCATGTGGGTTTTAATTCTCGTTAGGCTTCAACACAAACTCGATTTTTTTTTTTTTGTCAGAAAAGATAATATATTTATTTCAAAGGTATAAAAAATATCTTAAAGAGAATACAGAGTACAAAAGAAAATCAGTAAATTATCGTTCAGTCAGAATTTTATGATTTCTACCCTATTCTTGAAACGAATACTTCATATTTTACTCCTTTTTCATTGCGAGTCAACTCCAAATTCTCGACTTCAATTCATCAACCATTTTATTCACTGAACTCCTCATTATTGAAAATTTTAGTATGAGGGCGGTTATTCGCACTTTCGATTTTACTTAACATACTCCAATTACTGAACAAATCTCAATATAATTTAATAATATACATATATTACTAAACATACCCCATTAAAAGACTTTTTTATCCTTTAATCTAATACCATTAATGAATAATACAAAGTGTTCGACTACTTCTACACGGGTTCAAAATACAACTCCACCGTATTCAGGGTCAACGGCCACCAGGCCTAAACTCCAAAGACCCTCTGTTCATCACCCTTCTTGCGCCGTCAGCTTCCAGAGACACTATACGACACTTAACGGTCGGCACCTATATGTTGTTAAAGCGCTTCACCGGTGGATATCGTGTCTGCTCTTTTTCATAAACAAATCGTCCACACGTTTTTTGACTAAGCGACGTTTCAACCCTATTTGTGATAGAGCCACATTTAATTTCTTGTTCCGTCTGTTCGGCAACACCATTGTCTACGACACCACCATCTTCGGCAATGGCAAAACTAGTTCCGAAAAGTAGCTATTCTTCCAGCTTGGTTCGTTGACGTTGTTAGGGTTGAAATGCTCGCCGAACTGCATCGAAGGTTTGCTGCTCCATATATAATATGGATCACAGGGTGGGGGTGAACTTAGTCTTCCCATACCATATGAGGCAGCCAAGGCTCGACTACTTGGGTTGGTAATACAATTAGAGTTTTAATAATATCTCCAGCAATAAGTCCAGCTCTCTCACCTCAACAATTGCCATACTTGATCCGATCATCATGGAGTTCTTCTTCTCAGGCCAAAGCAATTGCAGGACTTTTCGTTGGAGAGAGTGAACTTGATCTACGAAGATTCCAAATACGGATGGAGGTGACCCACCAAACTGCATTCTCCCCTCATGTTGGGAAAGATGAGATTCTGTAAGAATTATTGAAGTTAAAGACGAAGCAAACGATGGTGTTCGTGGTTCATATGGGGACGAAGCTAGCGTCTAGTTTCTTCCGGGTAGTGAAATAGGCTAAGATGATGAAGAAGGGGTATGTTTGGATCATTGCTGATTCGCTAACCAGTCTGTTGGGTTCGGTGGATCCCCACAAGTGGCCGCCTTTTGTTGCGCCATTTGGCGATGGTTCTGACAGGGACAAATTCACTTGATATATGACTTTGATTTCCATGGCCGTCAATTGCAACATTCTTAGGGTTTTTGGCTTGGGTGCTAATCCAGGGAACGTGGTGGAGGATAATACGTGTGATGTGGATGATGTAAATAAGCGTTTCTAATCTGTACTGTAGTATAAGGGTATTTATGTAATTTTAATAAAGTATATTTTAATCTTATTTATTTAAGGGGTGCATCCAGTAAATCCGAGGGTGTAAATAGCCGTCCTCTTTTAGTATTTCTTGATTTTCAAATAAGTTACACTGTAAACTCCCAGATACATATAGCCATAATTCTCCTTCATTCTCCTTCTTCTACCATAGAAAAGACCGCAAAAATATAGAAGATGAGTCAAAGGATCCAAAGCCACAACAAAATAGTCTCCCAACCATCTACTAATTTCCATCCACATATTATGGGGAAATTGACATTCAAATAATATACTCCCTCCGTCCCCTTGATAAGTATTCATTTTTTCATTTTGGCCCGTCCCAATATAAAATATCCATTTTCTTTTTAGGTTGATGTGACTTATCAAATAATATTATTATACACAACCCACTACAAAGGAACCTACACTCAATACTAATACAACTACCCATTATATATTAAAATATTATTTCTCTCTCCTCATTACACATTAAATATTATACTTATTAATCCACATGCAAAAAATAAACGAATACTTATTAGCGGGACTGAGGGAGTATGTCTCAAAGATTCGATGCATTCATCACAGAAAACACAACTCAGATCACTATGAGGAAGAGAGATATCTTTATGTTGAGCAAGTTTTTTATTAGTAGTCTTTCTTTCAAAACTCTCCAAGTTGAGTGGATGATGATTTTATTAAGAATTGTTGTAACAATAAATTTTATATTTATGATAAAAAATAAATACAAATTAGGTACAAAGATATTTCAAAAGGATTTAATTTGAAAGATATGTACATGAGTTACAATTTCAATCAATCCTCTGATTTTTCTCTCGAATTAATTTGGCTTGACTTCGACTTGTTGTGTTGACTGTGTTGACCGCGTGTGTGTTGACTACCCTGACTATGTTGACTGCGTATGTTGAGTCGGATCTTCAAATGAAAATTATTCAAGCTCGGATGTATGGTCTTGTGACGTTGATCCGGAGGCGTTGAGCATTTATTCAGATTGAACATTGACTGGAGAGCTTTCTGCGGAAGAAGGTTGTTAATTGGGAGAATGCCGGATCGGAGGAATTTGGCACCTTGATCTCTGATTGGAGGTGGTTGACTGGAAGAACGCCGAATCTGAGGGGCTTGACAACTTGATCTCTGATCGGAGGCGGTTGGCTGGAAGAATACCGGATCGGAGGAGCTTGGCACCTTGATCTTTGATCGGAGGCGGTTGGCTGGAAGAGCACCGGATCAGAGAAGCTTGACACCTTGATCTCTGATCGGAGCCTGTTCTTAACTTGAAGATTGATCGTTGTGAAATTCACCTAGATTTTAAGTGGATTTTTGTGGCTTTAATTTAATAATTGAGCATGCTTTTAATGAAAATACTATTAATTGCTTGATTATTTGGAGAAAGGTATTTTTATTTATTTTTGCAGAAAAATTGGTGATTTTGATAAAAATGGATTCTACAAGTGAAGAGAAAGATGTGGGAGAAAACGAAGTTCGATTTGGAGTTGAAACGAGCAAGAACGGGCCAAAGGAAAAATTGTTATAAATCTCATTTTTGGTGCCATGAGCTAAATTATCCCACATTGATTACTTATCACAAATTCCTCTCACTCTACTACTATATGACCCCATTTGTCCCACATTGAAAACTCACTCAAATTTCTCTCATCCTTACTACTATAAATACTCTCTTCTATGAAAGCCACCATTGATCAATTCTCACCCATTAAATTCCATTAAATTGAATCATTAGATTCAATAGTTAAGGAGAGCTTTTTAAGATCTCCATAGTTGAGATCCCTCCCCCTTTCGGGGTGAGGGATCCGTCTGTAGTTTAAATATTTTTTCTAGATTAGGATTTTATTATTTTCCAAGAAGGTGGGGACACCAAGGAAAGGATGATCCTCATGGATGTAAAACTTCATTAAGGTGTAATCTAATCCTACTTATTATCTTTTTATTTTCTATGTTTTGGATGTTTAAGTGATGTTTAGATTATGGATTAATTTGTGATATTATTTAAATTACAATCCCGGCTTTGATTAGTTTCATTTATGGATGCTTAATTGTTTAATCTATATGTTTGATTTGTGTGGTTAATTATCTAGTGCATGTGGTTAGAACGAGAGTTCAATTGTGTGTTTTAGGAATTAATTTAATCATTTCATCATGTGGGTTATGTGGATTAATGTGGGAAGAGTTGGAGACGACCTCTCATGTTTAGAACTACATAAGTGGACACTAGAGAGGTTAGATCGAGAGGTCAAGTGAGGGGAACCCAACCTTAGTGGATTCATAGTACCTAGAAAGGGAATATTACCTATGATTTAGTACCTTTTAGGGAACTCGTACGTGTAATTAGTACATATTGGGAGGTGTTCGCTATGGTATCGATCCTATGTGCTACTTTGGGGTCTTTGTAAGGGCCTACATCCTCTTCATCTCGAGAGAGAGTTTAGGTAAAAATAGTGATCGCTCTAACTATGATAGCTTATATTAGGAGGCAATTAGATGTGTTACATGATTGATCCATTTGAATTGCATCATGAAGATTTTCTTTGCATTGAAAATTCCAAAAATATTGTAATTAGTTTCTTTTCTTGTTTTTATTATCTCTCTTCTCGGTCGTCCCTAACTAATACGAGACTATAACTTGAAGGCCACGAATCCTAAATTCCCTTGGGTTCGATATTTTGTTGCTTGGTCGCCCGGACTATTAACGACCAATCAAATGGCGTCGTTGTCGGGGAATTTAGTTGTATTTGTGACTTCGGGTTTCGTTGAGTGTTAGGATAGGGATATTTTTATTTGATTTATTTTTTTGTTTTTTTTGTTTTATGGTTATGTTTGTAGGGACGAAAGTGTTGTGCCATGGTATTGGCCTTGAAGAGCAAAGGAGTGGTGCAAATTGAGGTAACGAACATTTTCTCAACTTAAATTCAACTTTGCATAATTTAAGTTTAGGGGTATGTTCTCTTTGTTACTTGACTTTTCTACGGTTTGAATTAGAAAAATTGCATCAATGAACTCCTACTTGATCATATTGCACCGGCGCACGTTTAAGTCCTTACTCTTTTCTTTGGCACGTATTTTCTCCTTTTTTTTGTTGTTTTTGTTTTTTTGTGATTTTCTTGCTTTCTTTTACTTTCTATAAGGAGAAAATCTTTCTTAGCTCTCTTGTGCTTCATTGTGAGGAATTTTGAGGCTATGATGCTTGGTTGGAACTTGTGACTTGATGGATTTTTTTTTGTGTACTTGTTGAGTTGTGGTTTGTGCATGTTTTGTGTTTCTTTCACTACTACAGGCCCGTGAGATTTTTGATCCTTAAAATCATGAAATCAAATGGTTTTTCCTTTCTTGTGTGTGCATCATTCTTTTGTGTGCATTCTAAAACTTCCCATTGTATCTTCTTAAAGCTACATGTGTGTGAAGATTGTTGGAAATAATTTAAGGCCATCTTTGTATTGACAAGTCACTTAGCCAAATTAATCCTACCAAATGAATTTATTTCGTAGTTTGCCCCTTTGAGCTTATTATCCTTATTTCTTTGGCAACCTACAAATTTAGCCATTTTTATCCATATTTTATATCCTAATCACCTTTATTGATTAGTAGAGGATTAATGGGGATTAAGTGGTTGAATTGAGCTTACAAGAAAGTTTGGAAAGAGAGAAATTGTGAAAGTGCAGGAAAAGATGGAGAAAAGATGAAAAAGAAAAAATGGAGGTTGTGTGAAAAGAAAATTTGAGTGAAGCTTGTATAAAAGAAGCATAAAGGAGCTCTACTAGAAAAATGGAAAGAGTGTCATTGTGGAAAAGACAGGAAAAAAACTCAATAGTGGAAGAAAAAAAAAGAAAAATGGTTCGTTAGTGTGTTGGATGGAAAATTACATTTTTCTTGAGGTGAAAAGAGAAAAAGAAAGGATAAGAGTTGAAGTGATCAATCAACTTAAATTCTATACTAATCTTGAGCTTACTTTTCCTAAATTTTCCTACCCAAGACCAAAGAGCCTACATTACAACCCCATTAAAGACCTTTTTGATTCAATAATTAACACATACAAGTGGTAGAGAGTTTAGACCTTTGGCAAGCATATGGTAATGACATACATTTGAATTGATTTTTGAGAGTATACACTTCTCCCATACACCCCTTGAGTGTGAGAGTGAAAAGCAAAATCTAGAGAGGAGTAGTGAAAGTCTCACTTGCTTGCATATTTCCTAAATTTAATTTGTATGCATTTAAATTGATATCTTGTCGCTTGTTTTGATTGAATTGAAATAGCTTTGAAGTGACTCAATCTCATTGATATCTTGATTCAATTCTAGGTGAATTCCCCTCCTCGTTCTTTCTTTTCTTTCGTTGCTCGGGGACGAGCAACACTTTAAGTTTGGGGGTTTGATCGTTGTGAAATTCACCTAGATTTTAAGTGAATTTTTGTGGCTTTAATTTAATAATTGGGCATGATTTTAATGAAAATACTATTAATTGCTTGATTATTTGAAGAAATGTATTTTTGTTTATTTTTGCAGAAAAATGGGTGATTTTGATAAAAATGGATTCTACAAGTGAAGAGGAAGATGTGGGAGAAAACGAAGCTCGATTTGGAGTTGAAACGAGTAAGAACGGGCCAAAGTAAAAATTGTTATAAATCCCATTTTTGGTGTCATGAGCTAAATTATCCCACATTGATTACTTACCACAAATTCCTCTCACTCTACTACTATATGACCCCACTTGTCCCACATTGAAAACTCACTCAAATTTCTCTCATCCTTACTACTATAAATACCCTCTTCTATGAAAGCCACCATTGATCAATTCTCACCCATTAAATTCCATTAAATTGAATCATTAGATTCAATAGTTAAGGAGAGCTTTTTAAGATCTCCATAGTTGAGATCCCTCCCCCTTTCGGGGTGAGGAATCCGTCCGTAGTTTAAATATTTTTTCTAGATTAGGATTTTATTGTTTTCCTAGAAGGTGGGGACACCAAGGAAAGGATGATCCTCATGGATGTAAAACTTCATTAAGGTGTAATTTAATCCTACTTATTATCTTTTTATTTTCTATGTTTTGGATGTTTAAGTGATGTTTAGATTATGGATTAATTTGTGATATTATTTAAATTGCAATCCCGGCTTTGATTAGTTTCATTTATGGATGCCGGCTTTGATTAGTTTCATTTATGGATGCTTAATTGTTTAATCTATATGTTTGATTTATGTGGTTAATTATCTAGTGCATGTGGTTAGAACGAGAGTTCAATTACGTGTTTTAGGAATTAATTTAATTATTTCATCATGTGGGTTATGTGGATTAATGTGGGAAGAGTTGGAGACGACCTCTCATGTTTAGAACTACATAAGTGGACACTAGAGAGATTAGATCGAGAGGTCAAGTGAGGGGAACCCAACCTTAGTGAATTCATAGTACCTAGAAAGGGAATATTACCTATGATTTAGTACCTTTTAGGGAACTCGTACGTGTAATTAGTACCTATTGGGAGGTGTTCGCTATGGTATCGATCCTATGTGCTACTTTGGGGTCTTTGTAAGGGCCTACATCCTCTTCATCTCGAGAGAGAGTTTAGGTGAAAATAGTGATCGCTCTTACTATGATAGCTTAAATTGGGAGGCAATTAGATTTGTTACATGATTGATCCATTTGAATTGCATCATGAAGATTTTCTTTGCATTGAAAATTCCAAAAATATTGTAATTAGTTTCTTTTCTTGTTTTTATTATCTCTCTTCTCGGTCGTCCCTAACTAATACGAGACTATAACTTGAAGGCCACGAATCCTAAATTCCCTTGGGTTCGATATTTTGTTGCTTGGTCACCCGGACTATTAACGACCAATCAAATGGCGTCGTTGCCAGGGAATTTAGTTGTATTTGTGACTTCGGGTTTCGTTGAGTGTTAGGATAGGGACATTTTTATTTGATTTATTTTTTTGTTTTTTTTTGTTTTATGGTTGTGTTTGTAGGGACGAAAGTGTTGTGCCATGGTATTGGCCTTGAAGAGCAAAGGAGTGGTGCAAATTGAGGTAACGAACATTTTCTCAACTTAAATTCAACTTTACCTAATTTAAGTTTAGGGGTATGTTCTCTTTGTTACTTGACTTTTCTACGGTTTGAATTAGAAAAATTGCATCAATGAACTCCTACTTGATCATATTGCACCGGCGCACGTTTAAGTCCTTACTCTTTTCTTTGGCACGTATTTTCTCCTTTTTTTGTTGTTTTTGTTTTTTTGTGCTTTTCTTGCTTTCTTTTACTTTCCATAAGGAGAAAATCTTTCTTAGCTCTCTTGTGCTTCATTGTGAGGAATTTTGAGGCTATGATGCTTGGTTGGAACTTGTGACTTGATGGATTTTTTTTGTGTACTTGTTGAGTTGTGGTTTGTGCTTGTTTTGTGTTTCTTTCACTACTACAGGCCCGAGAGATTTTTGATCCTTAAAATCATGAAATCAAATGGTTTTTCCTTTCTTGTGTGTGCATCATTCTTTTGTGTGCATTCTACAACTTCCCATTGTATCTTCTTAAAGCTACATGTGTGTGAAGATTGTTGGAAATGATTTAAGGCCATCTTTGTGTTGACAAGTCACTTAGCCAAATTAATCCTACCAAATGAATTTATTTTGTAGTTTGCCCCTTTGAGCTTATTATCCTTATTTCTTTGGCAACCTACAAATTTAGCCATTTTTATCCATATTTTATATCCTAATCACCTTTATTGATTAGTAGAGGATTAATGGGGATGAAGTGGTTGAATTGAGCTTACAAGAAAGTTTGGAAAGAGAGAAATTGTGAAAGTGCAGGAAAAGATGGAGAAAAAATGAAAAAGAAAAAATGGAGGTTGTGTGAAAAGAAAATTTGAGTGAAGCTTGTATAAAAGAAGCATAAAGGAGCTCTACTAGAAAAATGGAAAGAGTGCCATTGTGGAAAAGACAGGAAAAAAAACTCAATAGTGGAAGAAAAAAAAAGAAAAATGGTTCGTTAGTGTGTTGGATGGAAAATTACATTTTTCTTGAGGTGAAAAGAGAAAAAGAGAGGATAAGAGTTGAAGTGATCAATCAACTTAAATTCTATACTAATCTTGAGCTTACTTTTCCTAAATTTTCCTACCCAAGACCAAAGAGCCTACATTACAACCCCATTAAAGACATTTATGATTCAATAATTAACACATACAAGTGGTAGAGAGTTTAGACCTTTGGCAAGCATATGGTAATGACATACATTTGAATTGATTTTTGAGAGTATACACTTCTCCCATACACCCCTTGAGTGTGAGAGTGAAAAGCAAAATCTAGAGAGGAGTAGTGAAAGTCTCACTTGCTTTCATATTTCCTAAATTTAATTTGTATGCATTTAAATTGATATCTTGTCGCTTGTTTTGATTGAATTGAAATAGCTTTAAAGTGACTCAATCTCATTGATATCTTGATTCAATTCTAGGTGAATTCCCCTCCTCGTTCTTTCTTTTCTTTCGTTGCTCGGGGACGAGCAACACTTTAAGTTTGGGGGTTTGATCGTTGTGAAATTCACCTAGATTTTAAGTGAATTTTTGTGGCTTTAATTTAATAATTGAGCATGATTTTAATGAAAATACTATTAATTGCTTGATTATTTGAAGAAATGTATTTTTGTTTATTTTTGCAGAAAAATGGGTGATTTTGATAAAAATGGATTCTACAAGTGAAGAGGAAGATGTGGGAGAAAACGAAGCTCGATTTGGAGTTGAAACGAGCAAGAACGGGCCAAAGGAAAAATTGTTATAAATCCCATTTTTGGTGTCATGAGCTAAATTATCTCACATTGATTACTTACCACAAATTCCTCTCACTCTACTACTATATGACCCCAATTGTCCCACATTGAAAACTCACTCAAATTTCTCTCATCCTTACTACTATAAATACCCTCTTCTATGAAAGCCACCATTGATCAATTCTCACCCATTAAATTCCATTAAATTGAATCATTAGATTCAATAGTTAAGGAGAGCTTTTTAAGATCTCCATAGTTGAGATCCCTCCCCCTTTCGGGGTGAGGGATCCGTCCGTAGTTTAAATATTTTTTCTAGATTAGGATTTTATTGTTTTCCAAGAAGGTGGGGACACCAAGGAAAGGATGATCCTCATAGATGTAAAACTTCATTAAGGTGTAATCTAATCCTACTTATTATCTTTTTATTTTCTATGTTTTGGATGTTTAAGTGATGTTTAGATTATGGATTAATTTGTGATATTATTTAAATTGCAATCCCGGCTTTGATTAGTTTCATTTATGGATGCTTAATTGTTTAATCTATATGTTTGATTTGTGTGGTTAATTATCTAGTGCATGTGGTTAGAACGAGAGTTCAATTACGTGTTTTAGGAATTAATTTAATTATTTCATCATGTGGGTTATGTGGATTAATGTGGGAAGAGTTGGAGACGACCTCTCATGTTTAGAACTACATAAGTGGACACTAGAGAGGTTAGATCGAGAGGTCAAGTGAGGGGAACCCAACCTTAGTGAATTCATAGTACCTAGAAAGGGAATATCACCTATGATTTAGTACCTTTTAGGGAACTCGTACATGTAATTAGTACCTATTGGGAGGTGTTCGCTATGGTATCGATCCTATGTGCTACTTTGGGGTCTTTGTAAGGGCCTACATCCTCTTCATCTCGAGAGAGAGTTTAGGTGAAAATAGTGATCGCTCTTACTATGATAGCTTAAATTGGGAGGCAATTAGATGTGTTACATGATTGATCCATTTGAATTGTATCATGAAGATTTCCTTTGCATTGAAAATTCTAAAAATATTGTAATTAGTTTCTTTTCTTGTTTTTATTATCTCTCTTCTCGGTCGTCCCTAACTAATACGAGACTATAACTTGAAGGCCACGAATCCTAAATTCCCTTGGGTTCGATATTTTGTTGCTTGGTCACCCGCACTATTAACGACCAATCAAAGATCTGGAAGGGAGGCTGGACTTTTGTCTTTACTTATGTTTTTCGGATCTCTTCAGATGTCTGAGTATGTTTGAAATAAATGGAGGAGGACTCCTTATGTAGGTGAAGGGTGAGGAAGCCTCAAAAATAACTCGCAGTCTGATTGGTTCAGGGCTAATTAGACCTAATTTTGTGGGCTTGGGTCTTTCCATCCTTGCAATTTGATTGGTCAACATTGATTTGACCTGATTCTGTAGGCTTGAACTTTCACAGGCTTTGTTTGACTTGGGTCAGGCACTATTTAAGTTGTGCTTATTTGACTTGCGTTATGCCTCATTTAATTTAAACTCCATTTAATTTGTTGGGTTTAAATTAATCATTAATTATTTATTAATTTATTTTAAAAATTAATTTATTTAAATTCCAAAATAAATTAATATTGATATTCAATCAAGAAAATTCACGTGTCGATATTTGATTGGACCATGAATTTTAATTGATTACAATAAATTGTATTACACCAGATCAATCTGTATGACGTATTCAAATCCTTACTATTGTTGTCATTCTCAATAAGATGGCGTCTCCATTCATATACTTCTTTTGTAATAAAGCTTCCTTCTACTGAATATTTCCATCTCCAAGTATCATTGACATTTTGAGAAATAGAACACTGGTTGATAGTATCTTCAAGTTATGCAAATTCTATCTCCTCTCTTGTAAACAAAGCTCGTCTCCAATTAATAGAACACAAACTCGATTTATAACATTTAAATTCTATTCACGGCTATTTGAGCTTGAGTTTGGATTCATAGAATACTCAATAAGTTAATAAATGAATTTGAGCTCGATTCAAAAAAAGGTTACGAAATGGTAGATAATAATGATAATAATTATTGTTATTTATTAAAAATAATAATTATAATTATAAATAAATAGAAATTTTTTAAAAAAAGTTAAATTCAATTGAGCTCAAATTAAGTAATTTTCCAATAGCGATCTGAGCTTAAACTTCACTCAATACGTACGAAAAAAAAACCCTCAAATTAATTTGCTCATGACCTGAGCTCAAACTTGACTAAATATGTATTCAAATTATAAAAAAGCCACAAACTTGTTCAACTCTTATAAACAGCTTCAACATCAACTTTGATCATAGTCTGAATATCATTAGACTTTAGTCTAGCATTTTCAATTTTTCAGTAAACAATGAAGAGCTAACTTTCTCAATTTAAATATATTTTATGAGTTTAAGTATCATCATATATATATATATAATTATTTGTGACAAATTATCTTATGCACCCACATTTAGAATTTATAAATTAATGAACAAAAATTTATACACTTTGTTATCAAAATTTCTGTTAGTTTTTTAGTAAACCGAATACAAAAGAATTATTCATTTATTAAGAAACACATTATGGGTGCACAAGATATCAACTACTGTTTATTAATATAAATATATATTAACTATGTCTTAATTAATCTATTTAACTAAATGAGTCACCAAGAATCGAATCACACGACCGTAGTGTGGGAGCAACCTCTCAAAATGAAGGGGACTCCTTGTTTGCAATGGGCATGGTCTAACCTCTATTAATTAGTTGAATCATTATAATTAAGCTCTCCATCATTCTATTGGGCCGGGTGTAGGAGCGCTGGGTGGGCGATTCCATTTTTTCTTTTACCTATTTAAAGTTTTAAATAAGCTTTAAAGTTTGCTCATTCATTTAATAAGTCAGGCCTGATCAAGTTAAATTTTTAATGGCCCAAAATCATAGGTCCATAAGAGTCGATTTTCTAAACAACTTAATTTAACCCTTTGTTTTTTTTTTTTTTATAAATAATAATATAATATTTATTTATATCATTCATAATATTTAAACTTATTATATTAAAATAATAATTTAATATATAAACAACAAATTAATGATCCCATGTAACATATTTCATATATATATATATATATATATATATATATATATCACTCTTTGTGAGCCACATATAGAGATGTGGATTGTGAGACCGGTTGATCCATAAAAGTATATTTATTATATATGTAAAGTATACTTATACTTATTGGTGTTTAAGTATATCTATAGACAATTCTAAATTATACTTGAATCCATCATTCATTATATTTTAGAAATGGTTAATTCCTAAAAAATACACCACCTTATTAGAGGTTTTCAAATCTATCGCAACCTTTCATTTTTATCAATTCAATACACGACTTAGTTAATAGTTTCAATTATATCATGACCTCTTATTTTTATCAATTCAATACACGATCTATTTAATATTTTTAATTTTATCACAACTTTTATTTTTCAATTTGATACACCACCTATTTAATATTTTCAATTCAATTCATATTATTATTATTATTATTATTATTATTATTATTATTATTATTATTATTATTATTATTATTATTATTATTATTATTATTATTATTATAGTAAAACTTTGTATTTATTAATTAATGGGATTAATACTCTCTTTTTTTAAGTTCAAATTAATTAATTACTAATTTCCTTCATTATTAAATCTTTATTTTCAATAAATAATTTCATTTATATATTATTTTTGTTATCCATTTTGAATTTACTGTAATAACAGTAATAAAATCAAATAAAAAAATTATTCCCTCCGTCCCGGGTATTTTTACCCGTTTGTACGGGCACGGAGATTAAGACGTTTTATTTTTTAATATATAATGTAAGATAAAGTATGGATAAATTAGTAATTTAAAAAGAAAAAGTTAATAAAGTTACTGGAAATGATGAATAAAGTGTAAAAAAGTAATTAAAGTTGTTGAGATTGTAAAAAGTAGGTAATAAAATATTATATATTTTTGTCAAAAATGGAATGAGTAAAAATACGTGGGACACCCCAAAATGAAAAGTGGGTAAAAATACGTGAGACGGAAGGAGTAATAGAATTTTATTCAACATAATAAAAAATAATTTTACATAAGATCCTCTATTAAAATATTTTTCTATCGTAAGCTAATTACAATTATGAACATACTATAATAATAGGAAAAAATCTTATTTTTTCAACCTACGTATTTTAATTTTTAAATAAATTTTAATAATAATAATAATGTATTAAAAAAATAAATGGTGTATCAAATTGAAAAAAATAAAAGTTGTAATAAAATTGAAAATAATAAATAGATCGTGTATTAAATTGACAAAAATAAAAGTTCGCGATATAATTGAAAATATTAAATAAATTATGTATTGAATTGACAAAAATAAAAGTTCGTGATAGATTTGAAAACCCCCCAATAAAGTGGTGAATTTTTTAGGAATTAACCCTTTTAGAAATCATACTTTAATAACAATAAGTATACTTTACCCATATAACAATTAATATACTTTAAAACGTCTCACAAGAGACTTTGTCTATATATATTCTAATCAATTTTCAAATATATTAATCTTGGGGCAACACTTACGTGAGAGCGTTTCATGTGAGATCATTTTTATGTTTTTCAAAAAGTTATGACTTTTATCAAATATATACTCCTTTCGTCTCATTTCAAACTTTACGTTTGTTCTTTGTACGGAGATTAAGTTATATAATATTTTAATTTGTAGTGAGGTGAGAAAAATAATATTTTAATATAAAATAGGTAGGTGTATTAGTATGATGTGTGTATCTCATCTACCAAAAAGTGAAATGTAAAGATAAAAATGAGACGTTGCAAATTGGAAATATTTAAAGATTAAAATGAAACGGAGGGAGTAGTGTTTTAATAATAATGTTATCCATTTTAATTTATAATACAAATTATTTATAAAATAATTCCTGCACTACTATTATTTTTTTTATTAATTTAAAGTATTATTTTTATTAAAATCTTATCAAATCATTTTTCTCTTTAAAAGTCCTCCCCTATCTCACAAGTATTTGCGGTTAATCTTTGGTACTAAAATAATGGTCACCTTTTCTTTCTTTCACGTGTTTGTTTACCAGTGTGTTTTGGAATAATGAATCAAAATTAACTTTTAGTGAATCAATATTATCACATAAAATCTAGGAGTATATAAAAGTCAAACTCATATTCCCTAATTAGTATTCCCTCATATATTCATTTGTTTTTATATGAATTAAAGAAAATTATTATTTTATATAAAATAGTAATTATATTAGTAGTGAATAATGAGTGGTTGACCTTTTTAGTATATATATATATATAGTGTGAGCAATTAAAATAGCAAAGTAAATACCTTATTAACAGATGATAAAATATAAGGCAAAAACTTGTGTGCGCCCGGGAAGCACATTTCGTGTATTTTTAAAATTTTGTGTTAAATTGTATACCTTTTAGTATAAAGATGTGTACCCTTTATTTTACAAGGCAAAAACTTGTGTGCGCCCGAGCGCACGAAGCACACTTCGCGTGCCTTTAGAATTTTATGTTAAATTGTATACCCTTTAGTATAAAGATGTGTATATTTTATTTTCGGAAGAAAAATAAAAAAATATTAATGAAAAGTTTATACTCTTTAGAACAAAATGGTGTACCCTTATTAATTAAAGTATATACATTTTAGAACAAAATAATGTACATTTATCCATAATACTAAATTCCAAAGGCACACGGCGTGCGCCCGAGTGCACGCAAGCCTCACTCAAAATATAATAAAAATTATGGAATATACTCTGCTCTTCAATTTCGATTAAGAGGAATACATAAATTTAGTTTTCATGTTAGAGTGTATTTGATTAAATATTAAACGATTTATCTCTTTATAAGCTTGAACTTAATTTTATATGAGATAATCATTTAAAATGATATTAGAGACATTGCCTATTAAACAATTAACTTCTCTAAACTTTTAAATAAAGTGGTCATTTAACAGTTCATAACATTGTTTTTATTATCGGACCGAGTCTCAATAAAAATTCACTAAAATCTAGTTTAAACTTTGCCAAACAGCGTGTGAATTGAGTTAACACATGTATCTTATTTTATCGGTTACTCCTTAATAAATAAAAAATTACATTTTTTATGGATTAATTATTTTTTAAAATGATAAATACTATTCATTTTTATTGAGATGAATGATACTTTTCAAAATAATAATTTATTTTAAAGAGAAAATTTTCACCAATTAAAGAGTAATTTAAAAATATATATATAATATTGTATGTATGAACTGAGTTAACAGAAAATATATTACTCCCTCCGTCCCACGTATTTTTACCCACTTTCCATTTTGGGGTGTCCCACGTATTTTTACCCATTCCATTTTTGGCAAAAATACATAATATTTTATTACCTACTTTTACAATCCCAACAACTTTAATTACTTTTTTACACTTTATTCATCATTCCCAATAACTTTATTCACTTTTTCTTTTTAAATTACTAATTTATCCCTACTTTCTCTTACATTATATATTAAAAAAATAAAACGTCTTAATCTTCGTGTCCGTACAAACGGGTAAAAATACCCGGGACGGAGGGAGTATTTCTATACTACTTGTCATTTATACAATTATATGAAAAAAAAATTACACCAAAAGATTCGAAAAGCAAATCGCAATTTAATGTCTCATATTTGATCATTGCAACAATTAATACTAATTCAATAATTTGGTCATCTATTACAAAGATCACTCTATTAATTTGAAACTACTATTAATAGGATTTATTAATAATTTGAATATCTTGATCACTACAAAATAACGAGACAATGGCATGTGAAAGCCTAACGTTAGAGGATTCTCCTACCTAAAACTTGGTAAAATTTTAATGCTAATAAAACTTTGAATGGTGTAGCAAAAATGTGAAAGGAATTTTTTTTTTTTTTAAAGCATTGGAATTTTGTTAAATTATCTTTGAGAGGCATCATGTGCTTGACGAGTAACATCCACTCCCATAAATTAATAAAATCTTATTCAACTTTTTGTTTGTTTCTTTAAAGATATGATTGGAATTTTTAAAAGGTTGAAGAATTTGGAGGGTGGGAAAATGTAGCATCCATTAACTAATTTGTCACGTCAATTGTCGAGGGATCACACTGTATATATAGTACTAACAATAAATCTAATGTTAGATTAATTTACCTTTTTTTTCTAATTAAGGGTTGCCTAAAAATGGTTAAAATTTTTCAAGAGATGAGAATATATATATTCCAAGGAAGAATTATAAGAACCATAATAATTTTAATTACTAATAAACATATTTTACCTATATAATAATTATAATTTAACATATCTTATACTTCCTCTGTTCCGGGTATTTTTACTTGTTTGTATGGGCACAAAAATTAAGAAGTGTTATTTTTTTAATATATAATAATGTAAGAAAAAGTATGAATAAATTAATAATTTTAAGAGAAAAAGTAAATAAAGTTGTTAGGAATTATGAATAAAGTGTAAAAAAGTTAATAAAATTGTCGGAATTGATGAATAAAATGTAAAAAGTATGTAAGATGTAGATTGTATTTTTACTATTTATGGAATGAATAAAAATACATAAAACACCTCAAAATAAAAAATGAATAAAAATATGTAGGACGCCGGTTTTACCTACTATCTCATTCAGCTTTCCAGCCCCAATGGTACTTCCCGTTACCTATTTGAGAGAGGTTGGAACTCAGTATAAATATTGCCTTATAAGAGATTTTTGTATTACTTATTATTATTATTAAAATAAGGTTACTTGGGTGAATAACCATTAACCAACAAATGAGGGTCACCCATGTCCCATTCTACTGACTATTTAATTTACCAACTGAGGCTAAAGCTTTTGCGCCTATGAGCGCATGGATTTAGGTAAGTGTGTTCCAGTTCAACCGATTTGAAATTTTAATGGATTGTGAGACGGGTTGACTCATTAGTAAATCTTAATACATATAATTGCTAATTGGTAAGTAATTGTCTTATTTAATTTTTGAAAAAGATACGTGTCGCAAGAAACTTCATTACTAAAATTATAGGTGGTAGTATATTATTGGTTAAACATTTATTGTATATATTAATTATTTTTCTTATTTTACATTAATTAGTTTCCTTATTAACGTCTTATTGCTTTGTCATTTTAATCTTCTTAGTTTCTATCATTTATAATATTCTTTAATATTATTTAAAGATATAAAAATCATATTATTTCTTGTTTGATTAATTGTTATTCTATTTTGATATTTTAATTAATTTTTTTTATCACCCTTGAATTGAAAAAAAAAAGTTACAATAAAATTATAATTGTAGGGTTTTGATTATTTTTATTTTTATACATTATTTTGAATTCAATCAATTTTATAATTTATATACTAATCAACAACTTTTTACAAAAGACTTTTAATGATTATTTTAATTTTATACATTACTTTAAATTCGATCAATTTTATAATATTATATAACTGAAAAAAATCTATTATATTTTATTCAATTAAAAGGTGTATTGTATACTATTATGAATGATAAAAGATTATTTGTATTGTGATTCTTCGAAAATTTGTGACATTAATTAAGAAAGTGCTCTGTAGTACTTTAATTTTATTAAAATTGTATTGAAAGATAAATATTTTTTTTTGGATTTATTTATTTGTTTGTCACATAAGGGTAAATATTGCATGAGACCGTTTCACGTGAGACCATTTTACATTATATTTTTTTAAATAGTTATCACTTTCGTTATAAAATCTTACTACTTTGCTATAAAATGTTACACTTTTTATTTACACTATATATTATTAATGAAATAGCATTATCACTTTTCATTAATTGAATATCATTTTTAATTATAAAAGTTATCACTTTTTATTTGTCTCATAAGGGCGCACAAATCTTTACTCAAACATAATAGCAATATAATAAAATTATTATTTCAATTATATCAATACATTTAATATCTTTATAATTCATATACTTGAATCACATTATTGATACAAGAATAAAAGAAAATATAATAATAATTTGAATTACTCTTTAAAAAGACATAAAATATTAATTATAAGTTTTAATTTTGTATTTTTTAATCAATATATATAATATATGGGGTTTATATTAAACATAAATATATAAATATATTTTATATTATTAAAAAAATTTTGTAAACCGCGTAACACGGGGCTATATACTAGTTATATTTATTTTATAAGTAAAATTTACATATTTGTAGTTAAAGTATATTAATAATGAATGATATTATAATACCCTAAATTTATATTTTAATTAATCATTTATCATATTCTAGAAAATATATTTTAATAAACATTAAGTATGCTTTATCTATCTATATAATAGACATACTTTAACACGTCTCACAAACCGTCTCACATAAGTAACGTTTTATAAGAGAATTTGTTTATTTTTAAATATTAAATATTATAATTTTTTTATGAAAATTTATATCTTTAACTTTTAGAAAAAGAAATTTTTATTTTTTAATAAAAATAATATCCTTAATCTTTCACTCTTATCATTTAATGGAAAACATTATTCTTATTAATTAAAAAAAATTAAAACTAACACAATTTGTTATAAAAAAAAATCTAAATACATAAATTCTAAATGAGAATATTACCCCACTAATATATATATATATATATATATATATATATATATATATATATATATATATATATATATATATATATATATATATATATATATATATATATATATATATATATATATATATATATATAGAAGGAGACTAAGGTACATCTTTAATTAAGCAATCTATCTATGGAAGGTATTTCATAAATACGAATATATATATATATATATATATATATATATATATAGAAGGAGACTAAGGTACATCTTTAATTAAGCAAGGTATTTCATAAATAGGAATATATTTTAAAATAAGAATATAAATACACTTGCACTTTTTAGACTGGTGCCATGTGTCGTAATCTTTATATACATCATAAGGAGACTAAGGTACATCTTTAATTAAGCAATCTATTTATTGAAGGTATTTCATAAATAGGAATATATTTTAAAATATTAACTTATAAATACACTTGCACTTTTTAGACTGGTGACATGTGTCGTAATCTTTGTATACATCATAACGTAGCTATACAAGATTTAGCTAGACAGTAACTACTAAGCCGCGTAATATGCGGGATAATCGAATATTTTATGGAATCAGTTATTTATAACTATAAATTTATTAAACGTACTTAGAAAATAATTAAATTAAATATTAATGATCGAATTTTTTATGGAATCGGTTATTTGTTAATCTAAATTTGTTAAACATACTTAGAAAATAATTAAATCAAATATTCATGATTAATAAGACATAAATATTCTAATAATTAAGATATCATATTTTGTTCGATTAGAGTATCAGAACAATATATTGTGTGTTTGGTTGGAGTACCCAAATTAATATAATCGGTTGTGTGTTTGATTGGAGTACCCAAATAAATATATTCGGTTGGAGCAATGGAACAGTCCTTGAGGGATGTTAATATCAAAATATACAAATGAAAAATTATTTCAAATCTACATAAATCATTCTCAAGCACGAATATGATGATGAACATAATTATAACACATAACTGAAATTTTAGGAATTTACATAATTTAACAGGTTAAACATAAATATAAAATATTTTTTCTAATAAATTTTATCACAAGATGTCTTAAAAATATCAATCTAAAATATGTATTTTCAATTAAATATTAAAATAAAAATAATTATAATTAACTTTTAAATTGTTAAAATATAATAATTAAATATTATATTTTTTTATGGGGAACAGAACATGTAATATTGCTTCTATAAAAATGAGTTAATATCCGGTGCATCCGTGTGCACACTACTTCTACATGTATACAGTATGAGTTTTTATTTAAATTTGTATATATATTTCTTAATAATTAATTTTTTTTAACATTCAAGTTTTCATTAAAAAAAACTAACAGAAATTCGATAATATAGTGTATACATTTTTATTCATAATTATATACTCCCTCCGTCCCGCACCAAGGGTGCATTTTGTTTTTTTGCACGTGGATTAAGGAGTATTATTATTTAATATGTAGTGGGTAATTGTATTAATGAAAGTGTTGACCCCATATTTTAATTGTATTAGTGGATGAGTGTGGGACCCATGTTTATAGAAAAGGAAAGGGAACTATTTGAGTGGGACGACCAAAATAGAAAAAAGAGACCCTTTGGACGGGACGTATGGAGTGCTATTCATAATTATATACGTTTTTTAAGGTGGATGCATGATGCACCCTTGTGCACCTAATAATTAGCCAAAAAATTATGCTATTAATATGATTAAATAAAATTTATAACTATTATATAATTTTTCATAATATATAAATTATAATATCATTCTTTTAATTATATAGTTAAAATTGTGTTCTATATATGTCACTATGTGTATCATTTTAAAGATCGTAAAAAGAAAATTAATTTGATATAATTTTTATTTATAAAAATTTAATTTTTAAAAGTTATAAACTTTTGAAAGTTTGGTGAAATAAAATTTAAAAAATAAAATATAAAGAATGTGAATGGATGTTTATTGATAACTTTTGACATCAATTTTCTATTCTTGTGTGCACTACCAATCAAATTTGTCCACAATTATTTTATTTAATTATTTATTTTAATTTATTATAAACTTAAATAAAAACTAAAATAAATAAGAAAATTACATACTATCCTTATTCATAGTGTTAACACCTCATCAATTAAAACCCCTCTAAGTATAATAAAAATTTAAAAAAATATTCATGTAATTTGAGAATAATATTACTCATATTATATTATATTAGTAATATGGATGTTAAATTTAAGATCATGTTATACCGATTAATTTGATATAATTTTTACTTAAAATGATTCAAAATAAAAAATTAAAAACATTTTATAAGTACTATATTAGTAAGGCAAAAAACTCCTGTGCACCCGGGAGCACGGACCACATTCGGTGCCTTTAGAATTTTGTGTTAAATTGTATATCCTTTAGTATACAGATGTGCATCCTTTATTTTCTAAAGAAAATTATTGTGTGTATCTGGGCGCAAGAAAAACACTTCGTGCGCCTTTAGAATTTTGTGTTAAATTGTATACCCTTTAGTATAAAAATGTGTACCCTTTATTTTCTAAAGAAAAAAAAATTAGTGAAAAGTGTATACCCTTTAGAACAAAATTGTGTATCTTTTATTAATTAAATTGTATACCCTTTAGACCAAAACAATGTACAATTGCCCATAATACTAAATTTCTAAAAGCGCACGGAATGTGTTCACATTCGCCCGGGCGCACGCAAGCCTCACTCTATTAGTAATATGGATGTTAAATTGAAGATTATGTGATACCCATTAATTTGATGTAATTTTTACTTAAAAACAATTTAGAATTAAAAAAATTAAAAATATTTTAAGATTAAGATAAAATTTTAATTAAGACAAAAAAATAAAATCTTTTGCTTGGTTGTTAAATAATCTACTCATCCTTTCCTTCCTTAGCAAGTTTGGAAAGTTTATTAAAAAATCAAAATTCTAAAAAAATTCCATATCATCCCTAAATTAGTCTCATGATGTCACCTAATAAATACAAAATCCTCCTTTAATTTATAGTATATTGTTGTCGTGACAACTATTTACATTTTATTTTATTAATGAGGGCGTTTCATTTGTTACATTTTTTTTAGTAGATTAGACAAGTACAAAATAATTACTCCTTCCGTCCATTCATAAATTATCATTTGTTTTTCGCATAAAGTAATGAATATTATTATTATTATTTTATCTATAATAAATAATTGCTAATATATGGGTAATGAGTAGTTATATTAGCAGTAAGTGGTGGATCATAGAACCTTTTTACTAAAAGGAAAAAATGAAGACTACACATTAAAATATATGCCAGCAAATACATTACCAAATGCCAACAACTCAAAAAAAACTTCTTCTTTTTTAACTAAAACTCCCCTAAAAAGACCATTATATTCCTCCCCTAAAATTAAAAAAAAAAAATCTAAGTCTAAACTCACTCACTCACTGCCGCCAGCAACCGCCACCGCCGGCTGCCATTCATGTGGGTGACCCACACCCTAACCCACAACCACCATCGGCCGTCGCCGGTTGTGTGGGTGACCCACATCCTGACCCATACTGTGACACAACCCCACCGCCGGCGCCCATAGTCATATACTCCCTCCCACTTGTAAAATACAAAGGTGATGTGCAATATTAAATGAGACAAATAGAGTAATTTCATCAACCCACTACAAATTAAAAATAGTACATTCCTTAATCTCGGTTTAATTTAAGGGGTTGCTTGATTGGGGTAGTAGGAAAGGGTAACGAGTATAGATGTATATTGATTTTCATTATTGATATTTGATTGGTAAAGTGAGAATCAAAATTCTTCAATTACTCTCATTAATTCAATAATTATTCTTTACCCTTCATTTCCATTTTGAATTCTTAATGATATCCATTATCATTTCAATGGAAAAATTAGTTGCAATCGGCCCTAAATTAATCTAAGGGCGGGAGTATAAATTTGTTTCCTCGGTTGTACATCAAATTTTAATACTTGATTCTTTCTATGCTGACCCTTTCCCATAATCACTTCTTCAAAATAGGAAACTTTCATCTCCATACATTGATTTTTCCATTTAATAAATTCTGACATAAACTCAAGCGTTGATACAGGATGTAATTAATTAATTAATTAATTATTTTTAAGAAAGATTAATATTCTCTTCTGCAATTGATTAAAAGCATGCTGCTGAAGTTATAAAAAATCAAAGCTTCTTTATGCTTTTGGTGAATGGTGATTATATAACTCAAAAACAAGAATCAAATTTTATTTTTCTGTTTGTCTTTTTTCTTTAATTTGAAGCAGCTGGACAGTATAAGATCCAAGGGAGGTTATTTATTCCTCAGTAATCCGTCCCACCCCCACCCCCCCACCCCCCTCCGTACTCTGAGCGCAGGGGGAGGAGAGAGAGAGAGAGAATGGTGTTCATAACTGAAGAAATGATCAAACAATTTCAAACCCAGATGGAAAAATGTCAGTTTTTGTGGTGAATATTGCTCCATTCTCTCAATTTTATTGGCTGCTGATTCATTGATGTTTTGATTGCAGATGATGAACATCTCAAGAAAACTTTCCAGGTTCTCCATTCTTGCCGATCTGTTGTGTAATTTGAATCATGATCAACTCCCTTTATACATACATATATATATACACGCATGTAACTGTGTATTGTGTGTTTGGAGTATATGAGGATTTTAGAATGGTCAACTTCTTGATGCCTTTTTATTTTCTATTTTTGCAATAATAATAGTTGTGGTTACTTGTTTTAATTGTCTGTTTTCTGTTAGTAAACTGGAAAATTAGCATGTCTGAACTTAGGTGGAATTTTGGATCCTAATTTAGCTTCTTACTTTTCAACTTTTTTTTTTTTTTCATAAATTATTTGAAACTATTAAAAGAAATTGAGGTTTATGACTATGAGCAAGAGTTTTCAGTTTTTCTGCAATTTTTATTTTATTTTATTTTTATGTAGACTATATTCTCACTTGATCTTCCCTGATCCATAGATTATCTGATGTACTTTAACTCTGCTTATATTTTGGATTGAAATGAAAAAGGATTTGATTGGTTTGCAAGCTTTCTAACAATACAATAGTCAGGATACATAACTTAAGAGTTGAAAAACGAGCAATCGGAGATGTAGATGCATCATTTTCATCGAGAACGTGCTAGCATATAGTCGTTTGATGTAGTAAATCGTTGTCTTTTTGGTGATTCATTGCAGAATGTGCATAATGGTTTTCCAAGGGAGAACTTGTTGAGGTTTCTAAAAGCAAGGGATGGAAATCTCTCCAATGCACAAAAGATGGTATGCTCTGCTGCTATTCCTTTCAGAGTTGTTAGTATATATCTTCTCTTTTCCCAACGCCACCCTCATATTTTTGCAGCTCGACGATTGCTTGAATTGGAGGGTCCAAAATGATATTGATGACATACTGGCTGTGAGTTTTCGCATCATTTTCTATGCCAAATTGATCTCTCTTCTTTCAATTCGTCTTACAAATTTTTTTGTCTATTTATTTCATCAGTACATATATCTATATGTTGCATTTTACATTAGGGAGTTTTAAGTTGTGTTGCATTCTAGGATTACTGCATTGCTATGGTCATGACCTTAATTTCTCGTATTCCAAGTTTCGTCACTTAACGTGTTTTTCGACTCTCAAGGTGTGGTTGAGCTTAGGCTGTGCCTGCATTGATAGGATCAATTCATTGATATTGAATTACTCGGATTTTTTTAGTGATACATGTTGGATTCGACCGCCCGACTGCTCCCACCTATGCAGTCATGAAATTCTTCCCCTCAAATCAAATTACACCTACCTTATAACCAGTTGTATTAAAGACACAAAGTTAGAAATTCTGTATTATATGACTGCGTAACTTTGCAGAAGCCAATCATCCCAACTGATGTGTATAGAGCAATTCGGGATTCTCAGCTTGTCGGAATGAGTGGATACACTAAAGAGGTAGTGTTTTAATGTCTTGTAACCAAACCCAATTAATGTTTCTTGTTTCTTTACCTTGTCCCACAACCTTGGTAATTCTGTAGGGTCTTCCTGTCATTGCCATCGGGGTCGGGCTCAGCACATATGACAAAGCATCTGTAAGACGTCTAATATTTGAAGTCGAATCCTCTTACTGTCAATGCATAATTAGGAAAACATGCTTGCCTACTTATTTGGTCTTTGTAACACATAAATGGCTTCTGTCTTAGATTCACTACTACGTGCAATCGCATATCCAAATGAACGAATACAGAGATCGTGTCATAATGGTGAGTATCATCTGCATCATTGAATCTCAATTCATGCAGGCAAACATTAGACTCACTCTAGCTATATGTATAGCCTTGTGCAACCAAGAAATACGGACGATACATTGGCACGTGCATAAAAATTCTCGACATGACTGGTCTAAAGCTCTCTGCTTTGAATCAAATTAAGGTATGCATCATTTCCTTATCCATGTACTGCATTACACTCTTTCCCTTTGCCTTAGTTTGTTTGATATTGCGACTGTATGCTGGTTGCAGTTATTGTCTGCAATATCAACCATCGATGACCTAAACTATCCCGAGAAGACGGAGACCTATTACATTGTCAACGCCCCATACATTTTCTCATCATGTTGGAAGGTGTGGCAAGACAAACACAAATGCACCATACACTATATTCAGTTTACATTCACCTAGGCTAATTCCTTGTCTCGTCTTGCAGGTCGTTCGACCGCTTTTGCAAGAAAGAACACGAAAGAAAGTTCAGGTCCTCTCCGGCTCAGGAAGAGACGAGTTATTAAAGGTAAGCCGGAGCTGCATCCGCCTAAAACAGACATGAAGTATGAATGAGGTAGAATATGCATGCATGCTTAGTTGCTCAAGCTTTAGTCATTTGCAGATTATGGATTATGAATCTCTGCCACATTTTTGTCGAAAAGAGGGGTCGCGTCATTCAAGAAACGCAACGAATAGCGACTGCTATTCGTTGGAGCATCCGTTCCACCAGCAGCTGTATAAGTATGTTAAGGAGCAAGCGCTGGTGGAGTCGGAGTCGGAGTTGGTTGGTGCGGAGAAACACGGATCGGTTCACGTAGATTTTCCGGATCCGGATCCAGAGGATGTCAACATTGCTCAAACCATAGAGTCAGAGTTTCAAAGAATGGGGGCTCAAAACCGAGGTTCCCACTCTTTGCAGGAGCTCAAGATAACCGGGGATTGAACCCGGACCCGGATCCACATCCTATATATCCATATAATATATGTATGTATGTTAGTAGTAATATTAGCATTATTAGATGGTCGATGCTATTGTAATTCCACCATTATTGGGATTGGGAACCCACAAGTTTAAATGCAGAGTTCTTATTCTGTCCATGTAATTTGTTCACCATTGAGGTAATAATATTTCATGGGGGTCTTAAAGAGATTTATTAAAAATAGAGAAGTTTATTCACTAATTCTACTTAAGCAGACTTGATTTCCTTTTAAGCTCATTAGTTAAAAACAAAAATTCGTTTAATCACAACTCATAAAAGAAATGAATTATAATATTCCATAAAACTAATAAAGAATTAAATCAATTTTGTAGAGAGAGAGAGGATGTATTAAGGTTCAATGACTAAAAAAAATAATTAGGAAATAGATGAGTAAGTAAATGTTATGTGGTTAAAGGAGTTAATTTGCTTCTATTAGAAACTGCATTGGTATTTATATTGTTAAAATTAGGGTTTCCATTGTATTTTAGCCAATAATTTATGTGCAAAGATGATCTCTTAATACCATGATGTAGGACAATTTTGAAAGTTTAATATTTTTGTCATAAATTTATTTTCTTCTTCTAAAAAGCTACAACTCATGCAATGTTAGTGGGTATTGTAATGTGAATTCTATTAACTTTCTGATGCAGCGATAGCGTGTTAAAAGATAAATATACAAAGAATAAACTCTATAATCCGTTGATTTCTATGAATACCGGAAAATAAAAATTCAAATACGTTGATTCATAATAATATCGTAAAAGAGGCTATGAGATAACGCTCAATTTCATTAAACAAATTCAACTCCGTATTACAATAAAATAAACACCTATTTATATGTTATAATAAGATCTAACACCATAATGATAATTACAAATAAAAAGAAAATAAATCAAAACCTAATTATATTAATTATTTTATATCTTCATCAAATCTCCGTCTTTAATCTCCATCACTTTCCAAGAATATACAATGGACGAACGGATTCAAAGTACTCCCTCCATCAATGAAAAGAGTTACATTTACTGTTTGCACGGAGATTAATGAATATTGTAATTTAATGTGTAGTGGGTTGAAAAATATAATATTTTAATGTAAAGTGGGTATGTGTATTAGTGTTGGGTGTGAGTCTTATAAAGATAAAGTAATTGATTTGTGTGGGACTTATTTACCAAAAAGGGAAATGCAACTCTTGTAACGGGACGCCCTAATTAGTAAAATGCAACTCTTGTGGTGGGACGGATGGAGTATTAAAGTAGCAATGACTGTTCAGAATAAGTCCAAAATTTTGGGGATTACTTTATTTGTTAAAAGTTTTAAAGTTTTTTTTTAATTATTTTTTATTTTGAGTCTTTTCACTCCTTTTACCTATAAATAGTTGATGTATGGAATAGTTAGAGCAGATTATAAATAGTTGGAAGTGGAATATAACACTATCTTTTATTTCATCCCCTTTTCTTGTATCCAACCCTGTCAAAGAATTATCAAAGAGAGTGATATACTTAAAAACTGCTAGTAATTTCATATGGTTCGATATCTTCCTAATTTCTTCCAAAGGTGATCCTTATTATATCTGTACAAAGGAAAGTTCTTTTAGCAACTCTTAGACAGATTCTATATTCTATATTCATTTTCGACCTTCTAAATGAATATAATATTTATTTCTCTTTCAGCCCTAAAGTAATTAGGCCCTCTTGTCTCTCAGTCATTCTAATTTCTATGTTTTTATTGGGCTATTGAGCCTTTCTTCTTTGGAATTTAGCCTTTGTGATCTACACATTTTCTTTTCAAATACAATTTTCTCAATGAACAAAAATTTAAATGATTAATATTATTCGTTGCAATAAAATATACTCTCTCCATCCCCTTTAAAGAGGGCCTTTAATCTATTTTGGTCGTTCCATCTAAATATTCCTCTTTTATTTTTTACACACATGTGACCCACAAATACCCATTAATATAATTAAAATATGGGACACACCCCACTAATACAACTACCCACTAAAAATTAAATAATAATACTCATTAATCCACGTACCAAAAAGCAAAAGATCTTCTTAATGAGGGACGGAGGGAGTACATATATTTTTATTTTTCATGTAAATTATAAAATATATTTAGAGTGGTATAGATTTTAATTGTAAATAAAGTATAAAATATTACATTGTATATTAAGTAGGATGTTAATTTTTTAAAAATAAAGTACTGTTAAAGATTAATTGTTCTAACTGTATTTCCATCTTTGAAAAATGAAAATTTTTACATGACAAATCAAAATAGAAAATATAAATACTCTATAAAACGGAGGATATATATTTTTTTTAGGTGTCGACTATCCACATCCAAATTTTTACTAAATACATTTATTTAAAATGATTAAAGGAGTAAAAATTTTACACACACCTAGTTTTTTATAATATTATCCTTAAATTCTAATGTTTAATACACACCTTAACAAACCCTTAAAACTAAATACACCCCATCAACCATACTTTAATATCCTCACCCATTTAACTCATCCAGACTGTCCTCATACCGTTTCTCCACTTTCTTCATTTCTTTTACACTACATTCGTTAATGTCCAAGCAAGATCCTTCAAAAAGAGTAAGCATACCGTTATGCATCATTTATTTTCGAATTCATATAAGTTTTGTGATGCATTTTGTAAACCTCCATTTTGTTGATTTAGGTTGTTAGAATGTGTTATAATTCATGGGTGTCGATTTAATTGCTTAAATACAGTTGTATGAAAATAATTTGTGTAGTATGTTGGATGTTTATAATTTAGACAAAATTCGGTATTTTTTGACTTGAAATTACGATTCGTGGTTCATCTCAAGTCTACCGATATTTCCCATCCTGTTTAACCAACATCGGCTGAAAATTCCTTCAATGTTAGACTACTATTGGCCAAACAGTAGCTATATTTTCGTCTAACAAAAGCCGAAAGAAATTGAAAAAGCACTCCTGGTCGGTCGGACAAGCTATGTCAGGTGCGAAAATAAAAAAGATATTTTGATCAATCAAAATGCACAAAAAAAACACATACTTTTAGGCTCTCATATGTTTCTTTATTCGACATAATGCTTATGGAATGAAGTAGTATGATTTTAAGGGATATTAAGAATCTAGGTTTGTTTTCTTATTTTCTCTTGCATGTAAATTTAGGGTAGGAATGAATGTTTGTTTATGGAAGGGGTAGGTGCATAGAGAATAGTATATAAGTGGGTGACTGTATATGACATTGAGAGTTTGGTGAGTTTTATATATAGGGTTGTTTTAGTCTTCTACTATAATATTGATATTTTTGTAAAGTGAAAAGGGTCATTTTAGCCCTCTATCTTATATCATGAGCTCATATAGGCCTTCAAACCCTTCTTTTTTTTCAAGTAAGCCATTTCTTAAGCTTTGTAAGATCAAATTAACCCTTTATTTTCTTAAATTCAAACATCAGCATATTTTCATTTAAATTTAAGCATGCGCTGAATATAATATAATTTTGTTCAAATTTTGTTCGTAATCTCTTGAATCATGTATCAAGGAGAGAGGAAGCTTTCTAGATTTGAATATCGTAGAAATCGGCGGAAAAAGGTAACTGCCTAGCAACCAACGAAGAACATCCATCCATGGTGGTTGACTCTACCATTGACACAATAGAACAAGCAAAATCAACGGATTGCAAAATTTCCCAGCTGACAATTGTAAGATGGAAGGGTGGTGGTTGATGATCATCCAGCAGATAAAGCTGAAGAACTTGTAGTGTTTGCTAGAAATCAAAGTTCCAAGACTCATTGAGGCATTTTATCGAACATCTTGTGTGCAAAACAAAACGATGGCATTTCGCTGTACTACTTGGAAGGATAATCACAGAAGCAATTTGTGGTGAAGGAAAGAATCTGTCGATATTCAATGGAGATCATCACTTCATCGTTTTCTTGAGAAGACGAAAGATCGTTCTGCTGTTAGAGGGCCTTACCATCGATTTCAAGACCACCCAGCTTCTTGCAGCAATGGAGATACATCATTGTTGGGTTTATCCGCCCAGGGAGCCGGGCCCACTCAATCCACTAGCATGATATTGTCCGCTTTGGGCCGTCCACTGGCCCGCACGGTTTTGTCACTCTGGGCATCACGCCCAAAAGGCCTCATGCTAGGAAGAGTCCATCCCTCATTTATAAATCCCTCGCCAACCCCACTTCTAACCGATGTGGGATTTTGGTAGACACCCAACCAACATTTTTCCCTCAAACAAAGTTCCACAGCTAGACCATCCAGTTTGAGGTCCGAACATCCCACCAATCTCGGGCTGGGCCGGTTAAGTCTAGGGTACGGCTCTGATACCACTTGTTGGGTATTTGTTGGGTTGGGTTTCCAAATATATGAAGAGTCCAATATCCAACAAGGTTAGTAAAGCCCAATTAGGCCCGATACTTGATTTTATCTTGTCCCGTAAGTCATTGATGGAAGAGAGAAGAAAAAGAGGGCAAAAATATAATTCACATTTTTGAGAGAAAATCCAGCGCAGTAATATTGCAGAAGTAATAACCGGAGTTTCAACCGTCGGATAGAGCTGAATTTTGGTCAGCACGTTCGGAACATTGCCGGATTCATGGAAGACATTCAGGACATCTTTATCTAATTCAGCCCCCAATGGTACCATTACAATGGATTTGGTTAAGGGCAGCGTTTTGAATGAGAAAATGAGGAGAAAATCTCAGGGCCCTTTACAGCAATCAGAGGTTTTGGTTACAGAGAAGAGAGGGAGAAGTAATAGTAGAGGTCCAACAGGCAAGCAAAAAGGCAGGAGGAGTAAATCCAACAGGCATAGCAAGGTTGAGTATTGGAATTGTAAAACTCCAGGACACATAGCAAAGTATTGCAGAAAACCCAAGCAAGATGACAAGAAAGAAAATGGGAAAGAAAGAAAGAATGAATAAACAAAAGATAATGATCGAGTGTCTGCTGCAACAGGTGATTTTCTTATCTTTCGTGATTATGAAGTTGTCAATCTTGCATGTCGTGAAAGTAGTTGGGTGGTTTATAGTGGGGCATCCATACATGCCACATCTCGTAGAGAGATGTTCACATCCTACATGTCAGGTGACTATAGAAATGTTAGGATGGGTGATGATGGCTTAGCTAAAGTCTTTGGCGTTGGAGATGTATGTTTGCGGACTAGTAATGGTGCTACACTAGTTTTAAGAAATGTGAAGCACGTGCCTGATCTTCGGTTAAACTTGATATCTGTTGGGAGACTTGATGATGAAGGTTTCTGCAGTGTATTCTTCGATGGTCAGTGGAAGCTTATAAGAGGTTCTTTAGTTGTTGCTAGAGGTCAAAAACACTCCTCATTGTATTTGATGCAAGCAAAGCTACTTGATGGCTCTATTAATGCAGTTAAGAATGAGGGGATAGTTGAGTTGTGGCACAGCAGACTCAGTCATATCAGTGAAAAGGGATTGAAGATTTTAGAGAAGAGAAATCTCATTCCAGACTTGAAGAATGCATCTTTAAGGAAGTGCTCTCACTGTTTGGTGGGAAAGCAAACTCGAGTTGCTTTCAAGACCTCAACTCCTACCAGAGCATCAGGTATACTCGATTTAATTTATTCTGATGTTTGTGGTCCTATGAAAATAAAAACTCTTGGTGGTGCTTTATATTTTGTTACTTTTATAGATGATCACTCAAGAAAGACCTGGATCTACACGTTGAAGACGAAAGATCAGGTGCTCGATGCATTCAAGCAGTTTCATGCCTTAGTTGAGAGACAGACTGGGAAGAAGTTGAAATGTATCAGATCGAATAATGGAGGGAAATACATTGGTCCTTTTGATGAGTATTGCAGAGAGAAAGGTATTCGACATCAAAAGACTTCTCCAAAGACTCCTCAGTTGAATGGGCTTGTAGAAAGAATGAACAGAACATTGGTCGAGACAGTAAGATGTCTGCTATCAGAAGCAGGATTGTCTTCATCATTCTGGGGTGAGGCTCTGAGTACTGTTATACATGTTTTAAATCTTACTCTGTGTGTTCCTTTAGACTTTGATGTTCCAGATAGAGTCTGGTCAGGAAAAGATGTTTCCTATAATTATTTACGGGTCTTTGGATGTAAGGCATTTATACATATTCCCAAAGATGAGAGGTCCAAGTTGGATATGAAGACTCGATAGTGTGTATTTATTGGTTATGGCCAAGATGAGTTTGGTTACAGACTTTATGATCCCGTGGAGAAGAAGCTGGTCAGAAGTCGGGATGTTGTGTTTGTTGAGGATCAAACCATAAGAGATATTGAGAAGACGGATAGCTCAGCTTTTACACCTGGTGATGACTTGATTGACTCAGAAATTGTTCCTCACAGTCAAGGTCAAGTAGAAGCTGAAGAGGAGAATCAGGATCAGCCTGATTTCGGTAATGATGAGCATGTCGATCATCCTTTGCATGATGAAAAGGATATCGATCAGCCACAACCACCTGATGTTCCAGAACTTGAGGTTCAAGAACCACCTAGAAGAAGTAGTAGAGCTCGTGTACCTTCTAGGATATATCCTCCTGATCAGTATGTACTCTTGACCGACGGGGAAGAGCCTGAATGCTATGGAGAAGCAGTTCGTGGAGAACACATGAATGAGTGGTTGGAAGGAATGCAAGATGAGATGAAGTCCTTGCATGAAAATGACACATTTGATCTGGTAAAACTACCAAAGAGGAAGCATGCTTTGAAGAACAAGTGGGTGTACAGGATAAAACAAGATGAGCACACCTCAAAGCCTCGATTCAAAGCTAGATTGGTTGTTAAAGGTTTCAGTCAGAAAGAGGGAGTTGTTTTTGAAGAAATTTTCTCTCCGGTTGTCAAAATGTCTTCCATCCATTTTGTGTTTGGTTTGGCAGCTAGTCTTGACTTGGAGATTGAGCAGATGGATGTAAAAACTGCTTTTCTTCATGGTAAGCTAGATAAAGAGATTTACATGGTGCAACCTGAAAGTTTCAAGGTGAAAGGAAAAGAAGACCATGTGTGCAAATTGAAGAAAAGTCTCTACGGTTTGAAGCAAACACCTAGATTATGGTATCAGAAATTTGAGTCAGTTATGGGGGAGCAAGGCTACCAGAAGACTATTTCTTATCATTGTGTGTTTGTTCAGAAGTTCTCGGATGATGATTTCATTATATTATTATTGTATGTTGATGATATATTGATTGTTGGCAGGAATGTTTCAAGAATTGACAGGTTGAAGAAACAGTTGAGCAAATCCTTTGCCATGAAGGATTTGGGGCCAGCAAAGAAAATCCTTGGTATTAACATCACCCGAGATAGAGCAAACAAGAAGCTTCACTTGTCACAGGAGAAGTATATTGAGAAAGTGCTTGAGAAATTCAATATGAGCAAAGCTAAAGTGGTTAGTTCTCCTCTTACCACTCATTTTAAGCTTGGTGCTCATCATAGTCCTTCAACCGATGAAGAGAAGGAAGCAATGAGAAGAGTCTCATATGCTTCAGCTGTGGGAAGCTTGATGTATGCAATGGTGTGTACGAGGCCAGACATAGCTCATGCAGTTGGTGTTGTTAGCCGTTATTTGTCTAATCTGAGAAATGAGCATTGGAATGCTGTGAAGTGGATAATGAGATATCTACGAGGTACGTCTAGTTTGAGACTCACCTTTGGAGGTGGGAAGCCCGAGTTAGTTGGCTATACCGATTCAGATATGGGATCTGATGTTGACACTAGAAAGTCGATTTCTGCCTACCTAGTGACCTTCGCAGGTGGCACTGTGTCATGTCAATCAAGATTGAAAAAGTGTGTTGCACTCTCAACAACAGAATCAGAGTACATTGCTGCAACGGAAGCATGTAAAGAGGTGTTATGTTTCAAAAGGTTTATGGAGGAGATTGGATTGAAGCAACACAGGTACGTAGTATTTTGTGATAGTCAGAGTGCTATCCATCTCAGCAAGAATGCTGCATATCATTCAAGATCGAAGCATATTCATGTGAGATATCATTGGATGAGGGATGTCATCAATGATAAGTTGCTTGAGCTTGAAAAGATTCATACAGATGATAATGGTGCTGACATGATGACGAAGGCATTTCCTAGAGAAAAGCTCGAGGTATGTCGTGTGATAGCCGGAATGGCTAGTCTCTCCACATAATCGGATTCTGAGGTTCTTACAGTTGTGAACTCTGAACATCAGTTGGTGCAGTTTGGCGAGGTCTTTCTAATCTCGTTGTTTGTTATCAAGTATTGAGCGTCTTGATATGTTTGTGATAGAGTGTCTGTGGTGGCAGATTATAATTCTTGGATTTTTGTCTCATAGTGAAGTTTTTGGTGGGCTTCGGTCCCGTGGTTTTTTACCTTCTCACATTGAGGAGGTTTTCCACGTTAAATTACTTGTGTTGTGTGTTATTGATTGCTTGTTTTATCGTGCATTATATTATTAGGATTGTTTCCTACTAGATTCACACAAGAGAGAGATAATTGATCATTCTGCTGCGTAGACGAATAGTTTATTATTTGATTATTCGTGTGTTTATCCCAACTTATAATCTTTGAACTTATTTAAAGGCTTAAATAGTTTACCAATTGAATCAATTTTGATCTTTTCATATTGAATCCAAAATCACATGACTTAATTTCAATATGGTGAAAAATGTATCAATGTATTCAGTTTGATTTTGTGCACGTAGTTATATATATACAAGTGAGATTACATTGTGAGATATATATACAAGTGAGATTATAGGGTGAGATGATATTTGATGAGTTTGAGGAATTTGATTTTATGCGCAACCGTGAGAGGAGAAAATGAAGAAATTTTTTAATTCCATATGTTTATAAATGAAAATATGCAGATGTTTGAATTTAAGAAGATTAAGGGTTAATTTGATATTATAAAGTTTAAGAGATGGCTTTCTTGAACAAAAGAAGAGTTTGAGAGTTTATTTGAACCCTTGATATAAGATAAGGGCTAACATGACCCTTTTTCCCTTTTGTAAAATATCCCTCCATCTCGGAAAATTTTTCACGTTTACTGTTCTACGTTGTTTAAGAAAAGTTGCACTTTTTGACCAATTTTATTGACTTTGGAGGGTATTGTAGTATTTTTAGGTAATAAAAAAGTATAAAGTAATTATATGTGTGTGAAAAAGGTTTGGCAAATTTGAAATTAAAATAACTTTTGAGGTTGTTGAATAAAGTGGTGTTTCCTTTTTTGGGGTGTGAAAAGTTTTGCAGGACAAACAAATGAGGAAAATGAGAAAAATATTATGGGACTGAGGAAGTATATGTCAGGTGTATTAAGTAAAAAAATTTAAGGCTGCACATAATGATTAAAGAACATATTCCTGGCTGCACATAATGATTAAAGAACATATTCCTTCCGTCCCGTTTCAATGTTTACGTTTCTATCTTGCGTATCTCATTTCAATATTTACGTTTTCCTTTTTAGGAATATAGAACCCACATAAAACAATTAATATATCATCCAACATTGATACACCTAACCACTTCACATTAAATGTCATATTTTTCCACCCATTATCTATTAAAATATAATACTTTTTAATCAACGTGCAAAAAGCAAACGTAAACATTGAAACGGGACGGAGAGAGTAGTTTTTATTAAAATCTTATAGTAAGATGAAAGAAAGAATTTTTTTATGAGCTAGTCATGAGAAATACATCAAGATGAAGCTGCCATTGTAACTTTACTGTACACACTAGTACCAATATACACAAACAATCTCTATAGGTCTAGATTACAACAAACTAATTACTCAAATACAACCATCACCCAAGTATATATGAAGACACATTACCTGACTCACCAACCTCTCTGAACCCATTACACAATCACATGCAAGTAACAGATCCAGCATCACCACAAATTCAGCTTAACTGCCGGTAGCATTTATATGTAAACACGACTGATAGAGCAGCACCAACAACAGCAAGCGCAGCATACGTATCTTCACGCTCCCAGTTTTCATACCAAGTGGGCATAGAGCACACTTTACGCGGACCAAAACCTTTTCCACTATTGTTTCGGGACACTTGTTTCTTAATCCTCTTCTTTTCTGCTGTAATATTTGCTTCAACCTCTGGATCTTCCCTCCTTTCTTGTAAAATGGGGTTCTGACAGCAAGAGAAGCCTTCATTAGCCTGACAACAGCGTGTACCCTCCAATCGAGATGCACAAGCGCTAGTACTTTCTTCTTTTGTTTGAGATGATTCCCGAGGGCTTCTATCTACGCTTGATCCACCATTTACCAGATATCTTTGTTCCTGTGTTTTCTTCTGGTCTTCTTCAGACAATCCCATCTGTCCCCTATTGCAAACAGTAATTTGGGATAAAGTCAACGGAAAAAAGTTTGTTAAAAATTAGAGAGTGACCACTGAATGCTAGAACTACCAGAAACTTAGGAAACAAAGTGTAGCTATGTTGCATAAATGGCGAAATGGCTCTGATAATTGACTAATGCAGTAAAGTCTCAAGCAACTGGCATTTTTCCTTACCTTCTTCAACCAATAATTTTTCTTAACCTTTTACTTTCTAGGGGAGAAGGTATATCTAGTTTCATACGTAAGTTAATTCAAGTATCCATACAGCATTATGCAGTGACTTGTATAGCTAAATATAAAGCAAATCAACAGAGAGCAGGTAAGTTCATCACATTGCACCATTGAATCATTATAAAAATAGAATAAACCTAAAAATAACATGCACTAGTATAGATTAGATTTATTTCTCCAAAACTGAAATGCAGGCAAAATGAAGGAAATTACCTCCATAGGAAATCTACAATTTCTCCTTTCCCAATATGTTGTTCAAGCAACAGAGACACGTCTTCTGGCATAACATATCCATACCTACAGCAAAATGGACATATTACTTCCCGTTAATAACCAGTGTTGAGAATTATATAAAAGAAGACGATCAGAAGCTTCAAAAACCTTTGCTAAAAGCCACCACTTACCAGTGCCCTGTGATTTCTTTTTTCATATTTGGTCCAAAAATGATGACATTCCCTGCATACTTATGACCCCCAATATGTGAACAGGGACTAACAGTTACTTTGCCTTGTAAACCACGTGACTCGATCTCAGATTTAAACTTACTAATGACAGATGGTCCACAAACACCACACCGTCGATCCCTTGACGCATGACAACATACAAAGATGTACCAGCCCCTCAGAGGTTCTGGACTTCCAGGCAACCATTCACCATTCTTCACTAGTACTTCCTCCACAAATGTGTCAATATCAAAATGTGTTAATCTCCTGAAATAATACAGGATATTAGAATATGCCATGGAAAGTTACAGATATTTAAGGTGCCTGAAGCATAAATTATAAATTTTATCTATAACCTGTATCTCATCATGTCTGGGAAAATTAACACATCACCATTTGATGTCTCTGTCCCATCATGTCCCTCACATATTGTTAAACGAGTCTGAAATCATAGGTAGATGAAAGATAATGATTTTAGATGGCCATTCCATATAATGAACAGTGGAAACCAATATCAAAGGGAAGTCATAACATGGTCCAATGTGCAATGTAGACAGTACAAACCATAAGTTTCCACATTATCACACTTGACAGCTGACTATTATAACTTTAGCACTTGCATACAGAAAGCACAAACCTTTACAATAAGTAAATGAACTATTCTTATCGTTGCATTATGCCATCATTTTAGGAATATTTTCTTCACTGAGTAGGGTTCCCCATCCCCACAAACAAGCAATTATTAAGACAATTAATACTGCTAGATTGCAGGATATAAATCAAAGGGTCATAAATTTCTTGTGGCTATGAGTATAAATACCCAAGATAATTGATACAGGCTTTTACCATGGTTGTTAAAGGTGTGCCTGGTGCATAGCCTCATGCACTGAGATGCACCAGGCTCACATTTAGTACTGGATTCAGCCAAGGCAGGTGCGCACCCATAGCAGTTAGCAGGACATAGCATGCACACCCCAACCACGCATTATGGTATTATACTATTTAACTCTTTAAATCACGCTTTTTTGGGGAATTGCATAAGTGGAATAGCAAGTTTACTTCTGATGGAAAAGCAACTTTATCATTAATTACAAAAAGTGCACATTAAATCAATTCGAAATGTATCTGCCGCACAATTAAAATTCACCAAATAGAAATTACTCCCTCCGTCCCAAGTAAGTCTGCACCCCCCTTCCTGGCACGGAGATTAAGAAAGTGATAACTTTTAGGGGTATTATGGTATTTTTTTGGTAATAAATAAATGATAAAATATGTTAGGTGTGTTTGGTAGTGGTGGTTTTTTTGTAAATAAAGTGTATGGGAAAGGGTGATTGTGTTTGACTTTTTACTTTTTTAGGAATGTGCAAACTTTTGTGGGACAACCCAAAATGGAAAGTGTGCCATCTGAAGTGGGACGGAGGGAGTAGGTCATAGCTTTTAGGGTAAAATTTATAATGAGGAATAACCACAGTTTGAAGATGAGGATAGATTTGATAATGATGATGGGCATCATTATTAGTGACAAGTACACTTGCAATTGATATAAACTTTTTGTACTATTACTTCAATTTTGATAGATTGTGTTATTTGTTCAAATTTCAACATATATGGCATATTTGTGTCAATTGTTATAATATGTGGAGTATTAATCGTCAAACTTTATTTTATTAGGTAATTATGTGTCAAATATAATATGTTTTAGGATAGGATGTGCGGAAATGTTTTTTCATCGATGCACACAAGGCGCGTCTTGGGCACAAGAAAGCCCAGGTGTACCTTGGCGTGTGCAAAGTTAACGAATACTGCTTTTACAAGAGTCCATCACAGAAAAACCAAGTTAAAAAGCATGAACTAAGCATTAAATATCCCCTATAGCTAGCACAATTAGTACTACCAACTTAAAACAAAGTTAACCACCATCTTCGACAAAGATTTGCTGAATATATTCTAAGCAGTGCATTTGAATAATCTTAAGTATAAAAAGGATCACAACATGCTCGCCAAAAGACATTTATACTCAGTAATAATCAAATGGATGATTTCCAAAATCCCGAGAAACATATATAAATATCATTGATATTATCTCTAATTCTAACATGCAATAGTTTTCTTAATGACCTCCTTGTGAATATAAGAAAGCACACAAATGGACATAATCAGATAATAAATGAAATAATCCAAGAGCATGTTGCATGTCTCTAACCAGGAAATATACAACACAAGTGATCTTACTGTTTCTACAAATGAACAAAAATTCATACTGTAAGCGACTACCACAAACTAGCAGGTATCACCAAGTTCGAATTATGGAAATTATCAACTGTAGGAATCCAGTTAAACGTGAAAAGAAACAATATACCATAAAAATCCTAAAGAACAAACTGAATTAATGGCATAAATTCACAGGGGATGAAATTAATGGCAAGTACAAAAAAATACTCCATCAAAATAAACCCTCGTACCTGTCGCTTCATTTCAGGGTTTCGCGCCGCCAAAGCGGCGGCGAGAAGGCGGGGAAGGCGATCGAATTCCGCCGCCTCAATGCGGGGCGGCCACACCTGAGGGTTTTTATAGCAGAGGAAAACGTGGCGATCGTAGAGCTCGACCGTTCCGACGAGTGGAGTCTGCCTGAAATCGGGGCGAGCGTAACCGTACTCTAATTCGCTTATGGATCCGGCATCGTATCCGGCGGCAAGGAAGCCCTCGTTTTGGAAGCTGCCGGAAGCACTGCTAATTTGGGGTGCGTCGAGTAGGTAGCTCTCACCTTCGGAGACGGTGAGGGGAACGGAGGAGGAGGAAGGGTGGTGAGCGCCGGTAAAGAGCAGTAGAGGGTCGTCGCGAATGGTTCCCATAATTGGGTTAGACATTGCCGGCGGCGGCGGAGTGTAGAGTAGGGAGTGTCTGTGTCTGTCTGTGTCTTGTGTGTTTGGGCCAATGGGAATTAACTCAATTAATCTCCAATTTTTCCTCCTTTCTCTGCCAACAACCCAACAACCTCTCTACACTTTTTTTTTTTTTAATCCCTTATTTAACCCCATTTTACAATTTACTCAGAGCTAATTTTTTTTACTTAAATTAAGTAGTATTATTAGTGGTGGGTCATTGATAGACTTTTTTACTTAAAAAAAATTGTGCAATTTGAATGGGACGTCTAATATAGTAAAATGGTGCTATTTGGGCAGGACGGAGGGAGGGAGTATGATTAAATTAAAATAAATAAATCAATTGTATATATTCAAGATTCAATCGTAACATTATTTATGACTCAGTTCACGTGTTTATGAGGCGGTTAAAAATTTTAATTCGAGACAAAGTCATTTTGAGCCTTAAAAAAAATTTGACAATAAGTATAATAAGATATTAAAAAAAAGTTAAAAAATTCATTTGGGTACTGTAAAATTTAACCTTTCCTTTCAACATCTAATATTTATTATTGAATTGCCCGCATGGCCATCTTAACTGATCAAATAAGGGATAACTTGCACAATAATCAAGGATCGAATATCACATGTAGCATAGGAGCAATCTCTCAATTAAGAAGCTACTTGTATGGTGGGTTAAAAGGTCTAATCTTTGTTGTTCGGTTAAGTTATCATGATTAACCTCCTTCACATGGGTGGGTTAAAAGGCCCAACCATTGTTGGTTGGTTGAATTACCATAATAAACCTTCTTCACAACTGTCGGGCAGGCGTGCGGAGGTGCCTGGAATGAGCGACTCCACCTTTTGCACAATATTTATCATTGAATTACATTTAGTGTACACTAATTGAGCCCTACTTGAATTTATTTTAAAGAAATGTTATAATCCCATCATTCTCTTGTATTTATTTACATTTTACATATAGAGAAATTATCAAAATTAATCTTTTAAGTTTAGCGACTAATAATGTATTTTATCACAATACAAAGACTCCAACCAAATGAGGTAGCCCACTTGGTCACTGGGCTCCTCACTAAGGTAACTGATCCAGGTTTAATTTCCTTTGGGAACGAATACGTGAGGAGTAATAAGGAGTCTTGGAGATAGGAGGGTGTATGGAGTGACGGGTGTATGGAGTGACCCAGGTTCGATTCCCTTTGGGAACGAATAGATGAGGAGTAATAAGGATGGTGAACTAATTACTAATTATGGAGTAATTAGAACACGATCTTGGATGTTCTGTTACATTTTGTGTTACATCTCTTATTACACGCGTTAGAGGAGAACCGAACCGATGCATACATGACACAACACAAGAAAATGTGATCTCCAGTGACGAATTAGCAGTAGGAGATGCATTGGAGGAGGTCAATGGTGGTGCCTTAGCTATATTTTTTACTTTCAGAAGAAGACGAAGCAAGCTGAGCGGTTTAGGATGTTCAAGAAGGAGAAGCGCATGTATATATTTTATTATATCATACGTGTCAATCATCCAACGATACGCAATAGGATATGTAACACCAAAATATAATAGGAGAACCGAACCGATGCATACATGATACAGCACAAGAAATGTGATCTCCAGTGATGAATTAGCAGTAGAGATGCATTGGAGGAGGTCAATGGTGGTGCCTTAGCTAAATTTTTTACTTTCAGAAGAAGATGAAGCATGCTGAGCGGTTTAGGATGTCCGATAAGGAGAAGTGCAGTTCTCCTCGAGACTGTAGATTTAGATTTAATCTCTTCAGGTTTTAATTATATCCTATATATGTATGCAAGTATTTTCAGAAAATTCTTTTGAGTGTTATCTACACTTCTTTTGTGAATGACGAATAACTTTTTTAAAATATTGATTTAAATAAATAGATCGCTGATAAGTTCTTCTGCATATATATAATTGGAAAGTAGTAATCCTATTAATACATACACATAAGTGTACTAGTTCAAGCTTTAGATTGATACTATGATATGTCATGACAAGAGACTATAGTGGTCATGAAGATGTTGGAAATTTTTAATTTTCAATATAATGTAATTGTGGGCAATATATTATTATGTAATTATATTAGCTATTCAATTATATTATGGACTTAATTAAGTGATCCAATTAAGGTTAAAGGTCCATGGGCTATAATAATAAATGATATGGGCTTATTGAGTAGATACTCAATACTACATGATTAGGTGATTATGGGTGGTCTAGTCAAGTAGTATATAAAGACTCCCAGGTTATGGTCCCCAATATACTAAACCGCACATGGTCTTCCCTTCTCTCCATCGGGAGGGATTACTACGGTCCCCATAAAGGAATTAAGAGGGCTTAGTTGAGGAAGGTCATATAACCACTGATCCTGAGTTCATAAGGAATTAAGAGGGCTTAGTTGAGGAAGGTCATATAACCACTGATCCTGAGTTCATGTTCCGCCTAGAGACTCATTGGATAGAGACTCATTGGATAAGGTACGCTTCCGCTTTACGGTTTTTGATCTCGGTTTATCACAATAGGGTTAAGGTCTCATGGATTTATTTCCAACAAGTGGTATCAGAGCCACCATATTCGTGATTATTTGAGATTTGAAAATTTGTATTTGAATCCAAATATTTATTATTTGAATCATGTGAAATCATAATTTTAAATATGATGAATTAATATTAATATTAACATTAATTAGATCATTGATTTATTGATATTATTAATTTTGATAAATTGAGTTATGGATTCTGTGGAATTTAGTTTGGTAAATTCTGATTCGTGCTGTGCTATTAGGGCGTCTGATTATGCTTATGTAGAATCCCTATTGATTCCGTAATTATTTATTCATAATTGTGCATATGTATTTGTCTGGGAGTTTGTGTATCAGACTAATCTGATGAAATTATGTAAATGGCATGATTGATTGGGAATTCCATTAATGTTAGTGTCAACTCTTGCTTTGTTGTTCACGTATTAACATTGTTTCAAATCTATTTGCAATCCATGTCTATGGGAATTAATTTTCATAGGAATTTTTGGAATATGGGGCCATAAGAAATTTTACCATCCTTATAATTTGTTATGTGGTATATAATTACTGGACATGAAATATGTATATCTGTCATTATGAATGGATTCCTATTCTTTAATCATGTAATATAAATTGACGCCACATCAGCAACTTGTCCACAATTCTCATATTTCAGTAATTTTGAATAAAATTATTACTGTGTTTTTCAATATGAAATTGTGATTGATTTATGCCATGGTTAATTATCGGATATTTATGGTATTTATATTGGATTATAAGATTAATCTTGTTTGACGCCATGTGTAGCTAAATATTGACATCCTATTGGAGTACCAGTTGGTTACCCTGTAATTTGAGCATTGAGAAACAATTTTAATTGTTAAGCTTGCTTTTGTGGAAGTTAATACTATCGCAGATGTTGTGATTATGTTATTTCATAATAATGATTTTAAAATACTTAAAAATTATTTTTTAATCAAGGCTCGACATTACATTTGAAGTTGGGCCATATTCCTTGGTTGAGATTAATGGGGCCGAGCATTAAGAATCTTGGGGGATTAATGTAGTTATAATATGTACTACTTTTTATTTGTTTATTTATGAATTTAACATGTCAAATTTAGACGACGCTTTTGATGGTGTTGTTGATGCATAAACCGATACACGTTGGGCATCTTGTATTTCAGTAGGCAATACGTATGCCCTCTTTTCGAGGGATTCAATTTTATATATTCAGTATATTTGGTATATTTATATGGCCTTTTCAATTTGCCCACATAAATGTGTAATGTGAATTTGTGAGTATATAATCATGATAAGTGTTGACCACAATATTTTTTTTTTTGGTGATTACAATATTACATCAAATTTTGTACTCATTGCTGATAATAAATAAATTCAGATTTAGGGATTTGAATATGCCTATGTTTGGGTGTATTTATTATTAATATTCGTGCACATTAATTTTGTTCGTGTTCATATGTGAATGGAAGGAACACTCATTAATAAATTAATGTCGAACATCATGGAATGTGTTCATATGGCTTCTGATCGAATATTTATACATATGAGGGGGACAATTATGTGATTCAGTAATATTTGGTTATATTCTATTTATGGCATAAGAAATTAATTGTGTAATATTTATTATTGATTCTGGTATCAATTACGAGTCCCATTATTTTGGAAAGGATCGAGTTTTATATTAAATTGGGATTTTGGAATCCCTAATTAAGTAAAGAAATCTTTCATTATTTTTGAGTTGGTATGAATAATCTAATATTCTCATTTGGTTAGTGGAATAAAATTAAATTAAATTTGGGAGACAGTTAAATGCCGTATAATTAAATTAAATATTTTAATATTTATTTAATTAGTCTAGTAAACCTTCAATCTAGTCAATCGAAGCACCATGTTGCCACAGCAATATCGTGTGTGGAGAAAAGCTTTATTGAAATTACATAGATGGGTGTGGTATTATTTATGTGTTCTGTGTTCGGCCCACAGGTAGGCACAGTTTGACAGAATAATAACACACATGTGATAATAAGTATGTGATAATTATTTGGATTATTCATGTGAACATGAGGCGGTCCACAGATAGACTCTTGTTTGACAGAACTTATTGTCAATACTTGATTGTTACACCAAGATTACCCCTGCAGTTAATTTTTGTCCATAGACGAGGTTAATGTTGCACAAGGTGTCTTGTGATGGGTCCCTAATTAATAATGTTGTGCAAGTGTATCTCCATGCGGGTATTGATTGGCTCATAGGTAGATTAATATTTGGCAGAAATACACAAGCACATGTGGTGGTAAATACGTGACAATTATTTGTTTGACATGTGAGAAATAAGTCGGCCCAAAGGAAGGCTATTGCTTGACAGTTTTATTGTCAGTATTTGACTACTACGTAGAGAGTGTCACTTACAAGTTGGTATTGATACTAATAATGTGATAGATTCCTTGAAATGATTCTAAACTATTTAAAATTTGAAAGATTATAAAGTTTAGTGCAAGAATGATAATCATTTTGGATTAATTCTCTGTACAATTTAGAAGTCTGTTAATTAAGTTTAACCTATGTCAACAACAAAATTATACATGATGAGAACTTCAACAATAAGGATGAACTAATAAGTTTCGAACAAACTCTGTCTCAATAAAGTATAAGGGCAACAAAGAAAAACCCGTTTGGAAAGCTATTAAAAAGAAACTAAAGTATAACCTTTCGTTTTCTCCTAAAGGCTTGTGGAATTATTTTATAATACACCACATTAAGATTACTTAGTATGAATGGTGTTGTGGTGTAGTTAAAAGACAAAAATAGTACTCCACAATATATGGTTACTAATTGGAGAAATACTAAAGATTGCAGCTTATGGTCTCAATAAAGTTTCAACCAAAGTAGTTGTGAGAACTCTTTGAGTTTCACATATGGTGATATCCAACTAAGGCTAGATCATTGGGATCTACTAAAGAAAATTGGATTCAAATAGATACAAGCTACTTTATTGGTATTAAATAAAGATAATAAGTTTATGATCCAATTGATCGGATCATATTTGAGACGGGTAATACGGTATTCTGTGAGGATGTTGATTTTAGGGGAAGAATAATATTAGAGACATTGTCCTTAAGGGGGAGTCGATTCGATCCCCACTTATGCTTTAAAGAATTGGTGCAAATTCAGAATAACGATATGACAATGTCAATAATATTTAAGGAATAACAAATTCAACAACCTCAAGAATTAATGTCACTAAGAAAACCACTAGAGTTGGGTGAAAGACAATTCGAATGATTATATAGTTTTTCTCTTAAATAATGAGGACACTATAGAATTAATGGTAGAACATTCAAACAATGTTCATCAAACCATGAAAGGTCCAATTACTCCAAAGTGTGTTAATGCTATAAGTTATGAGTATAAATTAATACAAGATGATTAGGTTTGCATGTTGATATAGGATTATACTCAAAAGGGAAGGAAGACATTATTATAACATAATCGTGACATTAGTAGCACATTTTGATCTTGAATCATATTAGATGGATGTAAAGATAAAGTTCCTTGATCGCAACACTGATGATACGATCTAAATGGTTTAAGAACTAATAGGAAATCCATCTATACATTCAAGCAAATTTTTTTTCGTAAAGGAATCACAAGTATCATCATGAAGTAAGTGTCTCATTTGGTTTTGAGACAAATGTAGATGATTATGTGATTCAGTGGGAGAATATTTAAGTTAAACTAAGGGAGACAAGTGCAGTCTCAATTAGGTGCCCTAAAGTTAAACTAAAGATTTAAGAAATGTAGAAACATTCCATATTCATTGGTTGTTGGAAGTTGTTGTATGATGAGGTCTCTACAAGACCTAATTTGGCTTATGTTATTGGTATATTAAGTAGACATTTAAGTAACTCTAGTATGGATCTTTATAAAGTATGTATAGAGAACTAAGAATAATATGCATGTAGATCAGGGATCAAATTTGTTAGAGATCATGAGGAATTCTGATTCTGAGTTTGTTGGATGTCAATACAGTATAAGATCCACTTCAGGCTATATTTTCTGTTGGTCGGAGAGCTATACAAGTAAAAGTATTAAGCAAACACTTTAGCTCATTAACCATGACAACTAAATTAGTAGCACACTAAGGGCATTCAAACATGAAATAAAGGTTTCGAAAATTTGTCACATAAAGTTCATTGTGACAGTTAGTTCGCAGTAAAGTATTTATGACAAGAATACTTATAAGTCAAACAAATTGACATAGAATTCTTGGTTGTTAAAGAAAGTATTTTGTGTAGATAAAATTTTAGAAGAGCATATTATGATAGACTCTAAATATGGATCCACCAATTATGTATTCAACGCCCTGCAATTTTATGAGCTAGCTAATCATGTGGGTGTTATATGGTTTTAGAATACATTAGTTCAGTAGGAGTCTATATTTAGTGTTCTTTAAAGTTTTCAAGACACTTTGATTTGGATAATTCAGTTTTCTGCAGAATTAAGTTGATAATTTTGAATTCATTGTGAATTTACTAAAGTTAATTTTTCATTTTGTAATATTTTATATTATGGATTGATCTCACTAAGGATTAAAGTTGGACCAGTTGGAAATAGACATGATGTTGATCACATTTGACATGTAATTTACATGCTACTCACCATATTTGATCTATGTCATTGAGTATATTGATATGGTGATTGTCGGGGTTTAATCACGATTTATAATGTGGTGAATGCCGCGGTAGTTCCATATTAGTATATGAGATGGACCAGATTGTTAAGTATAGCCTGAAGAGGAATAGCATAAAGTTGCGCAACTAATGACTCTTGATATAATTGCTAACGGAAAATATATAGCCCAAGTGGGAGATTGTTGGAAATTTTTAATTTTCAATATAATGTAATTGTGGGCAATATATTATTATGCAATTATATTAGCTATTCAATTATATTATGGACTTAATTAAGTGATCCAATTAAGGTTAAAGGTCCATGGGCTATAATAATAAATGATATGGGCTTATTGAGTAGATACTCAATACTACATGATTAGGTGATTATGGGTGGTCTAGTCAAGTAGTATATAAAGGCTCACATAAAGGCTCACAGGTTATGGTCCCCAATATACTAAGCCGCACATGGTCTTCCCTTCTCCCCATCGGGAGGGATTACTACGGTCCCCATAAAGGAATTAAGAGGGCTTAGTTGAGGAAGACCATATAACCACTGATCCTGAGTTCGTGTTCCGCCTAGAGACTCATTGGATAAGGTACGCTTCCGCTTTACGGTTTTTGATCTCGGTTTATCACAATAGGGTTAATGTCTCATGGATTTATTTCCAACCGAAGAGGCTTTCTTGAATAAAGTGTGAACACCCATTTACAACATAATTGGTTGGTAAGGGTTTTCTTCTGATTCTGTTCTTGAGTAGAAGACTATATTTTTTTTTCTTTTTTTTTTCCTTCTGTTGGTTAGGTTTTTAATATGTTAGAACTTGAGTAGGTAATTATGGCTTATAGAGAAGAAAGAGGTGGTCATAAAAATTTGGTAAAAAAGTGGTTAACATAATCCGGTAAAGTTGTTTTAGTGTGTTTATTATGTGTCATTAGTAGGACAACACCTAAATATTATCTTGTGAGAATGCTATTCGAATTTTGAACTTTGTACTATAAAACAAATTATGGAATATTGTTGTTTAACTTGGCATGCTCTTAATTTTGGTTTACCATGCTCTCAAAATTAAGAAATACTGTATGATAATTTGATATAAAGTGATCGTAATAAAAATTTCAAATATCCTTGTCGGAATTAATAATGTTGAACAACTATTAGAGTGTAACCTGATTAAGTATTAAACGGTTCAACTCTCTACCAGCTTAAGCTTTTAGATGAGGTGGTTGTTTAACATGGTATCAAAGCTCATGGTTAACAAAGGTCCAGGGTTCAAACCTCACCGTCACCCATTTATGAGAAAATTACACATGCTAGGCTTGAGGCAAAATTTCCCCGCCTGCATGTGAGGGGGCGTATTAGAGTGTAACCTGATTAAGTATTAAACGGTTCAACTCTCTACCAGCTTAAGCTTTTAGATGAGGTGGTTGTTTAACAACAACATGTAGAGTTTAATCCAAGTTTAATTCCTATCACCATCAACCAACCATAATCTATTCCCAATAATGGAGACACTACTTCTCATTACTACATAAAATATTCATTACAATACTTTCAATTTGCACATTTTACATTTCAATACTTAAACACACCCTGTATGAAATGCATAGATCAGTCTAATATTAAACCAATTAAAATCTAAAAATAAAATTTAGTCATATATTTATAGAGGAAAATTCGTGGTCACAAAATAATTTTTAACAAGCATGATCCAAAAATTCATGCTGTTTCTGAAGTCTCCGACATTGTGGGTTCCACTCAAGCTATTTTGACTTACATACACACTTTTTTTCTTACCATTTAAAAAAAATATATAAAAACTTATGGAGTTACCTCCCATAAAAAACGAAAAATCTAGAAATTATTATCTAGAAATTCCATAAATCCATATCAGCATGGCTTTCCACGTCATCCCAATTGCTGAATCTCCACCCCAAAGACGGCGGCGGCGACATCAGCACGCCTTCCACCGCCATGCTCAAATCCTCGTACCAACTACGTCGTACAGATCCGGATACGCCGCCACATCTTCCCCCCTTTCTTCTTCATCCCTTGCCTCCACCTGATCATACACCACCTCCTCCCCCGTCGGGCAGAACGCCGCCGCCGCTTTCCTGAGATCCTTGGGATCCTTGGAGGCCGGAACAGGCAGCCGCCACACCGAGTCGGCGAAATTCAAGCATGCGGCGTTGCCCTTGAGTGCCAGCGCCGCCACGTCGTGAGCCCTCGCCGCCATCTCCGCTGTGGGGTAGGTCCCCAGCCACACCCTCTTCTGGTTGCTGGGCTCGCGGAGCTCGCACACCCACTTGTTGGAGTTCCTCAGCCGTATGCCGCGGTACACCGGGTGGCGCGTCTCCTTGAACTTCTTCCTGCCGGCGCGTTTCTTCGGGTGGGAGCCGGCCAGCATCACCTCCTCGTAGTAGGCGGCGGATGATTCCGGTTAATACGAGTTTGAGTATTCCATGCACTGATTAATTGGATTGAATCAGTCAGTAATGAAAAAGGTTGAGTTTTGCACAAGTTGACTATGGATATTGATACTGATATTGATATGGATATGGATATAATGTGTGTTTATACTTGTTTATAGTTTTGGTGGTGTGGTGGGAAAGGGGGGAGGAGGACTCACGTGCATACGAGTTTGACACGTGAAAACACGGATTGGCTGAGTTGTCTCCACATTTCTTTACTAGAGAAGGTTGGGTGGGACCAAGGTCGAAAGTTGGGTGGGACCAAGGTCGGTCCACGTCAAATTAAACGTGTCTTTTTAGTGACATGGCGATTTTACGAACATGGTTTTTTCGAACACTGTTTTTTCAAATTCCCCCTTCATTGTGACACTTTGAAAGTGGTAAACTACTTTCTGCGCTATTTTTAGCTTCTGCTCCAATATACTCCCTTCATCCCGGGCGAAGAGGTGCATTTGCTTTTTACACATAAATTAAGGAGTATTATTATTTTATATAAAGTGGGTAGGTATATTAGAAAGATGTGATGGGTAGTGGTGGGCCATTAGTGGGCCTTTTTTACTAAAAGAGAAAAATGGTACAATTTGGATGGGACACCCAATATAATAAAATGATGTTATTTATGAGGGACGGAGTGAGTATTCCGTATAAGTTAAGTTGGTGAATGGTGTGACTATAAATTATTTAATTTTTCGAAAAAACTCCCTCCGTCCCACAATAAGGGTGGCAAAACTTTTTGGCACATAGATTAAGAGATATAATATTTAATATGTAGATGAGGGGAGAGAAATAATATTTTAATGTAAAGTGAGTAGATGTATTAGTGTGGTGTGTGGGTCACATGGGGTAATTGTTTTGTGTTCGTCCCTTTTACTAAAAAAGGAAATGCACCTCTTGTGTTGGGACGAACGAAAATGGCAAAATGCACTCCTTGTTGTGGGACGGAGGGAGTATTAACTTTTAAATATAGAGAAACTCTCTTGTGAGACGAATTTTTTGTAAGACGGGTTGACCTCATTACTAAAGTATGCTTATTATTATATAGGCAACGTATGCTTATATATGGTTAAAGTATGTCAATAATGAATCATATTATAACACCCTAAAATCATACTCCCTCCGTCCCGTCCTTATGGTTACGTTTGCTTTTTGCACGGGGATTAATGAATATAATATTTTAATGTGTATTGAGGTGAAAGAAATAATATTTTAATGTTTAGTGGGTAGGTGTATTAGTGTGATATGTGGGTTCATAGAGAGAGAAAGTAATTAATTTGTTTGGGTCTCATATGCTAAAAAGGGAAATGTAACCATTAGGTTAAGACGCCCAAAAAGGAAATATGTAACCATTAGGATGGGGCGGAGCGAGTACTTTAATTCATCATTTATCATATTTTAGAAAAACATACTTTAACAACCACTAAACATATTTTATCTATATAATAGGCATATTTTAACACGTCTCACAAGTATAGTGTCTCATAAGAGAATTTATCTTAAATAAGAGCTTTTTCTTTTCTTTTAAATTTAAATGAAGTGTTATGGAAAGAAATCAAATTTTCCCATACATCCAAAACCGTTAAACTAGTGAATAAAACATACTCTCATTTGTCTTAAATAAGAGCTTTTTTTTCTTTTAAATTTAAATGAAGTGTTATGGAGAGAAAGCAAATTTTCTCATTCATCCAAAACCTTTAAACTAGTGAATAAAACATACTCCCTCCATCCCGTCCTTATGGTTACGTTTACTTTTTGTATGTGGTTAATGAGTATAGTATTTTAATGTGTATTGAGGTGAGAGAAATAATATTTGAATGTAAAGTGGGCATGTGTATTAGTGTGATGAATTTGCGTGGGTCTCATATGCTAAAAATAGAAATATAACTATTAGGATATAACGCCCAAAAAGGAAATATGTAACCATTAGTATGGGACGGAGGGAGTATGCAGCAAATTTTAAAAAATGTAAGCACTTTTGTAAGCGGATTTTTTTGTTAGTTTTTTTTTAATAAAAAATTGTATGCAAAAAAAATTATATAATTATTTAAAAATACATGCCCCTCGTCTCATTTTAATGGTTACATATTTTTTTTATCCCATTGTAATAGTTACATTTCCATTTTGTACTCACTCTGTCCCATTGAAACATACGCGTTTGCTTTTTGCATGTAGTTTAAGAGATATAATATTTTAATGTATTGTGAGGTAAGAGGAATAATAATTTAATGTAAAGTGGGTAGGTATATTAGTGTGATGTGTGGGCCCAAATAGAAAGAAATAATTAATTTGTGTGGGGCCCTTTTATCAAAAGGAAAAATGCACACTTTGTATTGTGACGAACAAAAATAGAAAAACGCGTACGTTTTAGTGGGACGGAGGGAGTATATGAGAGCCACGCAAAACAATTAAAATATTTTCATGGGATCTACCTACAACACTAATACAACTATCAACTATACATTAAAATATTATTTATTTCATCTTATTACACATTAAAATATAATATTTCTTAATCCCATGACAAGAAGCAAACCTACCTAACTATTAGGAAAATCCCATGACAAAAAGCAAACCTCCCTAACCATTAGGAAGTAAGGGAAGTATATAGAAATTGATAGTCCCATGACAAAAAGCATACTTTTAAGCGTATCGATTTTAGTGTATATGATCCTATTTGTGAAAAAAATAAATCTATATGTTAAAGTGGAAAAAAAAATAACAAAATGTATAGGGCTATATTAGTATATTAGTATATCGTATTCTGAATAATAAAACAATTCCATATAACTTTTCATGAAATAGTTACATAGAACATTAAAATGACAAGTTTATGAATGCCCTTAAAACATACTCCTTCTGTTGTACTTAAATGATGATGTCATTTTTTTTTTATTAATTTTACATGAATTAAGAATTATTATTTAATGTATATATTAAATCGTTGTATTAATTGTGTGAATGAATCTTATTCTACCAGAAAATAAAATTTATACTTTTGAAATAGATATCTAAAATAGCAAATTAATATTTTTGAGATAGATGTGGTGAGTATTTTGTATTTATTAACACAAACACATGTATAATCGAGTTTACAGTATAAATTATGTGGTCCCCCATTCCATTTTCAATCCTATAGTATCTTATGTATTGTAGCTTGTCAGGTTTAATCCTTTTCTAATGATGCATTGATGTGGCTGTTCTGGGGTAGTTAAGAGATTATCTGTGCTAAGCTAACATAACATTTAAAAGAGAGAGTATTGCCCCCTAGGCAGTCTTGTGCCTTTTTGAGGGGGGCGAATGAGTGATGTTTATTGACATGTGGGTTGTCCCATATTTATATTAGGTAACCTGACGTCATCCGAATCTGGATAAATCGTCAGGTCACTTTACAATATACGTGTACAGTGTGAGCATTAAATGCGCTTAGCCTCACCTGACTATCTCTAGGATCCAATCTAGGATATCTCCTATGCAAATATCTTAGGGAATATCCACGTAGCTTGGAAATGGGGGCAACTGGCTAAGTAGTCCCCCGGGAGTGAGGTGGGCGTGCCTTATGCCCCCTATAATTGGGGGCCTTTGGGCCCTTATTGGGCTTTAGGACTACCAAGCTCAGTTGAAACCATGGGAGGTGGAGGCCCAGTATCTAAGGCTCTACTACATGTATCGTTAGTGTGCTTAAATTAATAGGTCCATATAATTTTAAAGGGTTTAGTACGATGTAAACGTGACAAGTTACTAATTCATTTATTGATAATCTCAACGTTATCAATTGCGCCTCACCTCTATACATATTCAACCCAATACAATTTTAATGTAAGTACCTTGTTAAATTGCAAGAACCAGAAGAAAAAAAAAAGGCAAATATATAAATAAGAGAAAATGAAGGATATTAAAGGACAATTATACCCTTTTCGGATATACAATTTTTTTTCCTTAATCATTCACCTATGGACTAGGGATGTAATCGAATCGAGTCGAATCGAATACTACTAAGTTTGAGGATCGTTTGTTAAGGAATTATCGAACTCAAGCCCGAGCTCGAACTCGACAAGAAAAAAATATCGAACTCGAGCGCGAACTCAAACTGTTTGTTAAGGTTCATGAACGTGTTCACGAATATTGATCGGTGTCATTTTCACCTAGATTTTAGTATCTTTATTTGTGTATTTTTGGATATTTTATCCGTATTTGTGTTGTTTTTGGTGGAGTTATTGCTATTTTGAGGAATGTGGTATGATTTAATAGAATTGTGTAAATGAACTTAAATATGGTAAAACAGGTCAAGAAATGGACAAAAACGGAGTCGAGAGCGAAACGGAGTCGGAAGGACATAGCCTGCTTGTACACGGGCCGTGTGCGAAACACGGCCCTGTAACAAGTGGTCGTGTATTGTTATTGTCATCAGAAATCGCTGCTCGCCCAGGAGGATGGCCCGTGCGCTGGTGCACGGGCCGTGCGTTGCTGCAAGCTCCGTATGCGGAGCACGGTCCTGTAAGAAGAAGTCGTGTACTTACATCAGAAAACGCTGCACGGCCACAAACAAGGTCGTGTACTGCAGCTCGAGCCATGTCTGGAAGCACGCACAACACGCCGAAGTAGGTGTGCCCTACACAGGCCGTGTGCTGCTACACGAGCCGTGTAGGTGCAAGATCCTATGAAATTTTCAGAATATTCCGGAAGCTTCTAGGAGGTCCATAAGTGATATAAAACCATGCCTTGTGCGAAATTGAGAAGGAAAGATCAGATTACAAGCAATTAAACACATTCCACACCACATTTCCTCACACACTAGATCCATCTTCATCTATTCTTTATCCATCCATCTACATTTGACCTCCTCCATCAAATCCACCATCCAAGTGATCAAGGAAGTAAGGGAGAGTGAGATCACAAGAAGAAGAAGAAGATCTCCATTGAAGACCTTCAAAGGAGGAATCTAATTATAATTTTGTGACTTTCTTTATAGTTGATCATGGTTTGTAAGGATTTTAATATCTATGTTGAATTTCTTGTGACTATGAGAGGCTAATCTCCTTTGTGAGATTAGCTCCATGTTTGGTGTTGGATAATGTAGTTTTTATGCAAATTGATTTTAATCTTGAATGAACTTTGTGTTATTTCCATCATTGATTGTTGATTGCTCGATGTATATGATGAATTGTGAGATTAATTGTCATGGGCATGTGATTAGATTGGCAAATCAATTATATGTTTGGGATAGTTTATTGAATCATTTCATCATACACTTCATGTGCATTAATTTAGATGAGATATGTATATCCTTCTAGATTTAGAACCCTTTGATAGAACATTTGATTAGCTTAATCGTGAGATTAGTTGATTAGATGAGGAGACCCAAGCCATTAGTGAATTCATAGTACGTTAAAAGGGAATATGCCTATGATTTAGTACCTTGTTAGGGAACTCGTAGAGTAATTAGTATCTATTGGGAGATGTTCGCTATGGTCTTGATCCTTTGTGCTTTTGGGAGCCTTATTGAGGGCCTACATCCTATCCATCTTGGTCGAGAGTTTAGGTGGAATTAGTGATCACTCATATGCCATGTCCATGATAGATTATAATCAATTGCATGATTACTTTGTTATCTATGTCATGATTGTTGCTAATCTCATCCTTGCATCATTTGGAACCCATTTATCTTTGCATTCATTTTATCTTTATCTCTTGCATTAGTTTAATTGCATTCATTTGTATATTATCCTCCTTTTCTATCGTCCTTATAAAATCACGATAAGCTTGAGATTGCTTAAACTCTAGTACCTTCCTCCCTGTGGTTCGATAAATTTTTTAATTGGTCATCCCGACTGCAATACGACTAATCAAACACATAAAGTAACTTGTTCATGGATATTTTTCATGAACATTTAAATAATTTTGTACTTAGATATTAAAAGAATATTTCGTTTATAAATATTTAATGTTATTTATAATATTAAATAAACCAACTAACAAAATATAATAATAAACGGTAAAAATATTTAAATATTTAAATAATCACTTAAGTTATTATCATATTTATGTGGTTTAATACAAAATATTTAATTATTGGATATTAATAAATAAATAATAATATATAATACTAAAGAATAATTATAAAATTTACGAACACGTTTGCGAGCCATTAACGAGCCCATAAACGAATATGTTCGCGAGCTTTCAAGTCGAACACCCTTAGGCATGAGTTTGGTTTGATAGACTATCCGAACTCAAAATTCAAGTTTGGTTTGGCTCGTTAAGATTAACGAACGAGTTCAAACGAATATTTTATCGAACCGAGACTTGAATAGTTCGCGGACGATTTGATTCGCTTACATCCCTACTATGGGCTATGAGTACCAACTCCACAAGGTTCAGTGTTCTTTGCAATGGCAATTAATATCTCATCACCTGTTCTATTGGTTCTCCACCCATTAATATGGAGCTTCCACAAAAGCTTGTAATTCTCAGCAATGGCCAGAATCTCCCGTGAGACTCCCTTCTCACTATCATATGAAGAGAGGCCATCATTCCAATGGAGATCAGAGAGTTGAGCTACCAAGTAATAAACTACTTTGAAGAGCTTAATGAAATCGGTTTCAGGAACTCACTTGACTTGTTAGAAGAAAAAAGATTGTCTACTGACATGAGAAATGCCACCTACAAGTAGACATGCACAAAATAATTGAAGTCGGCGGTTTCAACTGGAATCGGAATCGAAACGGGCCAAAATGGAACTGAAATAGAATATATTTCGATTCGTTTCTGATTCTTCATTTCATACAATCGGAACAAGAGGCTTCCCAGTTCGAATCAGCAGTTTTTCAAATTTTTTTTATGTTTTAAATGTTGAAAAAAAAATCAAAACCGCCGATTTCAAAACCAAATCGAAACCTTCCTACATCTGGTTCAGTTTCGATTCCTCATTTTTGGAAATCGAAACCGGCGTGCATGTCTACCTACAAGCAGCAAGCTAGAGATATTACAAGTCCTAAGTTAAACTCAGAAAAATTGAATAAGAAGATTTAGTTCTTCAAAAAATATTGTAACCCAGGATAGGAGTCCTTGGCCTAATGTAGAGAGGACCGCAGATTAAATGTGGGAAGAACTATTTTAAAATTGTTTTGGTTTTCAAAATTTACTTAAATTTTTAAAACTCTTACAATATTAATTTTCAATACATTCATTTTTTATAAATGTAATTTTTGTGGTGGGACGGAAAAGTTATACACTTTTTTCAAATTATTACTATATTTTTTCTACACATTTTGTATTATTTATTTCAAAATTTCCATTATCTATTGTCCCAAATTTTATTTAATACTTTTTTTTTTATTCAATCCATATATTTTTTTTTTGTCCTACAGTATTAGCTCCTAATTAATTATGTTTAGCATATTCAGTAACACTTCTCGAAGTATACAAAAGTCGTCGACAAGTTACAAGAACGGTAATAAAGGTGGGTTCAAATTTTTCAAAAAAAAAAAAAAAAAAAAAAATGGAGGGATTCTTATTACCATATATTTACAATATTAACACAGATTACAGAAAACAAGATTATAATTCACAATCATCAAAACAATTGCCTAAGGTTGTTAAGCAATCAGTAGTTTCCGAGTTAAAGATGAACAAAAATGAAAACCCACTGGTCTGAAATATACAAGAATTTAAAGGGAATTACTCTTCAACCTTAACCACAAGAATTCGATATCCACACTCACCAAACAGGCCTCTCTCCGGGCAAGAACGACGGAGAACCGCCCTCGCCTTTGTTCTTCTTCTTCTGGAAAACATAGCTCAGACTAGGCATCAGCACTTTCTTGCCAACTGATGTCTTCGCCTTCTCTAGCTTTCTCGTTTCGCTTGCTTTCTGATCTATTATTATCTGAGGCCTCACATTTGAGATTTGGTAGTTCATACTCTTCGGAGATGATTCAACGAATGATGAAGACTTCTCTGTTTCTGCAAGAATCCTTGATGCTGCTTCTTCAGCCTTCTTCTGTTCCCGTTCTCTCCATCTTCTAAGTTCCCCTTCCACTGCCTTCTTCGCCGCCTCTGCCATCTCTGCTTTCTTCAACGCCTCCTGAGTCGACTTTTTCATCTCCTCTATCTCCTTCTCTGTGGCCTCTAATCTCTTCACTGCCTCGTTCTCACTGGCTTTTACAGCTTCTACCTGAGCCATGGCGGCTGCAACTTTCATATCTGCTAACTTTTTGGATTCTTCCACCTTCCGGCTCAGAGATTCAAACTCGTCTCTTGATAAAGTAATCTGGGCCCCGGACTCAGAAGTGGAGGCGCGTGCAGCATCAGTTTTCTCGGACAGTGACTTGATTTGATCGAGGGCTTGAACCTCAGCTGCCTTGGCTTCTTCAGCTTCACTCAGCACAAGTTTGAGCTTCTTTTCAGCTTCTTCCAGTTCAATTCTTGTGGCTTCTGCTTCTGTGTTTAGCTCTTCGGCTTTCTGTTTCATCTCTTCAGCTTCACGCTTAGCTGTTTCGTTCTCTGAAGCTAGCAGATGGATCGAAGCAACCAGTTCATCAGAAGCACCTCTGATTTTGGCTTCTTCAGAAAGTGCTTCTTCTAACTCGGATTTAGCTTTCCTTAGCTTGACATGTAGATTACCCGCTATCGTTTCAGTTTCTGCTTCCTTCTGTTTTAATTCGGCATATTCCTTCTTTATGTTTTCAAGCTCCAACTTAAGATTATCCACCAAGCTTCGCAACGAGTTCCCCTCCACTGCTACTTTACTTAGCGATTCTTTAGCACCACTCAACTCCATGGTAACAGCCTTCACAGAATCAAGATCAGCAACCTTTGTATCATTCATCGTGTTTTGTAGAGCTTCGATTTCTGACAAGGTCTCACCCAGCTGAGCTTCCAGATTCTTTGCGAGCTCAAGATCAATATCTTTCTTCAAATCATTCAGCTTCCTGGCCGACGCCTCAAGTTTCTGTTTATAAGACTGCTTCTCATTATCCTTGTCTGAAAAGATCCTCATTTTGTCTTCCTTTGCTTGCACGCTTTCTAGCTTCACCTGCTGAATCGATTCATGTACACTAGCAATTTCCTTAGACAGCTCATGGACTCTTTCAGAGTTCGCCTTAGCAGCAATCTCAGCTTCATCTGCTTGCTTTACAGCTCCGTTTTTAGTTTCCACAGACGCATCATAGTCCCCACGAATTTTTCTTAGCTCTTGCTTCGCTGCATCAAGATCATTGACTACACCCATGTACTGAACCCTCACAGTTTCAAGATCCACATCTGAAGATACATTAATTCGATTAGCATTATTATTATCACTGACTTCTGTAAATTGATTCGACTGACGCTTAGCCGTCTCTGTGGCTGTAATTGCAGAATCCTTTGATTCAGTAATAACTTTCAGCTTCTGGCTCAAATCCTCAACGGTCCGTTTAGCTTTTTCAAGCTCTGAAAGCGCCTGAGCTTTTGTAGTCTCAGCATTTTTCAATTGTTCTTTCAACTTATTCAAATCTTTCTGTGCCAACTGAAGCTGCATTTCTTTTGCCAGCACTCTCTGCAAAGATGAAAGACCATGCAGCTTAGTTCAATGTGTATAGCCGATGGAGATAAAATACAATAGTTAGATTGAAATGCATCAACTAAACTGTCAATGTCGATACTCTGCAACTAAATGAAAGCCAAATATACACATCCAAAATCCATGTTGATTACATTGGATGATGAGGTTAGAGTTTTGTTTATCTTACATACACGTATTCAGAAACGTAGAAAAAGCATCATTATTAGTCAAGTTGAAAATGAGAAAAAGAAAATGGAACCAAATGGTGATAAGGGGTCTTAATCATAAGAATATGAGTTCAAGCTAACGCATGATTATGAACAAAGGAACATTGATAATTGCTTTACATCAGCAAATAAAACCAGAGAATGACTACTTGATATCAATATTCTAAGGGCACTGAAAAGATGGCCAAAATGAGAATCCCTTTCACTAAAACTAAAATTACGTCTAAAGGAGCTAAAATCACATTAACACTGTAACCTATAGAAACTCGAGAGCTAGGCCAGGAACTACAACAATCAAGAAAAGAATATGTAAGGATAACCACATTCATCAGGCGCTGTCCTCAGAAACTCTTAAGGTGAGCACATACTAGTGATTCTTGAAATTGCAAACCAACAAAAGTCACCAACAGAAAATTGAGATTAAGTGCGACAAGGAATAAACCAGGAATTAGAATCAACATACTTCCGCAGATTGTGGTTTTGGCCTCCTAATGGCAGGCCTTTCCCCAGAAAAAGCGCCTTCACCAAATAAGCTGACAGCATCTTTGACAGACTGAAATGGTGCACTGGTGTCGATTTCTCCCACCTCAGCTTTACTTGAGCCTTTAACTTTCTGATAATCTTTCGCCACCATAATTCCTCACTTCTTATTTAGCACTATCTGCATTAAAACAGCCAAAGACAGACAACATTGAAAAACAAAAATGTCAATTGAAGGGCGTACCAGAGGGGATACACACTTCTACCATTAAAAAAAAAAAGTCAATTGCAGCAAGTTTACAGCATTACAAAACATGGGCATATCAACAAATTTAGAGGCTGTGAATAGATACAAAATTATACAAGCGTACAGTTTGGTTATGAAGAAGCTTGTGTCAGCAAAGTATGAAGCAAGAAACTCGGACCTCACATTAGTGGGAGTGAAGGTCATGGTAGTGGTTGGAATGATTATATTGCAACTGGAATGATTATATTGCAACTACACTTAAAAAATAATACTAGGCTGCCAAGGGATTAACTAAAGGACCATAGCATCTAAAGCTAGAAGGGATACCAAATTCATATTTTCTTTCCAACAGTCACTAGCGAATGAGGACACAATAAGGAACACTACTAACTCAAACAATAAATGCAAATGCAACAATGTTAAAGTTTCTAAAAGCATTTTCCAAAACAGAGCAAAAGACGGAGTTAACTCACGCTAAACAATCCATCCTAAGCAACCACACCCTACTGAATCACATTGATCAGGTCCCACAATACGCTGTCTTCCATTTCTAAAATCATTTTAATAGGCCATTAATCATTATGGATTGTAATATTCCATAAAGAATTCTCTCATCACACCCCCTCAAAGTGAATAAAATGATGCAATTTACTAAAAGACAAGAAATGCTCAAAAATGACAAATGAACATATAATGAGAAATCAAGAATTACGATAGACGCGTCACAACCACAGTTTGAAAAAGTATTCAGCTGACAGATGCATTTATGGTGTAAGAAAACGTTTCACACAAAATTATGACACATTTGATGTGCACGAGTATATCCGCCATTCGCAGAGCACAACAACATTGTATGCAGAAATTGCTTGAAGTTACTAGACTTAAAACCAATGAAAAGGCAACATAACATACATAAATTCACATCACTCAGAAAACAAAAGGAGCTCGGAAATGCACGATAACTTAAGCTTACACATCTATTGAAACATATGAATCCAGATAAACATCGTTGCGTATATAATACCAAACAGAGATCTATAGCAATTTCACATTAAAATGACAGACAATATCCAAATAACTAATACTCGCATTGAATAGAGCCTGGTGGAATCAGCAAGAGAATAAACAGGAATTCATTAGGCTGAGTCAAGCATCGGTCAACGAAACATTACAAGAACATCTAAATAAATGGAGCAGAAGGAACAAACATTACCTGAAATTTATGCTTCAACAAATAACACCACCCTCAAATTCTCACCTACTTGCTTAAACCAGCGATCCTAACATTAGGAGTAAATAATTACCTGTTAGACCATACAAATCTCCACATGATAAGTTAAAGAAAATTATAGGAGTAGAAAACAAAAAAAGAAATGAAAAGGGTGAAAAGGTACAAAAGGTAAATAATAACGCACTCAAAAACCCTAATCATGAGACAAAGAGACAAAACCCCAGAAACCATCAAGCACTCAAACCCCCCAAAAAAAAAATCACAGCAGCAGTGAAAAATCTTGATCATCTTCATCAATCTTTAAAGAGTCTCCGGAAAGTCAAACACTTTTTCAGAATCTGCAAACCACCAAGAAAAGTCCAAGACTCTCTGCCACCCCCCAAGAAACCCACCACAAAGAATTTCCAGTCACAAAGAAAAACAAACACATAAGACTACAAAAAAAACAAAATCTTGTTTCTCTTTTTGAAATTTGAACTCGCTGTTTGGATGGATAAACCAAGAAAATCCCAGATATCAAATTCACAGAAAGATTATCAACGTTGAGAGAGAAAGGAGTAGAGAAAAACCTTGGGTATCATGAGATTCTGTGACACGGGGGGAATCAAAGGAGTACCAAGTCAGCAAAGAGCACCGGCCAAACGCTGACTAGGGGGTAAAAGGTTGCCAAAACAATGTTGATGGAGATGGGTTTTTGCAACAATACCCTTTTATTCCATTTCATATCATATTTAATTTTTAAGGATGGGGGAATTCATCGAAGTTTTCGGCTTTTTATGATTCTTTTCATCATAAGAAATCAAGAATTTCTAATAGAGACAACCTGTTCTTTTTTTTTTCTTTTTTTTTTGATACCGAGGCTCCGGGCTTATGCCCGACTAGTCCTTGAGGAAACAGTCACGCCCCTCAGAACTGTCTTCAAGTAAATCTTAACTACTGCGCAGTCACGGCCCCTCAGAACTGCCTCCAAGTAAATCACGTGATTGCTCCATGCTGACCCTCTCCCTAGCTCAGCCGCAGGTTCCCACCGAGCCGACCCTCTCCCTAGCTCAGCCGCAGGTTCCCACCGAGCCGCAGGTTCCCACTGCCTCCAAGTAAATCACAGGTTCCTAATATCTTTAACTACTGCGCAGACACGGCCCCTCAGAACTGCCTCCAAGTAAATCACGTGATTGCTCCATGCTGACCCATCACAAATTCCTAATATCTTTAACTACTGCGCAGTCACGGCCCCTCAGAACTGCCTCCAAGTAAATCACGTGATTGCCCCATGCTGACCCATCACAGATTCCTAATATCTTTAACGGCCCCAAGTAAATCACAGGTTCCTAATATCTTTAACTACTGCGCAGTCACGGCCCCTCAGAACTGCCTCCAAGTAAATCACGTGATTGCTCCATGCTGACCCATCACAAATTCCTAATATCTTTAACTACTGCGCAGTCACGGCCCCTCAGAACTGCCTCCAAGTAAATCACGTGATTGCTCCATGCTGACCCATCACAGATTCCTAATATCTTTAACTACTGCGCAGTCACGGCCCCTCAGAACTGTCTCCAAGTAAATCACGTGATTGCTCCATGCTGACCCTCTCCCTAGCGCAGTCACGGCCCTCTCCCTAGCGCAGCTAATATCTTTAACTACTGCGCAGTCACGGCCCCTCAGAACCGCCTCCAAGTAAATCACGTGATTGCTCCATGCTGACCCTCTCCCTAACTCAGCCGCAGGTTCCCACCGAGCCGACCCTCTCCCTAGCTCAGCCGCAGGTTCCCACCGAGCCGCCACCGAGCCGCAGGTTCCCACTGCCTCCAAGTAAATCACAGGTTCCTAATATCTTTAACTACTGCGCAGTCACGGCCCCTCAGAACTGCCTCCAAGTAAATCACGTGATTGCTCCATGCTGACCCATCACAAATTCCTAATATCTTTAACTACTGCGCAGTCACGGCCCCTCAGAACTGCCTCCAAGTAAATCACGTGATTGCTCCATGCTGACCCATCACAGATTCCTAATATCTTTAACGGCCCCAAGTAAATCACAGGTTCCTAATATCTTTAACTACTGCGCAGTCACGGCCCCTCAGAACTGCCTCCAAGTAAATCACGTGATTGCTCCATGCTGACCCTCTCCCTAGCTCAGCCGCAGGTTCCCACCGAACCGCCACCTCAGAACTGCCTCCAAGTAAATCACGTGATTGCTCCATGCTGACCCTCTCCCTAGCTCAGCCGCAGGTTCCCACCGAACCGCCACCGAGCCGCAGGTTCCCACTGAGTTTCAGCCTCCCACATTGCCGCTTGTAGCCCTCAATATTAATTGTTCCACCATTGCGCTCCGGGGGGCTTGAACCCCTGACCTTTCAATCAGGGGCACCTCAATGTTGACCCCTCAACCACTGGGCCAACATATCATTGGTTAACCTGTTCTTTGGACATATTGAATAAAGTTGAGAAGTGAAATGGGCTACCAATACCATTAATTTTTGCGTATCGGCTTAATTGGGATTATCTACGGGTATTGCGTGAGACTGTCTCGAGTTAAGATTATTTCATGTGTTCGTAATTAGTTACTCCCTCAGTTATATAAGTTCTCATTTGCATTTTAAATTTAAATTAAGGAATATTATTATTTTATGTGTAGTAAGTAGTTGTATTAATAGTGGGTGGTGGACTTTTATTAAATAAGAAAAATAAGAATCTTTAAATGGAGCCCTTTATGGTAAAATAGTGACATTTTCGAGGGATGAAGGAAGTATTACTTTTTATTAAAAATGTTATTACTTTTCTTTTAAAATATTTTTCAATTTTTATTTATAAAATAAATTATTTATGAAATAGTTCAATGCACCGTTATTAATTTTCATCAATTAAGTATCACTTTTCCATTTATATATTATCACTTTTTTTTCATCTCACGGAAGGAATTACCTAAAACGACGTTACACTAGTCTTTGTCATTCAGACGTAAAACAATATTTGTATAAAACTATTTTATTTGAATATTTAAGTGTATAATTATCTTTGTAATTTTTAAATAAATAGGATTTTATATGAAACATGACACTAACTCTTGTATTTGGAATTCAATGTAATACATTATCGAGAGAAATCCGATTAGAATTATAGAAATGAATTTGCGTATGACTATTGGATTTTTTATTTTTTTTATTCAAGATTTATGATGGAATTATTCTCTTTTGGTGCTTAAGTTTTATGACAATCATTTATTGAGATACAATTATTTATATCTTACGACACTATAAGACAACATATCACAAAGAAGTGAAGAACAGAAAGAAAAAAAAAAGAAAAGAAAAAGAGAAGAAGAAGGAAGCATTTTGAACTCAATATAAGAATAAGATGGCTAAGGGCAACCCCAATGGTCTACATGACCCAAATACCCAAATCACCAAATTTTGGGTGATTTGGATCATATCATCTCCAATGATTTTTACACAAAATTTGGTGCAAAAGAGAATATTCTATAGAATCTTATTAAAATATTATTTTATTAAATTTAAATAATTATAATATTCTAAATTAATTATTTATCCTTCTAATTTTAAATTATTAATTAAATAATATATTTTTATTTTGTATTAATTAATTTATATTTAAATTTTAATGTTGTATAAATTTTACAAATTACATTAAAATGAATATCAAAATGAAATTAAAGAAATATATGAACAACACATTTTATTGATAATTGCTTAATACAACACATACAAATGAAAGGTATAAATTTCTATCTTTTTAATGTTCAATGTCATTTTTTTAATGTAATATGTAATTTTAATTGTGCAAGAAGTAATTTTTTAAATTATTTTAATAATACATAATTTATTATATATTAATTATATAAAATATAAAAAAACGTAAATATATATTTAACAATTAAAAATAATTATTAAGAGTGGTTAAAAATATATTTAAATATAATTATATTTAAATTGAGCATTAAAAATAATTATAAAAAAAATTAAAAAATTTGGGTAACAAATTTAGGTAACACCCAAATTTGGGTAAGTTTCACCAAATACCCAATTTTTTTGGGTAAAAGAGGTACCTATTGGAGGAACTTTGGCACATTTTACCCAAAATTTGGGTATTTGGTGAAATGATTGGAGATGACCTAAGAACACAATTAATCCTTGGGAATGCAAATTTAATTTTATTCAATCTCAAAGATTTTATGGAATTTGTGTTCAATTTGAATTAAAAATGTGAAAAGATGGTTTATCTATAGACTGTAAATTGATGCACTTTTTTAAATGAATTATAAAGTGAATTCATTTTCTTTTTCTAATTATAAGACATGATTTATTAATGTTTATATTCTATGGTCACCTATCTAATTCAATAATGTACTTTGATATAATAGACATTAAGGTTTTTTTTCCTCGATTATTCACCTTAAATTTATAATAAAGTATTACAAATGAGAAAGTTTTGTGTAATATTTCCAATAAGACATACACAAGCAAGCTTGGATAAATTTCACAACGCAGGAACAAAGTTGTGAACATGTGTTTTCTGTATTTTGTATATTCAAAACCGTGGGAACACCCAATACTTATACAATAATACAATGAATGATAAATCTTTAATCTTGGACCAATTCCTACAATCAAAGAACAAGAAATCTGCTAGCCATATATACTATGAAATATATAACAAAAATACAAAATAAATCAATCAAATATATTGTTTAAAATATATATGTATCTCAATACTCCCCCTCAAGTTGGAAGGTGAAGATCACGAACCTCCAACTTGCTAACAAGACGTCGCAATTGGTCTGAACCGAGTGCCTTGGTGAATACATCTGCAATCTGCTCAGAGGTTGTAATATGTCGAGGTTCGATGTCCTTGGACTCAACACGTTCACGAACAAAATAACAATCCATTTCAACATGCTTCGTTCTCTCGTGATAAACTGGATTGTTGACAATGTGTCGTGCAACCTGGTTGTCACAGTAAAGTGGAGTTGGCATTGTTTGTTTTACTTCTAACTCTATCATCAACCAACGAAGCCACAAGATCTCACTAACAGTGGCTGCCATGGCACGATATTCAGCTTTGGCAGAGGATCAAGATACCACAGTCTGTTTCTTAGTACGCCAAGAGATAGGTGCTCCTCCGAGCGATATAAAATAACTGGTTCTCGAACGCCTCGTCATTGGGCATCCTCCCCAATCTGAGTCGCAGTATGCATCAAGGGTTAGATTTCCAGCTGTCGGTAAGTAAATGCCTTGTCCAGGCGTCCCCTTAAGGTATCTGACAACTCGCAATGCTGCATCCATCTGCGACTGGTGAGGCGACGACACAAACTGACTGAGCACATTTGTAGCATACAAAATATCCGGCCTCATAACTGTGAGATAAAGAAACCTTTCCACCAAACGACGATACTGTAGTACATCCACGGAAACTCCATTTTTGTCTAAGTCATAGCTAGTGTTTTGTTCCATGGGAAACAAACTGGGACGACAACCCTCCATACCACAATCCTTCAATATATCAATCGTATATTTACGTTGACTTAGCATAATACCCTTAGCCGAACGTGCTACCTCAATGCCCAAGAAGTATTTCAAAGGACCTAAATCCTTTATGCTAAAGCTGCGATCAAGGTATGTTTTGACCTCTTGAATTTTCTTATTATCATTGCCCGCAAGAATCACATCATCTACGTATATTAGTGCTGCAACATAGATGTCCCGTTGTTTTAAAATGAACAACGAGTGATCAGCATGTGACTGTCTAAAGCCAAGAGCAACGATCGCATGAGTGAACTTGTGGTACCAATTTCTCGAAGCCTATCATAAACCATAAAGGGACTTGCGTAATTTGCAAACTCTAGCATCTCCTGGTTTGGCGAAGCCTTGTGGGACTTTCATGTAGACATTCTCAATTAAGTTGCCATAAAGGTATGCATTGTTCACATCTAATTGATGTATTATCCATCCTTTCTTGACTCCAACAGCTAACAGGCTACGAATTGTAACCAACTTTGCTACTGGGGTAAGCATCTCATGATAATCAATTCCTTCAATTTGCGTGAAGCCCTTGGCAACGAGGCATGCTTTGTAATGCTCAACTTCTCCTGTGGGTTTATACTTCACCTTATAAACCCATTTCGAGTCGATTGCACGTTTTCCTGGTGGCAAATGCTCTAGGCTCCATGTTTCATTTGCTTCTAATGCTTCAAATTTCCTTTTTATCGCATCACGCCATTGTTGCATTTTAACTGCTTGTGAATAGAACTTTGGCTCATCAATTTTATTGATGGCAATCAAGAAACACTTGTGAGCAAGAGAAAATTTATCGTAAGAGATATAATTAGCAAGGGGGTGTACCGTTGAGGAAACCGGATTGGATTTGGGCTGCATGTGGTCTATAGATCTTGGTAAGTCAACCTCATATTCTTGAAGATGAGATGGTTGTCTCTTAGCTCTGCTACTTTGTCGTGTACCCACTACATTTTGTTGATCTTCCTCGTGTCTATTATGACCATTGTCTTCACATTGAATCTCCAGATACCCGCTGTTATTAGGCTGATCACAATCAGTTTCATCTACCCAGGAGTTTCCTTTACCATCACGAGCATCATCAACATGAGACGAGAATAGAAAAATATTCTCATAGAATTTTACATCACGAGAACTGTATATCTTCTTGCTCTTAACATCATACACTTTGTAACCCTTTTGTCCATGCGGGTATCCAACAAAAATGCACAATCTCCCCCTTTCATCAAATTTGTCCCCTCCTTTTCTTATGTCTTTAGCATAAACAAGACACTCAAAAACTCTCAAGTGTTCATAACTAGGCTTTTTGTTCAACAAAATCTCATATGGGGTACAATTTTGAAGAATTTTTGAAGGAAGTCTATTTATAATGTAAACAGCTGTCAACACACATTCATCCCAAAACGTTATGGGCAACTCGGCTTAAAAGTGCAATGCCCTAGTAATTTCAAGAATGTACCTATGTTTGCGTTCAACAACACCGTTTTGATGTGGTGTGTGCACGCAAGAAGTTTCAAGGACAATTCCAGACTGCATATAGTAATTCATCATTTCATGTGACTGAAACTATCCCCCATTATCAGTCCTAATTCGCTTCACAAATTTTCCAAATTGTGTTTTCATCATGTTATAAAACAATTGGATGTATTTGCATGCCTCAGATTTAAACTTCATCAAGTAAACCCAAACACCCCGACTATAATCATCCACAATAGTGAGAAAATAATATGCTCCCGTAAAGGAAGCAGTTTTATATCCACCCCAAATGTCACAGTGTATCAAATTAAAACAAGCAGTAGACTGAATAGAACTATAAGGGAAAGGAGTTCTAGTTTGTTTAGCCCTTATACAAGGTTCACAAAGATCATTCAATACTTTATTAGAAGGAGTAATGCTTTGAAGTTTTACTGTGGAGGCGTGTCCCAATCTTCTATGCCATACCTCCAAATCAACTCCTGCTAAAAAGGCTCTTCGACTGTCGTCAACAGGCTATAGAAGATATAAACCATCACGCTGTTTGCCCACTCCAATCAGGTTCCTCGAAGCTAAGTCCTGCATGATACAAAAATCAGAAAGGAATGTCATCACAGAGTTGAGATCCTTTGTGAGTCGACTAACTAAGAGTAGGTTGCATTGAAAATCTGGCACATGCAATACACGCTCAACATTCAAGCCATTAGGCAAATCAACTGAACCAACACATCGAACCGGCACTCTATCCCATTAGGAATTTTAACAGGTATTTTCGTACTCATGTTCGTAAAAGATTTAATGATACTCTCTTCGTGCGTAATATGTTTCGTGGCTCCGGAGTCTATTACCCATGGTGTGATGGAATAGATCTTACCAGCCATGTTTATTGAGGGGATGGAGGTAACGCCAGTGCTATCGTTAAGGAGGTCCCTTAACTGAGCTAATTGTTACACGGTGAATCCTGAATATGGACTCAAGCTTGCAGAACCTGCATCAACAGTTGCAGCCCGATGTGTCTACCTCTTCTCAGAATTTTTGCTTGCTTGCTTCCTTTTCCTTTCATCCTTCCTTGTTTTCTACCTTTCTCTGGGTACCCAATAATTTCATAACAATTCTCAATGGTATGCCAAAGTCTTCCACAATTGTCACACTCTGGAGGGGGTTTGTTGTCACCACCACGTTGCTCTCAATTTTCTTGTCGTTGTATCTGGAAGGCAACTCCATCAACTGTTGGCCTACAAGTTCCCGATATCAACAGTTGTCGCTCGTCCTCCGCAACCAGGTGGTATGTTTCTCCAAGGCTTGATAGTGGCTTCATACTCAAAATTTGTGTCTTGATGGTGTTGAAGGCATCGTGCAAACCCATGAGAAACTCATAGATTCTTTCTTTCTCATTTCTTTCGATGAAAATTTTGGTCAAGTGGCAGGTGCACTTGCTGCATGTACATTTGGGAATTGCCGAAATGGAATTGATTTCATCCCAGATCCCTTTCAGTTTTGTATAATACGCCGACACTGACATTTTTTCTTGATGCTTGAGAATGAGGTTTCTCTTGAGTTCGTAGGCCTTGGGTGCACTATCTTTCCCAAATCTCTCTCCATGATCACTCCATATTTCTTGTGATGTTTTTGCATGTTTGACGCTACTTCGGGTTTCCTTGTCCATGGCCACCATTAACCACCCCTTAGCCATGGCATTGCAGCGTTTCCATAGAAGGAGATCAGGGGAACCTTCCTCTGGCATGGATATGGATCCATCCACAAAGCCAAACTTATTCTTTACAAAGAGACTGTCGCTCATTTCTTCAGACCAATCTCCATAGTTTCCATCACTAAGGAGATCAGTAACGAAAACGTGACTCGGATTGTCAGATGAGCCAATGAAATAAGGGGAACTCACATAAATCGCGGCTCCAGTTTTACTACCTTCGCCTTCTTTCGCCATGTGGTGTGTTCCAACAAATATTATGCGGAAGCTTGTGTTTTTCAGGATCTTTAATTAGCTTGCTCTGGTACCATGATAAATTTCACAACGCAGAAACAAAGTTGTGAACATGTGTTTTCTATATTCTGTATATTCAAAACCGTGGGAACACCCAATACTTATACAATAATACAATGAATGACAAATCTTTAATCTTGGATCAATTCCTACAATCAAGGAACAAGAAATCCGCTAGCCATATACACTATGAAATATATAACAAAAATACAAAACAAATCAATTAAATATATTGTTTAAAATATATACGTATCTCAATACTTTTATCATCAATTAAGATGATTATAAATAATTTGGGTGATTTGGTTAGCAAAACCATTTACTACATAGTTTAATAATAGAGTTGCCTCAGCCCTATCTATAATAAATTAATATAACGAAGCTCGCGTCTATCCCAATAAAATAATTTTTCTTTTTTTTAGGTTAGGTTAACATATCTAAAGTGGCTGTAATTTTAAATTTAACTAATTTCCTTATATTCTATTCTTTAGTTTATAATGTTGCAATTGATCAAGTGTGTTAGATAATGGTCTTTTAATATATTGAAAAACATTGTACTCAAAAAATAAAAAATGTAAGCTAACAACATAGTACTTTGTGAATAATAGGGGGAGGGGATGAACTTTAAAAAACTTCAAAATGATAAGAATGTGAGTGAGATTTGAAAATTCCAAGAAAGAAGAAATAGATGTTGATTGATGAAAGAAAAAGATATGAGGAGACATATGGGGTAGTGATGACCAATTATTGGGTGCAACTAGAGTAGCAGGTCTTATTGGTTTTACGGTTTTACCCTACCCAACATAATTTTTACTATTTCCCAACCCCATCTATTATCTCTGATGTGAATCATGACTGAATATTTTACCCATGGAATCGTGACGTGGTGTTTGATTGAGGAATTAAATTGTGATTTTTAGGGTTGAAAGTCTAGTAAATAGTTATGTATGTTTATTTTGAATTTTTGAATAGATAAGTTAATTTTATATCAAATCAATATATAATAATATCTAAATATTAGGATTATTATATAATAATACAATACATATGAATATTTATGAAAAAAAAATTGTACATATTTAATTTAAGGGTTCTTCGTCCTACAATTTATTAAGAAGATTTTGAAGATTTCAAATCATCTCTCAAACTCCATAAACAGCTCAAATATTATAATTTATAAAGCAACTTGTATTGAAATTATTTTACAATGAAATATATTTAATCTTGTGTATTTTTTTTTTTTATCTACAATTATACACATATAATTAAATATGTTTATAATTTGAATAATAAATAGGCGGTACGGTGCAATGTAATTTTAGATAAAAATTGAAATTGCACTGTTCAAGCGTTGCGATTTTCTCCAATAAAATTAATCGTGTTTTATGTACAAGTATTGCTAAGTGCAGTACAATATGGTGATGTGAGCAATTCTGATGGTTTTAAAAAGATTATGCTGACCTCTAGGGGCAAGCAAAAAATTTTTAAATCACTCAAACTGCTCGAACCGCATCGAATTGCACTGTTATTGATGATATATTTATGTAAATCGCGGTTTATTTAAATTTGAGTAAACCGCACTGTCATGACAGAGTAATTTCGTTTTTTTTCATAAAATTGCACCGCACCGCCTAATATTTATATATATATATATATATATATATATATATATATATATATATATATATATATGAAAATGTAAATATATGTATGTGATTTAAACTTATTTAAATATTGGAATCTCAACTTGTAATACTCTTATAAACCTATAACTCATTATAAATTTATAGTTGTCTATATTTCTAGCAAATGATTACAATTTTCAAAACACATGAACAATAATGTATCATTTAAATTATATAGTGACATTTCAATTCATTATTATAATGTGAAATTATAAGTAATAGAAAATGGATTCTTATTATTCGGAAATTGACAATTTAGATCGTCTAGAATGATACATTATGTTTCATCATGAGCTTACTAAAATAACATTTATTAAAACACATATGTTTATCTATATTTAAGTTTTATATTATTTATATAGTTATATGTTATGTTATTACTAAAATCGTTAAATCGCTAAAACTGATCGTCAAACTACTAAAAATCGAGTGATAGAATATAGTTAAAAACCTGCGATTTAAAATTAAAGTTAAAATCGAATGGCCCATAATAAGACAATTTAAATTTTATCGAAAACCATTCAAACTGCACCGTAATCACCCTATCTACTTCTATAGAACATTATGCATACAACCATTTCACATAAAGTTTATATGAAATTTTATGGTTTATATACCTTTTATTTTCATGATTTAATATTAAGGAATTTTTAAGATTTGGTTGTAATTTTTTTTTTCATATAATATTTTAGTCTTATAATTTAAAATTTTATTTAATCCTCATGCGACTTTATAATTCATGTAATATTTTACTTCGTGGTTCACAACATATTTTATGATATGGTATGGTATTAATTCATGGCTAATACTACTGTGTACCTGGGTGCACTCACTTTCAGAAATATATACAATTATGAATAAAAACATATACAATTATGAACAAAAATGTATATGCTTTGTTAATGAGTTTTTTGTTAGTTTTTTATTGAAAAATTGAGTGTAAAAATATATAATTATTAAAAAATATGTATACACTATTGAATAAAAAGTATACACATATGGATGCTAGTTTTTTTTAAATAAAAATTGAATGTGAAAAAATTATACAATTATTAAGAAATATGTATACAATATAAAATAAAAAGTTATAACATATGGGTGTACCCTTGCACTCGGGTACACCGAGTATCAACTCTTAATTCATATTTGATTTTTCATCTTTGTTATCATAAAAATTTAGAGTTAGCCTCTTATAAATTGAGTTTACATCATAAATTTATATAAATTTTATGGTCTCTTTTAATTTAAACACTTTATCAATATATAAGGTATATAAAATTATAAGGTACCATGGTTCACTTAAAAATCTAAGATTTCTCTTTTTCTAAAAGAAATATTTGAAGCTACCAAACAAATATTTATGAATATTTATGATGGGCCATAAAGAATATTTATTTTTCTTTTTCTAAAAGAAATATTTGAAGCTACCAAACAAATATTTATGAATATGTATGATGGGCCATAAAGAATATTTATTTTTTAGGACAAAATAATTTCAAAAAATGGGCCTCCATCGCCCCTGTTCTGGGAAATTGGTGGAGGAGGTAAATCGTAGGATGTGCCTCAAATGACTTATAGAGATGACTCACTGTTTAACTTGTGCTTGCAAGGTTCCAAATCCAACCCTGCAACAACCAAGCTCAGTTAGAAGACCTTTCCAACCTCTCTTCTACCACTTGAGATATACCCTTTGGGGCATGGACAAAATAATTTCATTGATTGCGGAATGGTGGGCTGAAGCCCTACATCTTTGAATACAAAACCAAATTAATGTGTCGGTAAAACCTCGTCCCAAACAATTTTATAGTCTGGTTTATTACAATAGTGTGCAACTACATGGGCCACCCAATTAGCTTCTAAAGGTGTAAATAGAAACAAAAATCTAAAACTCTAGATTTATGATTAGTTGAAAATTTAGCAAATCTAAATTTGTTTTGGAGGAATTTAAGTATAATAGGTGTAGATTTTAATTAGATTAATGTGTAAGGGTAGGTGTAGTGTGTGAGATTAATAGGATGTGATGTAAAAGGTTCTTAATATGAAATATAATTCGATTTTACTAAACCTCAACTAGAATAAGAAATGAAATAAATAATTCTAAACCTGGACTTATAAGTCGTAAACAAACATAGACAGCTTGAGTCAATGATTTGATGTTATCTACAACTATTCTTTCGTAAGAATCTTCCGTTACATTTTAGTATTATATGTGAAATTTTCAAATCACACACGTGTCATTAATTTAACACATATAATAATGTCATTAATTTAACACATATAATAAAAAATGTAATACCAAAAATATAATTCGAAATTTGGTGCCACCATAAGAATTCATTAGGTTTTAGGAGATCTAAGATGATGTTAATTGCCCCGTCTAGGATTGAAAACTTTATAAGCAAAACTTATTTCTTGAAGTCCAAATTAATTAATGAGTGAAAGTATGAATGGAAATAGCAAATTGATTATTAATATCTAAGATTTCAGACAAGTTATATCATAAGTCAATATTGGATCATTAAATGCGAATATTTGACTTTTTCAATATTTTGTTAACTCTTTTATCAACCTGAGCGGTTAATATATCGATTCGATTTCCTGTTACATTTTGGTGTTATATCTCCTGTCATGTATCGTTGGATGATTGACACGTATGATATAATAAAATATAGGTGTTATATCTCATGTTATGTATCGTTGGATGATTGACACATATGATATAACGACTGTGATTTATTTTCCGTACTCGTGTCACTCATTTGATGCATATAATAGGAGATGTAACATCAAATGTAACAAAACATTCAAGATAATTGGTATATGGTGATTAAGTCTGTTTCTTTTTCATTCATTTTTTTTTACTTTCATTTTTTTAATGCATAAAACGTTTGATTAATTGGAGAAATTTTGTAAACTTAATAATACAAAAATATAATGATTTTAATAAATGGAGTGTGTATGAAGAGAAAATAAAATTATAATTTTAATATTTAAAAAACATATATTTTTATTGTGTATTTTTTTTAAAAATGACGTGGTACATTAAAACATTAAAATTAATCTCTGAATTTAAACTTTACAAATACTATTTACTTTATTGTTTATGATCTTGAAATAATAGTTTGAACTTTGAACATATTATTTTATTTATTTTCTATTTTTTTAGAAATTTATTTTACTTTATGAAATACTCCATATATTTTTTAATATATAGTAATAAATAAATATTTAGAACATTAGATATATTTTAAATTATTATTTGTAATTATATTACAACTAATTTTAATTTATTATTGCGATTAAATTATAATTAGTAGAGTAAAATTAATTAATTCATGACATATAAAGTATAAACTAAGATAAATATATTATATATAATTTTAATGCATAGTTTAAATTTAATTTTTCGGTACGGTTCGACTCGATTCGATTATATCCAATATTCGGTTCGGGAAAACGAGAAATATCCAAGTCCGTACCAAACGAAAAATCGATTCGGAAAAAGTAAAAAATTCAATGGTTTTTTTCGGTTCAAAATTAATTCGATGCGGTTTCGGTTAAATTCAATATCCGTACATACCCCTAGTGCGAATAGTCACACCCTAGGAATTATAACATCAAAATATAATAAATTTTCTTGGATCAAAAACGGATGTCAAATGTTAACTTACTTTTTTCCATGTTGACATGCATGCTCTTACCCTACATGCCCTAAAGGTTAATCGCTTTGGAGTAAAAGATCTGAATTTTAAACATGCCCAAAAAATAAAGCCCTATTTTTTTGATTAATCAAGTCGGCTATATGAGATTTGAGCTTTTTAATAACTTTATATTTCAATAATTTCACAATACATTTTTTAAATTTTCACCTATCTATATTTCATAACTGTAATTTATTCATTACATGAAATTACCAAAGCTATCTTAGAAATAAAGAAAAAAGCATTATATAAAATTACCAAAACTATACTTAAAAATAAATAAATAAAAAAGTAATATTTCTCAAATCAGTATTTACCGTAATTGTAAATTTAAGGAATGAATAACTGAGTTGAAGAGTTGTATTTTTGGAAGTCAAATGGGTGAGGTGGGATTGCCCAAAATTTTGAAAATAAAAGAGCAAATAAGCCCCAGGCATTAGGGATGGCAATGGGACGGGTATTTTCGGGTACCCGGTCTACCCGAACCCTAATGGGTAGGGTACGGGTAGTTGTAAACGGGTTTGGGACGGATACGGGTAGTTGTAAGAAATACCCGTTAGGGTTTGGGACGGGTACGAGTAATGCCTCAAAACCCGCGGGTACCCCGATTATATATTTTTTTTTATATAAAATTTAATATATATTATATAATTTATATATTATAAGATGGTTTATATATTTAATTAATAGTTATAAGTTTTATTTAATCATATTTAATAAATATTTATTTAAAATAATAGAATTTATATTATATTTATTTTATATTTAATTAATAATAATGTGATTTTTATTATTATAATTATTTAGACAATAAAAAAATATAAATATATATAAAATAAATGAATATTAAACGGGTATGGGTACCCGCGGGTATTGCTAAACGGTAATGAGACGGGTACGGGTACCATAATAAATTTTTTAAATGGGACGGATACGGGTACGGGTAGTTATTTTTTAATCGGATACGGGTACGGGTACCTCAAAATAAGCGGGTACCCTACCCGTTGCCATCCCTACCAGGCATAGCTCAAGTGATACAGGGGAGGGTGGAAAGGTCTTTCAGTTGAGCTTGGTTGCTGAAGGGTGGGGGTTCGAATCCTATATTTGGCATGGATCTGCCTTTGGCATGGATTTGGCCCCTTGCACCCACCGTTGTGGTACATTTTTTCAAAAGAGCAAAGAAAATAAAGAGTACACGTGTCAATTTGTTAGTGGCTGAGATTTGGGAAACCATGTCATAGCTAATCACCCCTCCCCGCTTCAATTCCAACATAGATTCATCGTCGCCTGTTTTTCTTGCAAAGTCTTCGTTCGAAATCCATCAACCATCAAACCAATTTCAAGGTATGTTTCATTCTACTCCTCTTTTCTTTTTCGCATCAATTCTTCTTCGCCCAATTCAACACTATTTCTTTTTTTATATTCAATAAATCCATACGGATTTTTTTTTTTTTTTTTTTTAGGGTTTTTACTTTGATGTTGTTGATATTATCAGACTCTAGTTTATCACTAATCTTATTGAGTTTGGCTAGAATTGGCTGTCATTTGAATTAGGGAAAAAGAATTTCTCCTGATTTTCGGAATGATTATCTGAAAAAGTTTGACTTTCCATTCATTCATTATTTGTGGCATCAAATTTGAGTTATTGGGAGTTAGACAAGAATTTATGCCGTTGTTAGATCACTGCGTCGTGGTCAGCTTTAAGTTTTATGTTTAAAATTGTGAGCTTTTTATATTGGGTTCTCAGGAAACAATTATTTTATTATAATATGTTTGCATTGGATAGTATCTAGAGACACTTGCATTCCCTTATCTAATCGATTTTATGCTGCTGCATTCGTTTATCTGGTTCTGTTCTTGTTGGGTGTGGAATAAATGAAAGTGGGTTTTTTTTTAATGATTGAATTATATGGAGAGCCTTCCAACTTAACTACTTCCTCATGTTGCTGTATTTTATGTTCCTCCATTGTTTTATTCATGTTGAGTTTATGTTAATTGTTTATGATGATATTGTAGAATTGTGTAGATAGGGAATTTCAAAATAAATTGTGGAGTTCTCAATGTAGATTACAAACAACAAATAAAGTCATCTTTTCTCCCATAAGTTTATTTTCTTTAGCTTGTAAAATCTTTTGCTTAAATGTAAACTAGAAAATTTTCGGTCTTTTTAGCATAATTAGATAGGATCAATACTTGTATTAAAGCCACAGAGGATCCAATTTTTTTAAGCGTGTGAATTGTTTACATGGCACTCAAACACTTGAGGAGGTCACTGTTCATCACAAATTTAAGCAACTTACTGTGGTTCTATGAGTTGTTTGTATGCACTGATATGATTGTTTAATTAATAACTGGTTTTCAAACACTTTGTTCGAATACAGAACCCTTTACAATCTCATGACTTATGGTTACATTATTTTCACTTATAACATGCATGTAAAAGATAGAAAGAGTGGAGAAATATGAATATTCTCTGCATCTTTTCTTAAGATCTTGAGCCCAGTGGATCTATTTTTTCCCTTGCTCTTTTTACTCGATTAAACTGATATGCTCTTGGAATTGGTTGCAGATGAGGCTTTCTATCTCGGGAGTGGCATTGTTATTAATTCTAGGCTATTTGGGAGGGGCTTATGGAATTAGATTCGTGATAGATAGAGAGGAGTGCTTCTCTCATAAAGTGGATTATGGGTATACTGTACATTTCTCGTTTGTGGTGATTAAATCTGAAGGATCATGGCATTACAGTGAAGATGGTGTAGACCTTGTGGTAAAATTCATTTTGTTTAATTCTGTGATTCCTTTGCCAGTTTGTTAATATTAGAAGCTAAAATCTCTGAATCTTGCGCTTTCCTTATTAATGAATTAGAATTTTCTATTTGGAAGTTAATGGCGTAAAGAGGATTTTTTTGAATATATATTCTTTGAGTTCTTGAATTTTCACAGAGAAGAAATGGTTGTTGCTTTGAGAAGTATGATTGATTGGGGATGTTAGTTGAGCCCTTTACTTGAGTAAGCTGTTATAATACTTATTCAGAACACTTTAGTTTGTAAATTGGCGGTTTGCAAGTTAAATTATTGAAAAACACCTTATGTGGTATTTTGTTCAAAACCCTATGTCTCATTCTTTCAAAATAAATTCAAATTTTTATCACACCCGATACATTTTCCTGCTGCACAACCTTTTAACTGCAACTTTAGAACACATTTTTGCAAAAAAAAAAAACTTTCCTAAAACAGTGAAGACATGGCCCTTTGTGTTTATTGTTTAATATGTTCTTAAGTCAAGGTTATTTAATGATCTGGTGTAAAACCATATTACTCTCATCTTTACTTTGAATTCTGTTATTGTAACTGGCAAGATGTTTTCGAACTGCCATCATGCCAATACTTTGTACTGTTACCATGGATTTATAAGTGTGAAGTTCAAATTTTGGTATCAATGAGATTTCTTAATTTTAAGATGAAAATGATGTGCTCCTAAATTTTCTTTTTGTATTTCTATGTGAAATGTGCTCAAAATAATCATATTGACCAATTTGACATCTTGAATGCATCAGGTTAAAGGACCAAATGGTGAGCAGATCCATGACATCCGAGAAAAGACAAGTGATAAGCATGAGTTTGTAGCCTATCACCAAGGAGTTTACAAGTTTTGTTTCACTAATAAGTCCCCCTATCACGAAACTATAGACTTTGACGTGCACGCTGGCCATTTCCAATTCCACGACGAGCATGCTAAAGATGGTGACTATGTTTCTAATATTTTCCTTCTGTTTGATCGGGATCGACTGTTATAACATGTTTAATCTGTATGAATTGGTTGTCATGTATGTGCAGAGCATTTCAAACCTCTTTTTGAGCATATTGGTAAGCTGGAAGAAGCTTTATATAACATTCAGTTTGAGCAGCATTGGCTAGAGGCTCAAACGGATCGTCAGGCAATAGGTAAGTCTAGCTTTTCATATTCGCTGTAAGACTGATCTCTGGCCACATGCATCAATAAACATCTGTCTGCTTGATCACTTTGAAAATTTCTTTCTTCAACGTTTTATGCTTTTTATATGTTCGCTTTGACACATCCATAACTGCACCAGCTATATGCTGTATCTTATATTCTAATAGTCACCATATATTGCTTGCTTGTGGTAACGATTGTGTGATTGAATTCCAGTAAACGAGAGAATGAGCAGAGGAGCGATTCACAAAGCGTTATTTGAATCAGCTGCTCTAATACTGGCCAGCGGCTTACAAGTCTTTGTCTTGCGTCGTTTATTTGAGAAAAAGCTCGGGGCATCTAGAGTTTGATGTTGAAAATCCTTGACAAATTTTGGGGGTTCACAGTAGTTGCTGCCTTGTCCAATGTAGACATTATGTAGGACACATTTGAAAATATTAATCTTTATTTTTCTTGTGCTAAAAATTAGGCTTGGTGCTGCAGTCGTGGCTCAAGTCATTTATTTGAAGTTAATGTTGAGATTAAATTATTTTGTTTTTATTTTTAAAGACATCAAAGTAAATACTCTCACTGCACTCACATTTGTGTACATTGTCCCCTCAAAATGGTATTATTTGCTTTTTGTACGTGAATTAAGGTATTAAATAAGTGTAATATTTAATATGTAGTGAGCAGTTATATTAGTGGGGTATGTGGATTCTACTCTCTCCATCCATCGAAAGGTCCCCATTTTATTATATTAGGCGTCTCATTCAAAGATCCTAATTTTTCCTTTCTAGTGAAAGAGACCCATATATGATCCACCACTCATTAATAATATAATTATCTATTACACATACACTGCAAAAAGTAAATGGAGACCTATTACCGGGACGGATCTATTACCAGGACGGACGGAGTATTTTAATTGTAATAGTGATGCTCGTAAATTTTGTGCTTTAGGAGGACGTCCTAAACGGCAAAATAAACCCTAACAAATAGAGGGAGAAACTTTTTTTTTAATAATAATAAAAAAAAAAACGAACCATACTATCAAATGAAAAAGTAGTACTATTATTTTGTTTAAATAAAACTCAAAATGTAGCATTATGTGAAAAGGTAAATAATTTTTTATTTAAATTTATCTATAAAACGTATCAGACTCTAATCCATTCAAAGTAGAGCAATAATAATAACCTTCACAAAAAAGGTGCAACAAATAATCCATAAAATGCTAGGTGTTTAGGGGAGGGAGGAGATGGCAATTGCCACTAAAACAAAACAAATAAAATGGTGAAATTAATAATTACCAGAAAAATAAACGCTTTACACGCCAGAAAATACGAAAAGCAAACAGGAGCTCAAACAGCAACTGTTGTTTATCAAGATCAAGTCTTCCAATTCCAAATTCCCCCAACGCATTTTTACAACACAAAATGAAGTACCATGTCGACGTCTTCTTCTGCTCTCGTTTTTATAAGTTTGCACTCTATATTTATCTTTCACAAGCTCAGGATTCTGCACTTGGGTTCTTCATGCAGCAAAACCAGTTCTTCTGCACTTATCATCAATTTTAAGTTTGTTAATCTTGAATCCCCTAGTTCATATGGTATAATCATATGAATATAGTATTAAATTGGAGAATAGCATACCCCCTGTGGTTTTAAAGGTTCCATTCTGTGGTATGTATTTGTATCAACCTTTGTGGGAGAATCTGGTTTCCCACCCGTCTTTTTTTCATCACGTGCCTTGTTAAATATTACAGTAAATCCCTCTGCTGAAGCAGGGTCATTAACGTCCCATTCACCAAACTTTGGCAATGGTCGACCTTTCTCCTGCAGAGACCAAATAAAGAAACATTACACTATTTAATGGCAATACATGTGTAATTTAGGTCCCCAGCAACTGAACTAGTTCTATCTCAGGAACTAAAGATTCTAACTAGATGACTCCAATTAAAAAATTGTCAGAGCAACCCACTATTAGGATCAACCCACAATGGCCAAATCAAATGTAGAGAAGTTTGTAAGGAATCTGGACAAAGTAACGGGAACCAAACAAACATTTGGCTATAGCTTGACCAAGGTGAGTAAAGAGCGACTGTAACACAGCCACATAATCAATATATAAGCATATAACTCACCTATCTTGAAGTAAATTATAGACATGTCAGTGTACAATGATAAGCACAACTCAAAAAATTCACCATCCACGCAGTCATGGAGATGAACTATGCAATGAAAGTCGGTTAAACTTGGTAAGATGAGAAAATGCTATGTATGTCAGCTTAAACTTCATAACGTAAAAAGCCATTTAGCTTTGAACCTCAGGATAAGATTCCTTATGGGTATTGAATAAGAAAAGCGAGCAAAAATTTCCAGCAAGGTACTGCAAACTGAAAAAACAATCCAGAGTAGTACAAGTACTGAATAACATGGGACTCATCCAACATTTTATAAGCTTGACACATAACTAAGTCTGTTTAGCTTATAATAGTTTTTCCAATTTGAATATACAAAATGGCACCATCAAAAGTATACAGAAACAACAATAATAAGCAGAAATTATGCCCCCACTAGATGCTGTCAACTACATGAATCATAATGCCATTGTTTTCTGAACACAGAAATATTATTATTATTTTATAAGCTTGACATATATCTAAGTCTGTGTAGCTTATAATAATTTTTCCAATTTGAATATACACAATGACATCATCAAAACAACTGTATACAAAAACAATAATATGCAGAAATTACACCCACGCTAGATGATCTCAACTGCATAATTTATAATGCCATTGTTTTCTGAACACATACATTTTCACATTTAAATCTCAAGTATAACATGTGATTCTCAATTTCTACCCAATTGGAGCATATAAGGCTCTCTTATGCACTTGTTTAAAATCACTGTAAGCGTGTTTTACTCAGCTATTGGCACTAATCCCAATTTCTTTCTAATTCTAACTAATCTAGTGTCTTATTTGTGCTTCTTCTTTTTTTTCTTTTTTTTAAATGTTATTGTTCAATTAGCCACGTAAAAGAGATGATACTGCAATGGGAAATGAAAAGGATTACAATAACATACAGAACCATCACATGACTTTTGGATAGAAAAAAAAGTAAATTAAAATATATACTACTCATTGTACACATTCAAACCAAATAAAAGTCTATAGCCAATACAAACTAAATCTGATTCTAAATAGGCTTCGTTCGGAATGTGGGGATTCCTGATTCCTCTCCCATGGCATTGGAATGGAGGGGAGGAAAGGTGCAGACCGTGCCTTGGAAAATTATATTTTACCACATGCACTTCAATGCAAAGATAGATATTACAAATATTACCTCCTCAGTACTCACACACCCAATTCTAGGCTTAGATTTTCCAAGTAAGTTTGAATTTATTAGCCAATTTTGCGGCCATTTATTTTCATTTAAGTTGCATATCATTCAATTAGAAACAATTTGTCCTTATTTGTAGAGAAAAAGTGGCTCTCCCCCAAACCCAAACCTCAAAGGACAACTAACCAAATCATCAGCATCACAACAAAATCACCACCAATTGTCCCACCAACCACTTCATCCAATTTAAAAGACAAAAATATTAAGTTTTTCAAGAGGAAAAGCTCAAATTTTTCAAAGGCAAAGACAGTACCGGTTAGCAATGGCAATAATTCAATCTGGGAATCAAAAACATAACAGACCAAAATCAATTAACATTTCTGTGATTGGTAGCTAAAATTCAAAACTCAAAATCAAAGAAACTGACACTGACAGCCAAATATATCCAACAACCCAACAAAAAGGAAAGGAAGAAGAACAAAGATCATATTTTTACTTGAACTTTTCTTATGATCCACAAAAATCCTATATCAGAAAGTCAATTGACTAATAAGAGGGCATATCAAGAAATATATACAAGTCTAAAAATCATAAAGCACGGACAGAGATGAAATTATGCGAGAAAGTAAATTCTTTAGGAACAAACAGTCACATCATAATGAAAACATGAAGAAGACAACTAAAATAGAATAATTTATCAACATCGCACGATCAAACTAAATTTGCATAAACCTAGCAATATTTTCGGGTAGGGAATAGGGGGATAAGGCAAACGTTCATCTATTCACAGAGAGTTCCTTCAATATGCCTAAAGATCGTCAAACGGAAAGACTTGACAGAGCAGATAGAAAACAATCGCAACAGTGACCCAACCAGTTTCCAAACAGCATAGCCCCAAATAAACAATCCGATCGATCAAAACACTCAACAAATGTGTAATCCGAAAAAAAAAAAAAAAAGTTCGCCGATGCATAATAACGACTCAAATCGAACGAATGGGAATCCAATAACGAAGAAATTAATAGGAGAAATTGATTGCTTACCGACATGAATCCTCAGAGAAAAATATTGGAGAGCAGAGAAGAGAGTTGAGGCGTGAGGTGTAGAGAGAGAAAGAGAGAGGTAGAGAGAGATGGGGTTTGTAGTCGCCGTATGAAATGTGCGTATATATACTGGTAGGAAATACAGTTTTCAAATATTAGGCGTGTATTGGAATTAGTACAATACTTGAAAGAAATACCGTAAAGAGTGGGAACGGAAGGATGAATTATTCTTTCAGCACTCTTTTCCTTTTTTCCATTTCTAATTGGGACATACTTTTGTGAAAGTAATTACTATTTTTATTAAAAATATTATTATTATTTTTAATAATGTTACCATATTTTATTTTATTTATATTATAAAATAGTTTTTTGGAAACGTGATATTATTATTTTTTTCGGAAAATACAATATTTTTTAAATTTTGGACATAATTATTTATAATCTTCGACCCTTCCTATAACTTGTTTGCGATCTCATATATAATTTTCATATGATACCTCACGCAGCTACACCCGCAATAATATACAACATATACAATTTTTTTTTCATGTGGCATCTTTTGCAACTATGTCTACGATTTCACACATAATTTTTTCCATACAACATTACATGTGACTATATATGCGACCATATATATGTTTATATATATATATATATATATATATATATATATATATATATATATATATATATATATATATATATATATATATATATTGGGTGTCATTTTTCAAAATCTACTGATGCATTTTTCACAATTCCCCTTTTTATTGAAATAGAGAGGATTTACATGGAATAGGTTCACTAGAGACTCTGATGTTATCATTATAAATGTTATATATATTATAAATTGTTTATGAAATAATTTACTAATTATCATTTTTTATCAACAATGTATTACTCCCTCCGTCCGCTTCTAAGGTATCCATTTTACTATTTTTTGCATCTGCTTCAAAGGTATTCATTTCCCCTATTTAGTAAAAAAATACACAATATGACCCATCACTTCCCTCTAATACAACTACACACTTTACATATAATAATAATACTCCTTAATTCACGTGCAAATGGATACCTTAGAACATGATTGAGGGAATATTTTTTTATTGAAATATTATCACTTTTATCCATCTCACTAAATTTATTTCTAAGATAGTATCGCGCAAGTATTTGTCATGGACACTCTTTTGTGAGATGGGTAATTGTAAGACCGGAGCTTAAAGTATATATACTTTAATGCATCATTTATCATATTTTATAAAAACATACTTTAACTGTATAAAACGATACTTCAATGCGTCTCACAAATCGTTTCATACGAACTCGGTCTCACTAGAGACTTTATCTTTTCTTTTTAATGTTTTTATTTAGAACTATATTATGCGAGTTGAAAAGGTATGATAATTTTAAATTAAAATGCATTGTATTGTCATCAGTCATTTCCTATGTGTGTACTTATTTATAGAATGGACAAAAATAATAAAATTTGTCTATCTTATTATGAAATATTGTTTTATGGTAAAAGTTAAAAGAATTTTAACTGACAAATACCTAAAAGTTGAATATAGATTTTGAAAAGATGTCAATTGTTGAGGTTAGATGTGGTGGTAGGCAGATTAGTGTGCCAAAAACAAAATAAGACATTCAAACATTACTTAAATGAAAAAAAATTGTGACTACCATATGATGTTATTCATCATGCGGAGCACTGACGAGTGATTGTTCAAAAGGACAAGATTTAGGGGATTGATTATAGTTTTGGTTTAAATGTGGAGAGAATTATCAAGAGAGTAGGATTGATGAAATGGCGACCATGGTATTTGATAAAAATTGTCTAGTGTATGCTCTGTAGTCTGTACTGCCAATTGGCCACTGGATAAATTTAGAAAACAGACATGTAAAATGCTCTAAAACGGTATAAATTAATTCTTGCTGGACATTCACTATATACTACAGAATGTGATTAAACAACTAGCGAGCCTGCTTCCCTGCTTTCCACTGACAAGCTAAGGAAATCAGATCTACCATTCTACATTATACGCTAACCAACACAAACCTCGATTTCTCAACGACTCCCATGGCCATCATTGCAACTTGCTCCAGGGGATAATGGATCCACATTGGCAATTCAAAACTGCAAAAATAAAATAATTACTGAGTCCAGTCTCCACTTGTCAGTGTGTGCATGCAAGTTGATGTGAGATTAGAGATTTAGAAGTACAACTGAACTAACATGTATACTGCAATGAAGAATACAGCTGCAGTATGATAATTATACATGAGCTAACCAAAACCAAATCCTTCACTAGCTTCATGGATGGCCAGTAATAAACGTTCTTGAAGCTGTTCCTTGGAGGAATACTCCGGAAGGTCCAGTTGGTTAAAGCTGGAAAGGTTGTAAAGATGAAAATTTTAAACGCAATCACTTCATATTTGTAATCATGGCAAAGAATCTGAAACGGAATATTTACCAGGTATGAGCTGAAGGAAGCCTCTCGGGAGCTCCATATGCTTTGTGAATCTGAAACTTCTGCGGACCAGATATGCCTTGCAGTGCCTTGAAACCTTCTAATGGAACCTGAAAAACAACTTCAATTAGTGATTATAGACTCTCTTTTACAGCTTAGTGTGATGCTCAATTTGCAGACACTCCTGGACTTAAAAATGGAAACATAGGATGCATTGACATTCAAAATGAGAGTTAAAAACTGGTCAAAATCTTTATATCAAGGAAAAATCACATAGAACAACAAAGCCTGTATAAGATACAGTACAGCACTTTCAAGCCAAAGCACCACCACCTTTGGGAGATGACTTAGAAGTAGGATTCAATTCCAAAGATAAAATAGGGACCCAAAAACGAAAAATAATAGTTAACAAAACTGTAACAAGAACCCGAGTTCCATGTAACACTACATATCTCAGAATCACAACTTCACATTTCAATTTTGGAGCATATTTTTCACGTGTTCTTTTCCCCACCCACCTATCATAACTTTGTCTCTAAATTACAGCTCATCAAAGTCTAAGCCAGTTGGATATAAATCCTATGCCAGAAGAAACAGGAACTGCGAAGTTAACTGTGACAGTAAATGACACACCAAGACATTCAGAGTCAAATCAATCACCTTTGAGGTTCCTGTAACAAATTGGAGCAATCTTGCCATATCTTCCTTGTTGAACCCTTCAACTACTTCCCAGAACCACTGGACAACATTAGACGCTGCTGTATAACCAGTATACTCAGTGTTGGTCTTCAGATCAGCCACTACAAAGATATCTTTGTCATTGAGAAGTTCCATAATAAGAGAACTTAGATAGTGAGATAAGAAATTCCGACTTACAATCAATTTCTGGGAGACCACTAATCAATAATTCAAGTTCTTTATCATTAAAAATAGATATAAGATCCCGCGGCACTAATTCATTGAAACCTTCAAGGAAAGAATTTATTTGAGGCCGGATAGCATTCGTCAGAATGTGATCAGCAACAAGGTCTACATATTCATGCTTTGTTTCCTCCGTCACTCTTATATTTCTCCCTCCCTCTTTGAGCTCATAGTCAGTTACCTTCTCATATCAGAATAATCATAAAAAAATTTAATAATTTAAGCAGTGCAAGGAAAACATAAAAACAGAAAACTAACATTAAATTTCAAAAGCTGAAAGATTCACAAATGAAAAGGATCTATCGTCATACCTCTGTTTTCTCATAAAGTATGTGCTTCTCTTCATCAGCATCCATGCTAAATGTCAGATCAGGTATGTCACTCACATCATTCTGCAAATGGAGAAAACCCAAACCAATTAGGAACTAATAGATGAATATTTGAGCAAACTTTTATTCAACTTTCTTACTCCCAACTTACCTCCAGCATCCATTTCAAATTTTTATAATAATCTGGATCAACAGCCTCTATATCATGATAAGTCACCTTCACACCAAGGATATGCTTGTAGAAGGAGCGAGTGAAATAAACATCAAGTAGCTGTCCATCAAACAGTGCCTTGGCCACCTATAAGCAGACCATATACCATTGTTACACATAAATAATCCATTAAAGAGAATTTATTCTGAGCTCAAGGATAATTACCACGCGGCCTATGAATCTGAAATAAGAGAGGTGTTCAGTTTGGTAGACTGAATTGGGATTAGGCTGAAAGGTCACATTGTTTCCAACAGTGGTGAAAAGCAATGCACCTTTGTCAAAGATGACCCTTGATAACAATTGATACCATTCTCGAGTCAAACCACCAGCGTCAATACCCTCTTCACCTTGAAAATGAACATTCAACCTTCCCTTAAGGTCTTGACTTGGTCGCATGCGGAGCTGGTTATATGAATCCTCCAAAATGTATGCCCGCCTAACACTAATACGTAGAGGACCTGAAAGGTGTTGGTCATGCTGCTGTCGGATCCTAGATCGGAAATAAGCCCTTTTATTGTCAAAATCAATCAGTCGGGGTGCTTTAAGCATCATTGAGAGTGATTTTTCCAATAAACCAGGATTCTGCCTCACAAAGGCATTTAGAAGGCGACGGTGCTTCTCAGCAAACCTTACGAAAGTGACGGACCCATCAAATATCCTATATGAATCCAAGCTTCTAATAATCAAAGAACTTGAACTTCCACTAGACTCTTTCACTTCACTTGCAGTCACATTAAGTTGATCTTGCTGCAATGTTGAATTGTTAGACTGTAGTTTTTCACAGAGAACAAAAAACCCCTCAATAAAAGGTAGGAGTCTCTGAGTTCCAGGGGGAAGGGGGGGTGATGCTGAAGAAGAACCCTGCATCTGCTCCCCAATGATGATATTTGACACAACTGGAGAGTGTGAACTCTGATTCAGATCAGACTCCATTGTACTAATGCACTCACTTAGCTCTTTCCACAGTGGTTCCAACGCAACATTTAACTTCCACATAGTGGCATGCTCTTCCTGTTCCTCATTATTCACTTTTTCCTTTGCCTTGTCACTGCCAACTAAAGTAAGTGAGCTCAGAGTCTGCAGAACACGAAGAACAGCAGCACCAGCCATGGATCCAGCACTCAACCCCAGCATGTTAGTATCCCTAAGAGTTACAAGTTCCTTTACAGCTGAGCTGCTCAACCTTTGGGCCAACTCTGATAGCTCCAAAGTGAAAAACTTCCGATGAGTAGATGCTACAGAGGCCAGCTTCCTCAGGACGTCTCCAGCTAGGGTGTAAACTTTGTCTGAGAGCCTAAAATTCACATACAACACAGATAAGAAGTCTCACATCATCATTCAATAGCTATGAACCGTAACAAACTAACTTGGTTAATTGTGAATTATAAACTATGGAAAAAATTCTGTATTATGACCATCATAAGTTGCTTGTAACTTAAAATTATGAGAGAAGTACCCTTCATGCCCAAGTAGACCACAGAGATTTCGCAAGTCTGTTTGTGGCATCAGTAAGAAAACATCATAAGTCCTAATGCTTCTCTGACCCTCTGATTTGGAGTTCAATGCACTAGTGCTTTGATCAAGTGGATTAGATTCTACTCCCGATACACGAGGATCTTTCTGATTGTCACTGGCTTCATTTCCAGAAGGGGTTTCAGAGGATGGTGCTGTGTCTGCAGTATTAGACTGAATATCCACCTTGCATGCAGCAGCATAGACCACCACCTGCAGCAGACCCATGACCTTCCAGGGGCAATAACAAATACAGTTATTTGCAAAACTTAATTTCAGCAGCATGTTATGAATATTAATATCTAACATAAGATTGCATACCTGTTCAAGGTGAGCAATACTCCGTAAGAATATTGGTTCTCTTAAAAGTCTGAGGAGCAATATCAAAGGAACATCCTCGTTCTCTGAGCTTATAGAGTTGATAGGATCATGCTGTTCTCCAATGATTTTATCTTTCCCTTTCCTGCATTTTCCTTCTGAATGATTTACACATGCAAAATCAGTGATATTTGGGCCCTCGAAATGGAATAGAAGACTGGCAACACCAGAATGATTTGTAGCCAGATAGGTCAGAATCTCAAGAACCCTTCGCAAAACCAGTGGAGGAACACCTGAATAAATCAACATCTATGTAAGATCCCACTCCTTTGATCTCCAGTGATAAAAAAGCATTCTATAATATTAAAATATAAGTACCATCACATAATTGAGATCGGCCATAAACAACATCAGACTGACATCCATAAAGCCTTTGGGTATTCATTGAAGTCACACCACTAACAATGCCCACAGTCTCAGGCTTAATCATATCAAGCAGAAGTCGAACAAGGATTGCTCTCGTTACGTTGTGTGAGCTCAAGTTCAACAAAAGTCTCTGCAGTAAACCTTTGCCAAGTGGCTAAGCAAAATTGAATATATTAGATACAAATTCACATTTGGTGAAGACTTTTAAGAGACTTAAGCACTTTTGCAAAGAAGTGTTGCAGCCTAAAGAATAAGATAGTTCAGAAAGAGGAAGGTTTAAAACATGTTAAATCTTAATAAATTTTATGTAGTATACAACAAAAACATTCATTATAATCGAGCAAATATGCAATAGATACGTTAACTACCTGTGCCAGTCGTAAAAGGCGGATTAATGCTTTCAAGCCATTAGCATCCAAAAGTGGTTCTCCATCAAGTTCACTCATCTTCAAGTTCTCGGAAACAGAAGCAGCTCTCCGCCCAATAGTGACCCCAACACCTCTGTCCATGACAGTCTGCCTATCAAAACCAAATCTATTCCCCCTAGTAAGTCTCTGGCCATTTCCAAACAAACTTCGAGCATGGTAGTGACTCATTGCTCTGTCTCTCAGCATTTGTGCCTCAGCAAGTAATGGAGATGGCAGTGCTGACAATAGTGCCTCAGAAGAAGTCAAAAGCACCTAGCAGACACAAGAAGTAAATAGCAGAGTAACTTAAGCCAAATCATTATATATGGAGTAAATAAGCCAAATCATTAAGTATGGAATACATGACACGTACCTCTTCACGCAGTTCAGCAGGAAAAGTGGCAATAATTGAAGCATTGTCCATGTCAACGGGTTGTCCTTCAGACTGCTGTGCAATCCTCTGTGCCCTCTGTTGAGCAAGGACTTCAGCTTGAATATCAGGAGGAAGAGCAGCTAAAAACTCTGGATCAATGTCTTCAACTCTAGGAGGAGCATAAGTGGGTGCAGGTGCAGAACGAGCTTGTTGCGAAGCAAGAACCTCAGCTCGTAGTTCTTCTGGAAGTGCCTCCAAAAATGTTGGATCTATACCATTTGCATTAGAGGTCTCATTATTCAAACTGCTTTCATCTGTCCCGGCTGCCTCTTGGGCAACCAGATTATGTTGCTGTTCTGTTATCTCTTCTAAATTGATCCCAGACAAAGGTAATCCTGGGCCAGTCTGCTCCCGATCAACATCAGTAACACTCATATCAACATCTGTACTTTCTGGAACCGAGGAGTCTAGCTCTCCACCAGTACCCTGCATTTCAGGTGTAGAGACTGGAAGCGCATGACAACTGGACTGGTTATCTGGTCCTGAAGATCTAACAGAACCCTCCCATTGAGATGGCAGAGTAGAAGAATTTACAAGTCCATTTGAACTTGCATTGAAGGGCACATCATCATGGGTAGCCAAACCTGAAGATGTCTCCAATGGCCCTCTTTCAATAGCATTTCCATTCCCACCAGTTTCCATGCTATCATTACCAATCTCACTTACCATGCCTTGGCCCTCCCCTGCAGGTTCGGCAACAGCCTGTGGGTGGACTTCCTGAGACATAAACTTCAGTTTGTCAGTTATCTTGATTTTGTTGTTAATATAATGATTACTGATAAGTTAGAGTGTTAGGTTTATAAACCTCTACATTGAGTTGAATGTCTGTGGCCACAACAGGAACTCCATCCTGCCTTTCTGGTAATCCGAGGTTCTGAGACAGCCTTTCAGAAGAATTCTCAACTGGATTGTTATTGCTTAATAGAGAAATGAATTGCCCTTCAACTGCTTGAGCAATTGCAGCAGCTTGACCGCCACCTTGAGGTTGGCCATCATCAGTCCACCGACCATCACCTGGCCCTCTTCGACCTGATCCACGCAAGGACTCTAAACCAACAGAAAAATCAGCTAGTTGGGGTGGAGCAGAACCACCCAGCCGATCACCAAATAGATTAGTTGGTGCATTGTCATAAGGAAGAACAGGAGCATCAAACATATAAAAATGGGCTAGATCAAGGTTACCAGCAGAAAGGCCTTCTGAATCCCGGGATGAATTCCCAGCAGATGACCACATTGAACCTAAATCACCAGAATTTGATGGCCTTGAAAGGAGAGGGTGTTGAAGACCATTCCCATCTGTAACAGAACGCTCATAAGGAGCCCTATTAGACTGGCGACGTCGCTCAATGCCAAAAGATCTACGAACTCCAAAGAAGTCGTCAACATTAACACCTTCAAAGGCTTCAGAAGATACATCAATTAGCCCACCACCTGTTCCAGGTTGCCCAAGAACCTGTAAATGATCTAATCCATCAAGGGCTTCCCTCCATCTAACCTCAATGACACGGTTTTCATGGAAATCATCATCCTCTTCATCAACCATATCATCATTATATTCATCTCCCAAGCCAGTATCATCATGGTCTTCCACATCAGTGTCAGCCAAGGACATTAGACCAGTTCCATCTTCACCTATATCTTCATCCTCATCCTCCCCATCGTCATCATCCTCACCATCATCACCCATGTCATCCTCCTCCTCATTCATATCATCATCTACTCTATTTTCTACATGAAAAGCCATCTCGATTTGATCGGTATTGGGTAAGGCCCCATGTTCTTCCATATCTTCACGCATATAATCCACGCCAAGATCCAAAGGTGTATCAGTAGTGGGATCCTCAATCCTCATATCTTGTTCCACAGAATGGTTAGGATTTGCATTTTGATCACCAACATCTGGAGGAGCGTCAAGGGGAAGAGCTTCAGATCCAGCATTGGCAGCATGTTCATGGTTGGAGCTTCTGTTTTCAGTAGATTGTAATTCCTGTGAACCAGCAGCGTTAACAAGAGCATCAGACCTTCCACTTGACCCATCTACTTGTTTCTTATTCAGTGTATCAGCCCTGGAAACTTGCTCACTAGCATTGGCTGCTCTTGTCAGGCTTTCCAATGACTTGAGTATGAGGTTCACAACTTTTGGTGCATCAGGGTGGTCTAAGTCAATTACTTGCAGAATACCTGATAGGCAATGTACAATTCCTCCATCTATCAAGCTTTTGGCAATGTCAGGTGAACATCCAGAACCAGGTAAGTTACCAGATGAAGAATTCTTTGACAAAATGGAATATACCAAATCAACAAAAGCAAAAACTTTTTTATCAGGTAATAAACTGCTGCTAGAGAAACTACTCTCCACATTTGTAAATAAGGATAAAGCTTTGACAAGCTCATTCACCACCCTTCTCCTTCCCTCACAAGACCTCCCAGCCAATACAACCAGAAACCATGCAGCTTTTTCTGAGAGCTTGTCTCTCCATTCATCAGGGCCGACAGATTTATCAGCTGCAAGGGGAAGAAGACGATGTAATACATGATGTACTATGCCCCCCTGTCCAGGACATCCAAAATTACTAGACCCGCGTTGTTGGCACATTTCCAGATCACGTTTTAAAATTATTCCAACAACATGAACATACATAAGCATAATATCACTCAATAACTTGAGAACAAATGTCACTTTAGCAAGGGCAGCTGATTTCTCTGAGAGACTGTCAGATCCTATTTTTATTGTGTCATCAATCTTCGTTTTACCCTTCATTTTGATACTAGGTTCATCTACCTCCATAGCACTTGAATGCGCTCTGCAATCATCTTCCCCATTGTATGAAGGATAAGTTGACACAATTTCAAGAAGATAATCAATCACTTGAGTAACATTAGCTGAAACTTTTTTATGAGCTTTGGAGTACTTAGTCGACCCATCATGTGCCTTATTTTCAGTTAGTCGTATGCATTCATTAGTAGATACTCCAGTGTCCACACCAGAAGCTTTTTTCTCCTTTTCCTTATCTTTATCTTTAGATAGAACAATAATGCACCTCCCTCCTGTTGACTCCAACTGACAAACGGTAGCAACAGCTCTCATGAAGACCTCTGGGTCTCTGGATATAACAGGTGCCATTGATGTCAAGAAGGTTTTTGCCAGCACACGCCCGCCATGCCTGCTACCACTCAGTGTTTGGCGTATCTCCAACTCCATGGCTGTTTGTAGCGTTTGAGGATCTTCAAGAAGGTGTCTGACAATAGCAGATGCCAAAGTGTCATACCCAGGAAAGAAACAACTCCTTGGAAGGCCAAAGAGGGAAACCATGCCCCCATTTTCGAGGAACTGAACAGCCAGAGCGTGTGATTTAGTCAAGCGAGCACATAACTGAAGAACTGCCTGCATAATAATTGGGGAAACATGTCTTTTCATCAAATCACAAGCAATTACAAGTACTTTACGACTCTCCTCCATAGTCAAATAACCTGTTGGTTTTCCAAGAATTTTTTCAAAAGCAGAGCCATCTTTAGTAGATTCATCCTTATATACATCAGCAGACACTGTTTTTTCCTTAATTGCTTCAGATGACAATTGATTCCCTGATGCGCCAGAACCTGGAACTGTTCCTTCATCAGCATCACCAGATATCTTAGACCTGCACTGCACCAAATCATCCAAGATAAGAAGCAACGCACTGATGCACTTAGGTACTTGAAGCTCTTTTGAAGCCTCTGTCTTGTCCATAAAATTCATCAAGATATCAACTGCAATACAGACAACTCCATTTTGTGCAGCAATCTCCCGGGTGCTTCCATCCTCTGAAAGAAGCAAAGCTAAAGTATGTGAGATCATACCCAGCGCAGAGCTATCCTTCGAGAAATCTAGTGGGCAAAGCTTTAGCTGTTGAACCAGATATGATACAACTTTTAAGAGATCTTCCCCTTTGTTCCTGCTACACAGCGACTCAAGCAAATCTGTTAGTGGGAAAGCCATTGAATCACAGCCCTGAAACAAATTCATTGCCACAGAAAGGATACTATCAACAGGGGGTTTTGCCTGTGCCTCTTCTGTCAAGACATCAGAAGACTTATCAGAACCATCTACTTTAGGAGTTTCAGTTGAATTTCCTAGAGATAATGCCAGGGCACGAGCTAACTCATCATCCTGCACGGGATCTTCAGCATGACTACACAACCATTCCATTGCCATCTCAACACTGTTTGTTTCCACTCGTCTCAGTGCCTCCTCAGCCCTTGCTCTGGAAAAACCCATATCAACAATGGTAGCAACAGTAGCTTCATCTGGAGGAGGTGGCATAAAGCGCTGGTTCACTGTTCCAGAAAATCCATTGCGGTTTTGTTTTGCATCACTAACACCATTGTAGACATGAGTAATTAGTGAAATAATAGAAGTAATGAAACCAGGACTACAATTGGGAAACATAGGGTGGTTCCAAACAGGAAGTATCACATCCAACACTTGAGATTGCAGCATCCGCACAAAAGCTTCTGGGTCTCTTGGAAGAGGAAACAACCCAATGGAGAGACCAACTGCAACAGGCTGCACAAGCAGCTGCGATGCTGAGGATGCTGACAATAGCAACCCGGAATTCACAAAATACTCAAGTTCGCGACAATGACTCTGTAATGTATCAAGTAGCCATGAACTATGAGACAATATGCTCCCTTCAACACTCTTTTCATGATCAGTACCTGACTGGGAAACAGCACATGGAACAGTCCACAGCAACTGACTTGTCGCTTCAAAAGTTGTAAGAAGCTCCTTGAAGGTTCCATGGACATAAAATTTGTTAATCATCGCAGTATAACAAGTTCGCCGCCTACTATCAAATGTAAGAGCCACCATGTCATCAGCCACCTTCCCCAGATAACGACATTTGACTGACAGAGAGACATCTGCTCCAGCAGAGTCGGAGTACCCTGAGAAACCAAGAGCCTCGAGAAATACTTTTGCTAGGGCAATTCCAATACTCTTTGAAGCTGAACTTAAAGATGCAATTTCGGTCCTCCGACGATTTGGTGACGGAAAACCCTTAACAAGTGCTGTGAAGAAAGAGCGCATGGTTGTAGCAAGCTTGTTAAGATTATCAGAAACCAGGATTTCAGGACTCTTTTTCTTTGTTCCATGAGTAGGAGCCTCTACATTACTTGCTCCAGCCTCAGAATCAACTTGCAACGCTTCCAAATGCCTACCATTCCTGCCGCCACGAAGGCGAGCCAAACTATGTCGACTGCGGCGACTGAAAACTTCACCTGAACGAACCACAGATATGAAGTCACGTTCAACTCCCCAATGTGAGTGAGAACTATTTCTGATTGAGACAGGATTCATATATCTAATAGATGGAATATTTGCATCGTCATCACTCTCCCTTCCAGCCACATTTGACAGACCTGTATCTGCACTTTCAGGCTCCCCTTCAACATTCTGTTTCTCCTCCACCTTCATTTCACAGTACATAGACACTTGCCAGAGAGTTTCCCTGTAAACCTTCCCAAGATCCTTTAATATATCAGCATCGGCAGAACCCAATTCAGAGACAATTGTAGTAGCCCCTTTTAGCAATGAATTAGAAAGAGACAAGATTCCATCTAAAGTAGACAGGCACTTCAAGATTTTCACTCTCTGGGAAACTTCCACCTGAGCAAGTTGTGATCCCTTAATTGAACTCATGAGTTCATCAGTTAACTTCAGATGTTCTCTCAAGAAAGAACATACTGCTCGAGCAAGTGAAGCAGAATGCTGAGGGGAGAAGCTCTTAAATGCAACAGCAATGCTTTGACCAAGAGAAACTGTAAGAGGCAAGAGAGGCAAAGAGAATAATTGCAAAACACACTCAATTCCCTTCTTTTCAATAAAAATTCGGCATGTATCAGAATTTTGAAGAACTGATTCAAGAAAACGAGCTACATTGCTTATACAATCAGGCAAAAAGGATTCCACATTTACTGATGCTTCCGGAACCAAGTCTGCTGACTGCTCAGAGCTTCCAGCTTTGCATAAATCTCCATCATCCATCAAGACCACGTCTTTATTCTCAGAATCAGTTTCCATGGGAACAGGTTGAGAGCTGCTTGGACAATCAGGAGACAGAGAAGCAGAGTCAATTCCAGATCCGATTTTTGCAATTTTCGTTAGTATTTCAATGAGCATGTCTACTCCTGGTCCACGCAATGAATCAGCATGACGCATCAATTCATCCAGGCCGCTAGACAACGATCCTGATGTATCAGCAGAAAGAGCTCGCAGGTACTGTTTGGAAGTAAATACTTTTACAAAGCACCCTAAAGCGTTACGTTCATTCACAGCCTGAAGACCACTGTTGTTCAAACACAAGGCATCAAGACACTGTGGAATACAAGTAATAGCCTCTGCAGAACAAAGAACACCGTCCATTATAGCATCCATAAAGGCAGAAGGAAGACCTGCTGCTTCCAGCACAGAAAAACAGGTGGGATCTTTGTGAAGTAGGTCGCTCATCACTGTAGCTGCAAGTGAAAAGACCCCCCCACCAAAATCCTTTGCCCTTTTGAATATTATACACAAGCAATGAGGCAATAAACTCTCTTCTGTACCATACATACGAGCTGTTGTCCCAGGGGCATAAGTTCCTAATGAAATAGCTCGTAGTAATGCTTTCATCAATAACCGACGGTGATAAGAAACCAATGCTTCAGAATAAAGAGGCTGAAGACTATCAAGCTCAGAAGAAGTATTCGCAACTACTTTAGTACCACTATACTCTGAACTATCAAGATCAGCAGATGTAACTTGTTGCTTAGTACCACATTCAATGTGAGACACTTCTACCATTAAGCGCGATATGGTATCATCTAAACCACCTAAATCCCGAAAAAGAGCAGCAGCTGGATTGCTGTAATCCATAAAGGCTTCTAAAACATGTACGGCCGTACTTACCAAATGTAAATGCTGAGGATCCGTATCCTTCAGTAGAGGTAGAAGAGTGGGGATGAACCCTGCTTCACGCATAGCAGAGCAACCTGATGATGATGATACCAAAACTGTAACAAGAGATAATAGCGCTTCTGCAAAAACTACAGACCACTTTGATGAATTATTAACAACAGCACCAATAGCCTTCTGCATAAGACTGGATAGAATCCCACGGTGCCCCCCAGATGTTACAGCAGTCAATACTGTAGGCTGACGTGACCTATCTTGGCAAAGAGCAACCAAGGAAAGAAGACTTAAAATTCTTATTTTTTCAGGAACGGCATCTTCATAGCTTAACATTGTAACCAATTCATTAATGAACTCTGGTTCAGCATTGAAGAAAGAAACCAGATCATCAGTATCACTACATGCTTGAACAAGAACAACAAAAGCATAGAGGCGGATACATGTGTATTGCTGTCTTGCTTCTAAGAAGCTAAAAACCCTAGCAAATCGCAACCTTGTCAACAGAGAAAACCTTAAATTATGGGGAACTTTATACTCTACAACTAACTCATTCAGAAGCTCAAGATCAGACTCTTTTCTTGCATTCACGCCAGGCATATGTATAATTTGTAACCCACGTGTTTGCTGCTCCGAAGAAGTGGATTCAGTTGAAGGTTCGTCCACTGAATAAAATTCAAAATGTAGAGTGCTACCCAATTCAAGAGCAATTGGGTCAGATATGCTCTGTAAAGCACATGGAATCAATCCAAGACCTTCTTCTTTACCACCCCAACCCTGAGCGAAAGAAAACAATCTTGAATTCAATGAAACATCTCTTATAATGTACTTTCCAATAGATTTTTTCAAAAAAGCAGCCAATGTCTGTAGGCAGGCTTCAGCAACGTCCGCATCAGTTGAAGCAAGTAGAGATGACAGATGATGCTGCAATTTAGAATAAACAAGATATCATAACAAAATTGATGTAAAAAAAAAAAAAAAAGATCTAAAATAACCACTGAATCCCCAGGTAGAAAATAACATAAATAGACAAAAAAAAAAAAAAAAGAAGAAGAAGAAGAAGAACCAAACAGTCCAATCGGCAGTCTAAACACTACTATATAGAGGGGGTAATTGGCACATTAAACACTGCAGCATATGATGCCAGTATCTCCAACCATGAAGTTGCTCCCAAATACCAAAGTATTACAATTTTTTTCTAAGATAAGAAAAACCATACTCCCAGCATTATACCATCATATCATGATTGAGTAATTGGTTCAGGTGATAATTAATTCCCAAGCAGGTGATTTAATCAGAAAACAATTTCAACATGCATTCTACAAGGTTAAATCAGTAAGGAAACAAAATGGTGGACCAAATACATTAACTCATATTATCGTTTCTACTTCACACTTTAATAAAGAGTAAAAAACATGTAGCCTAAAAAAGCAACTAAAGCAAAGACATATACCTCATAAGAGCTGTAGAAATGCTTATTAGTGCAGTTCTCTAGTATTACTCTTATGGCACGGAGAATCTGCAGAACAGCTTCCCGTGGGAAAGGTGGATTGGATTCCAGAAAATTGTCCACAAGCTGCAAATCTTTCCTTGGTTTTATGAATTTCTCAAAAAAAGTGTCGAAATGATTAAACAAGTCGACCCAATGATGAAAATCTCCCTGCATTTTGACAAAATCAGTTTCACTGAAAGATGTGAAATAAACTAAATAGTAGGCAGGGTATAATGCACCTTATCAAATTCCCAATAAAAGCTTTTCAGGGGTTCTTCTATTTTCTCCAATGGCGTAGCAATAACATTGTTGATGAAGGATTTAATCTTCAGAGGCTACCAAAAAAAAAGGGAAAATCCATCATCTCAATCTTTATAATAATGTTCAGGATCGATATCACAAAATATGCAAGAAAAAAATTAGGGAACAGAGAAAAATGATTATATGAGGATATGATTTATATGAAAGGAGAAATTTAAAAAAAAAAAAAAATCCCATACAGGAAATGGGAAAAACACAATGAACACCGCAATGCGGGACTAGTTACCAGCTTTATTGTGTAACTCGAACACAAAGGTACCTACATAATTTTATTGATGTATCACAGAAACTAAAGACGCAAAGAATGCTGAAAATTTCATACATTAGTTGCAACTACTAATTGAATGACTTAGGGGATGGAAAATTTAAAAACAACCTATTGCAGAAATTCTGTACTGAATAGTGCAGGAGAAGAATTACAGTATTTATTATGCAACTCAAACGTGAAGGTTCCTTCATAAAATTGATTGTGTATCACTTGATCAGGTTATCAGAAAATTAAGATAGAATGAACTGGAAATCAAACTGAGATCATGGCTAAATCTTTTTCAAATCAAAATGCTGAATATGAAACGTCGACGACAATTACTCTCTTTCTTCACATGAACACATCACGCCAATGAGCGTGTTCAAGAGCTGAGCACAAAGTCAGCGTTGCATTTGGTGGTGGGGGTATCATTAACATAGAGGAATGTGTAGCAGTTCTATAAGGAAAAATGATAATAAAAAAGTTCAATGCAGTCCATACATAATCATTATTCAACGTAAAATCATATATGTACGAAGGTTTGCTGATAAGCCTTAAAGTAACCACGGCCATTTGATAATATAGGTTTAAAGATTTGAGCCTTTGTAATAAACACCATTCCTAGAGAAAACAAACACCAGGTATAAAAACATAAAGTTTAAATTTTGACCCTATAAAACAAGCACAGGCGAATTTCACCAATAAACCCTGAAAATTTGTTAGAGAATACAATAGCTAACCTCAAATTTAGTAACGCTAACGCTCATGAAAGAAACAATATGTGTTAACATCCAAAATAAAGCAAAAAATGAAGTGGCCTAGAGTGAAGTTGAGAGAACAATAATCAATTTTCAAAACTAAATCAAAATGATTCCCCAAATTCATCAGATTATCATTCCCCAGCAACACATTAAAACGAAAACAATGCGACTCTCCACTACCTAAACAAAAAGCAGCCAAAACAATCAAACCCTAATAAGTAGTCACTACTGATAAATTCAAAAACAGAATCAGAATGATCGGAGCACAAAAATGATTCCACTGACCACTTCAAGCGCCCTCCTCCGCTTCAACTTCATCTTTTAAGATCAACCAAATGTGATCATTGCCCGATTCAATATCCAATCCAGTCAACCAATGAATCGGCCGATTCAGCGGGTCCAAGAATCGACCAAGCGAACAGAGTCTGATGGAAGTCAAGTGAATAATGGGATAAGGGAGGATCGGACGGATAGAATTTGAAGATAGTGAAAAAGGGATGCAGGAAATGAATGAAAGGATGATACTTGTGTTGTTGATCGATCGTGTTCCCCTAGGGTTTTCAGAGAGAGGGTTTTTCTAGGCGATTGGTGATCAATTGAAAGAGAAGAAGGGGAAAATTACACTGAAGATGGGAGATATGCTATATATAAATATATGTTGAAGAGTGTTAAAATGGATGGTAAATTAATTAATTAAAAAGAAGAGAGAGCAGATATTTTTCAGTTGAAGATAAAATGGAGTGTGTATATCTACTTCCAAAATAAAACTACTGTACTGCATTTTTCTTGACAACTAAGTAATTCTTAAATTATCAGTAATTTAATGAGAAAAAATTAACTGATATATGAGATAATAATATTATTCCAACTCAATTCACATTTATTATTCATAAAATTAAAAATAATTTTAATAATTTATTTCGAGTTCCAACTCAATTCACATTTATTCATATAGTAAAAAAATAATTTTAACAATTAATTTTCAAAAGAAAAAGTTTGAAATTTGTGCACAGATAATCAAAATTATTAGATCAGATTTTTATCAAATCCTAATCACCAAATAAAATAAAATAAAATAATTATAAATAAATTTAATAGCTATCCATTGTTGTACTCTAACAACTTTTACCTTAACTCTAGACTAGAGTGCAATACTTAGGGGCGTGCATTGCTCGATTATCGAATCGAACTCAAATGTGTAAAATTAAAACAATCGAAATTTAATAATTTTGTGGAGTTGCCATCGGATGAGGGCCGTAGAGGGTTTGCTCTCCTGTATCTTTTGGTATTGTTTAATACTCCCTCCGTTCCATGGTAAGAGGGTTATTTTTCCATTTTAGTCGTTCCACCGAAAGAGTCTCATTTCATTTTTTATAAACATGTGACCTATACACCCCCTCTAATACAATTAAAATATGAGACCCACACCCCACTAATACAACTACCCACTACACATTAAATAATAATACTCCTTAATTTAGGTGCAAAAAAGTAAATGGCCCTCTTATGCCGGGACGGAAGGAGTATTTTTCTTCAACCCTTTTGGATACTCTTCTGATGAGTTTTTTTTTATGCATCGGTATTCGATCCGTAGACCGACTAATCCGGGGGAGGTCAGATTCCACCGTCCACTAGCGTGGACCCCCATTTTAAGTCAGAGCTTTGCGCTCTGTATGCCGACTGATCCGGGGGAGATCAGATTCCACCGTCCACTAGCGTGGACCCCTATTTTAAGTCAAAGCTTTGCGCTCTGTGTGGACTGGCCCCTCAGTGGTTGATCGCACCTGCGTGTTTCGAACCTGAGACATTTGGGAATATCACCCTTAGGCACCCCAAGTCCTTAGTGCTAGGCCAACCCCTAGGGGTTGATGCTCTTCTGATGAGTTGGGGAGAAGGGAATCATTCTTTGAGTAAGGAAACGAAGCCTCTTACAACCCACTTGAAATTTGAGTGAATTTGATGCGTGGGTGGGAGGCAAAGAAGGCGGGAGATGATTGGATTCGGCGTCGCTGATTGTAGGGTAGGCGAAGATGCAGCTGCAGGAGTGGAGCATAGCTGAGAGAAGAAGCGGTTCGGATTTCCTGTTACATAAATCGTTGGATGATTGACACGTAGGATAAACTAATCTATACCCTAACAATCAACCCTAAGGGGAAAGGTTGAGATTTTCCTCTCCTTCGGATCTCCTGTTACATAAATCGTTACGATTAACACGTAGGATAAACTAATCTATACCCTAACAATCAACCCTAAGGGGAAAGGTTGAGATTTTCCGCTCCGCATATGTGTCACTCATCTAACGCGTGTAACAGAAAATATAACACCAAAATATAACAGGACATCCAAGATCGAGAAGAAGAAAGGTGTAAGGTTTGGTCATTGTTTTAATTTAATTGAGAGAGTAAACATGTAGCAAAATGATATCGTTTTGCTAAATATATAAATTATTGTGTATTAAATTTGCCACATAATTTGTCATGTCAGCATTGAGCAGTAAGATGCTGCCCGGAAGTTGAGATACCAAATTTTATTAAGTGATGTATTTTTTTTTACTAATTTTCAAATGTTTGAATTAATTCGCAATTGAAGTAAATGTGAGGACTTTATAAATGAATCTTTTTTATATAGAGAACTTGGATGTTCTTTTTACTCAAAAAAACATTTTGGTCATACTTAATTTGTTGACACATGATTAGTCATAACTTGTAGTCGGGTTGACCAATTCAAGAATTTATCGAACCACAGGGAGGTAGGCACTAGTGTTTAAGCGATTTCATGTTTCTTGTAATTTTATAGAGACGAATCATCACAGTTTGATTGTAAAATAGGTAAATAGGATTTAATAAACTAAACAAGTTAACAAAGATCAACAAACAAGATGAATGAATAGAAAGTGATTTGCCAAATTGAATAAAAGTGAGATAAAAAACAATCAAGAAGTGGTAATTCTAGGAATTATATATCAAATGCATGTGTTTCATGGATATATGACTAAGGACCAACACTAGTTTCTTATAAACTTTCTCTCGAAATGAATAGAATGTGAATCCAAATAAGAATTTCAAAATAGCTCAATGGATTGGTTCTCACTCAAACAATTCCAACTAGATACTAAGTTTAAATGAGAGTCCCTTCACACAATCAATCAACCTCTCGATCAAAATAATCGGATGTCCTATCAAAGTGTTCTAAATCCTAAAGGATATCTCTATCTCTTTAACATTTATAATGCACATAAGGTGTATGATGAATTGATTCAATGAACTATCCTAAACATATAATTGATTTCTCAATCTAATTATATGTCTATGACAATAAATCACACAATTCAACAATACAAATCAAGCAATTAACAATCAATGATAGAAAATCATAAATCCAATCAACACATGAATTAAAATACATAGATCCCCAAAATTAACCAACAACTCTCATGTTGCTAATCTCACAAGGGAGATTAGCCTACCATAATCATAAGATCATTAATATAGACATTAAATACCTTACAAGTCATGATAAACAATTAGGTTTACTACAAAAATTGGATGAAAACTCCCTTGGATTGGCTCCAATGGTTATCTCCTTCATTTCCTTGAAATTTTCCCTTCTTCCTTGCTTCTTCTCTTTACTTGGATGGAGAATTTGTAGTGAGATGATGATGGATTGAATAGATGGATGAAAGTGATGAAGGATGTGGTGTAAAATGAAGGAATTGGTGTGTGAGGGGTGTGGGCAGCTGAATTTCGGATCCAATCCCTCAAAATGTTGAATGAATTGGTATTTAGACCCCTTGGAGACCTTCTAGAAGATGTATGAAAAGTTTTCTATTTTGGCACCGACACGACTCGTGTGCTGCAGCACAAGTCGAGTCGTGTCAGGGTTTCTCGATCAAACTTTACTCAAGATGGTACACGAGTCGTGTATTGATGCACGGCCAATGAGTGGCCATGTTGAATGAATTGATGCTGCTACACGACTCCTTACAGGCCCGTGTTGGTGACACGGGGCGTGTGCTGCAACACGACTCGTGCACCCTACACGGGCAGTCGTGTTGCTGCTGTCCTGTTTCTTCTTCCTTGTTTCATCTTCCATCTCTGTTTTTGCTCCGTTTTCACCTGTTTTACATATGATTAAGTTCATTCACACATAATTTCATAAAAACACATAACACCACCAAAATACACATAAATACGGATAAAATAACATGAAAATGGACCTAAAAAGACACTAAAATGTAGGTGAAAATATCACTCATTAACACATGCACTACTTTATGTGAAGTCTTGCAAATTTTTAATGAAGCTACCAAATAATAATTTAGTGTTTATTATCCTATATTTAACATTGTTGTTGATAATTGTGATAAAATTGCCATGAATTTTATTACTAATGAAACAGATACATTGTTGCAAGATGTTATTCTTTTAATAATAATTAAATTGTTAAAATAGGAGTATATTTTTTTTAATATTCCAGATGTATGTTTAGTTGTTAAATTGTTAGACCCAAGTATTAGAATTGATGGTTCGGAAGAATTATCAACACTTTATGATGCCTTCCTTGTGCGCTAGCTAATTGTGATTAACATGTTAGACAACAAGCATCTAAACATAAAGACATAGAATATAATACTACTCATTTCTTAAGAGAAGATTTTAATTAATACAAAGAACAACATGGTGTTAGTGATGATCAATTTATATAGTAGTGGTGAAGATAGAAGTGGTATTGGCGATAGTTCTAGAAAACATTCTTCTCTTGAAATATATTAATTTTTATAATGCTAGATCTAAAAAATGTGCAAGAGCTAAATCTAGTCCTTATCAAGAATTTAATTCTAATTTTACTAACACCTTTGAGTTTGAAAAAAAGTTGAAATAGCTTTGATATATTGAGGTGGTGATCAAAGAGAACACAATCATTTCTCATTTTATCATTAATTGTAAGATAGATCTTTGCCTCTCCTGCATTTACTGCCGTCGTCGAACAAGCATTTAGTCTTGACGAACTCACTTTGGTTCCGACACAATCCAATTTAGGTGTCTCAAATTTAGAAAATCTATGTTTGTTTGATGATTGGATAGGTCAAAAGCGGAAGATCAAAGTCAAGGTAAAAATGATGAATACATCACGGATGAAGAATTCAATACTATTGGCACGGAGGGAAGCGGAGATTGCACAAAAAAACGCCACTATCAAGATACGTTTAAAAGAACTACGTGGGCTTTGATTACTTTCGTAGATATGTAGGCAACTTATATTTAAGTTTCAACTTGAACTATAAATTTAAACTCAAGTAATTTTTTCCTCTATTTTATTTTGCGGATTGTATATTGAAAATTTTGAATTATTATAATATAATTATGTTACTACATTGTAAAATTGAAATTGCAAGATTTTATTTGCAATGAAAATGATATCATTTATCAATGTTATAAGATAATTATCATAATCATTTATCAAATTCAAATTGTATTTACTAATAGGCTAATTATATTATGCACCGGGTGCACCCTAAGATAGGGACACCCACTTTAAAAAACGTATACAAATATAAATAAAAATATATACAATTATGAATAAAAATGTATATAATTTAATTGTTAGTTTTTTTAATGAAAAATTAAGTGTAAAAAAATATACAATTATTTAAAAAAATATATGCACTACTAAATAAAAAATTATACACATATGGATGCTAGTTTTTTTAATGAAAAACTTAGTGTGAAAAAATATGCAATTACTAAGAATCACATATACAAAATAGAATAAAAAGTTATACACATATGGATATATCCTTGCACCCGGTGCACCCAATATCAAGGATACACCCAATATCAACTCTTATTAATATGAGCACAAATTATTAATTCACATTCAAGCTATCTAAATATTAATTAAGCTTAATATTTAATATTCCCATTCCGATGGAATTATTTGAAAATTTTGAATAATACATACTTCCAATTCTCATTCCCATAAATTGAAAAAAAAAATCGAAATCAGAGCTGACAATTCCAAAATCGAACCGTAATCTTACCATCGTCGGTTCGGTTTCAGTTCTGATTTTCTCATTCTTTTGAAAATTTTGAATAATACATACTTCCAATTCTCATTCCCATAAATTGAAAAAAAAATCGAAATCAGAGCTGACAATTCCAAAATCGAACCGTAATCTTACCATCGTCGGTTCGGTTTCAGTTCTGATTTTCTCATTCTTTTGAACATGAGCCGCAACTCTAAACTGAGGTGCATGTCTAGTTAGATGCCTATGAATTTGGGGTTGGTAATAAAAAAAACTTTTTACCGGCCAAAAGTCCTTTTGAAGAGTTCTTTCTTGAAAATACGAGTATTTATTTATTAATTTATTTTAAAAAAAGATTATGCTTTTCTTAAGTGACAAGCTGTGTTATACTACAGTATAACACCCGCACCCACCAAAAGAAAAAGCAAGGCAAGTTAAAAAATAAAGAGCATCAGATCAGAGTATTGATCAAGGAAAAAGATTTCTTTGAACCAAAAATGAAATATGAACAAAAGGATTAGCAACATAACTAAGATTTGATACATTTGTTGATACATATTTAGATACAAAATGGAGTATGAATCAAACCTAGTGATCAAAAAACTGACACATTGATTTACATCAAGTAGCTGGCCCTTAACATGCTTTTTGATGATAAGTTGAAAATCTGGATAAAGGCCATACATTGCACCTTGCTCGAACGAATATGAACGAATATGGTTGACGAAGACAGGTTGCTAATCCTCACTCACTTTCCTCTGTCATCTCAAACACTAAACCTCCGACTGTGGCTGTCGATTTCTGAACTGGTGATTCTCCGTAATGGTGCCTACACAGAGTGAGTATGGATCGTTGATTACTTGGAGAAAGTCCAAGACTCTCTGATGCCAGCAGGAAACGCCTTCCAACTTCAGGTTTCACGTGCTTTTCTCTTGAAGCTTCAGATAGTGGATGAGAAGAAGGGGAACGAGCATTCGTGCCACTGTTAAGCCACTCTCTGCGTACTCTGGTGAAACTAGAGCCCACTTCTTCATCACAATCCGAAAAGTATTTCTTGATGATTCGTGAAACTGATGCTGGTTCTGAAAATGTGTCACTGTGGGACTCTGCAACAACATTGCTGTCCCGCTTTTTAGTCTGACATACTCCATCTCGAGTAGTCAACTGACAGAGCCTTTCCTCTTCGACAAGAGAACTTTGCACCTTTCCTTTTGATGGACATCTAGTTTCACGCTTTCTCTTCACATTCCTCCTCTTTCGTTTCAGTAAAAAGATGAACTTCAGTAGGGGAGCTTTGAAGTATGGAAATCTTTGCATGTTAACTTTCTTACTTATACATTTTGATCTCTTCTCAAGTGTAGAGATCGTGGAACACCCCGCCTTGAACGAATCGGTAACTACATTGCATTTCAATGACTCTACATGATCAGGAGTGGTCCTCACAGTCACATCCATTCGAAGAAACAGATTGTCATTTGAACCCAAAAAGGCATGCTTGAGGAGTAAAGATTCAGACAGATGGTAATAGTGTGATTGCTGCTTCACCTAATATCATTACAATCAACTTCACTTAAATATTCAGATTCAACTAGACAATAAATATGGTAGATACCCACTTGTAAATTTAAATGTGTTAAGAATCAGAGGAATTATAGATAAACATATACCATTAGCGCATTGATCTTAATACGACCGAACTCAGGAAAACAATTGAGATGCATCTCCTCGAGCTCCCCTACAAGTAGTACAACATAACATTGATTAGTACGAAGATAACTAGCTAGTTGTTTTAGACATTCCTTGGGACTTATAACAGACTACAAGGTTCTCAGTCAACGTAACCACATACGACCAATAGTAATCAACAGTATGACAATTTATAGAGCTGATATAAACAAGATAATCGAGAGGATAAATCTAACATATTTCTGTTCGATCTTACAAATGTGAGTCACACTCAGGTATGTGATTTCATGAATAACGGAATCTGTTCAAAATCTGTCGTTATAGAATTAAATATGTCCTAAATATGAAGCAGGATGATAAAAACCGAAACTGGAATATTATTTCTTCAAGATGATATAACCTAGCCAGTGATTCGAGAAATGGGTTATCCAATGAATATGAAGCTTCCTAGCCTTGATCAAAAATAGTTAAACTATCCAATGTTCCACATAAGTATGCTGAAGCTGTTTCAGACTCCCCACCTCAATCTTTTAACGAAGAATTAGTCTCCTGTGAACCTGGTTTACGGTGTAAACCTGTGGTCCCTTTAATTTAAACCCTAGCAATACATAGAGTATAATAGGATTGGAAGATGGACCACATGGTTTACACAAGTGTTTGCCTTTCACGAATGATTCATCCAAAACAAAATTAACCTAGAGTATCCACATCCAACAAACCTTAATTGAAACATCAAAACAAATATGGATATCTTGGCATAGCATCATGGAATATTTCTAATTGAGCAAGTAATAATGATTGTTATGACATTTGAAAGCATTACTCCAACCACTAAAGTCTATTGATAGAAAATTCCCAAATCTTGGATTGAGTAATCCTACCCTAGCAGATGTATTAATGCAGGTACTTAAGACAACATAAGAAAATGAGACAATGATCATTATTCCAACCAAAGACAAATCACAAACACTTGAGTGAGTGACAAATCAATCTCTCTTTCCACAACATAACCAGAGGTTCATGGTACAGTGAAAGGCCCAAGGGTGAAGGAAGGTGATGATAGATTCTCGAAATCAACAGAGAATAGATGCCATAAAGGAGTGATTTTTAATAGGAAAGCCCAGAAAGGAGACGAAGAAATAGTTTAAATTGGATCAACTGTGAAGAGAATAAAGCAAGAAAAGGAAAAGGGAAGATACTTTTAAAGTGATTGGTGGTGATGTTGGGAGAAAGAGGAGCAGCAAGACGAGTGCCCAAGTTTGTCTCGATGAAAATCGGTAAGGGAACATCATCGGACCAACCCATTCACAATCACTCATCTCATGGATTCTCCTTTTCTTGCAACCTTCAATGAACATACAAATTCAGATTCTGAATTTGTTCTTTTTCAATGAGAACTACCCATTCACACGCACGGACGAGTGTCTGTGTGAGGCAAATTAAATTAGTGGGTGTTTCATCCGTCGTTCCACTTGCATAAAAAAATGGACGACACCTCAATACTTTCAAAATTTCACCATCTATTATTATTTGGAACACTGAATGGAAGACTATGAACTCCAATTAATTAGCTTATATTGTTTAGTACTCCTTCCGTGACTCCGTAGAAGGTCATCGGTTAATTTTTTTTGCACTCGGATGCACCTACTTTCAAAAACATACACAAAAATAAGTAAAAATATATACAATTATGAACAAAAATATATACAATTTAATAGTTAGTTTTTTTAATGAAAAATTGAATGTAAAAAATATACAATTATTAAAAAACATGTATACACTATTGAATAAAAAGTTATACACATATGGATGCTAATTTTTTTAATAAAAAAGTTAGTGTGAAAAAGCATATAATTATTAAGAAACATGTATACAAAATAGAATAACATATATACAAAATAGAATAAAAAGTTATACACATATGGGTGCACCCGGGTGCACCTAATATCAATTCAAGGTCATCTATTATTTTTTAGACGTGGATTAAGGAGTATTATTATTTTTTGTGTAGTTGGTAATTGTATTATCAGTAAATGGTGGGCTATATGTTGGATCATTTTACTAAAAAAATTGAGGACATTTGAGTAGGACCTAATATAGTAAAATTGAGACCTGTCGGTGGGACGCCAGGAGTATAAAATTTATATGAGATCATTCTGCAAATTAGTACTCCACTACTTATTCACTTTTGGTAATTATTTTAAAGATAACAATTTTTTTTTATATTATAGATAAATTACTTGAACGAAAATTTTACCATCCAATCAACAATAAAGTATCAATTTTACTATAGTTATCATTCCTCTAATACAAGTATAAGTCATAATTACCTCAAGGCATAACTAAAATGACAGGGAGGGATGTGAAAAGATCTTCCAACTGAGCTGGTGGATGCAGGGTGAGTGTCCGAATGAGCCCCTTTATAAACCACTTGAAGCTTATCTGCAATTTACCTCCACCACCAATCCTCAGGACAAAGGATGGAAATGTGGAAAGACATTCCAACTGAGCTAATAGCTGTAAGCTGAGAGTTCGAATAAACCTTCTTTATAGACCACTTGAATTGCATTTTACGATTTATCTCATCCATCAATCTCTAGGATAGAGGCGATGATGGCCTTTAATAGTGGATGTTAAGTCTAAGTTATAACTCTAGCAACTATTTTAAAGAATAACTTAAGGCATTTATAAATAGAGTAACACTCAGTTACTCCCTCCGTACTACAGAAGTTGTGATATTTTTCTTTTTGAGTTGTCCTATAGAAATTGTTACATTCCTTTTAAAGTATACGGGACGCACATAAAAAATATTAACATATTCACATTGGCCCATACACACTCCACACACACCACTATTACATCTACCCACTACACGTTAAATATTATTTCTCTCACTTCACTTCACTTTACATTAAAATATTATACTCCTTAATCTCCGTGCCCAAAAAAAATGTCACAAGTTTAATGGGACGGAGGGAGTATTTTATAAAGTATTTTTCGAAAGAACAATTCACAGCGAAAAAAATACTCCCTCCGCCCCATAGGAGTTGACACACTTTCCTTTTTGGTTTGTCTCACTAAAGTTGACACATTTCCTTTTTAATACATGAGTCCCACACAAAAACAATTAATCTATTCTGATGGGACCTACATATCACCTCTAATACAACTACTCACTACACATTAAATATTATTTCTCTCATTTCACTTTACTTCACTTTACATTAAATTATTATACCCCTTAATCTCCGTGCCAAAAAAAAATATATCAACTTCTCTGGGACGGAGGGAGTAAATAAGTATATTACTTGGCCGGAGGTAGTATAATTAGAGCTGTTATGGGAAACGAGCAGCTCGTCGGCTCGGCTCAACTCGTTTTCTATTTGAGCTCGAGTTCGTTTATATACTCGTTTAGTTAACGAGCCGAGCTCGGCTCGGCTCGTTAAGGCTCGAAAATAATAATTAATAATATTAATATTATTAATTATTATTATATATTTATAATAATATATAATAAAATAAATATTTTAAATATAATAAAAAATATATAATATATTAATTAATATTGAGATTGACTAGACTGGGCTCGGCTCGGCTCGGCTCGAAAACTCAACATTTTTGAGTATTTTTCGAGACCAACTCGTAAATAAGCTCGTTACCATAACGTACTGAGCTCAAGCTCGGCTCGATAAGTACTCGAACCGAGCTCGAGTATGGGGTACTCGAGCTTGCTCGGTTCGTTTAACACCCCTATCCGACTCTGTATAATCTCTAGTTTCCATCAATCTATTATGATTATTTTTTTTATTAAAAATATTACTCATATTACATGAGACTATAAGTCATTCACGCCTTATTTCATTTCGTATTTAGATTAAAAAATGTACAGCTTGGGAGGGAAAGGATATTTATTTTTAAAATTTAATCTTAATTTTTGAAATATATTGGAGTAATTTTTAACCCAGAAAGATAACAGATACAGATTGCTCCAAGTGCAGCACATGGTTAACACCTTCAAAAGCAAGAACACAAGTAGGAAATTGATAACATTTTTACATTTTCTTTAAAAAATAAAATCCTATCCATTGGTTTCCAGATCAAAAATGGAGGCAGGGCCTCATCTTTCCCGCGTTTCCACTCCCATCTCCTCCTTCTATGATTTTAACAAGCTTCCAATTTCAACACTTCCACCTAATCCCACTCCGCATTGCTTCGCCTCTTCTATTTCTGCGCCTCTTCTAAACCACACCAAACACAGGGCTTCACCCCCAAACTCGGCGAAAACTCCATTCACTAGAACTAAAACAGGTTTTTTCCCCTTGTGGGTCTTGCGAGAAATTGTGTTTTTGAATTCAAAATTGACTTCTAGTTTTAATACTTTTGTCACAGATAGAGATAGAGCTGATGTGATTTTGTTGGGATTCAGGTCAATTTAATGGTGCAAGTGAGCTGAATTTGGAAGTGTCACCTCATAGAGCTGGTATGCTTCTACATTCTTTAAGCCATCTTTGCTTTGTTTCTTCTGGGCTTTAGTGAATGTTTCTCTGGATATACGTATTCGGATGGAAATGCTATAGCCTTTTTGCTTAATTAATCGGATTTCACTAGTTATGCTGCATAAGGGTCAATCATATATGAGCAGGTGAGTTTAGGGATCTTTCTTAGTGCTTCATTTAATAGAGTATGGTTTAGGTGTATATGGACCTCCAGGCAATAACACATAGTATTATGCATTGTCTGGTTATGTTTAATCTGACAACCATGTATCATTATAGATTTTGAACGCCTTCTAGACACATTCTTACACAGCCAATTCGGATTCATTTGAAAACTAGGATCAAATGGCGTAAATTTCTTATATTTTCTTGGTTTACTTCCATAATAGTCTCTTCTGTGAGATTGATGCGCATTCAGTTGGGTGGTGCATTCGCGGACCTGTTGAATGAGCAAGGCAAGGGCTCAGGGAATAATGAAATGGGATATGTTGAGAGAACTCTTGGTTTTCGTACTCGTGATTTGGATGATAGAGATCTTCGTCTGGTTGTACTCTCACTTATCTCTTGCACTTGTTGTTCATATCCAATCAGCAATTATTGACAATTTTAAATGTAAGATATGTAGGTAACTGAAATTGTGGGGGGTACCACCCGTTGGAAAAGATATCTTGATCATTTGATACTTTCGCTGTGTCATGATGAAAAAACCTTCAGAAGCATGGAACCCCTTTTATTACAGGTAGATAGGTAGTTGTTTGTTATTCTTGGTTGATCTGGCAAGGACTGGTGCATTTAAACATTGTGCTGCACACTCTTTTCAGATTCTTCGAATTGGTTTTTATGAGATCCTCAAACTTGAAATGCCGCCATATGCAGTTGTTGATGAGGTATAATGGTCCATCTAGAATTTTTTTGTTCTTTCAGTTTGATCTCACTGATAACTGTGAAACTATTCACCTGGAAAATCATACCAATTAAAATTGGAAATGAAAGTTCTTTTGAGACAGATAATTGATCCACCTGGCCTTTATTGTAGAATTATTTATCTATGATCTTGTAGTACTATATGCTAATTTCTGTGTGCTGCTATCATATTGTAAACTGATGTTATAGACATTAATTTAACATTTTCAAAGTTCCGTTTTTTCACAGTTTACTGCATGTTCCCACAATTCTTATTTTCTTTAAGATGATAAAAAAAATCATTATATACCTACTATTTATGATTAGTCCTCTAATAGGTATCACATTCAAAAGCTTTTAATAAATTCACATGATATCTAGAGTTTAGGTTAGATGTTTTGAATTGTTTTCACTTCCTTATCTTTTTATTATTTATATTGGTATGTATGGCAGAATGTAAAGCTTGCAAAAGCTGCACTAAGACCTGGTGCTGGTAATATGGTTAATGCACTTTTGAGGAAGCTAGTGTTGCTTAAGGTCAGTATTCTTCTATTTAAACATGCTTCTGCAACTTGTAGCTATAATTTTCTAGTGATTTTCCTGTCTTTTGTGTCTACAGGAAAGCAACTCGCTTCCTGCACCAAAGGTGGATGGAGACGACAGGCAGCAAGCACGTGCTCTCGCCACTATTCATTCTCATCCTGTTGTGAGTTTCTTTTTCGCCATATAGTTTCAAAAAACCGTACAGAACTGGGACGTCCCAAAATTTTGTTTCCTTCAGTGGAAAATTATGATTGTAAACAAATACCTATACAGCTGTACTAGTTGAGGAAATTTTTCTGGATTCCTTCTGATTTCCTTTGCTAAAATAGAGTTTTTAAATACATTGCGGGTGGCATCCTGTTTGAGTTAGAAACATTGTGCACATACGAGTCCCTGTAACTAGCTAGGGATATTGAATGCAAACGTTGGAGGAACATATCAATTACTCCATATGCTATCACGTAGATGCTTTGTAGATTGACAGGTTGCATTTGGATTGGAAAATTTTAGTTGAAATCTGTAGTAGTAAGATCAAGTTTGGAATTATGTAGATTTAAAATCCAAAGCTCTTATTTTTACTAATTCTGCATTTCAGATCCGTATATTTTGAATCCCTCACTCCAAACATATTAACATAACCCAACTTACCTCTATTATTCTCTCATTTCTTGTAATCTCACTTGGATCTTATGTCCATTTACTTGTTCTTTAGTGGATGGTGAGACGGTGGACTAAATATCTTGGCCTTGAAGAGGCTATCCAGTTAATGATATGGAATAATACTGATCCTTGTTTCGGCATCAGGTTTCCTCCAGCTCCTCCCCCTTGAAATCTTATTGTTTCAAGGACAGACGTGTGCTTTTGCTCACCATATCTTATAATAACAATTTCAGAGCAAACACGAGCAAAGGATTCACAAGGGCAGATCTGGTTAAAGTACTTGACAAGTTACAGGTGCAACTTAATCAGTTGAGGATGCTCGCTGAAATATTTTACGTCTTACTTTGAGGGACTAAAAGTTTTGAAACTCTTAATCCTTGAGATTCTTGCGTAAAGATTTTTTTTTCTTTCTGAGGAACTCCATGGCAATGCAGTATTCACGTATTGTTTTTCTCCTCATCAACTTAGGTTCAACATGAACTTTCTCCGCACTTGGATGATTTTGTTCGGATACGAACGGGGATGCAGGTACTAGAACAACTCTAAAATCTTTGTGACATATTCAATTTTAATATTTGTTTTGTCTTTGCAAATGAATTTTTGCAAATATAAACACCATTTTTACGTAGTGATGTTATGAACAGTAATCCTCATTTATTCATTTAACTGTGTGCATTGTTAATCATGTCAGCTAAATTTAGTGCGTTCTTTGTATCTGCAACTAATTTCTTTCTGTTATTGATTGACTACTAAGTAGTGAGATGTTACAAAATTATCAGAATTATGTTGGAAGATATAATTCGTAGTTATCTGAAAAACCAAAGTGTGTCATACTTGTTTTTGTTTGGCTTGTAATCTGTGGTTAAGTATCTTTCTGAACCCCAATTAGTCAACATTTACTTCTCCCAGGTTGTAATTCAAGCTGGATTACTTAAAAAGGGTTTGTGTTCAGTCCAGGATGAGAGTGCAGGTAACCTCCATATAACATAACTGTTTTTCTGAGGAAAAACACAGTCCTTCTCCTTGGCAATATCCCCCTTCCTCTGTTGGCTGCGTGGCATAAAATCATTTGATGTTCGTATATATAAATCTGAGCACGCTGCTCTTATTATTCTTGCGATGAGAACTTTGGTGCAGGGTTGGTGGTTATGGTTTTAGATCCAAATCCTGGGGAGAGAATAATAGACTGTTGTGCAGCTCCCGGAGGAAAGACTCTTTTCATGGCTTCACGTCTGAATGACCAAGGTTTGCAGAATATTGCTACTGATTCGTCTATTGAAATCTGTTAAGAGTATATAATTCAAGGATAAGAATATTAGTATGAAAGCTATATGCAGATTATTAAAGACATGATGACTGCCTATCTGTAACTTGCTGAATGACAACCTTCCTTTGGAGTTCCTCTGCAGATTTAGATATTAAATTGTCATCCCATGTTATGATATGACTTCATTTGTGCTGTAAAGATTATATAATATCAATAGTGATGCTGTGTGACATTTTGAAACCCATCATTTATCAGGTAACATATGTGCCATTGATGTAAACAAGGGCAGATTGAGAATTCTTGAAGAGACAGCCAAGTTGCATGGTGTCCATCATGTTATCACTACTATTCATGCTGATCTTCGTGCACTTGTAAGAAGTTCTTTGCATAATTTAAAATTATTCTCTCAGAAAGAAAATTAATTAAGTATTGCTGTGTTTAATTCTTCCAGGAAAATGATAATATGAAGGCTGATAAAGTTTTGTTGGACGCTCCTTGTTCCGGATTGGGTGTTCTGTCTAAGGTATGCAATCGAATAAAGAAGAGATTTTATTTGAAAAACATGTTTGGATGATTCATTTAATTTGGCCTTCATACTTCGTTTAATTCAGAGAGCAGATTTGCGATGGAACCGGAGTCTGGAAGATTTGGAAGAACTCAAAAGCTTGCAAAATGCACTTCTTGATTCAGCTTCCATGTGAGCAGTTTCAAGCTGATTGAAACAAACTTACGCGCGCACACACAAATATATTGACAGTAGTGTTGTTGTCATAGTTTAGTCTTTGCAGTACATTATATTAAATTGTTTGCATCTACAGCTTGGTAAAGCCTGGTGGTGTACTGATATACAGCACATGTTCGATCGATTCAGAGGAGAACGAAGAAAGAATATCTGCTTTTCTTCTCAGACATCCTGTAAGTAGTGTACTGCAGCAGTTCTTAGCTCACCCCTGTGCCTCTTCCAAGCAGATTCATCTGAGATGATGTTCTGCAAATCGGATTTGGGATGATGTATCAGTATTTGTATGCTTGTGTTTGTAGGAATTCAGTGTGGATCCAGTTGACAAATACGTGCCTTCTGATTTTGTCACCGGGGAAGGTTTCTACAGCTCAAACCCTGTCAAACACTCACTTGACGGGGCCTTCGCTGCTCGTCTTCTGCGTTCGCGGTGAATCATTGGAATCTTGAAGAAACCATGCTTGCTAAGCTTAGCTTCAACCTCAATGGAAAGGAAGTGTATACATAATAGTATGTGTTTTTTTCAGTTAGGCTTTAATTTGGTTTTTACTCAGCATTCTCTTCTATATTATTCACTAGTGTAGTGTCACACACGCCGATAAACTCGATGTTAGTAATTTTTTAAGAAATAAATATATTATGTTTTAAATTAGTATTTTCTAATTAGACTGTGCAGTTTAAGTATATTTTTAAGTGCAACACTATTTTCACACGAAATATTATCAAAGACACCCGATAAACTTAAAAAGCTATTAAGTGAAAATACATTTCTAATTCTAGGCTTCATATCATAAGGCAAAACTTGTGTGAGATCTTACGATGAAAAGTGATTAAAAGGGATACTCAATTAATGAAAAGTGATAATACTGTTCCATTAATAATTTATAATATAAATAAAAAGTGATTACACATTATAGCGAAAATGATAATTAATTTATAAAGTGTAAAATGATCCCACGTGAGACGATTTCTTTCAAAACTTAACCATATCCTAAATGACTAAGAACACCCAAACCCATCCACCTAATTTACTAACTACACCAACACACTATTAACACTACAAACACACACCATACAAAAAAAATAAATAAAAAAATGCAGAGGTTTGAAAACCCGATGCGGCAAAGCAAGGCACGCAGATGAAGAATTCGAAAAATGAGAAGTTCAGTGGATTGATCAAGTATGATAAGAATCAATATAGATCTGTATAGTTTCCAAGCAAATATGTTGTTTGGTTCTTTAAAAAAATGATGTTTTTTAAAATTAATTTTATTATAATTTTTCTTTCATTTTTAATTTAAATTTATTTCTTATTAATTTCAATGTTATTTTCTTTTTATTTTATTTCTTTTGATTATATTAGCCCTAAAAAAAGTCGGTACTGTGCTTTTCAGCCCACTTAAAACTAGCACTTTCTGGCCTGGACTGATTGAACCGCCTGCTAATAGGATTAGCCCTAAGGTCAATAGGGCTGGCCATAGGATTTAACCTTTTTTCCTTTTTTTTTAATTTTTTTTATTTAAATCCTGTTGTTCCCTACTATCTTTCTATCTCACTCCTCTCACTCATTTTCATTTCCCCTATTTCTTTCTCTCTTCACTTTTTTCCTCTCATCTAGGGTGGACGGTACGGTATACCGAAAATATTGAGCCATACCGTATACTGTACCGAAATTATCGGTATTAGAAAAATACATATCGATACCATACCGAAAAATTCGGTATACCGAAATTTCGATATATTAATTATTGTTACCGTGTTTTATCGAAATACCGAAATATATGTTAATATCAGAAATACCAATATATACCAATCTATTTCGAAAATATTAATAAATAATAATTTTAAAAAATTATACTCCCTCCGTCCCGGGTATTTTTACCCGTTTGTACGGGCACGGAGATTAAGACGTTTTATTTTTTTAATATATAATGTAAGAGAAAGTAGGGATAAATTAGTAATTTGAAAAGAAAAAGTGAATAAAGTTGTTGGGAATGATGAATAAAGTGTAAAAAAGTAATTAAAGTTGTTGGGATTGTAAATAAAATATTATGTATTTTTTCCAAAAATGGAATGGGTAAAAATACGTGGGACACCCCAAAATGGAAAGTGGGTAAAAATACGTGGGACGGAGGGAGTATTAAAATTTTAATATTAAATATAAATTATTATATTAACAATTTAATATTAAATATAAATTATAGGTGAATTAGTTCATGTATATTATAAATAATTTATTTTTCTGTATACTAAAATTTTAATATAGTAGTAAATTATAATGAATGTATATATAAAGTTTATATCAGTAATTATACATACTATAATTTACATTTTAATATATACTAATAAAGTTAGTATTTGTGTGATTATATTATTTATTTATATTTCTAGAAAATTATGTGGGTATAAATTAATTAATTCTATTAAGTAAGATGTTACTATAGTTACGTGTAGTATATATATATATATACTAGCGTTTTAACCCGTACGATGCACAAGGAGATGTTATAACAAAAATAATGTATTTATTTATAATTTATAAAAAGTTTAAAAGAATGTGCTTTGGTTATTGAGAATTATTTTAAAGTTATTTAATTGTATTTAAGGTAAGATATTGTGAGTGGAATCTCATATATTATTTTTGGTTTAATTTTTAATCTTTTAATACTAATATGATGAATCCCTTATTAATATAATATATAATAGCATGCATAAGAAAAATTTTTAGGTTTACAATAATAAAATTTGAAATTGAATTTTTTTATATTATGAAAAATGAAAGTGAAGACCTTAAAAAAGGATTTGTTAGTCAATTCAAAGTCGAAGCTTTAATGTAACATTGACATAATTTTTTATAAAAATCAATAGGTTAAATATAAATATTTACAAATAATATAATTAACACATAATATAATTTTGTGCTTATCAAAGAAATTAAATCAACAAAGCTTTAAAAACTTAACTAATTAAACTTCTATAAAAATAAATAATAAATTTTAAAAAAGTATAACAACTCCCATTGAAAGATATATGAGTTGAGATAATTTTGATGTTTGTAATGCTATAAGAGCATTAACAATATTAAACACCTTAGTAATAAATTTAAAGCAGTATTAAACATTATGTAATTTCAGTACATAACTAATTAAGAAAAATTACACATGACCTGTCAAATGAAGGAATATATATATATATATATATATATATATATATATATATATATATATATATATATATATATATATATATATATATATATATATAGTGTTTAACCCGTGCATTGCACGGGAAGATGTTATGACATTAATAATATTATTTTATGCAAATTTAAAGAATTTAAAATGAATGATTATTTTTTATTGAGCATTTATTTATAAAGGATCGTGGATACCAAAAACGATTGTGGATACAAACCACTAATTTGATACTCGTTTAATTAATTAACTTTTTAGAATTGTATTGTATGAAACCCTTGATTACACGACAATGTAAATAAAGTTTCTATTAGGAGGTAGAAATGTGGAAGTTAAAAAAAACTTCAGATATAAATATTTAATGAAAAAATGACAAAGCAAACTTGTGCGTTAAAATGATGAACATAAAGTAAAATAATAATAATAATAATAATAGTGATATTCACAATTAACATAGTCTATCCATTAAATACGTCAATCATGATAAGAGAATATTTGTATAGTATTATATTTGATACAAATTCAGTACAAATAATTAATATTTTTATTTTTGGAGCAAAGTTTGTCTAATTTAAAAGTTATTGGACCAAATATGTAAAGTAATATAATGTTGATCATCTTGATGAATAGATTCATTGTAAGATTGGATATTATATTCCATTTCTTTAATTTAAATCTAATTATATTTTATTCATACGAAGTTGAGTTTTCTAAACAGTCATTCATTTTATTTTGTAGCACCATAACTTTAAAGTTTTTCAGTCTTTTGTATTTGCAAAAACTATGACATTCCTATATATATTTATTTCAAGTACTATATGTTTAGAAATATTATATTACATGCAAAGAGAATGAAAAATTAAAATTGTAAACGAAGGCTTTAATTCAATAAAAATATACTCCCTCCATCCCACATTTATGTTCACACTTTCTGTTTTCGTATGTCCCTCACTTATCTTCACCATCCAAAAAAGAAAACTTTATATTAACCAACAAACTCAAAAATTAACCCAATTAGATAACACATCTTTGAATCAAACCAAAAAAAAACACAACTAATATTTTACAATAATAGTCTATAACACCACATGACATATTATATAACAGTAGTGGAACATTGTTCTCATTGAATAGATATATAAACGTTCAATATTTAATACGAAAGCTGCCTTAAAAAATTCTTTGATAGTTGAGAAACCACATTTCATACCTACTTTTCGCAAAGCATATAATGCTCAAATTTATTCAAACATATGTAGTTCCACTCCTATGTTACCTTGCTAATGTACTCACTACTCAGCTTAATTAAGAAAAAAAAGAATTAAAAAAAAAAAGCAATTCCACAAATAAATATATAATATACAAAAAGAAACTCCAGATATTGAGCAGCGGTGTAGGATCAGATCCCAAAGATAGTAAGCTTTTCTTTCTTAGGAAGGAAAGTCTTTTGCAAAGATTCTATATCAATTTCTATATGAAACAGAGATAGTTACTGATGAGTGATATTTTCACCTAAATTTTAGTATCTTTTTATGTGAGTTTTCGTATATTTTTATCCGTATTTGTGTTCTATTTGGTTGTGTTTTGTATTTTTATTTGATGCTAGATATGATAAGGAAGACATAGAAAAAAGCGGATCTCAATTCGGAGTTGAAACGAGGAAGAACGAGCCAGAACAGTGAAGCAGACAGCACAACACGGCCAGCCGAGCCCGGAAACACGACCCGTGTCCAGTGCAGAAACACGGGCCGTGTACCAAACACGGGCCTGTAACGAAAGCCGTGCGCAGACACCAGATTACACAACACGGCCACCCCTGTGGCCGTGTGCAGAGCACGAGCCGTGTAGGTGTAAATTCTGTCAAAAAATCAGAATCCTTCTAGAAGCTTCCCAAGGGGTATAAATACCCCTTTATTTAATATTTTACAGGGAGATCCGAATTCCAGCCCTGCACACACACCTCACACACCATTTTCTTCATTTTACACATTTTCTTCATCCATTCATCATCTATCATCATCCTTTCATAAATCCACCATCATTTCATCTTCAAATCAAGTGAGGAAGCAAAGAAAAGAAGGATTTCACTCAAGGAAGGAAGGAGATTCATTTGGATTCAATCCAAGGGAGTTTTCATCTTGATTTAGTGTTAAACCTTTTAGTTTACAATGATTTGTAAGATTCCTAATGTCTATGTTATGGATCTTGTAATGATTGTAGGCTAATCTCCTTTGTGAGATTAGCAACATGATAGGAGTTGAATAATTTGTGATATTCATGTACTTAAATTCATGTGTGGATTTGGTAATTGATTTTCTATCATTGATGTTTAATATCTTGAGGTTGATGATGTTTTGTGTGTTTAATTATTTTAAGCATGTGATTAGATTGAGAAGTCAATTGCATATTTAGGATAGTTAAGTGAATCATTTCATCAAACACTTCATGTGCATTATAGATTATGAAGAGATTGAGAAGTCCTTGATAGTTTAGAACCCTTTGATAGAACATATCATTTATTAGATTGAGAATTCAATAGATTATGTGAATGGAATCTTAATTGAATCTAGTACCTAGTTGGAATGATTTAATTGAGAACTAACCATGGAACCTTTATAAGATCATATCCTACCCATTCCGAGAGGAAGCTTAGGTGACATTAGTGTTAGCTCTTAGTCAAGCCTTAAACCATGTGAGTTTGAATGCATGAATATATAAAGTACAACTCCTTGATTGTTGTTAATCTCACCCTTGCTTAATTTGGAAAACCACTCATCTAATCATTTAATCTTGTTTGCATTGATTAATTTAATTTCTTGTTTGATCACCCCTCCATTTATATCCGTCTCTATAAAATTACAATGAACATGAGTTCGCTTGAGCTCTAGTGCCGTCCTCCCTGAGGTTCGATAATTTTTAGTTGGTCATATCACTAAACTATGACTAATCAAATGGCGCCGTTGCCGGGGAGGTAACGGTTGCTAGTAGCTTAACGATGGATCGTTTAGAGTAATCTTAATAGAGACATTTTTTTTTTATTAATTATTTGTCTTTGCTTTGAAAATCTTGTTCTAACTTCTTTTATTTTGAAGGTGTATGCAAACAAGGTCAAAAGGGGAACAAGTTGAACCTATTGATTTAGAAATTGAACACACTTTTCGAAGAAGAAGAAAGGAGAACAATACCAAAAAGAGTGATCTAATGGAAAACAATCAAGATGAACGTGGAAACGTTAGGAATGATGGAGGCGGAATGCAAAATATGCAAGATCAAGCCAATGCCAATCTTCCTCAACAAACTTATCAACAATTTGGAGAGCTTAATAATCAAGCTTTGATTTAACAAATGGTGCAACAAGCTATGATTCAACAAGGCTTCAACAAGCGTATGCTCCTCCACAACAAGCATTTGTACCACCACCTCCGGTGCAACATGGAATTCACAATGATCAAAGGGTGATCCAGGATTTCTTCATGCCGAGGACAATGCCACAAATGATGAGACCACCAATTCATGCCAACAACTTTGAATTTAAAATGGGCTTGATTTCATTGGTGAGAGAGCAACAATTTAGTGGAACTCCGAATGAGATCCTAATGCTCATCTAGCTCAATTCATTGAGATTACTAACACCGTAAAGATGAATGGGGTGAGCGAGGATTGCATCAAAATGAGGTTATTTCCATTTTTGTTGAGGGATAGAGCTCGAACATGGCTCTCCACTCTTACTCCCGGTACGTGCAACACATGGGACAAGCTAGCACAAATATTATTGAACAAATATTTTCCACCTTCTAAAACGCTTCAAATGAAAAGTTTGATTACTCAATTCAAGCTATTGCCTCAAGAAAGCTTTTACGAAGCGTGGGAAAGATTTAAGAAAATGCTACGCAAGTATCCTCAACATGGATTCCCGGAGAATCAACAAATGGGGTTTTTCTACCAAGGTTTGGTAAATAGTCAAAGAGTGCTTGTTGATGCTTCGGCGGGTGGATCCGTACTTGGAGTGACTCCGGAAAGGGCTATAAGGATTTTTGATGAAATTGCTACAAATGTCTACCAATGGCCATCAGAGAGGGTTAGTGAATGCTACGGATTTGAGAGCTATGATCAAGGGCAACACTCGAGTGTGAAGAGTGTGAATGTTGAGCCACAAACGCCAAGTATGGAAATGATAGTAGCGGAGGTAATGAAGCAAATGAGTTTGAAACAAGGAGTGACTAATCAAGGAGTTAATATGGTTGATGGCCAAATGGATCAAAGTGTGCTTCCTCCAAATGGTGTTAGTGGGGAACAATGGGCTATGACAATACCACGTGTGGAGGATGTGCAATACATGCAAGGAAGAAACTACCAAGGGAATTACCAAAATAATTTCCAAGGTAGTTTCAACCAAAGTCAAGGAAACTATCCACCAAGGCAAGGAGGTTTCAATGGTCAAATAGTGGAAGCTCATACCCACAACAACAACAAAGGCATGGTAACTTTTCCTACTCTAATTCGAGCAATGCGGTTGCGTATCCTCTGGGATATCAACCGGGGGCTAAGGCACCGAACAATGAGGGAAGAGCATCAACCGATGAGCTACTTGAACAATTGATTGCATCAAACAAAGCTAGAGAAGTATTGGAAAAAGCTAGAGATGAAGCTAATGAAAGAAGATTCAAAGCTATTGAGGAAAATAGTGATAGAAGATGCAAAACTTTGGAGTACAATGTTGGACAAATGGCAAGTTCATTGAGTGCTAAACAAAAAGGAAAGTTTTCGGCCACAACCGAAGTTAATCCAAAGGCTCAATGTTTGTTGGTTGATATGAAAGAGGAACGAAAGGTTGAAGAAGGGTTGGTGGAAAGCAAGGTTATTGGAGAAATGGAAGAAGTATGTAAGAAAGAAGAGAAGGGGCCTAAATGGATACCCAAGTGGAAGAGAGTGCAAGAGGAAAAGAAAGTAGAGGAGAAGGTCAAAGAAGAAGAGTACAAACGTGACTATTGGGGTATCCCGATCACTCCATTCCCTATTCCCTATCCACAAATGTTTGTAAAGGAGGAGAAGAAGAAGGAATTTGAGGAGTATGTCATGTCGCTCAAGAAGAAGTATGAAGAGAAAAAGAAAGAGGAGCAACCCGAAATGAGTAAGTCGATGCAAAAAGGGGGACCTACGAAGGTTGGTGATCCGGGGAAGTTCATAATTCCTTGTGATTTTGAAGAAAAAAGAACCCTTGATGCATTGTGTGACTTGGGGGCAAGTGTCAACATGATGTCTCATGCCACGTTTAAAGACCTTGAAATTGGAGAGCTAAAGCCTACGACTATCCGTCTTGAAGTGGTAAATGGTGAAGTTGTGAAGCCACTTGGGATTGTTGAAGACGTGGAGGTGAAAGTGAAGGGGCTAGCTTTCCCGGTTGATTTCATGGTGTTGGAAGTAAAGGCGGACCCTCGAGTTCCACTCATTTTGGGAAGACCATTTCTAGCCACCGGAAGAGCAAAGATTGATGTTGGGAGAGAAGAGCTTTCTTTGAGCTCAAATGGAGAGAATGTCACATTATTGTGCAAGAAAGATAAAGGGATCAAGCCTCATCATACAAGGCCTCCGGATGATTTTGATGATCATGATTATCTTCTCTTTGACAATTTAAATTCATTTCTTCATGATTATATGAAATTTTCAAATGCTAACTTATCTTCTTATGATGTTAATAGGATGAAAGAATCGGAGCTTGATTGAAAAATCGATAAAGGAGAAAAAGAAAGTCCACTAGAATCACTCCTTGATGAAGATTTGATGCTTGTAAGCAAGAATGGAGAAGTTGAATTAGTGGACAAAAAGAGGGCTAAGCTATTGTTCAAAGTGAGGATGCGAGGAGAAAGTGGGATGGACCATCCTTTGGTTCGATGAGCATGAAAATTTCGTCCGGCTTGAAGACGTTAAACTTAGCGCTAAATGGGAGGCAACCCATTCTTTTTATATTTTGATGCTTTTTGTTGATTTTGGTCATGTAGGTGGATTGAGCTCGTGAGAAGAAAGCGTATTGAAGAAAAGAGAAGTGTTTCATGGCTTCTCCACAAGAAGACCATCAATGGAAACTACAAGAGTAAGTCTCACCACTTTTTGCAAACTTAAGTCTCAACTTGTTTCGATTTAAGTTTGGGGGGAGAGTGTGTGGTGTGACTCCACCCCCAACATCGTCGTTGCCGTACCTGAGGCATCAATGCCTGAATAAAAAAAGACGAATTCGCTAAACAAATATCAGAGATTTTCTCAGGTTTTTTTTAAGATGCAATCAATAATATCATAGAAATACACAAAATCAACCTTCACCAATTCGAAAATCTGAAACAGATATACCAAACTGTGGCGATTAGGGCTTTCATAAATTCGAAAGGATACAACTGAAGATTTTCTCAAGATGCAATAGAGATTCAGTAAAGAAACTTACAAAAGGTAATCGACGATTAGAGCTTTCACAAAATGAATCATCAATTTCTCATATTTCTCCAGAGAATGAAGAGAAGAATGAAGAGAAGAGTGAAGGTTGAGAGAAACGTAAGGTGAAGGTGAGAGAAGAGTGAAAAACGAGGGAAAAGTAATGTATAGGGTTTTAGTCAAATTGAAATAGATCAATGGTGGAGATAAGTGCACATAAGTGAATCTTAATTAATCAAAAGTGGTGAAATCAGTTTTGGGGAGAAAATTAGTGTAAAAATAGGTGGTAAATTTTGGTGCTAATATATATATATATTGGTAATTAAATTAACTATTTATATTAGTTTAATTTTAGGTATGTATACCGGTATATACCGAAATTCTGATTTTTTGAAAATCTTATACCGATACCGAACCAAAAAATTCGGTACGGTATGATACCGTAACAAAATTTTTGGTATATTGAAATTTTTGGTAATTTCGTTAAATTTCGATACGGTAAATGCAGTATACCGATATTTCGGTATTTTTATCCACCCCTACTCTCACCCTATATAAAAATATTTATTATAAATATATTAATGTTAATCATAACGAATTTCTTTCTATCTCATCTCTCTTACTTTATTCACAAATAATTACTCCCTTCATCTCACCCAAAATGTCTCTTTTTTCCATTTTGGGCATCCCACCTAAAGGTCCTCTTTCCTTTTTTTATACACATAGGTGACACACACCCACTAATACAATTAAAATATGGGGCCCACACTCCCACTAATACAACTACCCACTACATATTAAATAATAATACTCCTTAATCTATGTGCAAAAAGTAAAATGCACCCTTTGAACGGAATGGAGGGAGTATCACTTATAAATAAAATATAAATAAATTAATTTTAATTATCACAAATTTTATCCAGATAATACTTTCTAATAATTTTAGAAGAAGTCATTAATTTTCAAATTAGGACTCAGTTTAAGAGTTGCTAATCTCATCACTTGTTCTTCTTCTTTTTTTTCCATCACTCTTTATTTAATTACATTCGTTGCGTCATCAATTATTATTATTATTATTTAAAATATAAGATGAATATGTATAATCTCTAATTTATAATAATAATAATAACAATATTGGGTCAATAATTAGCAGATACAAAATACATATCAATAATACTATAATACATTGACTTAAAAAAATTACATCTAAATACAAAATTATATATTCTATTACCCAAACTACTCATATTAAACTAATGTGCAAAATCTATATATATGAAATATTATAATTATCCCTAAAATTTCTCTCTAAATTTATCATCAATTTTGACCTGATCAAAATTAAGAAACACACTCACCAAGGAAATTCTTACCAGATCAAAACATATGATCTTAGTATAACTAATTATGACGATCAATGATCAAAACTCAATAGTGTGAAATGCACATCGATATACATTTCTTGTTTTGTGGCTAAACAAATGGCAACTATTTCTGCTACATAATCTTATGCATAAAACATGAAATGCACGTAAATTTCAATATGTTATGGTTCTAAAATTTATAACCGTTTTTTGACTTTTTTTTTTAATAAAACTGCTCTGTATATCGACGTACATGTCAATTGTTATAGAAGAATAATTTGTCACGGCGATGTGTGGAATTTAATTTGAGAGTGGAGAAAAAAACGCGTCGTTTGCAAAGAATGAATGTGACAAAAATAAATGAAGTAAAATAGAGAATTTGCATGCACTGTTTTGAGTAAAAAAATGTGAAGGGAAAAAGGAGAAAAAACTACTCTATTTCCGACTCGCTTGGTCACTGACTTCATTGGCAAGTTAATTTCTTCTTTTTTTTTTACTGCTATAATGATTATTTATTTATATATAATTAAAAAAAATTCATGCGTTGAATTAATGAGTACCTCTTAGAATTGGCAAGTTAATAATTTCTTCTTTTTTTTACTGCTATTATGATTTTATTTATATATAATTAAAAAAAATTCATGCGTTGGAATTAATGAGTACCTCTTAGAAAAGTAATATGCACAATATATCCATATTTGGAAAATACTGATATTGATATTGGAGAGAAAATATTTTTCTCTAATATCGAGTAAATATTGATATTTGTTTGTCACAATTCAAAAATTTCTGAATGTCGAGATATATCGAGAATATATTAAAATATTGATAAAATATTCATAATTTTAAAGTAATTTTTAATAATTTTTATTTTACTTTTACGAACTAAATACTTTTTTTTTACATTAATTAGTTAAATTTGAAAAAATTAATTTAAAAAAGGGTAGGTCTTGCGTGAGACCGTCTCACGTGAGTCCATTTTACATTTTTTAAAATAGTTATTACTTTCGCTATAAAACATTATCACTTTTCATTTATATTATAAATTATTCATAAAATAACATGACAAATACTTGCTTGGACCCGTCTTATTTTTTAAAATGGGTGGAACCGGATTTTAAACTGTTAAATGGGTATTCATTAATGTAATACTACATGGGTACAGCTTTTCAATACGGGTCAAACCTCAATTAATTATTTCTGACTGTATTCTCCCCCTTTCTCTCCCCACTAAGACTATCCTCTTATTTATTTCTTACTATATTCTCCCCCTTTCTCTCCCCCACTAACACGTGACTATCCTCTTACCCTTTCTCTTTCCTCAATTAATGATTTTTGACTGTATTCTCTCCACTTTCTCTCCACACTCTTTCTTCAATTAATAATTCTCTCAACAATTAATGTGGAAAGATAATTAACTTTGTCTACTCACTAACACGTGACTTTCCTCTTGCTCTTTCCGCATTTAATAATTTTACAGTTTATCTCTCCACACATACATATATACATACATTATCTTTCCCTCTGACTATTCTCTCTCCTCCTTCCCTCCTCACGTTAATTATATGAGATTTCATCTTTTATGAGCTTTAGAACAAAATTTCAATATTCCCCTTTTCTCTTCACGTTAATTATCTGAGATTTCATCTTTTATAAGCTTTAGAACAAAATTTCAATATTCCAGAGAACATCGACCTCTGGTATGTGAAAACTAATATTTTAAATCATCATCCATGATAAAATATTTTTTTAAAAATATCTTAAATAATTAAGATATTTTTACAATTAGTTAGATAATTAATTAGATTACCCTTTAAAATCAATTAAATTATGTGTAATCCATACATTGTTAGATCATTTTATAAAAATTAATTAGGTTACTCTTTGAAATTAATTGGAATACTTTTTAAAATTAATTAGATCACTCTTTGAAATAAATTAAATTTGATACAATATATACGTTATTAGATTACTCTATAAAAATAATTAGATTACTCTAATAGATTAATTAGATCACTATTTGGAATTATTTAAACCACTCTTTATATATATATATATATTGTTAGGCCACTCTATAAAATAATTAAATTACTCTTTAAAATTAGTTAGATCACTCTTTAGAATTAATTAAATCACTATTTAAAATTAATTAAATTGATGCAATCTAAGTTGTTAGACTACCCTATAAAATTATTAGATTACTCTTTGCAATTAATTAGATTATTAAATTAGGTTGCTATTAAAAGAGAATAAGAAAAAAAATCAAATTGAAGATTGGATTTTTCTTTATTATCTAAAAGATAAAAACACAATAGCATATTATAGTATATTTAAGTAAACATGAGACCATTCAAATTAAAGTTTACAAACTTTTGTCTAAGAAAAATAAATGTCATTTCCATTAGTTTTGACTAATAATAACAACTCACCAAAAGGAAGGAAAAGCAGTTTCACCAACAACATTCAAATTACTGAATCTTTAATCAAACTGATACCAAGAAATCAAATTATGTTTGGTCAGAATTCAAGGATCAAATACAACAGAATATCACACGCTTCATGACGTTTTACAGAAAAATGTGTTATTTTCACATGGATAAAAGAGCGAATTTAAAATTTCAATTTAGCACATTTAATCCCAACACTAAACCAATCTTTACTACTATATGCGATTATCGTACTTATAAGCTGATGATAGAAATACAATCTTCATAGCCCATGACATTAAAAACGAAATTCTCAATGTTTCCATGGAAAAATTAATGAAACAATCAACTCCTTGCAAAATAACGTTAAAGTCAAACCTAACATAAAAATATGCCAAAGCTAAGTAGCCATTAAAATTTACTGTTTGTACTCCCTTGAATGGTGGTTGTCTTGAATAGAACAAACGCAAAGAAGGACGTAACGGTGGTTTTCAAGTCCACCATAAAGAAAACCCCAAGCGGATTCCGATGATTAATATCTGGCGAAGGGCGCAGTGTGAACTCCGACGACAACGGCAATGGTGGGGCTAATTGAGGTTGTTCTTAGAAGAAGGTGGGTTTGGGATTTATGGAAGAAGAAGAAGCAACGCACCTAGAAAGAGAAAAAGTTTTCAGCACAAATGTGAAAGTGAGATTTAGATCTACTTTACGTGTTTGGAAGAGAAAAGATCCGCGAGAATAAAAATTTGACTGAGGCTTGCGTGCACCCGGGCGCACGGAACACATTCCGTGCGCCTTTAGAAATTTTGTATTATGGGTAAGGGCACATTAATTTGGTCTAAAGGGTATACACTTTAATTACTAAAAGGTACACAATTTTGTTCTAAAGGGTATACACTTTTCATTAATATTTTTTTTTCTTTAGAAAATAAAGGGTACACATTTTTATACTAAAGGGTATACAATTTAACACAAAATTCTAAAGGCGCACGGAGTGTTGTTCGTGCGCCCAGATTTTTCTTTAGAAAATAAAGGGTACACATCTGTATACTAAAAGGTATACAATTTAGCACAAATTTCTAAAGGCGCACGGAAAGTGTTCCGTGCGCCCGGGTGCACAGGAGCTTTTGCGTAAAAATTTATCCATTTACCTTATAAAAGATCCGATCCCAAAATTAATTCTATACGATAGGTTCCACTGTAGTGGTTCTCAAATAACATTATCATTTTTTATTAATTTAGTATTAAATTATCACTTTCTGATCGTTTTACGTAAGCTCTTGCCGTAAGACGGTCTCACACAAGTCTTTGCATTTAAAAATAGAGACACTCGCGTGAAGGCAAGTGTTGATTTCTAATAGAGTGTCGTTAAATACATACTTTTTTTATTAAATATACACTCTGTTTTAATTTTTTAAATCTTAATTTTATTGTATACCCATCCCTAAAAATGTCAAAATTACCCTTTTTATTTTAAAATTATTCATTATCCCTTCGAAATCCCCTTTCTCTCACCATTAAAGAAAACTGTTGTAAAGCCCTAATTATCATTCTTCCCTATTCTTAAAATATTTCATTAAACCATGCACAGATGCACTCATTTACCATTATCCTCAATGAACCCCTCAAATATTAAAATTACTATTTAATTTAATGTTTCTTCATTTAGTTAATTGTTCATGAGTAATCAAAGATTAATTATGAAAATAGGGCGAGTATGAAAATAGGGCGAGTAAAAGAAGAACGTGCAAGGACAAATAAATGCACCGCCATTTGGCCAATACTGATCATTGGAGCTGGAATTCGTTCTTGCTAACAGAGTATTTATAATAGAGGATTTATTACAAACTTAAACAACAAGAGTCTTAAATTCTTAAATCTTAAACAATGAATTTATAGTTGCCAAAACCCATTCAATGAAATATAATCGTTTGCGTGACTTAATTTATCCACTACATGAGAATGAATCCTTCTTATTATGTTTAATATGAATCCTTTGCTGAGTTTGAATATTTCTAATCTATTTAACAAAGCACTAGAATATTTTGATTGTGATTGGGAAACAAAAATAGCATCAGTAACATATGCTATGTATTCTGAAGATGGGTATGTGAGTTCCACCTTCCAAAAAATGACATCAGCTTGAATTTCTTCCATTTGGTTATTGATAGGATTCATCAACATCTCTGATTCTGCACGGTGACTTTCGGCTGAATCTCACAAAAATGGAGTCAGAGGAGAAATACCTAAAGAATTAATCAATTTAGGATTTATTAAATTAGGGGTGTATATTTAATGATTTAGGGATAATTTAGATTTTTAAAAAATACATATTTTAATTTTTTTTTATTTTGGGGTGCGTATATAATAAAGAGGGGTGTGCATTTAGTCTAATCCTTTCCAATACCATCCACAAAACTGGATACACCAATCTCAACTAAAAGCGACACTTGTTTGAGAAAAAAACACAAATCCCTTCTCCAATTCTATTAAACTTTCCAATGAGATGGTGATGCCAATGGATAAAGAGATAAACATTTTTTTCCACCATCCCCCTTCGATTTGCATCAATTTACCCAGAATTGTACCCACCTTTACAGAGCTCAAGCTTGCCCTCATCGGATTACCACTTATTATGGACACAAACACGTGTGTAAACTGTGTTCACGATATAAATTCTGTGATCCCTTTTTCTCTAATATCGAGTAAAAATTGATATCAGTTTGCCACATTTCAAATTTTCCTGAATGTCGAGATATATCGAGGATAGATTGAAAATATTAATAAAATATCCATAATTTTTTAAAAGTAATTTTTAATGATTTTTTTATTTTACTTTTACGAACTAAATACTTTTTTTATTCATTAAATTTGAAAAAATTAATTTTAAAAATAAAGAATCTTGTGTGAAATTCTCTCATGTCTAGTCGTTTTCTTAATTACTAATAAACCATCAGCATGTATCAGATATTATTATGATAATAAGATATTTTAGAAATTATTTAAAAAATTATTAGGATGGATTAGATATTACCATGATAAAAAAAATAGAATGCTTCTATGTTAACCGAGGTAGCAAAGAATTTTACGATGTCATTCGGCAAAACTATAGTGATGGGAATACAGATGAGGAAAGGTTTTTGGTTACTAAGGTGGAGAGAGTTCATAATATATTAAAAATTTGTTGCAACTTCGCTACACATCTGGTTGAGGCCCGAACTTTTATATTGATAGAATGATGTACACATTTGGAGAATTTTTTGTTGTAATTGTTGGATTTACAAATTATTATATTTAGTGTGAAATTGTTAGAAAAATTTATGCAATTTTAATATAATTATATTCTCCTTACAAGAGTTTGATTTATTAATCCATAGCCTATGATATTGTTCAAAAAATTGAGGAAACATTACGAAATTCTGCAATGTGTTGCTACCAAATAAATCATTAACTCTACTCAAACTGTTAGCTAAAATTAAGGTTATATTTGGATGGAAGGATAATCCCTCCCTCAAATTCTCTCATATGTTTGGATGTATTGTTAAATCTGATTAAGCTAACACAATTAAATCCATTAAACATAATCTTTAAAAAAACTATAGAATTGTGTAAGAAAAGCATATTCTTGGACAGAAACACATTCACCCTCTTCGCCCGCCCCGGCACTCCAATGTGCCGGAGGAAATGGGATTCGAACCCATGATACAAGAAGATTGTATGTCGATTTAGCAAACCAATGCCTTAAGCCACTCAGCCATACCTCCAAGTTGTTGATCGGAATGGAATTGGATGCGCCGGGTTTGGTTGGTTGCCCGAAGGGCTATCTGATCCGATCAACTGCCTAAGCCGTAACGCGCTAGCGCGCGTACTCTTCTTCTATGAGCGAGACTCTATCCAGATCTGCCACTCGTTGGGCGACGCCTTCTTTTCTATGAACAGCCCACCACTGAATGATGAACTTTCCAGTTGTTTTCGCCTCCGACCCGAGAAAAGACACGGTCAAGCCAAGCCCTTACCCGCCTGAATGGAATTCATATCTCCTTCGTCTGGTCGAGAAGGGAGAAAGCCCGGAGAACCAGGCTTGCTTAGCAACCAAAGCTAGCTTACTAAGGCGAAGGAATTTGTCGTTGATTGCACGAGTTAGCCAGCAAACCCCCCTGACTCAACCTCAACATCTATAAAAAGAAAAAAAGCCCTGTCACGAGAACAACCTCTTCAGTTCTCCAGCTGTAGTATAAAATGAACAATCTAACTATCATGGTAATAATAACACAAAACAAGAATAGACGTTGATAGACAAATTAAACTACAAACAACAGAACTGCATTTGATCAGAAATTAAACAAATTAAATTTAAGCTGCATTTGATCAGAAATTAAAGAGGATTTATAAATTCATAATTTGAAATGAATGGATTTCAAATTTATAAATACATCTAACACTATTTTTAAGAGTAATTTTCCTCCCTGCAGCAGAGACTTTGCTGACCACATTCCCACCTAGGGGTAAAAATCAAACAGCAAAACTTGATATTCGGTTCGGATTCGGCTCTCAGTAACTTGTTTGAGTTCGTTCATCTTTTTCCAATACGAGCTTGAACACAATTTCATTCGTTCATATTTTTGAATCGAGCTCGAACAATGATCTGTTTGACTCGGTGTACTCGCGATACTTATGTAACTTGATCTTTAATGGAAGAATGACGGTGTCTGTATATAGATGAGAGAGAAAAATACCTATATAAAAAATATTCCTCACGAGTTTTCATGACATAGGTATAGTCTTTAGACTTTCTTTGCCTGCCATGCATTAATTGAATGAAAAAAATAGCACTATATGTCTGCTTTATGGGAAAAAGGTGAAAGATATGTACTTTTTTATTTAAAGATAACTCACACCCAAGCCGAGTCAAATCTGAACGTAAAAATGGTAAATGGCTTGAGCTCGAGCTGAGCTAAATTTTTAGATTTTGAAATTCGAGTCGAGCTTGCACATTGCTCTGTTCGGTGTGTTCGAACTCGTTTTCACCCCTATTCCCACCAGAAAGTTTACCGATTGATGCTTGGTCACTGACTTAATTAACAAGTTAATTTTTTTGTATTGTTTTTTAATTTATTCAATATTATTATAATGATTATTTATTTATATACTATAATTTTTAAAAAAATTATGTGTTGGAATTAAAGAGCACCTCTATGAGCCCTAACTCTCAATAAAACCAATATTTAAAATTTTCCAAAATATCCTCGATATTTTCATAATATATCCGTATTTGGAAAATACTGATATTGGGGAGAAAAATATTTTTATCTAATATCGATATCGGTTTGTCACAGTTCAAAGGATATATTGAAAATATTGATAAAATATTCATTATTTTTAATGATTTTTTATTTTACTTTTAAATATTACTTTTTTTTGTTCATTAATTAGTTAAATTTGAAAAAAAATATTTAAAAAATAGAGACACGTGCGTGAAATGTCGAATGTGTTTTACGTTTTCTTAATTACTAAGAGATTATTAGCATGGATTAGATATTACCTTGATAATAAAATATTTTAGAAATTATTTAAAAAATTACTATTACTACAATAACAAAAAAATAGAATGCTTCTTTGTTAATCAAGGTAGTCAAGAATTTTGCGATATCATTCGGCAAAATTATAGTGATGAAAATACGGATGAGGAAGGATTTATGGTTACTAAGGTGGGGAGAGTTCAGAATATATATTTAAAATGTGTCACAACTTCGCTTCACATTTGGTTCAGGTGGTTTAGTGAAACTGAAGAACAGAGCTCTTATAGTGATGGAATGATCATATATATATTTAGAGAATTTTTGCTGGATTTACAAGCTGTTATGTTTAGTGTTGGGATTATTAGAAAATTTTATGTAATTTTAATATAATTATATTCTCTTTAAAAGAGTCTTATTAATTAGAGAACTAAGTGTCATGCCTCATTTCATTTGGCATACTTTATACAATCGAGGGATTGGTATCTTCAATTCATTTGGCACTATCAATTATCTCCCACTTCAAATACCCTAAACCAAACCTATTTCAACTACTTTCACAAACAATGTTAAGCAAAGATGCTGTCTGATGAAGTCACGCGATGTTCGTGGTGTTTAGTGTGTGTGGGGTGTAGTTAGTGAGGCAGATGGGTTTGGGTGTTTTTAGTAATTTAGACTTTACTAATATAATGTCAATTCTAATATAATTTTTGAAAAATTATCATTTTTTTTCAAAAATAAATAATTTATAGAAAAAAATGTACAAATATAAATAGGTGTATATTTTAAGTATTCTAATTAACATCTTATAATAATTGTGAATCGATAATGCAATATGAAAAGGGAACCAATCAATAGGATACATACCAACGTTATTAAGCTTAGAGCAACATATTAGATTTATAAAGTATACTTTCTCCATCCCACATAAAAAGTTATATCTATTTGTTTCCTATGGAAATGAAGTTTTAAGAATTCAACCATATTTATACATTTAAGATAATCTATTTCTAAAATTTCAAAGTTATATCTATTTGTTTCCTATGGCAACGAAATTTTGGTATGTTGTTTCATATTTAGTTACATACTCATATTTAAAATTTCATGATTTTTGGAGTTATATTTTATTTTATATGAATTTTATACATATGCCTGCATGATCTGAAATTTTATGGATATGTGATTAATAAATTTATATTATATAGTTATACCTTTCCAAATGATCTGAATTTTGGATATGTCATGACTCACGGATATTTTGATGTTATGTAAAAATTTCATGCCGAAAAGATCATTATATTAATTTATATTAAAATTTCAATGTTTCTGATTGTGCTGTCAAATATATTTAATTTTCTATTTTAAAATTATGAAAGCATATTTAAAGGGCTCTAAAAATCCTTATTTTTGTATATATTATAATTTATGTATATTTGATAATCTATGAAAATTTCATGTTATTTGAAGTAATTTAGTATTTAATACGAATTTTACAATATTAGTACATTCAGTTTAGATCATGAACTCACTACTAATTTGAAATTACAAATAAAATATTTAAAGATCTTCAAATATTATTATATTTTTATATGTTTTATATTACAAGTTTTAAGATTCATAGTAAAATATTCTACTGAATAAATTAGTAAATAATTTTAAATTAAATGTATAATTATTTTTCATACATGAACGATTATGAAATCTATTTTCATTATTACTATCTTAAAATTCATTTTTAATAACATCAAATTATTGTGATTTTATTATATGTCATACATTATGTAATTTTAATTTGTTAATAATATTTTTAATAATTTTGAGAATATGTATGATTTTACATTGATTTTATATCACAATAATATCTTATTCGTCCCAACTCCTTCTTTCTGATTTGAAATTATGAAATAAATACTTTACGAATCCAAATATTCTGATTTTTATATATATCATATAAATATTTTAGGTCTACTGTATAATTTTCAAGTTTATAGGTGGTATATAATATTTATTATAAATATTCTATTACTACTTAAATTGTTACAAGAATATCTTATTAAGAAATATGAAAATCATATTTACTGATCACTAAAAATCATAAATTTCGAATATGTTTTATATTACTATACATATTATATTTCATGTGATTTTCATATGATTTCATTGTTTAAATTTAAATATATTAAATTATTATCGGCGCATATGAGAAATTCCAGGTTTTACTACAGTCACTTTGAAAATCCAAAACATATAGTTGCATACCTTATTATTTTATTAAATTTAGATATGTTCTTTCAATCACAAAAGATTACATGTTTATTAAATTTCGAATTGATTTTATTTTTATTTTATCAGTTATATATTATCTATATATGATATTTAATAAAACCATTCCTAGTAATTCTGTTTAGTCTCTCTCGTTTCAAATATTGAAGTATCACTTCCAATATATTCTAAAGATTTAAACTCATTATGTTATTTTTATTTTAAGTTTGCTTATTAATTTGAGATAAATATAGTTTTATGATAGATAAAACTTATTACAGGACACGGATCATCATACACATTTAAGTGCATACATTCATCATCGACATTCATTCCAGGTGAAAATATATAAACTTTGTCTATCGTATATGCTTGTGTGCTTACGTTGATAAGTTACTGCTTGCATCACAGTTAGAGTATTACTCGTAGTACTGTCCGCGGACATAGAGTATTCGTAATACTATTCATAGACATGTAGTCAGGGACCGTGATATGGGTTCGGGACTGATAAAAAGGTTCTCGGAAATACTTGAATTGTAAAAATTTCTTGGAAGGCCCACCGTGCTAGTACATTTATTTAAGTCAGAGCATTTTCAAGTGTCGGGATTTTAAAGTAATCATCGGGTAACGCCCGTCGTACTTCATGATCGATCATTCACATACATGTTCACATATAAGATTTACGTGTTGTTTGTGATTTATTGATGTTTATACGTGAGTTATATATTGTAGACAAATATTTTTCCACTGAACTGTGGTTTGTTCATCCCATCATTTATATATTTCACAGATTAAGGAGACGGAATACGGAGAGGGCGACGGGTGATAAAGTAATTATTTGGTATTTAATTGGATTTATTGTTTCATTGTTTATATACATTAATATGTTTATAATAAACTCATTTTATAGTTATTTAATAGTCAGAGTTTCCTAATTATTTATTTCATTAGAGGTGATTCAATTTAATGAGAATATTTTAATGTATTTACCTCTATTTTAATAAAGCACTTAATGTTCAATTTCATGATCATTTATTTTTGAAAGAAAGTTCTTATTTTAACTATGCTATGAAATGTGGTTCACTTTTAATTATTGTTCTTTTAATTTTAAATTCTGCTGTAAATAATTTTATATTTCCCTAAAATTTGTCAGTCTATTTTAATTAAATCTTATTGGGCCTAAAATTTTCTCTTAAAAGGTTATTTACGGTTTTATGATAAAGTGGGTCGTTTCATTTGATATTAGAGCGAGTTTACGTATCTGTGGACTCGCTAATTTATGTATCTAAATCGCATTGTTTTCACAAATTACTTTATTCATATAAAAAAAACACCCATCACCAACTCTAGAAGGTATATCCATTTAACATTTGATTTACATTCATTACATGATACTTTACGTTTTATTCATGATTATTATTTAGAGCATGTCATCTTACATCTTATTCAAAGTTACCATTTATAGCATGATACCATGGACATATCATCAAGTGCATCTTAAACTTCATTTCATGATTCATCTTTCAAGCATCAAGTACCAAGTATTACAATGACATGACTCAAGTTTCTCATGATATGTTTCAATATCACCATGACATAGTTATGAAATATTGCAATGACATGAATTAAGTATCTCATGAAGGGATTCAAATACCTCAATGATACAGTAGTATGGATGTATATATCATTTCAAGTCATTACACATTTCATCACATGAAACATGAGACATCATCCTCAAATGCACTTTTACATATTAATTTCTTTCTTCAGCCAAATCCAAAATGTTGTCTTCTAATTATTATCTTGTTACGATCTTTAAAAGTCACTTGATCATAAGTTTTGGTCATAAATTTTAAAATAAATTTTAGTATCATGTTATGTCACTTCATAAAATGATCATTATTTCATTTGTAATTGTTTAATCGTTTACACTTCGTTTCAAAATAATGTAAGTAATGAAGTATTCTATGTTATGGATCCCTTTATCAATATTTTCATTCATTTTAAATGTTCAAATTCTAAAGTTTTTCAAGTTATATAAACTCCTAGAGTTTATTTATACTTTTCAATTATCAAGGAAATTATTTTCATAAAAAGAATATATATATATATATATATATATATATTCAAGCATAATTTTTATAATATTCATGATTCATAATTCGTATAAGTTTAAAATTATTCGATTTTGAATTAAGAATCCCTTGAACATAGTATTTAATTCTCAAGTTTATAATATAAACCTTCAAAATGTATAATTTAGAGATTTTAAATCTTTTCATCTTATCATTTTTCATAAAAGAAAATCTACAAATTTTTAAATATTTAATTATGAAATTTCATATGTTACTCCAACAAGCTTTCTAATCCTCAATAGATTTGCGGGACTAATTGTTTCAAATGGTTACCTTAAACATGGACATTTCGCTATTAAAAAAAAAACTCTACTCCCATATAATTATTGCAACTTTGATTTCATAAAATCTAAATTCAAATCACTAGTTCTGTATTCATAATTCGGAAACTTTATTTATTTTGAGTCTCTTTTCAAATTTAAAAAAATTTCATCTCATCATTATTCACAGTCTTTCATTGAAAAAGGGAAAGAAGAAAAACAACGGAATTATCATTTTACTTTCATCATTTCATCTCCAAATCTTCTTAGTAAATATAGTCATGTTTGGAGTATACTTCAAATGAATGAACTTATATGAACTGATGCTGACTTAAAGCTTTCACAAAAAAAAGAAAAAAAAAGGTGGCTTAGTTTTCCACTACAATGTATTGATTGATATTTCAACATAATTGACTGTTTATTTATTTATTTTCTAGAAATCATTTTAGACTTAAAATTTCACTTTTCAAGTTGCATATTCTTCATATATCACATTCAAAGTTATCATTTTAAATATGACATCACTGATATATAATCAAGTCCATACAAAACATTCAAGATTTCATTTTTATTAATAAAATATTTTAGTGATATGATTCACGCATTTCAATGATATAGTTATACGCTTATGCAGTTGTGCGTATCATTCAACAATATACATTTACATAAAACATGATATATGATTTCTCATGTACATTTGCATGTCATAACATTTCTCATATATCATATGACTTCCATAATTTCCTTAATTGGAAGAGATTTCAAAAGTATTAATAATTTTCTTCTAACCGAAGATTTATATTTCATTGAATTATTCATTATTTTTATGTTATGGGTGAAATTGGAGAGCCCTTTATTTTCTAAAATCTTCAGTTTCGAAGGACATCATACCCTATTATTATTTTTGAAGAAGAAAGTGAAAGTTTTCATTGTTTTTATGTAAGTTAAAAAAAAGGTCCCATAATAAATTCTTCACATATCCACATCAAAAATGATAAATCATTCTATTTTACAGTTGAGCTCAAGTATCTTTTTCCTCGAGAGCTACCTCCAATACAAATATTTTATAATGTTTCAAGTATTTTGTACTCATTATATTTCATGCACTATTTTAAAATCATCAAGTTTGTTTACATGCATAGCAAAATAAAATAAATGAATTTTATTATTTCTTAAAAAGTGTGGATTTTATTAGTTCTCCTGTAAAACAAAGTTATGTTATTGAAATATTTACAAAGGTAAAATATTTATAAACAAAAGTGCAAAAATTCATTCATACATATATATTTTCACTTATAATTTATAATATTCTAAATTTCGAGGATGAAATTATTTTTAAGTTGGGGAGAATGTAATATTCCGATATTTTTTTTATATATTCTTGATCATGATAAATATTTTTATTTAAAGCCTATTAAATTTTTAATTATTCTGAAAGGTTGTACATTAAATCTTTTTCAATTTAAAAATGAGCCTAAGCCCAAATCCAAGAAGAAGCCCAATTTATTAATATTTACATGTTAAATATAAGAAGGGGATCGGTCTGTCTTTTTAAAAATTCATTCTCTCCTTTTAAAAATTCATTCTCTCCATCCGTAACAGTTAGGGTTTACGAAAGAAGCTGAAAAAAACTTTTCTCTACCTCTCTTATATTCAAAACATAGTTACAAAACCAAATCATTTTAATCATCAATCATTCATAGAAATGAATTTTTCAGAATTCAATCATATTTACACATTCAAGGTAATCTATTTCTAAAATTTCAAAGTTATATCTATTTATTTTCTATGGTAACGAAATTCTGGTAAGTTATTTCATATTTAGTTAAGTACTCATATTTAAAATTTCATGATTTTTATAGTTATATTTTATTTTATACGAATTTTATACATATGCCTGCAGGATCTGAAATTTTATGGATACGTGATTAAAAATTTTATATTATATAGTTATACCTTTCTAAACGATCTAAATTTTGGATATGGCATTAATCAAGGAATTTTAATGTTATGTAAAAATTTTATGCTGAAAAGATCATTAAATTAATTTATATTAAATTTTCAATGTTTCTGTTCGTGCTGTCAAATATATTTAGTTTTCTATTTTAAAATTATGAAAGCATATTTAAAGGGCTCTAAAAATCTTTATTTTCGTATATATTATACTTTATAGTATTTCTGGTAATCTTTGAAAATTTCATTTTATTTGGATTATTTTATTATTTAATACGAATTTTAAAATATTAATATATTCAGTTTAGATCATGAACTCACTACTGATTTGAAATTACAAATAAAATATTTAAAGATTTTCAAATATTATTATATTTTTATATGCTTTTTATTACAAGTTTTAAGATTCACAGTAAAAATTTTCTATTGAATAAATTAGTAAATGATTTTAAATTAAATGTATAATGATTTTTCATACATGAATTGTTTTAAATCTGTTTTCATTATTACTATCCTAAAAATTATTTTTAATAACATCAAATTATTGTGATTTTTTTATATGTCATATATTATGTAATTTTAAGTTGTTAATAATATTTTTAATAATTTTGAGAATATGTATGATTTTACATTGATTTTATATCACAACAATATCTTATTCGTCCCAACTCCTTCTTTCTAATTTGAAATTATGAAATAAATACTTTCACGAATCTAAATATTCTGATTTTCATATATGTCATATATTTTAATATACTGTATAATTTTCAAGTTTATAGGTGTTATATAATATTTATTATAAATATTCTATTACTACTTAAATTGTTTCAAGAATATTTTATTAAGAAATATGAAAATCATATTAACTGATCCCTAAAAATCATAAATTTCAAATATGTTTTATATTACTATACATATTATATTTCATGTGATTTTCATATGATTTCATTATTTAAATTTAAATATATTAAATTATTATCAGCGCATATGAGAAATCCCATATTTTACTACAATCACTTTGAAAATCCAAAACATATAGTTGTATACCTTATTATTTTATTAAATTTAGATATGTTCTTTCAATCACAAAAGATTACATGTTTATTAAATTTTGAACTGATTTTATTTTTATTTTTTCAGTTATAAATTATCTATACATGATATTTAATAAAACCATTCCTAGTAAATTATGTTTAGTCTCTCTCATTTCAAATATTGAAGTATCACTTCCAATATATTCTAAAGATTTAAACTCATTATGTTATTTTTATTTTAAGTTTGCATATTAATTTGAGATAAATATAGTTTTATAATAGATGAAACTTATTACAAGACACGGATCATCATACACATTTAAGTGCACCCATTCATCATCCACATTCATTCCAGGTGGAAAAATCTAAACTTTGTCTATCGTATGTGCTTATGTATTTAAGTTGATAAGTTTCTGCTTGCATCACAGTCATAGAGTATTAGTCGTAGTACTATCCACAGACATATAGTATTCGTAATACTATTCATAGACATGTAGCCAAGGACCGTGATATGGGTTTGGAACTGATAAAAAGGTCCTCGAAAATACTTGAATTATAAAAGGTTCTTGGAAGGCCCGCCGTGCTAGTACATTTATTTAAGGCAGGACACTTTCAGGTGTCGGGATTTTAAAGTAATCCTCGGGTAACGCCCACCGTACTTGATGATTGATCATTCACATACATGTTCACAGATAAGATTTACGTGTTGTTTGTGATTTATTGATATTTATACGCGAGTTATATATTGTAGACAAATATTTTCCCATTGAGTTGTGATTTGCTCTTCCCATCATTTATATATTTCACAGATTAAGGAGACGGAGTACGGTGAGAGGCGACGTGTGATAAAGTAATTATTTGGTATTTATTTGGGTTTATTATTTTAACATGTTTATGATAAACTCATTTTATAGTTATTTAATAGTCAGAGCTTCCTAATTATTTATTTCATTAGAGGTGATTCAATTTAATGAGAACCTTTTAATGTATTTACCTCTATTTTAATAAAACACTTAATGTTCAATTTCATGATCATTTATTTTTGAAAGAAAGTTCTCATTTTAACTATGCTATGAAATGTGGTTCACTTTTAATTATTGTTCTTTTAAGCAAACAATTTTATATTTTCCTCTTAAAATTTTCTCTTAAAAGGTTATTTACGTTTTTATGATAAAGTTGGTCGTTTCAACTTGTCACCCGATGTTAATAAGAACACGAGATAGTGAAATATTTAATTTTGTTGCAACTCCATTGATATATGCATAGTATCACAAACAACAATCCATAAGCAAAACCAGTAATAAAAAAGTGAGTAATAATTTTAGAAACAAATGTGTTAAAAAAACTGACCATAGAAAAAACCCAAACCCGACAATAATGATCCATTTCTACATGAACAAATACACAACAATAAAAAGCCCTGCCAGGGCAGTCACCAAGTACGAAACCACCGAGAAATTGGTGGTGGAATTAACAGCCGGCGCCGCCCAATCCCCTCCGCCGCCCACCGGCGACGGAGCAAACTCTGGCGCTTCACCATGCGACGGATGTGTTGGATTGTATACTAAAAGTCTAGCTTTAGTATGAACAATGTCATAACAATATTTGAAATGAGAATCATTGATCAAATGATTGCATCTTATAATTTATTTTATATGCATGATGCAATAGTCCATTTACTTTATACTGTAGATAATATGTTGTGCGACAACACGCGGAAGATCATATTATCGGTTTCCTTATAAAGTATAAACAGATGCTCACAACTGAGATAGACGGGGACTCTCTATCGGTATGGTTGTAGTGTGGTTTGGTATTAGCTTGTCTTGGCTATAGAATCACATTAGTGCACTTGTGTGTATTGAGCAGGACCGCTTGAGATCGTTCTTCTTATACTGACTATATAGTAGAACTTGATCTTTGTTATTATGGAAGTTCGTGCTCTTAATCCCTATACAATAACCTCGACACGTAGGGCAGTATGTATTTCTTTGATTCATCAATGGGTGAGATTTATAAGTATTAAATCAATATACTCGGTGAGTTGAGAAGTAGTGCTGTATCTATGGTGTGCTGTTGATTGTAGAAGGAATCCATGTCCGTCATAGGTTGATGATGTCCCCTTGAGGAGCTCATAAGGTTTATCATGTAAATCTTGCAAGTGGATTAATTTCCGGCATGATAATAAGGTTGAGTGGTACTACTCTCGGATGAGATATTAATTAATTTGAGTTGTCAGTAACTTAATTAATTAATGGGCATTGTATATCTTAAACATGGGGAGACTGTCGGGCTTATAATAAGAAGGAGCCCAGAACATAATTTTGGGATTGGACGGGTAGTGCAGTAATAATATTTTAGTGGACTATATTATTATTATTGGATTTAATTAAAAGCTTTGGGCTAAGCTTGGTTAATTAAATTCAATTGAGGCCCAGCCCAATTTCTCCTCATGGTCCCTGCTGTAGCCCAATATATAAGTGGACTCAGCTTCCTGGAACCCTCAGTTAATTCCTGCGCCTCTTTTGGTGAGAGAAGGGAAAAGAAGCAGAACCCTCAGTTAATTCCTGCGCCTCTTTTGGTGAGAGAAGGGAAAAGAAGTAGATTGAGAGATCCTGCAGACTGTTGCCCACACAACAGCAGGATCACACTTGGGACATACAGTAGAAGATCGAGAGGTGGTTCTATGCAACGATCAACCTCTACACCAACCCAGAAGTACGATAAACGGTTTAATTGCTTCCGCTGCTTATTGTTTATCTTTTATCCTAACGATCACGTTTGAACCACACGATCTAATTGCCAATAATTGGTATCAGAGCCAGATTTTTCATGGTGAAACGTGACAAGTTGGGAAGGGTTTGTTTTTATGTGTGTTAATAGTCCAATTGAATACATGTTCCATCGCTTGAATGATAGTATAATATAAGGGTTTATATAATTTTCGAATTATCCTTGAAACCCTGTTTGTATATTGGCTGGATATTGATGTTCAATTACACGGCAATTCCAAAACACACACGAGATAGAAACCATCAAACATTCTGTTTCCTTTCACCCTCTCTGTTCACGGAGAAGAAGCGACTGCACGGCGGAGCTGATGGCATAACATCTCGTCGGCGATGGGCACTGTGGACTGGTGATCTGGGCGAATCAAACGAATGTATGGGCGGCGTCTAATGGATCGCTGATGTTCCCGGCATGTCTGATTGAACACCCATTCGAGAACAAGCTGCGATCGGGCGAGTCCCCCTTGATTCCGAGCGAGTCCTTCAAAGGGCAGGGCTGGTCTAAAGCAGTTTTCGATTGGGCGATGTAGATGAAATGACGAAGGGTTCTGATGGTCTGCACTGCAACCTGGCGGAATTCTGATCTATTTTCGACTGTGTCTGGAAGGAGGCAAGGCAGCGACAACAAGTCTTGTTGCGTAGCCACGCACGGAAGGTAGCCGGCGTGTCACAGGGGCAGCTACGCGACTGAGAGATCGACTGAAGGTTGTGAACGGCGGTGACATACCTGGACAGTAGGATCCGACGAGTCCTATCTGATTGCGGTTGAGTACGAGCCAAATTCAGGGCGAGTTGAAATAGGCTGGTGGGCGGCGTGATGATTCCAGCCGGCGATGGGTGCCTGATAGCGTGACGGAGCGATTCCTGGTGTGCGACTGAGCCGGCGCTGTCAGTAGACGGCTGGTGATAGTCGCTGGCATCAGCGGTGGCAGGAGGGACCACATCACCAGTTGGACCGCGGCACCTTCCGGTGAGTAATCAGCGGCGTTTGAGCACTGATTCTTCCAAAGCAGGGCATTGTCGTGGCGTGCCAGTGCTGCTGCGGAAGGAGGGCAGTCGGCGGGACTCCGGCGGCTGACGGCACGATTGCCGAGAGCAGTGGCGCCGGTGGAAGCTTCACGTGACGGTTGCCGAGTGGATTCTATTGCGGCTGATGAGAAAGGCAGACGATAAGGACCACGGCGGGCAGCAATGCGGCGTCAGGAACTCGATCGGCATCTCAGTCACCGGTGGCGGCATGATCTGATAGCATTGCCAGCATCACTTCCCTTCGTCGCCGCTGGCTGGTGAGGGAGATTGCGGCTGTTGTTTCATCAGGATGGAGGGTTGTGATCCCTATTGGGTCTATCCACCTTGTTGGGCCTAAATTTTAATTATTTTGTACTTATGGGCCAAGCATGATGGTTTTTTGAGGATGGGCCTATTTCTAGCTTGTGGCTGCTCATTTTTAATTAAATGATTTTGGGCTGTAGATTAAATGGCCCAATTTTAGTTAAATGGTAATGGGCTGCTGGTCTAATCCTGGTTTTAATTAATTGTGGGTAATGGACCAAGCATGATAAATTAGTTTTTTATTAATGGGCTAATTTTGTGCAAGTGGGCTTGGTGGATTTAATTTAATTTTGGGTTGAGTATATGGGTCATGGATAATGAGCTTGATTAATTATTTAATCTGCTGCTCATTTTGTGCTAATTTGTTGCTCTTGGGCCCAAATTAATTGATCTACCATTTATGCAATTAATTATGATATATAACTGATTTAATTGTTTTAACTTGACAATTAATTGTTATATATGTAAGGCATGTTCTATGTGATTTACTTATTTAAATTGCTGTTAATAGAAGCATGTCTTAGTTGTATATTTTATTCTGGAATATTATATGTATGTTAAAAACCCTCGGTAATTAAATAACTAAGTGGGAGAGGGAATTGGTAATTAATTCCCGCGGCCTCCATTATTGGTTTGTAAGTGATGTGAGTAAACTTGCGCGTTGGCAATAGAGCCTTCCTCCCTAACGGATGAGTTTATTCACGGATCACTGGTACAGACTTCATTAAATAATTATTGTTTGTAATGTGGCACATAAACTTGCGTGTTGGCAATAGGCCTTCCTCCCTAACGGATGAGTTTGTGTGCGGTTCACTAGTACAAACTAATAATTGATGATTGTAGGAAGCTATCCGAGCGCGTGTGTACTTCTCCAACTGTAAGGCACACAAGCTCGCGCAGTGGACTTGGGATCAAATAATGGTGTACACTTAGGTGTAAATAATTAGTATCCTCCCCAACGGAGTCACTGCTATTATTTGCATGGCTAAAGAGGAACCGACTATTAATTATTTTGTCATAAAGTTAGGTTGACAAATGAAATTAATGGGTAAAACCTTCTCTTGTAAATGTTCGGGTTTGTAAACGTCCACCCTAACGTGGCTTGCAGACTCACGGTGCTTGAGATATCGGTGAATTTTATTTTTATATTGTTTTGAGGGAAACAATATAAAAGGATAAAATTCAAAGATTTGATCGGAATATTTATTTGTGATTCTCTGAATTTCGAATGGTTTTATTTCACTAATTATTAACTAAAAGACATTATATTTACTCGTCCATATTAAATGATTAGAAAAGAATCTTGGTTTTGATAATTACTGCTTAAGAAAATACATGTGTATTCTCACAAAGGACGTCTCATGATGCCTATTAAAGTCTCTAGTGAAGAGATGAGAGGTTCATAGAAATATGATGATCTCATGTAACTCTTCGGATACTTGAGTAAATTAAAAGGCAGAAGATCATGGTTGAATTGATAAATGAATTGGAAAAGCTTGGAATAGAAATTGAAAGGGAAACCTAAATCAATTTATTCTTCACAATTTGCCTGGATGTTTTGAGCAAGTTCCACCTGAATTACAAGAGGCAACCAAAGTATCTATATGACTCTAGAAGCTTCAAGATGGACTTCGAAGTGTTTCTAAGTTTGCCCAAGGATATCACAATTTATATTGATAATATTGGTGCAGTTGCAAACTTGAAGAAATCACAAGTCCATAAGGCAATTAAACACATGGAGCGCGAGTACCACCTGTTACGAGAAATCGTATGATGAGGGGAAGGTTGTTGTCGCCTAGATTGCATCGGATGATGACCTAGTAAACCATTTACAAGGACCTTAAGGCGAGAGCTTTTAATGGTCGCATAAGTGGGAGTAGGAATCAGATGTATGGCAGAAAACATGACAGCATAGTCTTTTAGTATAAGTGGGAGATTGTTGGATTGTATACTAAAAGTCTAGCTTTAGTATGAACAATGTCATAACAATATTTGAAATGAGAATCATTGATCAAATGATTGCATCTTATAATTTATTTTATATGCATGATGCAATAGTCCATTTACTTTATACTGTAGATAATATATTGTGCGACAACACGCGGAAGATCATATTATCGGTTTCCTTATAAAGTATAAACAGATGCTCACAACTGATATAGACGGGGACTCTCTATCGGTATGGTTGTAGTGTGGTTTGGTATTAGCTTGTCTTGGCTATAGAATCACATTAGTGCACTTGTGTGTATTGAGCAGGACCGCTTGAGATCGTTCTTCTTATACTGACTATATAGTAGAACTTGATCTCTGTTATTATGGAAGTTCGTGCTCTTAATCCCTATACAATAACCTCGACACGTAGGGCAGTATGTATTTCTTTGATTCATCAATGGGTGAGATTTATAAGTATTAAATCAATATACTCGGTGAGTTAGGAAGTAGTGCTGTATCTATGGTGTGCTGTTGATTGTAGAAGGAATCCATGTCCGTCATAGGTTGATGATGTCCCCTTGAGGAGCTCATAAGGTTTATCATGTAAATCTTGCAAGTGGATTAATTTCCGGCATGATAATAAGGTTGAGTGGTACTACTCTCGGATGAGATATTAATTAATTTGAGTTGTCAGTAACTTAATTAATTAATGGGCATTGTATATCTTAAACATGGGGAGACTGTCGGGCTTATAATAAGAAGGAGCCCAGAACATAATTTTGGGATTGGACGGGTAGTGCAATAATAATATTTTAGTGGACTATATTATTATTATTGGATTTAATTAAAAGCTTTGGGCTAAGCTTGGTTAATTAAATTCAATTGAGGCCCAGCCCAATTTCTCCTCATGGTCCCTGCTGTAGCCCAATATATAAGTGGACTCAGCTTCCTGGAACCCTCAGTTAATTCCTGCGCCTCTTTTGGTGAGAGAAGGGAAAAGAAGCAGATTGAGAGATCCTGCAGACTGTTGCCCACACAACAGCAAGATCACACTTGGGACATACAGCAGAAGATCGACAGGTGGTTCTCTGCAACGATCAACCTCTACACCAACCCAGAAGTACGGTAAACGGTTTAATTGCTTCCGCTGCTTATTGTTTATCTTTTATCCTAACGATCACGTTTGAACCACACGATCCAATTGCCAACAGGATGCATCACTCGCACGACAAGCTTCTGACCCGATTTACAGTGATCCGCCACTCCACTGATGAAGTAGAAGAAACCCGACCCATCGAACTCGAACACCGTCTCTCCGCCTTCGAATCTGGATATCGGGTCGGCGGTGTTGTAATTCAAGTAATTCGCAGCGCCGACTATCAAAACGGAGTCGTTTTGGTACTTGAAATCTGATCAGGTAAGGTAATTCACGCGAATTGAATTAACTGTTAGAGTAGTATGCCCTGCGTAGCAATTAGATTGGATATTTGTATTCTTTATATTTTGAATATAAACAATCTCATTGGAAATTATATTATTAAAGGCTGTTTTAATTTATCTATTTTATGCATTATAACAAATGCTTATTAGATAAAGTCCCTAGACCAATTAAAGCTAAAATGTATGGTTACGCATATGATGGTGATCATGGAATTTATACATAGAGCTTTGGTCTTAAACATGGTTCCGAGTCAAGAATTTTTCTAAATGGGACAAAGAATAATTCAAGAAAGACTCGTACATATGATGAATGCTCGTTGGACGAGAATATTGTATTCCATCAATATTAGTGTTGTGACACAAATTCATATATGTAGATACTTATTAGAGAATAAGTTTATCGAATATGATCCGTAGAAAATTCTTATTGGATATGTCGAAATTTGAATTTTCTAATTACGATAGTATACGATTAGTCTTTAGACTTGACGCACCATGGTAGTCTTGTGTACTTCTTCTAATACTTAGATTTATCTTCTGATTGTTTAGCAATCATAAAGGGGATATGTTGGGTATTATATTGATGTACATGGAGACTTATCTGTGGCTAAGATAGAATCTAATACTTGTCTAGGACAAGAGAATCTCCTATGTATTTCATTGTTAATGATTCAAAGACCTTGGCCAAAGCAATGAGAATAAAGATTCACAATGAATCATTGTAACATGAAATAGAAACACAGTTATTGAGTTAATAGAGTTTCGACTAATATTCATACTCTAGACTCAATCGGGAGATTAATTGTTAGAAAGACCGTACGTGTATGTCACTCGTTAATTTGAAGGTTTACTCGCTATTCACCTAACACTAGAAGATCACGCTACTTGCTAGATGTTACCGTGATTAGTAGGTTCTTGAAATTAATTAGTTAATTTCAAGTGTATTAATTAATTGGATTAATTAATATAATAATTGTTATTTATAAGTTACAAGTGTTGTAAGCCTACTGCTAGAGTTAGTAGTGAACCTAAAGGATCACACCTTAATTTGAATGAACATTTTTTATCAATTGGAACAATAGTTAAATTGTTAACTATTTATTATAATTAAATAATTTGATTATTTAATTAAAATAATAAAAAAAATGTAATGATTGATAGTGTTAGTGGGGGAGTTAGTGGAGTTAGTGGTATGTAAAGTTAGTGCTTTTTGGGAGTGGAGTATTGACGAGGGCAACACTCTTCCACCACCACTTTTCCATGACAAAATGTATATATATTTAATCATATGATGATTCATAATATGGAATGAAGCTTTTAGAAGGGAGAAGCTAACTTGCTTGCAACACTCCACAATACACGGCCATCACCACACTATTTGGAATTCATTTTTGTTGTTCCAATTTATAAGTTTTACACTACTAGCGAAGTGTAAAATTTGTGTTTTTTTTAATTGGTGGATTACTTTAGAGGGGATACACTTGTATCCCTTATTGAGAAGTACAGAGTTTTAGCCATAATACGGGAATCGATTCCCTCATTCCTTGCATCAATTGGAAGAAAGTCTACGAGGGTAAGAATAATCTTTACGTAGATTTCTTTCAATATATTTTAACACCGGATCCAATAATCGTTTTAGAGCACCCGGGGTGAAACCTTTGTATTTAATAAATATGATTTATTAATTATGAAAATTTTTAAATTCCGCTGCGTTCACCCGGATCGCTATGACGAACCCAACAGTGGTATCAGAGCCTAGGTTCACGGTGTTGAAATATATTTGGTACTAAAATTATTTTAGTATTATTTAATGGTTAAATAAGAAAACTTGAAACAATGAGAAAAGGTTTCTCAACAGTTATTAATTACTCTAAAATTTCAACTGTTGTGGTAGGATAAGAGTTGTTCTTAAACTACTATTTATACAGTTAAAATTTTTGGTAATTTTAATAAAATTGACTAAATATTAGTTTATGACTATATTGGTTTCAAGTGTGAATATGAAATATTAAATAAAAGTTATTTATATTTCTTATTCAAAATATTCATTTGGAATGAAGTTTAAGTAATACGTTGTATTTAACGAGAAATTATTTCTTAAAATATCATTATTTAATATAATAATTATTATTGATAATTTGTTATCAATATTTAATATTTAATTTGATAAAAGCATTAGATGTTTATTATCAACAATGATATTTGATGGCTATTTCTAGAAATTGGTTTCTAAGAAAAATATTTCTAAGTAGAAATAATTAGCTATCATTGAATTGATTTGGTTTAATTAATTTAGAAATTGTTTCTTAATTAATTAAGGCCAACAAAATTCTTAAAGTCAATTCTAAAATTTAGTTTTATAATATTGACTAATTGTTAGTCATAATTCTCAACTAATTGTTAGTCATAATTCTCAATTTTATCAAATTGATTTGGAGTAATTGTTATTTTTATATCTTGTTACGGTATTATTCATTGTGAATGGATATAAATAAATTTAATATGTTAAATGCATATTTATTTATTTAGGGATGATCATGAGCCTTGGACTTTATGTGATGTTTGTAATTTATTTGGGTTTTATGGGGACTGCGAGCCTCTTTAATTTACATTTGTAAGTTCTTTAAATTTATGCAATGAGAGTAGATTAGTCCGTGAGGATTTAATTTATTCATTGTAAATTGGAGGACTTGAAGGAAGCCCAAAAGAAGACCCAATTGTTGATGGGTAAGTAAATGTAATAGAATAGATGCTCAAGGCCCATAAGTGTATGGGTTTTACATTATGATGTAAAAGTTCTCATTGTCCCTTAGATTGACCATAGACCCATTTTGGCTCAAACGGGTCGCATAGGTTGGCCATGATCATCCCACCGCTTTATGTATGTATAGGATATATGCATGCTAGAATTTATTTAATGCACTCATTTGATGAACATTAAATAATTTACATGAGATGATGAGGTCTTGGAAATAAAAAAAAAATAATAATCCCTAAGTTTTTTAAACTTATACAAGAATTTTTTGAAAATTTTATTTCAAACAAATATGGATGATGAGTATGACCCATCAATCCATGCCTACTATCAAAAGATAGAGACATGATGATGCTACTACACTTAACCACTGGCCATGAGTCGTGGGGCGGGTTTGTGGAAGAAAGCTGTGTTCTTTATCTATCATAATGATGCTCATGAATTAAATGCATCACTGCATCGGCCATGAGTCGTGGGGTGTTTTGATGTTTTAATTGCATGAATGTTTGATAGGTATTATTTGACACTAAGTAACGTATGGGCTTATAAAATTGAGGTATGCATGAAAGGTGAGGTAAAACATATTGAGGGTTATATAGTGATACAATTGTAAAATGTTTTACTATCGAAGAGAATTTTTCATGGGCTCATAAAATTGGGGTGTGAGGAATTCTATTTGGGCCTCAAACCTACTAGAAAATTATGATTTTCCAATTTTCATTGGGGGTTATGAAATTCGAATAAAATAGTGGGAGACATTTAATATTGAAGACCTTATATTAAATTAATATTAATTTTCATAGTTTTCTCATTTTCTGTTTCATCATTTTGTAGATTCATCTACTAAAATGGCAAACAATCCTATAACTGCTTTAATTGGGCAAAACAAGTTAACTGGACCAAACTTTAATGATTGGCTGAGAAATTTCAAAATTCTCTTAAAATCTGAAAGAAGTGAATATGTTCTTGACAAACCAATCCCTGACGCACCTGGTACTAATGCTACGATTGAGGAACTTGAGAAGTTCAAACGTCATCAGGATGACGATCTGAAAGCTCGGTGCTACATGTTAGCATCTATGTCAAGTGAGCTGCAGAGACAAAATGAGGATCAAACCTCTGCTTATGCTATTCTTAAACGACTTGAGAACTTGTTTGGTGAGAATAGCAGGCAACAAAGATATGAGATATCTAAAGAGCTCTTCCGCAGTCACATGGCTGAGGGCTCTTTAGTCCAGGAACATGGATTGAAGATGATAGCCCTAACGGAACGACTCGCGTCATTGAAAGTTGAGGTTCCACCTGAGCTTTGCACTGACTTGTTGTTGCAGTCTCTGCCCCCTTCATTTGACACATTTGTTGTCAATTATAACATGCATAACATGACGAAAAGTCTCACTGAGCTTGTTAGCATGTTAAAGAGAACTGAGTCCACAATGAAAAGGGACAAATCAGTCATGTTTGTTGGGTCCACTTCTGGATCTAAGGCTGCAAAGCCAAAGAAAAAGAAGGGAAATAGAAAGGGTTCTAACAATCCCAACAAACTGAAAGCAAAGGGAGGTGTCAAGAAAAAGAAAACTTCTCAGTCCAATGATAAGTGTCACCACTGCAATCAAACTGGACACTGGAAGAGGAACTGCAAGGATTACCTTGCAACCCTGAAAAGTTCAGGTATTTATTATGTTGAAGTTAACTTATCAGTTAATGATACTTCTTGGGTATTAGATACCGGTTGTGCCTCACACATTTGCAATGATTTGCAGATAATGGAAAGAAGTAGAAAGCTAGAAACAGGAGAAATGATTCTAAGGCTGGGGAATGGAGCAAAGGTTGCTGCATTAGCCATAGGAACTATTCATCTAGCTTTAAATAATGATTTAGTTTTAGTATTGAACAATTGTCTTTATGTTCCTGAGATTATTAAGAACATTATCTCTATTCCTGTTTTGGATAGAGAAGGTTATCGTTTTAAATTTGAACATGGAAGTTGTTCCATTTCTAAATGTTCTTCTTTAATCACTACTTGCATATTGACGAATGGTTTATATACCTTAACTCCCCAAAATTTCATTCTTAATCTTCAACAGAATAAAAGAAAATTAGATAATCGTAGTTCTATCACATTATGACACGCAAGATTAGGTCATATTTCTAAGAAAAGGATAAATAAGTTGGCAAAATTGCTTGACCTAAAGGACGAGCAAGAACTACCAACATGTGAGTCCTGCCTCAAGGGAAAAATGACCAAATCTCCATTTGTTGGACAAGTGGAGCGAGCTACACATCTATTGGAATTAGTTCATACAGATGTATGCGGCCCATTAAGTGTTAATGCTCGTGGGAACTATAGCTACTTCTTAACCTTTACCGATGACTTCTCTAGGTATGGCTATGTGTATCTATTAAGGTACAAATCTGAAGTTTTTGAAAAGTTCAAAGAATTCAGAACTGAAGTAGAGAAACAAACTGGCTTAAGTATAAAAATACTTCGATCAGATCGAAGAGGTGAATACTTAAATACAGAATTTCTAGATTATCTAAAATAGAATGGGATTCTCTCACAGTGGACTCCTCCTGGCACTCCCCAACTCAATGGAGTTTCAGAACGCAGGAATCGAACCTTGATGGACATGGTTCTATCTATGATGAGTTTCACTTCATTACCTCTTTCTTTTTGGGGCCATGCTTTAGAAACGACAGCTCACCTATTAAATAGGGTGCCTTCTAAGGCCGTCCCTACTACACCTTATGAGATGTGGTGTGGTAAAGCACCCTCATACAAATACCTTCGGGTATGGGGGTGTGATGCTTACGTGAAGCAACAAATGGGAGATAAATTGGATATGAGATCCAAAATATGTAAGTTTATTGGATATCCAAAGGAATCAATTGGATATTACTTCTATGATACCTCGGAACAAAAGGTGTTTGTTTCAAGGAATGCTACATTTCTTGAAGAAGAATTTCTATCTGATAGAATGGCAAACTCATAGAACTTAAAGAAGTTCAAGAAACAACAAACCTCCTGATTAGCCATATCATTTGATTAGTCATAATATAGTGGGCATGACCAATTAAAGAAATTATCGAACCACAGGGAGGAACGTGCTAGAGTCTAAGCGATCTCGTATTCATCATAGTACTATAGAGATGATCGAGAAGGGGAGATAATCAAGAAATGACAATAAAATAAAAGGATAGATGAATGGGAGATGGATGAATGAGCCAAGTAGATAGAGATGAGATTAACAATACTTAAATCATGGAAAATCTAGGTATCATGCAATGAATTCATATGTGTCATGGGAAAAAGGCTAAGGGCCAACACTAAGATCACCTAAACTCCCTCTCGGAATGAATAGGATATGGAATGACATTCATTGGATTGGTTCTCACTCAAACAATTCCAACTAGGTACTAAGCTTGAAATGAGAGTCCCTTCACATAATCTATTGACTTCTCAATCTAATAAATGATATGTTCTATCAAAGGGTTCTAAACTATGAAGGACTTCTCAATCTCTTCACAATCTATAATGCACATGAAGTGTTTGATGAAATGATTCACTTAATTATCCTAAATATGCAATTGACTTCTCAATCTAATCACATGCTTAAAACAATTAAACACACAAATCATCATAAACTTCAAGATCTAAAGCATCAATGATAGAAAATCAATTAACTCAATCAACATAATCATTCAATTGCAAAATACCAAAAATTATCCAACACAATTCATATTGCTAATCTCACAAGGGAGATTAGCCTCTCATATCCATAAGAAAATTAACATAGACATTAAATTCCTTATAAAACATGATAAACAATAGGTTTCAATACAAAGTGTAGATGAAAACTCCCTTGGATGTCTTCAATGGTGATCTTCTTCTTCCCCTTGCAATTCACCTCTCTTCCTTGCTTCTCTAGCTACTTGGATGAAGGATTTGATGGTTGGATAATGGTAGATCCAAAGGATGAAGAATGGATGAAGGTGAAGGTGAAGAATGGAGAGAATTGTGTGTGATGTGTGTGTGGAAGGGTGGAATTTCGGATCTTTTCTCAAAATATTGAAGTGTTGGGTATTTATACCCCTTGTGAGGCTTCTAGAAGGATTCTGATGTGTTTCTGATGCTGCAGCAACACGACTCGTGTGCTGCAACACGACCACAGGGTGGCCGTGTAGGCGTTTTTGATGTCAGAAAACGGCCAGGGCTTACAGGGCCGTGTTGCGTAACACGGGTCGTGTTGCGTAACACGGGCTGCGCAGTCTTACCGTTTCGCGCATAACTTCCACATCCGATCTCTGATTTGAGTAATTCTTGCGCTCATGTGATCCTATTTTCTTTGGCTTTCTATCCATATAAAGATATGACAAAACTTCCAATATTTGAGGGTGTAACAAGTCATGCAAAGTAGCACAACCGTGCTGAGTAGGAACAGCTTGCGCGACGTCACCATTTTAATCATAACTTTCTCGTTTTGGCTCGGATTGAAGTGTTTCTTATACCAAAACGATCCTCTTTTATGTGGCTTTCCAAAAATATATCACACTTCTTGTTTTGAGCTCCATAAGAGTACAAAAAAATTACACAAGTTGGACGTGCGTTTTTCAGCATTTTGCTTAATTTGACTCATTTTCCCTCGTTTCAACTCCGAATTAAGCTTCGTTTTTTCCCAAATTTTCCTTCTCGCGTCTAGAATCCATTTTTACCTAGAAATAATACATTTAAGCTTATTCTCACACATTTTCATAAAAATATAAAACACAACCAAATAGAACACAAATACAGATAAAATAATACGAAAACACATATAAAAATACACTAAAATATAGGTGAAAATATCACTCACCACCTCCCAATTGCAGTGAGTGAACAACCAGTAGAAACTGGGACATCTGATACACAACCTCTTAGGAGATCCGAAAGGATACCTAAGATATCTAGTAGGTATACTTTGTTATTAGAAAACAAAGAAGAGGGACTCCTTTTGGATAATGATCCAAGAAGCTATGAAGAGGCAATGTCAGACATTGACTCAAAGAAATGGCAAGAAGCAATGCAATCCGAGATGGACTCCATGTACTCTAACAAAGTATGGACTTTGGTAGACCCACCAGAAGGAACAGTTCCTATTGGATGCAAATGGGTTTACAAGCGAAAGCTTGGAGCTGATGGGGAGGTAGCAACCTATAAGGCAAGACTGGTTGCTAAAGGATATTCTCAGAAACAAGGAATTGATTATGAGAAAACCTTTTCACCAGTAGCAATGCTGAAATCCATTCGAATTTTATTAGCTATATCTGCATATTATGACTATGAGATATGGCAAATGGATGTAAAGACTACTTTTCTTAATGGTAACATTAAGGAAAAGATCTATATGAAGCAACCTGAGGGCTTTATATCTAGTGGGAGTGAGCAAAAGTTTTGCAAGCTTCAAAGATCCATTTATGGGCTTAAACAAGCTTCGAGGAGTTGGAACATTCGATTCGATGAAACAATCAAATCGTTTGATTTTCAAAAGAATCCGGATGAACCATGTGTATACAAGAAAGCTAGTGAAAGTGCAGTTTCTTTTATTGTGCTCTATGTTGATGACATCCTACTTATCGGAAACGATATAGGAATGTTGCAATCAACAAGAACTTGGTTGTCTAAACAATTCTCCATGAAGGACTTGGGAGAAGCATCATTTATTCTAGGAATAAAGACTATAGAGATAGATCTAGAAGAATGATCGGTCTATCCCAATCCATGTGCATAGATAAGATACTAAAGAGATTTAGTATGGAAGAATCCAAACGAGGATTCTTGCCAATGAGTCATGCGGTTTCACTTTCTAAGGCTATGTCTCCTAAGGCGCCAGAAGAAAGAGAAAGAATAACTCGTGTGCCTTATGCTTCAGCAATTGGAAGCATAATATATGCAATGCTATGTACAAGGCCTGATGTCGCGCATGCTCTAAGTGTCACGAGCAGATATCAGTCAAATCCAGGTGAAGAACAATGGAAGGTCGTCAAGATGATCCTTAAATATTTGAGAATGACTAAGGATATCTTTTTGATATACGGCCCTGGAGAGCTGAAATTAGAAGGATATACTGATTCTAGTTTTCAGTCTGATGTGGATGACTCTAAGTCAATGTCAGGTTATATATTCACTTTGAATGGTGGTGCAGTAAGTTGGAAGAGTTCCAAACAAGAAACTACTGCAGACTCCACCACTGAAGCTGAATATATAGCTGCATCAGATGTAGCGAAGGAAGCTGTTTGGATCAAGAACTTTATCCAAGGGTTGGGTATAGTTTCATCTATTGTTGATCCAGTAATGATATACTGTGATAACAATGGAGCCATTGCGCAAGCAAAGGAACTAAGATCTCATCAAAGATCCAAGCATATCTTAAGAAGATACCACTTGATTAGAGAAATCATGGGGAGAGGCGATGTCGTTATGGATCGAGTCGCTTCAGCAGAAAATGTAGAAGACCCACTAACTAAGCCTTTGTCTCAAAAGATATTTGAGAAACATCTTGAAAAGATGGGACTTAAATATATGGGCAATTGAAGCTAGGGCAAGTGGGAGATTGTTAGAGTAGTATGCCCAGCGCAGCAATTAGATTGGATATTTGTACTCTTTATATTTTGAATATAAACAATCTCATTGGAAATTATATTATTAAAGGCTGTTTTAATTTATCTATTTTATGCATTATAACAAATGCTTATTAGATAAAGTCCCTAGACCAATTAAAGCTAAAATATATGGTTACGCATATGATGGTGATCATGGAATTTATACATAGAGCTTTGGTCTTAAACATGGTTCCGAGTCAAGAATTTTTCTAAATGGGACAAAGAATAATTCAGTAAAGACTCGTACATATGATGAACGCTCGTTGGACGAGAATATTGTATTCCATCAATATTAGTGTTGTGACACAAATTCATATATGTAGATACTTATTAGAGAATAAGTTTATCGAATATGATCCGTAGAAAATTCTTATTGGATATGTCAAAATTTGAATTTTCTAATTACGATAGTATACGATTAGTCTTTAGACTTGAAGCACCATGGTAGTCTTGTGTACTTCTTCTAATACTTAGATTTATCTTTTGATTGTTTAGCAATCATAAAGGGGATATGTTGGGTATTATATTGGTATACATGGAGACTTATGTGTGGCTAAGATAGAATCTAACACTTGTCTAGGACAAGAGAATCTCCTGTGTATTTCATTGTTAATGATTCAAAGACCTTGGCCAAGGCAATGAGAATAAAGATTCACAATGAATCATTGTAACATGAAATAGAAACACAGTTATTGAATTAATAGAGTTTCGACTAATATTCCTACTCTAAACTCAATCGGGAGATTAATTGTTAGAAAGACCGTACGTGTATGTCACTCGTTAATTTGAAGGTTTACTCGCTATTCACCTAACACTAGAAGATCACGCTACTTGCTAGATGTTACCGTGATTAGTAGGTTCTTGAAATTAATTAGTTAATTTCAAGTGTATTAATTAATTGGATTAATTAATATAATAATTGTTATTTATAAGTTACAAGTGTTGTAAGCCTACTGCTAGAGTTAGTAGTGAACTTAAAGGATCACACCTTAATTTGAATGAATAATTTTTATCAATTGGAACAATAGTTAAATTGTTAACTACTCCCTCCGTCCCATCTTTATTGCTACTTTTGACTACAAAAAGCTCTCACAGAAGTTACAGTAAAAGTAGCAATAAAGATGGGACAGAGGGAGTATTTATTATAATTAAATAATTTGATTATTTAATTAAAATAATAAAAAAAAATGTAATGATTGATAGTGTTAGTGGGGGAGTTAGTGGAGTTAGTGGTATGTAAAGTTAGTGCTTTTTGGGAGTGGAGTATTGACGAGGGCAACACTCTTCCACCACCACTTTTCCATGACAAAATGTGTATATATTTAATCATATGATGATTCATAATATGGAATGAAGCTTTTAGAAGGGAGAAGCTAACTTGCTTGCAACACTCCACAATACACGGCCATCACCACACTATTTGGAATTCATTTTTGTTGTTCCAATTTACAAGTTTTACACTACTAGCGAAGTGTAAAATTTGTGTTTTTTTTTAATTGGTGGATTACTTTAGAGGGGATACACTTGGATCTCTTATTGAGAAGTACGGAGTTTTAGCCACAATACGGGAATCGATTCCCTCATTCCTTGCATCAATTGGAAGAAAGTCTACGAGGGTAAGAATAATCTTTACGTAGATTTCTTTCAATATATTTTAACACCGGATCCAATAATCGTTTTAGAGCACTCGGGGTGAAACCTTTGTATTTAATAAATATGATTTATTAATTATGAAAAATTTTAAATTCCGCTGCGTTCACCCGGATCGCTATGACGAACCCAACATTAACGAAGAATGAATTCATAAATTCATATTCGAAATTGATTAAATTGATTAATTGATCGTCGACTTACAGAGTGTATCTCCGATGTGGAATCTGTTCCGAGTGGCCCATTGGTTGTAGGTTTCAGGTTCCTTTCCGGTAGGTTTTCTCCATCCCGTAGTTTCTCCGACGTCAAATTGGATTCCGTACACCGTAACCGCCGCCATGAAGGCGGCGAAGACGGCGGAGAACAGCAAGCTCTCGAAGGCAGAGGCCATTTCCGGTGCTGAATCTTCTTTTGATCAATTGGTAACTGGTTCGAAACAAGAAAGAATAGGAGATATAGGAATCCAGGTGGTATATATAGAGGAGAGAGAAACGACTGCAGTTGCAGGAGTGATGGTGGATGAGTGAGAAGAGGAGAGTGGGGTGACCGGTGATGGGAGTGGAGTAATGTAAATTGGAAATGGTCAAATCTTCGGGTTGGCGGCAAACCGCACAAAACGGGCTAGGTTTAAATTTATACGGCCCATTTACTCTTAACCAGGCCCACTGGGCTCTGCATGTGGACTAATGTCTGAAATCTGAAGCCCTTTAGGATATAATATGTGATGAAGCTTTAGGACCAAAAACAACCCCTTAATTGATACAAGAAAAATTATAAAAATCTCATATTTGTTGGGAAAGTCAGCTGTATAATGTTAAATAAGATATATTATAATAGTAAGAAAATTTTTATAATAAATATTAAAGAATTAAAAGATATTGAAAATGAGAGTAAATTGATGGCTAAGAAATCCTTGCAAACTAATTTAATCTTCATAATAATGAGTTACTGATAGACATATAGTTTACACAGGCAGACATTTTAAATCTCTACTCTAACTCTCACATTTATTATAAGAGTATCTAACTGGTTTCAACCCATCATTTTGGAATGGAGTCATTAGTAGAGTAGGTTTTGGTGGGATAATTCAAGTTGATCCATATGGGCAAAAACTCGTTTTTATGTTTTTACATAATTTTCCTAAAAAATCTAAAATAAACTTATGAAAATAGATTATAGAAATGAATTATTTGACTGTATGGTCCATTTGGCCTAAAATTTATAAAAGTTTATTATTTTTTTGAATTACTTATTAGTGGGAGTTTCGGTGGAGCTAGTTAAAATATATAGTATATTACAGGTCATTTGCGAGTTAATTAAAATTTAAAAAAATTAATACGATAATGAGCTAACTGTTGATCATTTAGGTATTTTAGCTCAATAGATTCGCATCATATTACAATCGTATGACGAAACTGTGTGTACAGTAGACCCAATCAAACACAAATTTAATAGTTTATGATGAGCTAATATTTAACATACCTAGTTGATACGAAGTTTTGAAAAATTCTCCATGTATAAGTATAACTACTCCACATCCAAAATAATAATAAAAAGAAATAATTGTGTATATTCTTTGACAACAAACACTAATGTTATTATAAGTTATAACTCTTCTGAGAAGAGCAACTATTTTGAAGAAAAATCATTGGCATTTATAGAAAGAGCAGCACTCATTAATTTAATTGCAAAGATTTGTATGAGAACGTGACATGAAATGATTTTCGTGAAATGGATAAGATCGAGATAACATCTATAAAAAATGATATTCAATTGAATAAAAATAATAATAATATTATAAAAAGTAATACAAGCAATATTTTAAAAGAAAAGAAAAACTTTTTTAATAGAAAGCGATTTAAAAAAATATAAAATAATGTCAAAGACATCACACAAGTCTTGTAATAATTTCCGAATGAGCATTTTAGTTGAAATTATTAGTGAGCTGGAAAAGGAGAAAATAAAAATCTTGCTTAGCCAAAAATATTATTGCATTGTTAGAAGAATCTTTTCCACGTAGATAAAGATTTTAACGTTGATATTTATCCTCTTAGTTTCCAATAATACAAAAACACACCCAAAAAAAATCTTACGACCAGATCATCAATTCTTTTATGAGCAATACCTTTCCTCTTATCAAGATTCTCAAAGATTTCTTTACATAGCCTTTTATTTTTTATTATAAATATTATACCCTAAATAATAATGATTAAATCCTTGCACAGGTGACTGTAATTTAGACATTGATTATAACACATAATAATATCTAACAAATAAAATAAGAGATAAAAAAATAAAATAAAAAATATTTAATCTTATTTGGTCCTTAAATGCATGCAACATTTACACAAGGTAACAATTTCTCATTGAAATAATTATTTTACTTCCAATCTAATTGGTAACAAAAAAATTCAAGTATTCTATTATTACAAGAAAAACTTGTGTGAGATTATATATATATATATATATATATATATATATATATATATATATATATATATATATATATATATATATATCGGATCAATAAAGCATTCAATTGAATCGTTTCGTGTTGAAAAACTCATAAGATTAATACGAAAAGTGATACATTATAAAGAATAGTTGAAACGGTTTCACATCAAACTCGCTTATTATTTCATTACTATTTTATTTGGATCTTAAAAATCAAATTTGAAATAAACCTATTATTATTTTTTAATCTGGAGGATACTAAATTGAGACGAATGTGAATGGAGAATCAAACATTTTAATTTTGATTTACTAAAAGAAAAGAAAATAAGCTGGAGATTAAAAATATAGTAAGTGAAGTGGGAATTGGTATTAAAGGCGTGTTTGGATAGCCAGAAGAGGAAAACCCGTTCACATGCATAAAAACAAATCACGAGGGCGATTGGATATGTAGTCGGTATCTGCCTCAATTTAGAGCCAAACACAGCATTAATTAGGTATACACTGCCCCCTCTCTCTTTACCTCTTTACCCTAAACAAATCCTTTTCTTGCTTAAAATCTTGTCCCCCATATACTTAAATATTAATATTAGGTCACTTCTATTCAACAATTACTACTCACCAAGAAACCCAATTAATTAACCAATCAACTCAAGAATTACGAGTTTCAATAACAGTATTGGCGAAGCATCACACATACACATATATTAGTAAATAAACCGAAATAGTAAACCGACTAATTTAAGCAGAATTTGATCCGAAATAGTAATTTCTTTTATTTAAAATAGTAATAAACCATCTATTTATAGAGTAATTTTTAGGTTTATACAATAATCTTATAAAAATATGATGCATATATATATATAGGTGAACAGAGTTCACATGATACTCCCCAAAATAAACATTAATCCTTAAAAATAAAACATTACTACATGACATTCCAAATCAGCGACGTTAGAGAGATGGAATTTCAAATTAATTAATTATTTTCAATATAAATACAAACTCTAATTGATTTTAAAATCAGATTTCTCATAATTAAAATATATATGCATCGTTTAGAGAAAATTTATAGTAATAGTACTAATATTTATTTTTAGATATAAAATAGACGTAGAGTCTGCGCCAACCCCCCAGTTTTATTAGATACAGGACAGCTTGCACCAAATATTTTTATTTGCCTAGCTTTTTAATAAATAAATAATACTTTGTATATTTTGCGTGACATCATCTCACGTAAGACCATTTTTCACTTTTTAAAATAGTTATCACTTTTGCTATAAATCATTATCACTTTTGCTATAAAATATTATCACGTTTTATTTATATTATAAATTGTTTATGAAATAACATTATCACTTTTCATTTATTTATTATCATTTTCCTATATAAAAGTTATCACTTTCTGGCCGTCTCACGTAAACCCTTACGTGAGACGGTATCACACAAGTCTTTACCATAAATTAATTAAAGCCCTTATATTTTATTTTTGAAAGGAGTTGAAGCAAGTAACCGTCAAATGAAGTAGGCAAACACTTGCTTTAACACCGTATTATAGAAACAAATTTTGTTTTAAATTAAGATAAAAAAAATTGATAATATTTAAAATAAAAATAGTGATATTTAATTAATAAAAAATGATAATTTATAAATTATTTTATAAATAATTTATAGTATAAATGAAAAGTGAGTAACATTTTTAATGAAGACAATATATTTACTAAAAGTAATAATTAAAAAAAATCACAGTGAGACGGTTTACCCTATGAAGAAATATATTCGCAACTAAGTGAAAAAATGATCAAAATTAAATATACATATATGAACATTTTTATTTTTCCCAAAAATAAATTAGAAAATTTTATTTTTATTATTATTTTTTTAAAACTTTTTTCTAGTGAAGTTGTAAAAATTTACTATAATCCAGAAAACAAAATGTTACTTAGAATAAAATGTTGCCCCAGGCATAGCTTGGTTGCTACAAGGGAAGATTCGAATCCTGTCTTTGGCATGAATTTGGACTCATGCAAGCACAAATTAAACAGTGAGCCCTTTCTATAAGTCACTTGAGACATATCATGTGATTTATTTTCTCTATCAATCATCAGGATATGGGCCGTGGGGGCCCCTAATGGTGGGGTACACCAAAAAAAACAAAATGTCCCAGTTTTGTTGGTCTCTCTCTCCCCTATATATTAATGTGCCTCTTTCCATTCCTTCGATATTTCATCATCTATCTTTTCTTATCAACTTCTATCTCTCTCCATATATATATATATATATAGATAGAGGTGTTACTTGGAAGGCTATATATGAAATGTGGAGATTTGCAATGGGCTTATTTTCAGGTAATTAATATTACTAAGCTCAATCTTTTTTCTTTAGGGTTAGGAATTAGGATGTTGATGCATGTGCATGCTGCAGTTTTTAGAGATAGTGTTAGCTAGATTAATACTTAATATATTAATTATAAATCTAATTAGCATGAAATTATTACAGGTGATGTAATATTGAAGGGAGTGGTGGTGTTGGGAGAAGTTGTTGACAGAAGAGAGAGAGCACAGACCGCCATTAGCAAAGGATCTTATTTGCTCTTTGTGAGATTGTGCTCCCTTTCTTCTGTCATCCACCCTATATATATCATCTCTTCTTAATTCCCTTCTTTCACACACACTAATACACACATATATATGTATCATCAGTTCATCACCTCTCCTCTCTCTCTACAGGTGGTATTTGGTATCTGCCACATGCCCTCAATATAATTCATTTACTATATTTTTTGCGTTTTTATGCCTCTACAATTAATCAATTAAATGAATGTGTTTATAAACTTGATAATTGAAAAATACTTCACATTAATCAATACTATAATTGTGTGAGATTTTTTTTTTAATTAGTGATTATTTTTATTGAATATATGTTACTATTTATATTATTAAAGATGTACTCCCTCCATCCTAACTTTAACTTCACACTTTCAATTTTGGTCCGTCCCAAATTCAACTTAAACTTCACAATTAATTAATATTTTTCTAACATACTTTAATTTTAAATTTTATGTTAACTTTTTAACACACATAACAAGCTTTATCATTTATTTATTACTAAAAAATATCATACTATTCCTAAAAGTAAGTCAAAAAGTGAATTTTCTTAAAATTCGTAGCTACCTGAATGGAGGGAATAATAATTAATTACTTTTTATTTACCCTAAAAATTATTCAATAATAATTCTCTTGGATGGTTATCAATCAATCATGTGTCACTTTTTACTACTCCCTCCATCCGCCGGAAAGGTATACATTTTGCTATTTTGGAAGTCCGCACTAAATGTATATATTTCCTTTTTTAAACACATGAGGCCCATACACATTACTAATACATTTAATATATGAGTCTCACATACCTCACTAATATAACTATCTACTACACATTAAATAATACTCTTTAATCCACGTGCAGAAAACAAATGTATACCTATTATGCGGACAGAGAGTAGAAAAAAATTCATTTTTTATCGGTAGACATCTCACATAATTATTTGCCTTAATTAAGAGTTATATATCCACGGAATTGTTGTTCATGTGTATTGTATGGAAAAGAGAAGAAAGTTTGATCACTGTCCGAGAATTAATTTGTGCAGGCAAAAGAAATTTAACTGAGTATATATACAAGCGATGATCAACCTTCAATCATAAAAGAATTTGTTTGAGATATACTCACTTCATACCTTTAAAAGGTATTCGTCTGTTTTTTCATAATTTTTTTGAGATATATTCACTTCATACCCTTTAAAGCTATTCGTCTATTTTTTCACAAGTAGGTTAAGGTGAGTGGTAGATTTAAATTTTAATTTATCATTTTCCCATCATCTTTAAATTTAAAAGGAATGATGTAGTATTGTGTGATGTTAAGTAACTTTTTAAATTTTTTATTATTAATGTAGGATCTATATTTACTGAATAAAAAAATATCGTTTTATAGTGGCGAGCTAAAATAACACAACGTACATTTCAAAAGGGTACACTGGGAGTTAAAAAGATATGTGGATTGCAGTTATTTAATTTTCTATACTAATGTTGATTTGTTATGTTAACAGGAATAAGGGAAGAAATTTTATAGTCAAGCTAGCACTTTATATTCTACCGTAATATTTTTCTAAAAGAATTATTTGTCTACTATAATTTGCTATAGTGTAGCTGTAGGGGAATCACTAATAAATCATTAACTTTTGAAAAATGAAGTGTAACTATTATTTTCAGACTCCATTATTCTGGATTATAATATATATATATTTTTTTTTAAAATAAAGTTAGACATTTTTCTAATTTTGACAACGACTATCAAATTATTCTAAATTTCTACTGGTCATCGAATTACGTAACACATTAGATTTTCATTGTTTTTATAATGTTCTTGAAATTAGTTAAGTATTATTATGATTAATATAGTTAATTTTTATTCTTACCCCTCCAGAAAGCCTCCGCCTGTAGTAGTAAACAATTTTCCAGAATACAAACAATCTTGTTCAAAGTTGATATCAGCAAATAATATGCGAATTTAATTAATACTCCACTACATTATTACACCATATATACATGTATTAAACTTGTTTTTGGAGAGTTTAGTGTGATTAATTTGCAATTATTTTACAACGTGCGAAGCTTCTGGAAGACATGGCATCATCCTTCCACCTCGTGGGTATGGAGTAAAGAGCAACATACAACACTTGTAATCATGATTTGTATCTAAGACATCCATTTTTTCTTTGTAATAAAATAATTTATATTGGAAAAGGTAGAATCAAACCAAGGATCAACCAGTATGCATGTATAAAGATAGAGTTTTATTCAAAGATTAAATATAAAGGCAATCCAACCAGCCTATCAAGTGTAATGTATAGCATAAAACTAAATACTTTTTAAGTGCCACACACCAGTGGTATCATATTGCCCTAGTACAACAAAATTGCAACTTCTAAAGCTAACTAGCCTTTCATCAACACAAGAAACCAGAAAACTACGCCGAAATCATCCGTATCCAATGCAACGAACACAATATAAACAATACGCGAAACACACAGCATTGTCCATTAGCAAAATTAGAAGCAAATGATTCTGCAGTCTATAAGTATGTATAACTCTGGAAAATTGAACAGAATCCAGCTAGTAGGACAAAGACGAAACCCACCGGATAAAGGTCTAATCTGATTAAATTATAGCACTTTTGTCTATAACATTATGGTACTGCTGAAATAGGGGCATGTATGGAAGGGAGGTCAGTCCAAAGCATGTGATTTTCGAGAAGTAGAGCTCAGGCTCCGCCATTACAACATTTAAATGGTCCGTTCTTGTCTGTCACTTTCTATTGCAAACTGCAAGTGATTACGTTAAGTAACGAATCCAAGACAAACAACATCCCATACAGCCTCTCATTCTACTGCATCATATTGTGCATGTGAAATAAGTGTAGCACAAGTGTCAACTCATATTTCTCTTCATCCTACATCGATATCTTACTATAAATATTCTCGAAAAACATCACTGCTAAGCATATGGTTATATTTTATCGCACATTTACTTCCCAATACACTTCTTTTGGTTCACTTACACCATACAAAGAGAAAGAAGAAGAAAATGGATGACTAATAGCTAAGTACAGATTATGAAGTTAAGGTATTTGGTCAAAGTTCAAACCCAGTGGTCAGCATGGAAGCTATACACAAAGTAAGTAGAAACTTTACGTAAACAGCTCAAAGCTGAACCAAATTAATCTTCCATGTAGTTTGCTACATTATTTTCTTTGCCATTAGTCATTCATCAGATAAATATACAACCTTAGGATGCAAAGAAAGTTTAAGAAAGACCTTTCGGAACTTCGGTGTAAGAATCCCTGATCAAAATCAATTAAAAAATCCAGATGACGGTTGCAACAGCAAACAATTCAACTCAAGAAGCCACTTGGCTCTTCCGTGGATTGCGAGGAAGCAGAACTAAATGATACAAATTAGATTTGGTTAGAAACTGATAAGTACTCATGCAAACTAAATAATCTTAATCAAACTTACCTTCATCCATACTGCAAAAACTTTCTGGCTGAAAAATCACATCAGGATCCAATTTTTGCTGCAATGGTAAAAACAGAGCCACAGAGGTTTTGCTGCAGAAAGACCATACAAGATTAGAGCTTTATTATATTTAGAAAATGCTTATGGCTGACTATTTTCAACAAACAAACAAACAGTAAAATCAATTTAGATGTATTACCCAGAAGCCTAGACAGAGAATAATGTTTTATTTTCTCTCTATCCATTAAATGCATCACTCAAACAATCTAATGAACAATAAATAATTTTTTTCAGAACAACAATCAACATCTTTGAATATGTGTGCGTGTATGAGCACACTTCATAAACTTAAATTTGATGGAAACATAGTGGAATTTCAAGAACGGGAACATGACAAAGCACTGCGCTCTATATGGATTGATTATTGAAAAGAATATTGAAACAAAAATGCAATAACCAAAAGCTAATTACATCACATTTCAATTTGGTATCTATTTATCCTCATCAAACAAGAACTTCATTTCATGCCTTCTCAAATTAGATATGACGTATTTATAGGGAATTAAATAACACCTGGCCCATGATGGAATATATTTCTTGGTAGGTAACTCATCCTCTTCATCTTCTTCATCATCAGAGCACTGATATGGAGAGATCTCATATGATTTTCCTAAATTGTTCTGAGCTATCATGTCTTCCTTTCTGGGTGATTGATCCACTGAATGCATTGCCTAGGAGAATAAGATGCAAGAATTATAATTATGCAAAAGAAACTCCTAGTTGAAGTTACTTCTAGTGAAGAAAAAATTTCAAGTCTAGGCAAATGACATTTGATTACTAATTTCATCTAATTAACAAAAGGAACACAGACGTTATACCACGCCTGACTAGCTTATCGGACCATTTTATTACTTGAGAGAGGGAAAAAAAAAATGAGATTCAACTGAGCCATCAAAAGATCTTCTACCTTTTCAGCTTCACAAGATATACCAGAAGTGCTACATTCTTTATGATTCATCAGATCTCCGGTAAGAGTCAATTTAATCTCTCCATCGCCTCGAGAGGTGTCTTTGTTCAGTTGCTTTTTGTGTTCATTGTGAGACTCCTTGCTATTAATTTGCTGAGCCTATAAATCATTATTTTTATGATTAGATTAACAAGGAAAAATTATGGCATGGACACTCATACCAAAAACAAACAACTGCAATAATAAAAACATTCCACCTTAGAACGGTGATTTTCTTTATCTTTTTCAGCTTTTTCTGCACGCTTTTTTTCTTCTATTTCCTTTTGTTGCTGCCTTGATTCAAGCCGCGCTCTTTTACTCTCCTTCTCCTTCCTCTCTTCTTCCTCTCTCAGCCTTTTCTTTGCCATATTATCAGCATCCTTTTTTTTGCGTTCTTCTTCTTTCTTTTTCTTCTCTAATTCCATGATCTTCAAATTTTTTTCCTCCAACTTTGCTCGATCAAGTTTCAAGGCTTCCTTCCTCAACTTGCGTTCATTAGCTTTCTTCTCTTCTAAACGTTTTGCAGCCTCCGCAGCCTCCAGGGCCTTCACCTTGACATCCCTTTTTCCTACAAGATTAGGAGTTTTACTTGCATATAAAGAACAATTGAACAAAGGAAAAGCAAATTCAGCTGTCAGCTTCATCCTCAACACCCTGGTAGCAAATAATTCACAGTTCGGAAATTTAAAGAATTTACAGCTTTCCCAATATCCATCATGCCAATGGAAAAGAATAGCTCAGAGAGAGCTACCACTTCTATAAAGCTCCTTTTTTTTTTTAAGATGAACTCCTTTACATGACCACAAAAATGCTGAGACAATGTATTTTTCATTCTTTCAAAAATAACAATTCAAAATTTCTTTAAGCAAAATTCTATGTAGACAACGGAGATAATAATTTGGAAAAAAATCTTAATTTTTTATAAGTCGGAAAATGATAGTAAAGCCCTACACGAACCACAAAATGCATTTTCCACTAGCCAAAAATCATTTAATTTGGACTCTTAGAAAAATTAAATACAAAAGCTATGAATCCAAATAAAATACTCAGGACTAGAAGAACCACTAAAAATTACCCGCTTCAACTCGGGAAGATCGCACAAACCTGTTCCTAATAAAAAATTTGTATGGTATAATACAATAACTTGGTACAAAACGTGTGGAATCTTTGTATTTCCATTTAAAATCCACTCAATCCAATAAAGAATAGCTACCTGCACATATAGTGGATGCTTTCTTCTTCTGTATCAGAGGTATGAAGGAATTCACATTTGAAACGATGTTATTTCTCAAAGATTCTTTCAAAGAAAGCTTTTGATTTTGTCCCTTCAAACTGGTTTTGCTAGACACAATTGATTTGCTGGTGTTGTTTGTTGATTCCTTGGCCTTCTTGCTTCTATTTGCACCAATGCATGAAGGTTTGTCTGTCCAACCATCATCACTGTCAATAGATGAAGTCTGCTTTCCACTAGTCCCGTTCTTATTTCTATATGGATACTTTGGACCCTGACGGAGATTCTCCCATGTCCCAGAGACACTACATTTTGCGCTCACAATATCTATTGCATCTTTCTTAAAAGTTTCCTCTTCTGCAGAAACTGGCATATTTAAACTTAGGTTTGTCAAATCCTTAAGTGGTCGTTTATTATCACAATGGTTCGCCAATGAGGAATCTATTTCTTCCTGCAAATCACCAATATTCTCACCCACAGTTTTACTTTCCTCACTGATACTGGCATCTTCCTCAATTGGGAAGCAAGTAAGTTCTGGATTTGAACTTAAACGCTTCTCTGAACTCCCAGTATATGATGAGGGTCTGTCCCATAGCTTTCCAACTGGTGAGGCATATTGGTTTCTTGAATTCCAACCATATTTTGCACCAGAATAAGCTAGGGAAACAGAATATGGCATCACATCAGTAGCATCCATGTAACCATCTGAAGAACTGCTACTTGATTGAAGATGCTTCCCAACATCAGAACACAAAGGATCCCCGAGGTCAAAGTGCTCAAGATAACCACCATTTGGCACAGACTGGGATAAATTTTGGGTCTCCTGAAATTCAAAACTGGATGAGAAATGATATGAGGGTCTATTCAAACTAGCAGATCTGCAAATTTCTGCCAGAATGCTAGCGCGTTCCAAAGTAGTCCTTGGAAGGTTCAGCTCATTAAAATGAAACTCATCTGCCGAAAAATTTAGTTCACCACTGTTTGTTTGTGCATCTACTATGAACCCCTCAAATTCAGGAATAGATTGATCAACATCACCTAGTTTCAAATCTTCATTGCTTGGAGAAAGGACAGAGTGTTCTGTATACAAGTCACATCCCCATTTAGGAGATTGAGCTCCTTCCAGTAATGTATTGCTGAGCTGCAAACTTTCAGAATTCAGATTAGCAATACTCTTCCCTAAGAGTCCGCTACATTGTTCATTTCCAGACATTCTTGCATCACAAAGATTGCTACTTGAAAATGGAGTTCTTATTTCCTTAACAAAGCATCTCTGTGTAGATTCATTCATTGGCAAGCTTGAGACAGGGCTGACATCTAATTGCTCACTATTAATATCTGATGATGAGGATTTATGTTCATTCTTTCCATTGTGACAAGATCCAACCTGCACCAATTTTGGCAGAACAAAGCTCCATTAGGAAAGAGTTTAAGAAAATCATTAGAGGTGAAACAAAATACTTGTGTGTGATATTAGAAACTGGATAATATCTAAATGGCAGATCAAGTAACGATGAGACGCCTCATGTCATTTCAAAGCTCAATAATGCCAACGAAATCATAGATTATATGTTTACTTTATTCAAATCAAACTTAAATTCCAAATCAACCAATAACACAACCTACAACAGGTAGAATTTGCATCCAAACAATTCAATACATGTACTTGCTCTATTTTTGAAAATGGCAAACCAACCAACCAATGTATCCACTTTATTTCTAGTCGTGGATAGAAGAAAAGAATTTAACATCAGGCTTTCAACGTATCTGTCTTATAATGCATTTTCAAGGTCATTAAACATTCTCTATAGCACGTTTGATTCACTTATTTGACTCTTGGTGTTGTTATATATAATTGGATTGGATGCCAATAGAAAAATATCATTTTCATTATGTCTAGGGATTGCAACTTGTTTAAAGGCAATCAGAACCCAGTGTGGCAGTGTCCAGGATTTATTTGATCAAGGCCATGAAATTTTGTTAAATTTGAATCCTTCTTACTAAAACTAATAGACACGGCCTTTAAGAGAGAGAAACTAATGAAAATGCAGTAGTAGATGTGGCATCAGAACATGATCTGATAAACATACACAAGTACATAACGTAGCTCTCACTTCAGAGCTTTTTGCACTACAAGCAAAAAATGATAAGAAAATTAAACAAAACATGGCATAACAGATCCTAAGAGAGCAAGAGGGGTGCTCTCCAGAAGCACCGTGCTACTCAAGTGTAATATTTAAGAGAATTACTTGTTTCACTAAAAATATTACTCATTTCACTTAAACGAAAGCCAATCGGATACCTATGAGTGAAATGAGTAGTACTCCCTGCATCCCAAAAATACATGTACACCACATTTTCTATTTGTCCGAAAACAATTTGCAGACCACTAAAATGGAATCAACTGACAATATTAAGCTCTTATAATACATAGTACTACAAAAATGTTACCTATTTTTTATACTTTATTTAGTAGTTATTAGTATCTTACACTTTTTTCCATTAAAATGAAACATCCATCTTTTTTTCTAACATCATTACACCAAAAACAACTTTTCTAAATTTCCATGAGAATAGGTGCATGTAAAATAATTTTACGTAAAATAATTAATTTTCATAAAGAGTACACTTAGTTGCACACCATGCGCACTACATCACATAGATCAATTGGGGAAAAAGAATATACCTTTCCATTTTTAGATAAAAAAGAAGATTTTCCCTCCGTCTGACAAATATTCATCTCTGGGAAGGTTCTGACATCCGAACTCTTTTTTACATGTTCCTGGAAAGAAGTGTCAACATTTGTATCCATGGAATTCAAATATGTATTGGCAGCATCTCTGTGAATGAGGTGTTGTTTTTTCTCTCGAAAGTTGGGGGAAGTGGTAAAACTATGATCTAGTTGATGTTCAATTTTTTTCCTCTTTAACTGAGGCCATGATTCCATGTTAGTGTGTCTGAGCCTACTCTCAAGTGGTGAATTATCACCACGCAACCTGACTGTACTATGTGTTCCTAAAACTTTACGTGAAGCACAAACTTCATCTTCACAGCAAGAAAAATCAAGAACCTTTTGTGCAGAATTTATTTCGTCAAGTGCAATTTGCTCATTGTCTGAGTTTTTTATTTCTGAAGCACCTGACAGCAATTGAGCTTTGCCCTTTACATGAATGCTACCATTCCCCTGTCCAACCAGGTGGCGAAATCAATGTAAGGTACTAAAAACAATGTATCTCTCCGAAAAAAAAAAAACCAATAAAAAAAGTCATTTAACTGCATATTAAAATAGGGTGGTGAATCAACGAGTTGCGGTAGACCAAAATAATTATTACCCAACAAGGTTCCGAAAAAATAGAAGCAAAACAACTTTGAGACTCAGTCTTGCTACTTGAATAGGAGCTATCTCAGTGCAGTAATAAACTTAGGGGAGTATACTCATAGGTTATACTTAGAATACATAAAAGGCCCCAATAAAAAATTAAAGAATATATAAATTATTTGAAAAAATGCATTTTAAAAGAGTATAGAACCACTAGACAGCATATGATACGTGAAAGGCATGTGCATAACAAAATTACCTCATCCATGTCCTGATTTGGCAAGGATTCACACCCCTGTTGGGTAGTTACTTTCACTGGATTAATTCGGATGTCTATGTCGACTATTTGTTGTAGCTTATTATCTTCCTCGTCGTGAGCTTCAGAACATTTCCATTTTAGCCCATCTGAGTAATCTTCAGGAGCCTTAAACACTGAATCGTCTAATTCGGGTCTAGAAGTTTCAGCATGCGTGCAACGATTCTCCTGAACATCAGATTCAAAAGAATCCCTGTGAGTTTTGTCCCCTTCAGACTTACCTGGCGACTGCTTACCTAACGATAACTGATTAGTACCACCACAAATCCCTTTATCTAGTGAAACATCTGGAATAGACAAAGAATAGCTCAAATTTTCTGTCAAGCTTTTAAGATTTTGTGCAGGTTTGGAAGTGAAGGCTTCCAAGTTGTCTTCAGTTTTTTTGCAATCCAACTGCTTTGGTTCGACAAGCAAAAAGGAGTCAGAGAGAATTGGGGCAACCTGAGACTCTAACTCTTTTATCTGCTTAACGTAGCCTCTAGAATTAGAACTACAGGGCTGATCAACATGAGCATACGAAACAAGCTCACTCACAATAACAGAGGAACCATTTTTATCATCATGAAGCATATTACGAGTTCCATAACAGACTGGAGCAGATTGACCACTTGAACTGTTTTGATCTTCTTCATCAGACTTACGTCTACAATCTGGCATGGATATTGCACCCCTGAAACTAGAGTTTCCATTATTGGCAGGCTTACAAGTTTCTTTCTCATTAAACAGGGTTTGTGACCTTGTCACTCTACGGAACAACCCAACAGAAGGTTTACTTGACTTCGATACCACAGCTGAATCATTAACCTGTCTTGCTGATGCCATACTGGATGAAGCAAGAATGCATGCATCAACCTTGGGAGAGGAAGGAGATACTACTAGATCAGAAACAGCATCAACACATCTTCGTTTCCTAGATATCTCGGACCTGGTAATTTTACCAGTATACGAAGTTGCTTCATTATTCTTGCCAAGAAAATCTGCATCATATAATCTCTTCTCTCCATAGCTTTGACGACATTTAGCAGATATTCCTCCTGATCTTGGCAAATAAATATAATTATCAGCATGCTCAGAGTAGGGACTAGGCATGGACTCTGTTCTCATTGAATTAGCAACATGACTAACGGACTTTTCTTTGCAACCCTCTGTTGAGCAATCTAAGGTAAGACAATTCATAACAGAAACTGGGACTTCAGCACGGCTTCTTGAACTAGTTATCAAATCAGAGTGAGAAACCATCCCCATTTCTCTGCTTGTACAATCATCTTCATCCAAATACATTTCCTCGTAACTTTGACCACCAACAGCACAAGGTTCTGCTAATTGGGGTAGCTCATCATTGTGTTCTGCCTGGTCAATTGGAGAGAGAGATACCTTAATCTGGCTTGATATAACATCTCTGATATTTTCGCTTCTCACATCACTTTGAGCTGCCTTTGAACTACTGTGAAACTCACGAGCTTTTTCCCCAGTTCTTCGGTTTATGTGATCTGCTTCATCCAAATTTATTTCCTCACCACTCTGACCACCTAAAGCACAGTTTTCTGCCAATTTTTGCAGCTCGTCATTCTGCCCTGCCAGTTCAGTAGCAGAGAGAGAAAACTTAATCTTGCTAGACACATCACTGACATTGTCATGTCTTAAGCCACTCTTATCCCGTGCCTTTGAACTACTACGAAGCTCAAGAGCTTTTTGTCTGGACTTAGATCTCTTGATTCCAAGTAGAGACTGATCTGGTGCATTATAAATTCTTAAGATCCTTTCGTCTGAGTGACCCTCAGGTGACATAACACTAGTATCTGGCTCAGGAAGACTGTTTATGTGATCTGCTTCTTCCAAATTTATTTCCTCACAACTCTGACCACCAAAAGCACAGTTTTCTGCCAATTGTTGCAGCTCGTCATTCTGCCCTGCCAGTTCAGTAGCAGAGAGAGAAAACCTAATCTGGCTAGAAAAAACATCACTAACATTGTCATGTCTTAAGCCACTCTTATCCTGTGCCTTTGAACTACTACGAAGCTCAATAGCTTTTTGTCTGGACTTAGATCTCTTGCTTCCAACTAGAGACTGATCTGGTGCATTATAAATTTTTAAGATCCTTTCGTCTGAGTGACCCTCAGGTGACGTAACACTAGTATCTGGGTCAGGAAGACAGTTGAGGGCAGGTTCATCAGTGCTCTGTATAGGAACTGTGGAATCTTCTTGTCTGTTCAGAACTTCATGGAACGCTGGAATATGAAATTCGACATTATCACCTGCAATGACCAAGTTACCGTGATCCTCAGTGGACGTAACATTAGAATCTTGCTCAGGAGCACAGTTGAGGGCACATTCATCAGTGATCTGTGTAGGAACTGTGGAATCATCTAGTTGGTCCAGAACTTTATGGAATGCTGGATTATCTTTAGAAATTCCATCACGAGATTCTATATTATCACCTGCAATGATCAAGTTATGGTGATCCTCAGTCAACATAAAACTATCATCTGTCTCAGGAGCACATTTGAGGGCACATTCATCAGTGCTCTGTGCAGGACCTGGGGAATCATCTTGTCGGTTCAAAACTTTACGCAACGCTGAATTATCTGCAGAAACTCCATCATGAAATTCCACATTATCACCTGCATTGACCACGTTACCGTACCCAGGGTAGTGTCCAAAAGACCAATGTGCTGATGACTGCACTTGTGGGCAGAAGATTTTTGTGATCAGCTGGTCTTTGTTTAGCTCTGCAATGGCACAAGGATAAACAGCGATCATGCTCAAATCATAAAGACAAGAGTCAAACTCATACTATTTGCAACTATTATCTTATGCTTACAAGACAATTTAGAAAAAAAAAATTTAATCACAATTTGACTCAGCTATCACACGATGTAGGAATATAAAATTGACAAAATAGTAAACAGATACAACAATTGAAAACTCAAATTGTTGAGTTCCAAAGAATTTATGGCTCACAATAGTTAATCTCAAAGATCATTTCCCGATCATACGGAAAATATCAAGTGCCCAATGCAAGAAATTCCTTATCATGTTAACCTAGAAACTAAATAGTTTCGGAAGTTCTATCCAGAACATATAAAAACATGACTTCAAGTCACGGACAATTGAAATTACTCTAAGCAGAATTCCTATAAACAATTTTAAGCACCTGAACAAGCAATGTGAAGATTTACCCAACATACCTTGTGAATCTGAAGTGTTAGGGTTCCAGAGCCAAGACGGAGGAGTAATTCCGTCAAGGAGAGATTTGGAAGCAAGGTATTGTATGTACAACTCCGTCTGATGATTCACCTGTTCTACAATCGATTTTTTCCGCTCGAAGATCTGCACCAACAGCTTCTCCACCGTCGTCATCTTCTGGCACGCCGCTGTAATGTTACGAAAAATCCATCAACCTCAAGATAAGCCTCTGATTACAATGACTAGGCATAGAATTTGATTTCAGATCGGGAAATTTCGTAGCGAGTGTGTGCTAGAGTGTGTGAGCCTCTGGTTACAGTGGGTAGGCATAGAAAATTGTTATCAGATTGGAAACAATTGCAGAGAGTGCGTGCGAGTGTGTGAGACCGTTGAATAGCGCGAATGGGGAATTCAAAATTTTTTGCTTCGTGATAATTATGGATTCGTCAAAAAGCGGATAATTCTTTTGGCCTTATTTGATACTAATGGGCTGTGATCGTAAACTGATTTGGGCCTTGACATTAAGGAGTTGGGCCTGGCTATGCAAGTTTAAATTTAAAAAAGGGCGGCACTAACGCCACCCATCATTTTGCTCAAAGCACACAGAAGATAAAAATTAATTCAATGAAAGTACTAAACTATCCTTACACCCAAAACGAAATGCAAGTAATTTGCTTTTCCACCCAAGCCAAAACACGTCATCTCTTTCATGTTATCCAGAAGGACATCCATTCCTGCCACTATTGGAGCTCATTTCTTCACCGCCTCCTTGAATTCGCCAGCAGCTCTCTGATGATCATCTTTCTCTTTTACAACTAATAAAGGAGTTTTGATTTCCTCTGCTGCTTAGGAGATCTTTGAACCATAGCTCCGTGTTTTTGATGAATGAAAATAAACTGTCGCCGAAAAACTGTAATAATACAAGCGGGGGCAGCGGCATTTGGCAATAATGTCATCCACTAGCGTGTCTGCAACTTCAAATGTCTGAAACTACGTCGCAATATAGTGGGCTTCTTCATGTATCAACATTGCAAGTGATCAAAATTTCAATTCCCATTTGACAACAAATAGTATATATTTAAGGGTTAATTGCGCCAAAAACTCTAACCTTTTCGCGAATTTCAAATTAGTCCAAACTTTTCAATATTTACAAATAAGTTCTCGACCTTTAACCCTTTTTTTCAAATTAAGCCACCGGGCAGCTGCAGGCCTGCCCGGTGCTGACATGTCCATCTCTCTTCCATGTCACCTTCCACGTGTACAAAACGACGTCGTTTCGGCCTTCCACCTGCCGAATGCTAATTGCATGAAAAGTCTCAACCTTTTCGCCGATTGCGAATTAGTCCAAACTTTTAAAAATGTTGTAAATAAGTACCTGACTTTAAGCTCGTATTGCAACTCGAACCACCGGGTGAAGGGTTGTCTGGACGCTGATGTGTAACTGTATATGCCATGTTACTTTGCACTAGTTAATAAAGATACGTTGTTTTGATTTTTTATTTATTAAGATTTTCAAAAAAAAAAACCTCATACATCACACACTAATATTATTTGATCAAAATATGAATCACGGCAGTAGATGGAGAGAGAAAATCCTACAATATACTTCTGCATAGTTAATGCCAAGAACAGATCAGCCACAGAATTGAAGGAGCTGATTAATCATTATTCTTGTCCCCAAAACCTTTTTCTACACTCTAATTGCTAAATAGCAACAACAATTATCGTATGGATCATCTAATCGAAATTCAAAAGTTGTCTTCCACAACCCCTCACACATGGAGGATTTTGATAGATAATGTTAATGTGTGATATATGAGGACGTTCTTTTGGATACACATTAAATTTTAATTTAAAAAAACAAAACGAAGCCCTGTTGTTAACAAATGTAGAGTGACTTGGCTTATACAATGACACGCAGCGTCCGGATAGACCTCGAGTTATCCGGTGGTTCGATTTGCTATACGGGCTAAAGTTGGGTACTTATTTGTAAAATTTTTAAAAGTTTGGACTAATTCACAATCGGCGGAAAGGTTGGGACTTTTCATGCAATTAACTTTTCGACAGTTGAAAGGCCGAAACGACGTCGTTTTGTACATGTGGAAGGTGACGTAGAAGAGAGATGGGCACGTCAGCATCGGGCAGGCCTCCCGCTGCGGGGTGGCTTGATTTGAAAAAAGGATTAAAGGTCAAAAACTTATTTATAAATATTGAAAAGTTTGAACTAATTTGAAATTCGCGAAAAGGTCAGGGTTTTTTGGCGCAATTAACCCTATTTTAAATTAGTGTGAGGAAGTAAAAATATAAGGATATTAAACAAGTCAGACGTCGATATCTCAAGATGTAAGGTCAATTCATTTGACCCAAACTCAATTCGCATCTCAAAGGATGCTCTGTGACCTTCATCTTCCTCAACGTCGATATCATCGACACCACCGGAACTCTGTACTCCATGGCTTGATTAGCCTGATTCACGACAACCCACGGCGACATCGACGGACAGTACTTCGCCCTTCATGTCGGACGCGTATTTGATCATGGTGGTGTTCCTTTTAGGGACATCGCCGATGACAGCATTCATCGAGTCGTCGACGAGGATACGGGAGGGCGGGCAATAGTGGCAGGTTACTTCTTGCTGGCGTTCTTCTTCAAGCCATTGCTGGCGTCGATATGGCCGTGGGCCGCCAATGGTGGTGGGGTTCTGATGATGAGGGCGGTGGGATATGCGGGTTTGAGTGTTTAAGTGGTGTGTGAGAGTGTGTTTAAGTGTTTGGGTGTAAAAGCAATTTTTTTTAATTTAATAAATGGATTAGGGCTTTTAAAATGAGTAGTATAAACAATATTTTACATGTTTTTCTTCTACAATACGGGTGCCTTAAGTAAAACCTCGGGTGGAGATAGTGCCGCCCTTTAGAAAATAGGTCCCCGATATTCACACCCGGTTTTTTTAACACATACACCTACCATCATTAATAACTAAGTGAAAATGTCAAAAATGCCCCCTAACAATTAAAATCATACACACATCTCATCCACCATTTTTATTTTAAAGAGTGAAGCTCTTGTGTCCCGGAAACATCGTGCCCCTTTGCAATTTTCGTGCTCCTTTGAAATTTAAACCCCCTATCAATACATAGGTATAAATAGAATATGGAGGGGAGAGAATTGTGTTCACATAGGGACACGGCGTGTCCCTGGGGACGTAGGAGCTTTTGCCTATTTCAAATTTATATTCATACATTCACCACCGAACATATTAAAACACTACGTACACTCCCAACTTCCAAAAACCTTTCTTATCCCTTTGAACAAAAAAAATAAAAATAATAATAATAATAATAAAAAAAAAAAAAACTAATTTTCTTAAATCATATTTCAATCACTCCCACACTAAAATCTACAATAATTATGAACAAAGATAGCTCAAAGATCATAATAGTACATGATTTTATGTATTTTAATCGATTAAAATGTGTTTTGTGCTTTTTTTTTTTTGAAAATTGCAAAAAAAATTGACCAACCATGATTGAATGTGGTGACTTTTTTTTTTACCATCATTGGCCGATTTTACACTAAATTTTTAACCATCAATGGTCGAAATTTTGCTACATTTTTGACCATCAATGGTCGACAGTTCAATAAATTATCGACTAGCACTAGTCGACTAAACAAATGAAAAAAAAAAAATATTTATTAGGATACTCTCTTGTGCTATATATATATATATATATATATATATATATATATATATATTAAAGACAGATTGTGAAATTGGTCAACCCATTGTTAAAGTATAATTGTTATATAGGTAAAATATGCTTATTAATAGCTAAATTATGTTTGTAGTGTATCAAACTATAACATTTTAAAAATATACTTTAATTAATTATTTATCACTTTTAAAGAACATAGTTTAACTACAAATCAATCTACTTTATTTAAATAATAATGATACTTTAAACGGATTGACATATCTCACGTAATTATCGTCTCACAATAAATTTTATCATATTTATTATATTGAAAATTCGATAAATAGGTATATAAAAAATTGAGCAAGTTCATATAGTTTTCTAAACATCCGAGCGCAAAGATCTAATTCTGTGCACCCAAATTCAATTTACATTTTAGTATTAAATGTTGTACTAAAAAATTAACTCATGATTTTTCTGAAGAAAAAAAATTCATAAAATTTTAATACGCTTCATATTTCAATGATTTTTCATTAAAAAAAATACATTTTTTAATTAAAATATATACACTTTAAAATAAAATATTATACCCTTTAACATTTCATGGACCTAGGTCCATGAAGGACCAACTCTTTATTGTATTGAAATTTCAACAAATCACTATTTAGGTACATAGAAAATTGAGCAAGGGTGCATAAAGCTGCTTTGCTTTTTTTAATTAATTACTCTTTCGGTCCATTATCAATCTATCCATTTTACCATTTTGAATTGTTCTTTCTTAATCTATTCATTTTTCTAGACCCACACCCTCCATTAATACAACTACCAACTACTAATACAACTACCTACTACACCTAAAATAATAATACTCCTTAATCCATGTGCAAAAAGTAAATGGACATTGAGAACGGACCGGAGGGAGTATTATTTTTTATTAATTATATTATCACCTTTTGTTTATACTCGAATTGTTTATGAAATAATTCATTATACTATTATCGCTCTACATTGACAAAATATTATTTTTTATTAAAATATTATTATTTTTCATTAATCGAACTCAGATAGTTTCACACAAGAATTTGCCTCAAACTTTATATTTATACCATGTTGAATTATGTAGTATATATATAAAGCAAAATGACAAAATGACGATAATGCGTAAAAGGAGTGTATTACTTCAAAAGATCGCAATATAAAATCAAATTATAATGAGATAAATACTAAAAAAAATGAATCAATCTTTACCATCTCCATCTGGAAAATAAATTGTTAGGGGTGTTATTACATCTATATAAAGCGGCATTACGCGCTAGAGAAGTAAATGATATATGTGAAATATTGACAAAAAGTATGAGAAAGAATTTATGGAGAGAGCAGCACCGAGATAATCCCACCAGCATGCTACCAATATTTACCCGGTGTTATTCCCAGTCTACCCGAGGCAGGGCCGGCCCTGAGAATTTGGAGGCCGTGGCAAAATAAAAACTGAGGCCCCTCAATTTTTTTATTTTATTTTTTTATATTAGTAAATTTCATAATAAAAATATAACTTTTAGAATATGAAAAGGAAAAAAATCATTAAAAAAGAATTATTAAATAAAAAATATTTACCTTCATATCTTTGATACATTGACCATATAAAATGGATAGTATTAAAATGAATTAGTAAAATGGAGAATTGAGGATTAGAATGTTAAATTAGGTATTTTAAATTAATAATTTTGCAAGAAATATAAAATTAGTGTTTTTTTATAATTTATGCGTAAATATTGTTAGCTTTAAGAAAAAATAAAAATGTACAGCAGGTAGTGATTTTGTATATTGTTAGCTTTAAGAAAAATAAATATGTACAGCAGGTAGTGATTTTGTGTTTTTTGAGGGGATAAATGATAAATCTCATTGATCATCATTGATTTAATAAAAAAAATTATTAGTTTGATCCCATAATATTAAATTAATTTGGTAGCATTATTACACTAAATTAAATAAATTAAAAACTAAATGGTTGGTTGGTTCAAAAATTTAATTAAACTTAATAAATAAATATATATTGGGCCTAAATTTTAATCAACACAATAAATAAATAACTATATAGAGTTATTAAAAAAAATGGGGCCCCCAAAATTTTGTGGCCCATGGCAAAGGCCCATGTTGTCACCCCTCAGGGCCGGAGCTGATCCGAGGATAAGTCCACGCATCTCCTAAGCCCAACAGAAAGGAGATGATCCTCATTCCATATCCTCATTCATTATATTTACTGCTCAACGGAAATATACCCATCCACCTAGCCAAAGACGGAAGAAAGTATTCAAGTAGCATGGAGAAGAGTAATATGCTTGCACCTCCAAACAAAGTTATATGCTCATGTTGGGACCACTCCACAACTAATTGATTCTATCTTCTACACATGGCAACACATCATTGGACTACACAAGATGCCAAGGATAAAGGCCTTGAGGAGAACATGAACATCACTCCAATAGGGGAGGGGGAGGGGGAGGGGGAGGGGGCGGGGGGGGGGCTCACTTCATCATCTTCAACACACATACTCCACACCCTCCAATAATTCTCTCTCTACAATTCTACATTTCATATATCTTCAATACTGTAAATGAGTTTGGGCTCTGTAACCTTCATCAATAAAAGCTCTCTTTCGACTCCCGTGGATGTAGGTTATATTAAATCGAACCACGTTAAATCACCTTATGTTTATTTATTTTTCTTCAAATTTTAGCTTATTGTTGGCGACGAAGGAGATTACAACATTTTTGATCTTGTTTAAGTCCTCACGACGAAAACGAGCATCAACATAAATATTAAATACTCCCTCCGTCCCGCTCAAATAGTGCATTTTGCTTTTTGCATGTGAATTAAGGAGTATTAATATTTAATATGTAGTTGAAAGTTGTATTAGTGGGATTGTTGACCCCATATTTTATTGTATTAGAGGATTTATATGGGACCCATGTGTATTAAAAATGAAAGGGAACCCTTTGGGTGGAACATCCAAAATGAAAAAAAGAGGCCATTTGAGTGGGACGGAGGGAGTATTGATCATCTCATCTCACTAGTTACAAAATATCAGCAATATTTTCTTTCTCCAAAAGAGCACATAATATCCAGCCGAGTTAGAGGGAAGCTACTATGCATCACATCTTATCTTTAATATACAAAAGTGAGACCATCTATATTTGTTAATTTTCCTTCCTATCAGGTGGACTGAAGAGTTAGATCTACCAAAAAAATAACTCTTTAGACCTCCCAAGAAACAAAGATAATCTACCACTGTAGCCAACCAAAGATTTAAGGAAATAAAATCAAATCTGGGATCTGTACCAATTTCTACTGAAGATTTACATTGCTTAATATCAACCACCTCACCTTGTATGCCTGGTGATGTGCTTTCGCGCCTTTGTTCGTTTCCAAGACATCCCTCCGCCTAACAAACCTTCGTTTCTCCTCTTGACCGAGGCGTTGCCGACAGAAGATGCTTCGAATGGCACCGAGGAATTCCCATACTCAATAATATTTGTTACGATTGCATAGACAGAAACTTCGCTTTTGGGAACTGAAATAGCCCTCTGCTCCACCATTTCTATTTGCCCGCAACGTGGATCCTTGATAGCTCGGTCTTTTAGGTTCTGAACAATGGAATCCTTATCTTTCTTGAAATAGTCGGATGAAATCTGAAGAGAATGCTCGATTAGCCTTTCTATAAAATGAAAACAGGCTTAAGAGTAATTATGTGACCCATGAACAAACCGCCACACCACTTCTTGAGCAAAAGATAAAAAATAGAAGCAGTAATCAATTTGCAATCTACTATCTCCCATTTAAACACAAATATACATCTATGTTACATATGACTCCTAGTACTTTCATTTTTTGTATAAAGGAAGATCTATATCTGTAAGTATTAGGTAACAATGTGAGTACTCAAGCCTCAAAAAGAAAAATGGGCATAGTGCCGAGGAGGGCAAACAAGAGGCATTGTTTGGAAGTTTGGACTTTTGCAAGCAATTCTACATACCATATATGTAGTATTCTCTCTGAAATATCTAGAGTTACTATATCCCAAAATCTATTCCACCTGACAACGAGGAAGGGTATAAGCGGGGGTTAACCCTTTACTTTGACCATGGTTTTGAGTTACGTTAGGGCTGTCTGGCTTATATGTCAAACATCAAGTTAGTCAAGATTTCTCATTATGCTTAATTGCATTACTTCGCTACTCATATTCAAGAGAATGATTATCTATCAAAGTATCTCACCTCAAAATCAACAGGGATCTTGAGATCAGTATATGAACACTTGCAACCAGCACTGAAGTTCAATCTCAGAAAAATATCAAAAGGCTTAGCACTCTTTGCAGTCCTCCTGATAAAAAAAGAACCGGGGATTTTATCCAGTGTAGTACATGCGCACACACAGTTGATATCGATGAGATGTTAAATAAAGGGAAATGCATTTCTTCTTAACTATATAGTTTGAACTTCTTGGAAGACAACAGAAGGATGACTTTATATAACATATAACTTCAAATAAAATTAATAAAGCCTAGAACTATATTAAAAACAGGCCACAACATATAAATGAGGAGATACCTTTTCAGCTGAAGAAGTTGGTTATGTAGAACTGCGGCCTTCATGCTCAAACTTTCAGAGAAGGAGACCTGTAATTCGTTTGCCAGTTGCAACAGATAATCACACACCAAAAAGAAGAGGATATAACTTTGTAACGCAATATAATGAGAAATATGTTGCAGATGATGAAAATACAAACTTATTTCAGTCCACAAAATAAACATAGAGCCCACAAGTTTTCATCAACTAAAAGTGAGTCCTCAAATAATAAAAGTCAGCACATCAATAAATTAAAACCACTTATTTCAGTCCCCAAAACAAATTTAAATGAATATTAAATCCGGCTGGCGTTCTCACAGAAGAGCAAAAAACATGAGACAACTTGTTTATTGAACAATAAATCAATCTATAGTTGGTCCTAAAGCATTTCATTAAGAAATAATATTGAGGATATTTAGTTCAAAAGGATTCATTACCACCTCAACAGATTTAATAAAAGGCAATGGTGCTTGCTTCCCATGAGCACTTGCTATCTTGAGGGTCCAGTTCACATATCTTTCGTCTGTGAAAGAAGTGAATGGACTATGAGAAGCAGAATATGTTAAAATCCTTGCGAGCATTTCACTATAAGTGACTTCTGTGGTGATGGGGATGAAATGAATTAGACGAAAAACAGTAAAATAAGAGGTAGAGAAAAAATTTTAAGCAAAAAGCAGGACTGATGCAATTGTTTTAAGTGAAGATACCTAGACTCAAGGCCTGAGTTAAAATGATCTGGAATAAGTCGATCCGGACAAATGGAGGGATTTTCATATTGAGTATATTCATGACTCCTGTAATCACCTGTAAAATGTCATTTAGCACATATACTTCACAAAAGTATCCCCATACAGTTGGAAACACTATACCAGAATCAGTGCAGATGAAGATAATTTAGTTGAAGCAAAGCATTTTTTTCAAACAATGTGGTTGCTTTATGAACCAAAATAGTGATGCAACCTAAAGTTTTTTTTGAGTTACAACAGAATAATCATATGTCTATGTACATTCTAGATTTTAGTTTCAGAAAGTTGCGATCATTTCATCCAAGAAAAGCATTATCCTAGAATGCAGCTTCATAAACCTAAAAGTGAAGGCGATTGAGAGTTAAAGAGATAAAAGAGAGTAACCAATCATAGTAGAGTTATTTACTATGGTTTCAAAAAGGTAATAAATGCCTGGGTATTGTGAGAGATATGTTTCTCATCTGAAACCTACTTCCCTTTGCAGTTGACGTGTAAGTCCCTAAAGCCAAAGTATTTAAAGAAATACTAAATGTTTGAATCACTCGTAGTTCAGAAGATAAATAAGTTCTCTCTCGCCTTATCTATGATATTGAACTGAATACACTCAACTAAGTCAATGGATGTGATAGATAGCATGAAAATTTGTGTTATGTACTTATGGTGATTTCTCCATGCACTATTGCAGTTTTGTTTATTCAATGGAAGTGCCACAGCAGTGAGACTTAGGTCTTAGGCACGAAAAAATCACATGCTTAACCAAGACTGCAGATTTGATAATCATCCATAATATTTTAAGTGGGTAATACATAAGGAATATACTCTCAGCAGTTTAAATCAACAAATAACGTAATGACTTTGTGAGAATACAGGTTTTGTTCATCTGATTCAAGCCCATTCCTACATAATCATGTCCCACATAGAATACATGATTGACTGAGAGCTCTAGCTGTTTTATCTTCATTTATTCTCCTTGCCTTACCTTTATGTTAAACTTCAATACCTTAAGCTAATCCAAAGAGGTTTAAGACATTTCTTAAATGAAGAACTCCATAAATGAATGAAATTTATTGGATGAGAAATCACCTTGTCTACACGTCCGTGTATCACCAAACTCGCTTTCTTGTCCTTGGGGGTTTTCTGAAAGAGACAAGCATTCTAAGGCATAAATTTCTTTATGTTCTGGTTTTCTTGACAAACTATTTTACAAGTTAGAAGAAACAAAAAGATTACTTGAAGGTTCACAATTACAACTTTTCCTCCACCCTTGAGACATTTTAGGGGCAAATTGCATGCAGGAGTAATCTGCAAACTGCATAGAGTAGCATCAGTCATAATGCTGAGCTGAACATGAAGTAGATATGACTTCTACATTATTATTTCTGGAACTTCTGTCTAACAGAAAAGGATGAATTGGCTTCAGGTCAACTGACTAACTTTCAACGGCATATAAAAACAAACACATTACTAATAAGTAATATTAAAGCAGGAATTTGATACATTTACATACATCAGAGATAAGCACACCAAGAATGTCAATTGACAATTGGGGAATGCATCATACATTTAACCTAAAAAAAACTAATTTCAGCTCACTCTTGCTACCTTAAAAAGATACTATCTAGATCAAACCCCTGTTCCATGTACGGTTCAACTTATGACAGATAATGACTTAAAATGTTAATTGTGAGGACATCACTTGAACCATAATTGGCAGTCACAATATGAATTTCCCCAAGACTACAATTGCAATTGAATAAAATCCCATGATTTGCTAAATATCACTACAGCAAATATCAAGTTGCTTTACCCATACAAACGGGAGATTATAGACTTTTTTACATCTTAAGCATCAGAAAATCTTTGAGCTATGACAAAATTTGATTGATTGATGAGTTACATTTGTTATGAGTTTACATTTCTTCTCTGCAAAAAAAAATCTTGCAATGAATCTTGCTAGCTAGTATTCAAGCAATTGGAAAGGACTTGCCCATATTTAGAAAGATGGTATAGATTACCTAGTTCCTAGGCATAATACAACATCAGCCATTTTGCAGTGCTTTTCAGCAGGATCCATCTCCCTTGGTGGCAAAGCATCCTTTCAGTTTGTGATAAAATAGAACATCAGCAGTAAGACTTGGAAAGATGATAATTAAAGAAATCCATTGACCAAAATCCATCACAAAATACAAGTTATAACATATCAATGTTGTGGTCCTTTTGATCATTATTTGTGCTGCTTAATGCACACAAATACATTCAATTATAAAACTCAGATGTAGCTTGGATATGCTTCTTGTTTCGTCTTAAAGGAGAGCTATTAATATTCAACTTCATACAGTGTCACTAGTTCACCATTCATGCACTTGCAATCTTCCATCAAAATTTACTGTTTACGATAATCATCTAGGAGATTACATTCTCTTTTGAATGTGATATAAATTTAAATGGATCTAATAAGATTCTCTTTCATCTATTATAACTCACTTGCCATCCATAGACTTGCAATTTTGAGAATTAAGACGGATCTATGCACAAGAGTCCTTCATTTTTTGAAAAACTTTACTCTAAGGTTCAAGATGATTGGATTAATATACAAAATCTACTGATTGACTCTGATCGGAGCCTGCAGTAGCACACAGCAGACTAGAAAGAGAAAAACTTCTTCGTATAGATTATTCAAAACATGAACATTTTCCAATAAAAAGTTACCTCCCAGTCAAGAACAGTGTCCCTCAGTTTTGCACTACAACCTGGCTTGGAACAGCGACGTGAAGTCTCCTTTAATCCGATAGTCTCAATTTCGAAGTCCCTTGTATATCTGCAGGAGAAATAACCATCAATTTCAACATGACCAAATTCCATGGCTAACAGTCCATGTGTAAGGAATGAGTCAGGCAAATACATGCAACCGAAATAACATTAATTCAAATTCAACATTTATTGGAAATACTCACTCAGCTCCACATGATGGGCATAGTTCCATGAAAGAGTTACCATGTAATTCAGAAAGTTTTTCCCTTGGCATTCCAGATCGAAGATGGAGGCCATCAACATTCTAGCAAGGTCAGACAAATGAACACAAAATGACAGAGTCAAAACCTCTGAAAGCCAAATAAAGAAAGATTCCAGAATTTTAGGCATAGAACGTGAATACATATACAGATATGCATTATTAGTAGAAATTAAAGAATTGGCACAACAGTGCAGTTATGCAGAATAAGGCCAGAGCAATGATCACAAGAGAATCAACTTACTACATAGAATGGATTCAACATTCTTTAAGATGCTAAGAGAATGGGCGAGTATGAGGGAAAATTTACATGGGAGATAATTGATTCCCACCTGGCTAATCAAGAATTTAAGGATGCCAGCCTTCTCGAGTTCAACTAGTGACATATGAGTGATACTTGGCGTAGCCCTATGGAATGGTAAAGAAGCTTCTGGTAAGGCTTTGCCTTGGCGCTGCAAATCAGAGTACGAATAAATTAGGAAAAAAGGAGTAACTATTCTTTAGGTTATCCAAGTTCCATAACAAGATATAATAATTTTGTAAGCGTTCTACCAATGTAAAGCAACTGAATTACAGCGATAGAGATACTATGCCATGAAATGAATAAAACTCATGTTTCAGTGGCTAGCATTTGATCCTGTAATTAGTCTCATGAATTAAACCAGTTTCTCAAAATATGATTCTATTTTAAACGTTTTTCCATATAAAATGCCTGATATTTTTCCAAGATTTTTCTCTCTCGGAATCACATCTAGAACAATGCAGCATTGAGACATATAGATTTTTCAATGTATTATTTGAACAGGAAAAATAATCAACTCAGAAAATTACGACATGGATGTTCCTTAGATAGTGCTATTTACACCCTCAGACAAATTCTAGTTTAAGTAAAGCATGACAAAAAGCTATTGAAACAATACAGGAAGCTGTCTGGCTTAGACAAGATACACATTCATTACCTGAAGGGTCCAGATTCCCTTGGGGCCACGAAAGTCAGGTATACCACACGAAGTGGAGATTCCTGCCCCAGTAAAGACCACCAAGTGCTTGCTCTGCATGAACAAACAAGGATCTAATGTAATTGAGAGTATCAAACAGGAAGAACTTAGAAAACAAACCATCATCAGGGCAGACCTTTTGAATCATCATGGCGAGTCTTTCAACCTGCAAATGAAACTCATTGGCTCAAAAAATCTTTAGCATTAGATAATATAAAAAACTCTATCTGATGATTAATTTGACAGGCATAGATGCATGAGACACTATAGCACCATGATCAAGTCAAATTCAAAACATTAAGTGGTGCTAGAACTCTCCCTGATTCAAAATTCATATAGACTCAAATAACCGTGTTATATCATTAATAGGAAAAAAAAAGGCCTGGGATAAGTTGGTGCATAATCATAGTTGTTAAAGGCGCGCCCGAGGCGAGGCGCAGCCCTGATCGCCTGGGTTTCTTGGTTTTTTGGGGTTTTGGTTGATGTTCAAAAAACCCTCGCCTTTGTGCGCCTTTTTGCGCCTTTTTTGATGAAAAAGGCGTGCCTCAGGCGCGCCTCTGGTACATTTCCTAATTTTGGAATTTTTTTTTTTAAGAATTTAATGAATACAATGATCAATTTGATGGTGAAGAAGAGAATGAAGATTATAAGGAGGACCATAGACCATGATAATTATGATTTTTATCTCATTGGTAATCATTTGAGTCTCTGACATTTGATATTTTCTTAAATTTTAAGGATTCTGCTTATTTGCTTTTTGTAGTCTATTTGTGTTGAGTACTTGAATTGTGAAGTTCATTATGACATTGTACACGGGTTTTTAATTTGTGATTATGTTATATATGAGTCATTATGTATTATTATTTGACATTTTTTTTTTATTTTTACCTTTATTTAGTTGGAAAATTATGTGTTGAGTTGGATATATTAATGTATATATGTTCTAAAGTATCTTGTACCTCAGGCGCGCACCTCAGGCGCGCCTTGCGCCTCAGGCTCCAACAGGGCCTTTGCGCCTTTCGCCTTTAACAACTATGTGCATAATGAAACTGTTCCAGGTTCTTGTGTAGAGAGTGTTGAATAGATTAATTCTGCCTAAACATACCACTCATAGAAAAAGAGCAACTGATCAATAAGCAAAATCATACTAAATGATTACTTTCTGCCCAAGGTAAATTACACAGTTCATACTGATGATCCTAATAACTGATTCCACCTAAAATCATATCCAGAAAGATGCCAGAATAAATACGTGGAAGTATTCGCCTTTGGTTATACATATCCCAGTATCCTATAATTATCTTCAGCTTCAAATAGTGGATATAAATCCATACATAGAATTATAAAAAAAATTAATTGGCATTTTCACAAAATGGAAACACTGACAAGTGACTACTCAACTGGACATAGCATGAATATATTACCTCTTAAAAGTACATTTTATCATCTCTCAAAGCCTACTCTTGCATACTAAATAATGATACATGACATAGGCTAACAATAAGAACAATGGAAGCAAAGGATGCTGGTCAATCATCAAATACACAATTAACCTGGTGCAACCTCCTATATATAATTAAGAGCTACAATATATTTTCAAGACGATACTGGAAGCTGATATCCATGATGCATCAAAAAGATTCCATCAAAAAGATTACCCCTTCAGCACCCAAAGTACTCTGATGCTAATTCTAAGATGACGATGGACTACTAGAAACTTCATGCTGGATTAGTTTGGATGAAAACTTTAAACAAAATACACGAACTTTTTGCACGAGAAATTTATGAACGGTAAACAGAGCATCGCCCTCTTTAATTCTTAACTTTCAGCATTCACACACTCTCCAAGGTCAGAGGAACGATAAACTCTCTTACCAAACATCACCAGTCCCGGTCATAAACAAGCTCTATTCGTTCTGACCAAGTTAATGAAAAATGACCATTAAGAACCAGTAATGTATCCAATTAACAGCCCCAAATGCAAAATTCCAGAAGATGCATAATTAAGTCCACAGTGGCCTAAAAAGTAAAACGCCAATCTGCTATGAACAAATGCAGTTCACTTAAAAGCAGATCTCATTGATTAACTAGAAAAATTAGTACAGTGGCATTACATGAAAACCCTCACCAAAGAAAAAAGCCAAAAGAATTAGTAATATTAAGTAATGCAAACAATGATCACCGAAGCACACAGCTTACAAGTAACAAAAAAAGAAACCACAAACGAACACTAAGAAAACCTTAATGTAACGAAGAAGTCAGACAGCAGAACAATGAGAGAAGGAAAAAAAATCAGTACTTTCTCCTGCAAAACGTGAGATGGGTCAAAAAATTCCGCCATTCCAACGCTGCCCACATCTTCAATCACAGAAAGCTTCTCAGCATACCCCAGAGACATGGTGTGTATATTGAGGGGTTTTTTTTCTTCTAAACCCCTTCTTCTTCTTCTCTGGAAATACCCTTTAGGGGTTTTTTTCCTTTTTCTTCTCTCAGTTTCTTGGCCGAGAAAATCGATCGATCAAGTTAAATAGTAAATGAAACTTGAATTACAAGGGGAGAAGGGAGCTACGCTGTATGGTTGTACTAGGAAAGAGAATTAACAAGTGTTTGGTTTTTTTAGACACCGCAATAAAACCAAATATTGTACACCTGTTAATTTACTAGTCTACCCCTATCGTTTAGAGTAGATTGAAACGAATACTTTGACAAATCTATTTTCTCCATGTAACACCGTGAAGGGTCTAAACAGTAAAACTCCCTCATTCCCATAGTTATGTTCACCGTTTCTGTACATACATAGTTTAAGAAAAGTTATTTTTGACCAACTTTATTAACTTTTTAGGGGTATTGTGGTATTTTTAGGCAATAAATAAATTATAAAGTATGTTATGTGTGTTAGATGGAAGTGATATTTTTGAAATTAAGATAACTTTTGAGGTTGTTGGTTAATGTGAAGTTTTCTTTTTTTGGTGGTGAAGATAAGTGTTGGACGGATGAAAACGGAAAGTGTAAACATAAGTATGGAACGGAGTACTTAAAATGAACTAGCAGTAACATAAAATAGTGAATCCAATTGATATTAACTTTAATTTACTTAAATTATGTTTTAATATAGGCAAAAACTTGTGTGCTCGTGCGCTCATACACTTTAGTATTAATTTGTACTAAAATATATGGACGCACAGTGTGTTCCCGTAGACACAAGAGATCAACTCTTTAATATATTAAATTTTTTTTAGAGTTTACTTTTCTAGATATAAAAATATTACTCATATAATACGTTGAGATGTTTTGTATTCTTAGTTTTAATATACTATAGTATGATTTTTTATATTTTTATTCAGATAAGTAATATTTTTCATTCAAAAGAATAAGACTTATATTACTATTTTAAAGAATAATTTTTATCTGTTAAAAATAATTTCTATGTGCAATGTGAATACGGACGTAAGGGATACTCTGAGTGTAAAATATACTCCACTTTTTTTGTTCATTTAAATTTTTACATATTTTCAGTTTGGACGTCATATTTCATTTTTTACTTTTTTTTTTAAGATGTGACCCACACAAAAGATTATATTTATACATCTTCATAAGACTCATATACATGATACAATATTAATACAATTACTCACTTTACATTAAATATTATATTTTCAATTTATTATACATTAAAATACTATATTCAAGCAAATATAAAAATAAAAATGGGTGGGAATGAGTATTATTTGAAGGTAATTAAAGTATTCATTCATAATAATAAAGTAAAATATGATGAATGTTAGTAAATTAAAGTATGAATCTATAAATTAATACTTCTGGTTTTTTAGAAACTCATAGATATATTAAGAGCCTTATTGCATTGATTCCTTTAAGATAATATTTCAATTAATAAGTAAAATATGATGAATGTTAGTAAATTAAAGTATGAATCTACAAATTATTACTTCTGGCTTTTTAGAAACTCATAGATATATTAAGAGCCTTATTGCATTGATTCCTTTAAGATAATATTTCAAATAATAACTGAAAAATAGGTAATTTTTTTTTTATCAATTTGGAGTTTGAAATATATAAAACTATCAATATGAAATTTGAATTTATTACATATTGTTTCATATTTTATCAATTTAGAACCTAAATTCAAGTGATGAATTGTTAGTTTTATAAAATTCAATCATTGAAAAAATAATTTAAATTTGGAATTAATAGTTTACCAAAAAGTCTTAGACTATTAAAAAAACTCCTTTTAAACTCTTCAATCTTTTCTTTATTTAGTTATGGTTCAGCTAATTGCAAACCCCTCTTTATTAAATACACACCCCTATATCACATAATTAAAAAATATATTTCTAAAAAGTCTAAATTATCCTTCATTTATTAATATTAAATTACTCCATATTTCTCTACGCCAATTAATTCTATTTAAGATATTATATCAATTCTCTACCGCCTGCAAATCTTATATCAAGGATATACAAGAAAATAATTACTTATATACAATGATTTTTTTTTTGGTAATTGGTTTTCACAAGTTTTTATTTCTTTCGACGCTAAGATTTTTTTATATATTTTTTTCCCATCGATTAGAACGTGTTAGACGAATGATCCAATGCAGTGAGAAGCATTAAAACTGATGAAAGAGCAGAAGCAAAACCGTAACCTTTTCAAAAGTGCTGAGATTATTATCTATTAAATACTATCAATTTTCTTACTGCTTAAATGTGATTATACATACAAACCTGCAAATTATTATATTTTAATCCCTTCCATGGCTGTGTTAATGGATATTCAAATTTATTGCTATGAAGGTAGCAATCCTTTTGCTCAGGCTTAGAATTAGAGGTGGATGATATTGGGTTGAAATTGCTGCCACCCGAGGTGGTGGCGTTCAGGCAATCGCTATGAATTAAGAAATGAAGCGTGGTATGACGTTGAAAGGGAAGGATTTAGAAAACTAATTAAATTAAGAGTGTTGTTAAAAAACACACCCCTTTTTAAGAAAAAGAACTAAGAAGGGGTGTGTTTTTTAACAACCATCTTAATTTAATTAACATTTTTTATTAAAGCACAAAAAATTGTTGATTGTGAGCAACCCCAAAACTTCTCTATAATTAGAGTGAATTTTAATTTTAAAAGTATTTAGCACGCTCTTAATAATTAATTTTTATTTTCTCTATTTTCAATATTAATAATTATACATATTTTCTACCCATTTTCTTTATTTTTATTATATTATTAATGCAATATAAATAAAATTGAATAAAATTTGTTTGTTCTAAGTGTACCATGCACTCAGATCCAACAGACTTAAAAAATTGTGACATTTGGTAATAAATATCATACTTTTAGTATAAGAACTTACACTACCCTTTAATTTATTTTTTTTATTATTCAAACATTAATATCATTCATATTTTAATGGACTGTTTCATTAAAAATAATACATTTATGAATTATAAAACAAAATGTTATATTCATGAAAATCTTGTGCGTCCGGACGCACAAGAAATCAGCTCTTTGAAATTAATTTGACTCTTCATCGCATATTATTTTCTTTAAAAAAATAAAATAATGAATCATTTAATGTCTTTAATTATGAAGAATTTGATTTCCCTCTCTAAATTTAATATGTAAAATTAAAAAAAGTTAAAATAATGAACTTGTTGGAGTGATTTTTTAGTAGATTGCTTTTCAAAATGGCTAAAACTTGCTTTTCGTCGAGGACTCCATGTTTCCAAATCAGCATTTTTTTAAAGTTATATCTTTTAGTATAAAAATATGTATCCTTTATTTTTTGAAAAAAAATTAATTAAACATTTATACTATTCATATTTATTCAGTATTTTAAAAAAATATATTTTTATTAATTAAAGTGTACTCCCTCCGTCCCTAAAAGTATTTCACACTTTCCTTTTTTATCCGTCCCTCAAAGTATTTCACACTTTACTTTTACTAAAATTGGTAAAAAATACACTATAATAATACCCACTTTTTAAACACATTCCAATATAATAATCACTTTTTCACATATCCCAATAACTTTACACAACTTTTTCATTAAATTAACCCAAATATATTTTCTCTTTCTTACTTTATACATAAAAAAATAAATTTTTCTTAAATTCTGCGCACCACAATACGTGAAATATTTAATAAAATTTTCTTAAATTCTGCGCACCACAATACGTGAAATATTTGTGACGGAGGAAGTATATCATTTAGAACAAACCACTAAACTCCATGAAACCAACAACACAACAATTGAGATAATACTACTCAACTTCATCTCCTAATGTATTACTCAATATAGTATCAATTTGCATCTACTCACAAATCTTGCATCCTCACAGCCCTCTATATATCTTCTGCTTCGAAATCATAATCATGACATTTTAAATTCAAGGTTATTGCCAACGTGATACATATGAGGCCTCATGCCTTTGCATGAGGAATAAAATACTTATAGTGTTTACTTAGTTTTTCGCGTATGATCACGTGCGTCCTTAAGGGCATGGGTAATATATACGTAAAGAAGGCAGAAACTTGTATGAAATCGTCTCACGATAATATTTTAAAAAGAAGTGATACTCAAATTAATGGAAAGTTATAATGGTGTAGTGAATTATTTCATAAATAATTTATAGTATAAATAAAAAATAGTAACTATTTAAGAAAACGTAAAAACGATCTCATGCTGGTGTTTCCTCTGAAAAAGAATGAACCTGATTAGTTTGGCAAATAAATTATTATAGGGAACCGGACACACATTTGCCTGCTTAGGGAGAATAATGTTATCTTTTAGAATTATAAATGTATAAGAATTGATGTACGGTGCACCCAATTTCATAATTTTACAATTGTGCACCGGGTCAACCCATTTTAAAATGAGTCATATAAAACCTAAAATTCTAATGTAAAAAATTCATTTCTCTCAACCTCTCCCTCTTACTCCACCTACGACTTCCTCTGCTCCCTCTCACCCTACCTATGAGTTCCTCCTTCCACCTATGATTTCTTTCCTCCACCTGCCCAATTTCATCAGCACTTAAGTAATCTCATATTTCTTCTCCAAATTTTGGATTTCTCTATTTTCTTTAAATATCCGATTGATCCATCGAAGCTATATTGTGCCAAATTAATTTCACCGTGCAGAAATCTTTAGCCGCTGCTGTGTTCTGCCGACTTCGCCGTTAAACCTTCATTGTAGAAGAAGTTTCATTCCAAAATTAGGTAAAGTTAATCTTATCTCCAATTGTAGTTTCTGATTTCAAATAATATTGTTAGATTTTTTCTTCTAATCTATGATTCATTCTCGTCGATTTGATTATTCTCTAATTACAGATAATAATCGTTCAATTTCTTCTGCAAAATCTCTAATATTTTACTTCGGTGTGTCTATATGTGCCTTTAAATCAATACTTATGGAGTTGATTATTAGGGTTTATTACTGATAGATACGAGTTTTCATAGCCTAATTACTAGGAGATACAAAATCAAATTGTAATACTAAGAGATACATTCTGATATTTTATTTTTTCAAGTTTACCCTTAGTACTTTCATGTTTAGTTAATCATTGACTATCCATAAAATACATAAAATTTTCAAAAGGATAACAGAACCTCTGCAGGAAATTCATATTCTTGAAGGACTGTATTAGCTCTCCAATGTTCACAAATATCACATAGGTATTGTTCGAGCAATTTCACTTAACACCAATGTTTCCAAATTCAATTCACACTACACCGAAGTGCAATTGGCTACTATGCCACTGTTTGAGCAATTTTTATGGAATAGACACCAAAGAAGCTTGTCAGACACACGGATGCATAATACACCAACACTAATGTACACTAATCTATAATACACCAATGAAAATTAAATCAATGTTAATGAAATACTTATATACCAACACTCGAAATCTTTAACAGAAACACCAACTCCTTAGCTTTAACCAAATATTAAACCCCAAGAACCATTTAATACACCACCATGCTTACTTGCACGCAATAAAAGATTACACGACTTGCTTAATAATTAACACTATAATTGTACATTGATGTTCAAGAACAAATGTAATCAAAACTTCTCCACCAAGACTGCAATTCTTTAACTGTAACACCCGAAACATTAAATTTAACAAAAAATTAAAATCCAATTCATTTCAAACAAAAAATTTTTCGATTGTTTACACTTTGACTTAGTGCACACTACTGTACACTATTCGATTATTAAATAATCAAGTTACAAAATTGTTCACCCCTCAATTTTGATATTTCACAACACATTCACAATCGTTCAGAACCCTAATTTAAACCCCTAATTTCGAATAAAGGAAAAGAGAAAGATTGCACAAATAATCCCAGGGTTTTGATTCTCACCTTTATCCCCACAACAAGTATTGACGAAAATGGCAGTCGATTATTCCCCACCTTGATCCAACAAACAGAGTAGTCAATAGAATTTAACTCTGGTGTACACCTATTTGAAGGATTATCGTGCATTCAGAAAGGAATAAGTGAGAAATCTAGTTGCGAAAATTTTAGAGAGATATACGTATATATTAAACATTCCTTTTAAACTGATTGTTAACACTAGTGTTAAGTATGGGCAATATGGGTAATACAAAATTAAGGTTTGTATCTGTGAGTAATTTTGAAAAGTCAATGTACTACGTAGTAAATATGAAGATAATTTTATACCTAATAGTTACTGACCCATTGATTATTATTGTACAAGTGTTGATAATCAAATATATATGAATCTCCTTTTGCTATGTTTGTCTGGACTGGAATAATATTTATTGTAGGTAAAGTCTATTAGGTAGGTCAGGATCTAATTGTATATGTTTTATATTTTACTGTATAACTTTTTGAAACCAATTGTATACATTTCTACTTTCCTGTTTATTGTTGTCTCGTTGCCAATCCAAGTTGTTGTTTAATGCTGCATATAGTTAGTATTGGTTTCTGTTTATCTAATTGTTTATGTTTTCACCTTTAACTGTATATAGGTATGGTCTGAATCGTACATGGGCATATTTTATATGTTGGATTATTTTAATTGTATATATTTTCTCTGTTAATTGTATATAGATATGTTCTGAATTGTATGTGGTCATAATGGGCATCTTGGTAGCATTATGTATTCAATGTGATGAATTTTTCTTTACTGTATATGTTTCTCTAATAATTGCATATAGGTATGGTCTGAATTGTATATGGGCATGATGAGTATGGTTAATTATTTTAATTGTATATATTTTCTCCGTTAATTGTATATAAGTATGTTTTGAATTGTATGTGGGGATGATGTGCATCTTGGTAGCATTGTACATTCGATGTGATGGATTTTTCTTTACTGTATATGTTTTCTCTGTTAATTGTATATATGTATGGCTTGAATTGTACATGGGCATGATGAGTATGGTGGATTATTTTAATTGTATATAGATATATTAATTGTATATAGTATGTTCTGAATTATATGTGGTCATGATGGGCATCCTGGTAGCATTGTGCATTTGATGTGATGGATTTTTCTTTACTGTATATGTGTTCTCCGTTAATTGCATTTAGGTATGGTTTGAATTGTACATGGGCATGATGATTATGGTGGATTATTTTAATTGTACATATTTTTTTCTCAGTTAATTATATATAGATATGTTTTGAAATGTATGTGGTCATGTTGGGCATCTTGGTAGTATTGTACATTCAATGTGATGGATTTTTCTTTACTATATATATTTTCTCCATTATTTGTATATATGTATGGTCTGAATTGTACATAGGCATGATAAGTATGGTGAATTATTTTAATTGTACATGTTTCCTCCGTTAATTGTATATAGATATATTCTGAATTGTACATGGGTATGATTAGTACGTTGGTCTCATTGTGCATTGACAGTGATGGGGTTTTTAAATTGTATATATTTTCCTCGTTGATTGTACATAAATTTAGCAGTATGTTTGCTCCTTGCAGGACCGTTGTGCGTGCAAAAGTCCCCGAAAGATAGGCCAAGTATGTCATTTGTGGTGTTCATGCTCAGAAATGAAGTTAAACTTTGAGAAAGTCTCCAGAAGATAGGCCAAGCATATCATTTGTTATGTTCATGCTAAAAAATGAAGTTAAACTTCCTCAAAGACAAGAACCCCTTCCTTCTTAACACAAGAAGATTTTGTTTCTGCTACTAAGAATAATTCATCTAGAAAGGTTGTTGCCAATTCAATTAATCAAGTGACCATTATTTTAATTGGTGGATGGAACATAACAAATATAATTGAGCTAATTTTCTTGACTGAGAATTTTTCATACTAAATTTTAAGCTGCAAAAATAATGTATTTCAATGAGGGAGACAAAGTAACGTGATCCTTTTAACCTTTTAGCATCATCTACAAAATAAAAAAGTTGCCATGGAAATAACGCAATAAAAATAATCCTTAGCAATGAGTGCAAAATTTAGTTCACCATAAATTATCATAAATTTAGTCAAGCAAAATTTGGCAGGCTGAACATCAATAAAAAAATATTTATAAATTACCATAGTTTTAAAGTATTTTAACCTACAAACACATTAACCATGTTAAAAACACTACTAGATCCCCAAAATACTAACAAATTAAACCCACAAAAATAAAATAAAATTTTGTTAGTTATTACAAAATCACCGTTACAAACTTCTTCCCATAAAAATAAAATATTACCAATAGTAAGTCTAAAGTTTTATTAGATTACTTATTTTCCTTCTTCTTAGCACCCACATCTCTTTTCCCATGATTAGTGACCAAGAGTTCTTTGCATATTTAAGCAGATGCCTCTTCTCCTTCTTCTTCCTAACTAAAAATAAAAAATTATACAGTATGAATAAATATCATATATAATAAAATTAGAAAATTAATAGCCGCAAGCATTTGGGCCCGGGCAGATAAAAAAGAAACAACATGCTTATTCACATTACCACTACCTATTCTTACTAAGAAGAAAGAAGAAGCAGCAATCTTACCCAATTATTTACAGTTTCTAATATTTTCCATGGATGGAAATAAGAACTCTTGATTAACTAAAAAATTCTATATTTTGTATTTTAACTTTGAATGTCATACTTAATTGATTAATATCATTGGATCAACGTTCAATTACAGGGGCCTTGGAACTATGAATTGACCCCAATTCATTCCACCATAATCGTAAAGCCTCATTAATTTCCCAAATATCTGTGATAATTTCACTTAAGTTTTCTAGTTCATTAATGATGAATTAGATAAATCAATCATTAAAATCATAATTTTCTACTTACTGAGAACAAGTTTAAAATTTTTAGAGGATCCTACCGCATTTGGGTTCCCAGCTCGATCATTGTCGGTGCTGTTCCCTCGGGCCTTGCCACCGCCACTTGCCTCAAGAAGAAGTAGCCTCGGAGGTTTGCATACTTTGGTAAAAATGTAAAAATCACAGAGCAAAATATAAAATCACAAAAATCAAATGATGATGTCGAGAACATGAATACAAAATCACAGAACAAAAACGTAAAAATAAAAAAGTATAACTCGAAAAAAAAAGAAAAGAAATGGACAAACATTTACCGCAAATAATCGAAGCACATCGAATAGATGAGACCGAAAAAGCGAGAGCGATTCGTACAGAAGATAGAAATGAAGAGAGAAAGAGAGAATTATGCTAGAGTTTTCTGAAAGGAAGGAAGAAGAAGGAGAGAGAGAGGAGGGAGAAGGCTAGGGTTTCCAGAGAGAAAGAGGGAGGTGGGAAGAAGGATAGGGCTTGGTCATAGATCTGAAAAATAAAAACGGGTAAAGAATTGCATTTGTACTATGATCATTAAAATTGGTCAGATCTGGGTGCAACCTTGCACCCAATTGCATACAATAAATAGCCTAAAAATGATAACATTTTATAGTAAAAGTCATAATAATCTTAACACTTTTTATCCGTCTCACGTAAGGACTCATGTGAGACGATCTCATACAAGTCTTTGCCAATGAGTAATATCTTGAAATAAAATATCGGCTTTACAATTTTTGAGAAAATATGAATTAAAAATTTATGGACTTTGTTATCGTATTTCAAAAAATCTGCACCCAAAATTAAAAATAAACTTACTTGATGAGGGTATCTTGCTCCCGTATTACATCATTACGCTTGTATGACCATTTCAAAAAATTCTAATGAGTGATACGCTGAGGATCCGGATATCTTGTTACATTTTGATATTACATTTCTTATTACACGTGTTAGATGAATGATAAATATGTTGGGAGGAAAATCTCAACCTATGTGTCAATAGAGTTGATATGGGATAAGAGATGTAACCCTAGAGTTGGGTTTGATGAGTAACACACATGTTGGGAGGAAAATCTCAACCTACGTGTCAATTTTAATCCTAGAGTTGATATTATTCTTTTAGAGTATAAATTTTATTATATCATACGTGCCAATCATCCAATGATTTGCAACAAGAGATATAATACCAAAATGTGATAAGAAATCCAAATTAAACCAAGTGAAGGATTGAATCCTATACTGATGAGGAATTACAACACATGTAGTGACAACTAAACTGACAAATATTTTTATCCCCTTGTTCTAAGTTGCAGTCCTTAATTATTTATACTGATTTCTAAGCTTGAATGCCTTTTTAATTATTTTCTTCCATATAAATAGATGATTTTGTATAAAAGAATGATAAGTACTTGAATTAACTTGAATCTTATATTGAACTATAGAAACTTGATTTCTCTTTCCGTACGAAGAACATATGTCTTCTACGATTTATCTCTGTGTCAACTTAAAACCAAAGCAATATGACTTAAGTTAAAAGCAACATTGAAGATTTAGGATCAAAGAACTGCCAATTTATTCGACGCTACCATGCAGTAATTAAGCTTCATCGAAGTAGTGCAGAATATGTGTTGGGATCTAACAAATTGCTTAAAATGGGTAATGAGGAGGAAGACAGACTAAAAGATATGTGTATTATCCGAAAAAGTAGATACATTAAATATTAAAACAACAAATTTAATAAAAAGACAAGACAGAAAGTATACCTAAATGACTTCTTATTTAGTTCATTGCATTCATCACAAAAGGTAAAACAAGTTTTACACTTCGAATCTTCTACGTCATTTTCATGTATCATCTTTTGTATCACACATTATATAATTGATACGTAAAGGGAAAGAAATCAAACCATTGCCCCCTAGGTTTAACTTTTCTTTTTTAGAATATAGTTTCTTTCTCTCCCTCTCTCTCCTATGTATCATTCATCTAACAATGTGGCACGGGAGATAATGTATCAAAATGACATAGAGAATTCGAGTCACACGAATAAAAGCAGCTTATTTATAAAAGGTAGACAAGTAGTTGAAAATACTTAGTTCAAGTAGCTAGTGTGGTGGGTTCACAACCATCATGCACACAAGCTAAAACTTCTTTGTAGTCCCTTGAGATGGTGAAGGAATCATACACCTTCCCATCACTGCTCTTCTTGTACTCGAATTGAAGGTGGCTGTGGTTGAACGCTATCAACTTTGTGAATCCATAGTCGTAATCTTTATAAATACTCCACGCTGTCTCGAGAGTAGTGGAATTCGATAAGTAGCTTCCACCTCTGCCAATCATAACGTGGATCGTCCCTTTTACCGTTCTCAAATAATGGGATTTTTTCTTGATCACATATTGATTCTACAATGCCAAACATAAAAATATGATACGTGATTAATTTAAGTCGTACTTCAATTGATAAAAATCACACAAGCTAATTTTCTAAAAGAAATAGAGTGAGCTAAAATATCATTGAAATTTAGAAAAATATTTATTAATATGTATAATTATAACCTAATAAATGGGGCAAACTCTTTTGTAGTTATGGACGTGACCAAAGAAGGCAATATCAACTTTGTACTTCTGCCAGAGCTTTTGCAAGCTCACCCTGCCCATTGGCTCTTCAAAGGAACCTTCTAGACCATACCAGCTGTTCGAGGAGTAACCCAGAACCCAATGAGCTGTAAATATCAACCATGGTTATTTCTGCCTGTCCACTGACGCTAGACATTCTTTTAAGAACTTGTATTATTTCGATCTTTCTCGCCAATCATGCTCTGAATCCGCAATGCAAAAATGGAACATATCGTAGTCTGTCGAGTACCTAAAAATTAAGAACTTTATCACTTCAAAACCACTTCTATATTGTAGTACTCTTGGCTCTGTATGAAAATGTCACCGATGAAAAGACAGAGGATGATTTGGATGATGAAGGATATATATCAGAAAAAGATATTCTAAGAGTTTACCAGGAATGCGAGTTAAAGTTCAACTTGCATCAAATATCAAGAGAGATATGGAGTAGCAAATTGCAACCTTAAAAAACAAGGAAAATGAAACTTCAAATGCGCTTTCTCTACTAAGGTCAGAGAACTCCAGACTAAAAAAATTTCAGTTGAATTGAGGATTCTTCTTGAATCAGCTCATAGGGAATTGGAGGAACCCATCTCAAACTCGATGCTGCAAAAAGTTCTTCTCAATGTGACCGGAAATGCTGATAAGTATGTTGAAAAAATTAGGTCTCTTAAGAAAGAATTGGAGTTTTCCAAAAGAAACAACGAGCAAAGGATAAAGAGGTTGCAGGAACATGTGACAAGAATGATGAAGCAACAAAATAGTTTGATCCTAGCCTTAAAACTGAAGGACATGAAAATGGAAAGGGATAAACAAGAACTTGATCGACTAAACTCCACTATTCATCATCTAAATACCGGAAAGGCTAAGTTGAATGAAGTATTAACTGCCAGCAATGGATATGGTAAGATTGGTCTTGGGTATGTTGAAACTGATTATGAAGAAACACCCACCGCGTTTGTTAAAAACACAAGAAACTTGGGGTCTACATCTGAGACTCCAAACCTAAAAGTCAAATGAGTTAAGAAACCAACTGGACCAATCTGGATGAGAAGAAATGAGCTTACTATTCCAAAGAATACAACCACTCAAGCTGAAAAGGCTACTTGAACATCTACAAAATCTGGTGCATCCAACATAAGGTACCAGGTCTCCTATTGTGTGCCATTACTGTGGAGTTGTTGGTCGCATTAGGCCATAATGTTACAAAATGATCTATGAAATATGATTGGTGATATTTTTACCTAAATTTTAGTGTCTTTTTATATGTGTTTTCGTATTATTTTATCCGTATTTGTGTACTATCTGGTTGTATTTTGTGTTTTTATAAAAAAGTGTGAGAATGAGCTTAAACGTATGATTTTTAGGTAAAAATAGATTCTAAACGCGAAAAGAAAGACATAAAAAAGCGTAACTCTATTCGGAGTTGAAATTAGGGAGAACGAGCCGAAATGAAAGAAGAAGAACATGAACTGCTTGAACACGAGCCATGTGTAGAACACGGCCCTGTAAGCTAAGGCCGTGCACCAACACCTGAAACACCTAAACGGCCATGGCCATGGCCATGTGCGGGTGTGCATGCACACGAGCCGTGTCCGTGCAAAAATAAAAAAATATCAGCAAACCTTCTAGAAGCTCCCAAGGGGTATAAATACCCCCAATTTCAACATTTCCACAGATTTTCAAAGGGTTTCAGCTGAACACACACATCACACACCATTTTCTTCATTTTACACCATCAACTTTATCCATTCTTTATCCATCCATCTACACTTGATCTCCCCCATTAAATCCACCATCCAAGTGATCAAGGAAGTAAGAGAAAGTGAAGATTACAAGAAGAAGAAGGAGAAACTCCATTGAAGATCTTCAAAGAGGGAATCTATTTCTAATTTATGTGAACTTCTTTATAGATTTGTCATGGGATTTGTAGATACAATTGTCTATGTTGTTTTCTCTAAGACTATGATAGACTAATCTCCTTTGTGAGATTAGCTCCATGATTGGTGTTGGATAATTTAGTTTTTATGCAAATTGATTTTAATCTTGAATGGGCTTTGTATTATTTCTATCATTGATTGTTAATTGCTTGTTGTATATGATTGATTTGTGTGATTAATTGTCATGAGAATGTGATTAGATTGAGAAATCAATTATCTTTTTAGGATAGTTCATTGAATCATTTCATCATACACTTCATGTGCATTAATTTAAAATGAGATAGAGATATCATTCTAGATTTAGAACCCTTTGATAGAACATTTAATTAGCTTAATCAAAAGATTGGTTGATTAGATGAGGAGACTCAAATCATTAGTGAATTCATAGTACTTTAAAAGGGAATATTGCCTAATTTAGTACCTAATTAGGGAACTCGTAGAGAAATTAGTACCTAGTGGGAGGTGTTCGCTATGGTATTGATCCTATGTGCTTTTGGGATACTTATTGAGGGTCTACATCCTATCCATCTCGAGAGAGAGTTTAAGTGGAATTAGTAATCGCTTTTGTGCCTTGTCCATGAGAGATTAGAATTAATTGCATGACTACTTGATTATCTATATCATGATTGTTGCTAATTTCATCCTTTTATAATTTGGAACTCATTTATCTTTGCATTCATTTTATTCTAGTTTCTTGCATTAGTTTAATTGCATTTATTTGCATCATATCCATCTTATTCCGTCGTCCTTATAAAATCACGATAAACTTGAGATCGCTTAGACTCTAGCACGTTCCTCCATTGGATTTGATAAATTTCATTAATTGGTCATCCCAACTATTAACGACCAATCAACACACACTCCAGAAATATCCAATCTCGGAATCATCTTGGGATACCGATCAACAATGACAATGGTCGGAAATATTTCTCTTCTCTTGTGGGAAACAAGGCAGTCAGTTCTAACTCATGGTATTTTGATAGTGGATGCTTAAAACACATGACAGGACAAGAAAGATTCTTAAAGGATGTTACCTATGGAGTTAGAAGCCAAGTCATCTTTGGAGATGGACAAAGTAATCGGGTCATTGGTGAAAGAACACTGAATATCCCAGGGATGCCAGAATTAAAACATGTTCTTCTGGTTCATAATCTTGAGGCAAACTTGATCAACATCTGTCAACTGTGCGATCAAGATCTTCATGCTTGATTCACAAAATATACATGTTCTATTCTTGAATCTGATAACTCAGTTGTTCTTTCAGGGACTAGATCTGTGGATAACTGTTATCTTTTGAACTCTGAAGTAACATGTCTCAAAGTCATGCATTGATCAGATTGAACTTTGGCACAAAAGATTGGGACACATAAGTTACTCAAAATTAGGAAGTCTAAGTTAGCAGGGACATGTCAGAGGTCTTCCAAAACTGAAAAATCTCGTTCACAACAAGTATGATGCTTGTCAGATGGGAAAATAGACAGAGAAAAGTCATCAATCAATCAGTAACACAGGCATGTCATAGGTGTTCGAAGTTATCCACACGGATCTCATGGGACCAGTTTCTACTGAAAGTGTTGCAGGTAAGAGATATTTTTATGTCTATGAGGATGATTATTCTCGTTTTACATGGGTTCATTCTCTAAGGAAAAAATCTGAAACATACAGTGTTTTTAAAACCTTATGTCTAAGAATTGAAAAGGATAAAAATACGCGCGTCATTCGTATCCGATCAGATCATGGGAAGGAGTTTGAGAACATCTATTTTGCGGAATTCTGTAATACAAAAGGAATATTTCATGAGTTCTCATTACCAAAAATACCACAACAAAATGGGGTGGTTGAAAGAAAAAACAAAACTCTTCAGAATATGAGCAGATCTATGATGTTTGGAAAGGACATTCCAACAAAATGGTGGGCTGAGGCTATCAACATAGCTTGCTACATTCTTAATAGAGTCTATCTTAGGACTGGAACTGACAAAACATCATATGAACTCTGGAAAGGAAAAACTCCAAATCTGACACATCTGCAGATCTTTAGATGTAAATGTTATATTTTGAATGACAGAGACAATCGTGGAAAGTTCGATCCAAAAAGTGATCAAGGAATTTTCCTAGGATATGCTACTTCCAGTAGATCTTACAGGGTTCTTAATTTGAAAACTCAAAAAGTTATGGAGTCCTTAAATATGGAGTTTGACGAAGTCCAAGGAGAAAAAATGTGCAAATGTCACTTGAGCTTAAAGTTATAAATTTTGATAAAGGTGTATCTGAAACTCCTCCATCAAGTTCCTCTAACACTGAAGAAAGTTCACAACAAGAAATTCGTAAGAAGTCTAATCTTCCATCTGAAGTCTCTGATTCTCTTGTGAAAAAGCAGAGATCCTCCACATAAGATTTAGCGTGGTCATTCTTCAGATTTGATCATCAAAGATGTTGGTACAAGAATGCTAACAAGAAATCTGCCAAGAAAGACTACAAGAAAATGATTAATGTTTCTTATCACTCTTATTACCTATCTGTAACGGAACCCAGAAATATTCATGAGGCATTGCTTGATGCAAATTGGATTTTAGCCATGTAAGAAGAGATGAATCAATTCGACATATGTAAATGATGTGTGGTAATTGGTTCCTCAACCTCCAAACTACAATGTCATTGGAACAAAGTGGATCCTTAAAAACAAATCTGATGAGTTCGGAACAGTGACCAAAAATAAGGCCAGGCTTTTTTTGTTTAATTTATTTCATAAATTGCAATAAGGTATAGACACTATGATTGAGCTTTATTATTCTTTTTCAAAAGTATTTGAATGAGACGATATAAAATTGGGCTTAGGACCCATAATTATTGTAAAAGCGAATAAGCCCACCAATCATTATAGCAATATTATCTCTCAACTACGATCTCTCTCTCACTCAGTCACAGATCTGATGTTCAAGCTCAAGCTCAAGAAGAGATTCTTTGTGATCTTTAGCGCTAAATTTGATCTGTATTGAGGATGTCATCGACCTTCAACGGAGATGAAATTTCTCCTTTCTTTGGGTTTCTCGGTGCCGCTGCTGCCCTAGTATTCTCCTGTAAAGTTCCTAATTTCATTTCTTATCTTCTACCATAAATTTGATGTTTTATTATCTGGATCTTCGATTTTCTATCATATTTTTATTGTGTTCGGCCTTTTGCTTTTGTAGACTTGCTTTTTTCGATTTAATTGCGATTCTTTTGCACGGATCTTATTTTACGATTCATCTTCTGCTGACGTCATATGCTGATGAACTTCATGTTTGTGGCTAATTTCAATTTATTTTTTTCCTGTTGGATCTAATTTGTGGAAATCTATTATGTATGTGTTCTGTTAAAAGGTATGAGTGCGGCTTATGGAACAGCCAAGAGTGGAGTTGGGGTAGCTTCGATGGGGGTAATGAGGCCGGAGCTTGTGATGAAATCAATTGTTTCTTTTTTTATGGCCGGTGATTTGGGTATTTATGGATTGATTATTGCTGTGATTATTAGCACTGGAATTAATCCCAAAGCTAAGTCTTACTACCATAAATTGTCCATGTTGGCATGGGAGGTATAGGAAATACTAATAATTCAACAGGCTCATTCACTACACCACACTTCTCGCCAGACGGCCCAACTCCACCCTAGTTGCTCTTCTGTAGTTGTTTCATGTGTTTCTTTCCCTTTAGATGACTATTCATAACTTTCTGAGAGTGTGCACCTATCTTGCACAGCTCGCACCAAATCATCCTATCCTTTTTTGCTCCCAAGATTGTTATCCTTTTGAGTCGCTACTGATTCTTCATCTGTGTTCAACAGATTTGTGTTTGCATTTAATTTCACCAGTGTATTATATGTCCCTGAGGTATAGCATTCTTAGTCATAGCCTAATTTCACCAGTGTATCATCTGTCCCTAAGGTAGCATTCTCAGTCATAGCCAATGACAAGAGTTCACGTGTTATTTTGGTTTTTACTTTCTTTACTTTTCTAGGATGAACTTCGATAGACATGGGAGATTTCTTCGGAACTTTGACAGACATGGGAGATTTCTCTGGAAGAAGGCTTATTCTATATTTCTACTTTTTCAGCTCTCAACGCAGCCTCTTTTGCCTTGTGCTTCTTTGTGTTGGTTTAGACCATCCTTGTTGGTGTTACTAACTTTGCAATGGTGATATTTCTTTGCCTTTCTTGATCATGACACACCTCACTGGGGAGCTTAGACATTAATTTCAATTAAAATGTTTATATATAATTAATTTTGATCTAATTTTTTAATTAATTTTAATTTGTAGTCTTTGTGGCGGTATTGTGGTAGTGATGGGCTCCTACTGTGCGTTGTGGGGAAAGATCAAGTAAAAAAACCTGATGATATGTTGAAGATACACCCGAACAACAACGTTGAGGAACAAGTTTAATTTAAAATATACTATCAAGTTGTAATATTTCATATTTACTAGCCTCTTCTTTTCTTAATTGATATAAAAAATTGGTCTCTTGTGTCCCAAGTGCACTCTCAGGTGCACAAAGTGTATAAGGGTACAATATTTTGTTCTAAATATTATATACTTTAATTAATAAGGGTGCAATATTTTATTCTAAAGGGCATAAAACTTTCATTAATTTTTTACACGACCATTATCTTATTAGTATACTGTGTTTAGAATTTTACTATGTTTTTTCAATGGAATAAAAATAATTACTTTTATTATGTATTTATTTACACGTTAACAAAAGTATGGAGTGTTATTAAAGTTAAACAAGTTTATAATGATTAACATTCTAGTACCATCCTCGGGTTATCTAATCAATTACAAAATGAAAAATTTGAGAACCCTATCTTATTGTACATAAAATCAACTCCATAGTCTAGTCTTAATATCTTCAACAATTTTCTCAACAGAAAACTCAACACCATTAAATATCAGATCATTCCTATCTCTCCATAGTCTCCAAATTACACATACCCAAATAGTTACTGCCACTTTGTTCACCAATTTACCTCTCAATATTCGACGATGTGCAATAGGATTAGATAGATATGGAAATGGAGACAAATATAAATACCTAACCATTTAAAACAAGTCATCCATACCTCATGTGAGATTGAGCACTCGAATAGAACGTGTCTTTCAGTTTTAAAATGAGTTTCACAAAGTACACATTTCAAATCCTCCATAGAATGCAACAAACTTCTTCTAAGCAAATTAGCTCTTGTCGGTAGCCTATTAATCCAAAGGACTCTCCATGCGTGAGCTATAATTTTTAATGGTGCAAAAGTCTTCCAAATAAGCTTGAATCCATGCATCCTTAACATCCTAGTAAAGCTGATGAATCTCTCAGTGCTAAAAATTAAACTTCTCAATGACACTAGTACAAATTTATATATGCTATGAAAATAAAATTTATGAACAAATCTTCACTTCAGTAGAGTTCTCAAGAAGGTTCATATTGTGCTGGGTGCTTTGAATATAATTGTGTGAAATTTTCTCAAAATTTGATACTACATTTTGTAGCTGGATTTTGTGAGAATAAAGTTGTTTTTATAGAATAATTTCTATATTCCTTTTTTTTTTCACAATCCAAAACTAAAACGAGCCCATTGAGAAAAAATACAACATGAAGTAAAAAATTTCAGCATATAATCTGCGGCCCATCAGCTTTAATTGGACCACAAACATTTTAAGAGCAGTCCATATGGATTTAAGAAACTCAACCCATTCATAAATTATTTAACCAATTCCACTTTATTTCATGAAGAACATTTGCATTATTGGACTGGGGAGCAATTAACGGGCCCATTTTTATGGAATTAAAATTAGAAGATCATTCGAGTATAAAATTACACAAATACTATACAGGCTGCCACCTCCAAAAAATCTAACAATTTTCCAAACTTCTCTCTTTTTTTTTCACAATTATTTCCTCATCTTCTTTTGACCAGATAAAATTAAGATCAACTAAGACAATCCGGAGGAATTTACTTATGTGTTCTCCAAAAGTATCTAGTAGATATAGTAAAAAAGAGAGAGAGAGAGATACATGGACTAAATTGTGCTAATATAGTTGGGTATTCTAATTTTTTTGGATGGTAAACAAAAAATATTAGAATATTTAAATGAAATATTGAAGTAATACATAAAACGAAATATCACTGTAAGATAGAGAATCAATGCGAATTGATAAATCCTAAATCACATTCTTATTAAGTTGGGAAAGCCATAATTACAAGTGACATAAGTTTATTCATCACAAGAGGTGAACCAAGTTTCATAAATAGAAATAACTTATTTAATTAAGAAAGGTAAATGAGAAGTTTAAAACACATAGTTCAAGTAGCTAGTGTGGTGGGTTCACAACCATCATGCACACAAGTTAAGACATCTCTGTAGTCCCTTAAGATGGTGAAGGAATCGTATACCTTCCCATCACTGCTCCTCTTATATTCAAACAGAAAGTGGCTGTGGTTGAACGCCATCAACTTTGTGAATCCGTAGTCGTAATTCTTGTAAATACTCCATGCTGTGTCGAGAGTAGTAAAATCCGATATGTGGCTTTCTCTTCCGCCAACCACAACGTGGATCGTTCCGTTCACCGTCCCCAAATAATGAGATTTTTTCTTGTTCACGCATTGATTCTGCAATGCCAAACATAAAAATATGATATGCGATTAATTTAAGTTGTACTTCAATTGACAAAAATTGTTAGAGTGATTTGATTAAATATTAAATGATTTATTTCTCTATCAGCTTAAACTTTTAGATGAAGTAGTCATTTAACATGGTATCAAAGCCCATGATTAATAAAGGTAAATTTCTTGTCTGCATGTGAGGGGGCGTGTACGATTCAACTCTCTATCAGTTTAAACTTTTAGGTGAGGTGGTCATTTAACAAAAATCACACAAGCTAATTTTCTAAATAGCATTGATATATAGAAAAATATAAATATTAACTTGGTAAATGGCAAGCTCTTTCGTAGTAATGGACATGACCAAAGAAGGCAATGTCGACTTTGTACTTCTGCCAGAGCTTTTGCAAGATCACCCTGCCCATTGGCTCTTCAAAGGAACCTTCTAGACCATACCGCTATTAGAAGAGTAACCTAGTACCCGATGAGCTGTAAATATCAACTACGGTTATTTCTACCTGTCTGCCGACGCAAGATATTCTTCCAAGAACTTATATTGTTCCGATCCCTCTCGCCAATCATGCTCTGAATCCGCAACACAGAAACGAAACATGCCGTAGTCTGTCAAGTACTTGAAAATTAAGAACCCTGTCACTTCAACAGCATATATATCTGTATTAATTGTACTCCTCATCCTCTGTCTCATTTCAATAGTTACATATTACCATTTCGACGTCTTACTTCAATGATTACATTTTCCTTTTTGGTAAATGAAACTCACACAAAATAATTAATATATCTCTATGGGCTCATATACAATACTAACACAACTACCTAAAATATATTAAAATATTATATCTCTCGACTCATCACACATTAAAATACTATATTCGTGTAATTGGTACACATAAGTTGATGCGATATATGTGCGAGACAGGAAGTTATAAATGAGTAAATACCAGAATTTGGCTCTATTTTTGGCAGGTACATAATACATAGTTTCTGCAACAACACCACATTCTCTACCCGAGTCAGGTGTGTTATAAAATGATCCTGAATTTGGCCAATCTCGCTCATGATTCCCACTGCAGCATGTCATCTTATAATTTAATTCTTTAAACACATATTGAAATGTATAAAAACCAATGAAATTAGTATATGAATTAACCTTGAGACCATGTAAGGCACGACAGATGCAATGGGTTGGGTTTGGTCTGTAAATTGATCCCACTGGGAGATGTAGCCATTTGCATATGTCATATCTCCAATGTAAAATACGATATCGTAGTTACCAAGATCCTCTATCAGCCAATCTGCTGTGTTCAATGATCCTGGTTGATAATCTGCATACTCATTCGATCCATCGCGCTCTGCCTATATGTCATGAAATGGAACAGTTTCACATTAAAATTTTCTAATCGTTGTCACTTTTCTGCATGTCAATTAAGCTATTATTCATCTTAAAAAGTATATTGTGAGTTTCCAAGAGTAATAATTTATAATTATAGTGAGTGACGTTACGCTTATTCTTAGTATCCCTATATATAGATTTTCTGCACTATTTTTATATATTTTACATTACTAATTGTATTGTAGGAGTGATGTGACACAAAAAATGGTACAATGAAAATTGGGATTGATATTAAGTTATATTAAGTTATATACAAGGAATAAAAAATGATACTCCCTCCGTCCCAGGAATACATTCGCATATTTTCTGGCATGAAATTTAAGAAAAATACCTTTTTGTTAGTATGATGTAAGAAAGAGAGGGGGTATTTTGGGTAATTGGGTAGAATAAAATGTATGATATAGTTGACTTTGACTAGATTATTTGTAAAAAGAGGGTGGCATTTTTGTAATATTGTAGTATTGTAAGGTTATTGATATTGTGTATTGTTTCCATTTTTAGGAGGTAAAAGTATTCTTGGGACGGACCATAATGGAAAGTGCGAATGTATTCTTGGGACGGAGGGAGTACAATGAAAATTGGGATTGATATTAAGTTATATTAAGTTATATACAAGGAAGATAATGATGGAATTAACCTTGCCCATGTCACCAAATACTATGACACGCTGCAATGAATCTTGGCCAAGCTATGGTGGTGATCGAAATGAGTATTGTTTGCTCCATACATATGAACCATCAGATAATAGGTGACCCATTTTATAGATGTACCTGAATTTTTTTATTAATTATATATATGTATTAAAAAGAACCAAAAAAATAATTAACTAGAAAATAGATATATTAAGGAGAAATTATAATGGAGGAATTACAGTGTGTTGGGCCACAAATCCTTCAATATGATGATTTTAATTATATATTCCTTCCGTTTTGGAATGATCAATTATTTTTACATGTGGAGTTTAAGAAAAAATTTATTCTTTATTAATAAATTAAGAAAGAGAAGAAATATATTAGTTAATATTAATGAAAATTGTGTGTAATGTCATTGAAATGTGGGAAAAAATTGTTATTATGTTAGAATGTGCGTAAATAATGGGTATAATGTATCTTTTACCACTTTTAATGAAATGAAAGTGCTAAATAAAATAAAAATAGAAAATGTGAAAATATTTTTAACAAAACTTATAAAAAAATTGATTATTAATTATCTTTCGATTTTATTTTATTTTTATTTGTGTTATGCACACATGGTGCTTAAATAATACTCCCTCCGTCCCAGTGAAATGGAGACAGTTACCTATAGTTTATAATAAGGTAGTGTTCGCAATGCACTGGGACGGAGGGAGTATTATTTTTGCCATTGTATAAGGTAATTTGAAAAATAATTATTTATTTAATGTTATATAATTAATTAATGTTAATGTCAGTTACTTTTTTGATTTATAATAATTTAGTATTATTTGATAATAAATTGTTATGTTACGTGTGTTAAAATAAGATGATAATTTTTAAATTAAAATATATTATTATAGGGATATTAGTAAAGTGAATTTTTTTTAAAATGGAAGTATATATTTGAAGTTGGGATGTCATAGGAAGTTTTTATTATTCAACTAATTTATTTTATAATTTATTTTTTAGTTAAAAAATTATATATTATTCTTTAAAGCAAGTAATTTTTTATTTTCTTATTACAATAATTAAAAATTAATATGTTAATTATTGTTTTTATAAATAGAAATAATTTATTTTAAAATATATAGTTAATATTAATGAAAATTGTGTGTAAAGTCATTGAGATGTTTGAGAAAATAGGACAGTGAATATTATTATAGTGTATATTTTACTATTTTTAATAAAATGAAAGTGTGTAAAAAAAAAAAGAGAAAGCGTTAAAATATTTCTAACAAAACTTATAAAAAAATTAATCAGTGTCTTTTGATTTTATTTTATTTTTAACTGTGTTTTGTACACATGGTATTTAAATAATATTATTTTGCCCATAGTAAAAGGTAATTTAAAAAATAGATATTTATTTAGTGTTAAATAATTAGTGTCAATGTAAGTTACTTTGCATTATGATAATTTAGCAAACACTATTAAAGTATGAGACGGGTTGTATATGAGTCTCTAGTGAGACGATTTATTTATGAGACGTGAATAAGACAAGTTGATTTATCATTAATGTATATTTATTATATAGATAAAATATGTTTAATGGTTGTTAAAGTATGTTTTCTAAAGTATAAGTAAGTTAATTTTGAATTATGATATTATTTTATAATAAATAGGTATTTGATGTGTGTTAAAATGAGATGATAATTTGGAAATTAAAATATACTAGTAATACACAAGCGCGATGCGCGAATGAATATTATATATAAATTATTATATAAAAAAATTGTATAATAATAATATATAAATGTAATAAAAAAGTTATTTGTGAGACAATATACGTGAGAGGGATTAAATTGTTATTATTATATAAATAAAATATGTTTATTAATAGTTTATATATATATATATATATATATATATATATATATATATATATATATATATTAAGTATAACCAATTTTACATAAAAGTGTGATTTTAGGTTGTTGGAACTCGAAAAATTTATTGGGAGGATTAAAAAATAATGTTTGGATATAATTTTTATTCATTTCTAACCACTAAATAAAATAAAAAAGTTCAGCTGCATCCGTAATCGCTCTCTCAACTCCCCATCTCCAAAACATACCACCATTCTCTCCTCTAAACGAAAACAAAATGCTACTGAGCAATACACTTCAGCTGCAAATCATCCTACCAAAAAGGCAAAAGCTTCCACGAATCAATCCTCTCAAACGGCGGCGACTGGTACCTCCCCCCAGTCCCGCCGAACCCAATAAGTATCATTAGCTGGAACTATAGAGGGCTTGGGAACCCTGGTATAGTTCAAGAGCTTTGCGATTTTGTTCGCCTCAAGTCTCCTGACTTAGTTTTCTTATGTGAAACTAAGTGTAATACCCCTACTATTGATCGCCTCAAGTGTAAACTTGGAGTTTTTGGTGTCTCGGTCCCTGCTCGGGGTCGTGGTGGTTTGGCACTTCTTTGGAAGAAAAACGTAGATGTTACTCTTCGTGGTTTCTCTGATAGAATGATCGATTTGGATGTCAATTTACTAGACAAACTGATCCGAGTCACTGGTGTATATGGTGAGCCTAATGCCTCCTTACGAAAAGATGCATGGAATGCTTTTAAATATCTTTCCAGCCAGTCTATCCCATGGATATGTTTTGGAGACTTTTTTTTAATGAGGTTCTCTTTCATTCTGAATTTGAGGGTATTGGGGCTCGAAAAAATTACCAAATCCAATACTTCCGCCAAGTTCTTGGCTCATGTTCTCTCTCAGATATGGGCTTCACTGGTGATATATTTTCACTTAGCAGTGACTACTGGCTTTTTCTTACACCCAAAGAGCCCGTTTGGATCGCTATACCAGCAATCCAACTTTCTCCTTTGTGTTCCCGTGGCATAAGAATACACATATTCTTACCTTCCGCTCAGATCACTCCATCAACCATCTTCAATTCGGTGTTCAACCACCAAATACCAACTTCATGAAGCATCGTAAACCCTTCAGGTTTGAAGCTCTCTGGATTAAATTGAAAGAGTGTGAGAATATCATTAAAAACTGTTGGAGATCAGACTTAGAATCCTTTCAATCTAAGTTGAAAAACTGCGCTATTGGTCTTCCTTCATGGGGTGGCACAAATGGAAAAGAGCTGAAGAAAAAATTGAAACTCTCAAGAAGGACATCACTCGCCTCAGAATAGGCCACATCTCCCGTGACATCAAATATAAGCTTTCTGAGATGCAAGATAAGCTTCACTTTCTAAAAGAACATGAGGGGATTCTTTGGAAACAAAGAGCGAAACAACATTAGCATAGGGAAGGAGATCGGAATACACAGTTTTTTCATGCTCATGCAAATGCTCGATGGGAGTTTAATCAAATCAAGGCTTTACAAGACAAGAATGACATTATTCGGAAAGATGAAAGGGAAATTCAATCCATTATTCATGAATATTTCAGAGACATCTTCTCCACCACTTATTGTAATCCCCATGATCTTTAGTTGGCTTTAAGTAGGATCCGAAATAAGGCCTCCACAGACATGCGCAACGAGCTGGATCAACCTTTCACTAACAGCGAGGTTCAGAAATCTCTCAAGTCTCCTGACCCCGATGGTATGAGTCCTATCTTCTTTTAGAAATTTTGGCATATTGTTGGTGAGAATATTACTATTTTTACTCTTAATTTTCTGAATGACTTGGTCTTCTCTGATACTATTAACCATACCTACATTGTTCTCATTCCAAAAGTTAAGGATGCATGCATGGTTTTCCAATTCCGTCCTATCAGCTTATGTAATATTGCTTATAAGGTTGCTTCTAAATGTGTGGCCAATAGGAAAAAAGCTGTTTGCCTAGCCTTATCTCAGAGTCTCAATTTGCTTTTATCCCTGGTAGACTCATCACTGATAATGTCCTCATTCCCTACGAAATCCACCATTTCATGAAAATGAAAAAATCTTTTTCTCACCGTGTTATGTTCATCAAGCTTGACATGAGTAAGGCTTTTGATCAAATTGAATGGAATTTTGTGATCCACGTACTCAGAGCCTTTGATTTTCATGATAGAATCATCTAAATTATCCATAAGTGTATATCTTCCATGTCTTTCTCTTTCATGCTCAATGGCCAGAACTTTGGTCATCTTACCCCAGAGAGAGGCATTAGACAGGGAGATCCACTTAGCCCTTACCTCTTCATCATTTGCTCTGAAATCTTTTCATGCATTTTGCAAGATCTTCAAGCTTGCAATAAAATTCATGGAATTAAAGTCTCTAGATATGCTCCTTGTATTTCTCACCTCTTTTTTGCAAATGATACTTTGATTTTTGGAAATGCAACCACCGAAGAAGCCCGTCATCTTAAAACAGCAGTCACCCTCTATGAAAAAGTTTCAGGCCAACGGATTTACTTTGATAAATCAAGTATCGTATTCAGTTCTGGCACGTCGCAACTTGATATTAACTCTATATCTCAGATTTTAGAGATGCAGCATACAGATTCCCATGGAAAATATCTTGGTTTGTCATCAATCATGGGCAGGAAAAAATGGGAAATTTTCAACTCTATCAAGGATAGATTTGGCGTCGAATTTTTGGATGGATGGAAAAATCTCTTTCAAAGACCGAAAAAGAAGCCCTCATCAAATCAGTTCTCCAAGCCATCCCATCTTATGCTATGATATGTTTTAAACTTCATGATGGTTTGATAAGTGAGATTACGTCTATGATCTTTAAATTTTAGTGGGGAATGAATGGAGACAAAAGAAAAATTTTATGGGTATCCTGGAGGAATATGTCTATCGGTAAATGTGACGGAGGACTTGGGTTTTGGGACTTAAAGGCTTTTAACATGGCTCTCTTGAGCAAGCAAGGATGGCGCATCCTAACTCAGCCACATTCTTTATTGTCTAGACTACTCAAAGCCAGATATTTTCCTTCCAAATCTTTTCTACAAGCTACCATAGGTCACAACCCTTCATGGTCATGGCGTAGCATCATTGAAGGAAGAAAGGCATTGAACTTGGGATGCAGACGTCAAATCTGCTCTGGAGCAAACACCAGCATTATCAATGATCGTTGTATGTCTCGTCAATCTAGCTTTATAGTTCGTCGAACCCATCTTCCTTGCATGCACTTCACCCCAGTTGCCACTCTGATTGACAATACTGTGAACTCAAGGAACATTGACCTCGTGAAGCGAATGTTTGACTCAGATGAAACTGATTTAATCCTATCCATTCCACTTAGCAATAGATTTTTCCCGGACCGCTGGGTGTGGCATTTCTCTCGCAATGGTAAATTCTCAGTGAAAACTGCTTATCACAAAATTATGGAAACATGTATTGCATCTCTCTCATCTCATCCGATTGCCTCTTCTAGTTCTGAAGCACATCCTGTATGGAAACATTTATGAAAACTCAAACTGCCACCACGCATTGCTCATTTCTTATGGAGATATTGTACAAATAGTCTTCCAATCGGAGATAACTTGTGTAGGCGTGGGATAGCCACTGATCTCACTTGCAAATTTTGTTCTTCTTCAAATGGGACAGCAACTCACATTTTCTCACTGCGGGCTTGCTGCAAACACTTGGATACATTGTGGTCTACTCAACTTTGTGCTACACTTCCAACAGCCGAAAGCTACTCTTTGGTTTAAAGACATCATTTTGGAATGAGAATCCCACCAGGTGGAACATTTTGCCATTACTGCCTATTTTATTTGGTCTGCAAGGAACAAAATCCTATTTAAAGATACTAAAACCAAACCCCTGGATATTGCTATTGCAGCCTCACTTACTCTTTCTGATTATCACTTTGTAATGAATTTTCCTGAAAGACCATCTTCATCTCTATCTTCTTTGCAACTTCAACCTCCTAAAAAAGGCTTGCGTATTTTCTTTGATGAATTGTTGGGTGTTTTCTCAACACACAATTTTAATCCCCAAGTATGAAGGATATCAATTGTAGTTTCGAAGGTGACCAAGTTAAATATCGAATCCACGGGACGGATAAATATTACTTTAGTTATTTTCTAGCAATTATGACTATGTTGAGAATTGTAATTGTTGGTTTGTAAACTAAGTAACAATTAAAATAGTAAATAAATAATAAGAACAAGAGAAGAGTTGTTGTGATCAAATAAGATGTTAGGTAGTTCGTCAGGCCATCCAGTTTTATTCATTAATTCATACTTTCGTGTCGATGTCCGACTCTGCCTTGTGGTTTATGGACGCATCGCTAGACCATGCAAATCTATTCTATAGACACAAATAGATAAGCCTTTGACACGTGTGAGTATCCTCAGAGCAAGACATATACTTTATCTCCCTTTCTAGGTACTATCATAATCAATTATTTCCCGTGCACTTAGTACTCTAACCCGATTTGATCTCCCTTTTTAGGTACTATAAAGTTATACTCTTAATCCTACTTGTTAACCCGAATTCAATTCAATTAACAAACATTCATATAAGACGGTTCTAATAAAACCTCAGAATCTCTTCACTTAGAATTATAATAATAAACCCTGCTCATTAGTGAACACACTCAATCAATAACCATGTTATGCATTCAGACTCTACACAATGATTATTGATGCACAAAATAACTATGAGTATGGATTAAAAACGCACAATCTTATATAAAATAAACCACAAGTAGTGTTGTAAGGAGTATACACATGAAATACAATCAACTCATGAAACCTTCATTACCCTAGAACTACCGAAGTGGCTCTAGCCCATGATTAATCTAGGAACAATCATGGTTAGATGGACCAATCTTACTTGAATCTCTAGCGGACTCTAAAAGCTCTCTTGTACTGTGTTGTTGTATATTGTGTCCTTGGTGTTGTCTTCCTTGACTGCATGAGCCTCCTTTTATACTTGTAATCACGTCTCTAGGGCTTGGAATGGGCTTTTCAAGTGATCCCACACGTTTTGGCCTAAAAAATCCAGATAAGGTAAGTTTCCGCACGACGGTTCGACCTCAGCAAACAGGTCGAACCACTGGCCGCAGGTCGAACCAACTTACTGGACAATTTCTGCACTTGGTTCGACTTCTTGTACAGGTCGAACCCCTCGAGTCTTGGTTGAACCACAAACGTCTTGGTCGAATTAACTTTCTCGCGAACTGGTTCGACCATGGTTCGACCTGATAGACAGGTCGAACCCCTCGAGTTGTGGTCGAACCCACCTCCTGCACTCTTTCAACGCTGGTTCAACCTGCTGGAGAGGTCGAACCCTCCTCCAACAGGTCGAACCCACCTTTCTCCTTGGCGGTTCGCGTGGTCTCGACTTCGTCTCTTCGATTCTTGGCACTTCCACTCCGATTTTGCTATGAAAACCACTTAAATAGCTCCACTAACACCTGATTCATGCTAATTCACAATATATATAGGTTTTCCACCTATTTCCACCTCAAAACTCTCCAAAACTAGCACAAAACATGATGCCAAACTTGTGAATTTACACACTCATCAAACCCCCAAACTTGCATGTTGCTCGTCCCGAGGCAACCAAATCAAACCACAGGAGTCGTGTATAATTCACCAAGATCAAGTACAACACATATCACACATGCAACTTCATTAAATCAAACAAATATTAATTGCTTCATATATATCACTCATGCAAAACCAATCCAATCACACACCATTCGGAGTACTAAGTAATCTAGCTCACAAGATAAGTATTTATTCTCTTTCACTCAAGTGCGTGAGGCACTATATAGGCTAATATAAACACTCATATCAATCCATATTCACGCGTAACCATAAGCTTGGCAAAGGTTTCGAAAATTAACTTATAATCAACTCTTCACTAGGATCACAAAGGACTTATTTTTGGGTTGTAATGTTGGCTCTTTGGAAAAAGGTAGGAAAATTTAGGTAAGTGACTTAAGACACTAGTAGAGAGTTACCTTGGAGGTTCTCGATTTCTTCTTCCTGCTGCAATATCTCCTCCAACTTCTCCTCTTCTTTTCATGGATTTTCCTTCTTTTCCGTGCATCAACATTATCTCTTTAGACAATTCGGGTACCGGTTTTAGGCACTACCCTTCTTCTCTTTATCAATCAGCTGCTCTTAAGCTTAAAGCTTCATGTTATAAGCAATCGGGGTACCAGTTTCAGGTACTATCCCTAAACAAGATTTAACCATATTCTTTTCAACCAACCATATTCTATCTTCCTTTTTCCTCTTGCAACACTTACTCACCTCAACTCTCTCTACTAATGAATAGGTTAATCAAGGCTCAAGTAAAGGTTTATAAGGTTATTTACTTTGGCTACCAAAGAAAAGTTTTTTAATGGCTCAACGGGGCATCCAAAGGTTAATAAGATCATTAGGAAGGACAAAATTTGTCTGAGTAACTTAATCACAAAATAATGGCCTAAGATCATGTCCTAACAATTTATCAATCATAAGTCTCACACAAGACTCCAAGCCAAGTTCTAGAATACGTTCATATGAATGATCCTCTCAAGAATAAAACAATCATGATCAAGCATGATTAAAAAGGCTCAAAACCTCACATAGGTAAATAGAATCCTAAGTACTCCTCATAGCACATAATTAAGATCAATTCCACAAGAACTCTACATACTTATCAAATTATACATGCTTTTCATCAATAGAAATTAACACATGAATATATGAATGCGCAAAATCAATAGCCCATAAACCGAATCAACCATACAAGTATCTCTACAGTCCAACTCATGCATCATAGAAGGACGGAATTAAGAACACCCTTTCCTGGCTTGGTTCGACCTGTGGAAGAGGTCGAATAAACTTCATCGTGGTCGAATCAACATTCTGAACACCTTCTCCTTCGGTTCGGCTTGGGTTCGACCTGCTGACCAGGTTAAACCATATCGGCTTAAGTCGAACCACCCTTCTGTAAGTTTCATGTCACCAGTTCGACCTCGGTTCGACTTGCTGAACAGGTCGAATCAAGAATGTCGTGGTCGAACCGAACTTTAGCCGCACTGGTTCGACCTGTAGGATCAGGTCGAACCATGCTTTTAATGGTCGAACCACCTCACTGGACAATTTATCACCACGGTTCGACTTCCGCGTTGGGTTTGACCTCCTGGCACTGGTCGAACCTACCCCCTGGAAGCTCCAAAATGCATGTTCTTCATTCCCTACACACTTCAAACTTCAAAACGAATCATTAAGTACCAACTAGAGCACAACTTCATCAAGAATTGGTTCTTTAAAAACTTATCAATCATGAGTAACTCCGCAATCACTCAAAATACGAAACAACAAAACACCACGGAATATTAGGCAAGTTACAAAAAAATTGACACATACAAACCGGTTAAAGTTTTAAATATACTGCAAAAAATTAACTTCCCTAACAAACGTCACAAAGAAAAGATTATACTATTGGTGCTTATCAAGGTAAGTACATCACACCCCCCAAACTTAGTAGAAACTATAGTCGAAACTAAGTTTTCAAAGAGATGTAATTGCCGATAAGTAAGCACTTCAAATATAAAAATTTCTTACTCACATGAAAGAAATAAAGCATTAAAACAGGAGGGAAAGCCCCCAACAGGTGCTCATGTTTAATGTCGGAGAGTCATGACGGAATACCACTTAGAAGACTACTTGATCAGAGGATTATCATGTCGCATCCTCACCTTCCAATACTTTTTCCCCCTCTTCTTATCCACACTTACCACCTTACCATTCTTATGCACCATACGATCAGTAGAATCTCCTTTCTCAAACTTTCTCTTCTCATTCCTGTCAATCTTCCACTCAATTTTGGAATAACTCCTATCTCCATCAAGATCAAAGTCAGGATAAGAACGAGAGCAAGGACTTTCAAATTTGTTGGTATCCGGTGGTAAGTTAGGAGGCTTCAAGTAGGCATCATCTTCTCTTCCTTTGTCTACAGTCAGCACGGCACCTTTCTCGCTCACAAAAATATGATCATTAGAATTACCTTCATCCCATGGCCGTGTAGACTCCTCCGGGTCAATCTTCCTCTTGAATTCCGAATCACCTAATGGATCTTTTTCATTGTCACCAAGATAAGCATACGTCAAGTGTTCCGGTAACGGTTTCAGCTCCTCTTTTTTTTCTTCCATCGGAGTGCTCTCTCTCTCCAACGGCAAGTACTTCCTAGACCCTTTCGCTTCTTCAGCCTTAGCTTTCTCCAATGTATACCTAGCATCACCCAAAGCAAGTAAGTTCTCAAGATATTCAATACATACCTCGTTGGAGAGTCCGTCAAGCTCCGTAGTGGGATAAGTAAGAGACTCCATCAAACATGTCTCAAGAGGATCCTTTGACAGGATTAGAGACATATCCTCCTTCACAATCTCCTCCACCACGTCAAAACTATAACACTGCGACTCCATGGGCATCTTCATTGCTTTGTCCAAGTTGAAAAGAACTTCTTCTTTGTCCATCCGCAATCTAAGCTCTCCTTTTTGAACATCAATCATAGCTCCAGCAGTAGCAAGGAAAGGTCTCCCTAAGATTAAAGGGATATTATCCTTGTCATCATCCATCTCTAGCACAAGAAAGTCCACAGGAAAGACTAGCTTCTCCACTTTGACGAGAAAACCTTCAATTATACCTTTTAGAAACATCATCGACCTGTCTGCCAATTGGAGAACCACTGTTGTAGGGGTCAACTCTCCCAAATCAAGCCTCTAAAAGATGGACAACGGCATCAAATTGATGCTTGCCCCTAAATCGCACAAAGCTCGCCGTGCCGGCCCCTTTTCGATCTCACATAGAATAGTGAAGCTCCCCGGATCCTTCATCTTTTGCGGCAGCTTCCTTTGAATGATTGAGCTACAATTCTCAGATAAATTCACCATTTCAATTCCGGTTAAGCTCTGCTTCTTCAACAATATGTCTTTAAGAAATCGGGCATAGTACGGCATCTCCATGATTGCCTCTGAGAAAGGAATGCTCAAGCTTATCTTGTTCATTATCTCTGAAAACTTCTTGAACTTCTCTTCTAATCTCTTCTTCACAAGCTTGTAAGAAAATGGCGGAGGTATCTTCGTTTTGGGTATCCCCCATTCATCACGATCAACCTTCTCCGCTTTCACCTTTTCGGCTCTCAATCGCTTGGCTCTCTCCCACTTTTTCTCAGCTATTATCTCTGTACTTTGCTCATTCCAAACCACTGGAGTAGCATCAACATCATCGAGAGTGTTCGGAGTAGCAACAGACAACTTCTGGATAGGTTCGACCAGGGTTCGACCTGTGGAACAGGTCGAACCAGGCACGTAATGGTCGAACCACTCTTCTGGACAACTGCTCTCTTTTTGAATTTGAGGTTCGACCTGGGTTTGACCTGTTAAGTAGGTCGAACCACGGCCACCTAGGTTTAACCGACCTACTGTACTCCTTCCGCCCTCTGGTTCGACCAAGGTTCGACCTATTTGATAGGTCAAACCAGTGCTCCAAGTTGTGCGGTTCGACCTGGGTTCGACCTATTGGATAGGTCGAACCATCATTGATTTGGTCGAACCAGTGTTCTGGAAAAACAGAGTGCTCCGAATTGTCAGGTTCGACCATGGTTCGACCTGTATGCCTGGTCGAACCATTTACATTTTGGTCGAACCGATGCTGCGATTCTTTCTGATCGTGTTCAGTGCATTGGTTCGACTTCCCCTGTATGGTTCGACCTTGAATATTGGTCGAACCATAGTCGAATCTTGCCCTAGACATGTCCAAATTTGATTACGGCCTCATAGGTCCCTCGTACTGCGTTCCCGACTTCAATGTGATGGCGTTGCAGGACCTTGGATTCTCAATACTTTGAGACGGGAACTTCCCCTTTTCAAGAGTTTGAGTAAGCTTGTTAACACTTCCTGCCATCTCTCCCATCAGCAATGTAAGGTCCTTCACCTGTTTAGATATAACCTCATGGTTTGCATCGATTTTCTTTTCAAGTTTGGCCTCAAGGCGGTTCACTCTTTTATCGTTCTTGGCCATATACCTGTTCACAGTATCCTCAAAACCCGGTTTTCCTTCTTCCACCTTAGTACCCGGATCAACACCCATCGGAGGTTAAATCGCATTATTCGGATTGCTCCATGAGAACTCCGGCCTTCTAGGCTGTTGATAACCACCCGGGGGACCACAATTATTAAAGTTTCCTCGATAGTTCCCTTGGTAGTTCCAGTTTCCTTGATCTGGATACCTAGTCCCTTGAATACTTTGACCCATGGCATAGTGTGCCTCTTCCAACTCCTCTTGGATTGGTCCATCATTCTTCAACTCCTGCTGCTTGATCGGTACGCGCTGAGATAATTCGCTGATTTGCTTCTGTTGGGATTCAAGTAGCTTGTTGATATTGGACAAGCTAGAGACGATCTCATCTTCTCTACTTGTTTTCACCATTGCTTGATCAACCCTAGCTACCTTCCCAAGGACATAAGTACCTCTAACTCTATCAGTTGGCCAATCCCTCGAATTCATCGAAATATCTTCAAACAACTTCTCGGCCTCTACGGATGACTTTGTAAGCAATGCTCCATTAGAAGAAGCATCCAATAACATTCGTGAATCACAGTCCAATCCATTGCAGAATATACTGATATATTGAGCTTTAGATAGCCCATGTTGAGGACACTTCCTAAGCATGTCCTTGAATCTATCCCATGCTTCATGAAATTTCTCACCTCCACCGATAGCAAATTGGTTAATGTCTTGCTTCATCTTAAACACCTTTGAATGTGGCATGTACCTCTCCAAGAACTTTAACTTCAGTTGCTCCCAAGTGGTGCACTCAGCTGCGTCGATAGTGTCGTACCAATCTCTCGCCTTTTCAGTAAGCGAGAATTTGAACAAGAGGATCTTCCTAGCATCTTCATGTTCTCCTACGTCTTTTTGAGTACTTGCATAGCCTAAGAACTTGTTCAGATGCTGCTGCGGATCCTCGAAAAACCCTCCTGAAAAGGAGCTCCTTTCTATCATGCTAATAAGAGCGGGATGAAGATCGAAAGCTGAATTAGTTCCCCTCGCTCCTAGAAGCCCAGAATTTCCAGTCCCATTATTTCTGAAAACCTCTCGGATGGCTAGATTATCCGGATTCGCTGCCATATTGACTGTCTCTACTCCCGAATTAACTTCAGTTGTAGCTTCAATCGTCTGTGAAATCTGCTCGTCAACTTCAACTCCAAAATTCAGAGCTTCAGTTGGATCAATAGTCTTTGCCTTGCTCTTTTTCTTCTTCTTCTTTCTTGACGATGCTCCGATCTCAGGATTATAGGGTTTAAGTTCATCTTTCTTTGATCTCGTGAGCATACACCTAAAAAGAACTAGAATTAAAATAGCAAAATAAGATAGCCCTAATAAACTAGAAATAACAAAAAGATATTTTAAGCCGTCCCCGGCAACGGCGCCAAAAACTTGATGGGTGTTTTCTCAACACATAATTTTAATCCCCAAGTATGAAGAATATCAATTATAGTTTCGAAGGTGACCAAGTTAAATATCGAATCCACGGGACGGATAAATATTACTTTAGTTATTTTCTAGCAATTATGACTATATTGAGAATTGTAATTGTTGGTTTGTAAACTAACAATTAAAATAGCAAATAAATAACAAGAACAAGAGAAGAGTTGTTGTGATCAAATAAGATGTTAGGTAGTTCGTCAGGCCATCCAGTTTCATTCGTTAATTCATACTTTCGTGTGTCGATGTCCGAGTCTGCCTTGTGGTTTATGGACGCATCGCTAGACCATGTAAATCTATTCTATAGACACAAATAGATAAGCTTTTGACACGTGTGAGTATCCTCAGAGCAAGACGTATACTTTATCTCCCTTTCTAGGTACTATCATAATCAATTATTTCCCGTGCACTTAGTACTCTAACCCGATTTGATCTCCCTTTTTAGGTACTATAAAGTTATATTCTTAATCCTACTTGTTAACCCGATTTTAATTCAGTTAACAAACATTCATATAAGATGGTTCTAATAAAACCTTGGAATCCCTTAACTTAGAATTATAACAATAAACCCTGCTCATTAGTGAACGCACTCAATCAATAACCATGTTATGCATTCAGACTCTACACAACGATTATTTATGCACAAAACAACTATAAGTATGGATTAAAAACGTACAATCTTATATAAAATAAACCACAAGTAGTGTTGTACGGAGTATACACATGAAATACAATCAACTCATGAAACCTTCATAACCCTAGAACTACCGAAGTGGCTCTAGCCCATGATTGATCTAGGAACAATCATGGTTAGATGGATCAATCTTACTTGAATCTCCAGCGGACTCTAAAAGCTCTCTTGTATTGTGTTGTTGTATATTGTGTCCTTGGTGTTGTCTTCCTTGACTGCATGAGCCTTCTTTTATACTTGTAATCACGTCTCTAGGGCTTGGAATGGGCTTTTCAAGTGATCCCACGCGTTTTGGCCTCAAAAATCCGGATAAGGTAAGTTTCTGCATGACGGTTCGACCTCAGCAAATAGGTCGAACCACTGGCTGCAGGTCGAACCACAGGTCGAACCCACTTACTGGACAATTTCTGTACTTGGTTCGACTTCTTGTACAGGTCGAACCCCTCGAGTCTTGGTCGAACCACAAACGTCGTGGTCGAATCAACTTTCTCGCGAACTGGTTCGACCATGGTTCGACCTGATAGACAGGTCGAACCCCTCGAATCGTGGTCGAACCTGTTGGCAATTGGATCGTATGGTTCAAACGTGATCGTTAGGATTTCATGCAAACAATCAGCGGAAGCATAAAAAATATTTACCTGACTTCTGGGTCGATGTAGAGGATGAAGATCTGTGATGAACACCTCTGATCTTCTACCGTATGTCCCAAAGTCAACTCTGGTGTTGGGTGGTCAACAATCCCCAGAGTTCTCTCAATCTGCTCTCTGTTGTCTCCCGTATGTCAAATGAGGCACAGACTTAGGTTTAACAGGAACTGAGATGACTTATATACTTGGGCTACAGTAGGGACCAAGTGGAAAAATTGGACTGGGCCTCAATTGAATTTAATTAACCAAGCTTAGCCCAAAGCTTTTAATTAAATCCAATAATAATAATATAGTCCACTAAAATATTATTACTGCACTACCCGTCCAATCCCAAAATTATGTTCTAGGCTCCTTCTTATTATAAGCCCGATGGTCTCCCCATGTTTAAGATATACAATGTCCATTAATTAATTAAGTTACTGACAACTCAAATTAATTAATATCTCATCCGAGAGTAGTACCACTCAACCTTATTATCATGCCGGAAATTAATCCACTTGCAAGATTTACATGATAAACCTTATGAACTCCTCAAGGGGACATCATCAACCTATGACGGACATGGATTCCTTTTACAATCAACAACACACCATAGATACAACACTACTTCCCAACTCACTGAGTTTGTTGATTTAATACTTATAAATCTCACCCATTGATGAATCAAAGAAATACATACTGCCCTATGTGTCGAGGTTATTGTATAGGGATTAAGAGCACAAACTTCCATAATAACAGAGATCAAGTTCTTCTATAAGTCAGTATAAGTCGAACGATCTCAAGCGGTCCTGCTCAATACACACAAGTGCACTAATGTGATTCAATAGCCAAGACAAGCTAATACCGAACCACACTACAACCATACCAATAGAGAGTCCCCGTCTATCTCGGTTGTGAGCATCTATTTATACTTTATAAGGAAACCGATAATATGATCTTCCGCGTGTGGTCGCACAACATATTATCTACAGTATAAAGTAAATGGACTATTGCATCACGCATATAAATAAATTATAAGATGCAATCATATGATCAATGATTCTCATTTCAAATATTGTTATGACATTGTTCATACTAAAGCTAGACTTTTAGTATACAATCTAACAATCTCCCACTTATACTAAAAGACTATGATGTCATGTCTTCTGCCACACATCTGATTCCTACTCCCACTACACGACCAATAAAAGCTCTCGCTTTAAGGTCCTTGTAAATGGATTTACTAGGTCATCATCCGATGCAATCTAGGCGACAACAACCTTCCCCTCATCATACGATTTCTCATAACAGGTGGTACTCGCGCTCCATGTGTTTAATTGCCTTATGGACTCGTGATTCCTTCAAGTTTGCAACTGCACCAATATCAACAATGTAAATTGTGATAACCTTGGGCAAACTTAGAAACACTTCAAAGTCCATCATGAAGTTTCTAGAGTCATATAGATACTTTGGCTGCCTCATAGGCTCCAATTTATCATCTTTCCATGATGGAGTCTGGAGTCTGAAATATATTTCTATATAACACTCCTCCACATTATGACTCTACTTCCTAAGATTAAACACATAACCTTTGAGGAGAATTTACTACCGTCCAATCTGATTAAAAAATTCGAATCTACGTAATCCACAAGAAGCAGTGAATCTGCTCAGTAAGTCTACATATGATTTCCAGTCCTTCTCAGGCACTTCATATATGTCTTACCACAATTCATCATTCTTGTTCCGGGTTACGTTGATACCCACTGTTCATGCATCCAGCAAAACAGATATCCAACTTCGTTCATAGCATTCCTTAGATTAAGCTTCCTTATTCGATGAAGCATAAGGAACCACTTTCATCTTCTTTATCTTCTTTTTGTATCTCAAAGGCATATTCACTTAGATAAATTCACATGCTAAACGAGTATGGACTGTATCATTTTATGAAACTTGATCTCAAAGGCATATTCACTTAGATAAATTCACATGCTAAACGAGTATGGACTGTATCATTTTATGAAACTTGAGATAAGCATAACATCCTTTCTTGTGATCCGTATTATCGTGATCAAAAGGATGTATTTTGCCTTTCTTAAGTCCTTCATTTCCACCGCTTTATTAACCGTACCCATACGCCCGATAATACTCTTTCATTGTCTCCAATGAGCAAGATACTATTTACGTATAGTACAAGAAACACCACCACGTTTCCGTCACTCTTTACAACACACAAGACTCATCCGCTCATTGATTTAAATCCATGCCATTGGATTACCTAATCAAAACAGATGCTTCACGATCTCAAACCTTGCTTTAGTCCATCGCTGGACACTTTTAAGCTTACTATCAAAATGCTATTAGTACTTTGCAATGAATTACTCTAGTTGCTTCACATAGATGTTTTCCTCAAGACTTCCAATCAGGAAAGCTGTCTTGACATCTATTTGCTGTTCCTCATAATTCAATATGAGCAGCAATAAATAAAAGAATCCAGATCAACTTAAGCATAGCTAGCAGCGAATATGTTCCCTCATAATCGAACCATTTCTTTCTGATTACACCTTTTCGCAACAAGCTTTGCTTCCAAGGTTTTCACCTTTCCGTATGATCCTCTCTTATTTCCTATGACCACTTCCAATGGCTTTTATACTATTTAGTGGTCTTTCAAGTTCCTAGACTTAATTTAGAATCCGTAGATTCTATTTCAACATTCATTGCACCTTACTAAGATTCTACATTTTCATCTTGTAGTGCTACGTCGTATCCGTGGGACAATACCATGTTCACTAGGGATCAAGTCTCACGACTCTCCTAAAATATATATTTTATGGGTTGTCAAACAACCCTCCCACTACGATAAAGTACTACATGTAATTGTGTATCAGACGTGACACACGTTGCAGTTTACCTTGTGGTATATCCTCTTGTACACTTGGTACTTATACTTCGTGTTTTCCTATCACTTCCTTTAGAACAACTCATACATGGGTTTGTGATTTATTACATAGTCGTTTTCCAAAAAATTCGGTGATTGTATTGACAATCACCTTCGATCTTTTGAACTAAATAAATCATCCTTCATTTTCTAGGATGTCCCACAAACAGACAAAACATTTTACGAATTACTGTATCTAGGGCATATCCATAAAATGAATTTAATTATTCCAAATAATTCATCATCTATCTAATCATAACCATAAGAGACTTACACCTTCTATCCTCCACACCATTCAGCTGGGGCATGCCCGGTATAGATAATTTGAGATTTAATCTCAACCTCTGATTAATAGCTCCTAACTATCCTAAGAGGTACTCGCCATCACGATTAAATCGTAATGACTTAATATATTTTCCATGATGCTTCACTGTACCAGCCTTGCAATTCTTGAATTAATCAAAGAACTTAGACATGCAGTGCATCAAATAAATATATTGGTATCTAGAATAATCTTTGAATATTCATAATCACCTCTCGCCTGGATAATGTTAGGTTCGCTTGAATCAGAATGAACTAATTCCAACATATATATCTTTGGCTCTACACCCCACAGCCTTGAAAAAGCAGTTAATCATTTTTTTACTTTCAAGCAAGACTCGCAAGTTTAATAGTTTCCACTTCAGATAATCCTTACGGTCTATCGGCTATCAACTTTTGAATCATACTCAAGTAAAATGAACTAATCTTAGACGCCAAATGTATGTTTAGTTCATTCCAAAGGTTCCTTTCTCTTACTAATATTAGAAGATGTATTATTAATTACTATTTGTTGCATCTGTGGGATGTCCATAATTTAAGAGTTTATTTGTTATCCACCAACGTACTTTAACGGATTATAGCCTCATTCCTCATTACTATGACCATGTCATTTAAATGAAATGAAGTATCCATCCGTTAATGCATAGAAATCGAAATCAAATTCTTTCTATGAAACGTACGTAAAGATAATTTCTCATAATCAATCGTTTATTCTTATCATGAGATAAATAAACAACTCCCACTGCAATAGCCACTACCTTTGTAGTTTTACCCATGTTATTACTATCTTATCCTTACTTAGTGATAAATATTTAGTTATTCCAGTATCTATGCACTTCGTGTCAGTAGATGCCATCACTAATCATATTTAAACAACTAGTGAATAAGATATTATGTTTGTTCACTTTATGATGAAAATGGCTTTCCTTTGCTACATGTTTTGTCATAAGTTTCCCACCATATACATCCTCTTGTAATTCAGGTGGAACTTACTCAAAACATTTAGGCAATTATGGAGAATAAAATTGACTTAGGTTCCCCTTTTCAACTTCTATTCCGTGTTTTTCCAATTCATTCATCAAATTCTGTCATGACCTACCGCATTTTAAATTACTCGAGTATCCGAAGAGTTACATGAGACCATCATATTTCTATGAACCTCTCATCTCTTCACTAGAAATATTAACAGGCATCATGAGACGTCCTATGTGAGAACACATTTTCATTTTCTTAAGCAGTAATTTTCAAAATCAAGATTCTTTTCTAATCATCTAATTTGGACAAGTAAATATAATTTCTTTTAGTTAACAATTAGTGAGATAAAACCATTTGAAATTCAGAGAATCATAAATAAATATACCGATCAAATCTTTGAATTTTATCCTTTTATATTGATTCCCTCAAAACAATATAAAATTAAAATTCACCGACATCTCAAGCACCATGAGTCTGCAAGCCACATTAAGGTGGACGTTTACAAACCCAAACATTTACAAGAGAAGGTTTTACCCATTAATTTCATTTGTCAACCTAACTTTATGACAAAATAATTAATAGTCGGTTCCTCTTTAGCCATGTAAATAATAGCAGTGACTCTGTTGGGGAGGATACTAATTATTCACATCTAAGTGTACACCATTATTTGATCCCAAGTCCGCTGCCCAAGCTTATGTGTCTTACTGTTGGAGAAATACACACGTGCTCAGATAACTTTCTACAACCATCAATTATATAAGTTTGTACTAGTGAGCCGCATATAAGCTCATCCGTTAGGGAGGAAGGCACTATAGCCAACGCGTAAGTTCATATGCATCACATTACAAACAATAATTATTTAAAGAAGTTTGTACCAGTGATCCGTGAATAAACTCATCTGTTAGGGAGGAAGGCTCTATTGCCAACGCGCAAGTTTACTCACATCACTTACAAACCAATAATGGAGGCCGCGGGAATTTATTACCAATCCCCTCTCCTACTTAGTTATTTAATACCGAGGGTTTTTAACTTGCATATAATATTCCTGAATAAAATATACAACTTAGACATGCTTCTATTAACAGCAATTTAAATAAATAAATCACATAGAACATGCCTTTTACATATACAACAATAATTGACAATTAAATCAATTAATCAGTTATATAACAAAATTAATTGCATAATTTGTGGATCAAATAAATGGGCCTAAGACTGACAAATAAGCACAAAATGAGCAGCAGACTAAATTAATTAATCAAGCCCATTGTCCATGACCCATAATCTTAGCCCAAAACTAAATTAAATCCACCAAGCCCACAAGCACAAAATTAGCTTATTAAAAATAATTTATCATGCTTGGCCCATTACCCACAATTAATTTAAATAGCAGTTAAGGTCCAACAGCCCATATCCATTTTAATTAAAATTGGGCCCATGAGAACAACCCAAAACCAAATTAAAACAAGGCCCAGCTGAGACACCCCACACATCAAGTCCATTGCCAGCTCAATAAAATTAGGCCCAACTGTACACAGGCCCAAAATCCATTGGCCAGCAATTAAAAAAAGGCCCAGCCTATTTGCTTGCTGCCCTATTGCGCTGAACGCCATGGATGCGAAGCAAATAGAGACACCGCATAACCTCAGCCATGGACTGGCCATTATTGATCCCTTCTGGAATCGCCGCTCCAACCAATGCCGAAGACGATCGACAACTTTCCGGTGGTCGCGACGACCGTCATTCCACAGTCCAGACCACGCAGCTTCGCCGGCCCACCACGAAACCACCAGCTTTTGCCCACAGCAACTCCGTTGTTGCACCAGTCAGCGGCAGTCTTTGCTTCCAGCGAACATCAACTCGCCGGAACTCAGTAGTGACCCGGCCGAAAGCTGCTGCAGTTCGTCTAGCGATGGCGTGTCCAGCCTCACCATCTTCCGCCAGCCATCGGAGTTGTGCCACCAGTCTTCCATCAAACAACAGATTGGCCGACTCCAGCGCCTGCTCCCTCAATTGCAACCACCTGCCACTATCACCCGAACGCCCGCCGTGAGGCTCGCACGGAAGTGGGTTCGTCATTGACCAGTCGCACGCCGGTCAGCCGCGCTCCACCATCAGCGCCGCCGGATCTGCATCGATTTGCCCCGATCTGCCTGGATCTGCCTCGAATCACCCAGCCAGAGCTCTCCCTCAATAGAGCATCGCCGTCTACACACTAGCAAGCGACGGTGGTTACAGTCGAGCCAGGAATCCATCGACGCCGCCTGCTCCATCCCAGTCCGTTACTCACCACCCGCTGCCGACGTTTGGTCCAGTCTTGCATCGGCTGTCGCCATCGATCAACTTGTGTGTGTGGGGGGAAGGCTCCAGTGTGATATGGCGTGAATGGTTAGCATTAGGATTGTGTATCAATTGATGATGGATTATGTGTTTGTTCAGTATAATCATTCACAATAATCATACACAATTACATGAATAATTGACACATATTAAATCCCAAAACACAGCTTTCTATCATGATAAGGAACACACGAATGGCTCAAAAAAATATGTGATTAAATCCAGATCAAATTAATTAATCTTATAATCACATAAACCCCAACCTTACGGTTCACGTTTCACCATGAAACCAACGCTTTGATACCAATTATTGGCAATTGGATCGTATGGTTCAAACGTGATTGTTAGGATTTCAGGCAAACAATCAGCGGAAGCATAAAAAATGTTTACCTGACTTCTGGGTCGATGTAGAGGATGAAGATCTGTGATGAACACCTCTGATCTTCTACCGTATGTCCCAAAATCAACTCTGGTGTTGGGTGGTCAACAATCCCCAGAGTTCTCTCAATCTGCTCTATGTTGTCTCCCGTATGTCAAATGAGGCACAGACTTAGGTTTAACAGGAACTGAGATGACTTATATACTTGGGCTACAGTAGGGACCAGGAGGAGAAATTGGATTGGGCCTCAATTGAATTTAATTAACAAAGCTTAGCCCAAAGCTTTTAATTAAATCCAATAATAATAATATAGTCCACTAAAATATTATTACTGCACTACCCGTCCAATCCCAAAATTATGTTCTGGGCTCCTTCTTATTATAAGCCCGATGGTCTCCCCATGTTTAAGATATACAATGTCCATTAATTAATTAAGTTACTGACAACTCAAATTAATTAATATCTCATCCGAGAGTAGTACCACTCAACCTTATTATCATGCTGGAAATTAATCCACTTGCAAGATTTACATGATAAACCTTATGAGCTCCTCAAGGGGACATCATCAACCTATGACGGACATGGATTTCTTTTACAATCAACAGCACACCATAGATACAGCACTACTTCCCAACTCACCGAGTTTGTTGATTTAATACTTATAAATCTCACCCATTGATGAATCAAAGAAATACATACTGCCCTACGTGTCGAGGTTATTGTATAGGGATTAAGAGCACGAACTTCCATAATAACAGAGATCAAGTTCTTCTATAAGTCAGTATAAGTCGAACAATCTCAAGCGGTCCTGCTCAATACAAACAAGTGCACTAATGTGATTCAATAGCCAAGACAAGCTAATACCGAACCACACTACAACCATACCAATAGAGAGTCCCCGTCTATCTCGGTTGTGAGCATCTGTTTATACTTTATAAGGAAACCGTTAATATGATCTTCCGCATGTGGTCGCACAACATATTATCTACAGTATAAAGTAAATGGACTATTGCATCACGCATATAAATAAATTATAAGATGCAATCATATGATCAATGATTCTCATTTCAAATATTGTTATGACATTGTTCATACTAAAGCTAGACTTTTAGTATACAATCCAACAGAACCCACCTCCTGCACTCTTTCAATGCTGGTTCGACCTGCTGGAGAGGTCAAACCCTCCTCCAACAGGTCGAACCCACCTCTCTCCTTGGCGGTTCGCGTGGTCTTGACTTCGTCTCTTCGATTCTTGACACTTCCACTCCGATTTTGCTATGAAAACCACTTAAATAGCTCCACTAACACCTGATTCATGCTAATTCACAATATATATAGGTTTTTCACCTATTTCCACCTCAAAACTCTCCAAAACTAGCACAAAACATGATGTCAAACTTGTGAATTTACACACTCATCATGGAGCTATCTTGCGTAGGGCATCATGTGCTGGGGTCAGCATTTTTGTTCAGAATTCGGATGATTCCTTTTACTATGGTTTAGCTCGTAAGTTTGAGGGTATTGTCGATCCTGAAGTGGCAGAATTTCTTGCTCTCCGACAAGCTATAGAAGTGGATATCTCCTGCAAGTTCTCCGAAGTTTTCTTCATTGGTGATGCTTCCACAGTCATCCTCAGCGTTTTAAATGAAGCAGATTGTCCGGTTGCTGTAACTCCCATCTTACATGACATTAGGTGTCTTATGTCCTCCTTACAGTCCGTCTTTTTTTGTTAGGTTAGTCGAGCATTTAATCTTATAGCTCATGAGTTTACTTTTTTTGCTAAACACAATGTGATTACAGAATCCTCATGAAACTCTCCTCCAGAGTTCATCTTGTCTTCATCCAGTGCTGGCTGCTTCCAGCATCCTTAATGATATTTATTTTTCTCGTAAAAAAAATAAAATAATTAAAAATAAATATGATAACTACTCACTACACTCTAACATCTACGCTATTAACCTCATATGCACCCGGTGCACTCCAAAATAACCCCAAATTAATACACGTATAGATGCACAGAGATATCAACTCAATTTATTTTTATCTTTAAATTTTTTATTTAATAATAAAGTTGATTAAAAATCATTTAAAATATAAAAAGTTGTTATTAAATTTAAATATCTATTATTTTAATAATTATATTAGATGAATGTGAAAATAAAGATCTTAAAAAGATGATTATTGATTAATTTGATATAGTTTTTGTTTAAAAGCCATTTAAAATGAATTGATATGGTGTGCGCCACTTTAAATTGATATACTGTGAATGTGGGTGTGCGTGTGTAATAATATTTGTATTGATTTTTATTTAAAATAGTGTATATGTGATTTTTAATAATTTGGGGTTTAACATTTCCGTGTAAATCAAACAAATTTGCATAATATGATAATTATTAAAAAAAAAAAAACCTTGAAAGTTTTGGCAAATTTCTAAAGTAATTAAGGCAATTTGCTTGATCAAGAATTAAATTATATTTTTATTTTTATTTTAATGTTACATTAGATAATTGGTAAAAAGAATATATAAATTCAGATGTTAAATTAAGTTATATCAATGGTATTATCAAATATTTTTATAAAAAGTCAAAAACCATGACTTAAAGTCATTCAAGTTTTATCATTTACTCTATATTTTAGAAGAGTAAAACATTCTTGCACCTGAATTCATTGTACACTCGATATTAATTTTTCTTTTCATTATTATAATTTTAATAAAATTAGTCTATGTGGTTATATATAAATTTATAATAAACATTTTTTAAACTTTTTTTTAAGAAACTATTTGTTTAGAATATACCCAAATTAATATTTCCGGCACTATACTAAACATATCCTCAAACCACTTTGATGACTTATTACCCTTTCATGTGAAACGACCATACTCTCCCCCTTCTCTTAAATTCATCTCTAACATTTCACTATAAAATTTTAATGAATTCTAGCTCTCTATATATATGAATGCTTTTTTTTTTTCTTCTTTTCTCTTCAAAATCAACATAATTTTTGTAATCATCATTTTAATTTTTCATTTTATTGGGAAATATTTTGCAAATTCTAAATTATAAAGGAACTTATTTCAGGTGCTTGTAATAACTAATAAGTGATACTATAAGACTCTGCTTGCATAATATTTTTATATCATCATCATGAGTGTAAATCAATTAGCATATGATTAGTATGATGTATACGTGTTGAATAAATAATCTTTCAACATCATCACCATAAGAAACAAGGCAAGGGCATTGGATGTCCTGTTACATTTTGATATTATATCTTCTATTACACGTGTTAGATGAGTGACACGTGTGCGGAGAGAAAAATCTCAACCTTTTCCCTTAGGGTTGATTATTAGGGTATAGATTAGTCTATCCTATGTGTCAATCATCTAACGATTTGTAACAGGAGATGTAACATCAAATGTAATAGAAGATCCGAACCGGCAAAGCAAGTACATTACTAATATATTCCTTAAAAAAACACCTAAAATTTTCTTTTTCTCCGTTCACCTTCTACTGAAATGGTAAATTTGTATTTCAATACCATCAATTCAAGAAGAAATATAATTTTTCTCAAACTTGGTATAAAATATATTTATCACTAAATCAATCCAAGAAGAAATATGATTTTTCTCAAACTCATAGTTTCCGCTATAATCAAGCATCAAGATAAATGTAAAATATTCACAGCCAAGACAGAATTTTTAAAGGCAAAAGTGAACAAAAATAATAAATATATTTGTCTAGCTAATTTGAATTAAAGAAATTTCTAATTACTATCTTTTACCTTAATTCACTACAACATAACTTACTTTATATAACACGTCAAAAGTGTTATTTAATAATAAAAATGTGTTATTATAAATAATATGCAACATTTTTTATGATGCAATGTTTTCTCGTGCTGCTTATTGTCTAAGGCAACACTATTTCGATTATTAATAACACTTTTAAAAAAATGTTACAATAGATGAAAACTTTATTTAACACTTTATAAATGTTACATGTGATGTTCTTTTTATGTAACACATTTTATAAGGGAAAAAAATACAATTTCTAGGTTTGAACCCTTGACCTCTTAATTAGAATAAGTTACTTCTAACACCTTGACTAACTATAACTTTAATAACTTTTTGAGTTTTTATTTTATTATGCATGATTTCAACACTTTTTATTTATTTATTAAAATATAATTTTTAAAACCATCTAATACATTAACCTTGAGTTGTTATTATACTAATTAATTTTTAAAAAAATTATATTATACGATATAATTTTATCAAGAAATATAATAATTAAAATAATTAAAATAATCATATTATATATAATTAAAATATATTTTTATTTTAAATAAATTTATATGTATTAAAATTATTTAAGATAAATATAAATATATTTTTCATACATTATTAATATTTTTATATATCATAAAATAAATATTTTACATAATAAACATTTTATTAATATGAGCATATATATTTTTTCAACTCGTATAATATATTAATTGTTTAATAGTGTATTAGTTTTTTTTTATTATTTAAACTATATAAAATATTGTATATTTCATTTATATAAAATGTTATGTATTTAAAAATGTAATATGATAGTGTTAATTAATATTTCATAGTGTTACATAAAAGGTGTAATATATGAAAAATGTTACATATAAAAAAGTGTAATCTGAAAATTGTTATATTTATAAAGTGTTATTTAAAAAGTGTTACTTTTATAAAAATGTTACTTATTGATGTTGCATATAAAACAAATGTTACATATTATTACAATTTAAATAGTGTTACAATTACGTGTTATGTATAATAAAAGTGTTATTGTGAAATGTAACATAATCTCATTTATGTTGTAGTGTGCTCTGTGATACAAAGTTCCTCTACAATTCAAATGTATAGAATTCTAGCTTCTCTCCAAAATATGATACAAATATTTTAATACCTTGTGCTTTGGTTTAGGGTTTTCACCAAACGCAGAAATCATAGCCACCTCAAAAACGTACTGTAAATATCAAAGCCACAACCATCGAAAAAGTATAAATTATTAGATTAATAATAATAATTAATTTTTATTATTATTATTAATTTATCATACCAAGTATTTGGGCCTCTATTTTAAATTATAAAAGAATCGCACTGATATTCAAGCTGTGCGATATAGCTTTTTCTGTTTTGAAAAAAAACACACTGATATGCTAGCATGGTTGCAACAGTAAATGATGCAAGTTTACTTCAGGGCTGTTCCAAACAAAGTGCTTCCATATAATTAGGCCCATTTGACAAAGTCAAAATCACACCAACCAATTCATACAATCCAAAACATGACCAGCTTAGGAATTTGAATGGTAAAATTAAGTTTTAATCTAAGACACACAATTTTTATAAAATAATAAATGAAAAAAAGATAACAATAATAAAATAAAAAGATTGAATTGATGAGAGATGCATGCAACATTGTATCAGTCAAGATTCTCAAAATTGCTGCATGCCAAAGCTACCTTTTTTACTTCCACAAATATAAAAGTAATACTAATTATTGGTATAATAGGAAGAATTGTGGTAACTATCATCAAATTATTCCCTCAGATAATTTTTCAATCGTTGGCATCATTCCACAGAATCCAACCTGTGACCTGGATTATTAACATTTTAAATCATAATTAACGTAATAATAAGTATTAACAATATTAACATAAAACAAATCCCCTCAACATATTGATCACGTAGAGGAGAATACCTTATTAAATGGGAGAAAGAAAGAAAAAAACAGGCTGGGCAGTAAATGTAATATCATCCCAGAACAAAATGCACAATTAAAATAGGTATCTTATCTACCCGCTGCAGATCTGAGAGCCCCCCAGCCAACATCAGCGATCGGATCCTTCCCCGGAGTTTGCTTTCGCCCTGTTACCTTCCGCTGCTCCATGCCAATCACTATTGCCTGTGCCAACACCACACAGAACAGAATGTATGGACAATAGATGAACAACAGAGCACCTAGGAATTATTTGTGTTAGAAAGTGATGTTAATTTTGAAAATTAAAAGTACTTAAGAGATTTTGAATTGATATATATATATTAATCTTTTTTTATGAGGTGAATTTTAATTATGTGACAGATAAATGAGAACATGCATAATTTAATCTTGGAGAGGAGGAAGTAGTATTTGTTAGACAGAGATACAATTTTAAAATAAAAATTTATGTGAGATTATTGTATTTGGCTGCATTTTTTATTTTTATTTTTTGTATAAAGATAATGTTAAGATAGATGAAAAATAAAAGTAAGAAAATTTATTGGAATAGAATGAGTAATATTTAAAAAAATGAATAATTTCAGCCCAAATAATAAATTTTATTTATTTATAGAAATGCTTCTTCTTCTTCTTTTTTTTTTTTATCGGTTTTATAGAGATACTTCTATACAATCGGTTACATATGTCTCTCCTTTGAAAAAGTGTTGCTTGTCAAAATAGTTCGAGAGAGTTTTATTTATTTTGAAAGAGTTTTGTCAAAATATAAGAGAAATACTGCTCTATTTGTTAGCAAAAGCTCTTGTATCCCCGGGAGCACGAATCTAGACTCGTGCGTCCAAATTAGACCCTGCCCAAATTATAACCCAACCCGGAAGTATATAAGGCAAAAAATACCCAGATTCATTCCCAACCATTCACTCCTCTAAAATATCTCCCTCTCTACATCGTTCACCCTTCTACTCTCCCTCTTTCTCTCTACATCCACTCTTTCTAATTCTCAATCTGTGTCGTCTCTTCCTCATCTCTGTTCTTCCGCTACTTCTCGTTGCTGATTAACGATGGTATATGCGGTGGCACCGTCTAGGCAAAGTGTCAGCTTTAAATATCTACAAGGTTTTTCACTCTACTCTACTATCTAGACATATGTGCCATTTCACGCTATATGTTTCGGATTTCATATTTTATAGTTTACGTTTTCTGATTTAGCGATCTATGTGAAAACCTTACTCTTAATTTGTTCTTCCAAATCTGTTTAATTTTATTGAAATTGTTAGTTTATTTCTTCGATTTCCACTTGATAATTGGCGAAATCTTTGTAGATATTTGAATGTACAAAATGCAGATAGGTTTTGTCATTTTCTGATATCTTGTTATTGTTAGTTTAGTTCAATGTATTAGTTTAGTTCCGCAAGGTACTACATCTGAATGTTTTTTTTTTTTTTTTTTATGAATTATGGATGATAATTCTGTTTTGCTTTCTCCTTTCTTTGTATGGATATTTGCCATTTGGTGTACCTTTTAAGATCTTACAGTTTGTAAATGTGATAGAAAGCTGAAACGTTGTAGTGTAAATCAATTGATAGTAAATATGGTTTTCTATAAAAATTGGAATATATAACATTAGTATTTTTTTAAAAAATTATTTCTGTAATTGTGACAACAATGCTTATTTGGTAATGCTTCCATATACTCTATTCTATGATGCCAAAATTTGCATAATTAAAAGAGAAATAGAATCAACATGTACCAATATAATTATGTGTTTGTCTTTAATTTTAATTTTAGCATGAGTGGTTGCTGCTTTGTCATATCCTAAATACTGTAATGTTTCTTTTTATTTCCATTGTAGTTAATGGAGATTATAACTTTCGTAGGTTAAAGGGCGCTGAAGAGAAAAAAGGGACGCTTTCTAAAAATAGGCATGAGTTTGGGCGGGAAAACACCACCTTTCTATTTTTAGCAAACTTTTCTGCTTATATATATATATATATATATATATATATATATATATATAAATTATGTTTATTGATAGTTAATTTACTTTTTTTTAAAGTATGACGAATGTTATATTAAAGTATGATTAAAGTAAAATTTATGTTGTTGGAACTCGAAAATTTTATTGGAGAAGATTAAAGAATGACTTGCTCGTAAGGAAAACACGGGAGATGTTTTTTTTTATTTTTTTTTCAATTTCAAATTATTTATTTTTTAAATAATTTAATTTTTTGAATATTAATGTTATGGGTTAATAAGATAGGATAATTTTAAAATTAAAGTATATTGAGAAAATTAATAGTTAAGCGATAGTTTATTTTATAAAGACTGAAATTTAAGTTGTGGAGGGGAAAAGTGTGAGCCAAGAGAGGAATAATACACTCACAAAAAAATGAATTGTTTCATAAATATCAATAAAAAATGATAATAATTAAAGAGAAAAGTAATAATATCTTTAAAAAATGTGACAACTAACTACAAATATAAAATTGTACTGTGAAACGTTATCACACAAGACTTATCCAATTTTGAATAGAGATGTTAGTGCTACTGAAGCACATGACAATTAGAAAAGAGTAAGACTCTAATACTTCCGTGCACACGAATTTAGATTCGTGCGTCCATCAAGTAAATGAAATTGTGATGGGAAGATGAAATTGTTTATGTATTTTGGATTTAAAAGTCGGGTGGTGTATGGGCGCACGGATTTAGTTTGTGTTCTCAGATCCGTGCGCCTGAAAACACAAGAGTTTTTCCCATTATAAAAAAAATTTAATCGAAATTTTCAAATATGGTGTGTGGACGTAAGAGCTTACATGAGAATGTCAGAAATTGTAAACTTTTGTAATGAAAAATACGAAATTAATGAAAAATGATAATATTATTTCATGAAATTTTATAATATAAATAAAAAGTGATAATATTTTATAACGAAAGTGATAACTATTTTAAAAAATGTAAAATTGTGTCACATAAGACGATCTCATGCAGGACCTACCCTTGAAATTTTAAACGAAAGAAATTTTTAATAAATTACTTTTTAAAAATCTAATTGAACATATAATATATCAAGTATTCTTTCCATAATTTAAAATGCACTTAATTATGATCATTTCAGAATTATTTAAAATTTTAAACAAAAAAAAAACAAATTATTATTAAAAATCTAATTGAACATATAATATACATCAAGTATTCTTTTAATCTTTTAAAATTCACTTACATCTACACGTGCAATCAAAGACTTAAAAAAAAAAAAGAATTGGAATGTTTCACACTTTTACTAACTACAGTTGTGAAACTAAATAAAATTATAAAAATTTCAAATTTAGATTAATGGGTAACCTTTTCAAATTATCTAAAATTATCTAAAAATTTCAAATTTGCCCATTCTGGCATCCTTTTTTCAGTTTTCACATCCAATTTGCACCTGTTCTTTTTGTTAAGTTTTTTTAGAAGCCCTAACCCCTAATCAGTACTCCTCCACTCGATTCACTACGGATGACAGCGGACTTATCTTCTTGTCGTTCTCTAACCCAAAATCCTCCGTAACCAATTATCTTTTATCGTTGATTCAATTCCACGGCGTCATCAGCCTCACCAGGTGTTGCTTTTACTTTCTCAGTTCCTTTAATTATTGAATTTATTTATGTGTATTTGCTTGAATATTAATTGATATTGAGGCTGAGTGTTTGAGTTCTTTGTTATAGTGATTTTGGTTAAGATGGAAGAGCAAGAGAAATTAATTTTATTCATACTAGTAATTGAAGAAGGTTATTGAAGAAAATATACTCCATTTTTTTCATTCTAACTCTGTGATATTTAATTGAGGAATAAAATTGAGATTTTTGGATTTAAAAATATAATAAATAATGATATATATTTATTTTTAATTTTTAATATGATAAATTTTTAACTTATGTCAAATCAATATATTAGAATATATATTAATTTATAATATAAAAAAAGAGAGGATAGATAAATAGATAATGAATATTAAATGAGGAGATATTATAGAAGGTGAATATGTTGAGGGTTATAAGGCTAATTTTCATTTATACTACTCCTATAGATTATGGCTAATATTACTGTGCACTCCAGGATACAGTGCACCTATTGTCAAAAATGTATACAATTATGAACAAAAATATATACAATTATGAAAAAATGTACAATTTGTCATTATTTTTTGTTAATTTTTTTAATAAAAAATTCAGAGTAAAATATATATAATTATTAAATAATATGTATACACTATTAAACAAAAAATATATACATATGAATGCTAGTTTTTTTAATGAAAAATTGAGTGTGAAACGTATATAATTATGAAAAAATGTATACACTATGTTAATGAATTTTTTGTTAATTTTTTTAATGAAAAATTGAATGTAAAAAAATATATAATTATTAAGTAATATATATACACTATTAAATAAAAAGTATATACATATGAATGCTAGCTTTTTTAATGAAAAATTGAGTGTGAAAAAAGTATATAATTATTAAGAAATATGTATAAAAAAAATAAAACATGTATACAATTATTAAGAAATATGTATAAAAAAACACTGAAAACATATTATTTTTTTCATCTTTCTTCAAAATCAATAATTTTATTTATTTATCCTCTGAAGGAGAAACTTCTTTCTATACACTATACTGAACATGTTATTTTTTTAATCTTTCTTTTAAAACAATAATTTTATTTATTTTGTAATTTACCTTGAAAGTCGAAATTTCTTTCTAATGAGATTCAAATAAGTGATACGGAAGTTAGAACTTCTTTCTAATGAATTTCAAATACATGATATATGTTTTTATTTAAATTTGCCTTGGAATTTTTTTTTTAATTTACCTCGGAAATCAAATCTTCTTTCTAATGAGTTTCAAATAAGTGATATATGCCCCTTTTTTTCTCTCTTTCCAACACACAAAATCCATACCTACATATTTTCTACAATAAACTAACACTCTCTTATTTCCAATAAATTTTAAGTAATTGATATATGACTTCATTTTTTATTTTATTTTTCCTTTTTTTATATATAAACTATACTATTTAGATATATTATATATTCAATTTTTTTTATATACAAAATCTATATATTTTCTAAATAGAATAAACTATACTATTTAGATATATATTCGATTTTTTCTTTTTTTATGTATATATTCAAAATCTATATATTATCTCAATAGAATAATTTGGATTATTTATTCAATCATTAAGCGTATAATAATTCACCCTCGATTAAAATGACAATCTATGAGGATAATGTCTTAAAATAACTAACTCAATTAATTCTCACCTTCAATTAAAATGAAAAATCTAATTAAAATGATAAATCTATGAGGATAATGTCTAATTAAAATGATAATCTATGAGGATAATGTCCCAAAATACAAAATGTCAAACTCAATTAATTCTCACCCTCAATTAAAATGAAAAATCTAATTAAAATGACAAATCTATGAGGATAATGTCCCAAAATACAAAATGATAAACTCAATTAATTCTCACCTTCAATTAAGATGACAAATCTATTTGCCCCATGATTTTGCGTTCACAAAAATGTTTAATGTTTTTCTTTTATCATAAAATCGGTTCTTATTTTCTTCTCTGTTCATATTTTTTCTTAATTCTCTGTTCCTTTTTCCTCTTTAGTAAAATTAGATGTATAAGTGCAATAAACACAACAACACCAAACTGCTTATTCGTCTTTCTTATTACCTTCTCTGTTCATATTTTTCCTTAATTCTCTGTTGCTCTTTCCTCTTTAGTAAAATTAGATGTATAAGTGCAATAAACACAACAACACCAAACTACTTATTCGTCTTTCTTTTCAGATCTAAGTTTAACGCGTTAAAAATATTTTACAAAGATAAATAATTTATTCGTCTTTCTTTTCGGATCTAAGTATAACGCCTCCCCCTTGGTGCGTATCGTGGCAGCGCATTCATGGATCAAGGGCCTTCCCGAGGTTGTGGCAGTCGGAAATTGTGCTAGTGAAGGTGATTCTCTTCGTCGGTGATGATTAGCACCTCCAACTCGTTCAAGTAATCAATCCGATCGCCTCGAGGATTTGGGGCTCCAAATAATCGATCCCGATCGCCTCGAGATTAGGACATCCACAAAGTGGCAATTCGGCTTTGGCCGTGACATCGATGTTGTTCACGGCTTCTAGAGCACAACAAATATATTGTAAATTGTGAGAAGCTTATTGTGTAAGCTTACTAATGTTATACTGAGACACGCAACAAAAGTAAATATTAATTAAATCATGTCTATTTCTACAATCTTTTCGTGTGGTACTATTTTTGCACTTTTAATATATTTACGAAAATACCCTTATTTGTCGGGAATTTAAGTATCTTGTTTTTATATATTTATTTATAAATATAATTTTTTAAAAAATTTAAAGTTTTTTTCTTTTTTTTTTAAATTTTTTAATACATGCAATATTGAAATTGTCTATTAAATAAGTAAATATATATTCCCTTCATCTGCTGATAAAATATCAATTTTACTATTTTGATGATGCATTCTTTAGGTATTTATTTTTCCTTTCAGTACATGACTCACTAGTCACTACTAATACTACAGCTCAATTTATAAAATATAATACTCATTAATTTATATAAAAAAGTAAATAATTACCCTATTGAAAGATGGAGAAAAAAAACTTTGAACTCTTTTTTTTAAGAGCTTAAAACTTCACTTTTGTGTCATATAATAGTATAAATATAATATTACCTTCTTTTTTTTTTAACATAATGTTACATGTGATTATATGCGTGATGATTTGCATACTATTATATGTGTAACTTTACACGTAAGTATTAATTATATAAAAAAATATATCAAAAGTTGCTATTTTTCAAAAAATAATTATGATGGTTAATAATTTTCAAAATTAACTATAAAATGTTATGTCATTTTCCACCATTTTTCATTTTTTTATTATGTTAAATAAAATTTGTGAAATAGATTAATATAATACATTTTATGAAATAAATAAGGAATAATAATATTTTTAATAAATTGCGGCATCTATCCTGAAATACTCTAAAAACACGTAAGAGATCATAATTGTATATTAAGTCTTCATAATCTTCCACGACAATGAATTTTTTAACATGAAATCATGAAATACAATACTCATTATATTTCATTTAATTAGTATGCAACTGTAATTTAAAAAGGTCTATGCATTCCATACCATATACCCGGGATAAATACGGATTTGCTCTCATAACTTTCCTCATGGTCCTTTTTAGTCCCAAAAAAGATAAGTTTGCCAAATTAGTCCTACCGGTGAAGAAATATGGCCAAATACGTCCTATTTTCGCCGAAAAACAGTAACATCGCAGGAAAATGACACGTGAGGTGTCACCGTTTTCTGGCAAAAATAAGACGTTTTTGGCCCTAATTCTTCACCGGTGGGACTAATTTGACAAACTTATATTTTTTGGGACTATAAAGGCCCATGAGAAAAGTTATGGGACCAAATCGGTATTTATCCCCATATACCCATACCATATTATTTGTTGGGCTTTGTTATTTTTCTAATATATATTGTTGTGTGTAATTAATTAATTAATAACATTTTTATTTCAAATTTAAGCATATTTCACTCATGCAATAGGCCTTTGTTATTCTTTCTTGTGTGCCATTAATTAATTAATAATAAGATTTTTATTTCAAATTTACCTAATACAATTTTCATACTTTAAACATAAAAAAAAACATATAAAAATATTTTTTTAATACATTCTATTTTTTTAAAATTTCAATCTCCTAACAGCAAGTAACATAATTTTTATTTTATTTAATACTTAAAAATACTTACCTTAAAAAATCAATCAAATTAGTGAAAACTTTACTGGAGTGAAAATTTTACACTATCAATTTCACGTAGGAAGATGAAACAATTTATTTTTTCCATATTTATCTTTTTTTCTCCACGCAACTCGTTATCTCTCATCTTTAATTTTTGATGATTCTCTCTCCTCATAATTGTTAAATTTCTTGAATAAATAATCTCTACCTTCTTTACCCACTTTATTCGTTAATTAATTATTTAATTTCATTTCACATTTTTCTGTAAAGCGTTTTAGGAAAGTCTTCGCCGGCGCCAAGCTCCACACTGCAGCCCTTCTCGCCGCCATCCAACAGCACAGTTCCGTCGCCTGCCGCCGCCGCCCCCAGCTGTAGTCACTCCTCCACCAGCGAACACCACTCCTCCAGCCACTATCCTGCCTCCTTTGTCATCCCCCACCTCCGCCCCTCGTTCCCACCGTTCGTCCGTCATCCAAGCCGTCTCCTTCTCCATTAGACGAATAAAACAAAAACCTTGGACGAATAGAACAAATTAGGGCTTTCCCAGACTTACGTTGGCCATATAGAACAATTATGATCGGCCGAATAGAACAACATTGTAGGCCGAATAGAACACTTGTAGGCCGCATAGAAAAAATAATTGACGTAGGCCAAATAGAACAAAAGTTATGGGCCGAATAGAAGGAATTGTATGTCGAATAGAACAAATAATTCAGTGTCACAATATTTGTTCAGTTGATGCAATGACTTTAATGTTACTTGATTTTTTAATTATGACTTTTTTTTAATTAAGTAAGCTGGTTTAATTGATGTAGAGTAGATAGATATGATGTGTGTTATAAATTATTTAGCAAAAAATGTTATTTGTGCAGAGTGAATAGAAGCGTCTGACTATGCAGGGGCAGCACTGTAGTATACATAATTACTGCAAACCGGGGGTTATGGGATTAATCCGTAAAAAGTTAACAGAGATTGGGGGTAATGCCGAACAAATGTTTAAGAGTTCAGTTTTTGGTCATTATTAGGATTTTCACGACGATTGGAACGCGCATGCTAATCTCCACGGTCTCATGACATGGGAGATTATACGTAGCGGGGGTGATTTAACTGCTAGATATTCAGGTTGGGAACGAGTGCCTTAGATTTAGTAGGGTATAGTTCATGCGTATTATGTGACTCTGCTTCCGGGACCGAGTGGGGTTCGATCCGAACATGTCATATAATATCCCGGCTAGTGGGGTTTACGATACGTATTATGGGCAGGGCCCAAGACCATTAGTAAGTGAGATTGCCTATGCTTTTCAAGGTACAACATTTGTTGATCTTCGCCCCGAGAACGTGGTTAAGATTGCTAAGGTGCTATTGGTCTACTATTTTCTCCTTGGATCGGACGTTACCAAGGTGAGTGTAGACAATTAGGTTTGGGTGCTAGTGGAGGACGATCGCATATGAGATTTATTCCCTTTGGGCCAGGTCAGTTACATGACTCTACTCCACTTCATAGACAATATTTTGACCGAGCTTCCTCCAGGAGCAAACCCCAGCAAGTACAAATACCACTTTTACGGTTGCACATTTGCGCTCCTGGTAAGCGTTGTAGTATATCACGTAAAACTTATACTATATTATCAGTTTTAGCAACAGTAATAATCTAACAATAGTAGTTTACTTGTGATAGGTTTGGGCGTATGAGCGTATACCTGCCCTTGCTGTACCATATGGCGATGTCCCACACGAAAGGGTGAATAAACGGCCACTTTGCTTGCGATGGGTTTTTTCGTACAGTAAAGAGGGTTGATAGGCTGCTGTTTTCTCGGGTATGAAATCTAAATTATTATGAATCTAAATTATTATGAATCTTAATTATTATGAATCATTAAATAATCAGTGATGTTGTATCTAAATGTTTTGCTTTTTTGAATCCGAATATTGAAGTGGTGGATTTTCCAGGGGAGATCGCCCATGAGAACATGAAGGATTATTGGATTAGCATAGAGGATGATCTTTTGGATGGTATAATCATGAGACTGTACACCAAGGCATTTTCTAACCCCAAATGAAAGATCGTCCGGCAGATTACAGCCTCATATTTGGACCAGCAGACCTCGGGGGAGGCCTACGATCCGTGGCATCAACAGTGCTATACCCGTGTGCCTGATGAGGATCAGTGGCAGGGCCAGCGCACGACGGATCCTTCAACTTGGCAGTCTAATTGGGATCCTAATGCTTACCGGCTAGCCTATACTCCTAGCCCTGACCAAGGTGGACATGATTCAGGGGAGACGTGGTTCGATGAGCCCAATTCGTATCATCCCACACATGATATTCCTCCGTACTCCGCTCGTAGCTGGCATGATCGAGCTGTAGAGGATCATGATAGACAGCATCACTTTGATGCTGATGAGCCCCCAGTGTTTAGCGGGACTGGGAGGGGTGAGGACCACGGATATGATCAGGATTTTAAGGAGAGGGTGTTCCGTAGGCTGGATCAGCAGGATGAGTTCTTAAGCCACGTGGCATGTCAAATGGTGTCTGAGCATCAAACGCAGCATTACTTTAAAATTGCGCTTACGCAGGAGTTCAGACGCCTTAGAGCTGATCTTTTGCGCAACAGGTCTGAGCATGACCCTTCTAGTTCCAGGTCAGGGGTTAGATCTCCCACTTCTAATGTGATGGATCTTGGGAGTCCCATGGCTCCGACACTAGGTATCGCACAAGGTGGTTTGATGCATCCTACCCGAGCAAGAAACCCAAGTGCAGCGTTACAGTCACCATTCACAAAGACTGAGCGGGAGCGCCAGTGGCAAATGTACCATTGATTCAAGACAAGCAATGATCTGTGAGTGCTAATCTACTCTTTTAGACGTTTTCATAAATTAGTTTAAATATATGTGCTTGTTGTTAAAGAATTCTTGAATTCAGGGTTGACATTGGACTTGGATATGGAATAAGAAGTGATTTTTTCAAAGGGATCGAGGACCCCAGTGTTTGGTTTGACGATCAGTTGATTGAGAGAGTGTTCATGTGTATACTTAATATGTAAATATGTTCATTACTTCACATTAATCCGTAATAAACTTGACTATATTTTAGCACCTGGATGTATATCTCTGCTTATTATCGGAGCGACCGGCGGCCATAGGAGTACACGTCCATCCTGATGTTGGCAACTACTGCATTATAGACATGCAATTCTCTGTAAGTAACAAACATATTCTCAATGTATGAAATAATTTTCCATGTAATTTTGAATCTGATCTTATACAATGAATTTCCTCAAAGGTCCGAGTTAAATCCGTATGGAATGAGTACACAAGGCACTACAAAGATGATAGAACAACATTTGCCAACATCTGTGATGACTTGTTGACAGATCTTCGTGAGTACGCAGCAGTGAGATTACCCGTGTGGAGGGGGTCGAGGCCATGGACAGAGTGTGCCGTGGTATTTTAGCTTAACCTTTGTTTTAATCAAATAATTATATCTCCTAATTTATATAAGTGTTTTACATCTAATGTATGCATTCTTCTGAATTATATGGCAGATAATGTTCATAGTTCATACGACCGTGCACTACTACCCATGTGTTGTCATTACGAAGTATATGTCCTTCTTCTGTTTTGACTCATTCCAGCATAGATGGGATGCCGAGCCCGACATGAGAGCATCGGCTATTGGAGACTCTTCCATTCAGATCTATCATTCCAGTTTTGTTGCGTGAGATTCATACCCAAGAGATTCCGCCACATTTGCATCTGAGTCCAGCTCACGAAGAGTTTTGTTACAGACAAGAGGACGACTGTAGCTGCAGCCCTGCATCTCTCAGAACCATTGACAGGTTATTAACGAGGGACTTTAATTGGAGTGCCCCCAGTTACATGACGCGTTACCGGAAGCAAATTGCTTTCCAAAATTTTCGCACTGGAACTATTATTTCCACTTCATGATGTACATATATACGTAGTGACAAAAATTATTTTTCTTTTGTTTGTTCACTAACGAAAGGAATGACATTCTGTGGATTTAATTAAAAAACATGTTGATGGGAATTGATATTTACTCGCTCAATTATTTTATGTATACGCTAAAATAATTTAAGTCTGGAATGATATTTTGATAGAATATCCCCCTTATAGTCTACTGGTTGAATTAAGAAGGACATCGTAGATGAGTATGTCTAATTTCACCACAAATGTCATATTTTTTCTGTCTATGTAAATGGGGAATAGGGGCAGATGTCGAAGGAGGAGATGGACCACTGTTCGACGATGAAGCTCTAGTACAATTTACGCGATTGTGACCTGGTTGTCGGCAGCGCGAGCAAACATGTTCTTTGTGACGTCTCCTGGATGACTCAATACCTGACCTTATCCGAGACTGTCGTGGTCTGCCGGCCTGCCTGTGTGGTAGCGGGGGTTCACATGCTGTGACTTGACTCCATCAGATGTGTCCCACTGACTATAGTGCGGAACAGGCATCACTGGACCAGCCCACATCCCTAATACACTGATGCGATGGAAAACGATCGACACGAAGCTACTGGCTGGCAACCTGCAAGTACTGAAGAACATATAATATAAGAATCACATACTCAAACGATCAATACAAGTAAATAAGACATATGACTACGTACTCCAGTGCCTTCATCGCATGAATACATGGAACAAGTTCTTTCTGGAACTTCTCACCTGTGCAGCTAATGTCATTCAAATCCACAGTGAATAGCTGATCACCGTCCCTGATTGCATACTTATTTCTAATGAGTCTCGATATGGGTAGCTTTTTGGAAGCAGAAGAAAGTTCCACTAGCTCGTCATGGACACACTTGCAGAGAATGGTACTCTCTTGCTCAGCTTGAGTTCGACGTTCGTAAAATCACCTCTCGATGATTGTGCGGGCAATCTCTAATAGTGTGCATATAGGTAGCGTGTGCGCCCAGAGTATGGCATTGTTATACGACTCAGCTGATGTAAAATTCATAAACTCGTACCATTTCACAGGACAGTGGACCCTTGACCATTTCTCATATCCCCATGACCCAACTAATTTTATTAACTCCTGCGATGACCGGGCACCTCTCAATGAGGTCATGCAGCTGAAAATAATAAGTATGGAAAGGGGAACATTAGTAAAATATCCATTGAATGGATGACATTCGTAAATGTGAAATTACGTTTTCATGGATGTTGGAAGACTAACCTTTCAATATCTCTCGATAGGTATGCATCCATCGCACTCTGAAATCTATACAAAATGTTCTTTCCATAACAAGCCAACCTGTTCTTTAAATGATAACCTCACAGACCGTGATGTGCATCAGGATAGACAGTAGAAATAGCATGTACGATACTTCGATGACCGTCTGACACTATCAAAAGATCTCGTGGACATCTGTATGCCTCTCGAAGCCATGAAATGTTCTTCTCAACATCCCCAATGCCTAAGGTGAGTGGAAAAATCTGATAGTTTGGATCATTTGTAACTGCGACGAACACAATTCCTTTATACTTTTCCTCATATGAGTCCCGTCTATGACAATGACTGGATGATCAAACTCTAGAAATCCCTGCCTAGATGCTCCAAGTGCATAAAATGAAAACCTGAAATGGTCCTCTTCATCAACGGAGATACAGGTGTGCGTATTGGGATTTGCCAACTCCAACTGATACATGTACGCAGGGAGCATATGAAATGAGCTGTCGTGATCCCCGTACGTGTGTCCAATAGCCAGGTGTTTCGCTTTTAATGCCATATTGTAGCTAATGTCGAACCCGAAATCCTTCAAAATCTCTGATCTCATCCCCTGGGGTCGGAGCCCAGTAATCTTATCAAATTGTCTAGCAGCAAAATATTGACCGATTACTTTGGATGACACCTGAGTAGGAGTGGGCCTGTCTGGATCATTTAAACAATCGTGATGTTGAACAAATTTAACCACTCCCCACAGCCCATAGCTCATTCTTGTGTGCATCGCAAATCGACAACCTGTTTTACCCTTTAGCTTACATTCCACGTTATATCTGATCGAGCTAGATCTTTCAATAATGGTCTCCACTCTGTTCTGCAAGTTATACATTCCTACATCTATCTGCAACTTCTCTTTCGTATCAAATACACTTTTCTCGTGAAGAACGCCGGACGCATCAAAGTCAGGGACAGTCATATAATCTTCTCTGTCAGCTTCATCCGGAATGCCTATGAACGTAATAGGTGCATCAGTTTCAGGAAGAAATTTACTTTAGTTCTATTCTAAATAAACATAGTTTTCATACCTGGAATCAACTAAGAACGGGTGGTGGGACGTATACTTTGAAAATCTTGTGTCCGCATTTCATGACGGGGCAAGTCGCGACTAATCAGTTTAAGAAAGCTAGGGCCGCCTCTCTGACGTATGTAATCACAAACTTCTTCATACAATTGGATTCTTCTCTCCTCAGCATCATCATCACTTTCGCTAGAAGACTGATTACAATCCTGCTGTATATCATCTTCGTTGTTTTCATCTTCTTCTTTGACAGACCTATTCCCAGGCTCAACATCATCATTATAAGCATGTACATCATCCTCACCCTCACCAGCATTGTCATCAGCTTCAGCATCTACAGATTCCTAAAACTAAACCGCTGCATCTCTGAGGTCGGACTGTACCCCACATTCAAATCAAAATCAGGCCTAGCACTAGACTGTGCCCTCGTACATGGATCATTGCTTGGACCAGCACTTCCGTCATTATAACCCAACCCTAAATCTAAACTATTCCCTGAACCTTGTGCAGGAGGTTGAACGAATACATTGCCAGTGACAGGAACGAGTGTCACGTACACCATTCCTACATCAACACATTTGAATACTTCTGCCACATGAGCATCATTCTTTATCTTATATTTAGACATACGGCCATTGTACTCAACCAGAGAATGAACTTCATAATCCCAATAATCCAAATCAGCTTGTACTATGTTATGAATTTCTAATAGCAAACTAGTATAATACAGATTGTCATCCCGCAAGTATAACCAGTGAACCTGTCCACCTTTGTATAGTAACCCATCCCAATATCCACCCCAACTCATCCCAACTTGTTTATAGCTCATCTGCATATTTTTTTCAAGAAAATGTAAATGACGACATCATTAAAACATTAGAAAATTAGTTGCAAGTATTCTATTCGGCCAACATTGTACTCTATTCGGCCAATGAATTACTGTATTCGGCCCTACACTGTTTCACTATTTGGCCTACCTTGAGATGCCTTCAAAAATCTCAGTATGTTTTTCTTCTATTCGGCATACGTCTCTCTTATTCTGCCTATAATGTTGTTCTATTCGGCCTACCAATATTGTTCTATTCGGCATATATATTTTTTTAAAAATAAAAATTAAATGTGAAAAATTTAGTTCTTCTATTCGGCCTACGTTTCTTGTATTCGGCCCATAAGATTGTTCTATTCGGCCTACAATACTTGTTCTATTCGGCCTACTTCTTTTTTTAAAAATAGAAGATATTTTTTTGGGCCTATTCGGCCAACGTTTCTGATATTCGGCCTTCAAAGTTGTTCTATTCGGCCTACAAATCCTATTTTATTCGGCCTACTAGTTTCTAATTTAAAAATATGAAAAAATTTAATGTGGATACATTTTATACTCCACTTACTCTATTCGCCATACTATTATTTCTATTATAAAACGTTGAATACATAAAAAAACACTCATGAGGCATGTAAAAATGATCAAATTAATACATTCATAGCTGTTAAAACAAGTTTACAACATATCTTGTATACTGCTCCCCAAATTCTCACACCTCTAAAAAACTAAAAAAAATAGTTGCTCCCCGAATGCTCAACCCTCGAAAAAAAACTAAAACAATGAAAATGAATATATGTGTATGATGCAGCACAATGGTTGGACCAACATTATATATATACCTCATTTTTTGTAAGCATATGAGGGAGCACATGCCTGCATAGTTGTACTTTGACACTTTTTTCAGAAATAGAGAGGAATTGGATTCCTCTACTGTACTTTTCGTACTTTTGGTCAAAAAAGTGAGGAATCTGATTCCTCAAACATGTGAAAAGTGGGTCCCCTCAAGGGTATTTTGGTCAATTCCATTAAAAGTGGCTAGAATTAATTGAATATAACACATGTGCCACTTAAAATTACTTTTAAGTAATAGTGGTTACTTTTTGTCATTTTCACTTATTATTTTCATTGAAATCATAAATGTGACTTGTTGAGCTGTCAAACAGCGTTTTATACAACTGTAATGTAATGTAAAAACTATTAAAATATGACCAAATCACTCATTTAATTAATATTTTAATACTTTCTACATATAGTAAGCATATTTTGGCGGGAAGTTACCATATTTAGTACTATTGCGCTTTTATATATATATAGATTTTGGTGTCAATTCTAATGTACAATACCCTCTGTTATTTAATCATCGGATGTAGAAAATAACAAAGATTTATAGTTGGATGGGTTCTGGAATTCCCCTTAAAAATCTCTAAACTCTCCTTCTATTCACCTAATTTTTATTCTTTTTATCTCTGTTCTATATTCTGGAATATAGAATAGCATCACTTATATTTTCCTGTTATGAAATTGAGCAAAACACTTGAAAAAGATCACTCAAGAAACTGTACTCACTTGTTCGTTGAATCACTCACGTTTAACACACACGTTGATAAACAAAATGAAAATAAAATGAAAGAGAGATCAACACAAGGATATATAGTGGTTCGGCATAGCCTACATCCACTTTCTTGAGAGAAGAATTCACTAAACAATGAAGAAGATGGTTACAAGAATACAAGCACCTGAAAACCCTAATTCTTAAGCTTGTTTCTAACTGATATGTGAAGAAGATGTGTTGATGATGATTATTTCAGCTGTTATTCTTCTTCTTATATGGATGTGTATCTCACGTGTAGAATTCTTTCCATCCATTCACAATGTACACGCTTTAATCAATTGTAACCAACTGATGAAAACTGTTGCAACCAATTTACTAAACTCAGGTTCGACCTGGGTTCGACCAGTAGATGAGGTCGAACCATGAATGTCGTGGTCGAACCAAAAATGATCTGAAGTAGAGTAACTTGCCTGACATGGTTCGACCAAGGTTCGACCTAGCTTAACAGGTCGAACCTAATCTTAACAAGTCGAACCTTTGTCAGTTATAACCAACTGTCTGTGATTCGATCAAGGTTCGACCTAGCTCATCAGGTCGAACCTTAGCTTAACAAGTCGAACCCTTGTCAGTTACAATTAACTATCTGCGGTTCGACCAGGGTTCGACCTAGCTCATCAGGTCGAACCTAACTTTAACCATGTCGAACCTCATCCACCTTCCAGCTGATGCTACCATCACTTACTTCCTCCATCTGATCACAATCCTCCCATGCTTTCTGTAGTATATATGCAGTATGCATGGTCTACTTCATCACAATTCTCCACCTTAGACCTTGCATCTTCATGTTAGCTTCATCTTCTCCACCTTGCTATTTTTATAAGGAGCAACAACCTTTCCTTCTTTACTTCTGAGCTGGTAAGGATTTTGTAAACATGTCTGCAAGATTGTCATCTGTCTTGATCTTCTTGACACTCATAATCCCTTTGTCTATCATGTCCCTTATGAAATACAACCTTACATCAATGTGTTTGGTCCTTTCATGGTATCCTTGATGCTTGGAGAGATGCACTGCACTCTGATTATCACAATGTATCTCATCTGACTCTTGTTCAATCCCAAACTCACTCAGCATACCTGCCAACTACACTCCTTCTTTTACTGCTTCTGTAAGTGCAACAAACTCTGCTTCTGTGGTTGATAATGCCACTATATGTTGATGAGTTGCTTTCCAACTTACTGCAGTACCAAACAAGTTGAATACATAACCAGTAAGAGACTTTCTAGTATCAAGATTTGCTGCATAGTCAGCATCAACATATCCTACTACTGCCTTATCCCATGTTGTCATTTTCTGAAACTTCAAACCTGCTGTGATGGTTCCTTTAACATACCTGAGAGCCCACTTTACTGAACTCCAATGTAGTAAGCCTGGATTAATCATAAACCTGCTAATCATACTCATCACATAAGCTAAATCTGGCCTGCAACATATCATTGCATACATCAAACTACCAACAACACTGGCATAAGGAACATTACTCATTTCAAACTTTTCTTGGTCTGTCTGAGGAGCTTGGAGTAGGGACAGACTCACTCCTTGTTTAACTGGTGTAGCTACTGTCTTACTGAGGTTCATATTGTATCTCTTTAACACTTTGTCCAAGTATGATTCTTGGAACAACTTCAACTCACCAACTGATCTATTTCTCTCAATCTGCATACCAAGGATCACCTTTGCTTCTCCAAGATCCTTCATATCAAATTCCTGCTTAAGTATTTCATTTACTTCATTTATACCAGCAAGATCCTTGCAAGCTATGAGGATATCATCTACATACAAAAGTAAGTATGTATAATATCCACCTTTGTTCCTAACATAAACACAACTGTCATGTAGACTTCTGCTGAATCCATTTGATGTAATGTAATCATCAAACTTCAAATACCACTGTCTTGGACTTTGTTTTAGACCATACAAAGATTTCATCAGTAAACAGGCATTATTCTCAGCTCCTTCAATACTTACACCATCAGGAATCTTCATGTAGATATCCTTTTCAAGATTTCCATGCAAAAATGATGTAGTCACATCCATCTGATGTAACTCAAGATCAAACTGAGTTACTAATGCCAATAAGATTCTGATGGAACAATGTTTAACAACTAGTGAGAATATTTCATTGTAGTCAACACCTTCTTTCTGAGAAAAACCTCTTGCTACAAGTCTTGCCTTATATCTAACACTTCCTTCTTTGCTTGTGACAGGCTTCTTCTTATAGATCCATTTGCAGCTTACTAACTTCTTGTTCTTTGGTCTGTCAACAATCTGCCAAGTGTCATTCTTATGTAGTGACAGTAGCTCTTCTTCCATAGCAGCTACCCACTTGTCATTGTCATTCCCTGATATAGCTTCATCATATGTTCTTGGCTCATAATTCTCTATATCAGATGCAACATATAATGCATATGATACTATATCAGCTTCCATGTACCTCACTGAGTTTTAATCTGTCTCCTTAGCCTATCCCTTACAAGTTGATAAGAACTTAGATCATACCTTGAACTGGATGAGCTAGGAGAGATATCTTCCTTATTCTGAACAGCACTGCTATCATCTTGACTGGACTGCTGAACTTCCTTCCTTGCTTGCTCCACTTGAGGCTCATCAAGATCTGTAGTAATTGATACTATAGAATTCCTTTTAACCAATGGCATCTTCTTTTCACTAAATGTGACATCTTTGCTAACAATAAACTTGTTAGCTTCATAACACCACAACCTGTACCCTTTTGCTTCTTGTGAGTATCCAACCATCACACACTTCACTGCTCTAGGTTCCAGCTTATCTTGCTTCACATGAGAGTAAGCCTGACACCCTATTACTCTTAGATGAGTGTAACTAGGTGTCTTTCCAGACCACATTTCTTCAGGTGGTTTGAATTTCAAAGCTGCTGATGGACATAGGTTGATCACATAGGCTGCTGTAGTCACAAGTTCACCCAAAAACCCTTTGGTGAATCCTCCACTACTCAACATACATCTTACTCTTTCTAGCAAGGTCTGATTCATTCTTTCTGCAACACCATTTTGTTGTGGAGTTCTAGGTGTAGTCTTGTGCCTCTTGATTGCCTTTTCTTTACAGAAAACATTGAACTCTTCTAAAACAAACTCAAGCCCATTATCTGATCTCAAACATTTCAACTTCTTTCCTGTCTGATTCTCCACCTCAGCAAGCCATTCCTTAAATGCAGTGAATGCTTGATCATTTGTTTTAAGGATTTTCACCTATAACTTCCTAGAGTAGTCATCTATGAAAGATATAAAATATCTTCCACCTCCAATAGTTTGATTCCTTGATGGTCCCCATAGATTTGTATGAACATACTGAAGCTTCTCTAATGAAGTATGTTCTCCTGAACCAAACTTCAACCTCTTTGACTTACTTAGAATACAGTCTTCACACTGATCCATCTTACAAGTTGAACTTATGTCTAGTAGCTTCTGTCTTGCTAGCTCTTGTAACCCTCTCTCACTTACATGAGCTAATCTTCCATGCCACAACTGAACATCTTCTTGCTCTTGAGAAGTGTTCAACTGCCCAGTGACAACTGATCCTTCAAGAAAATAGAGATCAGAGCTCTTAACTCCCTTCATTACCACTGACTTATCCTTTATGATAATGAGTACATCTTTCTTCACATGGTACTCACATCCCAACGAGTCTAACATTCCTAATGATATCAGATTCCTTCTCAATCCTGGTACATACCTCACATTTGTGAGCAACTTAATGGATCCATCAAACATTCTGAACTTGACAGAACCAATACCTTCAATCTTGATGGCTTGATCATTGCCTAACAAGACTGATCCCTCATGGTATGGTTTTAAATCAGTAAACCAATCCTTGACTGATGTCATATGAAAAGTGCAACCTGAATCTAACACCCACTGATCTGACACTTGACCAGAAACAACAACCAGAGCTTCAATATAATCTTAATCCTTGTTACCTCTATTTTCAGTCACCTGATTTGCATGGATTCTTTGATTTCCTCCCTTTTCAGCAATCTTCTTGGCCACCATTGCTTTCCACTTATGGCATTGCTTCTTGAAATGACCAGGCTTGTTGCAGTGAAAACAGTTATTGTTTTCTTCAACTGCTGATGTACCTTGATTACTTCTTTCATATTTCTTCTTATCAGTACCAGACTTCTTATCATTCTTGTTCCACTTATGTTGTTTGTTAGCAACAAGACCTTCTCCTGCAACAGCATTATCTGATGTTTTATGGAGCACCTTTGCTTTGATTGCTAGAATCACTTGCTCCAAGGAGATTGATTCAGCATTTCCATACAACAATGTGTCTCTCAAACCTTCAAAAGACTTAGGAAGAGCTGACATCAAAATGACAGCCTTATCTTCACTGGACAGTGCTACATCAATGTTTTCTAAGTCATCTATGATCTTATTGAAATCATCTAGTTGGCTTAGAATAGACTTATCTTCTGATACTTTGAAGGAGTAGAGTTTGTGCTTGGTGTACAGCCGGTTTGCCAATGTCTTTACCATGTAAAGATTAGCAAGCTTCTTCCACATATCTCTTGCAGATACTTCCTTGGAAACTTCCCTTAGAGCTTTATCACCTAAGCAAAAAATGATAGGACTTCTTGCCTTGGACTGTTGATCTTGATCTGCAGCTAATGCACCAGCATCCACAGCAGCTGCTTGATCTGCTTGATCCGGAAGCGGTTTAACTGCATCGGCAAGCCCATGTTGGATCAGTACAGCCTCCATCTTCATCCTCCACAGACTGAAATCAACTTTCTCTGTAAACTTCTCCACATCAAACTTAGTTGTAACCATGATTCTTCCTTTCTTTTCTGGTATTGTGGCAGCTTCTTATTCTTCCCACAGATGGTGCCACTTGTTATGAAATTGAGCAAAACACTTGAAAAAGATTACTCAAGAAACTGTACTCACTTGTTCGTTGAATCACTCACGTTTCACACACACGTTGATAAACAAAATGAAAATGAAATGAAAGAGAGATCAACACAAGGATATATAGTGGTTCGGCATAGCCTACATCCACTTTCTTGAGAGAAGAATTCACTAAACAATGAAGAAGATGGTTACAAGAATACAAGCACCTGAAAACCCTAATTCTTAAGCTTGTTTCTAACTGATATGTGAAGAAGATGTGTTGATGATGATTATTTCAGCTGTTATTCTTCTTCTTATATGGATGTGTATCTCACGTGTAGAATCCTTTCCATCCATTCACAATGTACAAGCTTTAATCAGTTGTAACCAACTGATGAAAACTGTTACAACCAATTTACTAAACTCAGGTTCGACCTGGGTTCGACCAGTAGATGAGGTCGAACCATGAATGTCGTGGTCGAACCAAAACTGATCTGAAGTAGAGTAACTTGCCTGACATGGTTCGACCTAGCTTAACAGGTCGAACCTAATCTTAACAAGTCGAACCTTTGTCAGTTATAACCAACTGTCTGTGGTTCGATCAAGGTTCGACCTAGCTCATCAGGTCGAACCTTAGCTTAACAAGTCGAACCCTTGTCAGTTACAATTAACTATCTGCGGTTCGACCAGGGTTCGACCTAGCTCATCAGGTCGAACCTAACTTTAACCATGTCGAACCTCATCCACCTTCCAGCTGATGCTACCATCACTTACTTCCTCCATCTGATCACAATCCTCCCATGCTTTCTATAGTATATATGCAGTATGCATGGTCTACTTCATCACATTTTCAAATATTTGTTGACACTTAAAAATTGTTGAATGCTATCTCCAAGTTGTGTTTGTATTTAAGACGATACTCCCTCTCCCTGGAAAAGAAATTGATGAAAATTTCAATGTCAGTTTTCTTTATGCAACAAAATAAATTATGTTATATGCTGAATGACTCTTTAAATTATATATGATGTAAACTGTGGAGTTTATTTATTTTTGGAAGAAATAATATTATGTTAGGTTGAGTTGATATGAATGAATAGAAGCTTATATCATATGCTCGAAAATTTTAATCCTAGTAGTCTTATATAATTAAAGCTTTGCACTACTGTGATCATGATAGCGTGTTTCTTTGTAATTTCTTAAAAAATACTTGCATAATAAATAGTTAAGGTATGTTTGATTACCTTACATTTCATAATCATTTAATTCCTATACATTAGAAATATCTTGGGAACTCCAAAACTGGTAGAGCTTTGAAGGAAAATTATCATCAACAACCTCCACCACTCTTGTTTTATTGATGAAATGTATCCATTTTCTACTTGTTATAGTCATGCATACTCGCTTGTTCAATTTGATTGTTGCATGAACTTTTTCTTTTTTCCCCTGTAAATTGTAAAATATTATTCCTGGTTTTTAACAATTTTTTGCAAATATAGAGAAATAAGTATGTATAAATAATTTGATGCATACCATTATGTCATGAAACACACATTCCATAGTTTCACCCAATCTTTTATTGCCATGTGCAGGTACGCGATACTTTCAGACCGAATGGAACTTCATTGCCCATTCATTCTTGGAGGAATTGATATCCTTGACCACCTTGAAGAGTGACTCTTTGATAATGAATCCTACATATGAAATAGATAGTCATTAGGAAATATAGTAAATAAGACAACCAAGAACAAACAAATCAATTGTTGAGACTTTTAGTGTTTTTCTGAAATTAGTATATCAGCATTGAACAAAGCTGAACTCTAACTGCTGCTGAGTGAAATGGTAAGGAGATAATAGCATATGCTGTATTTATAATTCAGCAGGTGTCTTTTCATATTCCAGGGTTAGGGTTTATTTAGTTTGTTCATGTAATAATATTTTAAATTTACTTCCTTCTAGAAGTTTTAATTAGGTTTGTGATGTTGAATGAATTTGAATTATTTCTAAGATAAAATAAAAGGAGAGTGTATTGTGGTTTCCAAGTTTGTATCCCTTTTCAAGATTAGCATTTGAATTATATTGGAATGCTGTTCATATCCCTATCATCTAATAGGTTGACGGTGCTGAGATTAAATTATTTCAATTAAAACTACAATGGTAAATTTCTTTCTTTTAAGCCTATTATTATACTATTATTATACTTCTCTGCAGGCCATTCAACTTTTTTTTTTTTAATTAATTTAACAATATTTCATTAATGGAAAGAATTCTCTGTAGGCCATTCAACTTATTTTTTTTAAATTAATTTAACAATATTTCATTAATGTAAAGAATTTTTGGCGGGAAAATCACTCCTTTTATCTATAGCAGACTTTTCTGCTTTTATATATAAACTAGTAATACCCCGCGCGATGCGCGGAACAATTGTACGAAAAAATATTATGTCAATTATTATATAAAAATTAATAATAATAATAATAAATAATAAATGAAAAAGGTTTTTTTAAGACAATGCTTATGAGACAAATTTAAATATTATTGTAATATATAAAAAGTATGTTTATTTGTAGTTAATATATATATATATATATAAATTAAAGTACGATTTTAGAGTATTGTAATGCAATATGAGTTGGTATCTTATGTCTCTATGTGAAAAAGGCGTGTAAGGGAAGAATATTTTGTTCTAAAGGGTATACACATAATTGGACACTTTGATTGATTCCAAGAAATGGAATCAAACTTCTGTTTCCATTCCCATTCCCCATTACCCAATATTTATATGGGTTAATTGCAAAAAAAATCACGAACTTTACACATATTGCAAATTAATCATCACTTTTGGAAAATTGCAAAAAAAAAATAAAATACCACCTTTAATTATTGTTTCAAAATAAACTCAAGCTAATAAGATATCAATTTTACAAATTTGATCATGTATTCTTAAGGTATCTATTTTTCCATTTTTAAAAAAGTCACACATACTCCCTCCGTCCCGCCCATATTGCTACGTTTACGGTAGCTTTTATGAGAGATTTATGCAATCAAACGATGCAGTTTGACCGTGACAAAGGGAGCCCTAGTCACCACTAATACAATTAAAATAATACTCATTAATCTACATCCAAAAAGTAAATATTACCTTATATTGATATAAATGGAAGAAGTTTTTCTTTTTGTTTTAAAGAGTTTAAAACTTCATTTTCATATTCATATAATAGTTTAGTTTTTTTTTTCCACACAATGCTACATGTGATTATATGAATGACTTTTTTTTAGTAAATATATGTGATATTTTGCACACTATTATATGTGTAACTTTAAATATAAGTATTAATTATATAATAAAAAATGATTATATATATATATATATATATATATATATATATATATATATATATATATATATATATTAAAAAGATGATATTTTTGCAAAAATAATTATGATGGATAATAATTTTTAAAATCAACTATCATGTCATTTTCTACCATTTCTCATGTTTATTATGTTAAATAAAGTTTGTGAAATTATCTAATATAATATATTCTATGAAATAAATATGGGATAATAATATTTTTAATAAATTACAGTATATCTCCTGAACTACTCTAAAATCATGTAAGATATCAGAATTGTATAATATTGAATCCTCATAATCTTCCACCACAAATAAGGATATATCATTTAAACTTTAAATTAGTATGTAATTTAATTTAATTTAAAAATCTCTCTACATTCCATATCATATCTCTCTTCGCATGCAATATATATTATTTGTCGGGCCTTTATCCTTTGTTATTATTATTTTAATATTGTTGTGTGCCATTATGTAATTAATACTTAACAATTTTATCTCTAATTAACTATCTTCACATTATTATTCTAAAATTTATTACAAAATTTTAAGAATCAGACATATTTAGAAAGAATAAGCATAAATTTTTAAAAGATTTTCCATTTTGTTTGTAACTAAAAAAATATTCCATTCATTCTGTCACATTTTTTTTAATTTGTATAATACATTTTTCATACTAGTCTAAAGTGTAGACATAAAGAAGCACATAAAAATAACTTTTTAATACACTTCATTTTTTAAAAAAAAAATTCACATCCCCTAATATAGGAGTATTATTTAATGCTTAAAAATACTTAATTTATCTTATAAAATCTATAAAATCAATCAAAATATATAACAATTTTTTTCAAATTGGAGTGAGTTTCCCTTTTTTCCATATTCACTTTTTCCTCCACCCAACTCTCTCTCTCTCTCCCATCTTTAATTTTTGGATAATTCTCTCTCTCCACATATCACATTGTATCTCTCCCTCTATACACACACCATACCTTAATTAATTTCATTTCCCATGTATTCTGTAAAAAGTGTTCAGGATGTCGTCACCAGCGCCGATCTTCGCATTGCCGCCGTCCTCTCCGCCATCCAACAACACAGCTCCGCCGCCTGACGCCGCCCCCAGATGTGGTCAATCCTCCACCAGCGAGCCCCACTCCTCCAGCCACTAACCCGCCTCCTTCGTCATTCTACGTTCGCCCGTTTCCACTGTTCCTCCACCATCCACGCCGTCTCCTTCCACCCCAACGCCGTCCCCGCCGGCGTCGACCCCGCCTCCATCGGGATCTCCTGATACGCTGTTTCTGCCGTTGCAGGCCAGCGGTGGTTCTCCTCCGGCGCCTCCGACAAGAGGAGGATAGCCACCGATCGGGGGATCTCCTTCCTCTCCCGAATTTTATTCATCTTTTTAATGGCAATCAAAGAACGTCGACGTTGTAATCTGTCTGAGGTGATTTGCCTTTTTATATTTGTTTATTGAATCTGAATCTATCACTTACTTCAATTTCTTCTTAACTGTACCTAATTCATCAGTTGCTCTGTTTGAAATCTGAATTGCTATATAATCTCTTCGTTAATTTTTATTTGAATACATAATAGCTCTGTCTGAATTTGTGAAATGGTTTTAACCATTGTCCACGAAATTGATAAACTTTTACTTTTGTATTACTCTTTTCAAGCTTTCTTACGATACACAAATAAACTCATGTACATTCATTCAATATAAAAGGATTTGATTGATAATATAAAAGAATTACATCGATGAAGTTTTGCAAATATCTTATAATGTATGCATTCCAAATGAATGGAATTTTTGGTTACTCATCAACACGTTGAACGATGTTCTCTCTCTTCTCTTTTTATAGAAAAAGATTTAGCTTCTTGGAGAAGCTAAAAGTTAGCTCCAATTTTCCATACAGAAGTAGAGTGTGGTAGAAGTTTTGCTCCATAGGTTGGCCTATTAGTCAAACAGCGTTAGTATTGATTCAATTTATACTTTAAAAATTATTAAAATATTGGTAAATCACTTATTTAATTTAATATTTTATAACATTCTATTCATGGAAACATGTTTTTGGAGGGAACATACTATATATAGCACTATTGTGTTTTATATATATATAAATATAGATAGATTATTACAGGGATCTATTTTATAGGCATATCATAATGAGTTTTTAGTATTAAAAAATATTTATTTATTTAATGTTAAATAATTAGTGTTAAGTGTAAATTACTTTTTAAATTATGATAATTTAGTATATTCGATATTAAATAGGTGTGTTATGTGCGTTAAAATAAAATGATAATTTTTAAATTAAAATATATTACAATAGTGAAGTTTGCGTGCGCCCAGGCGCGTGCCGTGCGCCTTTAGAATTTAGTATTATGGATAAGGGTACGTTATTTATTCTAAAGGGTATACACTTTAATTAATAATAGTACACTATTTTGTTCTAAAGGGTATACACTTTTCATTATACTCCCTCCGTCCGGTTCTAAGGTATCCATTTACTTTTTACACATGGATTAAGGAGTATTATTATTATATGTAACGTGGATAGTTGTATTAGAGGGAAGTGGTGTGCCATATTATGTATTTTTTTACTAAATAGGCGAAATGGATACCTTTGAAGTGGACGCCAAAAATAGTAAAATAGATACATTAGAAGTTGACGGAGGGAGTATTTTTATTTGTCTTCAGAAAATAAAGTGTACACATCTTTATAATAAAGGGTATACAATTTTACATAAAATTCTAAAGGCACACGGAGTGTGCTTCCGTGTTCTGGGTGCACACAAGTTTTTACCTTGTAAAATAAAGGGTACACATCTTTATACTAAAGGGTATACAATTTAGCACAAAATTCTAAAGACACACAGAATGTGCTCCCATGTACCCGAGCACGCACAAGCTTTTGCCATATTATAATAGGAATACAAATAAAGTGTATTTTTTAATGAAAGTGTAAATTTGATGTTTGGATGCCGCAGGGAGTTTTTAGTATTCAACTGATTTATTTTATAATTTATTTCTTATTAAAAAATTTATGTATTATTAAGGCAAGTCAATTTATTGAGGCAAGTCAATTTTTATTTTTTTGCTAAGTAATTGAAAATTAATTTGTTAATCTGTTCGTCACAATTTCTCTCTCTCCCTCTTTTTTTTCATTGAAGAAAAAAGGTGACATTGTTTTGAAAATACTGTAAGAGGGTCATTGGCTTTTTGACATATAAATTAAGGAGTTTTATTATTTAATGTGTAGTAGCTAGTTGTTTTAGTAGGAGTATGAGCCCCATATTTTAATTGTATTAGAGGATGTGTGTGGGTCCCATGTGTGTAAAAAAGAAAAGGAAACCTTTTGGGTGGGACAACCAAAATGGAAAAATGCTCCCCTTAAAGTGGGACGGAGGGAGTACTATTTATTTCTACACTTCAAATATATTATTTTAATTTCTCGTAATATATACTATTTATTTTATTTATTAAAAAAAGTTTAATGAAATATTATAGTTTTAATTATATACTCCTTCCGTTTTTGAATGTATTTCAAATATTTTTATACGTGGAGTTTAAGAAAATTTTATTTTTTTATTAATAAACTAATAAAGATAAAAAATATATTAGTTAATATTAATGAAAATTGTGTTTAATGTTATTGAAGTGTGTGAAAAATAGATATAATGTTAGAATGTACATAAATAATGGGTATAGTGTATCTTTGACCACTTTTAATGGTAAGAAAGTTCGAAATAAAATAAAAAGAGAAAGTGTGAAAATATTTTTAACAAAAGTTATAAAAAAAATTGATTATTAAATTATCTTTCAATTTTATTTTATTTTTATTTGTGTTATGCACACATGGTGTTTAAATAATATTATTTTGCCATTGTATAAGGTAATTTGAAAAATATTTATTTATTTACTGTTATATAATTAATGATTAATGTAAGTTACTTTTTTGAATTATGATAATTTAATATTATTTTTGATAATAAATTGGTATGTTAATATGTTAAAATAAGATGATAATTCTTAAATTAAAATCTATTATTATAGGATATAAGTAAAGTGAATTTTTTTAAATGGAAGTTTAAATCTGGGGTTATTCTATAGTCCACCTGGTGCACCGGTGCATTTACACATTTATAGGGTAAAATCAAGTGGTAGTGGGTAGTTATTAATTTTTTTTAATAATTTTATTTTATTGAGTGATGAAGATTTAATAAAAAAGTGATCTAAAGGTTGAAATGTCCCATATGCACTGGTGCCCCAGGTGCACCGAAGTTAGACTCTTAAATTTGAAGTTGGGCTGTCGTAGGAAGTTTTTATTTTTCAACTAATTTATTTTATAATTTATTTATTAGTTAAAAAATTATGTATTATTCTTTAAAGCAAGTAATTTTTTTTTTACAATAATTGAAAATAATTTTTTATTTTGTTGTATTTATAAATAGAAATAATTTAATTTAAAAATAAATAGTTAATATTAATGAAAATTGTGTGTAAAGTCATTGAGATGTTTGAGAAAATAGGTATTATGTTAGTATTATGGCTAGTCCACTTGGCCACCGGGCTTCTCACACAAGTGAGTGACCCGGGTTCGATTCCCATTGAGAACGAATAGGAGGGGGAGTTATAAGGAGATTTGGGAGAATAAGGGTGTATGGAGACTTGGTGAACTAACTACTAATTATACTAACAACTAACTTTGTCCGATCCAAAAAAAATTATTATAGTGTATCTTTTACCATTTTAATAAAATGAAAGTGTGTTAAATAAAATAAAAAGAGAAAGTGTTAAAATATTTCTAACAAAACTTATAAAAAATATCAATCATAAAGTGTCTTTTGATTTTATTTTATTTTAATTGTGTTTTGCACACATGGTATTTAAATAATATTGTTTTGCCTATGGTTAAAGGTAATTTGAAAATTAGTTATTTATTATTAAATAATTAGTGTCAATGTAAGTTATTTTGCATTATGATAATTTAGTAAATACTGTTAAAGTATGAGACGAGTATTTATGAGAGTCTAGTAAGACGAGTTATTTATGAGACATGTATGAGACAAGTCGATCTATTATTAAGTATGCTTATTATATAGTTAAAGTATGTTTAATGGTTGCAAGAGTATGTTTTCTAAGTATATGTAAGTTACTTTTTGAGTTATGATATTATTTTATAATAAATAGGTATGTGATGTGGTTTAAATAAAATGATAATTTGGAAATTAAAATTTATTATCATAACGATGTAAGTAAAGTGTTTTTTTTAATAAAAAAGTTAAAGTTGACATGTCATAATGAGTTTTTAGTATTCAATAAATATTTATTTATTTAGTGTTAAATAATTATTGTTAAATATAAGTTACTTTTTAAATTATGATAATTTAGTACTATTTGATAATAAACAGGTGTGTTACGTGACTTAAAAAATGATAATTTTTAATTTAAAATATATTATTATTATAGGGATATAAATAAAGTGTATTTTTTTAATGGAAGTGTAAAATAGAAGTTTAAATATCGTAGGGAATTTTTGGTATTAAACTAATTTATTTAAATTTAAAAAATTATGTATTATTCATTAAGCAAGTCAATTTTTTTTACTACGTAATTAAAAATTAATTTGTTAATTTTTTTGTTGCAATTTCTTTGTTTTTTTTTTCATTGAAGGAAAAATATGAGATTGTTTAGAAAATACTATTTATCTCTACGCATTCAAATACATTATTTTAATTTATTGTAATATATACTATTTAGGTATACTTACTATAAGGTACATTAAAAACTCTTTTATTACTTTGAGATACAAACATACAAAAATATTACTACTAACTACATAAATATATAGTGATATTTCAATATTAACCTTACAATATGCTGCACATAAATGTTTGTGTGCAGCATAAAAGTTCGTGTGCAGTAAAAATTATGTGAAGTTAAAAAGTGTGTGCAACAAAAGTTATGTGCAGTTAAAAAGGTGCAGTAAAAAAAGTGTTTGACGATGGTCCGGTGGCTTGCGGTGGCGGTCCAATAGCGGTCCGGCAGCCGGCTGTGGTGGTTCGGCGGCAGCAGTGGGTGGGTGAGAGGTTTAGGGTTTGTGGTTTAAAAGTGTATGAGATTATAATTAATTAAGGTTATATTTGGTATTTTATTTTAATATTTTGTATGTGAGAGTAATTTTTTGAATTCATTGTATCTTCTAGTAATTTAAGGTACAAAGTGTGTATCTATGAGTAATTTTTCTTACTATTTATTTTATTTATTAAAAAAAGTTTCATGTATTACAGTTTTAATTATATACTCCTTCCGTTTTAGAATGTAGTTCAATTATTTTTATATGTGGAGTTTAAGAGAATTTTATTTTTTTATTAATAAATTAAGAAAGAGAAGAAATGTATTAATTAATATTAATAAAAATTGTGTGTAATGTCATTGAAATGTGTGAAAAAATGGATATTATGTTAAAATGTGTGTAAATAATGGGTATAATGTATCTTTTACCACTTTTAATGAAATGAAAGTGCGAAATAAAATAAAAAGATAAAGTTTGAAAATATTTTTAACAAAACTTGTAAAAAAAAATTGATTATTAATTATCTTTCGATTTTATTTTAATTTTATTTGTGTTTTGCACACATGGTGTTTAAATATTATTATTATGTCATGGTATAAGGTAATTTAAAAAATATTTATTTATTTAGTGTTATATAATTAATATTAATGTAAGTTATTTTTTTTTAATTATGATAATTTAGTATTATTTGATAATAAATTGTTATGTTACGTATGTTATATTTGAAAGTTTAAATGGAAGCGGTCGGTCGGCGGTGCTCCGACGACCACAGGTGGAGCTCCGACTGTGGCAGCAGTTTTCCCACAGCCGGCCGACGGTTCTGCAGTGCTCCGGCGACCGGTCGGCGATGGCGATCAGGCAATTTTTCGACGGCTGGCCGGCGATCCGACGGTGGTCCGGCGGTGGATGAGGGTTTAGGGTTCGTTTACTTTTTGGGTTAGGGATAGGGTTAATGAACTTTGGGTGATGGTTTGATGGAGGTTGAGTTTAAATTAACTAGTGTAGTTAGGATTGAACTTTCTTGTTTACATTACAGGTTTATTTTCACTAAATTTACTATACCACCCTTATAATAAATATATTAAATTAAATACTCCCTCCATCCCAAAGATATTGACACACTTTCCTTTTTGGGTTGTCCCACAGAAATTGACATATTTCCTTTTTAAGAACATGGGACCCACACAAAAATAATTTATTTATTTACATGGACCCACACACCCATCACACTCACCACTAATACAACTACCCACTACACATTAAATATAATTTCTCTCACTTCACTTTATATTAAATTATTATACTCCTTAATCTCCGTGCCCAAAAAAAATGTGTCAATACTTCCGGGACGGAGGGAGTACATTAGATAGATATCTTTTGGAGCAGATTACACTGAAGCCCACATTGGAATTAACGCCCTCATCAGCCATTAAACCTCAAACTCATCTTCAGACAATTGCTCATTATCCAACCGTTCCTCCGCCCAACTCCGTCTTCGCCGCCATATCTCTTCCTCCCCAATTCCATGGTGCTCTCTACTCTCTCCGTTTAGTACCTCAACATCTCCTCCAACGTCTCCGTCTGGTCTCGAACCTTGGGTTCCCTATTTTTGGTGCCCGCTTCTTTACCTTACCGACTCATTCAATTCTTCTAATCAACGAATGAATAAAGCCGCCACCACCGTTCTTTTATTGATATTAACAGAAGGGAATGTCCATATTAGATCACCACCCATCACTTGGTTGTAATTTGAATTTGCCAGCACCGACGCATATGTTGCCGGCATATCTCCGATGGTCGATTGCAGCAGATAACTTCCGCCCTAAACTCTCTTCCGTCATTTCCGTTGAATCCAATGAATTCTCCTATATTTCTATCTTCGTCTGCATCAAGATAGGGTAATAAGTTTCGCGTCTGGAATTCAACGTGATGGAACTCTCCGACGACAACCCGATCCCTGGAAAAAGCCCCCACCGCTGCAGCATCGTATAATTTTAATTTCACTTGGAGAAAGTTTCCATTAACCAAGAAATCTCAAAACTCCTGGATTTTTTTCCCAAATTATGAACCCTGAAATTGGTTCTTCTGGTCTATTTAATCGATGAAGATGAAGACCCATTATCTGATAAATTTTAAATATACTAAGGTCAAAATGATAATTTCATTACGTAAACCTTCGGGTTAGAAATAATCCTCCCAGCTTTGGAGGGTCAGTGTGACCTTTGCTTAACCTGCCACGTCAGATAAAACAACGGGCCTTGGTTGGCCCGAAGGGTTACCCCTTTTTGAAAACCTACAAAGTAAACAAAATTTAACTAGGGTCATTGATGGGATAACCCCCCTTAACCCTCAAATTAAACGCACCCTTAGGGTTTGTGGTTTAAAAGTGTATGGGTTTAGAGTTATATTTTGTATTTTACTTTAATATTTTGTATGTGAGAGTAATTATTTTAAATCAATGTATCTCTTAATAATTAGGGGTACAAAGTGTGTACCTAGTAGTAATTATTTCTTTTTATTATTCAACTAATTTATTTTATAATTTATTTATTAGTTAAAAAATTATGCATTATTCTTTAAAGCAGGTAATTTTAGTGTCAATGTAACTTACTTTGCAATATGATAATTTAGGAAACACTATTAAAGTATAAGACTGGTTATTTATGAGTTTCTAGTGAGACGAGTTATTCATGAGTTCACTCATAGTTTGCTTTTATTTTCTCTAACACAACAGATCACTCATAATGTGATTTTATTTTTCTAATAATATACTAATGAACGGATTAGAGTGGTGGGTAATACAACCTAATCTTCCTTTGTTGGTTGATTCAGGGTTGTGTACTTCTTGATATATTTGTATCCTTTAATGCATGTCTCCTAATTTATGTTATTTCAATCTATCTTCAAGCCAACCATGAATATTCATGGATTGATTTCTTTTTCTATTGTTAAAATCTCGCATAGGCCTTTCAATAAAAAAAAGTGGGTCTTTTCTTCCCCTCGTGATTTTTGTTTACTTTTACATACATCTTATATATGAAGCAGATCGGTAAGTGTGGAGGTAAAATTAATTATTATGATAAGTAGAGTGTAATGCTACTTATTTCAAAGAGTGATATAATTATTTCAAAGAGTGATTTAATTAATTATAAAGAGTAATCTAATTATTTCTATATAGTAAACCAGAGTCTCAAATCAAAGACTTTATTGTTTGAAAACCAGAGTCTCAAATTAAAGAGTAATTCAATTTATTATAAAGAGTAACCTAATTATTTTTATATAGTAAACTGATAATGTATATATTGCATTCAATTTAATTAATTTCAAAGAGCGCTGGAATTAATTCTAAAAAGTGATTTATTTAATTCCAAAGAGAGACCCAAATAATTTCAAAGAGTAATTTAATTATTCCTATACAGTGATCTATCAACTTAGAGATTGCATACAATTTAATTATTCACAATATATAACTTCGTTTTCAGAAAATCAGAGTCTAAAATTAAAGAATAACCCAATTCATTAGAAAGAATAACCTAGTTAATAAAAAAAAAATCTTATTGACAAACAGAATATAAACAAATCAGTAATCCAAAAATGTCTTTTCATAATAACCTGAATCATTATAAAGAGTAATCTAATTAATAGAAAGGAATAACCTAGAAAATTACTAATGAAACAAAATAAAACATAAAGAGAAGATTATCAACAGGTTTACATATTTAATGACCTTACGCTAATTGTTCAAGTATAAAAAATCACTGTAATTTTATCTCATCATTTATATCACATTCTTGAAGAATATTCATAAAATTTTTACAATTTCCCAAGTTGTTGAATTGGAGTTATATGCAGGAATGCAATCTTCATTGTACCTATCTATGCCCTATATGCCATTCAAACAATGATTGTTCAACCACATACATATGATCTACGAGTTCAACCACCTATATACCATTCAAATAAAAATTGTTCAACCATATATTTTGACCATTCAACCAAATTCGGCTCAACTACCTTATTGGAGGTTGTTGACTGTTGATGGAGTCTGTAGACGGAGGCTGTTGATTGTTGACGGAGATTGTAAGAAGAGAAGGGTAGACAGATATTGACAGATGAAGAACATAAGAGAATTTGAAAGCCACACTCATCGATCAGTCTAAGGATTCATGAGTTATTATAAGCAACCAATTCTGATCATCCCAAGAAGAGAAGGGTGTTGCTATGTGTTTAAAATAAGTATTGGCTTCTTGGTTTGAAGCAAAGAACCAATGAAAGATTCAAGATTAAACAGTGTATGCAGAAATAAAGAGAACCAATAAAGGAAACAAATACATGCAGAAATAAATAAAGAAACAATAGCAGAGGAAGTAAACAAGAGTTAAAGGAAGAGAGAAGTTACAATACCGCAAACTCTAATCAAATCAGCCACTTCCAATGGAGAAGAGAGTCTGTAAAAAAAGCAAATCAGGTGCTGTGAAATTAAAAGGAAAAGAGTTGAAGGGAAGATGCGAAGATGATGAAACTTGCTCTGGCAAACTATGATGTAGTCGGCTATGATGTGAGAATTAAAGGGCAGGACCTCTTCTTATATAGGAGTTAGAAAATTTGTGGATAAGTGTTTGAAGATTACGTGAATATTTCTTTAGATTCGCTTCGGTGTGTATATCTATGAGTTTAAGATTATCATGTTAAGTTCTTGAATTGATTTTCTAAAGATTCAGTATATTATGAGATTTCTTGTTCTCCAAGTAGGAGGAAAAGAGCGTACCTGGTTATCATTCATATATGGGCCAGAACAAAGAAAAGAGAATAAAATTGGTAGAAGCCCAAAGCAGGATCTGGGGACAAGGAGTTGATGGAGGCCCAAGTTAAAGGGGGAAAGAATGCCCAGATGTAAGAAGTCCTATAATATTGCAATTTGTCCACCTCAAAAAATAAGTTTCAGTGAACAAAATGTAAGGAGGCATTTGTAGGCAATTAAATTTTATTGCCTAATAAATATAAATGCATATATATTAAGTATTAATTAAATATTTATTTATTAAGAAATTTAAATAAATTAATTCCTGAAATAAATTAATAAATAATTAATATAATTATTTTGAGCCCAAATCAAGTTAAAAGGGCTTAACTCAAGTCAAATGGGCTCAATCCAAGTCAAATGGGCTCAGTTCAAGTCAAGTGGGCCTGACCTAAGTCAGGTAAGCCCAAGTCAAATCCAGCAGACCTAATTAAATTAAATAGGTCCATATCCAGTCCAGCAGACTTAATTAAAGGAGAAAAACCCAATATATCTTTTCAAGGGAGAAAATATCTCACAAGTGGTTATTTTCTCTACCTATAAATAAGGACCTTCAGTCCTCATTCCATTCACTCTTGAAAATCCTGAAAACCCGAAGAACTCTGAAGAAACTTGGAATATCTACGAGATCAAGTTATTCTTCAAAGATTAATCTAGAAATGCCATTCAATCTGAGATCAAGGTACGGAGCCCCTCAGATTCAACGTTTCTTCAAATCAAGTTCATCAAGTTCATCCAGCAATATTCGTGAAGTTAACGGTGTTCTATCAAATTGAACGGCATCAATGTTTGATCCGAACAAAGGCTCGATGCCTCCGGACAAATGTTCTTCAAGTCAAACTCGAGCACGGACAAGCTTAATCCGAAGATCCGGCTCCGAAAGTTGATAAAGTCAAGAAGTCAACTCAAGAGAGGAATCAGAGGATAGTTAAAAACTGTTTATTCAATTATCAAGTTCAATGCATATCGGATTATTTTTGTAATATCTTTTGTGTTTATTATTTAATAAATATAAAATTTTGTTGTTATAGATATTTTAAGAATGGACAACCCAAAATGGAAAAATGGATACGTTAGCGATGGACGGAGGGAATACTTTAATTCATTATTTATCATATTTTAAAAAAAATACTTTAACTAACAATAGGCCTACTTTATATCTATAAAACAAGGGTATGTCTTGCGTGAGATCGTCTCATGTGAGATCATTTTTTACTTTTTAGAATATTTATCAATTTCGCTATAAAACGTTATCACTTTCGCTATAAAATATTATCATTTTTTATTTATACTATAAATTGTTCATGAAATATCATTATCACTTTTCACTAATTTATTATCACTTTTCTATATAAAAATTATCACTTTTTGGCCGTCTCAGGTAAGTCTTTGTCGTAAAACAATGACAAGAGATTTATCTTGTTTTTCCAAAAAAAAAAGAATAAAAAAATAAAAATCCAGTTAAAGTTATGAGCCGGTGATATTTTGCAGCGTCCAGTGTGAGAGGGCCAAAGTCAATCATGGACTTTGGTAATTGAATATTTTATGCAATGGTGTATACTGTGGCGGTTTTGATAATGCATATAGCCTACAGGTAGTGCGTCGTGACGCGTATGAACCGAAATTTGAATGCGCAGAATAGATGATTAGCGTGTGGTAGTTGCTTGGCTACTCCACTCACATTTCGCCCAGTTATGCTATGATCCATTTCTCTTTCTCATAATAACCTGTCCTTCGTGTTCTTCAACAGGATTGCTAATATGTGTTATGTGTTATAATCATCACAAACTTGATATAGTTTGGTTCGTTCATCATCTATGAGCAGATTTGGTAGAAATTACTGCACACAACAAATGTAATTTCATCGGGTGTGATCTGATATCTATCAATTTAAGTATGCTCTTTCTACTATTATTATTCACTACCTTTAATTCTAGGTTTTGTGATCAAGTTAATGTTGCTTCTCAAAATTCAGGTTTTCTGCTGCTTAATGGATCATAACAAATGTGAGCACCAAGTGCTTCCTTCGTATGATGATGACCATGGAGGCGTCATAGTGGAAATGAAGGAGCCCATGGATCCCAATGATTTCAGCGTGATTCTCAGATGTTCACTTTCAGAGTGGAAGCTGCAGGTATTTTTGGCACTTTGCATCCCTAAATTTGATTTAAGTATGAATTTGTTAACCATCTGATATGATATTTATTTATTTCGAGTGCAATTGCTTAACAAAAAATGAATATTGTAATTGAGCATATTTCACTTTCTTCCTTTTTCCTTTTGTCATTAAATATATGTGCAGGGAAAGAAGGGTGCGTGGATCAAATTACAAATCGAGCTTGTGAGTCTTGTTGAAAATGCAGTAAAGGTTTTTTTCCTTCCCTTCATGTTTTGTAAATGAACAAGTTCAGCAAGACCTTCTGAAAATGTTGTCAAAAGTTTACTTTTAATAAAGATGATTCTGTATCTTTCACTTCTATACTAGCTTTGTGAACAGCATAAAAGATAAGAGTCATCTTTGGATGCTTTATCCTGGTACAGTTGCATTAGCAATTTGAGTTTGGTCTAAGAGCATTATCTTTAATTTAACCTTGCAGGAAGGATTTTTGTATCACCATGCTGAACCTCAATATATGATGCTTGTGTACTGGATTCCTGACACTCTTCCTACGCTTCCTGCAAATGCGACTCATCAGCTCCGCATTGGTGCTATTATTATGAATGATAAAAGAGAGGTACTTAGTTATCACACTGTTTTATTCAGAATAGTGGACTCGCTTGAAAACAATCTCCATAAAAATCATATAAAACTTCTGATGAATACATTCTTTTAATCGACATCCTTCATCCTTGTGGGTTTTGTGTGCTTGTCATACTTGTTCTGCACAAGAGCTAAGTAGGGTCCAAAAACCAATCAATCAAGTGGGAATGCTAATCCAAATGGAACAATTTAGAGAATTATATCTAGACAAACTCAACAAGAATAAAAAATAAAGTAGACTCTGGTCGTGTTTGTTTAATAGAAACATTCAGCTTGACATAGAAAATGTCAATCGGGCATTGATATTTTTCTACTGGTATTCTTCAAGGTAATATTACAAATGTAAGTCATGTGAATGATTACCAACATTCTATAGGACATTTTTTCCCTTAACAAACTCTCAGAACGTCTTCTGCAGTTGCTTGTTGTCCTGGAAAAGTATGGCGGGCTAAAAGGAACAGGTATTTGGAAGATTCCCACTGGAATTCTTGAAGAGGTTTGTGATAGCTGAAGTTTCATAATAGGCAGTATCTCTTTGATATCTTTGATCAATCAATTCTCTGTAATTTTCAGGGAGAGGATATTTTCTCAGGTGCAATGAGAGAAGTGAAAGAGGAAACAGGAGTAAGCAATTGCTAAATGGTGAATGAATGAATTGATTCACTTAGTATATTTTCTAGTGTTCCGTGTCTCAAAGAGATGGTATGCGTTTTGCAGGTTGATACGGAATTCATTGATGTGCTGGCTTTCAGGTGAAAGATTGCATAAATGATACAAATGCTTTTATCTTAATGCTATTTTCAAAATGAGCCATAATGAAGTCATGATAAGATTGATCTTGTTCAGAAAATTAATATAATTAGGCTGAAGATCAAATCCAAACTCGTGTAGTCTGAGCATGTCTTTGTGCTGTTTACTGATGTACTTCTTTTACATGGGTGATTTTCTGATAAGGCAATTGCACAAGTCATTCTTCCAGAAGTCAGAGTTACTTTTTCTATGCATGCTGCGACCTTTATCCTTTGACATCCAAAAACAAGACTCGGAGATTGAAGCAGCCCAGGTACTATGTTAGGGATGATTACAATCTACTTTTATGGTTTAGTCTAATCACTAACTTCCCATGAAAGCTTGAGAAAGTATGCATATTTACATTGTATGTTGCTTGCTATGCCTTTTTGAAAATGAGCATGTTATATTCATCATAAATTTATGTACAACCTTTATGGTGAAAAACTTAAACAATATCAAGCATGTAGCTTTGAAAGATCTTATTTTTTGGGCAATTGGCAAAAATACCCAAAATACCAATGTCAAATATCAATACCAAACTTTTTTAAAATTCATTTCTTTTCTACCCAATAGGACAAAAGGGGACCACTATGCCCTTGCAGGGATATTTTGGCAAAACTGTATAGGTGACTTACAGGCTCACCCATATTGTCACCCAGGCACGGAGCCAGTGTAGGACTAGGGGGGGTGCTGGCCCCCCCTTGGAAAATTAATAATTAGGGTATATTATGTGAAAATATTTTAATATAGTAAGTTGGCATAGTGGTTAAGGTCTCCAAAACCCACTCACTCTACCTGAGTTCGAATCCAAGCAACTTTGTTTCTTTTTTTAATTTTATTTATTAATATTTTTTACATTTTTATTTTCAATCTAAATCTATTTTAATTATTTATATTTTTATTTTTATTCCATTTCCATTTTAAACTTTTATGGTCAAATTATTTATTCTTTAAACTTTGCTTTAAAATTATATTCCATATGTGTATTATTTAGTTTATAAACATGTTAGGTTTCTATTTAAATTGTAATTAATTCTAACGATTAATGTTTACTTTACTACATTGTATAGTCAATATAGATCGAATACCAATTATTAAATTTACGTATATTAATTTGGCCCCCCCAAACTATTTTTCTGGCTCCGTCACTGTTGTCACCCATACAGCTCTTTTCAAATATCTCAACATCTTTTCACCCGATATAATCCACAAGGATTTCCAATATTTTCTCACGCTTCAAAATGGTATCAGAGCCTATAAAGAGTCCATATCCTCTGCTGGTGACGTATGGTCCCGAAGCGCAGATCTCCGCGGGGAACGACCCTTAAAAATATAGCTCATCGCCTAAGGCGAACCCGTGGTGCGCTGGGTGGGTTGGCAAACTGATAGGTGCCTTTTGATGGGAACCCCCGTAAGGGGCGGGGTGATCAAAATGGTATCAAAGCCCTATGTTTATTTATTTATGAATGGAAAATTTATTATAAAGCTTATATCACTTAACGAGATGAGAGTTTTAAAGAGATATGGATCCGAACGCAAGTTCGACATCCGAGAGTGACAGGACTATCAGCCCTGTTCAAAGTTGGAGCAACCGGGACTTCTGGTCTGTTGGATATGACGAGACAAGCAGCTCTATACAACAATACTATAATGTGTTATATAGACAATACACAGAAAATGAGTATGAGGACGTCGATCGATTTTGGGATAGTCTCGATCGAAGGTGGAAACTGGTGGATGCCCAGGCAAACCACACCAAAGAGGAACACCTGGAGGATATCTGCCAGGATCAAATAAAATACTCCAAGGAAGTTTCAAGGAATATAGTGGAAATTCGAAACTTCACCGAGATCCATGGACGTATCCCCAAACAGGAACAATGGAGGAGACGACCAAATCAAGGTCCAAGAGAAATCTGCAAGCATTATCACTTTTCAGACTGGACAGAATAACAGGGTGGAAGAAAATCGAGGCAGATAATTCTAAGATGAATTAAGATCTTAGAGAGTTACAGAAGATGGTGATATTCTTTGGAGAATATTGCCAAAATATATCCAGGACGATATTTGAGATCAACCTCAAGATGGATAAGGTGGAAACATTGCAGAACAAACAACTCGACCTCATCCAAAAGCTGATAAGTCAAGTAGAATGCCTGGAAACTAGAGTAACCGGAAGAAGATCAGGAGAAAGGTTGCCACCAACCTTCGGAATAGAACCCCTTTTACACCAAAAGGGGAAGACAACGGAGGTCACAAGACCTCCGAAGGCGAGAAGATGATTGTTATCCTTCGAGGAAAATCTACATCCCCAGATGGAAAGAGCAAATCTTGAAGATCTACAAGATCTATATGAGTCCTTCAAAGGACTATCAATTGTAGATCTAAAGATGAACGTTGGAGAGGCATCAAGTTCTCAACAACAGTCCCAGGCTCATCAGACCCAATAGGATCGGAGCCAAGATGAAGGAACCTCTGGATCACACGGAGTCCATGGGGCAAGACAAGAAGATACATTCCAACAACCAGGAAACTTCAAAATGAAGGCCATAGGAATGTCAACAGGAGCAAGATGAGTTCGAGGATCTAATATACACAACGCCCCATATGGCCGGTCTCACCTTGAACCGATAAATCCATACGGGTTGATCTTAAACCTCAACACTCTACACTTTAAGAATAGAGAAGCCTTGATCTATGAATAGACAAATGCCATGAAGATCACAGGTGGCGCATTGGAGCTGGACAAAGAAGGATTCATAAGATTCCTTACTATGAGCCTGGAAGGATCAGTAAAATGCGTCTGGGAGGAGTTCTCAGACGAAGTCAAAAGGGAGGCTATGGAAGGCGAAGATCTAGGTAATATTGTCGATCGAATGGCCAAGATCTTCAAGATCCATTTCATCGGAGTAGGATACTTCGAAGGAATAAAAGAATAAAAGAAAAAGAAGTATAGGAATTCCCTATACAACCTAGAACTACTTCACATTTGTCACGTAGATGAGTACATCAAACTCTTCACAGAGTATAGATGGAAATCTAAGGTCAAAGAGGAGGAAGTACTCCACTTATTCTTTGCCAAGATCCCGAGCCCATGGAGAGAAATGCTGATCAAAGAGCATGAACCATGCGAGCTAGATTCGGTAGCAAAGAGAATGTCATTCCTCAAGGCCAAGATTGCAGAGTGGTGTCATCAAGCGACGCTACACAAGAACTACAAGAGATTAAGGAGAATCAACAAGACAGTCCCCTTATGTTGCGAAAGCAATGATCTTCCAACTATCATTGGAAGAAACCCAAAGAAGCAGAAAATGATGAAGAAGAATCATCCTTACAATCAAAGGAGCGGAGGATGGAGATCCAGAAGACCAAGATCATTTTAGTCTAAACAGAAGGCCGAAGCTATAAATCAGGGCAGAGATCTGGACCATCCAGATGGAGTTCAAGAAGTCAAGCCTCATCCTCAGGATCAAACCAGAGGAGTACAAGTAGAACTTCTACAAGAAAAATGTTCCGAAGAGCAGCTACACGAGCGAATGAAAGATTCAAGGATTGTAACTGCTACATATGTGGAGCTAGAGGGCACATCTCACCAGATTGCCCGAAAAACCAGAAAAGGGGAGTACGACAGTTCGAGACAACTCCAAAAATGGAGGAAGCAGTTTACTTCCAAGACCTAGTACAGGTATATCAGTTCGAAGATATATCCTCGGATGAGAGCATCTATGAAGAAGAATTCTTTAGCCAAGACGAATCTTCCGAAGATGAGTCGGAGTGAAGAGAAAATCTTCAGGAAAGAGATGCAAGAAGATATTTCTGGATTCTTTTCCCAGACATCTATTTCTTATAAAACCCTTATGAGAATCATGAAAGAGGATCCAAGGCTCAGTCTATACGATGGATTCACCGTGGAAAATTTGGAAAAATTCTTTCCAAGTTTCAAAAAGAGGAAACACAACATCATATACAAAGTGACCGAAGGGGAGATTGCCATCCCAATGGAGCTCACATGAAATATGATGGAAATGCAACTGGTTTCTCATGAAGAAATCAAGAAGGAACTAAGTAAACTCCCGGAGAGGATGTCCAAGACTATGTCTTGGGTCCATATCGGAGCTATTCGGATTCTCATCAAAGCTACATTCAAAGAAGGAATCGATACACCAATCAATATTGTTGTCTTTGAAAAGAGAATCAAGAGCACAAGAGAAGCATGCCTAGGAGAACTCTCGAGAAATCTGTACGCAGGAAAAGTAGCATCCTACATTTATCCAAGGATCGCATACAATCTTGCAGACCGAGATTTCAACAGAGCACTTACACTTCATCAAGATTTCAAAAACAAAGACTTGATGAAGGAATAGAATAGGCCTTACTCTATCACATACAGTATCTCGTAGCCCTCTCCAACACTCATCATTCGGATCTATTCCAAATGAAGGAGTATATTGAGATACCTGAAGTGTTCGAGAAAGTTGCATATGCAACTAGGCCAGAGATAATGGAGCTACCGCCAATTCACGATATAGATTTTTGGATCAAAGACAAGCCGATCTGGAGCAGACAAAACAGCCTCAGATTTGAGCAAAGAAGAATTTCTTTACAAGAAGATAGAATGATTAGCGAGAAATGGGAAAAGAATCCAATCGTGGAGGTGATCCAGGAACCGAAAAGTTCACAACTAAAGATGAACTAAAATGCCCAGAAGGATAGAGAGGAGTCGAAGTAATATTCGATATCACTAAAAAGGAAAACTCTATTCCTTGTGATGTCTTGTATTATCTTCAACAACCAACAACTGGGAGATACCAAGGACAACTCAAACTTGGTGATCTAGAGCTGATAATCGAAGGAGTTGCAGGAAGATTCCCAGAACAACTAGTACTGGGATTGGAGTTTCTCGAGGATCATAAACTTTGGGAAAGACTACAAGATGGAATGGAGTTTACGGTCAAGAGAAAAAGATACAAAGTCTACTAATAGAGGCTCGGGTTTTTAAACTCTAATCCACCCATGGCCACAAGTCCATTTTCGATATATATCATCGTAGGGATGATATATAAGGAACATCGTGCAGAGTATTTTGCGGCATACATTGATTCAGGAGTCGAGATCTGCACTGCAAAAGAAGGAGTCTTTCCGAAAGACTCAGGTGAAGAATTGCCAACAGTACTAGGAAAAGATTTCTTTCAAAGGATGTTAATCCTTAACAGAAGAATCAAGCAGGCGAAAATCATAATCGAAGAAGCAGATCGTACCCCGTCGTACAAGGTGAAAACTCCACCGATATATTTCCATGATACCGGAGTAGATATTCTATTAGGAAACAATTTTTTACAGACATTCAAGTGTTTTACCCAAAAAAACGCAACAAGGAGGCTTATTTTCACAACCCTTTGTGAACATAAGATCATCGCACCAAGACTGCGTAATGCATTTCAAAGAAAAATGCCAATCAAATTTCACAGCAAGCGTGGTGATGAAGGATAACTTAGCCATCCAAAGATGAATGATCGTAGGAAGTATGGCGAAGCAGTCCTTCAGATGAGAACCGAGACAAGAGGAGGATGGAAGATGAAAAAACTAAAAGAAGATACAATCCGCCTTCTCAAAGCAAGCTTGAGAGAAAGTCTACAGAAAGACGTCACAATCGAAGAACAAACATCTTTGGAGGACGTCAAAAAGAAAATACAGAGGAACTTCAATGAAGATCCTCTAGCCTCTGGTAGGACAAGAACGAGCTCAAAGCCTCACTCAAAGTAAAAGAAGGAAAGGAGCATGAGTTCGTGAGATATAAGCCTATCCTGATGAACCAAGAGGATCGAAAGGATATGCAGTTAATACTTAAGGAACATTTGGACCTTAAGTTGATAATACCAGGAGTATCCCCATACAGCAGCCTAGGATTTCTAGTTCGAAATCATGGAGAAGTCAAGCGGGGAAGCCGACACTTGTGATCAACTACAAAGGGATCAACAACATCTTGAAATTCGATGGATACTACATACCAAGTAGAGAACACTTGGTCAACTGTATCAAGAATGCCAAGGTATTCTCAAAGTTCGATTGCAAATCTGGATTCTACCAGATTATGATGGAAGAAGGAAGCAAGTAGTTCACAGCCTTCTCCACACCACAAGGTCATTATATCTGGAATGTCATGCCCATAGGCTTGGTAAACGCGCCCCAGATATACCAAAGGAAAATGGATAATCTTTTCAAAGATTATTTCTCATTCATGTTTGTTTATGTAGATGATATCCTCATAGCCTCAAAGAACATGAAGGAGCATTTAGCGCATCTGAAAATATTTTCATAAGCATGCCACAAAGAGGGATTAGTCCTTTCTGAAAAGAAGGCAGTAATTGCAACAAGACAGATCGAGTTTCTTGGAGTTGAGATCGATGAGTCTGGAATTATTCTACAACCACACATTGTAGAAAAGGTTCAAGGATTTCCTGAGGATTTCAAGGACAAGAAATAACTCCAAAGCTTCTTAGGAGTTGTCAACTTTGCTGGAATGTTCATCAACAATCTAGCGCAATACAGGAAGGTGTTCAGTCCTCTGTTGAAAAAAGATGCTGAATTCAAATAGGAAGAATCACATCGAGCAATAGTTAAACAACTAAAGGAGGTTTGCAAAAGGCTCCCCAAGTTAGCTATACCAAATGACGAGGACGAATTGGTACTCTATACAGATGCCAGTGACCATTGGTGGGTTGCAGTACTTACGAAGTCCACTCCAGAAGGAGAAGTGCCATGCAGATACTGTAGCGGGCTCTTTGCGAAAAATGAAGCAAAGAGGTGTCACATCAATGAAAAGGAGTTCTTTGCGGTTCGGAAGGCGTTCAAAAAATGGTCGATGTTTCTTCTCGCGAAGAAATTCATCCTTAAAATTGATAACACAATGTCAAAGCCTTTTTGAAAAATAAAATTGAATCTAAACCCGAAAAGGCTAGACTATTAAGATGGCAAGCAGAATGCCAATATTGTGATTTTAATATTGTCATTATTAAATCTATTGATAATGTTTTGGCAGATTTCCTGACGAGAGATGGAAGGAGCTGAGATAGACTCCATCCTAACTGTTTCAAGGCACCTGATAGACAACCTTGAGTTGCTCCAAAGGAAATTCGAGAATCTAGCACTTAATGTAAGGCGTGCCGGAAGAATACAAGATAGTGATCAGATCAAAGTGTCTAATCGCATACGAGACTGTATTTGAAATGTCGCAAGTCTGTTCGAAGCAACATGAGAGCCACTCCTCCGGGCTATTGATAGCAATTGCAATCGACAAAAAGAGAGTAGTCGAGAATGGGGCTCTAAACCCGGAACAAGGGATTGAAGTACCCTTAGCACGAGTCCTAGATTGGAACCTCCAAAAGAGGAACTAGTCCAAGGAAAAATCGAAGACCTGGAGTCACATCTAGAGTTGACGAGTCAACCCAGCACCTCTGGGGTTAAAGAGTGAGAGATTAACCTTAGGCCGATGACAGGCACTGCTAAGGTTGGTATTAACTTAGTTGATTTCTCTTATTGGCGGGAATACCATGCCAGTGATAGGGGTTTTCTCAACACACAAATTAATCCTCAAGTATAAGGATATCAATTGTAGTCGCGAAGATGACCAAGTTACAATATGGAACCCAAGGGACGGTGAAATATCAATTTCGTTATCTTCTAGTATATTTTAGACTATGTTTGGTAATTGTAAAGGTTTAATGGATAATAACTTCTAATTGAAATAACAAAAAGAAATAGCAAGAGTAGAAAAAAGTGAGTTGTGATCAATAAGAATAATAGGTAGTTCGTCGGGTCATCCAGTTTCACTAGCAATTCGTATTTTCATGTGATGGTGTCCGACTCTACCCTGTGGTTTGTGGACGCATCACTAGACCATGCAAGTTTACTCTATAGGCACAAGTAAATATGCGCTTGACACGTGTGAATAACATCGGAGCAAGAGATATGCTTCACCCCCCTTTCTAGGTACTATCATAATCAATTATCTTCTACGTCTAGAATCTAACCCGATTTGATCTCCCTTTTTAGGTACTATAAAGTTATACTCTTCATCCTATTCATCAACCCGAATTTAATTCAATTCATGAATATTCATATAAGACAGTTCTAATAATACTTTGGAATCCCTTCACTTAGAATTATAACAATAAACCCTGCTCAGTAGTGAACACACTCAATCAATAACCATTTTATGTATTCAGACTCTACACAACGATCATTGATGCACAAAACAACTATGAGTATGGATTAAATATGCAATCTTATATAAAACAAACCACAGGTAGTGTTGTACAGAGTTTTACACACGAAACACGAATTACATCATGAAACTTTCATAACCCTAGAACTACCAAGGTGGTTCTAGCCCATGATTGATCTAGGAACAATCATGGTTAGATTGATAATTCTTACTTGAACCTTCAGCGAACCTCTGTCACAGCCCTCCGGATGGATCACCACCTCTACTCTTGTCTCTCTTACGATTGACGATCAAAAGCTCTCCTTATTCTCTGTATGAGCCTCTTTTTATACTTGTAATTACGTCTCTAGGGCTTGGAATGGGCTTTCTAAGTGATCTCATGCGTTTCGGCCTCGAAAATCCGGATAAGGTAAGTTCTCGCACATAGGTTCGACCATGTCAAACAGGTCGAACCCCTGGCCACAGGTCGAACCCCAGGTCGAACCCCGCTACTGGAAGAATTCTGCACAGGTTCGACCTTCTGAACAAGTCGAACCACTTAGGCTTTGGTCGAACCCCAGGTCGAACCTCAGCACTAGACAACTCCCGCTCCCGATTCGACCAACTGGCAAGTCGAACTCCAACGTCGTGGTTGAATCCTTCTTCTTGCAAACTGGTTCGACCATGGTTCGACCTGATGGCCAGGTCGAACCAACTGAGTCGTGGTCGAATCCATCTCTGCAAGTTTAGCAATGTTGGTTCGACCTGCTGGAGAGGTCGAACCCTCCTCCAGCCAGGTCGAACCCACCTAATTCTTGGGCGGTTCGCGTGGTTTCGACTCCGTCTCTTCGATTCTTGGCTCTTTCACTCCGTTTTTACTAAGAAAACACTCAAATAGCTCCACTAACACCTGATTCATGCTAATTCACAATATATATAGGTTTTCCACCTATTTCCACATCAAAACTCTCCAAAACTAGCACAAAACATAGCGCCAAACTTGTGAATTTACACACTCATCAAACCCCCAAACTTATATGTTGCTCGTCCCGAGGCAACCAATTTAAGCCACAGGAGTCGTGTATAATTCAACAAGATCTAGTACAACACATATTACACATGCCACTTCATTGAATCAAACAAGAATTACTTGCATCAAATATTTCACTCATGTAAAATCAATCCAATCACACACTATTCGGAGTACTAAGTAATCTCACTGACAAGATAAGTCTTTACTCTCTTTCGCTCGTGCGTGAGGCACTATAGGTTAGTATAACACTCATATCAATTCATATTCACGCGTAACCATAAGCTTGGCAAAAGTCTCAAAAATCAACTTACATTAGATTAATACTAGGATCACAAAGGACTTGTTTCTAGGTTGTAATGTTGGCTCTTTGGAAAGGGTAGGAAAATTTGGTCATAGTAACTTAATACACTAGTAGAGAGTTACCTTGGAGGTTCTTGATTTCTTATTCGGCTTCATATTCTCCTCCAATTCTTCTCTTGCACTTGCAATTTTCAATTTTCCTTCTCTTCCTTGTATCAACATCATTCTTCTTTTAACTACTCGGGTACCAGTTATAGGCACTACCCTTCTCGAACATCGTTCGACTGCTTCTTAAAAACTTCAAGCCCCATGTATAAGCAATTCGGGATACCAATTTCAGGCACTATCCCTAACAAGATTTAACCATGCACTTTTCTTACTGAACCTCATTCCATCTTCCCTTTGTTTCTTCCACACTTATTCACCTTATTCTCTCTACCAATGAATAGGGTATTTTCAAAGCTCAAATAAGGTAATTAAGGCTCTTATATTTGGCTTGCCAAAGAAAAAGCTTTTAAAAGGCTCAAACAGGGCTACCAAAGATTTATACAATCATTAGGAAAGGTAAAATTTGGCTAAGTGACTCAATTAATCAAAAATGGCCTAAGATTCATCAATTGTAAGTTTCACACAAGACTCCAAGCCAAGTTCTAGAATACGTTCATACGAATGATTCTCTCAAGAATAAACTATCATGATTAATCATGATAAAGGCTCAAATCCTCACATAGGTAATCAATTCCTAATACTCCTCATAGCACATAATCAAAATCAATTCCTCATGAATTCCATATACTTAACAAATTATTCATGCTCTTTCCAAATGAAAATAAACACGTAAACATATGAATGCATAGAATCAATAACCCATATACAAAACAACGATACAAGATCAACTATATCAGGTACATGCCACTCACACATGAATCACACCCCAATCTGTAAAAATAAAAAGAAGAATGTGAGATAAGATGAATCGGAGAAACCAAAAGAAAACCTGAAACTACTCCCTAGGAGCATCATCATCCTCATCATCATCGTCATCCTCATCCATTCTATTTTCTACAGCTCGGCACAGACTGGTAATGTGCTTATCCATCATATCCACTCGACTACTCACTCTACCAACACGCTCATCCAAGGCAGAGTACCTTTCGTTCAGCGTGGCATAGTTGGCGTTAGCGAGCGCGAGCTGCCTGTTTGTCTCCTGCTGTGCAGCTACCACCGCGATCAGCTGCTCATGAATCAAGGGAAGCTGCTCCCGAGTACCTGGAACTGCTCGTCGCTGCTGCGGTACCGGAGCATGCTTAGGCGCATCATGCTGTTCTCCTTCTGGAATCTCCATCTCCGGCTGCTCATCTACCTGATCCTCCTCTTCAGGCTGCTGTGGCTGAGGTGGATGTAACTCTCCTTGATCAACGATCTGCTGTAACTCAGCCATCCTCCCCTCAGCACACATCTGTGCTACCGTTCTCCAATCACCACCCGACTTCACTGCCACGGATAAAGCGGTGTGTCCAAGAGAATTCATTAACTTATTCCTTGCTTCCCGAATAGTTGTCAAGTTGCTCACGTCGAAGGGGAACATAAATTCGAAAGGCTTGAGACCTCTCGTGAAAAACCAATCTCCATTTCTAAAATGGGCAAATCCTCCCTTCGCGCACGTGCTCATCATCAAATTGGGTTCTCCTTCTACTGGTGTAATGCCGGTGAGATCCAAGTTATAATGCTCAGCCACGATCGTCAATAACCCTCCAATATTCACCTTTTGAAAACCAATGGTCTTGAATCGATTCAGCTGCGCAATAAAATAAGCTCCAACATTGAACTTCACTCCATTCAGCATACACCACAGGGCATATAGCTCTCCTCTAGACACAACACTCCCCTCCGAGCGGGCAAACAACGAGTTTCTTAGGACGCGGTCCATGTACCTCAAGACAGGGTTCTTTATTGCGGAAGCACGAGCCTGTCTGGTCTTATAATCACGAATCTCCCCAGTGATCTCCCTCCAAAACCGCTTTACACTGAATGCAGCATTTTCTAAACGAGGGATCTCCAAAGGCGTCTCAAATAGCTCATTGAAATCCTCAGACGTCCATCTCCTACTCACTCCACCAAGTTGAAACGTACACCGATAGGGGTATCCAAGCGGGTTCTTCTCCATCTCAAACGAGCAAACTACTTCTGCTGTAACATGGAAGTACGTCGGCCTCTTCAACTCCATGAATCTTCGGATCCCTACTTGATCAAACATCCAAAATATATCATCCCCTATTCTCATTATCCTCATCGCTTCATCATCTTGGTATCGAGTGCGAGCTATCTTGTCTGAAACTTCTTCCCACTTCTCTTTAATCTCATCCCAATCTTGCATTCGAATCTTGAAGTTATCGGGTAAACGATCTTGTAGCCTCAGTTTTCTTGTTACTTTGTCCAAATTTGAAGGCCTGTCATGCCTCTTCTTCGATCTTTCCTCCTCTGCCTTTCCTTTTCCTTTACTTGATCCTTGTCCCTTTCCTGAAAACAAATACTTCAATCCAACCAACAAGACAAGAAAGCAAGTACTATACTAGCACATCACATACTCTACTCAAAACTTCAAGCATCCATGCATATTCAAACAAACTATCATCTCAACACCACTTGCTTATTCAACATTCTCAAAACATCTTCAATCACACCTTCCTTAATCATCAAAACATAACCAACAAGCATGCATTAAGCAATTCAAGCAATTCAATCAAAAATTCAACATGTTTCCCTCAATGAACTACTTCAATTTCATCAATTTCAAACCAAATCAACATGCTCATTCTATGATATGTTCTATCCTTGATTAATCCACATAAAAATTCAAGTTCTATCAATAATCAAACAACCAAAAACCAAGAAACAAGAATTCATATGAAACAAATCATAATATCAACATTCACCATGAAATTTAACCATACTCAACATCAATACTCTTATTCACATCGAATTTCTTACCTAAACCTTCAATCCTAGAGTAATTGAGTTGGAAAAACATACCTTTTGACTTGCCCATGGTGAAACAACCGATCGAGAACACACAATAACAAAAAATCGCGATTTCAGCCCTAACTCGCGACGAAATCCGTCCAAATCCACGACCGAATCGAAAATTCAAGGTGTAGTGTTGTATAATCGGTGTAAAATCAAGTGTAATTGAAGAATTTGTGCAAGGGTGTAGAGGTTCGAAGAGGGTTCGAGGTTTGGTGTTTCAAAAAAGTGATCGAACCCCTCTGAAAAATCGAACTTAAATCGCGTACCTGGCTTGGTTCGACCTCAGGTTCGACCACCTGAACAGGTCGAACCATGGATGGCGAGGTCGAACCTCTCTTCTAGACAAACGATCTTCTCGGTTCGACCAGGGGTTCGACTTGCTAAACAGGTTGAACCTTCCTCGAATTGGTCGAACCCCTCTTCTGGAAAACAGAGTGCTTCCAACTGACAGGTTCGACCTTAGGTTCGACCTTCTGATCAGGTCGAACAACTATGGCTTAGGTCGAACCTCCTCTCTGGACAACTTTCAACGCCGGTTCGACTTCCTCTGCTTTTGTTCGACCTCTGGCTCTGGTCGAACTACTCCTAGAGTTGGTCGAACCTTCCTCCTGATTTCCAAAACTGAGTGTTCTTCATTCACTACATACTTCAAGCTTCAACACAACTTCATTAGGTACAATCTAGAGCACAACTTCAGAAATTGTTCCACATAATATCATTCATGAGTATCTCCGTAAAAGAAAACACAACCAAAAACCACTGAACATTAGGCAAGTTGTAAAAAATCGTCACATCAAAATCGATTAAAATTTCAATATGGCCGCAAAAACCAACTCCCCTAACAAACAATACAAAGAAAAGATTATACTCTTAATGCTTCAATGAGGTAATAACATCACACCCCTCCAAACTTAGTAAAAATGTAAGTCGAAACTAAGTTTGAAAAGAGATGTAATTGCCGATTAGTAAGCATCTTAAATATAAAAATTTCTTACTTACACAAAAGAAATAAAGCAATAAAACGGAAGAGTAAGCTCTCAACAAGCACTCATGTTTAACGTCGTAGAGTCACGACGGTACCAAATCAGAACAAGGTATCATCAAAAATGACACACGCATCATCCGGAGACCTATAATGCTTCAACCGATGCCCATTCGCCATGATAACGTCTCTATCTTTGTCAATAAGCTCAAAACTCCCCCCTCCTAAGGCTCGATGAATCATGAACGGTCCCGTCCACTTAGACTTCAACTTGCCTGCAAAAAGCTTCAAACGAGAGTTAAAAAGTAGTACCTCATCTCCTTGCTTGAACTCCTTGTATGAGATCTTGGAATCATGCCACCTCTTCATTCTTTCCTTATAAATCTCTGAATTCTTGTAAGCACGACTCCTAAACTCATCCAATTGATTCATGTGAGTTATCCTCAACTCCTTCACATCCTTAAGGGTCAAGTTCAAGCGACGCAAAGCCCAAAACGCTTTGTGTTGAATTTCTACAGGTAAGTGGCACGGCTTCCCATAGACAATTTGATACGGTGACATATCTAACACCGTCTTGTAAGCGGTCCGGAACCCCCATAACACATCATCAAGCTTCATAGCCCAATCCTTTCTATTAGTTCCTACCACTTTCTCCAGAATCTGCTTTACTTGACGGTTGGAGACCTCTGCTTGCCCATTCGCTTGCGGATGATAGGGTGTAGTGACCCTATGCTTAACACCATAATCCTTAAGCACCTTCTCCAAAAATTTATTGACGAAGTGGGAACCTCCATCAATAACTAATGCTCTCGGAACTCCATAACGGGCAAAAATATGTTTCTTCAGGAAAGATAAAACAACTTTCGATTCATTAACACGAGTAAGAATCGCTTCCACCCACTTCGAAACATAATCCACCGCAAGAAGAATGTAGAGAAACCCATTCGACGGGGGAAAAGGTCCCATAAAATCAATCCCCCATACATCAAATATCTCTACAACTATGCTAGGCTGCATTGGCATCTCATCTCTCCTACCTATATTACCCATGCGCTGACATCTATCGCAAGACGCCACATAGCTCTCACTATCTCTAAACAATGTAGGCCAATAAAGAGCGGATTGAAGTACCTTAGCTGCAGTCTTTTACGCTCCGAAATGCCCCCCATTCAGTTGTGCATGGCAAAACTCAAGCACACTTTCCATTTCCATCTCGGGTACACATCGTCGGACAATAGAATCTGTACAAATCTTGTAAACAAACGGATCATACCATATAAATGTCTCAACTTCCCTCCGAAATTTCGCAAGTTGATATCGGTTGAGATCCCTTGGAATTTCACCAATGACAATGTAATTAACATAATCCGCGTACCATGGATCCATACCTTGCGCTGCAACCATACATGCTCGCTCGGTACCTTCAACAGCCACAGCCATGATCTTCTCATCAGGGAACATCTCTTCAATATACTCGAAAGAATTATCACAATGCTCCCTAGTCTCCAACCTTGACAAGTGATCTGCCAAAACATTTTCTGTTCCTTTCTTATCCCTAATCTCCAAGTCAAACTCCTGCAGTAGTAGAATCCACCTTATAATCCTACGCTTCGTCTCCTTCTTCTCCATCAAATAACGAATCGCTGAGTGATCCGTATACACAATCGTCTTCATGCCAACCAAATACTGACGAAACTTATCGAATGCATACACAACAGCCAAAAACTCCTTTTCAGTTACCGTGTAATTCTTCTGTGCCGCATCGAAAGTCTTACTCGCATAGTAAATGGCGCAGAACTTCTTCTCCCTTAGCTGCCCGAGCACCACACCCAATGCTACATCACTTGCATCACACATAAGTACAAACGGTTGAGTCCAGTCCGGTGTGATCAAGATAGGGGCAGTAATAAGCGACTCCTTCAAAACTTGAAAAGCTGTTAGACACTCATCATTAAACACAAAAGGAATATCCTTTTCAAGTAAATGAGATAAGGGCTTAGAGTATTTTGAGAAGTCTTTTATGAATCTCCTGTAAAAACCGGCGTGTCCAAGGAAGGACCGCACTTTTCTTTCATTGGTCGGTGGTGGAAGCTTCTCAATTGCCACCACTTTAGCACGGTCTACCTGTAATCCCTTGGCGGAAACATGATGCCCAAGAACAATCCCATCCTTCACCATGAAGTGGCACTTCTCCCAATTCAAGACAATATTAGTTTCTTGACACCTCTTCAAAACAACAGCAAGGTTAGACAAACACATATCAAAAGAAGAACCAAAGACTGAAAAATCGTCCATGAATACTTCCATGATCTTTTCTATCAAACCATCAAAAATCGCCATCATGCATCTCTGAAAAGTAGCAGGCGCATTACACAATCCAAACAACATATTCCTAAAAGCAAAAGTCCCGTATGGGCAAGTAAAAGTGGTCTTTTCTTGATCCTCAGGAGCAATCATGATTTGATTATACCCCGAGTATCCATCCAAGAAACAATAAAACTCATACCCTGCAAGACGATCCAACATTTGATCCATAAACGGAAGAGGGAAATGGTCCTTACACGTGTTCTCATTCAATTTCCTGTAATCCACACATGTACGCCATCCCGTAGGAATTCTCGTGGCTATAGCTTCTCCATCCTCAGCTTTCACTACAGTCATGCCCCCCTTTTTAGCAACTACATGCAATGGACTCACATGGGGACTATCACTAATAGGATATATAATTCCAGCATCCAACCACGTAAGGATTTGCTTCCTGATCACCTCTTGAATTGCGGGATTCACCCTACGCTGATTCTGAACACTAGCTTTGGCTTCATCCAACAACCTAATCCGATGCATACAATACGAAGGACTAATACCTTTCAAATCATCAAGTGACCACCCTATTGCAGACTTGTACCTCCTTAAGACATCTAATAACTCCTCAAGTTGATCATCATTAAGGGAAGAAGATACAATTACCGGATATTGTGCATTATCACCAAGAAAAGCATACTTCAAGTGGTCCGGCAATGGTTTCAACTCCTCTTTTCTTTTCTCCACTGGAGTGTTTTCGTTATCCAAAGGCAAGTACTTCCTGGTCCATTTGACTTCTTCCACTTTATTTCTTTCCAATGCAAACCTGTCATCACCCAAAGCAAGTAAGTTTTCAAGAAATTCAATACATACCTCGTTAGAAAGTCCGTCAAGCTCCGTAGTGGGATAAGTAAGAGACTCCATCAAACATGTCTCAAGAGGATCCTTTGACAAGATCAGAGACATATCCTCCTTCACAATCTCCTCCACCACGTCAATACTATAACATTGGGACTCCATTGGCATCTTAATTGCTTTGTCCAAGTTGAAAAATACTTCTTCTTTGTCCATTCTCAACTTCAGTTCTCCCTTCCGAACATCTATCATAGGTCCAGCCGTAGCAATGAATGGCCTCCCCAAGATTAAAGGACCATTATCCTTGTCATCATCCATTTCTAATACAAGGAAATCCACATGAAAGACTAGCTTCTCCACCTTTACTAGAACATCTTCAACTATACCTTTCGGAAACATCATTGATCTATCTGCCAATTGGAGAGCAACAGTTGTCGGAGTCAGCTCCCCCAAACCAAGCTTCTGAAAGATGGACAACGGCATCAAATTGATGCTTGCCCCTAGATCGCACAAAGCTCGCCGTGCTGGCCCCTTCCCGATCTCACATAGAATAGTAAAGCTCCCCGGATCTTTCATCTTTGGTGGCAACTTCTTTTGAATAATTGAGCTACAATTCTCAGATAAGTTTACCGTTTCAACTCTGGTTAAGCTTCGCTTCTTCATCAATATGTCTTTAAGGAATCGAGAATAATATGGCATCTCCATGATTGCCTCTGAAAAAGGGATGTTCAAGCTTATCTTGTTCATTATCTCTGAAAATTTCTTGAACATTTCTTCTAACCCCTTCTTCACTAGCTTGTAGGGAAACGGTGGAGGTATCTTTGTTTTGGGAATCCCCCATTCATCACGATCAACCTTCTCCGCTTTCTCCTTTTCGGCTTTTAATCGCTTAGCTCTTTCCCATTTTTTCTCAGCTATTATGTCTGTACTTTGCTCATTCCGTACCACTAGAGTTGCATCAACATCAAAAGGAACAACAGGTGCATCAATCAAAATATCTCGGCGAGGTTCGACTAGGGTTCGACCAGTTTGTGAGGTCGAACCAGGAGTGTATTGGTCGAACCTCTCTCCTGGAAGACTGATCTCATTCTGCTCCGGAGGTTCGACTTGGGTTCGACCAGCATTGGAGGCCGAACAACTGCCCCCTTGGTCGAACCGCTTTACTGTATAATCTCTATCCTTTGGTTCGACCTGGGTTCGACCTGAAGAGTTGGTCGAACCATTTTGATCGTGGTCGAACCGTTCCTGCATCAAAATAGAGTGCTCTGGCCGATGAGGTTCGACCTGGGTTCGACCTGAAAAGTTGGTCGAACCCTCTGCATGTTGATCGAACCACTCCTGTGTCAAAACAGAGTGCTCTGGCCGATGAGGTTCGACGTGGGTTCGACCTGGGTTCGACCTGTATGCCAGGTCGAACCCTCTAAATTTTGGTCGAACCGAGGCTTAGAAAATTCCAACTTTGATTTCGGCCTCATCGATCCCTCGTACTGCGTTCCCGACCTTAGTGTGATGGCATTACACGACTTCGGATTCTCTATACTCTGAGACGGAAACTTTTCTTTTTCTACAGTTTGAGTCAATGTGTTCACATTCTCTGCAATTGTACCCATCAACAACGTGAGATCTTTCACTTGAGTGGACAAATCTCTGTGGTGATCATTAATCTTTTTCTCAAGTTTTGCCTCAAGGCGGTTCACTCTTTCATCATTCTTTACCATGTACTGGTTCACAGTATCCTCGAAACCAGGCTTCCCTTCTTCTACCTTTTCTCCCGGATCAACACCCATCGGGAGTTGCACTGCATTGTTCGTATTGGTCCATAAAAATTCAGGCCTCCTTGGTTGCTGTTGATAACTACTAGAGGGACCACGATTATTAAAGTTCCCTCGATAGTTCCCTTGGTAGTTCCAGTTTCCTTGATTTGGGTACCTCGTTCCTTGAATACTTTGACCCATGGCATAATTTGCTTCCTCCAATTCTTCTTGGATGGTTCTATTATTCATCATCTCTTGCTGCATGATTGGCACTCGTTGAGATATCTCGCTGATCTGCTTCTGTTGAGACTCAAGTAGCTTGTTGATATTGGACAAGCTCAAAACGATCTCATCCCCTCTCTTTGTTTTCACCATTGCTTGTTCAACCTGAGCTACCTTTCCAAGAACATACGTACCTCTAACTCTATCAGTAGGCCAATCCCTCGAATTCATCGATATGTCTTCAAACAATCTCTCGGCCTCAACGGATGACTTAGTAAGCAATGCTCCATTAGAAGAAGCATCAAGTAGCACTCTTGATTCACAGTCCAATCCATTATAGAAAATACTGATATATTGGGCTTTAGATAACCCATGTTGAGGACACTTCCTGAGCATGTCCTTGAATCTATCCCACGCTTCATGAAATTTCTCACCTCCACTGATAGCAAATTGGTTAATATCCTGCTTCATCTTAAACACCTTCGAAGGTGGCATATACCTCTCCAAGAACCTTAACTTCAATTGCTCCCACGTGGTGCACTCAGCTGCATTAATAGTATCGTACAAATCCCTCGCCTTTTCAGTAAGCGAGAATTTGAACAAAAGGATCTTCCTAGCATCTTCATGTTCTCCTACGTCTTTTTGAGTACTTGCATAGCCCAAGAACTTGTTCAGATGTTGTTGCGGATCCTCGAAAGACCCTCCTGAAAAGGAGTTTCTTTCTATCATGCTAATAAGAGCGGGATGAAGATCGAACGCTGTGTTAGTTCCCCTTGCTCCTAAAAGCTCATAATTTCCAGCCCCATTATTTCTGAAAACCTCTCGGATGGCTAGATTATCCGGATTCGCTGCCATGTTGACTGTTTCTACTTCCAAATTAACTTCAGTTGTAGCCTCAATCACTTGCGAAATCTGCTTGTCAACCTCAACTCCAAAATTCAGAGCTTCAGTTGGGTCTATTGTCTTTGCCTTGCTCTTCTTCTTCTTTCTTGATGATGCTCCAATCTCAGGATTATACGGTTCAAGATTACCTTTCTTTGATCTTGTGAGCATACACCTAAAACGAATAAGAAAGAAAATAACAAAACAAGGTAAATAGTCCTAATAAACTAGAAATAACACAAAAAAGATATTTTACGCCGTCCCCGGCAATGGCGCCAAGAACTTGATAGGGTTTTCTCAACACACAAATTAATCCTCAAGTATAAGGATATCAATTGTAGTCGCGAAGATGACCAAGTTACAATATCGAACCCAAGGGACGGTTAAATATCAATTTCGTTATCTTCTAGTATATTTTAGACTATGTTTGGTAATTGTAAAGGTTTAATGGATAATAACTTCTAATCGAAATAGCAAAAAGAAATAGCAAGAGTAGAGAAAAGTGAGTTGTGATCAATAAGAATAATAGGTAGTTCGTCGGGTTATCCAGTTTCACTAGCAATTCGTATTTTCATGTGATGTGTCCGACTCTGCCCTGTGGTTTGTGGATGCATCACTAGACCATGCAAGTTTACTCTATAGACACAAGTAAATATGCGCTTGACACGTGTGAATAACATCGGAGCAAGAGATATGCTTCACCCCCCTTTCTAGGTACTATCATAATCAATTATCTTCTACGTCTAGAATCTAACCCGATTTGATCTCCCTTTTTAGGTACTATAAAGTTATACTCTTCATCCTATTCATCAACCCGAATTTAATTCAATTCATGAATATTCATATAAGACAGTTCTAATAATACTTCGGAATCCCTTCACTTAGAATTATAACAATAAACCCTGCTCAGTAGTGAACGCACTCAATCAATAACCATGTTATGTATTCAGACTCTACACAACGATCATTGATGCACAAAACAACTATGAGTATGGATTAAATATGCAATCTTATATAAAACAAACCACAGGTAGTGTTGTACGGAGTTTTACACACGAAACACGAATTACATCATGAAACTTTCATAACCCTAGAACTACCAAGGTGGTTCTAGCCCATGATTGATCTAGGAATAATCATGGTTAGATTGATCATTCTTACTTGAACCTTCAGCGAACCTCTGTCACAGCCCTCCGGATGGATCACCACCTCTACTCTTGTCTCTCTTACGATTGACGATCAAAAGCTCTCCTTATTCTCTGTATGAGCCTCCTTTTATACTTGTAATCACGTCTCTAGGGCTTGGAATGGGCTTTCTAAGTGATCTCACACGTTTCGGCCTCGAAAATCCGGATAAGGTAAGTTCTCGCACATAGGTTCGACCACGTCAAACAGGTCGAACCCCTGGCCACAGGTCGAACCCCAGGTCGAACCCCGCTACTGGAAGAATTCTGCACAGGTTCGACCTTCTGAACAGGTCGAACCACTTAGGCTTTGGTCGAACCCCAGGTCGAACCTCAGCACTGGACAACTCCCGCTCCCGATTCGACCAACTGGCAAGTCGAACTCCAACGTCGTGGTCGAATCCTCCTTCTTGCGAACTGGTTCGACCATGGTTCGACCTGATGGCCAGGTCGAACCAACTGAGTGTTTGCCTAATTTTGTGCACTCACGAGCAAGAATACTCGATCCAAGCACACTCGATTCATATTATCATACAAACGGAATTCAATTCAATTGATGTAGACTAAGGGTGATCACGATTGTATCCTAAGCTCCCTTTCGGGTTACAAAGGTTGTTGATCCATTTTAGACTCCCAAAAGCACTTAAGATCAAAGCCCAACATTAACCCCTTCCATCTAGGTACTAATTTGATTAAACTCTCCCTTTTGTGTACTAAGGCCAATGAATGGATTGGTTCCCCTCATTGAATTCAAATATCCTTTCGGTCAAACCCAAACTCAATGTCTATTCATGCCTTCCTAATACTATAGAGGGTCGTTTCCGTCTCACTCCAAGCAATACATACATGAACATCATGATAGCATTTAATTACCACAAATAATCCATTGATCAACAATCCATTAAACCAATAAACATTCATGAATAACAAACCATGCCATCATAACATCAAGACAATTAAACTCCATGAATAGAAATCAACATCAATTAAATCAAAAACCAATTTAATCCACATGATAATATAAATCTAATATGCTCTTCATGTTCCTAATCCCACTAGAGGGATTAGCCTATCATAGTAAAAGTAACAAAACAATTAAATGATTCATTACAATTACCCATAGTCTAAGATCTAAAGAAATACAAAATGAATGGATTCTTCCCTATCAATTTTTTGAAGAGAATCTTCTATTCTTCTTGATCTCCACCTCTAGCTCTTGATTTTGAAGTCTTTAGCACCAAAAATGGAAGATATGATGGGTGGATGAAGATTGATGAAGATGGATGAAGATAATGGTGGAAAATGGAAGAAATGGCGTGTGAGGTGTGTGTAGATGATAGGATTTCGGATTCTCCTTTCCAAAGTGTTGAAATGGGGTCTATTTATACCCCATGTGGGCCTTCTAGAAGATTCCAGCAATTTTCTGCGTTTTTGCACCAACACGGCTCGAGCTCCGCCGCACGACCCGTGTTCTAACACAGCGCACGACTCGTGCACAGCACACGGCCACAGAGGTGGCCGTGTAGTATTTTCTGACGTTCGCGCACGGCTTTCTCGACAGGCCCGTGCGCGGTGCACGGGCCGTGTTTCTGTACTCAGCACGGGGCGTGTTCTGTACTCGGCCACAGGCGTGGCCGAGTTGGTGTTTCGGGTGTTACCGCACGGCCATGCTGACAGGGTCGTGCGCTGTACACGGCCCGTGCGCGTGCTGCCCTACTTCATCTTTTCACTGTTTTGGCTCGTTCTCCCTCGTTTCAACTCCGAATTGAGATCCGCTTTTTCTTACATCTTCCTTATCATGTTTAGCATCAAATAAAAAGTGAAAATCTTAAATTTAAGCTCATTCACACACATTTCAATAAAAACACAAAACACAACCAAATAACACATAAAATACGGATAAAATAATACAAAAATACATATAAAAAGACACTAAAATATAGATGAAAATAGCTCTAATCAACCCCCCAAACTTAAGGTGTTGCTCGTCCCCGAGCATCGAAAATGACAAACCAAAAAGAGAAATTTTCACCTAGAAAAAAACTAAATGAACATAAGCAATAACATATCGTTAGCAATAATAACTACAAACTATGCTAAGTCATCCTACAATATTAAAATCATGACATGAGAAATTAATAAGTTCAATCAAAAGAGAGTAATAGTGTAATATAGTCCCTTTTAGTCCAAGCCTCACAATGTATATCGATGTCTCTCAACACTCTTTTGAAATAGGGTAGATCACACTCATTAATCGATTGGCTCGACTCACTATAAACTTGCTCGCGGACTATATTCACAAACCACTAAAGTTTCAATCAATGATCAAAAAGGTCTTTAATTAGGATGTAATGATAGGCTCTTTGGTAAGGTAGGAAGTATATGGATAAGAGTGACTCAACAAGTGTAAGTAATCAAAGAGATGGCCAATTTCCTCAATTTCTCCACTTTTCTTTTTTCCTTTCTTATCTTTACAATCTAAAGCACTATTCATTTACTTTCCTTGGATCGAGCTTCTTTTGATGCAGGCTTCCTATCTTTGAATTTTATTTACTTGAGCATTTTGATGTTGTTTTACTCTTTTCTTACTTTGAGGTTGCATGTGCATTCTTGTTTTGCTCTTTTCATCATTTTTCTTGCTTGTTTACCATGTCCTTTTTCTTCTTTTGCTAATCAATCAATCCTTTATAGCTACCATCTCCTCAATCACCTACACAAAGGTATATATAAGCTTGAATGAGTAATTAAGGCTTGTAATGTGCTAAATTCACAAGAAATAGGCTTATAGGCTCAAAATGATTAACTAAGGATGATGTTCATGGTAGGGAACATATACGGCAATGACTATAATAACAAGGATGGCGTTAGATCATTTCATCAATCTCCACTAATCGGGCTCGTTCCTATAGTCCTTGAGCAAGTTCTAACTTATCAAACACAACCGATCCACTCATGAAGAAATACCATGTATGCATGGTTGAGGCTCAAATGCTCACAAGCTTTTGCTAGGACCTTAAGGAACTTATAACACCACATTCATCTCAAAATTGAACAAGTTAAGTAAAACATTTCACAATTTGAAAGTGTAGAGATTCTTAATCATAATTTGTCATCACTTATCACCACAACCTATCATCACTCACATTCAAAAATGACTCACGACATCCCTAAATAAACCACCAATCATCCCAAGACAAGAATAAAAATACACAAAACATAAACATAAGGACTCAACAAACAAGACACAACAAAAACACAAAACATGCAAAAACACAAAATACCATCATCCATAAGAAAATTAAGCACACATTCATCCCAACCTTTATTGAAAATGAAATCCTAATTTACGAAAGTAAACCACCCATAAACATAACAAATGAAGTAGCATACTAGTCACAACAATCCAAATCAAACTCAATTCATTTCAAGTAGTAAAATGATAAGGTGTAGAGTACTCCCTCGATAGGCATTTGGTAAGGAAAGCGTTAGCTTCAAGCTCCATCATGCTTCCAATACCTCTCATTCATGCTCAAACACTCAACAAACACCATTATTTCAATAATTTCATTATAAATATGGACTATCATGCACTTCAACACCACTAATCATGCCAAAATCAACCCAAACTCATGAGAAAATTTTTAAAATTTGTCCAATTTTACAAGAATATACTAATATACTCAAGTGGTGAGTCACACCACACACTCTCCCCCCAAACTTAAATCGAAACAAGAGTTGAGACTTAAGTTTGCAAAAAGTGGTGAGACTTACCCTTGTAGTTTCCATTTATAATCTTCTTGTAGAGAACCATACGCATCCACACGACTCAAGCTATGTCCACCACGCACTAGCACCCCCCAAACTTAACTCGAGATAAGAGTCACAAATTAAGTTTGCAACAAATGGTTGAACATGTCAACTTGAATCCATGAAGCATTTCTCTTTTCTTCAATGAGCATTTTTCCATGAGCACAATCAACCTACAAGGCCAAAACAAACAAGCAACAAAAGATAAAAAGAATGGGTTGCCTCCCATTTAGCGCTAAGTTTAACGTCTTCAAGCCGGACGAATGTAAGCTCTTAACAGTCGGAGAAATCCAAGACCCCATCGGGCCGCATCTTCACTTTAAACATCTCTTTAACAACATTTTTATCCACACTTCGTACTCCTTTAATACTTGAGCTCACTTCGTTTTCTCTTTTCCTCACATTTTTAAATCCCGACGGCCCTTTATCAATCTTCAAATCAACATGTGGATCTCCCCCAAGCGTATTTCTTTTTGAAGATAAATTTCCTGCAATTTCAAGCATAAAGTTAGTTAATTCTTCATCTTTTAAAATCGCACTTACCACTTCATCTCGAATATCCGGAGGCTTAATGAGTGGCTTCAAATGAAGATTTTCCCCTTTTTCATTCTTGCTTGATAACGCCAATTCTCTTTCATTTGATCGGAGTGTGAGTTCCTTTCTATCCATGTCAAATTTTGCTTTTGCGGTTGCCAAAAATGGCCTTCCAAAAATTAATGGAATCCAAGGATCCGCTTGCTTCTCAACTATCATAAAATCCACCGGAAATACAAAATCCTCTATTTGCACTATCATATCCTCCACAACTCCATGGGCTTCATCACTGAACCATCCATTATTCCAATTTCTACATCCGTTTCATTTAGCCTTCCAATGCCAAGTTTTTCAAAAATTCCCAAAGGCATCACGTTAATGCTTGAACCAAGATCACATATAGCATTAAAGTGTTCCCCATTTCCAATTTTACAAGTAATAATGAATTTACCGGGGTCTTCCACCTTTAATGAAGCATCAACTTCAACAATGTCATGATCTTGTTTCAACATCATCTCTTCATCACACTTACTTTCCTCATTCAACAAAGACAAAAATTCACCAATTATCATCTCATCATCCAAAGACCAATCTTCATCGATGCCAATGTCCTCCTCCACTTTTGACACAATTTCATCACAAACTACTTCTTCAACCTTGGAACCAATGTTTGTTGTTTCCACCAACCCTTTCTCCACCTTACTTTCCATGTTGCACACAGTAACATACAAACATTGCTCCTTAGGATTAGTTACCGTGGTAGAGGGGAACTTTCCTTGTTGGTGTTGAGATCCAACGGAGGAAGCAATTTGCCCCATTTGATGCTCAAATGCTCTCATCCTATTGTCGGATTTCTTCTCATTTTCCTCCATTCTAGCTTCAAACTTAGCATCTCTTTTTTCCATATAAGCCCTTGTATCTTTCATGAATGCTAGTAATGTCTCTTCCAATGATAACTTATCTTCTCCATTCAATGGTTTGGCACTTGGATCGAATCCCGGAGGATATGACACGGAGGCTTGAGGATTAGAATAGGAGAAATTCTCATGCTTCCTTGGAGCTTGATAACCTCCACTTGATTGATTGAAATTACTCCCCCGAGCTTGCCCTTGATATCCTCCTTGATAATTACCTTGGTTAGAAGGATAGTTACCTTGAAAATACCCTTGACGTTGAAAATTTCCTTGGTAATTTCTCCCATCTAAATAGGCAACATCCTCTACATTTTGCTTCTCATTGCTCTCCTCATTCGAATTAGCACTTGTACTTCCTCCTTGACTTACTCCTTGAGTGATCAAATTCAATTGCTTCGTTAAAGCATTAATGCTCTAATTGAATTCTTTCATTCCTTCACTCTTAAACACATCACTTTTCACCTTATTCATACTCTCCACTAGAGCAACCTTTCCGTATGCATAACCTCCCAAAATTCTCTCGGATGGCCACTGATAAGCATTCATTGCAATATCTTCAAAATTTTCCATAGCTTTCATCGCATCTACTCCGAATATAGATCCTCCGGATGAGGCATCTACATGCATCCGATGTTGTTGGCTCAACCCTTGATAGAAGAAAGCCACTTGTTGATTCTCATGAAAGTCATGTTGAGGGCACTTTCTTAGCATCTCCTTGTAGCGTTCCCATGCTTCACAAAAGCTTTCATCCGGAAGTTGCTTAAACTGAGTGATAAGGCTCTTCAATTGGAGTGTCTTTGAAGGAGGAAAGTACTTGTTTAGGAACCTTTGCTCAAGATCTTCCCATGTGTTACAACTTCCCAAAGGGATTGCATTATACCATGCCTTAGCCTTGTCTCTTAAAGAAAAAGAGAACAACCTCATCCGAATAGCATCTTCCGATACTCCATTCATCTTAATGGTATTTGCAATCTCCAGGAAGCTAGCTAGATGCATGTTTGGATCCTCAAGAGGACCTCCCCCAAACTGATTTTCTTTTACCATGTTGATCAATCCGGTCTTGATTTCTAAATTGTTGGCTTGAACCGAAGGAACCATGTTGTGTACGGCTCTCGGTTGGAAGTAATCCCGGATTGCTCTAGGCCTTGGCCTCTCTTGTTGTTGGAGTATCCTTTGAGCTTCTTGATTGGCAAGTACTTGCATATACTCTTGATTTTGAGCAATGAAGTTTCTAAACATCTCCATTTGGTCCTCTTGTATTCCTTCTTGTACCCCCCGTTGATCTTGTAATGGATCATGGGGTGGATTATGATTGACATGATCTCCATGTTGATTTTCCATCTTTTCTTTTCTTGCTTTTCGCCTCTCTCGCTTCCTTTGTCGTGCGGTCTTTTCTATCTCCAAATTCAAAGGAATGATCGATTGATTTTCCCTTTGATCATAAAACACCTACGAAAAGGCCAAGGGTGAGACCAAAAAACACAAATAATAAATAAAATAAAATAAAAAGAATCCTTATCAAGAACAACTAAAACAATAACACAGTACTCGACTAGTCCGTCAAACTCCCCTTTGGAAACGGCGCCATTTTCTTGTTTGCCTAATTTTGTGCACTCACGAGCAAGAATACTCGATCGTTGTAGTAGTATATCCCAAGAAAAATTATCAATCCAATAAGGAATTATATTCGTACTAGCAAAATACGTGAGCTCATGTTCATTGTTGTTTTTGTAAAGATGATCGGGTGTTTTGAGATTGATTAACAACTAAAACAAGTAGCATGTAAATAACAATATCAAATAAGTAGAATGACAAGTAAAGAAAATGGATGCTAAAGTTCAAATATGGAAAAACATGGGATTAGAAACATCCAAGCACACTCGATTCATATTATCATACAAACGGAATTCAATTCAATTGATGTAGACTAAGGGTGATCACGATTGTATCCTAAGCTCCCTTTCGGGTTACAAAGGTTGTTGATCCATTTTAGACTCCCAAAAGCACTTAAGATCAAAGCCCAACATTAACCCCTTCCATCTAGGTACTAGTTTGATTAAACTCTCCTTCTTTGTGTACTAAGGCCAACGAATGGATTGGTTCCCCTCATTGAATTAAAATATCCTTTCGGTCAAACCCAAACTCAATGTCTATTCATGCCTTCCTAATACTATAGAGGGTCGTTTCCGTCTCACTCCAAGCAATACATACATGAACATCATGATAGCATTTAATTACCACAAATAATCCATTGATCAACAATCCATTAAACCAATAAACATTCATGAATAACAAACCATGCCATCATAACATCAAGACAATTAAACTCCATGAATAGAAATCAACATCAATTAAATCAAAAACTAATTTAATCCACATGATAATATAAATCTAATATGCTCTTCATGTTCCTAATCCCACTAGAGGGATTAGCCTATCATAGTAAAAGTAACAAAACAATTAAATGATTCATTACAATTACCCATAGTCTAAGATCTAAAGAAATACAAAATGAATGGATTCTTCCCTATCAATTTTTTGAAGAGAATCTTCTATTCTTCTTGATCTCCACCTCTAGCTCTTGATTTTGAAGTCTTTAGCACCAAAAATGGAAGATATGATGGGTGGATGAAGATGGATGAAGATGGATGAAGATAATGGTGGAAAATGGAAGAAATGGTGTGTGAGGTGTGTGTAGATGATAGGATTTCGGATTCTCCTTTCCAAAGTGTTGAAATGGGGTCTATTTATACCCCATGTGGGCCTTCTAGAAGATTCCAGCAATTTCCTGCGTTTTTGCACCAACACGGCTCGAGCTCCGCCGCACGACCCGTGTTCTAACACAGCGCACGACTTGTGCGCAGCACACGGCCACAGGGGTGGCCGTGTAGTGTTTTCTGACGTTCGCGCACGGCTTTCTCGACAGGCCCGTGCGCGGTGCACGGGCCGTGTTTCTGTACTCAGCACGGGGCGTGTTCTGTACTCGGCCACAGGCGTGGCCGAGTTGGTGTTTCGGGTGTTACCGCACGGCCATGCTGACAGGGCTGTGCGCTGTACACGGCTCGTGCGCGTGCTGGCCTACTTCCTCTTTTCACTGTTTTGGCTCGTTCTCCCTCGTTTCAACTCCGAATTGAGATCCGTTTTTTCCTACATCTTCCTTATCATGTTTAGCATCAAATAAAAAGTGAAATTTTTAAATTTAAGCTCATTCACATATATTTCAATAAAAATACAAAACACAACCAAATAACACATAAAATACGAATAAAATAATACGAAAACACATATAAAAAATACTAAAATATAGGTGAAAATAGCTCTAATCACTGAGTCGTGGTTGAATCCATCTCTGTAAGTTCAGCAATGTTGGTTCGACCTGCTGGAGAGGTCGAACCCTCCTCCAGCCAGGTCGAACCCACCTAATTCTTGGGCGGTTCACGTGGCTTCGACTCCGTCTCTTCTATTCTTGGCTCTTTCACTCTGTTTTTGCTAAGAAAACACTCAAATAGCTCCACTAACACCTGATTCATGCTAATTCACAATATATATAGGTTTTCCACCTATTTCCATATCAAAACTCTCCAAAACTAGCACAAAACATAGCGCCAAACTTGTGAATTTACACACTCATCAGCCAGCTGGGAGAAATTAAACACCAGACAAGGAATCCGATCGGAGAAATACCGGGTGGATATATCTGGGGAATATTCCCGAGTTTGGATGCGAGAAGGCTCAAATCCAAGTGATGTAAAACAATGGTATGATTTTGGAGCACTAGCTTCAATATATACTATTGCACCAGGCTTCCTAGAACTTGCAAAACTTCCAGATTGACTGAGAGAAAAGGTTTTCAAGGCATGGAAAAATAACTCGACTCTATCCAGAGGTGATGTATTGGAACTGTACTTCACCAGTGCAGCTTCAGAACCAGTTGGGAAAGGCAACCACGAGGCCTTTCATTTCATTATGCTAAGAAGACCCGATGTGTCAGCATCAAATAAGATCAAGAAGTCTTCTGGAAAGGAACCAGTTTTGGTTTCTACATTTTCTGAATAACAGATCTCTACGCGAAGAGCGAGGGGTTTATATGCATGCATCAAAGCCATGGTGGAGGTGAAGTTCCTATTCAAGTTCGAGCATAAATCTTTGAATGGGTCTTCCCTGTTTAATACTTTAACGGGGAAGAAGACAGTGTTCGTTGAGAAGGCTTTCCAGAAAAAACAAGAACTTCTCTGGAGAAACAAGATTCCAGTGAGTAAACAAACTCATCGGAGATATTGCAACATGACCCATTTTGGGCAATGGACGAACAATGTATGCACAAGCTATTCCACCAAAATAGAACCAGAATTTGGGAAAGGGATAAGATTGGGCATAGGGATGATCAGAACTGCTGATCCACCCCCAACAAAGGAGACACGTGGAAAGAAGAGGGTGAAATCTCTTCGGAATACCCAAGAGCCGGGAGAATCATCAGATACCAAAGAGGACAAATGACTCCTCAAAAAGCAAGAGCCAGATAACCTTTCTGAAAGGGTAACAGACATGTGATCGACAAAGAAGATGACCCACAAAAGGGAATCCAATAAAGAGAGACCAGCCAGCTGCTGAAAAGGGGGCATCCAATGTGAAGTGACACAAGCAGTGACGTCACAAAAGATTAAGAGGCTTTGAAATCCAGATTTCAAATCTGAAAGCCTCTATAAATAGGTGTGTTGAGGAAGCAGAAGGCATCAACCATTCCCCTCTGTTTTCTCTTTCTAAATAAACATTGTATCTTTCTTTCTGTATGAGTGTTCTGAGTACAGCTACAATAGGTAGCTAAAGGAGTTATCTCCTCTTGTTCTGTGAGAATGAGTGTGTAATAAATTATTCCATTCAATAAATAAATAATTCTGGGCTACTGCCCAAAGCATGTAACATTCCATTTCTTTCTGCAACCTTAATATCCATACTTTTCGACGAGAAACGTAGCATTATCCTGTACACCCGGTGTAGGAAACGAACCAGGGTTGTGCTGAGGTCCGCTGAATGAACGGGACTGAACCATCACACTGCGGGCCGCGTGGTTGGCTGTGAGGAGCAGTCGTAAAACCTTTCCCGAATACCCGGTGGATTAACGGTCGAAAAAGGTACGATTTCTGTTTCAAGTTGGTTAGTTATGGAAAATAATGTTGTTTGATAAATGTACAGAAGCATGTTGTGTCTGATATGGTCGTAATGTACTATGTCTATTTTGAGGAAAAAGAATGTTGAACAATAAAAATTTGGAAAGTGTGGGTCACTCACGTTTGTACCTACACTCACACCTACATAGAATATATTGGGCAGAAGGTTTCATACTGTAAGGGTATAAGAGTCCAAAAATGGGCTATTGTGTAGAAAAGATATAAAAAATAAGAATTGATTGGTAAAGATATGTTATGTTTGACTTTTGGGTAGTTTTGCAATTCTCCCTTTTATTATTTTTGATCGATCTTGCAGTTTCCTGCTGGAGTATGTATGGATTAATTAATATTTTAATTCTATGTAAAAAAAAAGAAGACAATATAGATAAATTATGTTGGTTAAATGAAAACTTATAGCAACCATGTGCAGTTAAAGAACCATAAATCAGTCCACCGACAACACACAAAGGTCTTACATGGAATATTTCATGTTTCGATTTTTAAATTATATTATTGTTTTGCATCTACTTACTTGATTTAAAAACAAAAAATATTAAAAATAGGACAACAAAAACTAGAGGAATGAAAAAATCTACCGAGTACCGACAAACATTTAATTTAATTGATTAAATGATGAAAAGTGTCCTAATCAATTAAATACAAATAAATTAAATGGGCGTTACAAAGCCTTTATTCTCCAGTCTTCACAAAACAAGAAAAATAAAAGCCAAAAAGAAAATAAAATTTTAAAATAACAAATAAAACGAACAGAAAAAAACATAACTTTACAGCTGTAGAATTGCAACCCAAAGGCTCAAAATTACGGCGGCGAATCTTCCTCCGTTAAACCTAGTTGTTGCGTCACTAGCATTCTGATCCGCCACATTATCCTCTCCATCTGCATCGGGAGCACCCGCCGGAGAATCTGACGGAGCCGGCGGAGCCTTCGACGACTTGTGCTTCTTCATCGACGGTTTCGGAGACTCCGCATCGGCATCGGGAGCAGGAGCCGGCGCCGGAGGCAAAGCTCCTTTGAACAACTCCTCCGGCATCAAAACCTTATTCAATTCGTAAATCGCCAATGGCTGCTCGTCCACCAAGGTGTTTGTAATCTTCGCCTTCGCGATTTTCGTCACAATCGTGACGTCACTGCCGTCGTTCTTCACATCGAAATCGTAGGTACTAGCGCCGTCGGTGGCTAGGGTGTTGGTGATGCCGTTACTCGATTTTAAACCAGGTAGTGACTGGTAAATCGGCATTCCGTGGAATTCGAGCAGCGATTGTTTTCCGGCCGCCGTTAAGTTCTTGTACTTAGGCAGAAAAGCTTTCATGGCGTCGTCGCTAGGGCAGAGAATGGTTAATCCGCTTTCGACGTTGTCCTCAAATGTCTTTTCAGCTGGGTTAGCCAATAGCGTTTCGGCGAACACTTTGCAGCCGTGAGCCGACATGATAGCAGTGATGTTGGCTCGGCTCGGCGCCGGCGCCGGCGCCTCGGCTTCAGGAGACGGTAGGATGGAGGAGATCTGAATGACGGATATGTTGTAGGGAATTGCTTCGACGGATTTGACGAAAGTGGCGGCCACGACGCCGTCGCTGTCCTGGGGGGAGAAACCGACCTTGCCGCCCTTGAGATCTGTGATGTTGACGAATCCGGCGGAGCCGGTTGCGGTGCCGGTGGCCTGGAACATTGTGGCGGCGAGAGCGGTGCCGTCGGTGATCTGGTGGAGCTTCTTGGCGTCGAAGTAGTCGAGAAGGACGTGGAGTGAGAGTACCTTCTTGATGGCGCCGATGGTGAGGTGCTTGGAGAGTAGATCCGACATTCCGGCGTTGTCCACAGCGCAGACGGTGATTGTCTCCCGTCGGTTGATCTCCGGCGCGAGTTGGGTGACAGTTAAGTAGTGGTTAAAGGTGGAGAAATCAGGGTTCTTCTCAAGAATGTGGGTAATGTTGTGGGCGTGGGTGGGGGAGAGGAGGAGGAGGAGAAAGGAAAGAGAGAGAACCACCGCGGCGGCGGCGGCGCGGTGGAGGTGCATTGTGGTGGAGTAAGCAGATAAGGAAGTAGTGTAGTGAAGTGAAGTTGAGTAGTGAGGTGTGAGTGGCTTTAAGAGCATCAAGGGGGGTTTTAACTTAAGTGGAGCTAATAATTAATTAAAGGTTAGTATAATAAATGTTGGATTAGTACTAAGGTTGGAGGTTAAGAATGTCATAAGCAGTATGTAGGGTAACGCCGACATCTTTATGACTCGCATACCAATTCTGTTGCTCCCATAGTACATGCTACATCCATTATACATTAATCATTCTAATAAACACATATACGGGCTGCCTCATTATGTGTGTTCGCCTCTTTTATTTATTAAAAATAAAGAATAAAGATGCGGTGGATTACTAACCACTGTATTCATTAGGGTCATTCTTAACTTATAGTTACACAGTTGGGAATAATTGGTTTGCCTTGGATGAGCCTCTACTCATGCCTAGGAATGTATTAACAGAGCGTTTGACGAAAAATTCATGGGTCTGACTCCATTAAAAAGTTTATTTATGTCCAAATAAATACTAGTCATATTTACATTTAAACTTGTTTTATAAACAAATTGAGTTTAGCGTTACATACATAGTTTGTTAAAAGCTTGAGTTTGGCGTTCGTTTAGCTTGTTTATGAACAAGGCAAAAGCTCCTGTGCACCCGGGCGCATGGAACACTTTCCGTGCGCCTTTAGAAATTTGTGCTAAATTGTATACCTTTTAGTATACAGATGTGTACCCTTTATTTTCTAAAGAAAAATCTGGGCGCACGAACAACACTCCGTGCCTTTAGAATTTTGTGTTAAATTGTATACCCTTTAGTATAAAAATGTGTACCCTTTATTTTCTAAAGAAAAAAAAATATTAATGAAAAGTGTATACCCTTTAGAACAACATTGTGTACCTTTTAGTAATTAAAGTGTATACCCTTTAGACCAAATTAATGTACCCTTACCCATAATACAAAATTTCTAAAGGCGCACGGAATGTGTTCCGTGCGCCCGGGTGCACGCAAGCCTCACTCTATGAACAAATCCGAGCTCGATTAATATAGTATTTTATACTTTTATATATATATATATATAAAGGTGATTATTTAAATATTTATATTCTCATTTTAAATATGACTATTACTAGTATTCATTGTTGATTTGTTTGATTATGTAATATTTATGAATAATATTATTATGTGTTTAAGGCGACACTTTATTTTATTATTCACAAAACAAAGAGTGAGGCTATTGTACTTCGGGCACACCGTGCGCCTTTAGAATTTAATATTATGGATAAGGATATAATATTGTTTTATTCTAAAAGGTATACATTTTAATTAATAAGAGTATATCATTTTGTTATAAAGGGTATACATTTTTCATTAATATTTTTTATTTTTTTTTAGAAAATAAAAGGTACATATCTTTATACTAATACAATTTAACAAAAAATTCTAAAGACGCATGAGATGTGGTCTGTGCGCCTGAGTGCACACAAGTTTTTGCCCAAAAGAAAATTTTTATATTCTCATGAAAAAGTGTTCACTTATCAAGCGTGTTCATCAACATAAATTAGCTTCAATGAACCTCTTCTCTTGCCCCCGGGCATAGCTCAAGTGGTAGAGGGAAAGGGTGGAAATACCTTTCAACTAAGCCCGTAACTGCTGAGTGGGAGTTCAATCCTGTCTTTGGCATGTATTTGGTCCATTGCAAGCACAAGTTAAATAGTAAGCTCTTCCTATAAACCACGATTTATCTCCTTCACTAATTCCCAGAGTATGGACGGTGGGGCCCCTTATGGTGGGTACACTATATAACGAACCTCTTTTCGAGCACGGGTTCCATAATGAGCATGTAGACCCGCCCTTTTGAACAGAAAGGAAAATGAATTACATATTACTTTGTCCTTTATGTCACTCCATTTCTGGAATTTCTATAAGAATGATATAATAGATGATTAGGATTCAATTATTATGCATTTGTTTATTTAGAACCACCCTTTTTTGGTGGGTTGAATGAATGATTTAGGTTTAGTTGGCATAATGAAAGTTGAGAGAGAAAAATCCAGCTAATAGAAGACAGATGTGGTTCACAATAAGCTGGTGTATGCATACTCTTGACACCTGTCGCCTTAAATTTGATACCTTAGGTGTGCCCATCTTCTTCACCAAATTCACTTAAACACACACAATTAATTTCCATGTTCTCTACGCCTACTCAATTGTTGTTTAATTCATAATGGATTATGCAATGCCCTCCCTCCGTCACATTCGACTCAATTATCTTATAAATGTCTCGATTTCTATGAGATAAAAGAGAATACTATTTTCTAAGTTTATAATCATCTTTTCCCATTCTGGGTGACTTCCCCCCACCCTCAGCTCAACCATTTTTGTTTTGGTTTAATTGGAAATTGTATATATTATTATTATTTTTTCTTCAAAAAATAGAAAATTTTATTGAACGGGTAAGAGAGTTGTCACACGATACAAATATAGGTACATCCGTGCTACATCAGTAAGCAACAACAAGAAACTATTGTTAATTATGTTTTGGTAATTAATACTTCCTCTATCCATTAATAAATTAATTATTTGTTTTTTAACGTTAATTAAGTAATATTATTATTTTATATAATATTAATTATTTGTTTTTAATACTAATTAAGTAATATTATTATTTTATATAATATGAGTTGTTGTATTAGGAGTGAGTGGTGTGATATATGAGTTTCTTTTACTTAAAATGAAAAATAAATATTTTTAGAATGTACAATTAAAATGACAAAATGTATATTTTATCAACTACTGATTGAGTATTATTTACACGGAAAACTACTAAGTATCCGTGTAAATAATACTCAATTAGTAGTTGATAAAATATACATTTTGTCATTTTAATTGTACATTCTAAAAATATTTATTTTTCAAGTTAGTATTTCTCTTTGGAGATGCTATCCCCTCGTATAACTTGTACCTTGCATTGTGTGTATGCATTTTATTGTTTCTCTTTAGATATTATCAGCCCAACACCTTACAAAGTTTTACACGTGACATGCGGAATAAGAATTAAAAGGTGGTGTTATTTAGGGCACCCAATTAAGTTAGAAGACCATCACAAGGCACAACATATGCTTATTCAATTAAAATTACATGGGTTAACCCGATTGCATAAATATATGATTTGTTAATCTCAATCAAAATTAAATGGGTTAGCTGAACGTATGGATTTATGATCTATTCATCGGACGTAAAAAAAAAAAAAACGCTATTGCCATCCGAATCTGGCACCCGATATTTTCAATTTTATTTATTTAAAAAGACTAAAATAACCTTAAAACAAAATAAAATAAATAATCATCCAAAATTAATTAATCCCTGCAATCTCTTAGAATTAATATTGTGAATCAATGGCGGGAGTTGTGAACTGGTACACCCATTCATTTCAACATTTGATTTTCTTATCTCATGTGATTATTTCACTTATATTTATTAATTCATTAACGATGAATTAGAAAAAGTGATCATCAAAGTTTTAATTTTTTGCTTTACTATGAACAAGATTAAGATTTTGAAATTTGAGTGTTTAAAGGCTTTTTAAAATCAAGATCACTTCATTCTTCAATTCGTGGACTCCCTGTGATTAGGTTTTTGATAAACGCTTCACAGCAATTTCCTATCCATTTTTCAGCATTCCCTGAAGACAAAACACCGTTTGTCTGAATTCACATAAAAGCAGCATCAATTTGTGATTTTTTTTAGATTATCCATACTCTTTAAACAGATCTGAATCCACCCCCACCAATCCTGTTTTGAAATGAAAAATCATCTATACCTTTCGAAATTGTTGGGCACAGGCTGTTAATTAATTTAATAATGAACAGATGAGGAAGGAGAATGCAATACCTAATTAAATTTGGGTGGTTATTTATTTAATTTTGTTTTAGGTAGTAATTTTAAATAAATAAAATAGAAATACAAGGTGGTCTTAGTAAAGATTCGGTTGGCAATAACGCTGCCTTTAATATAATTTATTGTGGGACACTCTCTTGTTTGACGAGAATAAATGAAACAAGTTATGTGACGGGTCGACCTATGAGTATGTTTATTAGTACAAGGTAATGTATGTTTATTTAAATAAAACAAAAACAGATGAGTTTATTTTATGGCGAACTATTGTCACCCAAATCTTTACTTAAGAAACCCAAATTAAAAACAAAAATTGTGTAAAATTTCAATAATACCCCTGTTCTATTTAAAACCTTAACTAAATTACTACGGAGTATATTAAAAAACAAAAAAGTGCTATGTACACCCATTCTCTTGTACACCTAAAACACAAACACACATAAGAACAGACGCACAAAACAACACACAGCAGCACCAGAATAAAAAGAGAAGAGAGGAGAGAAGACTGGAGAGGAGATCAGAAATAGGAAAACTCAATTTTATATTCAGAACATAAAAAATCAATGAAATAATTTATTAAAAGCAAGTAATTTTACTCTACTTCTTCAAAATCATAGTTTGTATTATAGGTTTTGTTTGTTGGTTTGACAAATTATTGGTGGGTTACTAAAATCATAGATATAATTTATGTTTAATAGACAGTAGGAACATGAATGCATGTTTGGGATTGAAATTTGAAGGTTTAAGATTTCAAAACTGATTTGATGAAAATCTTGCTAAATTTCGGGAAGAAGTCGGCGAAAATTTGTAAAAATTTCGATTGGGACCTGCGAAAATTTTGTTAAAAAAATTTGATGCCGAATTTTTATTAAAAATTTCGGTAGGGAATAGCCAAAAATTTGTCAAACTTGGTTAGAGTTAGTCGAAATTAATGTGTTTCCGTATCACAATGATGGTGGACCAAAGCAATGTGGTTAATTGAATTGTACCAAACTACTCAAAAATCTGAAAAAAATTAGCACCATGTTTTCTAAATGCTCTGTTATTATGAAAAGTCAGGTTGTTTGAGTATTTCATTTCAGAGAGAAAAATTCTGCAAATTTCAACATTGAACAACTGTGCTTGGTTCAACTTTTGAAATGAGAAGGACAATGGGTCTCATTGTCGAAATGATCTGCGCGGAATGTAGTTCTAGTTCTTTGTACAAATCTTGTAATAATGTGCTGTTTGGTGTGCTTCCTGCTACATGATATATATATATATATATATATATATATATATATATATATATATATATATATATATATATATATATATATATTCCCTCCGTCCTCTTGAAAGGTATCCGTTGACTTTTTGCAAGTGGATTAAGAAGTATAATAATTTAATGTATAGTAAGGTGAGAGAAATAATATTTGAACGTATATTGGATAGTTGTATTAGTGTTGAGTGTAGGATCATGTGTAGTGGTTGTAGGTCACATTAATCCAAAAAGAGAAATTGATACTTTGTAATGAGACGGATCAAAATGGAAAAATGAATACTCCCTCCGTCCCCCAAAGTATTTCACACTTTCCTTTTTCATCCGTCCCTCAAAGTATTTCACACTTTACTTTTACTAAATTTGGTAAAAATACATTATACTAATACTCACTTTTTACACATATCCCAATATAATACTTGCTTTTTCACATCTCCCAAAAACTTTACACACTTTTTCCACATCTCTCAATAACTTTACACACCTTTTTCATTAAATCAACTAAAATATATATTCTCTTTCTTATTTTATACATAAAAATACAAAATTTTCTTAAACTCCGCGCACACCAATACGTGAAATACTTCCCGGGACGGAGGGAGTACGTATCAATGGATGGAAGGAGTATATTAGTGTGTTTAGGATGTGAGTATGGGTGGGTGTACAAAGCAAATTTTTCTTTTTTTTTTGTTAAAAAAAGGGGTGGGGATAATATTGAAATTTCACATATATTTTGTTTTCAATTTGGGTGCCTTGAGCAAAAGCTCGGATGTCAATAGTGCCGCCCTTTATTTTATTTTATTTTATTTTATTTTATTTTTTAAAAAGCAGTCCCAAATGGCCCGATGGTCAATGGTAAGCTAGGCTAGGTTGGGCCTAATAACACAAGGCATAGCTCTGCCCGAAAATATATATTGGCCCGAAAGGCCTTTATCTCCGATTTGAAACACGAAGTTGAGATTTCAAGTGGGATAAAAATTTAGAATGGCCCTTCTGATCGACGGAGGTTCAAACTTTCTGATTGGCTCAGATCAGGCATTGGTGTAAGTTTTCAGGTTGTTTATAATTGGCTTAAGATCTTAAGCTGAGATAACAGTCAGTTCAAGAAGCTGGTATGGAACCCGACGATTATTTGATATCATGAACAAACACAATGGCTTACGCACTCCTCCTCATTGCAACAACGATGAGAAAGGCAGCCAGAATTGGGAGGGGGAGACTAGAGAAAGATTTGCAGGTATGAAGATAAATGTATATTTAATGAATTAACGATAATTTAATTTTTTTTTAAAAGAAAAGTGTTTATTTATTTAATACTTCATCCCACTTATAAAAATTCCAATTTTACTATATGGAATGGAATGTAGAGATCCCATTTCCCTTTAACTCCATTTATGACCCATCATCCACTACTTACAATAACTCAATACGAATAAAATAATAATATTCATTAATCATGTGAAAAAAAGCAAATAAGGATTTACAACGGAAGGAGTGATTGAATGTGCATTCAAACCATGTGTTCCCTAGGTGTGTATTTAAAAATGATACTTCATCACAATACTTAGTTCCATCTCTCACGTTCTCTTCTATTCAAAATATCATATCTAGACAAATAAAAATAAAATACATGTATCTAATATTTTGATTCTATACTAATTTGCAAATAAGTTAATTCAATTAAGTATATATAGCTAAAATTAGTATGGAAAATATTAAGATTTGTTCTTGTTCACTGCATTAATTCAAGCCATTCTATTCGAAAACGTAGCCAAAGATGAACAGAAATCTTCCAAATCCACCAAAGATTTCAAAGAATATCACAAGTCAACCTTATTAATCTCCATTAACAAGAGAATCAAACAACTAATCAAGACCTTATCATTGAATATTAGCGATAGCAATCAGCATCCATACAAAATTTATTAAAGTAAAAACGAGAAATGATGATGAATTATGTTCATAGAACTTGCCTATCAGCAGCGTCGGCAACGAGGGGCAATCTCGGAAGTTGGCCCAGCACACACGAAGAAGAGCCGTACACCAACGAAACCAACAGGAACAAAAACACCGTGCTATCCAAGCTCATCATCAGATCCAACGCCACTCCATCCCTCGGATTGAAGCTCCTCTCCACCACATCGGGGAATATCAACAGCACATCCAGAACTATAGCTTGCATAGTGTTGAATCGCACGTACCTACTGAAATTCGGATTCCTCACCACCGCGAAGTAGAGCGTGATGAAAACCAGAAAGCCGTTGAAAGGGAAGCTCTTGAAGACCTTAATGGCGGGTACCAATGGCTGGATGAACGATTGGAAGGGAGAAAACTGCGTGATAACGTATTTGCCGTACTGGACGCCGTCGAAGAAGGGGTAGAAGTAGACGATTGCGGATATCAGTCGGTCCGGCGCGTCGGCGGAGTCGCCGCCCTTCGATTGGACTGTGACGGTCGCGATTCTTCGGTTTCTCGATCGGAATTGGAGAATCGGGGACGGAGAGTAGATGAATTTAGGTTTGAGGGGAGATTGGATGGTCGGCGTAATGGAAATGGAAGGGAAGAGGTGAAGCATGGCCATCCCTGGAGAGGATGGGGGGATTCAGATAGGAGAGTGTTGTAGGTTGCAGAATCACAGAATAGGAAGATTTCATGATTCAGTTACTGGACTATTATCTTGCAAATGGCCCATTTACTTTGGGCTTCGTTATTGTTAAGCCCACTATTCATCAACTATAATTTTTTTTTTCCTCTCTTAATTACTCCCACTTTTCCCCCACACTTTTCGCTAAGTATGAAAAAAGTGTCTATATCGATAAAAAAAAATACTATTCCGTAAAGATAAGATGAGCTATTCTATGAACAATTTATAGAATAAACAAAAAATAATATTTCATTCGTCCCACGTATTTTTACCCACTTTTTATTTTGGAGTGTTCCACGTATTTTTACCCATTTCATTTTTGGCAAAAATACATAATATTTTATTATCTAATTTTTACAATCCCAACAACTTTAATTACTTTTTTACACTTTATTCATCATTCCAATAACTTTATTCACTTTTTCTTTTTAAATTACTAATTTATCCCTACTTTCTCTTACATTATATATTTAAAAAATAAAATGTCTTAATCTCCGTGCCCGTACAAACGGGTAAAAATACCCGGGACGGAGGGAGTAATATTTTTTTTTTATAAAAAGTACTCCCTCAATCCCATGTATTTTTATCCACTTTTCATTTTGAACCGTCCCACATATTTTTACCCGTACCATTAATAGTAAAAATACACTATAAATCTTACCTATTTTTTACACTTTATTCATCAATCCTAACAACTTTACTTATTTTTTTACACTTTAATTCATCATTCCCAATAACTTTTTTACTTTTTCTCAAAATTACCAAGTTATCATTACTTTTTCTTATATTATATATTTAAAAAATAATACTTCTTAATTTTTGTGTCCGTACAAACTGGTAAAAATTACCCGGGACGAATGGAGTAATAACAGTAGTTAATAAAAAAGTTATAACTAATGAAACAAATATAAAATAATCTCACCTTAAAACATTCTTAAGCATCTCATGTAAGACTCCCTTTTTTTAGTGTAATTACATAAAAAAAAAGAGATGTTTTATAATTCAATGAGATTGGCAAGTAGTTTGAAAAAAATATTTTTTAGTGCTATAATGTTAAAATAAAAAGGGGGAGTATTGGGTGAGCTCATCTTTTTATATATATATATATATATATATATCTTTTTCTAGTGTAATTACATAAAAAAAGAGATGTTTTATAATTCAATGAGATTGGCAAGTAGTTTGAAAAAAATATTTTTTAGTGCTATAATGTTAAAATAAAAAGGGGGAGTATTGGGTGAGCTCATCTTTTATATATATATATATATATATATATATATATATATATATAATATATATATATATATATTAACTATTATAATGAGTCTTGAACTGGTTTGTGGCCAATTTCAAGCCGGTTGTAGGTAAGTTTCCACTAATTCTCTCTCTACGTGGCTATTGATCCCTCTCCACTTCTCTCCGCTTCAATCGATCACTTTACGCGTGTATTTTCTCAATCTGTCTCTATCTGTATACTCCCCTCTGCCGTCCACGTCCAAACCTCATCCACCGTTCGCTTTTTTCTTTCGTCGCGGGATTTCTCATCTCAGTCTATCGTCGCTAGATTTCTCTCCATCTCAGGCTATCTGAATTGCCGATTTTAAGAAAAATCCGGCAAAGATATGTTGAGCCCTAATTTCTGACCCAATTTTTGAGTTAGAAATTCTCATAGGATTTTTTTTTTGCTGTGGTGATCGATTTTCCCTTTAGATCTGGATTTCTGAAGTTTTCGTAATTAGACCTTTGACCCCTCGGCATGGGATGTCGTCTCCCACAGCGCCTCCACCACAACACCTTCAGCTTTGGCACTCAAGTTTGAAATCATTGTTATTTTTTTTTTCCTGCATGTATCCATTGCACATTTGAAATTTATTAGTATTGATGATTGATCCCATAAGTTTGTGTGGTCAGTTCGTATAGATCTCTACATTGTAGACAGCGGCTGGTATGACTGTATAAGTCAAATTTATGATTTATATTCTTCTGCTGGTGTTAACGTCATCCTTTTTTTTTTTTTTTTTACAGGAGGACAAAAATTTGGTTGATGCTGCCAATATTGCGGCATTGGGTACTTTCTTGACGTGCAGATGGCCAGAGTGCTCATTGGGAGGAGAAGATGGTCAGGATTCATAATGCATTCTCCTAAAGTTTTTCCTTTCTTTTTTATTGAAATGCAAATATATAAATTGTGATGTAATTAGTTTTAGTTCATATATTATAGCATGGATTGATAGAAGAGATTGCCATTCACGGCACCTGAGCGCATATCACTCTTCGCCGTGCGGACAAAGGTACGTTAAGCCCTATTTACAAACCCAATTTCCGAGTGCGAATTTTTCACAGGTTTTTTCTTTGATCAAATTTCCATTCAGATCTGGATTTCCACTGTGACTTTATGAGATTCCCGCGCTTAGAACTTTGACCTCTTCATGAGACGCCGTCGCCGGAGGCTCTTCAGTCACAGACGCCGCCGCCACCACCACACCTTCAGTTTCGGCACTCAGGTATGAAATTATGTTTCATTAATGTTACTTTTGTCTATTTGTATTGCATCAATTTTGGTTTTTCTTTTTCTCTTTTTCTGCATGTGATTTTTTTCCCCTTTTTTTGGACTGCCATCCTTATATCTAATAGTAATTGTTGTCTTTTTAATCACGCATACTGAATTGTGTTCATGTTACTTTATTTTTTGTTCATCACTTTCATATTATGGAGATGCAAAAATGAGCACATGACAGTGGCTCAAAATTCATGATGTGATCTTGAATTTGAATTGTATGGAGCAAGTTCATATGTCCATTTAATACTGTAATTCTCATAAAATTGAAATAAACTTGCGACATGCAAATTTTAGTCATCTAGGGCAAGTTTTCATTCATTGCCATTTAATTTGTTTTGTTGGAGAACTAGGTTAACTAATGTCTCAAAAGTTTGGGAAAAAAAAGAGTGTCTAATTAATGGCTTGGGGCGACTCAGTAATGTAAGCCACATTGATCTCCTATTTTTTAATATAATTGAGCCTGTGTTATCTTGTAGTTCTTGAGCTGGGTTCTATTGATGTTCTTGCCCATGCAGCCTATTTTATCTTGCAATTTTTAAACTGGCCTCTATTGTTGTTTCTGACTCATTTAGCATTTGAATTAAATTATTTATGTGTGCTTCTGTTTCCACATCCGAATAATTTTTCCAGTCTATCTGCTGCATTTTTGTTTACTGTTACTTTGGTTTTTAAAGGAACGAGATTTTTGGTTTAACCGCGTCTTCTTTCAATGTCGGCAAAATCCTTGGTGGGATTATCTTTTTTAGAAGACAAACCAACTGATTCAGGGAGCTAAATCATTGCCAAGCATTCAAGGTAAGCTATTTGATTTTATGACATATAAGTACATCACCTATTTCAATTTCTTCAACAAAATCTTCTGTTAAGTTATCTTATATTTTTCATTCAGTGGACTCATTGCTGTTCATCAATTCGACGGGGTTAGATGTCAACTCTGGTTGACACAACTCAATATTATATGCATTTATATCACCATCGTTCTTATCCTCTCATTCTCATGCTTGCGATGAATTGCTTGATGTTTTGCCGTACTCCATTGCGATATCGACACTTGTCAGAGTCCCTCGATTCAGAGATTTCAAATCTCTGCGATGAACTCGCCAACTGGGATAACATTATTGCCGGATTGGAGTTGCTTCTACATTCATTCAACGCCTCACTCAACACGTCGGAGAAACTCACCCTAGCTCAGCAGGAACGATACGTTATTCTGTCAATTTAATCACCATTTTAGTGAATAGAGAACGAATTCGAAGTAGTTGCTACATATTACGCGACTAAAGTTAGTATTTTAAAATATGGATTAGGTAAAATAAGAAGTTGCTATATTTATGTTGCGATGGAGGTAATAGTGAGAGAACTTATTTTATTTAATTTTATTTTTTGTATGATTTTGTGAATGGTAGGAAGGCCTGAAGAAGAAGCATGCTCAGCTAAGCAGTACTGTGAATAAGATGAAATGTTGCCAAGGGATACATTATTATGGATTTTATTCTAAGGATGTTATAATATGTTTGTACTTTATTTAGATCGATTATGGAAGTCAGATCTTGATCACAGTTTGGGTTCTGGTGTAGTGAAGTTTGATCTCTTTGTGGCATCCTGCATTGAAATCATTGAGTTAAGATTAAAACTACACTTCGTATGTTTTGAATGTGCTTGAAGTATGTTCGGAAACTTATATATGGTTGAAATGAACTTTGACTTTTAATATGGGAAGGTCAAGCTGTCACTAGAGTCAGATGTTACGATTATCTATATTTTTCCTCGTCGAGTATACTTACATTTTTTTGGTTATTTTGCAGCCAACTGTACCCACGGAAGTAAAAATACCACCAAGGATAGGAAGCATTGGTCACCTGACCCCTATTGTTAATAAAATTGTTCAGTTGGGGAATAACAACAGTGAGATACAGAAATTTCTACAGGTTTCCTCATCTGCATTGCAAATTATTATACTGTCAATTTTGGATTATTTTATGCTTTTATTATTATAATGTCCCAAGGGACTTATTTTATACTCATAAATATGTGCTTACATTATAATACATGGTGAAAAACTTGATAAAAATTGCATTACTGTGTTAAATATCTGATATATCTTCTAAGAAAGTTCTATACTACTTTCTATTTGCAGGAAATAGTGATTGAGTTGATTGGCATACAAATGTGCTTCTTAAGCACAATGCTGTGGAAAATTTCTTTCACTGGCATGTGGGTCAGTTTTTATTAATTTGCTTTATCTATCTTTTATGCATGTACACCCGAAAATAATAATGATAATTGTCATACATAGTTTTTAGTTTTTTTTCTTTGTTTTAATTTCCCAGCCCAAGAATATCAGTTGAATTTAGAGGCTCTTGTACATGGCTATGACAAAATTAGAATTTGGAAAAATGTTTTAGCAGTTGATTTTTCTTTTTCCATCTTGACACTATATTATTTGAGCGGTAGCTTTAAATTGATGTCTTGGATAGAAAATCTTGAAAGCATGGAAAGTTTAGTTTGATGAAGGGAGATTCTTACAGATCATATGTATTAATAGATATATAAGCAATAATTCATAAATATCAATCAAGTATGTATGTGGTTTATATGCAAGTGAAATTATCACATTTTAATTACTTGAGGCAGTATTATGTCAAAAGTTTGTGGAGAATATTCTTGAGATTCTGTTGTGATCTCATTATTATCTTGTCTTACATGAGCTGTGGGATATTTTGCCTTGTTAGAATAATTTAAATTTACATGTTCAAACTCATTTGATCACACTTTGTACTGATTTTGCAGGAGGCCTACTGCATTACATGATCATAATAGAGATGATGATGATGAATACCAAGATCGAGATTATGCTGTTGCAACATTGGCAAAATTAATTTGAGCTAGGCATTCTGTTATGGAATATACAGTAACAATGATATTGCAGAGGTCTGATTTTACAATTTCTGTAGTATTCTTCAATTGTGTCACAAGAAGATTAGAAGTTATATAGAGAGGTATATTAATACTTGTGTGTTTGACTTTCAGGCTCATGGTTCCTCTATAGAACATGATGATGAGGTATGCACTTGACTACCAAGAATCATGACTTGATAATATGTAGTGTTTCCTTATATCCCAATAGTACTGTATTGGAAATTTGGAATGGCTACATTTTGCATAAGTTCCATGTTACTGCACCATCATTTAATTATATTTGCATTTCTTATTAATTATATTTAATGCTCTTAATTGTGTTTAAGTAATGTATTCAAGTGATTTTTTATTGTACCTTGTTCAGGAATGTTGAATCTGCTGAAGTTGTCATTTCATTCCTTTGGCTAGGAGATAACCCTAAAAGGTTTGTATATGAATTTTGAGTCGAATCAAGCTAATAATATATGAAGTTGCAACATTTGCTAATATTTTTAGAATGTGATATCATATCAACCCCATGGATGATTCAGGTTGCAAATTATGTAATTAATGAAATGGTTGTGAGAAGGTTGTGAGAAGAAATGACTACCTTGCCTGGATAGATCACTATTTGAAGAACAAATACAAAAGAAACTCATAGTGTGAGATTGCAAGACAAAAATGAAAAGGTTCCACAAAATTCTGTTGGTAGCCCATAGCCAAATTGACAAAGTTCTTAACACAGGAATTAAACGTTTTTTTTTTATAATATCTGATGTACAGTCACCGTGCAAATTTATGAAATCCTTGCATAATTTTACGCATGCAAATGAAACTTAACTGTCCGGGCTACACCTCATTGCCCAATGAGGTGCACCTTGCCTAGTATATATATATATATATATATATATATTAAAAAAACATTAAAAAGAAAAAAATGTCACCAAACATCAAATATCAATGGCTAATTATTCTAACCCTACCCAAGCCACATGCGATTCGGTCGTTGGACCACCCCGCCAAATGTTTGGGTTTGAGAGTTGTAAAATAGTGTCGTTCTTAGGGAAATTGGTATAAAAAAAGGAATTACAAAACCAATCATAAATATCCTGCAAAACCATACCAAATTTCATTACAACTATGTCAGCATGACTGGTAGAATAATTTATCAAGACTGAACCTCAAAAAATACAACCAAAACTGGGAACAAGGAGATGCTATGCAAGAATTTTTGAATGGGCACTAGTATAATGGGCATATTGACTCGACTAAGCGAATTTACCAGCAGCTAAATCTTGGGTTTATATATGCATCGCATCCATGGCTAATTTATGACCATTCATGGAAAAACAATTAAACTGATCATGTTATGAGCAGTTCTGCACTGACTTAAGCCGAAACGGAGGAATCAAAGCAGAAACTCATTGAATTTATCAACCCCAGACCTTTCTTAGTATTCAACGCAGTTCTTGTGATCATTTAGGGTTTCGTTTATATGTTGATTGACAGCATTTCCTTTGGCCTGTGCGAGTTGCAAGGTTAAAACTATTAAGACTGCTCATAAGAGATATAGAGAATGCTGCATTAACACGAATCAATATTATATGACTGGTCGATCACCTTTATCCCAATGGCAATTGCTGTTTTCAACTTTATCAGCTCACCCAATCTTAATGAACCTTCTTTCTTATCTTTCACAGAGATGAGTGGCACGTTTCTTGAAGCAGCCAATGCTGGGAGATGTTTTATCAGTGATCGAGGATTGCAGTCAGATGCTAACACAATTGCCTACTTACCACACATGAAAGAAACTAACTTCCATCAACTTAGATTGCAATTATAAAGATGACAATACTAATAGCATAGTGTCTTGAGTTTTTAACAATTTCATGAAAAGAGTTATCAGGAACGGACAATGAAGGAGACGAATAGCACAAGAAGAATTTCACTAGCAGGAGGATCATCAACAGCTGTAAACATTATGAAGAAATTTCTATGATCTCTTTTCCATTATAAAATACCAAGGGATCTAGCATTCTTATCAAGTTTCAAGGTCTAGAATTGAATTGAGATGCTTCGGGTCAAAAGTAAAAGGGACAGATTTGGGTGAGATGGTGAGACCATTTTACCGCTTTTGTAATTAATTCTCTCTTTTTATTAATAATGTTATCATTTTTCTTTTAAATGTCATCATTTTTCATTTATATTATAAATTATTAATAAAATAATTAATTGCATCATTATCACATTTTGTTACTATCACTCTTTATCCGTTTCACGTAAGTTGAGACGGTCTCACACAAGTCTTTTGGTAAAAAAAAATACATAGTGCATAACTGCATATTCTTATTGTTTCTAAAGCTACAGGATTAAAGCTTCATGCATATTCTCTCTGCAGAATCCAGTCATGAAAATTGTTGATTTTTATGGGCACATAAACAGATTTATCAACATCAGAACTTCAACACTTCAACAAACATGCATAGATTGAGTGGAACTGTGCAAGAGTATCCAACCTTGAAGAACATGCCATGTAATTTACACCAAAGAACAATCAAAACAACGAAAGCAATAAATTATGACAGTAAGCAGAAACACATCCAAAAAATAAACAGAAGAGGAGGTCACGCCATAACCAACCTGAAGATGAACACAAGGGGCATTTTCAGCATCATGATTCTCCCCTGAAGAAATTGTACTCTCACGATACGGTGGCATCCGCTCGAGCGCTCGTGTTACTTCATTTACACCCACTGCAAATTGTTGCTGAAAAACCCTAATTATGTTATGCATCTACTTCAATAAACAATTTCAACATCAGACTGAATTGAATACAAACAAGCACCTTGATCCAAAATTTGAGGGGCAAAGTTGCGTCTAAAGATCTAGCAGATTCAATCTCTCTAATCACACAAATAATCATTAAATTTAGAAGCAACCTATAAAGCAGACGCATTAGGTTTGTACCTCTGTGTTGATATGATGAAACGACTGAGGCTTTCCCCTTCAAAGCAACTGCATAAACACTCCATTAACAACAATCATCAGTACACGCACAAAGATTAATCAGAAAGGAATTTCACATACATTTGTGGTTGATGAGGAAGATTCTGAATTGACTGTCGTAGTACTCCGGCATCGGCGCCGGCGGTTCTCTTTTTGCTTCGCATGGTGGAGAGGAGTTGCCTCAGAATTAAGTGGCCCCACATGACAAATAGGCCTCCAAACATCAATCAAGCCCAATTAAGTTGGCCCATTAGTGAATTCGACTCGATTGGGCCGGCCCTTGCATTGTGTAAAAATTAGAACTAAGATACATCGATGCTTTGGCAATTTCCATGTTTTAGAGCGAATTTGTATAAATTTTGTGTTTCTAGATTTATTATACATATATTTAAATTAAATTGATAAAAAAAATGTGTAAAATCACTTTATGTTTCTTATTTGTAAGACGAATTTATTTAATTAATATTAGCAAACTTGCGTGTTTCTGATAGCCTATGCCTCCAAATATAATGTTTTCTAAAGTTTGTAAAATTTATACCCTTATTTGATTTTTTAAAAATAAACTTAATATTTTTAATCAAACATTTATACCATTCATATTTTAACCAAACTTTTCTATGAAAAAATTATACTTTTATTAAGGCAAAAACTTGTGTGGGACAGTGTCATATAAGATTTGTCCTCTTATTAATTAAAATATATACCTTTTTAAATAAAATGTTATATACCTTTCTCATGTAAAACGTATGTTATACTATATATTTGATGGGTATGATATTTTTTAAGGCAAACACTTGTGTAAGATGATCTCAAGTAAATACTTACGTGTGAAATGGATAAAAAGTGATAACATCAGTGACGGAGCCAGAAAAATAGTTTAGGGGGGCCAAATTAATATACGTAAATTTAATAATTGGTATTCGATCTAGATCGACTATACACTGTAGTAAACTAAAAACTAATCGTTATAATTAATTATAATTTAAATAGAAATATAACATGTTTATAAACTAAATAATACACATATTGAGTATAATTTTAAAGCAAAGTTTCAAGAATAAATAATTTGATCACATATGTTAGAAATTTAAAAAAATAAAACACATAATTATAAGGTAGTTATTATTATTGCTTGCTATATTATTTATAAATATAATTTCTAATTTATAGGAAGAAAATGTAAAAGGATTCATTTTTAATTTTAAATATAAAATAACAACATTCCAAGAATTAAAGATCAAATAAATGATTTTATATATTTTAAATAATTAGAAAAAAATATAAAATATATATCATTTTAATTTTGAACGGAGATAGAATAAAAAATAATAATATAAATAATTAAAAGGGCAAAGGGTTAATTTGACCCTCCATCTTATTCGATGGGATCAAATAAGCCCCTAATCTTATTTTTTATTCGTTTAAACCCTTATTCTTATTAGATCGGATCAATTGAACCCCTTATCCTTTTATAAAAGATCAAATAAGCCCTTCATTTTACACCATTGAAACAGCTAAACCCTTCATCTATTTTTTAAGCCATTAAACCCTTTATTTTTATAATAAATAGTATATCACATATACATAGCCTCAGTCTTCTAAAAAATAAACATAAAAACTCACTAGTCACACCCATTTTTAAGCCAGCCTCATTTTTCCTGAATTTCTCAATTGTTTTATTGTTAATTTTAATCATTTTATTTTATTTATTATTATTATATTTTGGGTAAATATCAAAATTGGTCTTATAAGTATGTCGTTTTTCAACTTTAGTCATTTTTCTTTTGCAATTCTCAATTTTGGTCCTTTTTTTGTCCACTTTTAGTCATTTTAGTCCAAATTTAGTCATTTTTGTCCAAATTTAGTCATTTATATTAAAAAAAGTCCAAAAATGATTCGAAAGTGTATACATAAAGGACTAAAAGTGGACCAAAAAAGGACCAAAATTGGATCAAAAGGACTAAAAGTAGACAAAAAAGGACCAAAATTGAGAATTGCAAAAGAAAAATTACTAAAGTTGGGAAACGTCATACTTACAGGACTAATTTTGATATTTACCCTTATATTTTTAATGACAAAAAAGGTATATTATATATTTACAAAATAATTTTGAATAGATATATTTTAAAGTAAAAAATTATGAAATTTAAATAATTAAGAAAAGATTAGAAAAGATTATAAAACTGATATGTAATGATAAGGAAAATTGATATTTGTTCCATTACATATAACAGATAAAAAATGATAAGTGTTAATTAAACTATTTTATTCATGAACATTTTACATGAAAAATCCTAAGTGATAATATTTTAAAAAGAAAATTATATCAATAAAAGAAAATTAATAATTATTCAATTAAACTATTTCATTAATGACAGATAAAAAAGAATAATAATTTTAATAAAAAGTTGAGTGAGACTTGCATGTGCCCGAGCGCACGCCGTACGCCTTTAGAATTTAGTATTATGGATAAGGTTACATTATTTTGTTCTACAGGGTATACACTTTAATTAATAAGAATACACCATTTTGTTCTAAAGGGTATATACTTTCATTAATATTTTTTATTTTTCTTATAGTAAAGGGTATACAATTTAACACAAAATTTTAAAGGCTGACAGAGTGTGATTCCGTGCGCACACAAGTTTTTGCCTAAAAAGTTATGCATGCATTAAAAAAGACGATAATTATTTTGCTATAATTATTTTATAAATAATTTCTAGAGTTTAATTTGACGCGTTGTATTAGTAATAATACATAAATACGGGTTAGAAGATTACTAGAGGATTAAAAAAAATCAAATAGTACTTAGTTTCTAGGGAATAAATAAAAAGAAGAAGATTAATTATAAAAGTTAAAAAAAAAGATTATGAAAAATTTTAAAGTAAAAAATTATGAAATTTAAACAATTAAGAAAAGATTAGAAAAGATTATAAAACTGATATGTAATGATAAGGAAAATTGATATTTGTTCCATTACATATAACAGATAAAAATGATAAGTGTTAATTAAACTATTTTATTCATAAACATTTTACATGAAAAATCCTAAGTGATAATATTTTTAAAAAAAATTATATCAATAAAAGAAAATTAATAATTATTCAATTAAACTATTTCATTAATAACAGATAAAAAGAATAATAATTTTAATAAAAAGTTGAGTGAGGCTTGCGTGTAGAATTTAGTATTATGGATAATGTTATATTATTTTGTTCTAAATGGTACACACTTTAATTAATAAGGATACACCATTTTGTTCTAAATGACATATACTTTCATTAATATTTTTTTATTTTTCTTATAGTAAAGGGTATACAATTTAATACAAAATTTTAAAGGCACACGGAGTGTGATTCCGTGCGCACAAAGTTTTTGCCTAAAAAGTTATGCATGCATTAAAAAAGACGATAATTATAGTTAAAATTATTTTATAAATAATTTCTAGAGTTTAATTTGGCGCGTTGTATTAGTAATAATACATAAATACGGATTAAGAGATTACTAGAGGATTAAAAAAAAATCAAATAGTTCTTAGTTTCTAGGGAATAAATAAAAAGAAGAAGATTAATTATAAAAGTTAAAAAAAAAGATTATGAAAAAAATAATAATAAAAGAAAGGAATAATGTTCAAGGGAAAAAAAAAAGGACCAGCAACAAAGAAAATAACGATTGTATTAGCGCTTAATTATATTAGAAATTTAGGAAAATTAGTTAATATTAAGGAAATGTGTAGTTTAAAAAAAAAAAAGAATTAACAAAAGTTCCTTTATGTTATTATTATTATTTTTTTTTTTAAGGAAAAAGGATTACATTTGATCTATTAAAATAAGAAAGGTGTGCATAGATGAATAAAAATTTTAGATGAGGGGTTTATTGATTAAAAAGTAGTAAGATGGAGGGTTTTGATGAACCTTTGCCCTTAAATTTTCTAAAAGAAGGGGTTAGTTGATCCCATTTAAATAGATAAAGGGCTTTGATGAACGAAGATATAGTTGAGGGACCAATTTGATCCCACAAAATAAAATTAGGATCAAAGTTGACCCTTTGCCACCATTCCCAGGTTTTGAACTTTATGTCAAGGGTGAGTGGGGTCGGAGATCTTAACCACCACGCCAAACTACTGAAATGAATTCTACATAATATATACTGTAATTCTTAATTTTCCAGGGGGGCCAGCGCCTTCCGGTCCTACACTCTCTCCGTCATTGATCATTAATGAAAAATAATAATCAATTGATGAAAAGTAATAATGGTATAGTGAACTATATAAATAAAAAGTAGGGATGTAAAAAGGTAGGGTAGGATATGGGTTGGACAAATCAGCATACTACCCGCTACCCTATTTAACCTACTCTTACCCTACCCTATTACCCTAAAATTGAACATCGGGTAGGATACGGGTATACCCGTCGGGTATGCGGATAATCCACGGGTAAATGAGTACCCACAATTATTATAAAATATTATATGAATATCCGCCATTTCTTAAACTTGATCAATCCTACCCGTATTGAAATTAATTTTTTTTAAGTATAAATATAAATTTGGAATTAAATAATGTACTTAAATATTATTAATTAAAAACTAAATAAATGATATAAATACGTAATTTAAAAATTAAATAATATAATATACTCCCTCCATCCCATTGAAACGTACGCATTTTTCCATTTTGGTCCGTCCCAATACAAAGTGTGTATTTTCTTTTTTGGTAAAGAGGACCCACACATATTAATTACTTATCTCTCTATGGGCCCACATATCATACTAATACACCTACCCACTTTACATTATTATATTATTTCTCTCACCTCACTACAGATTAAAATATTATACTCCTTAATCAACGTGCAAAAAGCAAACACGTACGATGTAAAGTGACGGAGAGAATAGTATACTCCCTCCGCCCCTTGATACATATTCATTTTTTCATTTTGGTCCGTCCCATTACAAAATATCCATTTTCCTTTTTGGATTGATGTGACCCACAACCACTACACATGGCCCCACACTCAACACTAATACAACTACCCACTACACATTAAAATATTATTTCTCTCACCTTAATATACATTAAATTATTATACTCCTTAATCCACGTGCAAAAAGTGAACGAATACCTTTCAAGGGGACGGAGGGAGTATATAATTTTTGAAAGTAGGAATATAAATATATACATACATAATTAGAAATATATAATATTAAATAAAAATAAATATATTACTTGAGCATAATTAATTAAAGATTAAATAATGTAAATAGGAATATATAAATATGTAGTGTAAATAAAAATGTATAACATAATAGTACTATATATATAGTATTATATAAATATAATATGTATAATATATAATATCGGGTAAACGGGTCTGGTATCGGGTCAGGTAAACGAGTATGAAAGGAGAACCCGTATCCTATCCTTACCCGCATAATTTTTATCGGGTTCGGGTATTACCCTACCTGTTACCCGATAAAGGCTACCCTACCCGTACCCACCACCTCGGGTACCCCCGGATAACCCGACACTGCGGATAAAATTGACATCCCTAATAAAAAGTAATAACATTTTTATAGTAAAAGTGATAATATTTTATTGCGAAAATGATAACTAATTACGAAAGCCTAAAATAGTCTTACCGTGAGACGGTCTCACATAAAACTTACTTTTTTTTAAATAGAATGTATTGAAATGTTAATTGTATTAATTCATAAAGCTGATATCAGCAAAAATGCAATTTTTAATACTTCATTTTGAGAAACATGTTATCAATTATAGTACTACCTTCCGTCGAGTTTAAGGTATTCATTTGATTTTTACACGTAGATTAAGTATTATTATTTTATATGTGGTAGGTAGTTATATTAGTGGAAGGTGTGGGTCCCATATTTTATTTGTATTAGTGGATGGTGTGGATCTCATAATCTATAAAAGGAAATGGATAGATTAAGGGTGGACAACCCAAAATAGTAAAATGAATAAATTAAGGATGGACGGAGGGAGCAATTTTTTTTGAAAAAATATTATTAATAATTTTTTTTCAAAAAAATGCATTTTTTTTAAAAAAAAATTGTACAAATTATCCATAGTTTGCGACCCCTTCTTTGACTATATCTGCAACTACATCTGCAACCTCATATATAATTTTCATACGACACCTCAGGCGACTATGTCCATCTACAACTATGTCTACAAACTCACGTGTTAATATTGACGTTTGTTTTTTGTGCAGAGATTAAGGGAAATAATATTTTAGAGATATAATATTTTAATGTGTAGTGAAGTGAGAGAAATAGTATTTAATGTAAAGTGAGTAGTTATATTAGTATTGTGTGTGGACCTACAATAATTAATTGTTTTGTGTGGCCCCAACTTAACCAAAAAAAAAGAAATGTAACGGACAAACCAAAATGAAAAATGTAAACCTTAACGTGGGACAGAGAGAATATACAATTTTTTTTATACGATATCTCCTGTATTCATGTAATATAAATTTAATATCTCCTTTGATTATTCCTGCAATCAGGCACATGATTTTATACACAATTTTTTTCATGTGACCTCACACGTAACTACATGTGTTAATGCTATACACATACTTTATTTACTAATATTAAAGTATTGCCAGTGTGTGGACCTTTTTTTTCTTTTATACGGAGCTTTTTTTATTTACATATATCTCGTATATATTAAAGTATATACGGAGTTTTTTTTTCCTTTTTTCATCATTTACATTTACACAGAAAATAAGTGAATAATATTTTTAATATTATTATAGATAATTTTAATACATATATTTGTGGGGTTATCTTTATTTCAAAAATAATGTGTTGTCCTAACTCTTTAATTCATGACACCCATCATCGATGAGATTCCCTGAAATTACTAATTAAAGACCCTTCATCATCCCGTATAATCATTAGGTCTTAGTGAAAAAAGCAGTATCAACATTGATTTTCATTTTTTAAAAATATATGTGATTATGTGGTTAATTGACTTTTATTTATATATATATATATATATATATATATATATATATATATATTTGTGGGGTTATCTTTATTTTAAAAATAATACGTTGTCCTAACTCCTTAATCCATAACACCCATCATCGACGCGGGATATATATATATATATATATATATATATATATATATATATATATATATATATATATATATATATATATATTACAAAGCAACATAATACACCCCTTCTTCAAGGTTTCTTATATCTCCCTCCTAATTCGTACTCAGTGGGAATTGAATATGGGTCTCTCAATTAAGTGAAGAGCCCAGTGGCCAGTTGGGCCCATCTGGTTAACTTAGTCTTATTTAGTTAAGATGTTTCTTTAAATTTGACTTCTTATTAAAATGTATATTCTATTTAAAAAAACAAAAACTATACATAAAAGGTACGTTTATTCAATTTATTTTTCTAAATATAAAAATTAATAAAAATTACTATCATTAATACTTGAGAGGTTTTAGATTTTCCTGAACAAATAAGAATAGTAATTTTGAAAAAAAAATTAAATAACTATAATTATTAAGTCATAATTAAAATATTAAAATGAAGTAGATTTTTTAATTTTAATTTATAAATATTTTAATTAAAAAAATATTTTTAAAATACATTTCTAATAAGTATATTACACACATGCTTAAACTAATAGGTATATAATGAAGAAATAAAAAAAAGATATAAGAGTATGTGTGAAGAGAGTAAAGATCGATTATTAAATTTATGTGACTATATGTTGTAATTTATATTTCTTAATTTATGTTATATGAAAAAAAAAAACAAAAAAAGAAGTGAAATATATGTACAATATATAAAAAATAAGTGATTATTCCGTTGGACAATAAAATACTAAATTTTAAGGCAAAAGATTGTGTGACCTAAGACACCGTGTGCCCAGAGTCTATATACTTTAGTATTAAATTATATACTCTTTAGTATAAGGATATGTGTATCTTTTATTTTGTGAAAAAAATATTTTTATAATGAAAATGTACACCCTTTAAAATAAAATGTTATTCCCTTTCACATTCTGTACACTTGGAAACACAATAGATCAACTCAAATTTTAATTCAATTACTTAATTTGAGATATCAAAACATGTACTCCCTCCATCTCATATCAATGTTTACATTTGCTTTTTGCACGTTGATTAAGGAGTATAGTATTTTAATAGATAATGGGTGGAAATATATAATATTTAATGTAAAGTGGGTAGGTGTATTAGTGTTGGATGTGGGGACCATGGTGATATATTAATTGTTTTAGGTGGGTCCCATATTCCAAAAAAAAACATAAACATTGAAATGTGACACAAAAATAGAAATATGTAAACATTGAAATGAGACGGAAAGAGTATTAATTAAAAATTAATTACTAAGAAATATTAAATTATAATACATATTGTGTTATTTTAAGGTTGGGGATATTTAGAGAAAAATAAAGATATTTCTAAAACTTTTTATAAAGATCGTTTGATTCAAAATAAAATTATTTATAGAAACGACCCCACAAATATATGGATTAAGATTTTAAGGTGGGATATTAGAGAAATAAAGATATTTCTAACTTTTTATAAAGAATTGATTAGATCATATTTTGTGCATGTTTTTGTTGTTTTAATATATGATGCACATCCTGCAAATCTCCTAAATATAGGGTATATAAATAAATATATAAACATGAACACCAGTTTTATAAAATTTATTAAGAAAAATAACAATTTCTATAAATTTTAAGAAAATAATATAATAATATAAAATTTCATTTAATGTATTCAATTCTAAATATTTTTGGAGTATTTTTTTAAAAAAAATAAATAATTGATCATAAAGAATGATATAATTACATATAAATTAGGGGCCGCTTTTCTAAGAGACGAGAATGTAAATAGAAAATATCTCCTAGGAAAGCCTCACGATCTGGTGGTCGGCGTAACAATAATGACATTTGTCGATATGCCACGGCCTGTTTACTAAGATCATCATAGATTATTATTGCGTGCATTCCATTATCGCGGAAAGGTCATCTATTACCCAAAATTTTACCGGTTATTTTTCTATAATCTTATAAATATATATTTTTTAAATAAATATTTTAATTGCCACATCATGCATGTTGTTTATCTTTGAAAATGCAGTTGAATAATCTGACAAGCAATTTGTTCAGTACACTGCAGTTATTAACTTTATTTCATCCAACCATCCGTTTCTTTTCATTAATATCTAACGATTGTTATGATATTTGATCATGTATCTAACGGTTGTTATGATATTTGGTCATATATGACCAAAGTCATGTAAGAATCTGCCATAAATTAGAAATCTTTAATATATTAATTGTGAGTTTTTTTTTGCTACATTTCGATTCGTATCAAATTGTGGTTTATACGTGTCGCTTCCACAAACCTTCAATGACATGTCATATAAAAATTTGATATTTTAATAACATAAGCGGAGGGATTTAAAAAATTTATGTAATACAAAAATTAATATTTTAATTACATTGAGATGGGATATAAGCGAACCAAACCGTTCGCGAATTATTCGGGTCTCCATTCGATAAAGGGTTCGTTCGAGCTCGTTCGTTAACCTTAACAAACCAAATCAAACTTAAATTTTGAGTTCGAATAGTTTGTCAAACCAAACTCAAGCCTAAGGGTGTTCGACTCAAAAGCTCGCGAACCTTAACAAACCAAATCAAACTTAAATTTTGAGCTCGAATAGTCTATCAAACCAAACTCAAGTCTAAAGGTATTCGACTCAAAAGCTCGCGAATATATTCGTTAATGAGCTCGCACTACAAAAAAAAATGCTTATAAATACATTAAAAAGTATTGTAATAGATAATATATTAATACATTTTACCTATCACCACATTGATTTTTTGTGTGGTCCATCTGCGGTGGGGATAGACAATACCCCTATCACCACACTTTAAAGTGTGAAGAATTATGCGTATTATCACACTTACTTTTAATAAAATAATATTAACAGAAAATAAAAATCAAAAGTGTACAATACCCCTATCACCATACTTTAAAGTATGAAGAATAATGCATATTATCACACTTACTTTTAATAAAATAATATTAACAGAAAATAAAAATCAAAAGTCTCTTAGACTTGATCCTTTATCACCCGTATTAGATTCTTATTTTAAGTCAGAAAACCATTAAACTATAATTAATTCTTGTAATATTTTATTAAAAATAATATATATACATAGAATACATAATTAAGTTTTATAGTAAATTTTATAATATTAATTTTATATTATCAGTTTAATAGGTATAATAAAATAAAATTAAAATTACTAATTAAATTATAGTATAAATTTAATTTTGTAAGATAAAATATAATTATATAGAAATATATATAACTAATTATTCTAAAAATAATTAATTTAAAGTATAAGATTTTATTATTAAAATAAAAATAAATTTTATTTTCTTAATCATTAAATTAAATAAAATAATTATTTATTATAAAAAAATAATTTAATTTTTTAGTAAAATAAATGGTTTCTATTTTAATATTTTAACAACGAAAAAAATAAAATAAAATTTTAATAATTTGTGATCTTTCATCGTGTGTTGTAACAAAATATATATTTACATATGTATTCTTAAGTGTCTCTAAATAGTACTTATAAGGATACTTTTTCTTATGTGCTAAAAAGGTGTAGCAAAAGTTATACTAAAGAGTACATATAAGGACACTTTTTTTGTGTAGTAAAAAAGGTGTAACAATATATAAGTGTTCCTTTTGAGGTATGGTGATAGGATAAATATCAACACACAATTTTATTAAGTGTCTTTAAAGAAGGATATTAACACCCCTAAAAATATAATGTAGCAACACAATACTTATTATCACACTGATGTTAAAATGACATAAAAAATATGTGGTTAAAGGCATTTTTTCTTGTAGTGTCTTTAATGGCTCGCAAACGTGTTCGTAAATTTTATAATTATCTTTTAGTATTATATATTATTATTTATTTATTTATATTCAATAATTAAATATTTTATATTAAACCACACAAATATGATAATAACTTAAGTCATTATTTAAATATTTAAATATTTTTGTAACGTTTATTATCATATTTTGTTAGTTTATTTATTTAATATTATGAATAACATTAGATGTTTATAAACCAAACATTCTTTTAATATTTATGAACGAAAATATTTAAATGTCCATGAAAAAATGTTCATAAACAAGTTATTTATGTGTTCGTGAACACGTTCGTGAGTCTTAACAAATAGTTTGAGTTCGAGCTCGAGTTCAATATTTTTTTCTTGACGAGTTCGAGCTCGGGCTCGAGTTCGATAATTTCTTAACAAACGATACTCAAACCTAGTACTATTCAACTCAATTCGATTCGATTACATTCCAGATGATGTATTTTTATGTTTAGGAAACTCTATTATATAAAATTTGAATATAGATCTTAATAACACAGTATTATAGATTAAAGGAAGGAAAGAAATGAGTTTTTGAGGGTAATTATGATTAAAGATATGAAAAAAATGAGTTTTTGAGGGTGGGGTAAATTATCGGACTAACATATATACCCGTTCATAATATGACAGTTCTGAGTTTCGAAAATTATTTTCACCCTTTAAAATACCAATATAATTCATACACACGGCAATAGATATCTGAATCCTAGACACACAGCATCGAATACACGTATGCATCCACGCAATAGACTTTGATAACTCTTCTTCATTCTTACCCATCTATATTCAAATGTTATAAAAAGAACCACTTTATCCAAAATTTTCAAATCTCAAATCCAAACTAGAGAAGCCACGAGAATACTAAGATTCTTCGTCTTCATCTGCTGTCGCAAACACCAACAAATCCGAAGATAATGCAGATGCTTGATGGTGGAGTTTGAGCAAACTCAAATATCTGTATGTTTTTTCAAATTTGGTTGATGTATTTCATTTTGCTGCTGCGTAAACATCACTTATTTTGCAGATATCTGTTAACTATATTAAACTAATTTCTGTTAGGCTTCTAAAAGTTAAGTCAAATGAGGTCTGCGGAAGGTTGCAGCTTCTCCAATCATACTTTCTCGGATCCAGCTTCTAGCGGAGCTACAAATCTAAGAGGAGATACACCTCCTTCTGGATTTGGGGGATTTGATCTAAGAGGAGATACACCTCCTTCTGGATTTGGGGGATTTGGAGGGTTCTCTGGTTCTAGACACAGCTTCTAGTGGAGCTACGAATCCAAGAGGAGATATACCTCCTTCTGGATTTGGGGATTTGGAGGGTTCTCGTGTTTTAGACACGAAGAAGGCCATCTCATCCAAAGTTTCGGAAGATGAGTCTCTAGTTGCACCATAGGTGTGTCCGCCACCTACTCCAGCTTCGCGGCCAGCTTCTCCGACACCTCCCTCCCCTCCACGTTGATCACCGGGGACCTGGGCGACCTGTCTCTGGAGCTGATGCAGAGGCTGGAACAGTTGCAGAGTGGATACCCTGCAGCAGGTGGAAGGCCATAGTCCGCCGACCCAGAGGATGGCTGGCCCACCTGGACTTGGCCCGGTAGTAGTTCTCGTAGTTCTGCAGCAGGGGACGTCTCCTCCGCAGCTCGTGGAGGAGGTGGTTCTGGTCGATAATCCAGTTCTCAATGAACATGTGGAAGGAGTCGCGTGGAAGCCACAACCTCACCATGATTATCTCCATGAAAATTATATCACATAGAACACCCATGTCACTTGGAGTGACCATTTGTAGTTTAATGATAGCCTTTGCTGCTAATTTTTTTGCCTCTAGTGTATCAGCCTGTATCAAGGTAGCAAGTCAATAATAATCCCCACATCATACCTCCGTTTAGCGTTTAGCTCTGCCCTTGAAGAAGGGGTGAACAGGTTTCTTTCATCCATCCCTATCAAACTCATTACTTCCTTAAACCCAGCATATAAAATATATTCTCACTGAACACTAAGATTTTAAAACTAGGTTCTTCAACTATAAGCACACACCCAATTGATTGAATACACCCACCTCTTTGCTTTGTTTTTAAATACTCGACTGCCAGCCTAGAAAGAACCAATCTTGAGTAATTAAAAAAACTTACCGGAAGTTTCCGTTTCCTCAAACTCTTATCATCAACCTTGCATGTGCATTATTAAAAGCAAGATTGTTTTCTTAGGGTGTGTTGGTGCCAGTAGGCGCAGCAGATGAAGACATGATTGTGTTCTTTGGTATTGTAATTTCTCGTCTGGATTTGAGATTTGAAATTTCCGTATAAACTCCATACTTTTTACAGAATTTGAACATAGATAAGTGTGAAGAAGAATCATGAATCACTATTGCTTGGATGCATGCATTATATTTAGCGTGATGGGTTATATTGGTGTTTTAAATGATGAAGCAGTTCTCGAAACTCTTAATATTTTACTGTTAACATTTTATAAAATTTGAACATAGATATACAAGTATGAAGAAGAGTCATGAGTGATGAAAGTTTATTGCGTGGATGCATGTATATTGCGCGTGGATGGATTTATTGGTATTTTAAATGGTGAAGCAGTTTTCGAAACACTTAATATTTTATAAAATTTGAACATAGATATACAAGTACGAAGAAGAGTCATGAAAGTCTATTGTATTGCGCGTGTATGGATTATATTGATGTTTTAAACGGTGAAACGGAATTTAACATTATCGTATTATGAACGGATATGTTATCATCTTATAATTGGTGATTTATCTAGTAATTTTTCTGGTAAATTACTTGGGTGAGACCGTCGCACGAATCCATTTATGTTATGTGAGGCTGATTATTTATTGACCCAACTAATAAAATTTAAAGGCCTGTTTGATTGAGAGTAAATGAAAAAATTGAAAAATAATTATGGAAGGAAATTAATTAGTTGTTATTCCACCCCATCTTAATGGAAATCATTTCAAAACTAAAATTCTTGCTTACAAAAAATATGGTGTCCAATTGCAAAAGAACACAGCTCCTAATATCTGATATACACTTCTAAATTATTTTAACTACAATCTCCTCATGCACATATTATTAATTTTAGTTATTTTGAATTAAATTTCTTCAACCACACATCATGCTTCAACAGCAAGCTCAAGTGTATAATTTATTTACTTGAAAAAGTGAGAACACTAAACTGTTCATTACCTTATAATTGAATCAAATTCCATAACATTTATAGTCATTTCCTGGCTTTGTCTTATTAATTTAAAAGTGCAAAGATAATTATTATAATACTTAGAAATTCGATTTCATACAAATCTTTATCTTTATTTAACTAAAAGAAGGTTTTGTTTTGCCACTGGCCAAACTCACATGATTTCTTTTGCCACGTGTCCACTCCACATCTATCTTATGCTGATGTGTTATTTTATTAGTTTTTCTATTTTTTTTCCTTTTTCAAATTTCTTCTTCCCTGCATTATGGAAACAAACATTTAATACAGAATGGAAACAACCTCTCTCTATCGATTCAAAAACTTTCTTGCCAGAAGAACTTAAAGGGAATTTTAATATTGTATCATTCAAAAACTTTCTTGCCAAGGTAGAGTCGATTTGAATAGTTTGTAGTTTCCATATCCTCTTATGCTGATTGGAGGTAGAATCTTGATGTTCTCCTATTGTCTTCTCTATACATCCAAAATTTTGACGTGGATATATGATCCTGTCAATAGTCCTTAAGAAAAGCAAATCACATGGTATGCTTGAATTCCTACCTTATTACAATATATTTTCTAATCGTACATTTTGATGCTAATTCAATTACTGACAATTGCAGGTTGGTCATGTAAGTACTGAGTATGTGGCAACAATATACAATAATGAATAGCGAATGGAAATTGCCTGCTTCACCTACTTTTACGGTGAGAAAGCAATGCATTAACTATGTGATTTTAAGATGCATCTACTCTAATGTTAATGGAATGGAGATTGATTGATTGATAAAACTATTTGAAATATGTCTTTCTTGATCTTGTGTGTGTGTAGGTGTACTTCATTGTCATGATTATCAATGTTGAGATTCTTAGACATACTGCACTTGTATGTTACTTAAATTCATGGTATATAACAATAAAATTAAGCGTGTTCTTTTAATTAATGTAATATTTAGGTGTTGTGATTCTGAGAAATGGCTATTTGAATGTATAATATCTCTCTCTAAAGATATAGCAGTCAGGTGATGCTTATGTTTTCAAATGTTCCAAATTTGAGTTTGTGGAAAAAACTAAGATGCTAGCAAGGTGTTGCATTTTCAAATATATATCTCTTACTTTGATTGTCTCTCCTTTGTTTCAGGTATGATCACAACACGATACATGCTGATTTTTGTTGTTATTTCGGATTTGCCTTTTCATTTCCTCATAACAGCTGCAATTTTGGCAACCTTTGTTGGTAGTTAGAATAAGAATAAGAGCAAAGAATAGTTTGCCCTATATTTTTGCTTTACTATACTGTTTTGCTATTCTGTTAAAATTAATATAGCTACTTCACCAGCCAAGAAAGATCTAATGAATTGAGTGCTTGAAAGGTAAATTTCTTTAGTGAACATATTTAAGAAATATCACAGTACAAATATTTTAAAAATATTTAAAATAACTTTAATTAGTGGTACTACTATTATGACCAGAGGCGGACGTACGAAGGGGCACTGGGCCCCCTGGACTTCTAAAAATTACTAGTATAGATATAGAAATTTTCTTGAAATACTTTTGTGTCCAAGTGGTGAAGTGAGGATGTTTTAGTTTTAAAAGTCCGTGTTCGATTCATGCAGCACTGTTATGTTTTTCCCCTCTTCTATTTCTTTTATTTATTTTTTTCCCTCTAAATAACATATTTATTTAATAATTTTAATGACTTTAATTTTAAAATTGTTACTCTTACATAATACAATTAAAAATACTAAAACATCTTTAGAAAAATGTTAATAAAAGTTGGTAAATAAAATAATTTTTCTTAAAATTTGTAGAACAAAAAACACGAACTATTGTATGAGAAAAATTGGGCCCCCTCGATGAAAATCCTGCGTCCGCAACTGATTATGACTATTTAAACATTTTGGTGTGACTATAAATGTGAGTGGCAAAATGATGATCCAGTTTTTCATTCTCGGTGCTTCTTAAGCAAAATTAATTGTCTTGATGGACTTGATTGTTCTTTTAAGTGAAACATGGTGAATAATTGTTTCTTAAGCTTGGTTGTTGTGGATTATTAAAGATAGCACATTTAATTTGTGTCTATGTCTAAATTTTGGAGCATCAATCCTAAATTGGATTATCAAGATTCTTGATGGTATTGCTTTTGTGATTTTATTATCAAATTTATTGAATTGAATTGAAGTTTAATTTTATTGATAGTTAAATAGTTTTATATTATAGCTACGCCACTATCAAATAGACCAAATATTAAATCGTGGTTTTTCTCCACTGTAGTATTGGACTGCAAAAGAAATTCAAGATGAAACTGATAGAATCACGCAGTCCGGCCCTGAGATTATGGGACCCCTTGGCTGAAATCATAAAATGGACCCCCCAAAACAACATGTTTTCAATCATTAAAATTTTCTTTTGCTAAAAGAAAACTTTTATTATTTATCAATTTAAAAAATAATACACCATCTTTGTACGAAAAATCTAAAAAGTCCATTTTTAAGAATTTGCAATTATTTTATGTTATAGAACATTTTTCCACTAATATGTCTCTAGTTATTATCAATGATATCCCAAACTCTTGGATCATATATATATCACACAATTTTATTTTCTAAAATATTTTCATGTTTCAATTTTATTATAAATTTCTTCATAATCTCTTTCGTTGTTTATAAATCACTCTCATTCAAGTTATTTTAATTCTCAACTACAATATATTTTTTACATTCTTTCTCATTTAAATCATTATTATTCTCAACTCCCTGATCTCGTCACTTTCTCTCATTCTTCTTGCTAATTTCTATTTAATCCTACTTTTTTTATTTCGAAGAATCTATTTTTATAAATTTATTAAGAGCAAATAAGAATTAGTCTCTTTTTCAATTTTTTCATTTCTTTATTTTTTACTCACTAATGCAAATAAAATAAAAAAAGAAAAGAAAAAAATCCACAGCAACATCATCGAATAGTCATTCTCCTCTCTAACCAGTTCCTTTACCCCGTTTGTTTTTATAGGTTCACGATTTTTTTAAAAATAATAATAATTTATAACCCATTCTATCTTCATTAAATATGAAAGTTCTTAATTTGCAGATTTAAATAAATTATATACAATTCAAATCTTCCAAAATACAACCTATAAAATAATAACAGGAAGAAAAAACCCAAGAAAACATGGTAATATATTAAAAATTTACCTCTAAATCTTAGGTTGTTGTGTAGTAAGAAAGAATTGGAACTATAGTAAGCTCCTTGAGAAAGAATTTTTGACAAAAACTCTAAAAATTTGGAAAATATATGAAATTATTGTGGATTGTGGAAGATATAAATTATTGATCCAATCAAGATAAGAATATTTATTTAGTTATTTTTTAACGTGATTTATGGGCAGTTAATCTTAGATAAACTTAAAGTTCAACCAATTTATTAAAGATGATTGGATACAAAATCAAAAGTAGTATATATATATAGAGGTAATAAAAATTTTGGGGCCCCCTAAATTTAGGGGCCATGGCGAGAGCTCATCGGGACAACCCTCAAGGCCGGCCTGGAATCACGTGGAAGACTAAACATATTTCTCTTGTTCCTATTCACCTTAGTATTTGTTCACCAAATGGTATGCCTCTTTTAAAAGTTAGAGTTCTAGAAATGTATTTAATAGCAAATGTTGTTTTCCTCTTGCCAAAGGGTTTTCACACGTTAATGATTTTTGTGTATTGTATTCTTTTTTACAGTTGTCAACTTAACTCTCATAAATCTACACGGGTGAACAAAAGTTGTTGGTATGTCCTCACTTATTATACTTTCAACTGGTGAAGCATTCATAATTTTCAGTTAACGTGGAATACTATATCTAATATGAAGTTTCTTTATCTTTGTGGAGGGACAATAAGAAAGTATTGATAGAAGATATGTTGAGAGGGTAAAAAGAAGCGCCTATTTTAACATTTTGACTATTTACCTACCCTAATGATCTGGAAAGTATTAGATCCTTTACGGCTTTGTTTTAAAGAGTCTCTTCCCATGTGCAATATCCCAAGTGATTCAAGGTATTGCAACATCAAATGCTATTAACTTGGTGAGGAAGTCCATCAGGTAAAAACCTTCCATTGATAAATTGCCAAAGTTGGTGTTATTATGAAGGTGTTGCTATTTTATAATCATTATATGTAATTCACTCAGGTGATCGAATATTTGAGTGCTTACTAAACATTATATAATGGATTAGGGAACTAATGCGCATGATGTAATCTCTTCTCCTCCCTCTACTCGATATATACAGTGAACAAACACAATTTAGTGTTAATACAAACCTCGATGAATGATAAAATTACAATAAATCAATATATTTTTGTTTTGTCCAGTTTCGCATGAGATTTCGCAACACTCTTATTTGTTGTGCGCCTCGCTAAATTATTATACTAATATAATAATTTTTTCAATTATATTTGTATTTATCAAGTTTAATTAGATAAAGATAATGATACATCGAAATCCGATTTTATACCTGATAAGCACGTTATTTGAGTAAAGTGTAATAGTGAGACATTTAAAACCACATGATCAATTTGTTTTTTATACCTAATAAGCACGTTATTTGAGTAAAGTGTAATAATGAGACATTTAAAACAACATGATCAATTTGTTCAACAAAAATAATGTTACACTATGTTATCTCATTTTTCCATGTAATATGTTTACATGTAACTTTCCAAAATATTACTCTTTCATGTCCAGCTCAAGAATGAGGTCACAAGATCTAAGTAATTCCGCTTGTTACTTATGGATCATTGTATCATGCCCTTTATTTCGTACAGCAGATAGACAATAAAAAATAATAATAATAAAAAAAAAATCACACTCATAAATTAGTGAAATATCACAACAATCTATAATTTCAAAATATACATAATATACTTTATAATTCAGTACTCCCTTCATCCCATAAAAAGAGTTACATTTACTATTTGCACGGAAATTAAGAAATATATTATTTTTAATATTTTAATGTGTAGTGGGTTGAAAGATATAATAATTTAATGTATATTTGATAGTTGTATTAGTGTTGTGTGTGGACTCCATGAAGATAAAGTAATTGTTTTATGTGGGTCCATCTACTAAAAAAAGAAATATAACTCTTGTAGCGAGACGTCTAATTAGTAAATGTAAGAGCGACTCTTTAAAATATGAAGAGTACTTTTACAAAATAAAGAGGATTTTTAATTTTAAAGAATCATATTTTTATTATGCTTCAACAAACTCTTTATATTTTGACCATGACTAGGGTAGGCAAGGGGTACCAATTTGAAATTTACAACCTCCTTCATTCATCTTCGGTGTGTGTTTTGCTGTTTCATCTAATTTTGTTTTTTTTTTAATTTACAGTTGCTGTTTTTTTATTATTATTTTTTAATTTAATTTTAGGGATGTAATTATAATTTTACCCCTGTGGTTTAGGGTATAATTGTAATTTTATTCTTGTGGTTTAGGGTATAATTTATCCCAAGTGTTTAGGGTTTAGGGATATAATTATAATTTTACAGTTATGGACCTATGGTTTAGGGTATAATTTATCTCTAGAATTTAGGGTTTAGTGTATAATTGTAATTTTACTCTTGTGGTTTAGGGTATAATTTATCCCTAAGATTTAGGGTATAATAGTCATTTAAATATAATAAATTTAAAAATAAAATAAAAAACAACATTAATGAAGGAGCAGAAATTAATTAAGAAGGGTGGAGACCAAATGGGCACCAATTTACACAAGTCATACTCTTATATTTTCATTTTCAATGTACATTTATGACATATTTTCTCTTTTAATTTATTAAAAATTATTTCTTTTGAACAAAAACACATAATAAATTAAATAACATTTAATGCAATTTAAGTTTAAAGAGTGGTTTTGACTCTTAAATTTGAAGAGTGAAATTATTATGTAAATTTAAATGTTAAAATAGAGAGGGTGTTGGAGCTCACTTTTATATACATTCTCTTCAAAATTTAAATATTTTGTATTTGAAAGAGCTTTTTGAAGGTGCTCTAACTCTTATAACGAGACAAATGGTATTTATTACATAAAAACTACACTATCCTCTAAAAATCAATAAAATTTATAAAAAATTAATTTCTTTAAATCCCATGTATACCGTAATTGTGCTACTTATTTCGAAACAAAAGAGGTATCATTCTGGGACATAGGAAATATCATTTTTATCCCTTTATCTGCTTTTAGCTGTCCTCACTAAAAAATATCATTTGCTTTTTTTTACACATGAAATTTACATACATCATTAATTATAGTATAACTAAATTTGGGACTTACACAGTAATACAAGTATACAACTATCCATTACTCGATCTTGGAGGATGTTTTGTTACACGCGTAAGATGAGTGATACACGTGTTAGATGAATGACACGTGTGCGAGGAAGAAAATTTCAACTATTGTCTTAGGGTTCAAACTTTTCTTTTAGGGTATATGTTTTATTATATGATGTGTGTCAATCATCCAACTATGCGCAACAAGGAAATGTAACACCAAAATGTAACAAAGAATTGAACCTATAAATACTCTTTAATCCACATACAAAAATAAATAACACATTTAAGAATAATTTAAAATTTTTATTTATTAACATTTTCTTTCAACAAAATAAATAGTTAATGATAGTGCGCCGGTTACTTGATACTCTCAGATTTAAATAACATTGTGACAAATTACATTCCTATATCCCATCCCATTATACTTCGGCTTATGGAATGAAATTATGATGAAATGGAATAATTTTAGTAATGGAATAAAGATAGGAAATGAATTATTAAAAATTAAAACTCTCATGATTGGTATAACTTAGGAATAACATTGGTAATGAAAAATGAATTTATTAGTTAATTTTAATTTTATTGTTAATAATTTACAATATGATGTAAGGATTGCATTATTTATTGTAAATGGCTAAATTTATTTTTTAATATAATTTTTTTAATTTTTTAATATAATATTTTTATTTAATAATAAAATTATACAGAGATTTTTTTAACTTAAATTACGAAATTCACAAATATTATAAACTTTTGATTTATTTAAAAATACTTTATTTTATATTATTAAATACTTAAAATTATTCGTATGTTTATTTTTTAATATAATAATTAAAATATAAATCAAAATAATTAAATATATTATTTATATATTTTTAAAATTTAAAATTATTCAATTTTAAATATAATTATTAATGAATTTATTTTTAATTTTAAAGTAAAAAAATTGTTATAAAATAAAAGATAAGTAAATATTTTATATATGAAAAAAAAAATTGATTCCTTCATCCATGGGAATAGCTAAACTCATGGTTTAGGAAGGAATCACAATCCCTCACTTTTGGGAATACTCATTCCTTATGGAATGGTGATTCTTATTAAAAAAATATATCAATCATAGATATTGATTCCATTCCATTTCTTTATACCATGGTAAGCACTTTTTTTCATTTTTTTCCGTTCTTCTACGCCCTTCACACAAAATATACTCCATATAGCAAAAATTTCAAAATAAATAATATTTCAATATATTATATTTTAAAAATTGTCCCGTCACCAAACACACTAACTAACTTTATTATTTATTTAGTATTTAGAAAAACTATAATACCCTAAAAAATCAATAAAGTCGCAATAACTCTCAATTTTTATGGCAACTAATATCAAATATGTACACTATTTGAGCATAACATAAAAAAAATCACAAACACTTGTGTAAATTGTAAATTGGGTTCACGTTGTAAACTCTGTGGTCCCCCTTCCAATCCTATATACCCTTCCAATCCTATATACCATATGTATAACTATGGTGTTTAAATTAAGGGGGGCTACAAGGTTTACAAGGGTTTATGATGTAAACCCGGTGTTTAAATTAAGGGGGGCCACAGGGTTTGCAAGGGTTTATGATGTAAACCCGGTTTACAAGAGACTAACTCAAATAAAATTGAGCCAAAATAAAATTTCTCCGTCCCAAAGCTCCTCCAATGACACATATATATTGCCCATCTGGCCGAACCAGGGCTTCCCCTGTAACCACCCTACGTTGTGGTATCTGCTTTATTTTATCAACATCATCTTCTCTCAATTCCCATTCAAAAACTTGGAGGTTTTCCATTATTCTTTCCTTATTGAAGCTTCTTACAATCACACTCGAGCCTTGCTCGATTATCCATCTCATTGCAACCTGCAATACTCCCATTTTACTAGTGAAAAATGATATACAATTTGTGAGGCGATTTCATACAAATACTGAGGTTTCATATAAACAAAGCATGGAAGTGAATTCACCTGTGCAACGGTCTTGTTAATGGAGGAAGCAATGTCGCGAAGAATCGGGCTGTCCATGACCGAATCAGTACCCCAAGAGGATCCACGAGCTCCGAGGGGAGAATATGCACTTACATGGATTCCTTTCTCTTTGCTATAATCCACCAGTTTCTTCTGTTGCCATCCAACATTCATTTCTACCTGCAGGCTCCCCAACATCAAAAAACTTGCATGGCTGACGGAAAAAGATTAAAATTAATTGCACCTTAATTGAGGTATCCCTATTCCCTAATGATTTTTCAAATCTATTAAGTTTTCTCAAGTTTTACAATTCAGTTTACAATTTGATCATAGGGTTATCTTTAATGATTTGACATGGAAATTGGAACAGGCTGAAAAAATAGTAAATAAATCACAATATTTAACCACAAACTCTTGAAACAATAAGCAAAAACATATTGGGTGAATTTAGATTTTCAGTATAATGTAGTAATCACTGATTGGCTCCTGTGCATAAGAAAAACTGAGTTGAAAATTGAAAAGTTTGAGCTTTTACTCTAAAAGACGAAATTGACCATCTTTGGTGTTTAACATAGAGCGACTCATGTTATATTGATAAATAAACTACAAAAACCAAAATATAATAAATCAAACATATTTTGAATTCTACCTTAATAAATAACAAGAGAGGAGGAACAAAATAATAAATCACAGCATAATAAGATTTTAAAATCCACATATGTTATCCTATTTCAAAACTTGATAGAGTTCGAACTTAAATGAGTGATTTCAAGTCGAGTGAACCCAGTTCATAAGCTCAATACCTTACCAAGCCAAGCTTCACAAAAAGTCGAAAGTCGAAATGAGCTCAAGAATGGAATACAGGAAAAGCAAAGTAAAATAGTTAATTCAGGGGATGGAAATTGATGAGAGAGATTAGTAACCTGGTTAACAGCAGGAGAAATGGAGGCATTTTGGATGAGCTTAGAGATTTTAGCACAAGTAAAATTGCTCACACCAATAGACTTGGCCAGTCCCATTCTACAGCAGTTTTCCACTGGCCAATGTATTAGATATAAATCTACATACTCCAACTCCAACTTCCTGAAGCCACAACATTCATCCTATTTAAAATTTAATTTTAATCCCAATTCGAATTTACACTACACAATTTATAAATTTCAAGTCTTCATTGAAGAGTAATAACACAGAGAGAACTCACTCAATTCCGTTATTGTTCTATATAGTCTGGAAAAAAGGATCTACTTTCTTAAATCTTTTGATGATTTTGTTGAATGATTTGTTAGCATACTGATTATGTACTGTTTGCCCAGGCCAAATCCCAACAAATATACAGTTGAATTTCCAAAAAAGTTATGAGATAAATTGGTTAATTATGAACAATCAATATATATATGTATATCAAAACAGTATACGTAGATCTGTTTCCTAATTATGAAACAATTACCTGAGAGTTTCACGGAGGGCAGGGAGGAGCAGATCAGAAGCGGTGTTGGTGATCTATAATTTGGAGGTTATAAAAAGCTCGTCCCGGCTTCTGATGAGGCCGCGGCGCAAAGCCTCCGCCACAGCCCGGCCGACGCTTTCTTCGGTGCCGTAGAGCGCCGCCGTGTCGAAGTGACGGTAGCCAGCGGCGATGGCATCCAGAATCAGTGGCACCAGTTGCTCCGCCGTAGGCATTGACTGTGCTCCGGTACCAAACCCTAGAATGGGCATGTCGTACCCAGAGTTCAATCTCACTTTTGCAATTTGAATGGCATTCATATCCTTGAATCACAGTCGACAGATTTAAATTGACAATCAAAAGAGATAAACAAGGATTGATCTATAACTCTTAAAATTAAAGAAGAGTAAAAGAGCAAATCAAGAATTTTAAAATTTCACAGAAAAAATTAGTAATATTAGTACTTAAATCGATTTTTTTAATTAACTTTAAGAACGCCAATTTCTTGATCACGCATCAGCGTTTCGCTAATTCGTGGAATTTGGAGAAAACTCATATTGAGAACCGCAAATTTGAATCATTCCTCTAGGGAATTCGTAGGATCGAATTACTTCTTTGAATTGATTCTTAATAAAAGTGTAATCGCATTACATAATGATAGAAGAAGTTGAAAAAAGCTCATTGATTCTTTAGAGGCTGAATTAGTTCTAAAGTAAAATTTGAAGAAGGTTTATTTTGAATAACAGATCGACTTGAATAATCAAGTATGAAACATAAAGTTTTTTTTTTATTAATTAATTGCATAAAAAATTTCCACCATTATTTCGGCCGTAATTTAAGGGTGATTCTGCGGTTCACCCGATGTACGGAGCACCTGCGATTAGTGTGTTAAAAATAGGGGAATTGGTAGTTTTTTTTTTTTAAATTAATTATTTTATTTTATGATGGTAGGGTCAAATTAAGAGTGTATATTAGGTGCACCCGGGTGCAAGGTACACCCACATGTGTATAACTTTTTATTCTATTTTGTATTATTTTATTTTGTATATGTGTTTCGTAATAATTGTATACTTTTTTCACACTAAGTTTTTCATTAAAAAAACTAGTATCATATGTGTATAAATTTTTATTCAATAGTGTATACATTTTTTTTAATAATTGTATATTTTTTCACACTCAATTTTTCATTAAAAAACAAAACAATTAAATTGTATATATTTTTGCTCTTAATTGTATATGTATATGTTTATATTTGTATATGGGTGCACCCTATCTTAGTGTGCACCCGGGTGCACACTATAATTAGCCTCAAATTAAATAATAATGATAGGATGTCGCCGGCCTACCAAAATAAAATTTACTTCCGACTCACGAGTATGGGTCGAACCTAAGAGTTTATAATGAAATTTTAATTAAATTAAAGTGTTGAAAACAATAAAATAAATAAGGGGGGATTTTGTTTGAGAAAAACTGTAAATAACACGAATAATAAATTAACTCAATTATTAATTAGCAAAGTGAACGAAATTTTTTTTATTAAATTAACCAAATGAGACAAACCTAGTTTAGGATGACGATCTCCTCCCGTTTACTGAATCAATTAATTACTGGAATTAAACATCTAGCCCAGTGTGCTAACTTAAATCCCTAGATTAATGGTACGACCAATCAACCCGAATGTTCTTAAGTTTATCAATTAGGGTACGACCACTAAATTGAACTATTCAAGAGTGACCCTATGAATTCGAACTCGAAAATGCATTAAGACTCCAAACATAGAATTATTAGGCTACAAAAATCGGCTAGAAATCATACAACCTAGATCCTATTACATCTAGAGGGAATTATCTCTATTTTCTACTAAACTCGATCCTCACAACAATTACGGATTATGAATCACGAAATAGTATTAAGCAATTAAATAATTAAACTAGGTGATCAGGCTAAATTAATTATCAAAGTGCTATAAACAAAATCAAAGCATGTAATAGAATAAATTTGCACAAAAGATTCAATAAAAAACCTTTAATAATTAATCTAATTCTGCCTTAGAGAACTGTCGTTCCTCTTCTTCTCTTCCAGGAATTCACGACTGATGATCCCCTTTGATGCCTCCAAGAATAAATATATATCTTCCTTTTTTAATTTCTTCTCCCCAAGAAACCCAATTGATTTCCTTCCTTTTTTCTTGATACCTAAAATATTAATTCACGTGTTTTTCCTCCTTGATTGTGACTCCATCAGATTTGGAAGAGATCTGGTCCTTCAAATATGGGGAAGATATGCTGGCTGATTATTTTCTTATTTTTTCTAAATTTTCGTTCGTTTCCACTGACACTGAAGGGTTCAGTGTTAGCTTATCTGGCAGCAACGAATTTCTTCCACAACACAGCCTGTTTCCACATCAAATAATAAAATTAAAGCATTTATCTCCCAAAAGCAAGATAAGTCAATATTAGCACATAAAGAACGTATAATTCAATCAAATAGACTTGAATTTCCACCAAATAATCATGCTAAAATACGATTTATCAAATCTCCCCACACCTAAACTTTGCTTGTCCTCAAGTAAACTAAGATCAATGAGAACAGAGAATAGAAAACTAAGGAACTCCTTCTAAAAAGGCAAATGAAAGATACAACACCTCAAGAGAAAAGTAACCAATGAACATTCGGAACTAATAGGAAAAATGACTCTTCACTCAAAGTTCGCAACTTTCATGGCATCATATCTTTCAAAATTACATGGCCTCGCAAAGATTCACTAAAAAACACTCAAGTATTTGATTTAGGTAGCAATATCACTCAAAAATTGAACAAGAAAAGTCATTATCATAAGCTTGCTCCCAAATCAATTTTTCACTAATTTTAAATGAATCATGTGCAACAATCAAAGGGTCTTTGATAGGGTTGTAATGGGGCCTTAGGACAGGGTGAGGTAAAAAGAGGATAAGAATAGCTAAATGCACCACTTTACAAAATGTGATCTTTACAATTCAAACATCCATCATCCCAAATTTTCCTTTTCACAACAGGATTCTTCGTGCACTTTTAATCTCCCCGCACCTGCTCCTTTTCAAGATTTGGAACAGCATGTGTAACACTTGCTAGATAATTTCAGCAACTCAATACAAACAGTTTCAACAACTCCTTTTTCCCTTTCTTCTTTTTTCTTTTTTCAAGAATTTTTTTTTCTCTTTTTTTTTTCAATCTTCATTTTCTTGCTTTTTTTTTCATTTTTTTACACATCAATTCTCCTTCATCTTCAATTCAACTATAAAGTATTTCCACAAGAATCACACATTGCAAAGTAATCGGGTGGAATAATATAAGCCAAGAGGGTTAAACCTAAGTGCCCTTATCATTTTATCACACATCCAATCACATGATCTTGAAATACATTCAAAAGAGCAATTCAAATTCAATGCACTCAAGAAAGAAATTTCAATGGAGCTTATAGATGATAGCTCGTTAAGGATCAAAAGCACACCAAAAATTGGGTATATTTGCCATGATATTCGAAAAAAAATCAACCACTACAATCACAAAAAATTTGCAAAGAATATCAAATTTCAACAGCTCCTCTACATCACTGCCACCCCCTCAATCATGCATCAAACCAGGATCTCTAACATCACATTTCAGCAAGTATTCACCAAACTCAGAACTTAATATCCACAATGAAGACTTACTAGCACCAGAGACAATCAAAAAGAGCCACAAGTATGAAAATCTAATATATACAGCCATAAGAGTTCACCAAAAATTGCAAAAAAATTACTACCACGGCTCTACCACAGTTAACATATTCATATCTCCCCCCACACCTAAACATTTGCTTGTCCCCAAGAAAAAGCAAGTATAAAAGAGAAATCATATGAAAATAAGTAGAATACACCTGATGTTACTGACCACGATCTCACAAATGCTTGACAAGATCGTTCACCTGGAGGTTCCTCTTCGAAAATCATGTCCGGGGCTGAAGGAGCTTTTTCCGGAACAGAATGGGCAACGGCGTCTTCCGGCACTGGTAATCCTTCCTCCAACACAAAACGGGCGGCGGCATTGGGTTCATCGGGAAATTTTGCCGCTCGATATACGACAAGGGCCCTTGATGATTCCGCTTCATCTTCTCTTTGCTGTTTCTTCTTTGCTCGAGCACTTGAACGGAGTATCATCATGGCAGGAGGTGAGATTCCGACCTCAATTCGAAGTGGTAGACTCAAAATTAACCGCGGTGAAGTCTCTTGAACTGGTGCAATGAAATTCGATGAATCAAAAATTAGGACTAGAGCTTTCTCAATGTGGACGAAAAATTGGAGGCATCTCTTTATAATTTGATCCAATATATGACATGGGCTTTATTTATTTTTCAATTCCTCCATGAGCTAAAAGAGTTGGGCCCTATCCTGAAAAAAATAATATATAAGAATTAGTTGGGCCACAAGTAAAATTTGAATCAAGACAGTAAGGTAATTTCGTGGCCCAATATTTGTCAATTCAAACTTGGATTACTTCTGCTAATCACAACAGAAAATTAAGAGTGAACAATTAGACAATTCATTGAAAATCAAATAAAAATAAAAATAAAAAATAGATATAAAAAAATAACATAAAATAAAAATAAACAAGAAAATTGGGTTGCCTCCCAATTAGCGCCCTTTTTTTTATTGTCGTTAGCTCGACTTAGGTGAGATGGTTGCATTTTCAAGTATGAAGAACTTCTTTCAACTTCATCTGATCGACCTCAACAATGCAAAACCCCCTTATGATATTCCTTGAGTTCATGGTTTAGCCCCAAGAACAAGGACTTCAAGTGTTTGGGGAATACTTTCAACTCTAACTTTGGCACTTTACCAAGATTTTCTTTTCTCAATTTTTTTCATGCTCTTTCATGCTTCCATTTGCAATGATGGTGTCGAAGTTATCCCTGCGAGTTAGTTCAAAATAATCCTGCACCAAAGGCTCAACAACACTCAAAGCAAAAACCAAATTAACATCCTTAGGAGACTTCATAGTATCATATATTTTGAATTTAATTATCTTCCCATTATATTCCATAGTTAGAGTGCCTTCACTTACATCAATTTTTATTCGTGATGTGTTAAGGAAAGGCCTTCCTAACAAGATAGGAGTGACATTTGATGGGTGTTCATTCATATCCAATATATAAAAATCTATAGGAAAAAATCAACTTGTCTACCTGTACGAGAACGTCTTCAACGACCCCGTCGGGGTAAGCATGACTTCCATCCGCAAGTTGAATGACAACTTTAGTTCTTTTCAATTCTCCAAGGCTTAAATTCTCAAAATTTGATTGTGATCATCATGTTTATGGATGCGCCAAGGTCTATCATAGCTCTTTCAACCTTGAAATCTCTGATCTTACTAAAAACAACAAACATGCCAAGATCTTCATATTTTTTAGGCAACTTTCGTCGAAAAGTAGCCGAGACTTCCTCTCCCATTACTATTTGTTCATTCCCGGTCAGCCTCTTTTTATTTGTGCACAACTCCTTCAAGAACTTGGCGTATCTCGAAAATTGCTTAATAACCTCAATCAGAGGTATTATAATTTTCTCCCTTTAAAATACGTCAAGTGTTCGCTTCTCCTTCTTGGTAGTGTCAACCTTCTTTGTCCTGTATGGAAAAGGTAAGGGAATAGGATTTAAAGGTTCATATGCAGAATCGGTTACCAGAATTTTTTAGAAGGAAGGACACTGATGGGTTTAGTGTCAGTGCTGCATTTTTTTAGATCAGAATTTCCAGCAACAACAGGCTTAATCTGATCGATTCTTTCATCTGTAGCAGCAGCAGGTCCAGCAATTTTCGTCCCTTCAATTCCAGGAACATTTTCTCCATTTTCCTCACCATTTTTAGATCCTTCAACATCCTCCAATTGCTCCACACTACACAAGGTGATGGAACTCACATTCTTTAGATTAACATCGGTGTGTAAGGGAAATTTTTCTTTATTTTAAGCTTGCAATTGCCCCACAACAGTAATCAATTGGCTCATTTGATTTTCCAAATTTTGGAGTGACGATTGTATCGATTGTGATGTCTTCTTCAAGTCCTCAATAGATGAGTATGTCATCTCTTGGAATTTCACATTGTGAGAAGCCATTGCTCTCACAAGATCCTCAATTGAGCTTCCGGAGCTTGATTTACCATGGTTAAAATTTCCACTTTCTTGGGACCAAGCTTGTTGCCTATACAACACATTCTTCTCTTGAAATTGGTGCTGCCCCATGGCATTTGATTTCTCATCATTAGATGGAGCCCTGCAATCATGAGTAGAATGATCGTGAGTTAAAATATATTGACAAGATTGAGTACTTACCTTTTTTCCAATTGCAAGAAGCTCAGCAGCCGTTGCTAGTTTACTCAAGGTATCTTCCATCCTATAATTATACACCTCTTTTATTTCTCTAACCGATGGATCACAGTTATCAAATTGTTGAGTGTTGGCAGCCATGCTAGCAATCAAACTCCTAGCAGCAGTAGGTGTCTTCATCATGAATGCTCCTCCGCTAGCGGCATCAAGCATGTTTCGATCCATCATGGACAATCCTTCATAGAAATATTGTAATAGAAACTGGTCGCTTATTTGATGTTGGGGGCATGCTGATGTAAGGCGTTTAAACCTCTTCCAGTATTCATATAAGCTTTCCCCTTGCATTTGGCGATCTCCGGATATCTCCTTGAGCAACACAACTCTAGTGGCTGGAAAATATGTTTGAAGGAAGAGTTTCTCCATTTCAGCCCATGTATTAATCGATCCGGGAGGGATATAATATAACCAATCCTTCGCCAAGTCTTTCAACACAAAGGGGAATGCCCTAAGCTTGATTTTCTCATCCGTAACTCCAGTTGGTTTCATGCTTGTGCATACAACCGCGAACTCCTTCAAAAACTTGTAAGGATTTTCACCTGAAAGACTATGAAAAGTAGGAAGCAATTTAATAAGCCCAGACTTTAATTCAAACGTAATATTATCATTGACAGCGGGAAGATTAATGCAAAGTGGTTGATGGACTATGTCTAGGTTTACAAAATCATTCAAAGTTTTTCTGCGGCCATGTTTTCTCCGCCAAACTTAAAGCTTGTCGAATTGTTATCCCCGAATCTGAATTTGCTTGAAATTCAAAATTTTGATCCTCAAAATTAATTGAATCAGCTGCTGCAAATTCGTGCTCGACGGTGAGTTTGGAGTTTTTAATATTGGAAAAACTTGCTTGAGATTTCTCTTGAGTCTCCTTCCTCCACCTCCGGGCAGGTCTCTCGATTTCTGGTATGTATTCAAGCTGTTTTTAACCAGAAGATCGAGTAATCATTCATAGAAGAATTTTTTTTTAGAAAATAGGGCACTACTGACACTGAAGGACAGTGTTATTGGAAAAATTAAAAATTCCAGAAAAATTTCAGAAAATTCCAGATCCTGTAAAAATGCAAAAAAATATCAGAAACACAGAGATTTAACAAAATTTCAATTTTACTCTCCGGCAACGACGTCAAATTTGATAGGCTGTCGCCTGCCTAGAAAAATAAAATTTATTTCCGACTCACTTCAATACTGAGTGTAGCAATGAGTACGGGTCGAACCCAAGAGAATATAATAAAATTTTAATTAAATTAAAGAGTTGAAAACAATAAAATAAATAAGGGGGATTTTATTTGAGAAAACTGTAAATAACACGAATAATAAATTAACTCAATTTTTAATTAGCAAAGTGAATGAAATTTTATTTATTAAATTAAACAAATGAGACAAACCTAGTTTAGGATGACGATCTCCTCCCGTTTACTGAATCAATTAATTACAGGAATTAAACATCTAGCCTAGTGTGCTAACTCAAATCCCTAAATTGACGGTACGACCGATCAACCCGAATGTTCTTAAGTTCATCAATTAGGGTACGACCACTAAATTGAACTATTCACGAGTGACCCTATAGATTCGAACTCGAAAATGCATTAAGACTCTAAATATAGAATTATTAGGCTACGAAAATTGGCTAGGAATCATACAACCTAGATCCCATTACATTTAGAGATAATTATCTCTATTTGCTACTAAATTCGATCCTCATAACAATTACGGATTATGGATCATGAAATAGTATTAAGCAATTAAATAATTAAACTAGTTGATCAGACTAAATTAATTATCAAAGTGCTATAAAGAAAATCAAAGCATATAATAGAATAAATTTGCACAAAAGATTCAATGAAAAACCCTTAATAATTAATCTAACATTTAACGGGAGGTTCATGCAATCTTAAACTAGAAAAGGGTATTAGCCCCGTATGTTCATGACAAAAACAGAATTAAAAATAATAAAAACCAAGATATCGGATTGTTCTTGAATCTTCACGCCTAATTCTGCCTTATAGAATTGTCGTTCCTCTTCTTCTCTTCCAGGAATTCACGTCTGATGATCCCCTTTGATGCCTCCAAGAATAAATATATATTTTCCTTTTTTAACTTCTTGTCCCCCCAAGAAACCCAATTGATTTTCTTCCTTTTTTCTTGATTCCTAAAATATCAATTCACGTGTTTTTCCTCCTTGTGACTCCATCAGATTTGGAAGAGATCTGGTCCTTCAAATATGGGGAAGATATGCTGGCTGATTATTTCCTTATTTGTTCTGAATTTATGTTCGTTTCCACTGATGCTGAAGGGTTCAGTGTTAGCTTATCTGGCAATAACAAATTTCTTCCACAACACAGCCTATTTCTACATCAAATAATAACATTAAAGCATTTATCTCCCTAAAATAAGATAAGCCAATATTAGCACATAAAGAACGTATAATTCAATCAAATAGACTTGAATTTTCACCAAATAATCATGCTAAAATGCGACTTATCAAATAATCTAATGGTTAAGATCGTCAAGGTGCACCAGGTACACTCCAGTCAGACTCATAATTTAATTTCAACTTTTAAAAATTGGCAAAAAAATACCTTTGAGGGGTTTGGCAAATCGCACCCACTGCCATACTTCCCCTGCCCGATTACTGACTGGCCAAATTTATTTCATCCCACTTGACAAACACACAAAAAAAAACATCGTCATTTTTAAAATAGATCATAATTGAATGTCACAGTAGCTTCAGCTAGTAACACGTAAAAATTGTCTGCAAGGCAAATTCATGAGCTTAGACTATTTTAAAAAACCACATGATTGTCCTTGATATGAATTAAAATTATTTAAAATCTTTCAAGTTATGCTTATCGACACAAGCAAAAACTATCCACATTTTATTTTTAGTATGAGCTAAAATTTCCTAAAATCCCCACATGTTATACTCTTTGATACGAATCTAAACTATCTAACACAAATCAAGTTCAAGGCTCCTTTTTATTGAAGACTTGAAGTGTCCACATGAAGCAATGAAGCTCCTTGACATGACCTAAAATTATTTGCATAGCAAATTCGATGCTCCTGACATGAGCGAAAACTGTCCACATAAGCTCCTCAACACGCACTTAAACTTTCTACATTATGCTTTTTTATATGAGTTAAAACTATTTAAACTTCTCACATACAATGTTCATTAACACGAGTTAAAACTATCTAAAATTTCTCAAATTATGCTTTTTGACATAAGCGTTAATTGTCTCTTCTTGAAATGAGCTTAAACTATCTAAAAAAATCACATGATACTCCTTGTTATTAACTAAACAATCTAAAATCTTTCAAGTTTATAACAATACGTCATGTAAAAAATAATATTTCATCAAAAAAAATAGGGAGACTTTTTTTTATACAAAATTGTTAAACCAAAATTAATACCGACATTTTTAGAAAGAAGATATTAAATCTACCCAATAGTCAAAATTATGACCATAATACCATTAATTGCAAACTATCAATTTTTCCTGGTGGGTTATGACCCCCAACCACCCGCAGCCAAATACCCCCCTGCACCCCCAAACCCATCCAACCCCCCTGCCCCCCGAACCCACCCACAAACCCACACCCCTACCCAATACCAAATCACCTGTCACCCCCAAGCACACGTCTGATATTTCAAATCCACCGCGCCCTAAATCAATTTTTTTTCCTTTCAAAATTCAAACTATCAATCTCCTTTTTCTTTTGTCAAAATTCAGAAATCAAACGTCGAGATGAACTGAAATCACGAAGCATATCCACAATTGGATTTCAAAATTGATTTCGAAGCACATCTAGATCTTGAATCACATCTATAATCTGGAGTTCGCACTATTTTCCCATCGACAGAATGTCGAATCTCAATATTCGCTGTTGTCGAATCGATTCTGGTAGAAGCTTTTCGTGATGTCCTCTTAGTTTCTGAAGCTCTCTGGTATAATCTCGTCGAAGTATTCTTTGCACCCTCCTCAATCTCCGCCATTCATTTCGAAGGTATGCTTTGCTAATAAAATCTGTTCGTTGTTCGTGCTGTGCGAGTCTTTCATCTTTAATTTTTTTTGTTCGTGATTCGAAGTGATGTTGAATCATCCATTTCTGTGTATTGTTATTGAAGTTTGAGTGCTATAGAAAAGGGGGAATTTTACTCTAAAAATTGTGTGAGTTGTATACAATTTCCTTTGAACACAAGTTTTGTATTGTTATATAGAGATACAGAGAGTAATTCCCTTTTTTTTTGAAGGCATTAATTGCATAATTGTGGTCATTTTCAATTACATTATGCTGTGGGCAACGTTCATATAATATTGGTCACACATATCATTAAGTGCTTACCTATTATTAATTTCTCATTGGAAACTTTTTGGATCTCGAATATAATAGGGGAACATTTGGTGAAGGGAATTAAAATTTATTCTTTATTGCATGTAGTTTGAAATGAGTATTTAGAAGTGGCAGCTGATTAAAGTGTAAGAAAAATTATTTTGAAAGAGGTTCTTAGCTATTGCCATATTTGATCTGATGTAGCCTTAACATCATCAATACAGTTCTGATCTAGGGGAGGGAATATGGGTGCATTGATATTCTTTATTCTCTTTGTAGTTTTTCTTTTCAAAGGGTGAAAACTTGTTATACTACAACAATGATGTAGAGTTTGGATTACAATGGTAGTGCTTAATTTCTAATAACTTGATGTTCTATTATTCTGTGATGGATTTACTTGGAATTAGGTGTTGAATGCATATATCTTCTTCTCTGTTGATTTAGAATGGAATGATGGAAGTAGCAAATTTTTATTTTAAATTAGTTTTTAATGCATATATATTCTTCTCTGAGGAGTGAAAATGGGATGTTAGAAGATGCACTAATTCAATATTATCAGCTTTTTTACTAAATTTGAAATCATATTTTTTAGAAACCTAATGCTGAATTTTGATATTTTATTTTAAATGTGGTAAGTTATTTTCTAACATAAAAACATAAAGTGATAAAAATGGTCAATAGTATAAAATATAGTATAATTAGAAATTGTGAGATTTGGTAGAGATTAATTATTTCTAAGTTGATAAATTCTAACTTCCAGCGCTGGTTGCTCACGCAACGGCTCCTTGTAACTCACATTTATGCAACATACCCCGTCAAAAATGTCACGTATATTGGTTTAGTTGGTTATTTGAATAGGAGTCAATGAGCATCTTCCTAATAACGAATGGTATTTGTACAGAGTTTTAACTTACATGATTACCTTCATAATCTCCTATATGGCCACCTACATGGCCACCACATGGATACCTAAATGAATACCTACATGATGATCTATATGATGACCTATATAATCACCTTTATGACTGCCTACATGAAAACCTATATGATCACCTACATGATAACTATATGATCACATACTTGATCGAGAAGACAGATCCTTTCCAATACGGAGTACATTTAAAGGGTATAAATTGTTGATCACTTATATGATAACCTTTTTGTGCCCGTCAATCAGTTCATAATTTATATTTTGGGGTTATTTCCGTAGATGTAATGTTTTATTACACTGATTACAGTAAGCGTAATGTAGGATTTTTTTGGCAGGTGATCCAATCCAAAGAATAGGATGGGTAGGACACATATTGAAAATCCAAATCCAGCATCCATTTCGAAGAGGGCCAATCTTGCAGTATTTAATGAGATCCGGGAAAAACTCTGCCCTACAGTGTTGTCAAGGTTCTGGGACAGTTGCTTCAGGCAGCTTTTGGGGCTGACCGATATTCAGTTCTAAGGGCAGATTTACTTTCAGCTGTTGTTATTTCTAGATGTGGAATCATCGTCGGACGTCCTAACTTTTCGGGTGAATAATTCCATAACACATTGTGGGCCAAGAGAGTTTGCACTTATTACGGGTTTGACATTTGGCCCTTACCCCACCATTGCTGAAGGAAGTGAATTTTGGAGTCTGATATTTTGGGATTTGGCTATCCTTTCAATGACTGATATTCGGAACCAGCTATCGGATGGGTTAGACAATGAATACCAGCTAAGGGTAGCTCTTCTGATCGTGTTGGGCTGTGTGTTGTTGCCACAGGGTTCAAAGTGTGGTAATCTTGACCTCAAATACATAGACCTTGCGGACGATCTAGAGAGTTTCAACTCATTTCTGTGGGGCCGTGTCACATTCAATCACCTTCATTCCGAGTTTAGGTTGCTAAGGAATAGGGTTGTCAGAAAGAAGGCAAAGTATGATGATGCTGGAGGGGGCAGAGCGATGGTCGACGCCAATAGCTTTGCCATTGTTCTGCTCTGCTGGGCTTATGATGCTATCCCATCCCTGGAAGATAAATATGGAGGTTTGTTGGAAGCTAGTCATGATATAACCCTACGTATTCTGCGCTGGTCACCTAATGTGCTAGCCAAGTACACGGATCTGAGGAAGAAAGTATTTTTTTATCTCCATGGCGGGGATAAGAATGCTTCAATTTTAAGTTTTCAGTATCAGTTCAACGTTGATTCTTTTAATAATTTACAGCGTTTAACTCATTCTATCTTGTAGGTGGTGGTTAACGCACGTGTTGAGCCCTCGGACATTGAGCGCGACTTTGCTTCGTACGCTAGCGCTGTCACTTGGGAGGAGGAGTCCGCTATAAGTCTTCAGGGTGGCCCAATACATTTGGGTTCAGCACTGGATGCTGATGTGCATGGCTCTTCCGATGATGCAGCTCCCCGCTCGAAGAAAGCACCTTGGAAGAGAAAATTTGTGGAGGTTAAAGTTGATATCGCAAAAGTTAAGACTGAACTTGCAGAAGTTAAGAGTATTCGGTTGTCCATGTTTGATGAGTTGAGATGAATAAGAAGGTGTGTAGACATTCTTATCCCTCCGACCACAAGTGGGCAGTCCAACAGAGAAAGAGAGCAGAGCCCACCTTCCCGGGGGGTTTGACGGTGAAGGTTCTAGGGACGCAGGCGGTGATCGCCAACACATCCCCAGTACAACTCCACCTGCCACCACCCCAACAAATGACTGTGTTGACCCTTCCACAGCCAATCCTAAAGCAAGCGGGCCTGAAGACATCCACAATGAAAATCCAAATGCAACTGAGGGTGATAGTGCAAATGTGGAGCCACCGATTGGGTGTGTGGAGCGATACCCAACCAGTTCACCATTTTCAGTGCCACCAATGTATTCTCCTCTAAAGGATAATACTGTCCCTTCTCCAGTCCCTCCACATGCTAGCACGGTTGAGCAGTTGAACGATGCAGAAAAAAAGAAGGATGGGGACAACACGGTAGGGGATGAGACACCGGTTGGAAGTATTGATGTTAGAGTGGTGAGAATCCCAATAAAGAAATATGTTCGCGGTCGTAAAAAGGTAAAATTAACATACATGTACAAAACTTGATTACATGATGGTAATGCATACCACAATATTCTAAATCAGCTGATCATGAGTTACATTAACATAGCGGTTCCATTTGTTATAAAATACAGGGTAAAAAGAACGAGCCAACGGGAGTAAGCCATCGGACAGTATTCCCAGGTCCACAGACGAGGACGCCATACACTTGTGAGGCGGCGAGAAATAAGAATAAATCTTCAAGTATTGGCTCCAGTGACATATCTACTGGTGAATACCCGTTTGATCTGATTGAGGAGTTTGACAAGTGGTGGGACGAGAAAAAGAATAAATCAACTGCAGTAATTGTGTGTATTGATCCCAATCGAACACTTTTGAATTGGTCATTCATGGATAACATACACCAAAAGGATGGCTGGTTGTCCACATAGGTAATGGCAATCGCTTCTCTTATCGATTTTTGTTAAGTGAGTTAGTATTGTTAGTATTGCGGGTTATTGTTTAAGTTTTAGGGTTTTCGTGTTTACAACTCCCATCACTATAACATATTCCTGATGTTTCTATGTGGACTTGTTGTCTCAGAACATGGACTGGATCTTGGCTTTTGGCGTCCATAAGTCAATTAGATGGCCTGACAGCTTTGTAGAAGATTGGACGGTGGTGGATGTTTAACCTCTTTGTAAGTACGACTGCTTATTACACGTAACTAATTAACTTATCCATCTAATACACTTAAAATTGCATCTAAAACCCTTAATTTGAAAATTTTCTTGGCTATCATAGAACAAGATGCGACTATTGAGTAAAGATTTCTTGAGCAGCAAGCGTGGTAAGTCCGATTGGAAATAGGATGACCACTTCAGGGGAATTATGAGTTACATTGATGGTGAATTGCCGGAGTGGGGCAATAAGTGCAAATGGTGCGACATAGACAAGATATACGAGATTGCAAACGTCAACAGTAATCATTGGGTACTTTATGTCATACATCTCTCCCTGCATTGCATCGTCATCTATGACACCAGGGTCAAGACAATAAAAAGAAGGTACCGACAGGAGTTTGACACACTGTGTACGATGCTACAATCTGTATTAATTCAGTACAATTTAACCCCCGACAAGGATGCAAAGAAACCTTTCAAGGTGGAGTGATATCCCAAGTGTCCCCAATAGGAGACCGGCAATGACTGTGGACCACTTAGTGTCTTATATTTTGACAGACTAATATGGGCTGGTGGTGTCTTATTGATGATATTGACGTAGGAATTTGTCCGCATGCTCGAGTAAGGCGGTGTGCCGAACTTTATAAAGATGACTTCATAAGACAGATTTGATGGACATTTTGGTTAAAATTTTTGTTCATTAGTGCCATTTAATGGGGATAATATGGAATGATTCAGGAATTTATTTCTAAACTGATAGAGTATTATGGTTTTATAACTTTGTGTAGTGTATTGGATTAGTCATTGTAGTTTGTTTTTTTATGTTAGGTTTTGTTGTCAATGAATTATGCAATTATTAGCTTTTCCATTCGGGAAACTTCATGATCTAAATAAGTATAGCTATAATACTCATTTATATAAGATGAATAATAACTATACGTGGATTTCATATTTTTTTTCATCGTAGGTAACCAAGCTGGTAGTCATATATATTGCCAGTGTATTCCCTGTTCTGGGCCTGAATTGGCAGTCGTTTGAACTTGTTGGACCATTCGACACATATACGGGCCTTCTATTACAAACCCTCAACCTTAGACACCCTAATTCCATTTCAGTTGCAACAATTGAAGTAGGCATGAATAAGCTATTAATGTACTTGGGCCTCCGTAGTATTTGTTTAATCAATTGGAGGTCATTGGAGAACCATGCTTTGCATTTACAGTACTCGAGCGAGCTTGAGTACTGCATACTCGAGCTCGGCTCGAGTAGTTTTTGAGTCGAGCTTGAGCTCGGCTCATTTAGGAAATGAGCATAAGAAGAGGTTGAACTCGAGCTCGAGTAGTCACGAGCCGAGCTGAGCTCGAGCTTTAACGAGCTGAGCCGAGCGAAGCTTTCGAGTAGCTTGTTTCACTTAACAGCTCTACGTTTAACCTTATGATTTACCTCCTTGCAAGCACAAGTTTAACAGTTTAACAGTGAGCCCTCCCTATAAGTTTAACATTTAACAGTTTAACATTTACCTCCTTAGGATTTGGCCCCTTGCAAGCACAAGTTTAACAGTGAGCCCTCCCTATAAGCAACTTGAGGCACATCTTGTGATTTACCTCCTCCACCAATGTCCAGGGTAGGGGCGGTGTGGCCCCTAATGGTGGGGTACACCATTAAACCGTCATTTATTTTGCTAAAATTAAGGGAATTCATTTATTCTACTATTTTATTCTTTCCCTGTATATTATTCTTTCCAAAACTCTGATCAGTAGTACACAACACAAACTGAAAAAGAAATTGAAGCATTTCGATTTTCGTTGTGGCAAATCGCATCCCATATATCCCTACAATCGCGGAGTAATTCTTGGTGTTCAAAATTTCCCCTCCGTTGAAGTATAGCCCTAGTTTTCCCTTCGACTGAATCTCGAAGCCGAAGCTCTCCCCTTGTTGAAACATTTCTGGTACAACTACTTCGTGGTCCCCTCATAGGTTCTGAATCTGTCCGGTTCAAACTCGTCGAAGTATTCTTTGTGCCCTCCTCAGTTGTACCATTTCGAAGGTATGGTTAGTACAATTTGTGTTAAAAAAGTTCTTAGTGCTTGACGTATTCGATGTGATGTTGCGTTAACATCCTCAATACATTTGTGAAGATAGAGAAGGGAGCATGGCTGCATTGATATTTTTGTTCTCTTTGATTTATTTCTGTTCAAATGTAGAAAACTTGTTATTGTTATACTACAAATATGGTGTAAATTTTGGATTATAAATGATATTGAGGAATTTTTATTATGTGATGTATTTACTTTCAATTTGGTTTTGAATTCATATATCTTCCTCTCTGTTGAGTGGAAATGGGATGTCAGAAGTAGCAAATTTTTTTATTACTCAGGTTGGTTTTTAATTCACATATATTTTTCTCTCTCGATTGAAAATGGGATTTCAAAAGTAGCAATAATTCAATAATATGCGATTTTTTAGAAATTTTATGTCATATTTTTACTTAAGTAGTTGTTCACCTACACGGTAGCCGTTGTGTTTATTATTATCTACTATGCAACTGTTGTTTATCATGGTTCACAGCATGCCCACTTTGTTGGAATTTTGAAGCCTACATATTCATTTCACAAATTATTACTTTGTAGAAGTTTCTGCCTATCAATCACTAACCTTGAGCCTATGCCGTTCATAAATCTTATTCATGTATTGGGATTGTTTTCGTACAGTTCATGTGTTATATACTCCTTACAACAAGCCTAATGTCATTTTTTTCCATTTTGGAAGTTGACCCACAGCGAAGAACATGATGGGCAGGGCACACATTCAAAATCCAATTCCAGCATCAATTTCGAAGAGGGCCGATCTTGCAGTATTTAATGAGATCCGGGATAAACTCCGCCCTACATCGCTACTGAGGTTCCGGGAAAGTTGCTTTGGGCATCTTTTGGGGTTGACTGATATTCAGTTCCAAGGTCAGATCTACCTTCAAATGTTGTTATGTCTTGATGTGGAATCATCGTCCGGCATCCTCACCTTTCGTGTTAATAACTCCATTTCACGTTGTGGCCCAAGAGAATTTACCTTGGTCACGGGTTGACATTTGGCCCTTACCCCACAATTCCTGAAGAAAGTGCGTTTCGGAGTTGGATATTTGGTGACTTGGCTGCACTTTCAATGAGTGATATTAGGAGCAAGCATTCGGATCGGTTAGACGATGAAGACCAGCTAAGGGTAGCTCTGTTGGTCGTGTTGGGCTTGTGTGCTGCTGCCACAGGGTTCAACGTGTGGTAATCTAGATCTCGAATATGTAGACATTGCCGATGATCTGGACAATTTCAACTTGTTTCCATGGGGCCGTGTTGCGTACAATCACTTTCATTCTGAGTTTCGGTTGCTGAGGAATAGGTTCTCGGAAAAAGGGAAAAGTACGGTGTCGCTACAGGGGGCAGAGCGAAGCTCGACGCCAATGGCTTTGCCATTGCTCTACTCTACTGGGCTTATGATGCTATCCCCTCATTGGGAGATAAATATGGAGGTTTGTTGAAAGATAAGCGCGATATTACGCCACGTATTTTGCGATGGTCACCGACTGTGCGGGTCACGTACACGGATTTGAGGAAGACAATATTTTTTGATCTGCGTGGCAGGGATAAGAATGCTTCAAATATAAGTATTCGTTATCTGCTCATCTTTGATTCTTTTAATAATTTTGAACGTGTAAATGATTTTATCTAGTAGGTGGTGGTTCACGAACTTGTTGAGCCCTCGGAGAGAGAGCGATGCACTACTTCGTATGCTAGCGCCGTGACATGGGAAGAGGAGTCCACTACACGTCTTAACGGACGCCCGATGCCTTCAGGGTCAGCGCCGGCTATGGATGCGCAGCGCTCTTTCGATGATCAGTATGCAGCTCTGCGGTCCAAGAAAGCGACGTGGAAGAGAAAATTTATGGAAGTTCAAGCTGAACTCGCCGAGGTTAAGAGTGAACTCGCAGAATTTAAGAATATTCAGTTGTCCATATTTGATGAGTTGAGATGAATAGGTCGGTGTCTAGACAGTCATACCCATTTGACGACAGCTGGTCAGTCCTACAGGGAAAGAGAGTAGAACCCACCTTCCTCGGGGAGGTTCGATGATGAAGTTTCTAGTGAACCAGGCGGTGATCGCCAACACATCCCCAGTACAAGTCCACCTGCCACCACCCCAACAAATTACAGTGTTGATCCTCCTACATCAAATTCTAATGCCAGCGGGAATGATCACATCCACGATGAAGAACCTAAGGCATCAGAGGGTGATGATGAAAATACGGAGGCACGGTTTGGGTGTGTTGAGCAATACCCAACTAGTTCAACAGTCTCAATGCCACCTATGTATTCCCCTCAAAAGGATAATGATGGCACTTCTGCAGTCCCTCCACATGCCACTACGCACGAGCTGTTTGACGTTGCCGAAAAAATAGAGGATGGGGACATCATGTTAAGGGAAGAGACGTCCGTTGGAAGTGTTGTGGCACAATCTAATCCAGTACCTAGATTTGATATTACAAAAGTGAGAAGTCAGACAAAGAAAGTTGCAGTAAGTTCTAAAAAGGTAAATGCACAAACTTGTACAATACCTGATTGTTTTAGTTGAGTACCTATTAAATCTAAAAAATATCTCATCACCTATCATAGAGATATCTACTCTAATATTAGTGACCGTGATATCCTGTAGGGTAAAAGAAAATTGAAATTGCATGCCAGCCAACGGACAAAGAAGCCCGGTCCACAAATGTTGATGCCATACACGGTTGAGGATGATAGGAAGAATAAAAAGGGATCAAATGAGGCGTCACGGGACAAGGTAGCAGGTAAAGAGGCTGATTTGTAACAGGATGATGAGTACCCTCAGGACATGATTGATTTTTTTGTGAAGTGGTGGGAAACCGGGCAGGGGAGTTCGAGCAATATAATACTATGCATAGATCCAAAAAGAGAGCATTTGAATTGGGAGTTCATGGACACCATCAGTAGGGCGGATGACTGGTTTTCTTATGAGGTTAGTTAAGTATCCCTTAAATGATGTTCTACCCCATATATGCATGTCATGGAGTTGTTGGGCATTTGATTATATGTCCAGAATTATGTAGTTTGTTTTCTTGTGTAGAATTTGAATTGGCTGATGGCCTTATGTGTGCATAAATCTCTGAGATGACCTGAGAAGTTTCTTCAGGATTGGACAGTTGTCGACTTAAATTTTTGGGTAATCTTACATATGTGTAGATGTCTAATTTGCCTTCTACAATATTTGTATTATATACAATTTTGTTTATTTGAAATTCCGAGTTCATTTTTATCCACAGAACAATCTGCAGTTATTGGGAAATGATTTCAATGATGCAATGTTGAATAAGGTGAGATGGGATTGGGATAAGCGTTTCAAAGGTCTTGGGTGTTATGTCGCAGGTGAATTGCCCGATTGGTGCCCCAAACAAAAATGGATTGCCTCAGCTGCAATCTATGGGATTGCTTTCGTCAACGACAACCATTGGGTTTTGTACGTGATCTCGCTATCTCGTCGACACATCTGCATATATGATTCAAGGCCACATCAACCAAACGAACATATTTGCCCAAGTTTGACCTCATATCCCGCATGTTGCCTATCATGTTGGTTCACTACAACCTGACTACTGAACGCATCGCAAATAAATCCTTCACGGTTGAGAAGTATCTGAAGTGTCCAACTCTGCTTAATGTACGATTGTGCCCGCTGACAATTATGTTCATTGACAGGCTTATCAGGCCAGGTGGATCTGTACAGTCCATCGAACCAACAAGGTGTCGAAGGGCAAGACTACGTTGGTGTGCGGAGCTGCTTAGGGATGACTACATAAGGCCTTTTACTAGTTGATCTTGTTTGAATTGTTCACGTGTGTCCCGATGTGGATGTGTTTCGGTTTCTAAACTTATACTGTTTTAACATTTTTAAGCAGAAGTATGTTTGGCTTTGTGGCAGGGCATAATGGTACCCATGTTGTTGTCCATACTGGTGGCTGTATAGGGCATCATCATCTTGATAACTGGTTCTTGCCTGAATTAAACATGTAATGTCTTTTAAAAACTATCATGGTAAACATGTAGGTATCCATGCTGTTACCTATATAGGTCATCATCATGTTAAATGGTTCTTGCCTGATTTAACGGAGATTACAACTTATACTAAGAAGTTGGTCTTGTATTAATCATGTAAACATCAGTCGGTAAACATCATGATTTGAATAACTACAGATATCATTTGTTTAATGTGTAAAAAAACTATTATGAGATCTTATTATCATTTTTTTCCCAAGTAGGTAACCAAGTTGGTAGTCATATAGGTCACCACGCCAAGTGTCATCGAAGTAACCAAGCTGGTTGTCATGTAATTAACCAAAAAAAAAGGGATTAGGCCTGAATTGGCTAGGGTTTTAAATAATACACAACTATGACGCGTATTTGGGCCTCAAAAATAAATCCTAAACTTAAAAACTCAAAATTCATATGGGTTTCTAAAGTATGTTAGGCCCGAATTCACTTAGGGTTCAACTTGGGCCTCAACAGTAATAGTTTAATCTATTGGAACCCATTGGAGAACAATGATCTGCATTTACCCTTATGAAATGCATCAAACATCAGTATTGATACAACCAAGGAAGTGAAGAGCAATTACTTCTGTAGTCAACTCCCACACATACAATTCCTTTTTGTAATAGCATTAAACGGTAATGGATCTAGCTAAAAATAAGGGATATCATTTATTCTTCTGACTTTTTCTTACCTTGTATAATGTAGGTAGGTTTATATTTTCTTGTATATATTCATATACTTTACGTTCAAATTTGATATTTGTTAATTATTGATGTTCCAAACAATTTATATTTAATTTCTCATTATTTAATGAGCAATAACCCGGCTAACGCCTGTGCCAAACTGCTAACATATAAAATTGGAAATAGCTTTTGACCTTAATCTCTGATCACTATTACACAATACAGAACCGGAAAAAAAATTGAATCATTTCGATTTCAGTTGTGGGAAATTGCATCCCACATATCCTTGAAATGGCGGAGATATTCTTGGTGTTCGAAATTTTCAAAAGTGCAGTGGAGATAACTCCATAACTTCTCTGGAGCCACTCTCAGTTTCTTTGCACCCTTATCTACCTACAAATGCTGTAAGTTAAGTTTTGAACGGAAGCATACTATAACAATATAGTATTAGTAATTGTCAGTGTTAGTAAGGCCGTACCTTGATTATACTTGCTCATGTGTTGTCTTCAGCTATAATACGTCTAGTGCCGTATTCCTCCCTTGCACCTGGAAAATTGCAAAAATGTTTATATGTTTGCCAATGAGCCTCGAACTGTTTGAGCTTTCCTTGTACATTTTTGATGGAGAAATCCCTCCCTCGCCTCTTGTTTAGTTCATTGGTAAACTCTTTCAATAGTGTTGCAGAGATGTTTTTTTCTTTCCATATACCCTCTTCTTTCTTCTCGTAGATGATCTTACCAAGAATGTATTCGTCTTCATCATCCCAAACAAACTTGGCTCACATGTCGTCCACATGATGAAATGAGGCCATACGTGGTTCAGAAATAAAGATATAGTAAGATTAGGGTATAGAGGGGTTCTGGTTCTGAAGTTGGTATATAACGGTCTGAAGTGTAACCCTATATGTGTGTACTATTAGTAAATACATCAACCACCAATTTTCATTCAACCAACAAAATTAATGGCCATTTATCTCATTGGAAAGACGCACTCATACTCCTCCATAAATGCTTTTTGATCTCACAAGATCAATCACTAACATGACTACGCAAAGGGCATTGATGACAACTTTTTCTTAAACCTACTGCAGCATTGATGATTACACTCTAAGTAAAGGGTATTAAGGTATTTAAAAAGTACAAGTTTAACAGTACTATAAATATTCAAAATTGATTTGTAGTACTATAAATATATGTAGATACATGGGTCTGTAAATACTAATTTACAGGTTGAGGTAGTACCTCATGCCTAATGTCATTAATGTTTTGAAAATGGTTGTAATCTTGGAAGATATTCACTAATATCAGTTAGTGACGACAAAAATTGTGTATGACAATGGATCTTAACTATTCAGAGCATCTTTTATTAATCTTGGAAGATATTCCCTTATTAATTTCTAATGTTGGTCACCCGAAACCCTTTACCACTGCTCCAATAATAAATCGTTGATAACATTAATCATTGTAACCATCTATTAATTAAATTCAAAAGATATGATTATGTTACAATGAGTTACATTAGTATTGCCTGTAATGATAGTCATTTAATAATTCAATTAATTAAAAAACAACAGTACATTCATTAAAAGTGTATGTGAACCTATTGGAGCACCTACAAGATCACCTACTTAACAACCTACATTACAACCTATTGGAGCAAAATTATAACATGAAATCCTATTTGATAACCTATATGATAACCTACGTGATCGAGAACACGGATCCTTTCCGAGACGTAGTACAGCGAAAGGGGACATGTTACACACTCATTTGGTTATGAAGGAAATTCAATCATGATCACTTATATGATCACCCTTGGTTATCACCAACAACTCTGCAATGAAACTGTAAGTTTATTTCTCGTACGGAGTCTCGTTTGTAATGTTTTCACTAATTAATCTTTATTTTGCAATGTGTTGTATTTAACTTAACTTTTCTATTTTTTGAAATTCCATTATTTGTATGATTCAACTAATTACTTGAGTTACAAGATCGACCGATACGTGAGATATAGTAACCCAACTCTTACATAGTTTAATTAAAAATGCCAAGAAATTATGATATTGGTAATGCACACCACATTATTCGAAATTAGGGTAGGAAAAGTAAAAATAATACATTATGACATTAGTACCTAAAAGGGAACATAGTCGTTTATTCTAAAACATCAACAAATCTAATTGACACCCATCATTAGACCACCTCTAATCGCCGCTATGCGTCTTCTTTCACCAATCAGGGTCAGCCCAAACAGCACGTGCATTCTTTCGTACACGGGATCATCGTCGTGCATATATGTCCTTGTAAATATGTTTTCCTACGACATTAGATTTAGGAAAAATACCATTGTTATATCAAATGTGCAACTGAATGAATTACTTATATATGTTTAATAATTCAACCGAGATTAAGGGTTAGATGCCTTTGAATGTTTACATGTATTATGGATATCCAAAGGAGTCTGTCTGCTTGTAGATTCATGTCATTTCTTGAGTGAATGCCTCTTTGACGCATCCTCTCGAGCACATATGTAAAAGTTTCGTAGCGTTTTCGCAGGAAGTCTCTTCTATCATACGAATCTTTCCAGGTGAGGCGCTTGTGCATTGATAGATTGATAACGTCCTTGGCCACCCCTAATGCATATCCCGTAGGACCCATATCTAGATCATACTCACCAATATTCTTCTGATGTATGAGAGCGTTAAGAAAACAAACATCCATCTTGGCGTCCCATTTTCCATCGTACAAAGTGGTACCTGGTAAGGGAATGTTGCTCATCTTCAAGGATATTTTGGGGGAAGAAGAAGAGATAATATGATGTGTGATGAGAGTGAAAATAAGCGTGTTTTAATATCCAATTTAACACCTTTTTGATTGATATTGTAGTCTTATATGAGCACAAGTGTCTTATATTCGATATATGTGAGAATTATGTGCACTTGAGGTGTTTTGTTGTGTTTTAGGTAGAAAAAGGATCAAAAGAGCCAAGTTTGAGAAAAGGTGCTATTTGTGCAAGAATGCGGATAAACGCACGTCCAACTTGTGTAATTATTCTGTATTGATATGGAGCTCTGAATTGGATTTTTGATATATAGTTGGAAAGCTACAGAAGAGAGGGTCGTTTTGGTGTAAAGAACATCCCAATCAGATTCCGAACGAGAAAGTTATGAGCAAAGTGGTGACATCGCGCGAGCTGTGCTGAACAGAACTGATGTGCTACTTTCCATGGATTGTTACAGATTCAATTCTTGGATTTTTGGTAATATCTTTATATTCAGAGAAAGCCAAGGAAAATAGGATCATGTGAGCACAAAAATCACTCAAATTGGAGGTCGGACGAGGAAGTTATGCTCAGAATCGTGAAGTCGCGCAGCTGTTGGCGAGAATTTATGAGAATTTCCGAAAACTACCTTATTTATCCGGATCTCTTTTACCAAATTTAACGATGTCTCTTACCAAATTTGACATATGCCTAAATTTGGGTCCTTTCCAAGACCTACAAGGAGAGCTCACAAGTATAAAAAGGGGTGTAGATCACATCATAAAAAAAAGGAGGAACACAACACAATACAAGAGAGGAGAAGAAATGCCACAACATACAACACCCCACAAGGGGGGATCACCCCCCATCCATCATCCACTTCCTTTTCTCCATCCATCCATCACTTTGAAGATTTGTTTGTGGAATCAAGGGGAGAACTAAGAGGAGAATTCAAGAGCGAGAAGGACGCGATGACGCCACATCTAGGGTTTATTCGTTTCCTAATTTATCTTGTATTTTCCGGATATCCGGGTAGGATATATCCAACACCCATGATTGTTCTTCGCAACATCATGGGCTAGAGCCTTTTTGGTAGAACTAGGGTTGTGAAGGTTTTATCTAGTTAATTGAACTTCCATGTGTACACTCCGTACAACACTAGTTGTGGATTTATTTTATATATGATTGTGCCTTTTTAATTCATACTCACGGTCGTTTTGTGCATCATTAACTGTTATGTAGAGTTTGAATACATATCTTGGTTATTGATTGAGTGCGTTCACTGCTGAGTAGGATTCCATGTTATGATTTTAAGTGAGGGGACTCCGAAGCTTCATTAGAACTATCTTATATGAATACTTATTAATTGAATTGAATTCGGGTTAATAAGTAGGATAAAGAGGATAATTTTATAGTACCTATAAAGGGAGATCATATCGGGTTAGAGTACTAATCCTAGGGGGAAATAATTGATACTGATAGTACCTAGAAAGGGGGGTGAAATTATATCTCTTGCTCCGAGGTTATTCACACGTGTTTACTTGTGTCTATAGAGTACATATGCATGGTTTAGTGATGCGTCCATATTCCACAAGGTAGAGTCAGATATTGATACATGGAAGGGAAGTTAATGAGTGAAACTGGATTATCCTAGAGCTACCTGTTCTCCTACTTGATCCACTTTCGTATCCTTCGAGTGATAGTTTATTTTATTTGTTATTTAATTTTCAGCATATTAGTTGTTAGATAACCATTAAAACGTAATTGCCTTGTCTTAATTAATTTAGATAATAATTAAATTGATAATACGCCGTCCCTTGGGTTCGATATTCACTTGGTCACCTTTTGAGACTACAATTGATATCCTTCATACTTGGGGATTAATTGTGTGTTGAGAAAACGCGCATCAAGTTCTTAGTGTCGTTGCCGGGGATGGCTGTTATTATTGATTTTATTATTTCTAGTTGATTAAGATTTTTTTTTCTTTTTCTTTTATTTGTGATTATTTATTTCTATCTAACCTTGAATTTTTCCGAGTTACTTGTGCGCTTGTAAAAGGAGAGGAAGGAAAAGAAGGAATAACACATTGATCTAAACATGGTCGGAGCAAGGCAGAATCCGGATAATGTTGCCATACGTGAAATTTTCACAAACTTTGGGAATATCAACATGGGGTTGATAGGAGCAAGGGGGAAGATGATGATTTTGAGATACATCCCGCTCTTATTAACATGGTATAGAAGAATCCATTTTCTGGAGGTTATTTTGAAGATCCATATCAGCATCTCCGAAGATTTCTTGGTTATGGAAACACTCAAAAGGGCAGTGGAGCAAATGATAATGCTAGGCGGATCGCCTTATTCAAGTTCTCTTTAATTAATAAGGCGGAAGCTTGGTATGAGACCCTTGATCCAGCCGATTGCAATACATGGGACCAACTGTAGCAGAAGTTCTTGGAGAGATACATGTCACCCTCAAGGATCTTAAGAATGAAGCAAGAGATCACTCGATTTGTTATGAATCAGGGTGAGAAATTTTATGAGGCGTGGGACAGGTTTAAAGACATGCTCAGGAGGTGTCCACAGCATGGAATGCCGAAGGCTGAATACATAAGCATCTTCTACTATGGATTGGATTGTGAGTCGCGTATTTTTATTGATGCATCATCAGGAGGAGCGTTGTTATCAAAGACAACACTTGAAGCAGAAAAGTTGTTTGAAGACATCTCTATGAATTCACGTGACTAACCAATAGAGAGAGATAGAGGATCATATGTACTTGGCGAGGTAGCGCAGGTTGAACATCAAGTGGTGAAGCCGAATAGGGATGATGAGATCGTCTCTAGTCTAGCTAACATCAACAAGCTACTAGAGTTCCAGCAGAGGCAGATCACAGAGTTGACACAAAGGGGGCCTAATATGAAGCAGCAAGAAGTGAAGAGTGATGAAGATACCTTCAATCGATACATGGCTGAGAACGATGCAAGGATTGACCACATCGAAGCTAGAATGAATGTTGATCGTGCAGATTTGTCTAAGCAGTTGAAGGAGCTTACCTTGATGATGGGGCAGATGACCACAAACGTGAATCAATTGACACAAAAATTGGAAGATAAAGCCATCACGTTAAGGTCGGGAACACAGTACGAGGGACCAATGATGCCGGAAGTAAAATCAGACATGACGAGGAGCCAGTTCGACTTCGGTTTGACCAACCATACAGGTCAATCCGAGAAGGGGAGGTCGAACTGGGCTTCTGAAAGTGTTCCAAGAGCAGCAGGCACTTGGTTCGACCTGGGGGGCATTGATTCGACCAGGCTATCTGGTCGAAACCAGGTCGAACCACCCCATCTGGAGCACTCTGTTTTCACAAATTCTCGGTTCGGCCACGATTCTATCAGTTCGACCAGTCCATCAGGTCGAACCCAGGTCAAACCGGCGACCAAAAATCTTCCAGAAGACCGGTTCGACCACAAGCTTATTGGTTCGACCTAGATACCAAGTCGAACCCTGGTCGAACCGCATCAAGCGAAACACTCTATTTCAGATCATCATCGGTTCGACCACGTCACTCATGGTTCGACCACACCTACTGGTCGAACCCAGGTCAAACTAGAGGCCAAAGACCATGCAGAGAGAAGATTCGACTTGGGGGAAAGTGGTTCGACCTGGTCACAAGGTCGAACCCAGGTCGAATCACATAATCAGAGAGAGAATCAAGTTTCAGAAGAGTGGTTCGACCACTACGTGCCTGGTTCGACCTGTCGAATAGGTTGAACCCAGGTCGAACCCAAACTGAAAAGTGAGAATGTACTTCCAGGAGCTTGGTTCGACCACTATGTACCTGGTTCGACCAGTACCCCTGGTCGAACCCAGGTCGAATCCTCTCAGAACGCACCCGTTTCTGCGCCCAAATGCTCCGCATGATGTTGATGCTACTCCAGTACCATTACATGAGCAGAATACTGAGCTTACAATGGAGAAGACGTGGGAAAGAGCAAGGAGGTTGAGAGCCAAGAAGCTTAGACTGCAGATGGATAATGAAGATGTGGTTTTCTCTCTTGATCATGCAATGAAGATGCCCATGGAGACTCGATCGTGCAAGAGCATTGATATGGTTTCTAACTTGTTTAATCTTGATTTTTTTAAGACAGGTGATTCGGAATTTAAGTGGAAGGTTGACAAGGAAGAGTCTAGACAGCCATGGGAGGAAGGAAATTTCAATGATCATATTTTTGTGACCAAGAAAGGTGAGGTGTTGAGTGTAGACAAGAAGAGGGAAAGAAAGTATTTGAAGGTGAGGATGCGAGAAGACTGTCCTTTACCGTCGTGACTCTCCGACGTTAAACATGAGCGCCTGTTGGGGGCTTGCCCTTCTGTTTTATTGCTTTATTTCTTTCGTGTGAGTAAGAAATTTTTATATTTAAGGTGCTTATTATTCGGCAATTACATCTTTGCAAACTTAGTTTCAACTTACGTTTTTACTAAGTTTAGGAGGGTGTGATGTTATTACCTCATTGAAGCACCAAGAATATAATATTTTCTTTGTAATGTTTGCTAGGGGAGTTGATTTTTTGCGGTATATTGAAACTTTAATCGGTTTTGATGTGTCGATTTTTTGCAATTTGCCTAGTGTTCAGTGGTGTTTCTAGTGTGGAGTCGATTACATAGTCAATTAATTCTTTCGTATAGTTCTCCTATTTTATTACTGATGAATCCTGTGATGATGAGTTTGTTTGAGCTTTGATGATAGAAAAAGGTAAAAGAGTGGCAAGACGAGTTCTACATTGAGGCTTTGACTCGAGGAGCTCGTGCGTACGTTGAAGAAAAATCAGGTGCCCTCGTTTCCTTTTTCTAATTTTTATATGTGCTTTTAATTCATAGGAGTGGAAGGATTGTGTTTATGGTGGTGATCCATGTGAGCTTATTTTTAAATTGTCTTGGAATTCATATGCTCTTGAAATTGATGAAGGAAGTGTACTTGAGTTATATTGTGGTATGAAGTTCTATGTGTACTTGTGGGATATTGCTTACCATGAAAAGTGCTCTGTTACTTGTTAAAAACCCATGTGAGATTTTGAGCCTCATTGATCATGTACATAATCACATGATATTTTCTTTTCTGGTGAGTATCGTTCTTGTGTGTGTATTCTAGAACTTGCCTCTTGTCTTACTTGAAACTACATGTGTGTTAGATGATGGGAGATGATTTTAGGCCATCCTTGAATTTATGCGTCACTTAGCCAAATAATTCCCTACCAAATAATTATATATCCGTAGTTAGCCCCGTTGAGCCTAAAAGCCTTATTTCTTTGGCAACCTACGAAGATAGCCACTTTGATATCCTATTTGAGCCTTAAATTCCTATATTTAGTGGAGAATTAAATGCTGTCAAAGTGTGTTAATGGTGCTTGATAACAATTTGGGAAGGAATGAAATTGGTGTTGAAATTAATAGTGATGGATTATGATAATGCATCTAAGGATAAGCATGGAGTAGTGCTTAAATCTAGTACTCCATGGAATCAAAAACCCTAGGGTAGTGCTTAAATCTAGTACCCTATGGAGGATGCGTGAGGTAGTGCCCGAAACTGGTACCTCGAGAGAAAAAGGATGTGCTTGAGACAAGAAAAAGTATATTGAGCTTGAAGGAAAGGAGACACTATGCCAAAACTGTGGAAAGACTACGGTGGAATAACAACGGAAAATTGAAAACCCGTTGTTATATGGGCCAAAAAGAGCTGAAAATGAATACCCGTTGTTAAAATATAAAAAAAACGCGCATTAACAACGGGTATTTTCTTCCGTTGTTGTATGCCCGTTGTTAATTTAATTTCTATCATTTTTTTTAATTTTCTAGTTTAATTTATAAAAATATTCTAAGGGTATAAATACAGCACTTGAGAATTTCTCTTCGTTCTCCCAAAGCCCTAGCAGAGACAACGCTGTTAGGGACAGCCGATGACCGGCGGCGCTGCAGAGACGACCGGCGGCGATGAAGAGACGACTGATGGCCACCACCGAACGATCCCCACTCTGCTCGACGAGGTATTTTTTCTTGCCCTAGAATCAGCGTTCTTCATTTCTCCCTGCCATACAAGAGACGGTCGACAATTTCATTTTTTTTAGCTTTCTACGTTTCTTAATTTCACTCTGTCCATCCTTCTTTGCGCCGGAGCCGGCGACACCCTCTCTGCCCGACATTCTTCCCTAATACAAGTCCTACTTATGATTTTTGCTGCCGTGAAATTCATCCGGCTAAACTCTCTAGCCGTGAAAATCATCCGTGGAACCTCTTCATCCTGCGAACCACTCCAACCCTAAACGAAACCACGGTTGGTACCTTCTTGCAGCAGTTGTATTGTCGGGTGCTTCTATAGTCCCCTGTTAATTCACCATCGGCGCACCGGTACCCTTCTTCCAGCAGCATCTTTGACCTCTCCACTGCTACACCTTTATAATTATTTCCCTCTTACCCTATTTTTTATTTCGTTGAAGGCAATGCTCTATTCCCTAAATATCTATGTGGTTTCTGTAACATTTTGTTGATTAATGTGTTGGGTACAGATCTTGTGGATTAATGTGGTGATTGTAGTTTTCAATTGTGCAATTAGGGCTATTCCTTCTCATTCTCCAACCATGCCCATTTCTTCAAAGTTATGTAAATATACTGACTATGGATTGTTGTAAGAGGATTGTTCTTTATAGATTTCTTTGAAGTTTGCTTTCTGAGTTATTTTTTTTATCTACACTCCCACTGTGAAATTTATGTTCATTCTCTGTTGTGTATTGTTTCTCTGTTAGAGGTGAATTATTCAATATTTTGATTTGGCTTGCAATGTTTTGCTTCTACAGCTGCTTCCTGGTTAAATTATTATGATATGTTAGCCTTGATCTAAGGCTGATATAAAGTTATGATTTGGTGTGAGGTTTGTGTTTAATAGTTGAAATTGGGCTAGAATTCCTTTTTTCTTGAAGAAACTTCATGTTATCTTATTAATTCAACAATGAGAATGAGTATTCAGGATGTGTTTCAGGAAATATTTTTGTCATATGTGAATTGATTTGTAGCTGTGAGACTTGCCTTTATCTTATTATTTAATCTTCTTTTCTTCGTATTTTGATTGAATGAAGGAAATTCTTGTTCGAAAACTTTACATAATGTCTTTTTAAGATTATTTCCACAAAAGTAATAAAAGATTGACAATGAGCAATGAATAATGGTTTGTAAAATGCATCTATGTGCTACTGAACCTCTTCATCCTCACCAACACATTCATATTTATGTTCCTCATGGTTAGAGCCATCCCAAAGATACCACTTATGCCTCTTGCTTCGGCTATCAATATGTACTTCACCAATCAAATAAAATTTTGAATATTAATCAGTCATGTGGATAGTGGATCTTAATTAGATTTGTTTATCTCCTTAAATATTTAGTTTGATACACATTTTATTTGTATGAGCAGGTTATTTGAATGGGCAGGTTATTTCAGTCCTACCCAAGTTATGCTTTTTCGTTATTTCATTAGTATATTACTACTTGACATCTTCATTAGTTATATGTTGTTATTGATAGAGTTTCCCTTAAAATATTGGAAGGTGTGAAAGTTTAAGATGACAAATATCGTAAAAGTTTTCTATTAAATAACAGTTGCATGTAAATTTTATCCATATTCTCCCCTTTCAGTTCCGTTATTTTCTAAACTAACTATTTTTTGTTAAATTTCAAGCAATAAATGGCAAAATCAAAATTCAGTGAAGAAGAACTTGAGCTATGAGCTGCATTTACGAAGACTTGAGTTCTCCAATTGAAGCAAGATTGAAAGGCCTTCTCTCCCAGGTTGCCCTTTAAGAGAAAGTCAGTAAAATGGCTCTGATTGAGTACTACGTCGCCATTCCTTCTGCTACTCTATAAGTCAGTTTGAAATAATTCTGCTACTCTCTTTTATGTGTTGATTAGGAGTTCTTTTTTTTAGTTGGGGAAAGATTGCCTTTGAGTTTGGACTTCTTGTAGTTTTGCTTTAATGATTTTGTAGAAATTATACTGTTGTGATGAATTCTACTCGGTATATTGCCTTGACTTTGTGTATAATATTAATTGTATTAGTATGATTATGGTGGTAAGTGAGTGGCAGAATTCTTGTTTCCTCTACTGTGTACCAATAGTCTCATTTCAGCCTATAGAGTGCTGTCTTTTCCCTCAAATATAACAAGTTTTAGAGTGCATCTTGATTTTGTTATGCATTTCGTTCCGGAGTTTTTGCACTAAGTAGAAGAATGCTGAATGCCTCTAAATTTTTGTTTACTTTTCCCATTACCTAATATGTTCACACTTTGCAATGTAATCATTATTTATGATCAGTAAATGTAACAACGTTTCTCACTCTTCATCGGATAGAGGTCTGCCTTTCATTTCTATTACCTATGCCATCTGATTCAATACTTAGATTAGAAGTAGGTGATGATTTTGACAATTCGATATATGTCTTGCAAGTTATGAGAATTTAACTAACATACATGATTTGTTGAACTTCTATATTAGTCATTGTTTGTAAGTTCTGTCTTATGAAAATTTTATCATGCCTATATTCTTATGTTTGTTACTATTTTGTTCCTTATTCACGTTTGGTTGTTGAGGTGGATTGATTTTGATTTGAAATTTTGTGGTTTATCTACTTATGATTTAATCTTTACCTTGGGGTTTAATCCTTATATTAAGATATTATTGCAATTTCATTGTTATGGTTATTGAATTATTTTATCTATAAGTTTAGATTTGCCATTAGGGTTTAGGGATGATTTTTTGAGTATAGTTGTCAGTTTCACTATAATTAAGATTAAGGAGGTTCTATAGAATACTCTTTCTATTGGAAAAGATACATATAATTTTTCCTCTATGATTTTTACAAGTTAAATCTGCTAATAGATAATGAAGAGTATTTTGTACATGGCCCTTGTTAAGAGTTCATTAACTTGGAAAACTGCTAAAAAACTTAATGTATTTATCTTTAGTAAAGTATATAATTGTATAGATTAAAATATCATTTATAAGATTTATTTTTTATTACTATTTCTCCTTTACAATATAATGTAACACAATTACTGATTGCTCTTTATAGGTTTATTTGAAAAATCAAATACTTCATGTAAAGCAGATCCTTCAATCAGGAAAAAGAGAAAGCAGAGAGAATTAAATCTTTCCGAACCAAATGGCTATAAAGAAGTTCAAACAGCCAATTCTGATTGCTCTGTTTCACACTCAAATCGAGAAAGGTATTACTAATGTCCTCAGTATACTGAAATTTTTCTTTAGGTGGTATTTGTTCTTTAACTTTAAGATATTCACCAAAAAGACCACATTTCTTAAATAGGAAACAGAGACCAACAATATGAATCAAATAGTTGATTGAGTTTGCTTTGTTTATCTTACCTTGTTAGCATTTTGATTGAGTTTGCTTGGTTTATCATGCCAAAAGCTTTTCTCAAATCAGAACACCCAACTTCAACGGTAGTTGCGCGCCAAGATTCATTTAATATCAATGTGCCATCTTTAGATCGCATTTTTTTGCTAAAATTACACTGGTAATTCAGATAGCAGTGGTTATCTTGATTGTGTCTTGGCTTAAGTGAGATAGGATTATGATGGATAACGTTTCCTTGTAAAGTGAAGTGCAGATACCATGTTTAAATAGTGTGCTAACCACTTTATGCTTGAATATAAATGATTAAAATCTGGCATCTCCAACCACTTAACACCTATCTCAAGTTTCAGATCCTCTTCCTTTTAGTGAATTGAATATTGTTGCGTATGGCATGCTGGCAGGTTGAGTTTTCTGCTGAGACGGGAAAAATACTCAAGTAATACAGAGAAAAGTTATACTATTTCAAATGTTGTTGCTCGAACAAAGGTGAGTTTGAAGCTTTGTGATTTATGATATTAATTGACTCTCTTATTAGTGTCATATTGTACTTGTACAGGTAGTAACTAACTATGCTGACTTGAAACTTATTGGTTATATCATTAGACCTGCTAATTTTTTTTTGGTTTTGGAGTACAGCAGACTGAACATATTATTGCATATCTAAATTTGGAACTTATTTCTCTATATGATACAAACTCCAAAATAGAGTCCTGCGTGGTTAACATATGTTGCAGAATTTTTCATATCTTTTCCTGTATGATTTAATCAATGCATCTACTGAAGGAAAACATTAATTCGTGTGTATGAAAAGTTTATCAATGCATCTATTCCTGTATGATTAAATCAATGCATCTACTTGGTGGCTATTTCCCGATTACTATTGGAGATATCTTGGACGACATTATTCATGAAAAGTTTATCTTTGTATGTGCTTATATTTTTTTTGGCTCACATACACATGCTTATCTTCGTATTGCATGATCAGTTTTGATGTCCTAATTACTGTTAATTATATTACTTGTTAATTATGTCTCTAATACTATCTTTAAATCATAGTAATTGGTTTTAATGAATTTTTGTAGGTTAATGGCTAAAAATATCATTGATATGGAAGAATGGAGGTGGAGATTAGAATTGGGTATATTCTCGTTATAATTTGCGGCAAGGCCCTACATGAAGAATACATTTAGAAGTACAAGATTGTGATAGATTTGTGTAATAATGTGTTTCTATTAGATTGTTTGTGTGAGGCTCATGAGATGTAATTGTAATAACATGATATTGATTTAGTTGTTGTGTCGGAGAATACATTAGAGATTTTTTGTTAAATTTTTAGTGTGTAATGATGTTTTGTATTGATGAATTTTTCAATAATATATTATGAATTTTTTATTTTTTATTAAATTTTGGAGTAGGTTAAATTAAAAAAAAGAAGTTAAATGGCTATGACAACGGTGGTTTCCCGTTAAAAGTTGCATGTTTTAATAATACCTCAAACAACGGGGATACCACCTAAGACTACGGAGATACCCCGTTGTTAAAGATAAGATACGACAACGGGTTGAATTCCATTGTTAAAAGTGTTGAACCTTTAACAACTCCCGGATTGACCACGGAGTTTCAGAGTTACGACAACGGGGAATCACCGTTGTCTTAGTGAGATACAACAACGGGGATATCACTAACAACAACGGGGATACCCCGTTGTGAAAGAGAAGCTACAACAACGGGTCAAAAACCGTTGTTAAAATTGTGGTACCTTTAACAACTCCCAGATTGACAACGGAGCTTCAGGGCTACGACAACGGGGATAATCCGTTGTTGTAGAGGGCTACGACAATGGGGATTCCCCGTTGTTAAAATATATTTTTGTGACCAACACTTGATTTAACAACGGATATTTAGAGCTACGACAACGGGGATACACCGTCGTTAAAAGTATGCTACGACAACGGTTCAAACACCGTTGTTAAAAGTCTGGACCTTTAACAACTGCCGGGTTAACAACGGAATTTTTGGGGCTACGACAACGGGGATTCTCCGTTAATGGTGCTTGATAACAATTTGGTGGAGAATTAAATTCCTATATTTAGTGGAGAATTAAATGCTGTCAAAGTGTGTTAATGGTGCTTGATAACAATTTGGGAAGGAATGAAATTGGTGTTGAAATTAATAGTGATGGATTATGATAATGCATCTAAGGATAAGCATGGAGTAGTGCTTAAATCTAGTACTCCATGGAATCAAAAACCCTAGGGTAGTGCTTAAATCTAGTACCCTATGGAGGATGCGTGAGGTAGTGCCCGAAACTGGTACCTCGAGAGAAAAAGGATGTGCTTGAGACAAGAAAAAGTATATTGAGCTTGAAGGAAAGGAGAGAAAAGAAAATTAGAAGAGCATGAAGCTGGATAGCCTTGAAGTGTAAGAATCTGCAGTACATAAGATCTCCGGTTTTAATTCTCTACTAATTGAGTCACTTTATCCATATGTTTCCTACCCTTACCAAAGAGCCAACATTACATCCAAAAGAAAAGTCCTTTTTGATCCCATTGTCGAATCATACTTTTAGTGATGAAGAGCTTGAGACGTTTGGCAAGCTTATGGTTACGCATGCACTTGAATTGAATTTGAGCGTAAACACCTTAACCCATAAGTGTACATCTTTTACACTTGAGTGTGAGTGATATATACTTCTCGTGAGAACATGTCAATGGAGCATTTGAATTGGTGGTTATTGTCTTAACTTGTATGCTATGAATTGATTATTACATGTAATGAGAATTACATGACCTAAGTTGAGGACAATTGTATTTTGAATGGGGTATTGATCATAGTCCTTGTTTTCCCGCTAATTTTCTTACTCTTTCTCTTTATCTTTATTTTGTTGCCTCGGGACGAGCAACGGGTAAGTTTGGGGGATTGATGAGAGTGAAAATAAGCGTGTTTTAATATCCAATTTAACACCTTTTTATTGATATTGTAGTCTTATATGAGCAAAAGTGTCTTATATTCGATATATGTGAGAATTATGTACACTTGAGGTGTTTTGTTGTGTTTTAGGTAGAAAAAGGATCAAAAGAGCCAAGTTTGAGAAAAGGTGCAATTTGTGCAAGAATGCTGATAAACGCATGTCCAACTTGTGCAATTATTCTGTATTGATGTGGAGCTCTGAATTAGATTTGTGATATATGGTTGGAAAGCTACAGAAGAGAGGGTCGTTTTGGTGTAAAGAACATCCCACTCAGATTCCGAACGAGAAAGTTACGAGCAAAGTGGTGACGTCGCGCGAGCTGTGCCGAACAGAACTGATGTGGTTTTTTGCCATGGCTTTTTACAGATTCAATTCTTGGATTTTTGATGATATCTTTATATTCAGAGAAATCCAAGAAAAAGAGGATCATGTGAGCACAAAAATCACTCAAATTGGAGGTCGGATGAGGAAGTTATGCTCAGAATCGTGAAGTCGCGCAGCTGTTGGCGAGAATTTCTGAGAATTTCCGAAAACTACCTTATTTAATCGGATCTCTTTTACCAAATTTAACGCATGTCTCCTACCAAATTTGACATATGCCTAAATTTGGGTCCTTTCCAAGACTAACAAGGAGAGCTCACAAGTATAAAAAGGGGTGTAGATCACATCATAAAAAAAAAGGAGGAACACAACACAATACAAGATAGGAGAAGAGAGGCCACAACATACAACACCCCACAAGGGGGGATCACCCCCCATCCATCATCCATTTTCTTTTCTCCATCCATCCATCACTTTGAAGATTTGTTTGTGGAATCAAGGGGAGAACTAAGAGGAGAATTCAAGAGCGAGAAGGACGCGATGACGCCACATCTAGGGTTTATTCGTTTCCTAATTTATCTTGTATTTTCCAGATATCCGGGTAAGATATATCCAACACCCATGATTGTTCTTCGCAACATCATGGGCTAGAGCCTTTTTGGTAGAACTAGGGTTGTGAAGGTTTTATCTAGTTAATTGAACTTCCATGTGTACACTCCGTACAACACTACTTGTGGATTTATTTTATATATGATTGTGCCTTTTTAATTCATACTCACGGTCGTTTTGTGCATCATTAACTGTTATGTAGAGTCTGAATACATATCTTGGTTATTGATTGAGTGCGTTCACTGCTGAGCAGGATTCCATGTTATGATTCTAAGTGAGGGAACTCCGAAGCTTCATTGGAACTATCTTATATGAATACTTATTAATTGAATTGAATTCGGGTTAATAAGTAGGATAAAGAGGATAATTTTATAGTACCTATAAAGGGAGATCATATCGGGTTAGAGTACCAATCCTAGGGGGAAATAATTGATATTGATAGTACCTAGAAAGGGGGGTGAAATTATATCTCTTGCTCCGAGGTTATTCACACGTGTTACACGCATGTTTACTTGTGTCTATAGAGTAGATATGAATGGTTTAGTGATGCGTCCATATTCCACAAGGCATAGTCGGACATTGACACATGGAAGGGAAGTTAATGAGTGAAACTGGATTATCCTAGAGCTACCTATTCTCCTACTTGATCCACTTTCGTATCCTTCGAGTGATAGTTTATTTTATTTGTTATTTAATTTTCAGCATATTAGTTGTTAGATAACCATTAAAACGTAATTGCCTTGTCTTAATTAATTTAGATAATAATTAAATTGATAATACGCCGTCCCTTGGGTTCGATATTCACTTGGTCACCTTTCGAGACTACAATTGATATCCTTCATACTTGGGGATTAATTGTGTATTGAGAAAATGCGCATCAGTGTGATTGGGATACGAAGTGCATTAATACAAGTGCTAATATATAGAATAATAATTCTGTAATGGCAGTTTTAAGTGGGACTTCGAAACAACGCAACCACGTAGTCGTGCGAGCGGTTATATGAACCGTTAATCCAAAAAAAAATTTAAACGTCACAAGGATTTTGAAATTCAGCGTGTTAAGGCTATTTTATTTCCACGTCTTAATTTTTTGTACTGTTAATCTGCCTTGAAAAATAACAAACTGCTAATTCAACACAATGAATGTTAAACAACGATTCACTATATACCGCATAAAGCCAATTCACAAATCCTAGAGCCATATACATTCCTACATTTGAATTGCATTTGAATTACAATACAGTAGTTGAACGATTCGTTCCCATTGAGGAAAAATAAAACAAAATGCAAGATGATGTTCTTTCGGATTCAATTGTTAGAACTTTCAACACCACAGTACGTGTCGCTTCTAAATTCATCTTCCCACATCTTGTCGAGTTTGGCCTTGATAATTTCACGATGGAAACTTTCGAACATAGAATCGAGAACTGCACCCTTATCTGCCTACACAACTCATATTTCAGGATGAGAGTTTTAACAGACATCAACATAAAATAGTGTTAGGGTAAAATACCACCTCGATTAAATTTGCCCATGTTTCCTCATCGGCGGTAACAAAACTAGTTTGGTTATACACTGTTGCACCAGAAAAGTTTAAGGCATGAGCATAGGTCTGCCAGCAAGCCTCCAATTGTTTGAGTTTGAGTCGTACGTTTCTCACAGAGAACATCTGCCCTTTCTTCTAGTTTATTGCACCCGTGATCTCTCGAAGTAATTTATCAGAGATGCTTATTTCTTTCCAGGAACCAACCTTCTTCATATCGTAGATGATTTCACAAAGAGTGTGTTCGTCTTCATCTCCCCAGACATAGTTGGCCCACAGCTCGTCTACTCGATAAAATGAAGCCATACTTGGTTCAGAAAGAAGAAGATAGTAAACCTGGCTTCTAGTTGTCTTATGAGCACATCTTGGCATATATAGATATGACTTGAAACCCTAGCTGAGCGAGGAGGATTCAAATAAGGAAAAGCACCGAGTCCGCTTCATGGTGGATGAATTGTAGTACTTGTGCTAAAGTTCGAACAGGTACACATTCAAATACATCATAAATTTAAATTTAAATTTAACCGAGATCGGGTATTTTTAAAGTTCTGTTTTCTCATATCTTAAGTGCACTAACCAAATCTTCAAATGAAGATTTTGTCTGCCGAAGAGCTATAAAGGTAGGAAAGATATACTATAAAGATGGAAAATATAGGGATACGCATGCCAAGTAATCAATTAAATCCAAGAACTGTAGAGGTTATTTTTAGGTGATGATGATATCATTGCAGGCGTGAGCTGTAAAGATATGTCTATGTAATTTTGAATTCCCTCCTCTGAGTATACATATATGACTGATCACTATCAATGGAAAGCAAGGAATCAAATTACCATTACTTTAGGTGGATCCTATCTGCTATTCTCTCTCTCAAATATGATTAAAATCATTTATCTTCACACAGGATTTTTTTAGTTGTGCACACAACATCATGTAACAATAGAATATCACCAAATTTTAGGGATTTTGACAATATGATATCCCTATTAATAGGGATAATACGTAATTAATTAATGTTTGATATAATCAAATATTTTTGCACATATAATCGAAAAATACAACAATCTGTATTAGACGAGATACAACATGATTTGATTTTATCAAATCTTAGTCAAATACATATTATCCCTAGTCGATATATATAACATATTTATTATTATAAAATTAGAAAATAGGTTTTTAATAAAGATACAAGAAGATAAACAAAATATTTTCGAAGCAAAATAGATATTATGCTATACCATGGCATGTAATATTTTGGATACACTCATTGATTCTTACCTTATATGATAATACCCATTTTTTTATATCCATCATGTTTCAATAATGAAATAAAACCCTACTTTTGAAACCCTATTTCAGAAACTTAGATAATACTTTACGTACGTTCATATGTAGTGAAACCCTAATTTCAGAACATAAATCGAGGAGTTGGAAAAAATAAATTCATATCATAGATTCTCGTGATTTTGGTGTACCATGTTTCACGAATTACACAACGAAATACACTGAACTGTTGTAATTTTTTGTAATTTTGGGGGAGACAAAATACTAAATATTGTTTGAACCATTGTGTACTTCACAGTCACCAAGAAAGCAACAAATATGAGGTACATGTATTGCAAACTTCAAATCCAGCAGTGGATATTCGGGTACCAAAGGCTCCAACTCACCCATAGGGCGCACACTCTGACACATTATAAAATGCCAAATGATAGTTGGAAATGGCAAACTACATTGGAATTCAATGCTCCCCACAAACTGCATTATTTGTTAATACACCATCATGCCAAAATCTAATCGTTTACCAATAGCAACGGCGTGGATGACCCTAGCATAAAAGGGTTCTAGTAGGCATTTTTTTCCAAGGTACCCAATTGCATAGTGCAATGACGGAAAGAGCTTTGAAAGGTACACGCAAATGGCGCACTGATAGTCCTCTATCTGGCCATCTCATTCCACTCAGCCCTATAAGGATTTCAGCAATAATATCCAAATCGTGCTCATACCGATTATCTTCGTCGAATGAAGTCAAACCAAGAGCAGCATTAATTTTGGAAGGAGTGAAATGAAAGATTTCATTTCTAAAAAATAATTTTTTGAAATGGACGGATTCAGGGTCAGTCATTTCATCCAATAAATTAGCATAAAACTTCAGCAGGCCTCTCTGTTAAAAGTACTAACATTAAATAGGGTTCTCTTCAAGCCACAAACGTCTATGATCTGGACCAACTTGAACTGCGCAATTTGTCCCTCATCCACAATGCGTTCTGGATAAAATTTCATGAGCTTCACAGTATTATAACGATGCCTCATTTGCCTATTATAGAAATGCTCGGGCAGGGACCGATTCACGAAAAAGGCTTTGTAATACGTTTCTGGAGAGGGTGACCTTGAAGGAGGGATATTTTCCTGCATTCTGTATAATAGGGTCAGGCGATGTGGTGATCTTGGATATTATTGATCCCAGAAATTTATATATTATACCAACAATATTTGGGAATTTTCTGTGAATGGATTGATAAGAGCAGAACGCATTTTGGTGTTGAGTTGTATATAGGTATATTGGGTTGGTTGAATTGGAATGAATGAGTATTACAGTAAACATCAATGGGATCTCTACACGGATGTTGGTTTAGGGCTTCTTTAAAATATGAGCCAAAATTAGATGAAAAGAAGTGAACAAGTAAGGTTTGAATTACTAAACAACTAAGCTACATTCATGTATCAGGGAAGGGTATATACTTTTACCACAGAAATTATAAGAAGCAGTAGTAAAAGCAGTAATTAAGCCAACAACTAGTTCATTACAAAGTGAAAATTGACGATTAAGTTAACACAAAAATAGATTACTCATCGAGTACATTATTTTATGATGGTGCAAAATAGGCACAAAAAATAAAGACAGCATCAATTACTGCAAAGAAAACGCATGACCAGAGTTCAGGGGAAAAATGTACAACATCACTTACTTATCTTTTCAGAGCTTCCATGACTTCATCTTTTTCCTGCCATCTCTGCAAAAACACATCACAAGCAAATAATAAATATTCACTTTGCTCTCAGACACTTGAAGAACTCGAACACTGACGAATGTTTTCCGACAATAAAATACCTACCTACTGAAAGCTGCATAACAACACTAAAAATTAAAAAGGCGATGGAGTAGATAGAAAGAAGAATCTTTTAGGTGTGGCGGCGCCAGCTGGAGGCATGTTCGGAAGCGCGAGCTAGAGACTGGTACAGCAGGTTTGGGAGCAACGTCGACCAACGACTTTCTCTGGCGCGGTAAGATGAAAAGGGATAGTCGATGGTCAAAAGACTTGGTAAAGTTAGGGCACACACGAGGATGAACAATTTATGAATTTGAATTAACGTTCTGAGATTTTATTTTTATGGAAACAATCCGTGCTAACACGATTTTAATTGGGAAACTAAAATGTGTTTATAATTTTCTTTTCGAATTAAATAATTAATTCGAAAATTTTGTTAAACATAAAATAAAATAAATTTGTATTAGATTTGGTGTAAAGTATTCATAATTATAGTACTCCCTCCGTCCCATGTATTTTTACCCACTTTCCACTTTGGGGTGTCCCACGTATTTTTACTCATTCCATTTTTGGCAAAAATATATTTTATTACCTACTTTTTACAATCCCAACAACTTTAATTACTTTTTTACATTAAGAATCCATTAGTTTTGAGCCTGAATTAATATTTTTCCTTGATGCCCAGTTGGACGCTGATGTGGGCCTCAATCGTGAAAACATGGCAAATAATTATTTTAGAGGGCTCAATACTTTCCCTTGTTTAGAATAGGATATTTCTACCAAACAAAATATCCTTAAGAGTATGCACCGTCATCTCTCACCGTCCACCCTTGTTGAGACCCTGATAAAAACCTGAAGAGGGATTAAGCAGATCTACACACTCCTACAAAGAAATGCAGGTTAATTGGAAGCGATCAAGGTCATCATCCCCAGATGAGGATTACGAAGCTATCTGTATAAGTCGGGCGCTGTCTGAACATTTCTAACAGGCAAGCGAGGCATCGTTATAATAATCTGAAGATGATGACATTTTTTCCAGAACACGATGTCGCTGAAGACCAAATTGTGGAGTTCAACTTGTCCAACATCATCGACCGTTCTGGATTAAAGAGCACCCTAATGGATGTGGGTACTTATAACAGAGAAGTCATGCTTGAGTTCTATGCAAATATGTCGTACGCAATTACCGACCCGGAATCAGGTCGGTTTGAAAGAATATTTTTCAGAAATGAAATCATCCATTTCACTCCTCATAAAATTAATATTGCTCTTGGTTTGCCCTCATTCGAGGGAAATAACGGGTACGAGCCCAATTTAGATATTGTTGTGGTATTTCTAACAGGCGTGCATGGAATGATTTGGCCGGCAGCTGGACTTTCTGTTCACTATGTACGTGTACCTTTCAGGGTCCTTTCTGCCATCGCAATCAGCAAATGGGTACCTTCGCATATATCTTGTCTACTAACACTGGAACAGGGTAGAGTTATCCATGTCGTTGCTATTGGTAGGTGACTGGACTTTGGATTGATGGTATATGAGCACGTAATGCAATTCGCAGGAACCATCGATGTCCAACGAAGACTACCCTTTCCTACCGTAATTTGAAGATTATTACTTCGTCAAGTTGTGTCACCAATTGGTGTAACAGAGTCATTGGAGCCCGCCTTTCCTCCATTGGATTTGAGTACTGCAAAACCTTTTGGACAAGCACATTGTTGTACTACTGAGTCTGACTTACACAATGGACTGACCAACTTGGTCAGCACATTATCCAATCAATTTGAAAAAATGGCCGCCGTCGTGGAAGAAACAAAGAGTTCAGTGTCAACATTGACGGATTCATTAAAACTACTAAGAAATTGTATGAATACCAATTGTGAGTAGTAGTTGTTCTCTAACGTTTATGATATTGTAAAGATCTGATGATTGTATGAATTTTATTTTTCCAATCCAAAACTCACCGCTATTTCAATGGCATGATCGGATATAGTACATACAACAAAATCACATCTAAAGTGTGTGCAATATTCATTACCCTTTTTGGTAATGAATAAAAAGCAAACGTACGTGAGATATATTGAATATCAGTTTTGGTGTGCAATATTCAATATCGGTGTGGTGTGTGCAATATACTATATCATTTATATCTCATGGGGGGTGGGCACAATTACACGAAAACACCTATCAATTTTGAATTGCAATGTTCAATGTCTATCTGTAAGCAGGCACGATTACCATACCTACATGCTCATCTACATGTTCACCTACATGCTCACCTACATGCTCACCTACATGTTCACCTACATACTCACCTACATGATCACCTATGTTATCACCTTTTCACAGAATCAGATATCTGAAAACTTTCTCGTAACCTTCTGAGCATGTCTGTGAACATAACCTATCAAACAATAGGATGCCTCATGATATTTAGATGAACACAGCATCGCATTCCTACTATTTAGAGCAATTGTTAAAGAAAATACAAACAAACAAGTTTAAATCAAGTATTCCATAAATACTTCTCCGAATAACAAAGCAAACTACACTAATTCTCATCATCATCAGTAACATCTCGCAATCCATGATTAGGACATGCATTTTTTGTGTGGCATGGCACGTGGCAAATTGAGCACTTCCTGGAAACCTGATGAATTGCTGGGGCTTGCTCAGAAGGTGGTAAAAATTCAACATTGTGTGGTACAGCAGGACTATTATTACAGGTAGCCCTGTTGTGATTCTTCCCACCACAATTTGAACACTTGTTTTCTCTACGCACACTCCGACTTGGTTCTAGGGCACTCTTCATTCAACTTCGTTTGAGCCTGTTGGATTGCTTCGGGTAATCAGGTGGTTTACATACCCGATCTCGTACAAGTATAGGAACATCCAAATCTTTCCTATCAGGCAAGGGATACATTGAACCGCCCCACATCGATCTAACCATCTGATACTGAAAATATTCCCCACATATAAATCCACATCAAGGCACTTGTTCCTTCAACACGTAAGATAAGTTAAGGGTGAGGGTAATGTACAATAAAACAATAGTATGCAAATAATTCAGTATAAAAGATGATGTGGTAGTACCTAATCGCGGCAAATGCATGGATGCATGGAATCAACTCGTGTTGGTAATATTCACAGTCGCACGACCACTTTTCGAGATCAAGGAGAAATGTATCAGCATCAACCACAACCTTGAAGCGTCCACCAACTAAATGTTTAACTTTGATGTGGTCTGCCCTGTGCGCCAACTTTGTGAGTTGATTAGTGACTCTGGCGCATAAAACACCACCATGTTTTTCAGCCTCAAGGCTCCACTCAGCATGCCATTCCTGGGTCAATTGGCGCACCCTCTCGAATAGATATGTGACTGGAAAATAGCGGGGCCATTTAAGACAATTGTTCCAAGACTCTGCAGCGTTGGATGTCATAAACTCGTATTGACGAACAGGACTGTGAAATCTACTCCAACGCTCTTTCTTGGCCCTGAAAAGAATGGTTCCAATGCGGGGGCCACTATCAAATCCACTCAATGCGCCTACCAACTTGTTTAAAATAAAATAAATATATTACGAGAAAAAATACTTTGTCCAACTGACCTAAAAAGGAAACTTTCATATAACATATATATCAATACTTTTATCAAAATAAAATTCATAAATGGTATAGGATATGTTACCTATCAAATTCTGCCTCTAGGTATGTACTAGCAGCCCTCTCAAATATGTTAAAAATGCCTTTCCTAAATGGGACAAACTTCTTGCCTAAATGACGCTGACATAGACCATGTGCTACACCTGGGAAAACATGCTCCACCGCATTGATAATCGATTGGTGCTGGTCAGATACAATCAACATGTTATTGGGATAGCCGAGTGCACTACGAACTTTGGTCAAAAATAAACTCCAAAGTTTTGTGTTCTCTTGATCACCAACACCGGTAGCTAGTGGATAGATCTGCCTATTGGGATCTTGAGTGTCGGCCACAAATACAATGCCCTTGTAGTCCCCCTTTAGGTGAGCAGCATCGACAACTATAACAGGGCGAGCAAAGTTCTTTAAACTTCCCGTCAGGATGAGTCAAGAGGTGTGTTATAGTTCCTGGTTTGCATTTCTCCAGCATGTGGAGATACGCTGGAAGCAATTTGAAGCAATCAGTTAGAGTCCCATAAATATATGTGTTAGCGAGTTTATGAGCCCTAACTGCATGACCATACTTTATTTGAATATCATATCGCTGCTTGATGTCGTAAACAATACCAATGGGTGTGATCGATGTAGACTGATGCCTTTGCTTGTTGAAATACAATTTTGCAATGACCTTTCAGTAGAAAGAGAGGGGTTTTTGACGTTCGGGATTATCAAGGCACGAGTGAGGACATAGACTTGTACACCTCCAAATCCCATGCTCACTCTGAGCACCAAACAAGAACGTGCAGGGAACTTTATCTTTGCAAACAGCCTGCCATCTAACGGGCTCTGAACTTTCTACTCGGAAATCAACACCTCTGGTAAGATGATAAATAGAAACGTCAACTAGCATCTCATCCTTGCTCATGTAAATCTTTTTCAGGGATATATCATTCACTGCTCCTTCCTCCGGATCATGAATTGGTACATTGGGTTGGGATATGGGGTCATTACTAGGTGTTCTGAAAATGGGGAGGTTGGACATGGATTCATCATCATGGCAACTAGAAGATGTGGAGTCATTAGACATTGTTGTGGAAAAGTTCATCCCGGTACCAGCATGATCATTCTCGGATTCCCCTTCACCATCACTAGCTTGGGAAACACTATCCCCATCCCAAGACGAACCACCTTCAACATCGTCTTCATGCGAGTCCACCAACAAGTCTACTACGTTGTTCGGACTAACATTATCAACCATGCAATTTGGGGCGACCCCACACTCCATATTATTCAATAGGTCTAACATTGTCATACCCCGACTACTTAAACCATTATACCCGTTCCCTTCACCTATTGTCAAGGGAATACAATCACTGGTTCCATCCACATATACCTACGGGGTCCCATGTGTGTCTAAGAGACAATTAACATCGAGATCGGTCAAGATTGGAAGACGAATATTCTTATCATTCATTTTTTCTACTTGGTATATGTCAAAGTTAAAGGTCTCGGGATTCATCTTCAAAACCCTGTGCAATGCTTCTCTAAGCGACTCAACATTATGGACAGTACTAAGTAAATGCACACTCAACTCAATGCCTCCAACATACTCAACGTCGTTCCAGTGAGCGTTAGCATTGATAAGAATGATTGGAAGGGTGCCATCACACTGCAAAAATAGATCACATTAACAGAAAATACGTCAAAAATTATAAATATCAACTGCAAAACATGAAAAGGATATACAGTACAATCAGGTGATCATATAGTTACTCATAAAGGTGATCATATAGGTCATCATGTAAGTACTCATAAAGGTGATCATATAGGTCATCATGTAAGTACTCATAAAGGTGATCATATAGGTCATCATGTAGGTATTCATAACTGTGATCATATAGGTCATCAAGTAAGTTAAATCTCTGTACAAATACCATTCGTTATTAGGAAGATGCTCATTACATCCTACTTCAACATAAAAAAATGGATATTATTGAGTTATTGCTACTTCTAACATCCCATTTTCACTCCTAAGAGATGAATATATATGAATTAAAAAACGTAATTGAAAATAAAATTTTGCTACTTCCATCATTCCATTCTAAATCAACAGAGAAGAATATATATGCATTCAAAACCTAATTCAAAGTAAATCCATCACAGAATAATAGAACATCAAGTTATTATAAATTAAGCACTACCATTCTAATCCAAACTTTGCACCATTGATGTCGTATAACAAACTTTTCACCCTTTCAACAGGAAAACAACAAAGAGAACAAAGAATATCAATGCACCCATATTCCTCTTCCGTAGATCAGAACGATGATGTTAAGGCCACATTAGATCAAATAAGTCAAGAACTAAGAACCTCTTTCAAAACAATTTGTCTTTCACTTTAATAGGCAGCCACTCCTAAATAATCATTTCACACTACACGCCATAAAGAAGAATACATTTTAATTCCCTTCAGCAATTGTTCCCCCATTATATTCGAGATCCAAATAGGTAAGCACATAATAATATGTGTGACCAATATTATATGAAGCTTGCCCACGAATTAATGTAATTGAAAGTGGGCACAATTATGCAATTGGTGGCTTCAAAAAAGGGACAATTAACTCAGCCGTAGCTCCATATCAAAATACAAAACTTGTATGCAGAGGAAATTGTATAGCACTCAGGCTTTAATAATAATATACAGAAACGGATGATTCAACATCACTTGGAATCACCAAATTGAATAAAAAAATTTAAGATAAAGTCCTCGCAGAGCACAAGCATACCTACGATGATTGCGAAATTGAGAAGGGCGCAAAGAATACTTTGACGACGTTAAACCGGAGAGCTTCACAAACTAAGACGATAGCATGACATGGTTCTACTAGACGCGATTCAACAAGGGCGAAGCTTTTGCTTAGACGTTCAGTCGACGGGAAAATAGGGCAAAATCCAGATTGTACATGGGCTTCGAAATCAGTTTTAAATTACAATTGTGGATGTGATTCGAGATTTCAGTTCATCGGGATGTTAGATTTCTGAGTTTTGAAAGAAGAAAATTGAGATTGATAGTTTGAATTTTCGAAAGAAAAAAAATGGAAGAAAGGCGCGGTGGGATTGAAAGTTTGCAAGGAGTGATGGGGAGTGGTGGGAAGTGAGGGGTGATGCCAACTCTTGGGTCGGGGTGGGTGGGGTTCAGGGGGGCGGGTTTCGCTGATATTGGGGTGGTTTCGAGGTGGATGGGAAGGGGGGGTTGAACCACCCCCATGGTAATTTAAGAAAAAATCATTAGGGATTTTTTTGTCTAAAAATTTAATGAAAAGTAAAATTGATAAAGTTGTAATGAGAATGTTGATATTAAAAGTTGAAAAATCAGAATGGGTAATTTTCACTATTGGCAAAAAAAAATACTCCCTTCGTTCCAACTTCAACTTCACACTTTCAGTTTTGGTCCGTCCCAAATTCAACTTCACACTTCCATGAAAGTAAAAAGCAACAAACTAATATCCTTCTAACATACTTTAATTTCAAATTTATCATCACATTTTTAACACACATAACATACTTTATAATTTATTTATTACTCAAAAATATCATACTATCCTCAAAAGTAAGTCAAAAAATGACTTATCTTAAACTCCGTATCTACCGTACGGTGAATTTGAATTTGGGACAGAGGGAGTATATAAAGAGGTAACTCACCGTACATTCAGTTTGGTTTGTTAAATTGTGATTATGAATTTTTAACTCTGACAAATTAGGGGTATATTTTTCGTTTTATTAAAAAAAAATCATAAAAGAGTAAAAGGGTGCGGTGGTCCACATGAGCCACGAGAGTACTCCCCATTGGATAATAAATCACCAATCACAGCAGATTACGTGCCTTATGCGAAATGGACGGATAAGATTCCTCCGTTGATCACAATCGAATGGCACAAATTTTGTGTAAGTGATCGCATAGTTATCGATAAGCAACGGTCTAAAATTTACCACATGTTTCTCACGATCCCGTTATTATACCATTGATCCAACGGACCTCACATTCCCCACACCGACTCCCCCAATTTCCCTTCCCCTCCTCTCTCACTCTCCGCTTCTCCATCGCCGGAATCTTCATCGGAGCTTTCTTCCGCCGTTTGCACCTCCTTTTTCGAATCTTACTTATTTTCTTCCTTCCGTTATTAATAGATTATTATGGAATTCTACTAATCTACACCTGAGTTTTTTACGCCAGTTTTCTGTGAATATTTCAATTCTTATTTCTAGGTTAACGGATTTCTCACTCCAGTTTACAAATGATTTAGGGAAATAATTTGTTGTGAAAAGCTGAAATTGAAGTTGAATCCGAACTTTTTCTTCAGATTCAACATATGTAATTCAGCTTACTATTTCCCATTCAAAAATCTGTTGGCTAACTGTAAGAGTTAAGAAGTGAGGTGGAATAGAATAGTTGCAGTGATTTTGAGATTTTAGCAAGGAAAAATGGCGGATTCAGATAACGAATCGGGTGGAAATCGGGACCCGAATTCGTGCTACGAATCGTCCCCTCGAGAACAGGACAGGTTCCTCCCGATCGCGAACGTGAGCAGAATCATGAAAAAGGCGCTACCGGCAAACGCCAAGATATCGAAAGACGCCAAAGAAACAGTGCAAGAATGCGTGTCGGAGTTCATCAGCTTCATCACCGGCGAGGCTTCCGACAAGTGCCAACGCGAGAAGAGAAAGACGATCAACGGCGACGATTTGCTGTGGGCGATGACCACTCTAGGATTCGAGGAATACGTGGAGCCGCTCAAGGTGTATCTGCAGAGGTTTAGGGACATGGAGGGGGAGAAGACCGCCATGGCCGGTAGAGGAGACAAGGAGAGCGCCGGCGGCGGCGGTGTGGAGGGAAGTGGTGGTTATGAGGGGATGTATGTGTTGGGGCATCAAGGAGGACCGGTTTATGGGTACGGGCAGGTGGCGGGTGGGGGGAAAGTCGGGTCGGGTTATCAATTGGGATCCGGTTCTGGTGGCGGCGGCGGGAGGCAAAGGTAGCTTAGAGTTGACTTGGGAAGACTCTAGTTGGTGTGGCGGTTGATTAATTAGATTAGATTATGATGATAGATGGAGGGAGGTTTCGACGTTTCGTATATATTCAAATTGTAATATGATTTTTATAAATATTGAGTTTGTATGTATATTTGTATAATTGTATGCATGAGTTTGATTTTTTTTTTTTAATGAGAGCAGATGTTTTTAGGTGCTTTGTCCTCTTACAATTTAATAAGATAAAAACTTATGTATCCGACACAATGTAGTTAGATGGTACTTTCTTTTTTAATCAACTTTATTGACTTTGGAAGGTATCGTAGTATTTTGAAGTAATAAAAAAAATATAAAGTAATTATATTTGTGTGAAAAGGGATGACAAATTTGAAATTAAAGTAACTTTTGAGGTTGTTGGATAAAGTGATGTTTCCTTTTGGGGTGAAAGGTTTTGTGGGACAAATAAACAAGGAAAGTGAGAAAAGTATTATAGGATGGAGGGAGTAACTTTTATTATTAAATCTTACTACCTTCGTTTGGAATCTTTTTTTTTTTGTTTAGTGGATGTGTGACCCATATTTTAATTGTATTAGTGGGTATATGTGAGTCTCATATGTATAAAAAGAAAAATGAAATCCTTATAAACGGACAACTAAAATGGTAAAATGATATTATTTGAGACCGACGAAAGGAGTATTAAATGTCGTAATATGAGTATTTAAATTTATATATTTAATTTTTTGGATTTTTTTAATTAATATTTCAATTGAATCTTTTATTGAATAAGCAATACCTTTATGAATTTAAATGAGTGTACCCTTGAATGTCTTGACGTACAAGAAATCAATTCACATAATAATTTATAGAGGCACTCTTATAAGTTGAGTATATGTGATACGACTTATTACTAAAGTATATTCTTTCCATCTCATCTTAATGATTACCCCTTCCATCCCGTTTTAAACTTTACGTTTGTTTTTTGTACATAGATTAAGGATTGTAGTATTTTAATGTAAAGTGTGGTGAGAGAAATAGTATTTTAATGTGAAGTGGGTAGGCGTATTATTGTGATGTGTCGGCCCATTGAGAGATAAATAATTAATTTGGATGAGTCAATTTACTAAAAAGGGAAATGTAAAGATTGAAATGGGACACTCAAATTGGAAATATGTAAAGATTGAAATGGGACGAAGGGAGTATATATTTTTAATTTGAGCGTCTCATCCTAATAGTTATATTTTTTTAGTATACGGGACCCACCTACAATAATATATATTAAAATATTATTTCTCTCACCTCAATACATATTAAAATATTATATTCCTTAATCAAAATACACAAAACAAACGTAATCATTAAGACGAAACGGAAAGAGTACTTATTATATATATATATATAATATGCTTGTTTGTGGTTGATTGTTGTCCAATTCACCTATATTTTGTCGTGTTTTTATGTTCATTTTATGTGTGTTTAGTATGTTTTAGCATCATATTTTGAGTGATATTGATGAATTTGATGAGGGTTACTAATTTGAATGGTATTAATGTTAAATGGGTGTTTTGGAAGGAGAATAAAGCAAACGGAGAGACGAAATTGTGAATTCAAATAAGCGAGTAAAAACTCGGTTGAATTTCCAAAAACTCAATCGAATTTTACTTACAGAATGGAGGCCAAGGAATTGCTTAAAAACTCGGTAGAATTTTCAATAATTCGACCGAATTTCTCTTACAGTGTGAAATTGAAGTTTGGGCAAAACACGAAAACTTGATCGAATTTCTGAAAACTCGATCGAGTTTTTCGACACTTTGAAGGCAGAAAACGTGTTCAGTTTTTAAGAAGCGCAAAATGCATGAAAACTCGACCGAAGTATGGAAACTCGGTCGAATTTTCATGCAAAAATGCCAGCTGTAACTTCGACTTTGGGCATTCAAGAGGGGTATAAATACCCTAAATACTCACTTCTCACATCAGATTTGCAAGGGGGAGATTCCAAGAAACACTCTACACACACTATTCTCTACATTTTACACCTTCATCATCATCCATCCACCATCCTCTCCATTTTCTTCATCTCTTCACCACTAATTTACTGAGGATTGAGGATTGATATTGGGAGCTTGCAAAGTAAGGGAAGACATCCAACCTACCTCAAGAATGGAAGATATCTTGCTTTTCATTTGTAATATTTTTTTGTTTGTTTTGAAACAATGGATATGTGTAAGCATTTTGAGGATGTTTTCATAATGTTTATTGTTGGCTAGACCTCTAATGAGGCTAGCCACAAGATGGGTTAGGGCTTTTTGGATTTGTTGGATTTAAATGGTTGTTTGATATGATATTTGGAATTTCCTTCATGATGTATGATTCATTTATTTGTGTTATGATTTGTGTGATCAATATATCTAGTTATGATGTTAGGAAAGTCATTCTGATATTTTGATTAGGGTTTTAATTGAATTATGTTATAATATGAATGATGTATGTTAGTGTGTGAAGTATGTGATAGCATTTTTATACACTTAGAACACTCATGTGGGAACATTTGATTAATTAGTCTTGGTTGATTTTTGATTGAGTGAGAGGAAGAATTCTTGTAATCATAGTACCTTTAAGGGAATTGTGAGTAAGAAACAATCTTTAGTGCTTTAAACTTGTAATGAGTTGAGAACCTAATTACCTTGGCCATAGGGATTAGGGGAACATTTGTGATTGCTTCTATTCCATTTATCATTGATACTTACCATTTAACTTTAACAAATCCATGCATTACCCTTAATCTTGAATGTGGTTAGCCTTGCTTTTCTTTAGATTACTCACCTTTCACTTTATTTTTGTTATCTTGGTTATTTGTCTCTTGCATCAATCTAATTTAGTGCTATTTATTTTATTTGCTACTTGAGTAGATAATTTATCTTTTAATTCTAAAACTCACAATCCTGATTACTCTTACAAAGTATAATTAAAAAAGAATACGGATACACCTCGGATTGAACTCTCCCTTTGATCGATATTTAAACTGGGTCAATAACTACACACGATAAGGTACGCTTACCTTGTTCAATTATACCAAAATTAGCTTAAAGTTCATGGCGCCGTTGCCGGGCAGAGTTAAATCTTGATAGTAACGAGTTCGTGTTTAATTAACTTTGCTAGGAGTATTTTTATTTATTTTCTTTTATTTTATTTTACTTGTTTGTGATCTAATTCGGTGATACTAGTAGGTGTATGCACACTCGATCAAAGGCTAAATCAGTTGAACCTTTAGATTTGGAATTAGAAGCTACACTTAGAAGAAGAAATTATGGGCATATAGGACGGCTTTCAAAACTATTCTTGGTGTTTCGCCATGCCAATTGGTGTATGGGAAGACTTGTCACCTCCCCGTTGAGTTGGAGCATCGGGCTTTATGGGCAATCAAGAGGCACAACATGAATGAAGGGGAGGCCGGACAAGAAATGTTGCTAAAAATGGTGGAGTTGGAAGAATTTCGTGAAAGAGCATACAAAAACTCCACCATCTATAAAGAGAAGGTGAAAAGTGGCACGATGCCAAGATTAAAGAGAAAGCATTTGCTCTCGGAGATAAAGTGCTATTGTTCAATTCTAGATTAAAATTATTTCCGGAAAAGCTCAAGTCAAAATGGATGGGCCCATTCGAGGTGTTGGAGGACACATATTGAGACTCAAAGGGCCAAATGATGAGTTCATAGTAAATGGGCATCGGGTTAAATATTACCTATCTCCTTCTCAAAAGGAGATAGTGTATGTGGATACCCTTCACTCTTAACCTCTTTTTGAATTGTAGTAGAGTAGGATTTTCTTTTATTGTTGTTTTCATGTGTTGTTTATGTTTTGGTGGTGTAGGCTAGCACTCTAGTGGAGGGAATGAAGAATGGATTACGAGAAGCGCTACGTTGGATGCGTCAAGGATAAGTTTCACTACTTTCACAAACTTAGTTCTTTCATCTTGTCAAGATTTAAGTTTGGGGGATGCGTCGTAGTATAACTCGTATGTGTTTGATGGTTGATTCCATTAGAATGTGCATGCTTTTGTTGTTTATTGTTAATTGTTTGTTGTGTTTTGAATCCTTGTGAGTATTGATTGGTACTATCATGGTTTAGATGATTGGAATGCACTTGTGATGAATGATTGATTGGTTAATTGTGTTTATTGAGTTGAAAAAAGCAGGAAACATGGAAATTGAAATTTTGACCTAAAATTCAGTCAAATTTTTGTTCCTCGGTCGAGTTTTTGGTACAGAATGTTTTGCAGAAAATTCGACATAAAACCCCGACCTCTTTCTTAAAAACTCGGTCTAATTTTTTTGGCAAACCGGATACTGAACCGAGAATCACAGAGAAATTCGACTGAATTACTAAAAACTCGATCGAATTTTAAGACCTGCATGAGTTTTAAAGCGCGATCCCCTTTTCTAATTCTCACTTCACACTCGCACAATACTCCCGTTACCCTTCTCCCCCATTTTTCCTACCTGAAATCGAAGGCCACCGGTGTTCTACAAGCAAAAAACCCTTTTTCCCACTCATTCATTAAGTCTCCATGGTAAGTGAAACTCTTCTCTTCTCAATTTTCTTGTGAAGTTCGAATTCTAAGGCTAATGCTAGGGTTTCGAAATGTTGTTCCTTTGATCTTTAAGCATGATTTTTGTTGAAGAGTAATGCTTTGTAGCATAATATCTTGTTCAATATACATTCTTTGAGTTGTGAAGCATGAGAATTGAAATGAATATTGAATGTTGAGAGTTGAATGGGCAAGGGAGTATAAATTTCTAAAATTGGGTACTGTTTAGTGATGGGGCTGATGCATGTGTTGGATAAGTCTTCATATCTTGTTGGCTCTATGAGAATTTGGTGTTGATTACTCATGAAATGCTTGAAAATTTTTGAAGTGAAAAACTATGCCCACTAAGTGTTTGATAAAATGCCCACGAGAAAATTGTGGTTAAATTTGGCTTTGAAACTTGGCATGTTTATTGATACTATGTGGAGTAGTAATTCTTGAGAAAATTGAGCATGATTCAAAGTGTTGAATAGAATTAGGCATATAGATGCATAATTTGGATATTTTCATGTTTAATGCTTGAGACAAGAACTTTGTGGTTGATTTTGAAGGAATTTAATTGAAAGATGGCATATTTCGTTTATGGAGTGAGTTTTTAATGAGTGATATGTTATCTTTTGATTATGAAAATGATGAACCAAGTTCTATTTAAATGTGAACATGAAAGTTGAATCCATGAGCTTAAGTTAGATATTGCCTATTTTCGTGCAAAGTGATAAGTGTGAATTTTGTGTAGGCACGAATAAGGGAAAGAGCAGGGGCAAGTGCAAGTGCAGGTGCAAGAAGAGGTGGACGTGGCCAGGGACGTGGTGGGGGACGTAATCAACCACGTGCCCAACCACAAGAGCAGGCACAAGTGCCTGCACAAGTACCACAAGTTAGAGCCCTCAGTCCAAAGGCAAGAAAGAGATGAAAATGGACAGATTAATAATGTCAAATTCAACAACATCACTGCCTTCCTATATGAGAATGAATGCCACCCAGACAATTTTGGAGTAAGATTCCAAGAGGATGAATGGTACAATAAGTGCCAATTATGGAAGAGACTGTCACTCACGATCAAAAAGACAAGGTGGATCGATCTAAGGGTCATGGAGATAATGGGGATAATTGATGATATGAATGGATTGTTTGATGATATAGGAATGAGAGATTTTCTGAGGAGCTACCCAGAGACATACCTTGGATTGACACTAGAGTTCCTCACGACTCTAGAAGTTACAAACTTCGAAAGGGGAGCATACCCTCAGAGAATAAAGTTCAGACTGAAGAATCGACCTTTTTCCCTAAAGACTGAGGATGTAAGTAGAAATATGGGATGCCCTACGATGGAGTCAGAGAGAGGATACAGGACATTGACAAAAGTGGAAAAGCAAGTTCTCTGGCATTCGCTGACAAATAGGGGAGATAAAAAGGGTCAACTGAAGTACAACCCATCAAAGTCTAGAGCAGCTAGCATCAGGAACCCAGTTATCCGATATGTGGAGAAGTTTTTAGCCCACTCGATCTTTGCTAGGCATGAGGGCTCATATGTGGGAGATAGGGAGCTATTTGTACTCCACTGTCTGATCAAGAAAAACTGTTTTAGCATAGCTTCTTACATCATTCCCAAGCTAGAGAGTGTGACCACGAGGAAAAAGGCTCAGAGTGTGACTGTTGGTGGGTTGGTCACAATCCTAGCAAGAGGGTTGGGCATGGATCAGACGGGGATGGTTCCTTTGGATGGAACTAACTTGGGTGTAACTGCTATGAAGAGCATAAGAGTTATCGAGGAGTTGGCAGAGAAGTACATATATGTGTTTCCAATGGGAAAGTACTTCCCTTTGCCAAATGTAGGGCTAACAAGCATTCATCCAGACAGAGACGAGGAAAATATGTGCTTGGTGTCATCAAGACACAAACAAGCAATTAGGAAATTCAAATCCATGCACCACCGTGATATCCGTGTCAGAAGTGTGCCAAGCACAGAATACCAAGAGGATGAAGAGCTTGTGTATGAAGGAGATCTGGTTGGTTCGGATGAGGAAGTGGATCAGACAAGCAGTGAAGACGAAGAAGAGAATGTAGAGAGAGGAGAAAGCTCCCGAGCGGGAGAAAGAAGGGGGAGAGAAATCTTGAGCGCTTAACTGAAGACGTAGCTTCTCTGAGGGTAGGATATGGAGGCATGGCACAGGAGGTAGCCTACCAGAGGTATAGACAGGACAGAACAGACTTCATGATGGATGCCATGGGGAGCACAGTGCGGAATATAGAGAGGATGACCAGCCACATGTACAACATGCACAACCCCTCTGATCCATATATGTACCAGCCATGGCCTGAGTACCAGCCGGCTCCTGGACCGTGGATGCACTATCCACCACCGCCTCTGGACTACGAGATGGATGCTCAGCATGCACCTCAGTATCCTTCATTCCCTCCACAGGACCCGGGCTTTCCTCCTCAATGATTTGAGGATTATCATTGCTCCCTCTCTCTCTTGCTTGTTTTGACTTGATGATTGTTTTGATTATGGTGTATTGGTGATACTTACATGGATTTATTTATTTTCTCATATTGTTCTGTGCCTGTTTTGGATTTTAGTTCTTGTTGGATTTGGTTTTATGTTATGTGATTGTTGTTTAGTTTGTTTTGTTTGCTTTTTGTGTGTTCATGGGGAGGGTAGATTGTCTTCTTTTTATCTCTTCCTTTATCTCATTTTCTTTTGAGCTTTGATATATTCATTTGTAATGGTGATCAATAATTGTGTTAGGACATTTTACTCTAAGAAATTGAGACATAGGCTCTTAAATTACTCAAGATAAAGATGGATAAAACACCATAATATTCTAAGACCATAAGCAAAAGCCTAGTGAGATTTGAGCATCAAACCGTGCATTTCATACGGTTTAAACTTCATTGAAGAGAGGATTGATCATTAGAAGATGAATTAGAATTTACTCGTAAACTTTGCAAGTACGCCTTTTGATGAAGCATTTAGAAATGATTTTAGGCCATGTTTGATTTCACAAGTCGCTAGCCAAATGAATTTCCTACCCTAATCATGTTTCATTCCTTGTTAACCAAAGTTTGAGCCTTAAAGCCTGTTTTATTGATGAGCACATTACAAGCCTAATAATCCCACTTAAGCCTCTACATAAAACCTATGATGCATGGAGATTATAGAAGAAGGTTAACAAAATGTTGAGTGTAAGAAATAAAAAGGAAGGGTAAGCTAAACAAGAGTAAAAGCTAGTGAATGAGCATAATTTGGAAAACAAAAGAAAAAGGATGTAAGGTTGAAAACAAAAAGAGCAAGATACTAAGAAAAATGCATCATTGATGATCAAGCTCTCATAAAAATTCAACAAGAGCTCTTAAGTTCATAAGGATGGAATAAAAAGTGCAATAAAGAAGAGAAAGGAATGGAAGGAAGAATCACATCGAAATCCTTCTCTATGATCATAATATGCATTTTAGTCACTTTTATCCATATTTTCCTACCCTACCAAAGAGCCTTCATTACATCCTTATTACAAGTCCTTTATGATCTTTGTGTGATATTAAAAATGGCAAACAAGCATGAGTTCACTTGCAAACCTATGATGATTCGACTATGATCAATTGAATGAGGGATCGTATCCTTTATATCACAAGAGTAGAGTGTTATACACATCCATGAGGCTTATGGTTGAGGGATATAATTATGTTGTTTCCTCTTCATCTTGAGCAGGTTAAGCTCCACATGTGTTAATTTCTATTTTATTAAGGTTTCCTAACATGATTTGCGATCTCTAATTACTTGTAGATATGTTAAGCTCATGTGTTTCAGTTTGTGTATCTAGGTGAATTTTCCTCCTTTTGTTCTTTCTTTTCTTTCGTTACTCGAAGACGAGCAACACTTTAAGTTTGGAAAGTTTGATTGTTGTCCTATTCACCTAAATTTTGTCGTATTTTAATGTTCATTTTATGTGTGTTTAGTATGTTTTAGCATCATATTTTGAGTGATATTGATGAATTTGATGAGGGTTACTAACTTGAATGGTATTAATGTTAAATAGGTGTTTTGGAAGGAGAATAGAGCAAATGGAGAAACGAAATTGTGAATTCAAAGAAGCGAGTAAAAACTCGGTCGAATTTCCAAAAACTTGACCGAATTTCACTTACAGAATAGAGGCCAAGGAATTGCTTAAAACCTCAGTCGAATTTTCAATGATTCGACCGAATTTCTCTTACAGTGTGAAATTGAAGTTTGGGCAAAACACAAAAACTCGACTGAATTTCTGAAAACTCGGTCGAGTTTTTCAACACTTTGAAGGCAGAAAACGTATTCAGTTTTTAAGAAGCGCAAAATGCATGAAAACTCGACCGAAGTATGGAAACTCAGTCGAATTTTCATGCAAAAATACCAGCTGTAACTTCGACTTTCGGGCATTCAAGAGGGGTATAAATATTGGCGTTCGATCATTTGGTTAACATGAACCGTTAGGGTTCCATACATTTTTAACAAGTAGCGGAAGCAAGTAAACAAGAAATGTATTACCTTTCACCAGGGTATGTTGAAGACGATGAATTCTCGCCATCAGCCTGTGTAGCCTCACCGTTTTGGGCATAACTCTCTCATCCGATGTCGGATTTGAGTGATCTATGCGCTAAAACGATCCTCTCTTCCGTGGATTTCCGTCAATATATCACACGTTCAATTATAAAGTTTGTATGATTTTATAAAAATCGTAGAAGATGGTGGATAGCAGCAGCAAATAACCTTCCAGTCTTCTCCTGTATTTCCAAGTCCAATCTCGACATCGTGTGGGCGACGATCTTCAAAATCTTCTCAATTTGCTATTCTCTAACCCCCTTCACAAATTTAGACGTGAATTATCAATTGATTAGGGTTTTCGAACAGCTGAGATGACTTATATATGAGCTACAGCAGTGACCAGGAGGAGAAATTAGAGTTGGGCCTCCATTGGGCTTAATTATCCAAGCTTAGCCCAAAGCTTATACTTAAGTCCAATAATAATAATATATACCACTAAAATATTATTAATGTACTACCGTTCTAATTCCATAATTACATTATGGGCTCCTTCTTATTATGAGCCCGTTAGTCTTCCCATGTTTAAGATATACAATGTCCATTAATTAATTAAGTTAGTGACAACACCATTAATTAATATCTCATCCGAGAGTAGTACCACTCAACCTCATTATCATGCCGGAATAAATTCACCTGTAGGATTTACATGATAATCCTTATAAGCTCCTCAAGGGGACATCATCAACCTATGACGGACACGGATTCCTTCTACAATCAACTGCACACCATAGAGACAGCACTACTTCCCAACTCACCGAGTTTGTTGATTTAAGTACATATAAATCTCACCCATTGATGAATCAAAGAAATACATAATGCCCTACGTGTCGAGATTATTGTATATGGATTAAGAGCATGAACATCCATAATAACAGATATCAAGTTCTTCTATAAGTCAGTATAAGTCAAATGATCTCAAGTGGTCCTGCTCAATACACACAAAGTGCACTAATATGATTCTATAGCCAAGACAAGCTAATATCAAACCACACTACAATCATCCCGATAGAGAGTCCTCGTCTATCTCGATTGTGAGCATCTGTTTATACTTCATAAGAAAACCGATAATATGATCTTTCGCATGTTGTCTCACAACATATTATCTACAGTATAAAGTAAGTGGACTATTGCATCTACATATAAATAAAAAATTATAAGACGCAATCATTTGATCATATGATTCTCATTTCAAATAAATTGTTATAACATTGTTCATACTAAAGCTAGACTTTTAGTATACAATCCAACAATCTCTCACTTATACTAAAAGACTATGTTGTCATGTCTTCTGTCATACATCTAATTCTCACTCCCACTACATGACCATCAAAAGCTCTCGCCTTAAGGTCCTTATAAATGGATTTACTAGGTTATCATTCAATGCAATCTAGGCGACAACAACCTTCCCCTCATCATATGATTTCTCGTAACAGGTGGTACTCACGCTCCATGTGTTTAATTGCCTTATGGGCTTGTGATTCTTTCAAGTTTGCAATTGCACCATTATCATCAAAATAAATTATGATATCCTTGGACAAACTTAGAAACACTTCAAAGTCCATCATGAAGTTTCTAGAGTCATATAGATACTTTGGCTACCTCATAGGCTCCAATTTATCATCTTTACATGATGGAGTCCGGAGTCTGAAATATATTTCTATATAACACTCCTCCACATTATGACTCTACTTCCTACAATTAAACACATAACCTTTGAGGTGGATTTACTGTTGTCCATATCTGATTTGAAAAATCCAAATCTATGTAACCTATAAGAAGCAGTGAATCTATTCGGTAAGCCCACATATAGTTTCTAGTCCTTTTCAGGTACTTCAAAATTATGTGTTACCACAGTTCATCATTCTTATTTCGGGTTACCTTGATACCCACTGTTCATGCCATTGGCAATACAGTTATCCATTCTCGTGCATAGCATTCCTTAGATTAAGCTTTCTTATTCGTCGAAGCATAAGGAACCGCTTTCATCACCTTTATCTTCTTTTGTGTCTCAAGACACATTTTCTTAGATAAATTCACATGCTAAACGAGTAAGGATCGTATCATTTTACAAAACTTGAGATAAGCATAACATCCTTTCTTGTGATCCGTATTACCGTGATCAAAAGGATATATTTTGCTTCTCTTAAGTCCTTCATTTCATACCGCTTTATCAATCATACCCATATGTCCAACAATACTCTTTCATTGTCTCCAATAAGCAATATATCATCTACGTGAAGTACAAGAAATACCAGCATATTTCCATCACTCTTTTCAATACACAAGACACATCCGCGCATTGAATAAATCCATATGACTGGATTTTCTCATCAAACATATGTTTCATGATCTTGAAGCTTGCTTTAAACCATCGATGGACACTTTTAAGCTTACTATCAAAATGCTCTTAGCCCTTTGCAATGAATCACACTGGTTGCTTCACATAGATGTTTTCCTCAAGATTTCCAATCAGAAAAGCTGTCTTGACATCTATTTGCTATCCCTCATATTTCATATGAGTAGCAACAAATAAAATAATCCAGATCGACTTAGGCATAACTACCGGCGAACAAGTTTTCTCATAATCAAACCCTTTCTTTCTGAGTATACATTTTCGCAACAAGCTTTGCTTCTAAGGTTTTCACCTTACCGTATGATCCTCTTTTATTTTCTATGACCACTTCCAATGGCTTTTACACTATTTAGTGGTCTTACAAGCTCCTAGATATACTTTAGAATACATAGATCCTATTTCAACATTCATTGCAACTTACTAAGATTCCGTATTTTCATCTTGTAGTGTTTTGTCATACCCGTGGGTCTATTCCATGTTTACTAGGAACCAAGTCACGACTCTCCCAAAATATGTATCTTACAGGTTGTCGAACAACCCTTTTGGACTACGACAAGGTACTACATGCAATTGTGTATCAGACGTGATACGCGTTGCAGTTTACTTTGTGGTATATCCTCTTGTACACTTAGTACTAATACTTTGTGTTTTCTCTCTCACTTCCTTTAGAACAACTTATACATGGCTTTATGATTTAATACATAGCCCTTTTCCAAAAATCTAGTGTTTGTGTTAACAATCACCCTTCGATCTTTTGGACTAAATAAATCATCACTCTTTATTTTTCTAGGATATTCCACAAACAGACAAACATTCATATGAATTACTATTTCTAGGGCATATCCATAAAATGAATTTAATAATTCTAAATAACTCATCATCTATCTAATCACTATTTGTTGCACCCGTAGGATAAACATGATTTAAGAGTTTATAAATTGTCACTAACGTACCACAACAGATTATAACTCCATCCCTCATCACTATGACCATGTCATTTAAATGAAATGCAGTATCCATCCGTAAATGCATAGAAACTGAAATGAAATTCTTTCTATGAAAAAGTACGTAAAGACAATTTCTCATAACCAAACGTTTATTCCTATCGTAAGATAAATAAACAACTCCCACTGCAACAGCCACTACTCTCGTAGTATTACCCATGTCCATAATAATCTCATCATCACTAAGTTACACGCTTTTTAGTGATTCCGGTATCTACACACAACGTGTCAGTAGATGTCATCAGTATTCATGCTTCAACAACTAGTGAATGAGATACTAACTTTGTTCACATCTTAATGAAATTGGATTTCCTTTGCCACATGTTTTGTCAGAAATTCCCCACCATATACAACCTCTTTGTAATTCAGGTGGAACTTGCTCAAAACATCTAGACAAACAATGAAGGATAAATTGACCTAGGTTTCCCCTTCAATTTATATTCCAAGCATTTCCAATTGATTCATCAAGTTAACCATGACCTCTTGCATTTTAATCTCACTCAAGTATCTGAAAAGTCGCATGAGACAATCATATTTTTATGAACCTCTCACCTTTCCACTAAAGACTTTAATAGGCATCATGTGGCATCCTTAGTGAGAACACATATTTATATTTTACTAAGCAGTAAAATTCAAAATCAAGATTCTTTTCCAATCATTTAATTTTGTACCAGTGAATATATTTCTTTTAGTAAACAATAAGCGAGATAAAACCATTTGAAATTACAGAGAATCACAAATAATACACCGATCAAATCTTTGAAATTCATCATTTTATATTGATTCCCTCAAAACAATATAAAATTAAAATTCACTGACATCTCAAGCACCGTGAGTCTGCAAGCCACATTAGTGTGGACATTTACAAACCCGAATATTTACAAGAAAATATTTTATCCATTAATTTCATTTATCAACCTAACCTCATGACAAAATAATTAATAGTCGGTTCCTCTTTAGACATGCAAATAATAGCAGTGACTCTGTTGGGGAGGATACTAATTATTTACACCTAAGTATACACCATTATTTGATCCCAAGTCCATTGCGAGAGCTTATATGCCTTACAGTTGGAGAAGTACACACGCGCTCGGATAACTTCCTACAATCATCGATTATATATTTGTACCAGTGAACCGCACATAAACTCATCCGATAGGGAGGAAGGTCTATGCCAACACGCAAGTTTATGTGCCACATTACAAACAATAATTAGTTAATGAAGTCTGTACCAGTGATCCATGAATAAACTCATCTGTTAGGGAGGCCAACACGCAGGTTTACTCACGTCACTTACAAACCAATAATGGAGGCTGCGAGAATTAATTATCAATTTCCTCTCCCACTTAGTTATTTAACGGTTTTTATGCATATAATATTCAAAATAAAATATGCAACTAAACATGCTATTATTACGGCAAATAAGGCAGTAAATCAAATAGCACATGCAATCCAAATATATAATAATAATTGACAAATTAAAACAATTATATCAATTATATATAAGGAAAAAAAATTGACTTGGTCAACACTTCAAGCAATTAAATAGGTGACTTGAACAACAAGTGGGTGTATCTTGGGCCCCAAGTCATCTCTATTCACGATTCAACAGCAAGAGAAACCGGCCATGAAGCAAAAGAGAACTTTCGCCCCAAGCCACCCACCACAATCGCCCGGAGACCGCCGCCAGTGGCGGCGCTGCTCCACCATGCTGTTGCCCCCGGAATTTGCTGTTCGCTGAAGCCCCAATGCTAAGCCAAGTTCACAGCCGCTGCAGTGTCAATCACCGCCTATTTGTTGACATTCCAGTCGTGCATGCCATCACTACCGGGAATACTGCTGCTCACTGGAGGTAACAACATTCCAGCCACCTGATGATTAGCCTTGCCTCCAGCCATGTCATCCATCCATTCTACCGCCGGAAAACTTACTCCGACTGGAAGCCTAACGAACAGCCATTGGTGACATCAGACGCTACTCCATCCGGCTAACTGCCCGCTGTAAATACACACTACCGGCGTCGACCACCGATCACATACCACCTCACGAGTCCAGCAGCCTCGGTGCATCCTGCAGCAAGGTTCCTGTCCGGCTTCTCCAACAGCAAAGCTGTCTTTCCTCACGCCAACCACCGCCGACAGTTAACGACCATCCATCGATATGCCGGACACCCCTGCCATCCGCCAAAGCAGCCTATCGTTGAAGTTGTACCAAGACATCGCCTCCAGCACCAAACATGCCTCGCCGGGTTCCAGCATCACTCAGCTTGGTTCCCGCCGGCAAGACGAACCAGCTGGTCGAACTGGAGCCCAGTTCGCTCCCCAGCCTCACCGAAATCCTGTCGCCAACCAACGTATGGAAGAAGGTAGTGGCCGAGCCGCAGCTGAATAGCAATGGCCTGCCGCACCGTATACGTTGAGACCCGACCAGACTATCTAGTAGACCCGCTCGAGAACAACTCGAAGACCCAACCGGATCAATGCCAAGACACGCCCTGGACAAAGCTCAGACCCACCCCGGCCATAGGCAGACTCGACCTTGCCAACTATGCAAACCCGCTCGAAACAGGTTCAGACTCGGTCGAAACTATTGGTAGACTCGCCCAGAACTGCGGCTCGACTCGGCCAGAAGATAGCACGCCACCGTGCACAAGACTGTCATGCACTAACCCATCTCTGCGCCTGGCAGCAGACGCCAGTTCCTTCACCCCGCAACACCGGTATGCTGATTGATAGCCGTCCATCCAGTGTCGCAGTCCACTATGGATCATCACCAAAGTCCAGTCGCACCATCGACATGGCCCGCGATGTTCATGTCGTGCAACCGCCATATCACGACGTTCGCTGCAGCACCGTTCATCGCCCGCCAATACCACGCCATCTTCGCCGATCATCGTCTCATCCAGGTGTGAATTCAATAAACATAGTTCATCGATTCTCACACACAGCCATTAACAATATATAGGGTATAGATGTATAATAAAATAATTCCAGAAACTCTAATTGTCTCATGCGATTATTTCAGATTAAAATAAATAATCACACACAGCCAGCACAATTAAGGATTATACGGGTATAATCAAAATACCAAAACCCTAATCAAACATGTGATTCTATTCCGAAAGGAAAACACATAATCACATTTACCCTAACTTAACGTTTCACGCTTTATCAAGAAATCGAAGCTCTGATACCAATTGTTGACGATCGATCGTTTGGTTAACATGGCCCGTTAGGGTTCTATACATTTCTAACAAGCAGCGGAAGCAAGTAAACAAGAAACGTATTACCTTTCACCAGAGTATGTTGAAGACAATGAATTCTCGCCACCAGCCTGCGCAGCCTCACCGTTTTAGGTATAACTCTCTCATCTAATGTCGGAATTGATTGATCTATACGCCAAAATGATCTTCTCTACCGTGGTTTTCCGTCAGTATGTCACACGTCTAATTTTGAAGTCTGTACGATTTTATAAAAATTGTAGAAGGTGGCGGACAGCAGCAGCAAACAACCTTTCAGTCTTCTGCTGTATTCCCAAGTCCAATCTCGACGTCGTGTGGGCGACGATCTTCGAGATCTTCTCAATCTACTATTCCCAAACCCCCCTTCACAGTGTTAGGCATGAATTATCAATTGATTAAGGTTTCCGGACAGCTGAGATGACTTGGGCTACAGCAGGGACCAGGAGGAGAAATTAGAGTTTTGCCTCCATTGGGCTTAAGTATCCAACCTTAGCCCAAATCTTATACTTAAGTCCAATAATAATAATATATTCCACTAAAATATTATTACTACACTTCTAATCCCATAATTATGTTATGGGCTCCTTATTATGAGCCCGTTAGTCTCACCATGTTTAAGATATACAATGTCCATTAATTAATTAAGATACTGACAACTCCATTAATTAATATCTCATCCAAGAGTAGTACCACTCAACCTCATTATCATGCCAGAATAAATCCACTTGTAGGGTTTATATGATAATCCTTATGAGCTCCTCAAGGGGACATCATCAACCTATGACGGACACGGATTCCTTCTACAATCAACAGCACACCATAGAGACAACACTATTTCCCAACTCACCGAGTTTGTTGATTTAATACATGTAAATCTTACCCATTGATGGATCAAAGAAATACATACTGCCCTACGTGTCGAGGTTATTGTATAGGGATTAAGAGCGCGAACATCCATAACAACTGAGATCAAGTTCTCCTATATGTCAGTATAAGTCGAACGATCTCAAGTGGTCCTGCTCAATACACACAAAGTGCACTAATGTGATTCTATAGCCAAGACAAGCTAATACCAAACCACACTACAACCATCCCGATAGAGAGTCCCGGTCTATCTCGGTTGTGAGCATCTGTTTATACTTTATAAGGAAACCGATAATATGATCTTCCGCGTGTTGTCGCACAATATATTATTTACAGTATAAAGTAAGTGGACTATTGCATCGTGCATATAAATAAATTATAAGACGTAATCATTTGATCATATGATTCTCAATTCAAATTATTGTTTAAACATTGTTCATACAAAAAGATAAGACTTTTAGTATACAATCCAACATATACTTCATAAGGAAACCGATAATATGATCTTCCACGTGTTGTCCCACAACATATTATCTACAGTATAAAGTAAGTGGACTATGCATCTACATATAAATAAATTATAAGACGCAATCATTTGATCATATGATTCTCATTTCAAATAAATGGTTATAACATTGTTATACTAAAGCTAGACTTTTAGTATACAATCCAACAATAAATATCCTAAATACTCACTTCTCACATCAGATTTGCAAGGGGAGATTCCAAGAAACACACCACACACACTATTCTCTATATTTTACACATTCATCATCATCCATCCACCATCTTATCATCATCCTCTCCATTTTCTTCATCTCTTCACCACTAATTTATTGAGGATTGAGGATTGATATTGGGAGCTTGCAAAGTGAGGGAAGACATCCAACCTACCTCAAGAAGGGAAGATATCTTGCTTTTCATTTGTAATCTTTTTTGGTTTGTTTTGAAACAATGGATATGTGTAAGCATTTTGAGGATGTTTTCATAATGTTTATTTTTGGCTAGACCTCTAGTGAGGCTAGCCACAAGATGGGTTAGGGCTTTTTAGATTTGTTGGATTTAAATGGTTGTTTGATATGATATTTGGAATTTCCTTCATGATGTATGATTCATTTATTTGTGTTATGATTTGTGTGATCAATATATCTAGTTATGATGTTAGGAAAGCCATTTTGATATTGTGATTAGGGTTTTGATTGAATCATGTTATAATATGAATGATGTATGTTAGTGTGTGAAGTATGTGGTAGCATTTTTATACACTTAGAACACTCATGTGGGAACACTTGATTAATTAGTCTTGGTTGATTTTTGATTGAGTGAGAGGAAGAATTCTTGTAATCATAGTACCTTTAAGGGAATTGTGAGTAAGAAACAATCTTTAGTGCTTTAAACTTGTAATGAGTTGAGAACCTAATTACCTTGGCCATAGGGATTAGGGGAACATTTGTGATTGCTTCTATTCCATTTATCATTGATACTTACCATTTAACTTTAACAAATCCATGCATTACCCTTAATCTTGAATGTGGTTAGCCTTGCTCCTCTTTAGATTACTCACCTTTCACTTTATTTTTGGTATCTTGGTTATTTCTCTCTTGCATCAATCTCATTTAGTGCTATTTATTTTATTTGCTACTTGAGTAGATAATTTGTCTTTTTAATTCTAAAACTCACAATCCCGATCACTCTTATAAAGTATGATTAAAAAAGAATACGGATACACCTTAGATTGAACTCTCCCTTTGATCAATATTTAAACTGGGTCAATAACTACACACGATAAGGTACGCTTACTGATCGGTGTCATTTTCACCTAAATTTTAGTGTCTTTTCTTATGTGTTTTTGTGTGTTTTTATTCTTTTTTTATATCATTTGGTAGTGTTATATGAAGATATGGAGAGTTATGCTTTGAAATAATAAATGTGTGATTTTCATGATTAAGTGCCTTAAATTGTGCTATATTTGTGAATATTTAGAGAATTGGTAAATTGGTGTAATTTTTGTGATTTCCAAGTGAAAATAGATTCTAGACACAATAAAGGAGATGTGGGAAAAAATAGAGCTCAATTCAGAGTTGAAATGAGGAAGAACGAGCCAAAGCAAAATGCTGAAAAATACAAGTCTGACTTGTGTAATTTTTCTGTATTCTAGTGGAGCTCAAAACTAAACTTGTGATATATGGTTGGAAAGCCACCGAAGAGAGGATTGCGTGAGCGCAAGAATCATTCGAATCGGAGATCAGATGTAAAAGTTATGCGTAAAACGGTGAGACTGCACTTCACGCGATGACCCTACACGGCCCGTGTAGGTGCAAAAGGCAGTTTTATGATATCCACTTATTCTAGAAGCTTCCATGGGGTATAAATACATATTTTGACCATAAAAATCCGAGAGGAATCATTTGGGATCAGTTTCTACACACACTAAACACCTAAATCACACGCATTCATCTCCATCTCTTCCACCCCTTCACTTTATCCATCCAATCCTTTTTATCTCCTTAAATCCATCCATAAATTCATCCATCCACCAATCTAAGAAAAGGAATTCATCATTGATTGAAGATTTTAGCATGATCAAAGGGGAGGAAGTTCACCATCAAAGGGGAGCCAACTTACCTTTATTTTGTTATTTTCTTCATTATTTGGCTCAATTGGAGCAAGTTTTGGATTGTAATGATTTTATCATGATATGTAGTGGTTAGTGTGAGGCTAGCAATATGATTGGTTAGGGATTATGTAGATTTTGCACACCACATGTTTGATGAAATGATTGTTATGAATATTTTCTATCATGAATGCTTAATCTCATTTTATGTTTGATTTGTGTGATTAAATTCTCTATTCATAGTGTTAGGATGGTCATTCCAATATTATGCTTAGTGGTTTAATTGAATCATTGATTGCATGAGATGACTATGTTAAGTATGTGGGGAGTTTGGTCATAACCTTCATGTGCTTAGAACATCATGATAGGACATTATTGATAATTACTTGTGAAAGTGTTTGATATGATGAGGAGAACCAAGCCAATTTTCACTTGACCTTAGAAAGGGAACACTAGGAAAACGTCCCTGCCTACTAGAGAAAACTTTTCGTGATAATATCTCTATATCGGTATATTAATATCCGTAAGTACCTATAGGAATAGTGAGGATTGGAAACACTCTTTGAGTGACCTTAATATCATAACATGAAGATCACCAATGCATGTGTGTGTGTGAGTCTATATATACCTTATCCATGAATGTTTCTTGTCTTACATACTTCTTAGATTGCTCACCTTCATCCATTTTTCATCACACTTGTACATGTTCTATCTTTAATTGCTTTCCTAGTTGTTAGTTTGTAGTATAATTCAACCTTCATTCTTTGATTAACCCTACTAGAGTGAAACATCTTTCAAATACGGCTACCCACTTTCGCTCTTGGGTTCGATATCTTATAAATTTTGTACTTGGTCGCTTACGTGCTACACACGATAGGGTACACTTGCTTTAAATCAATTTAAAACAAAATTGAAACCAAGTTCACTTACCTTGTTCAATTATACCAAAATTAGCTTAAAGTTCAGTGGTATAAATAATTTAGTTTTAATTTATTTGTACTTATGATCACATTTAACTCTAAAACCTTTTCAGATAAAAGATTTCTCATCCTTTACCTATAAAAGAAATCCATCTCATTCATTCTAAACACATTGAAGACGAAAGACACCAGAAGACTGAAGGCACTTAGGCACCTGAAGGGATCTGAAAAACGCAAGCAAAGACGAAAGTCAATAACTCTCTTTGAAGATCTTCAAACCAATTCTAGAATGGCATGCAATTTGGGATCAAGGTGCTAAACCCCCTAAATCAAGCGTCCTTCAAGTTAAGTTCCTTAGCTTTCTTCGTGGAATCAACGATGTTTTTCGCGGATAGCTCTTTAAGTCAACATTTAATCCAAACAAAATCTATTGTCTCTAGGTTAACGTTGCAAACATTCAAATTCAGGCTCAGACAAATTTTACCAGAAGATTCGTCTCATCATATAATCAAGTCAAAATCAACAAATTAATATGAGAAAAAAAATCAAATAATTAATTAGAGATTGTAACCCATTTTAAAAATATTTGAAAGCTCCCTTTTAGTTATAATTCAAACTAAAAAAAATTAATGGAGCCTCTGATCCACCATGAAACGGTTATAAGAGTATATAATAGCTTACGTTTATGAGGATCTCTAGTTTGTTTATAGTTTTTTTTATCGGCAAAAATAATTTATTAATGATAAAGGCAAGAGAATTGCCCAAATTACAAAAAATAGAATTATCAGTCTCATCTAAGGATGTAGAACAACTATTTATTACAAACATCAGCATTTATATTCAATCTACTGTCCATGAAATTATAAGATGAATCTTGGAGAACGTCTTCATTCTTCATAACAAATTAATAAGTTCTCGAGTGTCTCCCAAGAATCCAACTCCAAAAACGTAATTTAAGTTCTTCCAATAGTTTTCCAAGCTCAAATTTAAGCTTTAGTTTGTTTATAGTAATATAGAGTTGTTAATATATGCACTACGATATAAAGTATAAACGACAAATCATGTATGATTAACATTAACTATACATTAACTAGAGATTAACTTGTAGTTGAAATTGTATTTATTTCAGACTGAAACTTTATGACACATAATCTAACCACTCTTGAGTAATTCTTAAGTTCTATTATTATTTTAATAGGAAGTATGATTAATTGATTATGAATCACACCTATTCAAGTGCGTATACATTCTTTTTAACTAACAATAAAATTACTATATTGTAAAAGCGATTGATCTATTTAATAATTTTCTTAAATATATAGTATAGAATTACTAACGTATATGTGCATGAGTCGATTCACCAACTAATAAGGCATTCCAAGATAATTATAATTAAGCAAGTAGTAATAATAAATAATTAATGATGTGCACAAAAGTCCATGTACTAAATGAGGTTTTTAATCATAGGTCGAGGTGTTATTATGTGACGTCATGACTTAGATATTAAATTAAATCATTGGTGGGTGGGGTGAGGTGGGGTGGGTACTCCACTTAATTTGTTTTTAATCAAGTGCCAAACAATAGGTTGATGATGTTATGACCTTTTTAATTTACACGTGACGCTTTTTCTATGGTTGTATGACTGATGATTTAGATTTTAATCATGATTAAGGAGTTGTGTGCATTTCGAAATGAAAAATAGTAATTTTAGGTGACTTATTTATTTCCCACCTTCTAAAATTTAGTTTATCAATACATTTTCCTAAAAATAATAAGCCTACTTAACACTATCACAAATAAGTTATTTACATTTTTTAAACTTTATTTATTAAATTCAATATTATTATTTTTTATTGAATAAGACAAATACATCTATTTATTATAGGTACTCTCATGTGAGACGGATAAATATGAGATGGATTGTGAGATATATCTATCAATTATTAAAATATATTTGTTATACAAGTAAAATATGTTAATTTGTAGTTAAATTATGTTTATAGTAAATGATACTATAACATTCTAAACATATTATAATTAATTATGCATCATACTTTAAAAAAACATAATTTAACTAACAATAAACATATTTTACATATATAACAATGATACTTTAACAATGGATCTATGGTTCACAATATGTCTTATAAGAAACTTTATCTTATTATATATCAAAAGTACATTTTCATAATATTCGCGTAATCATACGCATGAAGTAATTCCACAAGAGTATTACTTATTTATTAGAGAGGTACATTCATGCAACTGGATATGTGTGTTCTCTTTTGGGAAAATTACATTAAAAAGCTGAATTAACTCTTTAAAATATTGAATGTTTCTTTTTCAAAATAAATACTGTAATATACTCCTTTTGTCCTCCTCAAAGAGTTTCATTTTTTTCATTTTGTTTGTCCATTCCTAAAGATTTCATTTCTCTTTTTACACACCTAAAAAGCTAAATTCAAAGGAAGAAAGGGCAGCTATCTGCTCCTCTTTCTCCTTCGCATAGTTGGGCAAGCAACTCTTGTCCTACTATCTATTCATCCCTCTTGATCACTTTATTTTATATATTCAATTAAATAAGGCCCGCAACGGCATTCTCAATCCCTTTATTCAGTATATAAGAGAGCGGATCGCCAATCTCTTCTTTATCTCTCATCCGTGCTGAAAAAGAAAGAGTTCAATATGAATCCTTCATGTTCGCATTTTTAACTCTTTCACATCGTCTTAGGAACTCACACACATCCACTAATACAATTAAAATATGAATAATACTCATTAATTTACGTGTAAAAAGTGCACTATTTGGGATTTGGGCCAGATGGAGGGAGAGTACAAGTAATATACTTTTTGGTTCGAAGAATAACAATATGCCACTCCTAAGGTATATTCCCTCCAATCCATTCACAGAATAGGTACATATTTGCTTTTTTACACATGGATTAAAAATTATTATTCATCCTGTCCCAACTTCAACTTCACACTTTCCATTTTGTTCCGTTTCAAATTTAACTTTACATTTTCATAAAAGAAAAAGTAAATAATATCCCTTTAAAATATTTTAATTTCAAATTTGCTATCACCTTTTTAACACAAATAATATATTTTACCCAAAAATACCATATTATCCATAAAAGTAAGTTAAAAAGTAATTTTCTTAAACTCCGTATCTACATTAAACGTGAGGTTGAATTTGGAACCGAAAGAGTACTATTTAATGTGTAATAAATAATTGTATTAGTGAGTTTGTGATCTCATATATTAATTATATTAGTGATGTGTATGAATCTCATATATTTAAAAAAGAAAATATATATCTCATATATTTAAAAAAATATATATATATCTTTGACGCGGACATCTAAAATAACAAAATGTATACCTTGACAGAGAGAATATATTTTACCATTTTGGATGTTACTCTAAAGATATAATTATAAAAAAAATTATATATATATATACCTTTGGGGCGAATATCTAAAATAACAAAATCTATACTTTATCGGCAGACAGAGAGAATATATTTTACCATTTTGGATATATATATATATATATATATATATATATATATATATATATATATATATATATATATATATATATATATATATATATCCATCTATTATCTCACATACACCACCTATACAACTATCCATTTTATAGTAAGTAAAAAATTATCTGAGGTAAAAGAGTACATGATAAATATACAAAAACAACATGCAACAGCTTTTAGAAGAAACACAGACTTTTTAGATGTCAAAGTATAATTAAATGGAAAGCCATGATAATGTGAAGCACGAAGGTGCAATGTTGATATAAAAATAAAAAATTGAATAACAGGAAGCAGTCATGAATCTTGATTGTGTAACAAGTGGGAAGGAAGATGAATTTGATTGATCCAATGAAGTTATATAAATGATGAATGATAAAAGGATTCAAACCCCACACCATAATTGGGTGTAAGATCTTGCATACACCATGGCCACACTTACTGAAACATGTAACATTACAACCCCACAGATTTGATGAAGTCTGCCCACATATCAAAACAGAGCATATAGCATACCAAAATAATTCAATCAGAAATGATAACCAGAAACGGAACGAGGGTCAACGGTAATTTTATGAATCAGTATGTGAACAGGAGTTGTCCGGTAATAACCACTAATAAGAATGGCAACTAGCTTAAGTTACTGAATGAACACGAGGTAGATTATGCGAATGAATATAAATTACAATGACTTGAGAAAATAGATATTACGATACTAAGGGTTATACTATGGTATAGTATACAACAGTTATTATGTAGCCTTACCCAGTATAGGATTGTATTGTCGCTATGCCTTGACTTGGGTGGAAGGCTTCTTTTCCTTCTCAGCATCACCGTCATCCTCTTCCTCCTCTGCCTCCTCTGCATCAGCTAGTTTAGTAAGCTCGTCTTGAATCATGAGCTTTATAGATGATTTTCTTGGTGTCAGATCCGTACTGAATCTCTCTGCTGAATGGTAACAAACACAAAAATGCTCAATATATTTAATAACAAAGGGGACATAAAGAAACACCAATCGTAATCAAAATTGTCCCAAAAGCAAGTATCAACTAAGAATACTACACTTCTGTCCAGGCCTTGAACTGGGTATTGAGATTGCAACGGCAACAGGGAAGAAACAGTCGCAGTGCAAGAAGAGTGAAAACAAAATTAATTTTAGGGTAGGAAAATAAGATTTGAAGGGGCCTTACCAAGCAGCTTCAGAATGTCGGTGAAGGTAGCCTGCATAATAAAGTATTTCAGGTGCATTAGAAACAGAACAAAAGCACAAATATCGGAAGTAAATTACACAGAGGGAGAAAGAGGGGTTGATTATACTTCAACACTTACACGCTAGGAATAATGTGAAAAAGAGGTGCATAACAAACAAGAAGTAACTTAGATCGAGCAAAATTCTTCCCCAGAAATCTATCGAATGCACCATTAAATTATAAGTGGAATAAACAAAACCTGAGCCCAAGTTACTGCAAGTTCAGAAGCCAACTGTTGTAACAAATGTTTCAAACATTTAGGAATATCTAACCGACTATGACATCATTCAAGGCCAAATTTTCATTGCAAATCATAGACATAAAACATGCATAGTATTTTTTTTTCTCAAACTGTCCTCAACAATTCAAAAGCATTGAGAAAGAGAGTTTCCAGAGACGAACCGTATTGAAATCGACCTCTTTAAGGATTGTACATATAGCTTCTCTGAGTTTATCATCAGTTGGTTTCAATTTTTCCTCCTTGAGCTTCTCTTTCACTTTCAGAATCTTCTTCCCTAAATTTGAACAGAAACCACCTTCAGGTTTAAAATATTTATAACGTCATAAATAAGGGCCAGTTTAAACAATCAATTATTACAAAACATCCAGCTTAAATTTTTGATCTTCAGCTTAAAGTTTAACAAAATGGGAACAAACTTCAAATTCTCACCGGTGCTCTCCTTCACTGCTGACTTCTTCGGGGGAGGTGTGCTGTCTGATTCATCTTTCTTCTTACCTAAAGATTTCTTTGAGCTACTCTTACTATTGCTTTTAGATTGACTTGGCGGAGATTTAGCAGGAGCTTTTGTCGGGGGAGGGTTGGCCTTAGAGACAGTTCTCTTCTTGGTTTTGGCTTTATAATCAGATCCTTTCTTTGCAGACAACTTCGCTGATCCTCGCTTCTGCTTACCCTTGTCCTCATCCGATTCCTCCTCAGAATCACTTTCTTTTTCCTCACTAGCTGCTTTCTCTGACATTTCATCCTCTGATTTTTCTGGAGCACTATTTACACCATCCTCATCATTTGCTTCCTCTTCTTCTCCTGATTCATCTTTTGACTCAGAGAGCATGTCCTTTGTCTCTTCGCTCTTTTTAGATGTGCTACCTGGTTTCTTTCGACTCTGAAAATACCAGACATAACATTGACTAAAATAATATACAGGAATTTCAAAGTTGTAAATCACCATGAGTTCTATTCATCGACCTAATTTCACAGTTATGCCTCCATAACAAATTGACAGAGGCATGCACCATTGGTTACGTTAATTCTCCTCTATTAAATATTCATTCTTGGACCAATCAATTTATACCTTTTGGTCAATCTTCAAGCATATGTTCTTTTCAGGGAGACTTAACAGTGAAACCACAGACAATATATAATACACATATACATGCCATTATGAACATGGATAATCAAGAGCCAAAAATTGGGGATTTTAGCTTCATTATGGTCATGCAAGATGCTGCATGATATTTTAGCCTCATCTCAATACATTAGATGATAATCCTGTTTGCCCAGGTAAAGAAACGCATATAATCACATTGTATACAGACTTGGATAGAGTCTAAAACAACTCAGAACTTGGCAACTAATTTACTATGTGAAATCTCAAATACCAATAACTTATTAAATCCAACTGGAGCAACAAACAACCACATAACAATTCTAGAATACTTGGGATGCGGCGGGTGGGGGTGGGGGAGACAGAACGTCATGCAACAACCAAACTTCAACTTAAAAGATACCTTAGGTAAGGGTGAAGGACTCCCAGGAGTGGAATTGCTGACCCTTTTTCTCTTTTTTCCCTTACTTGACTGGTCATTAAAAATGATAAACATGTTTAATAAGTGCTGAAAGAAGTAAACAGAGAAATAAAGAGTTCAAAAAAAATAATTCTCTGTAAAGAACCTGCTCTTTTTCAGAAAGTAATTCAGAAGTAGTTGCATGAGGTTCCACCAAAAATTCAATCAACTTAGCAACAATATCTTCCTGAGAAAATAATATCAGAAATTCAGAAACCAAACAGTTGGCAAGAAGTGAATCAATGATATTGCGTAGCCTGTCAATTCCATGATGCAGGCTCAATGGCTCATCCTGAGCAATGATGTGTTTAACAAAAGACAGCCATGCATCTTGAAATCAGGATACTTAGACCAAATAATGGGTAATTAATAACTTGAGAGCCAAGTTTTCCTATAAAAGATACAGAACACGACGAGCTAGTGCAAGTTATACTTTGCATTCTTTAGATGATGCTAAAAGATATCAACAAACCTTCCTTGAATTGGCCTTTGATATCGGTATATCAAAGACATCACAGAACTCTATTAGTTTCTCTTTAACACATTTGTCAAGTTTCTCTTTGACTTTTATCATTTGCTTTTCCTGAGACAACATTCATTGGAAAACATAAAGCTTCTATTATATCAGCAGAGAAAAGAGATGCCTAAATTAGAAAAGGCTCATGATTTTATCTAATTTTTACCTCATTATCATGCCAAACAAATCCAGAGAATCTTGATATATTGGACTTGACTTGTATAGCCTAGAAAGTTGACAAGTACAAAAAAATAAATAAATAAATAAATAAAAATAAAAAAATCAGACATTTGTCAACAGAGTTGAGCAATTCAGAACTGCAGGATACCAACATTAAAGCATATACTTGCATCAAATACAAGCTTAAAATAATGCATGAACCATATGGACCAAATCTACAGCTTTTCATACAAGATGTGTGAATAAACATGAACACAATCTTTCAAGACAGTAAAAGCATAAATTAATTCTTCAAATATAGGGTATAAATTTCTTGATTTCGGTATCATAGTGGGAGTTGGGAAAGAATTTTTAAAAAGAACACTTGAGAATAAATATGCACCAAGAAATGAAGAGGCTGCAGAATTAGCACAAAAGATTATGTTTTCAGAATTTAAAAAATAAAAAATCAAGAAGCCTAAAATCCAGTGAATAAGGAAAATATGGATTAATCTAAGTTTGTCAAACAGGTCTAGAATGAAATCCATGAACTAAGTGATATGAATTTATGAAGTCTGTCCAAAAAGGAGCAAATTTAAAAGATGTCAAGTGTTACCTTTGCTCTCCTTCCATAAAGAATAGTATGCAGCAATTTGAGGGTATCGTCAGTCTTTTTTCTGGACAACTTGAATGCCACTGAAATCAAAATTCAGCTTACCAATGAGACTAAATTCATTCTCAAATCAAGAAAGCTGAATATCATTTAAGATTTAAAATAATAGGTACCATAAAAAATACATTTTTAACAGCACGTGTAACTTCTAACTAACTTGCAAGAGCATGAATGTGGAATAGAGATAACTAAGCTTTTATCAATACAGAAATCAAGAACAAGATAATTAAAAATATTAGCTCAAACAAAAGACCTGACTTCCTTAACTTATGAGACAGTATACAAACATCCTAAGAGATCCATCATATTTGTGACCATTTGCGGAAGAAAAAACAATAACCAAAAGCAAGTATGAACAGGGAATCAGAACCAAGGTGACATATTGTAGGGCATACAAGCTAGGGAGCCCTAGCTTAACCCGATACCATGGTTGAAGGTAAAGTGTTGACCCCACAAATATGCCCATCAACATTTCATGTGGAATTGATGTGGAATATCGTAGCTGTTTATCACCATTCAAACCATATGTCTGCAAACAGCACACTCAGGGTGGCAACCCACATGCCAAGGCCACCAGCCCTTTGGCACAGATCCAGTGTGGCAACCCCAGGGCCAACCATGGTAACCCATACCGCAGCCTATCCAGATCCAGCAGGATTGATCAAATTGTTAAGCAAATAAGCTAGGGGTAGTGACTTATCCCAAAACCATGGTCAAAGGTAAAGGGTTGACCTCACTTATATGCTCTTCCACACTTTCATGTGGAATTGATGTGGGATACATAGCACATATATCTCAACCTATCAATAACATTCATTCACTGGTCATATACTAGATGCAAATCCTACTATCCTAGTCAAGAAACTCAAGACCATTTTGTTGATGAGCGTGTGGTATCCTATTAATGAAAAACATAGTTGTAGCTAGATTTTTACATCAATCTTCTCTCTTTCATTCTAGTTAATCACGTCTTTCACATAATAATACACGTGTTACTTCCATAGTTTTTAAAGGCAAGGGCCGCAAAAAGTGCAAGGCCTTGTCGGAGCTTGAGACACGAGGTGGGCGCTACTCTAGAACATGTATACATTAATATATCCAACTCAACCCATAATTGCCCAACTAAATAAAGGTCAACATAAAAAAAAACATCAAATAATAATACATAATAACTCATAAGTAATATAATGACAAATTAAAATCCCATGCATAATGTCATAATGAACTTCACAATTCAAGTACTCAACACAAATAGTCAATCACAATACGCAAATGTAGAATCCTTCAAGTTTTTCAAATGATTACGGATTACCAATGAGCTAAAAATTATAATTATCACAGTCTATGGTCCTCCTCATAATCTTCATTCTACTCTTCACTATCAAATTGATCATTATATTTAATAAATTCTTCCTCTTCATAAAAAAAATCTAAAATTCTTGTGGTAGCTGAGTGGCGGCAGCAAGGCAAGACGCCGGTGGCAGGCAGTATTGTCTTTCTAAAAATCCTAATGGTTTGTGGAGAAGAGTGAAAATGTGAAAATGAAACTCAAAACCTAGTCCATATTTACAAATAAATGACAACATTTTACTAATAAAACCGTTTACCATGTAAAATCGTGTTTACCATATGATAATTTAGGAAAATAATTAAAAAACTAACTATATTTGGAATTGTACGCGAGGCGCGCCTTTGACATCCAAAAAGGCACACAAAGGCGAGGTTTTTTTTTATCATCAACCTAAACCACAAAAAACCAAGAATTTCAGGCGATGAGGACTTCGCACCACCTGAGGCGCGCCTTTGACAACTATGGTTACTTCACTAAGTAAATAAACCAATAGACACATATGAAAGAATGAAACCAAAAGAAAGTCCCAATAGTGCACACAAAACACAAAGGAAAATGCGTTTATATCAGTTAGATCTTGTTATTTATCGGGACCATTTTTAAATCCACTATGACACTAGAATTCATTGGTTAAACTCATTTAGGCTAGAAAAGTTATTAAAAATTCACTTTGGATCAGCTGATTTGTATTCCACAATCTCCAGAGGCAGATTCAATTTGTCAAGCTGTGAATGAGGAATGATATAGTAGAAAAGAAATGGTTGTAAGGCAAAAATTAAAAAATTATGTTTTGAATAATGAATAAAAACAGAAACTCTTCGGGGTTGCCATGATAAGTATTCCTTATTGTTCACATGATAGGTAATCCTCTGCTGATTGATCAAATGAAGACACTGAAATAAGAAAAAGCAGATGCTGCAGGGCAAATAAAGAACTCAATACCAACTGGAGATACCTACAAGATTATAAACCTGCAGGCCCCATAAAAATCCTAATTTCCTCAATCCTCATAAATTGCTGTATGATACCCAACATTACAGTGGTATACAAGACAGAGCAACAAATATTTAAAAAAAAAATCAAAATAAGAAAGATAAACTTGAAGTAATGTGCAATCATGCATTATTATATAAAAATAACAGAATTGTTCAGGAATATACCATTTGGAATTTCTTTCAGTGCAGTTCCAGGACCCTGCAAGCAGCCAAAACACATTAACGTTTTAGGTACTAAATAACTTTAATTTCATTATATAAAGCCAGTAAAACTTTCCTCACAAAGTTTGAAATTATAATAGTGACCACTGTAATTTTAGTAACATAACATACATCCAGCAGAACACAAGTCACAAAAATAGAAATTTTAATAGTGAAAACTAACACCTTTGCAATATAGAACTCCTTTGCAGAGTCCTTCTCAATTACTGCAACCAACCTCTCCACTGATTTTCTCTCACGCACAGGGCGGTCAAATATGGGACTCATAGGAGTCTTTGGCTCTTTGTCACTTCTATCTACAGTGTTTTTCACCTCCTTTTGCTTCCGATTTACTGAGGGCTTAGTCTCTGTTGTATTTTTCTCTTTGGGGGTTTGTGGTTCTTTCTCTTCCACGGGATTCTTTTTTTTAAGATTCTTTTGTCGAGAGTTACTCTTTGACCTTGAACGTTTTCCTTTCTTAGCCTCCTTTAGATTTTCTTCCTTCTCTTTCATACCATCAACATCCATTTCAACCTTATCATCTTCTGCATTCTCCGCTTCTTCATCAACATCTTCCTTCTTTTCCTCACAAAATATTTTATCCACTTTGCCTTCAGTTTCTTTCTCGTTTTCATCTGATTGAGTTTCTTCCTTGCACTCTTGTTTCTGAGCAATTTCATCAACTTCATTGCTTCTGCTAATTTCTTCTTTGTCCACATCCATATTTTGAGCCTCAATTTTCACATCGTCTTGTTTATCTTCTTCCATTTCTTTAACTCCATCATGATGACCATCTTCTTCCATTTCTTTTTCTCCATCATGATGACCATCTTCTTCTGTTTCTTTTTCTCCATCGGTATTCTTATCTTCTTCTGTTTCTTTTTCTCCATCTGTTTCTTTTTCTCCATCGTTATGCTTATCTTCTTCTGATTCTTTTTCTCCATCGTGATGCTTATCTTCTTCTGTTTTTTTTTCTCCATCGTGATGCTTATCTTCTATTTCTTCTACTCCATCATGATGCTTATCTTCTTCTGTTTCTTTTACTTTATCATGATGCTTATCTTCTTTTATTTCTTTTTCTCCATCCTGATGATTATCTTCTTCTGTTTCCTCTACTTCATCACCATTCTTATCTTCTTTTATTTCTTTTCCTCCTTCATGATGCTTATCTACTTCTATTTCTTTTACTCCATCACTATGCTCTACTTTGTTATTCATCACAGCCTCAGGCTTATTCTCCACCTCAGCATTCCCATTTGCAACAGCCTCAGGTTTTTCCGACACCACATCTCCCTCACCCATAACAACAGAAATCAAGTGTGAGGGTTTAGAACAGCCCTCTTTTTTCTAGATTACACGCTGCATGATTACCACAACAGCATATTTTAGTAAACAGTCATGATATCATGTATTCGTTTAAAGATGTTAGTAAATAAAACGAGGATAGAAGAATGGGTGTGAAATTAAAGAAACACATCGGCTTATCTCCAAGGAAAGATATTTACAGGAAAATAAAATATGCCCTCGAATTCAGAGACATTTGCATCAAAGAGATAGTCAAGGCAGCGAAAAAAATATGCGATTTCGAACGGAGATTACAACATGCCCTAACAAGATCTACAGGATCATACCACCACGTAAGAAGCAGAAAAATCCCGCATTTCACATGGAAAAATGGATCATAACATATCACGAAAATCGAATTCCTCAAACAAAACACAAAACCCTAACCTACTAAATTCACAATTGAATTCGCAGCGAACAGAACTCAGAAAAGGAGACGGCAGTTCGAAAACATAAAACTATCAACGAAGAAGTTGAAACAAGCGAACTTACATGGATTCAAACGATGACTTCAGAGATAACCAAGAGCTCCTTCGGGAGCTGAGTGTCGAAGTGGAACGATTTTACAGGTTTTTCCTTTCCCTTTGTTTCTCTCTCTAAAATTCTGTTTGGAAAGTACCCAACAATCCGTATGGATGAATTTTATATCGCGGACTTCAATCCGATTTCAATCCAGTTTATGCCATGTTGGATCGAGTAGCCAGACACTCGGCGGGATTCAAAAACTGGATATGTATGAGCGGCTGTGATCAGTTTGAGCAGGGGGCTTATGTATTTAACGGCTATGATTTCATATTCGTTTGAATGTGCTTTCATAAAGTGATTCGGATACGGTTGAGTTGAATTAACGGTTGATTTCTTTTTATTCGGGCCGAATCGGGCTAACGAAGCTCCGGCATTTAAAGGGTGGTTCTCATGTTGAAAAATTCATGGGCCGACGGGTTGTCCTTTTTTATATAATCATTAAGCCCAAAGCCCATTAAAATTTAGAACTGGCCAGAAATTCTTTAGGGTCAGCCTATTAAACGACCTCGTTTACATTAAAAATAATTTAATTGAATTTATAAAGACAAAAGTGTTTTTAGACTATGCTTATCTAAGACAGTGATGCTGTAACACACAAAATAACATATTTGGAGGCCCGTGATCCGTTGTTCAAACCGAAATTATTGCCTTAATCTATTTCTACTTTTATTGTTGTATTAAATAAATCTCATTATGTGTATGGGTTCCTAGAATACTATTTATAGATGATGAAGACATTGTTGGCAACAGCTTGTTTTGAGAGATTTAAATAATATCGATTACGCCTAGTATACGTAGTATCAAGACAATCGTTTTCTTGTTCATGTTTCCACTACGTCAGTTGGTATCAAGAGACCGGGCACGATGTCTCCCCGTCGTCAGCCTCCTGCTGCCAGTCAGCGCGATGACGAAGTGGCCGTTTTGGGTCACCAAGTTGCGGCTTTGACAATCGGGATAGAAGATCTCCGCCACCTTATTACCACTGCACTTCCGGTCCCTAGACAAGACCCTCCGCCCCGTCACCCACGCCAACAGGGGGTTCATCAACCACCCGTCGCCAACATGAATTCGGAGGAGGACGAGACACTGTCCGTCAACAATCAATTCGCTCCTCTTGATCCATCTCCTCGCTTTCGATTGGAGGATGATCGTCGATGGGAATCGGGATTCAAACTGGAAATTCCTGAGTTCACGGGGAGTCTCGACCCGTACGAATTTTTGGATTGGATCACCACTGTTGAGGATTTACTTGACTTCAAATCTGTACCAAATGAGAGACGTGTGTCCCTCGTCGCCACCAGGTTTCGTGGCCCCGCAGCCTCATGGTGGCAACAGGCGAAAGCGCAGCGAGCACGCCAGCGTAAATCAAAATTGACAGATTGGGCCAAATTCCGTAAGCATTTGGAACGTGAATTTCTACCCTATAATTATGAGAGCACAATATTTCAACGATTTCACTCTTTACGGCAAGGGACTCGCTCAGTCGACGAGTACACAAATGGCTTCTATAAATTTTTATCGAGAGTTGATATTCGGGATTCTGAAGTGCAATTGGTTGCACGTTACATTGGAGGATTACAGCGCTCGTATCAGAATACTCTGAATTTATTGGCCGCTAACAGAAGCCCATTAGCGCGCACTTCTATTTGAAGCACAACCCATGCACCGTCCATTCTCGACAGTAGCAAATTCCCAATGCGATGCAAGCCCTGCATGTCCCATGGCGCCTCCTGATCAATTACCCTCTAACCAGCCACAAAAACCTCTTGATCCAGGTGCATCATCGTTGAATGTTCGTTGCTTTGAATGTGGTGAGATCGGCCATAGACGGGCTACTTGCCCCCGCTCTCGACAACGATCATTATACATGGATGAATGGGAAACAGAGTTGTCTGCCCCTATTTTTGATGAGGAGCAGCCTGTTACATTTTAGAAGAGCATATTGAAGGTGATGTGGGTTCTCTTTTGGTTATCCGCAGATCGTGTTTAGCACCTAAATCTTCTATAGAATCTGACTTACAACGCAACCACATATTTGAGTCGACATGCGCCATTGGGGTAAGGTTTGCCATCTTATTATTGATTTAGGGTCATGTGAGAATGTCATATCTGTTGATGCTGTGACTAGTTTCAATTTAATTACCAAACCCCACCACTTTCCTTACACATTGGCTTGGATACAACGAGGGACTTCTATGAAAGATGATCATCGGGTTTGTATGCTTTTCTCTATTGGTGTTAAGTATAAGGATATTGTGTGGTGTGATATGGTGCCCATGGAAGCCTGTCATTTGTTGTTGGGTCGTCCGTGGCAATTTGATCGCTCTGTGATTCATGACGGCCAATTGAATACTATGCTTTTATTTTTTAGGGGACAAAAATTGTGTTGCATGCTGCCCCTCCAAAAACTTCTACTACTCCTAATTCAGTTATGTTATTGTCTCGCTCTGAATTTTTGCGTGAGTCGTCCACTGCTCTAATGTTACTTTTGTTGCTGGGTATTGAAAGTGTTGCTGCAGAATTTGTTGTTTCCCCCATACTCCAGGTGTTGTTGGATGAATTTGTTGATATTTTTCCTGATGAGTTGCCCTTGGGTTTACCCCCGTTACGAGATATACAGCACCAAATTGACCTGGTGCTAGGTGTTTCTTTGCCGAATCGTCCTCATTACCGTATGAGCCCAGTTGAACATGAGGAGTTATGAAGGCAGGTCGAGGAGTTATTATCTCGTGGCTTCGTGCAATAGAGCCTTAGCCCATGTGCTGTGCCGGCGCTTCTCATTATAAAAAAAGATTCTTCTTGGAGGACGTGTGTAGACAGTCGGGCGATTAACAAAATTACTGTTCGATACAGATTTCCCATTCCTCATTTAGATGATCTTCTAGATCAGCTGAGTGGCGCAACTGTGTTTAGTAAGCTGGATTTGCATAGTGGATACCACCAGATCCGCATACGCCCTAGGGATGAGTGGAAACAACTTTTAAGACACGTGATGGTTTGTTTGAATGGCTTGTAATGCCCTTTGGTCTCTCAAATGCACCAAGCACTTTCATATGAATCATGAATTAGACATTGCGATCATTGATTGGTAAGTGTGTGGTTGTATATTTTGATGACATTTTGGTGTATAGTCATTCTTTGGAGGACCATGTTCTTCACCTTCGAGCTGTGCTTTGTATTTTATATGAGGAGAAGTTCTACGCCTCTCCTAAGAAGTGTGTTTTTGGAGTGGACTCGTTATTATTTTTGGGGTATATGATCACATCTGAAGGCATTCGTGTTGATAACTCAAAGGTACAACCTATTCGAGATTGGCCTTCTCCATCTTCGGTGACAGAGCTCGGAGCTTTCATGGTCTAGCCTTTTTCTATCGTCGTTTTATTGCTCATTTTAGTGCTATTATGGCTCCAGTGACAGATTGTATTGGGATAAAACTATTTATATAGACAACAGCTGCTGAGTCCGCCTTTGTGCAGATTAAGAAGTGCTTGATGACAGCACATATTTTAGGGCTACCTGATTTTTCTTAACCTTTTGAGTTGTCATGTGACGCATCCATAGGAGGAATTGGGGTTGTTCTCACCCAGGGGGGACGTCCTGTGGCTTTCTTCAGTGAGAAGATATCGGGTTCTCGATCTCAGTACATCATATACGATGTGGAGTTCTATGTGATGACCATTTTCTCAACACACAAAATTAATCCTCAAGTATAAGGATATCAATTGTAGTTGCTATAGGTGACCAAGTGTTTATCGTACCCAAGAGACGAAATAGTATCAATTCGATTATATTCTAATTAACTAAGATTATGTTGGTAAATTTGAGTTGGTTTGATTATGAAACTAAATAACATAAATTGAAATAGCAAAGTAATTAAGCAAGCAATAGAGAAATTTCGGTAGTGATCAAGTAAGTAATAGAGTAGTTCTTCAGGTAATCCAGTTTTATTTATTAATTTCCTTTTCATGTGTTGATGTTCGATTCTACCTTGTGGTTTATGGACGCATCACTAAACCATGCAAACGTACTCTATAGACACAAGTAAGCAAGTGTATGACACGTGTGAATATCCTCGGAGCAAGACGTATACTTCACCCCCTTTCTAGGTACTATCATAATCAATTATTTCTCGTGCACTTAGTACTCTAACCCGATTTGATCTCCCTTTTTAGGTACTATAAAGTTATACTCTTTATCCTATTTATTAACCCGAATATGATTCAATTAACAAGTATCTATATAAAACAGTTCTAATAAGACTTCAGAATCCCTTCACTTAGAATTATAACATACAACCCTGCTCAGCGGTGAGCACACTCAATCAATAACCAAGAGATGTATTCAGACTCTACATAACAGTTAAAGATGCACAAAACAACCGTGAGTATGAATTAGAAAAGCACAATCTTATATAGAATAAACCACAAGTAGTGTTGTACGGAGTTTACACATGGAAATTCAATTAACTCATAAAACTTATGAATAACCCTAGAACTACTGGAGCAGTTCTAGCCCATGATTGATCTAGGAACAATCATGGCTAGTTGGTATGATCATACTTGACTCGCCAGACGAACCTCTCCTCACGACTCCTTCGGATGAGGTAGGGTTTGGTGAAGGATGGATGATTAATGCTTGATCAATCCTTTTTTCTCCTGCGGAAGCTCTTCTTTTATACTTCTAAACTCTCCTTACGGGCCTTGGATGGGCTTTTTAAGTGAACACACGCACTGAAGGTGTAAAAATACGAATTTGGTAAGTTTTCGAATGTCAATTCAACCAAGCAAGTTGGTCGAACTCTTCCATGCTGGTCGAATCCGTCTGTAATTTGGTAAGTTTTTGGATGTCAATCACTATGCTGTTGTTCAGGCCATTCGCTATTGGCGACATTATTTGTTCCATCGTGAGTTTTGTTCTCTATTCTGACCACGAGGCCCTTCGTCATTTAGCTACCCAAGATAACCTATTGACAAGACATGCATCGTGGGCAGCCTTTCTACAGCAGTTCACATTTGTGTTGAAGGGTCGATCTGGTGCATCAAATAGGGTCACTGATGCACTAAGTTGATGTGTTTTGGTGTTATTGGATCTTCGAGTCTCAGTACCAGGACTTGAGTTATTGGCTGAGGCATATGATGAAGATAAATTCTTTGGGCTCGTTTTGTCATGTTTAGCTGCTGGCGATGATTCTGATTTCATATTGGTGGATGGGTTATTGTTTAAGGGGACTCGCCTTTGTATTCCAGATACTAGTCTTCGTTTGCAGTTTAATGGGGAGCTCCATGGTGCGGGTCACTTGGGGAAAGACTGTACTATTGAACTTGTGAAGTGGTCCTATTTTTGGCCTACATTGATTCGGGATGTTTCTCGGTATGTCTCCCATTGTAGGACTTGTCAAGTATCGAAGGGGACATCGACTATGCTGGCCTATACCGGCCTTTACCTATTCCATCTTCTCCATGGACAATTATTAGCAAGGATTTTGTATTGGGTTTGCCTCGCACTCAACGAGGGAATGATTCGATTTTTATGGTTGTTGATCAATTCACTAAGATGGTGTATTTCATTCCGTGTAAGAAAACGATGGATGTTGTTAGGGTTGCACAGCTGTTCTTTAGGGAGGTTTATCGTCTTCATGGCTGATAGCCATTTTTTACGCACTATAATTTAATCCCCAAGTTTGAAGGATATCAATTGTAGTGGAAAGCAACCAAGTTTAATTATCGACACCCACAGAACAGCTAATTATCTACTTCTAAAATCACTAACTTAATCAGAACAACTAACCAATTTCCAGGGTGTTGTAATTTACTATCTAGATACTGAAAATTAAATAAATAATAACATAAAAATCACAAAAGAAAGATTTAAGATTAATTCAAGAGAGAATCAACAATTCTAAGGTAATCTGGTATAGACTAATTAATCTGAATCCCTAGACCTCCAATTGTTCATTCATGCAAACTTTATGAAAATACACCACATAATCCTGTTATCCCACCAGATATGATCCGTTTCCAAGCTAACATTATAATCTGGTTAAAATCATAAAGTGCGTGAATATTGCGTGAATATTACCAAACCTCATTCCTAAATACTAATCAAAGCAAACAACGATACTTCTGGATGGTAATTTCGACTAACAAGATATTCTCTGAAACTACTACAATGTATTATTCACCTCATACTTGAATGTCTAATTGCATTGTTCTACTAAACAACTCAAGTATCTGATTTATCAGTTCATGGAATTAAAGTGTTTATAGTGGAACTACCTGAACCCCTAACAGATAGACAACACCAATCATGAATGTACATAAGCTAACATAATAAATCAAGCATTATAGTGGACGTCATGAAATTATTATGAAGACGTTACGAAGCATGATTTCAAAGTCTCCCTTTTTAGGTACTATAAAGTTATAATCTTTATCCTACTTATTAACCCGAATATGATTCAATTATCAAGTATCTATATAAAACAGTTCTAATAAGACTTCGAAATCCCTTCACTTAGAATTATAACATACAATCCTGCTCAGCGGTGAACGCACTCAATCAATAACCAAGAGATGTATTCAGACTCTACATAATAGTTAAATATGCACAAAACGACCGTGAGTATGAATTAGAAAAGCACAATTTTATATAGAATAAACCACAAGTAATGTTGTACGGAGTTTACACATGGAAATTCAATTAACTCATAAAACTTTCATAACCCTAGAACTACTGGAGCGAATCTAGCCCATGATTTATCTAGGAACAATCATGGCTAGTTGGTATGATCTTACTTGACTAGCCAGACGAACCTCTCCTCACGACTCCTTCGGATGATGGTAGGGTTTGGTGAAGGATGGATGATTAATGCTTGATCAATCCTTTCTTCTCTTACGGAAGCTCTTTTTTTATACTTGTAAACTCTCCTTACGGGCCTTGGATGGGCTTTTTGAGCAAACACACGCACTGAAGGTGTAAAAATATGAATTTGATAAGTTTCCAGATGTCAATTCGACCAAGCAAGTTGGTCGAACTCTTCCATGCTGGTCGAATCCCTGGTCAAATCCGTCTGTAACTTGGCGTCTGACTCCGAATTCAACCAGAGCATTGGTCAAACTGGACACTTCCTGGTCAAATCGGAACTGCTTCTGTTTAGGCTTCGAGTTCGACCACGGTTCGACCAAGTGGTTTGGTCAAACTCGGCTGTCGTGGTCGAACCGCATTTTTCCGAGATCAGCTCAACCAGAGGTGCTGGTCGAACTCTATTCCTCTTGGTCGAATCCGACCCCAACGTGGTCGAATCCATCCCTGTTTCTTCCTCTTTCCGGATCCGATAACTTCCAACTCGTTTTCCATCGAAAATCCACTCAAATAGCCTTGTAAACTCCTGATTCGTGATTTTCCACCAAGTATACCGATTCACATCTAATTACAACCATTAATTACACCATAAGTACACGAATCTGGGCTCGAAACTTGTGAATTTACACACTCATCAAACCCCCAAACTTACATGTTGCTTGTCCCGAGGCAACGAAATCAAAACCAAGGAGTAGTGAAAAATTCACCAATCAACAACACAATTCATACTCACACATGCAATTTATCAATCGAACACAAGTATTACAAGCATCATATGTATCATTCATGCAAAACATCACTCAATTATAATACCTTTCGGAGTACAAAATCATCTAGTTCACAAGATAAATATTTACTCTCACTCTCAAGTGTAAAAGATGTACACTCTAATAGGTTAGTATTTACGCTCATATTCAATCTATACTTCCGTGTACCCATAAGCTTGACAAGGGTCTCCAAACTCAACTTATAATCAATTCCTTACTAGGATCACAAAGGACTTGCTTTTGGGTTGTAATGTTGGCTCATTGGTAAAGGTAGGAGAATTTGGGTAAAGTGACTAATTCACTAGTAGGGAATTACCTTGGAGTTTTGCTTTTCGTCATATAGCTTCGTCTGTTTCTCCATCTTCTTCTCATAAACTTCATAATTTGATTCTCCTTCTTTCTCCAAGCATCAACATCATCTTTCTTCAATGAGCACGAGTACCAATTTCGGGCACTACCCCTTCTAAGCAATCGAGGTACCAGTTTCAGGCACTACCCCTAAACAAGATTTAACCATACTTCTTTCTTTTTCATAATTCTCAACCAAGCTTCTACCTTTTCATTCTTTCAAGCTCTTTCACACCTCAACTCTCTACTAATGAATAGGATATTCAACAAGGTTCAAGTAAGGTTTAATAAGGCTTTTTATCATGGCTTGCCAAAGAAAAAGCTCTTTAAGGCTCAAAAGGGCTTACAATGATACACATATATTCACAGATAAGGTAAAATTTTGGCTAAGTGACTTGGTTACACAATAATGGCCTAAGATCATGTCCTAGCAATTCCTCAATCATAAGTTTCACACAAGATGCCAAACCAAGTTCTATAATATGGTCATATGAACGATTGTCTCAAGAATAAATTATCATGAACTAGCATGATTTAATTGGCTGAAATCCTCACATGGGTAAATAGATTCCTAAGTACTCTTCAATTAAATAATCAAGATCAATTTCACAATAAATTCACATACTTATCAAGCATACATGCTTCTAATCAATAAAATTAACTCATAAAAAATATGAATGCATCATACTAACCAAGAACCCTCATAGCAAACAATCCATACAAGTATCAATCATCGCGATTCGACCATCGTTCGACCAAGTACTTTGGTCGAACTCTTCCGTCGTGGTCGAACTCAACTATTCAAAACTTTCAGGTCCAAAATTCGACCTCGGTTCGACCAACTATTTGGTCGAACTTATAATGTTTTAGTCGAACCCATTTGTATAACATTCTGATCGCCAGTTCCACTTGCCCCTTTGGTCGATCACCTGGTCGAAATCTTCTCTGCTTGGTCGAATCGACCTGTAATAAACTCTCTGATCCTCAGTTCGACCAGGGCTCTCGTGTTCGACCTGCATGTCTAGTTAAACTCATCCCCTGATGCTATAAACTCGAATTTTCTTCATTCCCTACACACTTTAAGCTAAAAAACGAACATTAGGTACCAAAATAGATCAAAACTAGCTCGAGAATCAATATTAAACTTGATATCCATAAGTAACTCCGCATATGACACTAAAAACAACACAAAACACCACAAAATATTAGGCAAATTGAAAAAAATCGATACACCGCAACCGGTAAAAGTTTTGATATGCCGCAAAAAATCAACTCCCCTAACGAACGTTACAAAGAAAATTTATACTCTCAATGCTTTAATGAGGTAAGTACATCACTCCTCCCCCCAAACTTAGTAGAAACTAAAGTGAAACTAAGTTGCAAAGAGATGTAATTGCCGATAATTAAGCATGTCAAATATAAAAATTTCTTACTCACACAAAAGAAATAATAAAGCAATAAAATGAGAGGAAAAGCCCCCAACAGGCGCTCATGTTTAACGTCGGAAAGGCACGATGGTACCAATCTAGTGCAATGTATCCTCAAAGACGACGCTAGCGTCATCTGGCGACTTGTAGTTCTTCAATCGATACCCATTCACCGCGATAATGTCCCCATCTTTGTCCATAAGCTCAAAACTCCCCCCTCCGCAGGCTCTATGGATAATGAACGGCCCCGTCCACTTTGATTTTAATTTTCCTACGAAAAGCTTCAAACGAGAGTTAAAAAGTAATACCTCATCACCTTGCTTGAACTCCTTGTATGAGATCTTTGAATCATGATATTTCTTCATTCTCTCCTTATAGATCTCTGAGTTCTTGTAAGCTCGATTCCTGAACTCATCCAATTGATCAATATGAGTTAACCTCAACTTCTTTTGATCCTTCTTAGACAAGTTCAAACTCCTCAAACCCTAAAAAGCTTTGTGTTGAATGTCTACGGGTAAGTGGCACGGCTTTTCATAGACGATTTGATATGGTGACATATCCAACACCGTCTTGTAAGCAATCCGAAACCCCCATAAAACATCACCAAGCTTCATAGCCCAATCCTTCCTATTGGTTCCAACTACCTTCTCCAAAATTTTCTTCACTTGTCGGTTGGAGACTTCAGCTTGCCCATTCGCTTGAGGGTGGTAAGGTGTAGTAACCCTATGCTTTACTCCATAATCCTTAAGCACCTTTTCAAGAAGTTTGTTGACGAAGTGAGACCCTCCATCGCTTACTAGTGCTCTAGGAACTCCATAGCGGGCAAAGATATGTTTCTTCAAGAAAGATAAAAAGTCCTTGCATCATTCACGCGAGTGGAAATGGCTTCCACCCACTTAGAAACATAATCCACTACTAAAAGGATGTAAAGAAATCCATTAGATTGGGGAAAAGGCCCCATAAAATCGATTCCTATACATTGAAGATCTCGACAACAATGCTTGGCTGAAGTGGCATCTCATCTCATCGACTTATGTTCCCCATCCTTTGACATCTATCGCATGTTGCCACATAGGTCTCACAATCTTTAAACAAAGTCGGCCAATAAAGAGCAGATTGAAGTACTTTCGCTGCCGTCTTTTGAGCTCCAAAGTGTCCTCCGTTAGGTTGTGCATGGTAAAAATAAGTACACTCTCCATCTCCATCTCAGGCACACACCTACGGATAATGGAATCCTTACATATCTTGTAGACAAATGGATCATACCATATAAAAGGCTCTACATTCTTCTTGAATTTTACAAGTTGATATCGGTTGAGATCTCTAGGAATTTCACCTACGGCAATGTAATTCACATAATCAGCATACCATGGATCCATCCCTTGGGCATCCACAACACATGCTCTTTCAGTTCCTTCAACAAACACTACCATTATCTTCTCATCAGGGAACATCTCTTCAATGTAATCAAAAGAATCATCACAGTGCTCCCTTGTCTCCAACCTTGATAGGTGATCCGCCAAAATATTCTCGACCCTTCTTATCTCGGATCTCCATATCAAATTCCTGCAGAAGAAGAATCCATCTAATGATTCTTGGCTTTGTTTCCTTCTTTTCCATCAAGTATCGGATCGCAGAATGATCCGTATACACTATAGTCTTCATGCCAACCAAATACTATCGAAACTTATTGAATGCGTACACCACAGCAAGAAACTCCTTTTCAGTCACCGTGTAGTTTTTTTTTATGCATCATCAAAAGTTTTACTCACATAGTAAATGGCGTAGAACTTCTTTTCCTTCAATTGCCCAAGCACCACTCCAAGTGCTACATCACTCGCATCACACATAAGTATAAATGGCTGAGTTCAATCTGGTGTGATCAAGATGGGTGCAGTAATAAGCGCCTCCTTCAAAACCTACAAAACTGTTAGACATTCTTCATCAAAAACAAAAGGAACATCCTTTTCAAGTAAATGAGATAAGGGCTTGGAGTATTTCGAGAAGTCTTTTATGAATCTTCTATAAAAACCAGCGTGTCCAAGGAAAGACTGCACTCCTCTTTCATTCGTAGGTGGTGCAAGCTTCTCAATTGCCACCACCTTTGCTCTATCCACCTGCACTCCCTTGGCTGAAATATGATGACCAAGAACAATCCCATCTCTTACCATGAAGTGGCACTTCTCCCAATTCAAGACAAGATTAATATCTTGGCACCTCTTCAAAACAGTAGCAAGGTTAGATAAACAAATATCAAAAGAGGAACCAAATAAAGAAAAATCATCCATAAACACATCCATGATCTTTTCTATCAACCCATCAAATATGGCCATCATGCATCGCTGAAATGTAGCAGGCGCATTACATAATCTAAAAGGCATCTTCCTAAAAGCAAAGGTTTCATAAGGGCAAGTAAAAGTAGTCTTTTCTTGATCCTTAGGTGCAATCATGATTTGATTATAACCCGAGTACCCATCCAAGAAACAATAAAACTCATACCCTACAAGACGATCAAGCATTTGATCCATGAAAGGAAGGGGAAAATGGTCTTTGCATGTATTTCATTCAGTTTTCTATAATCCGTACATACACGTCATCCCGTAGGAATCCTAGTGGCCAAAGTCTCACCATCTTCGGCTTTCACTATAGTCATGGCCCCTTTTTAGCAACAACATGCAATGGACTCACATGGGGACTATCACTAATAGGATAAATAATACCTGCATCTAGCCACGTTAGGATTTGCTTCCTAATCACTTCTTGAATAGCGGGATTCGCCCTTCGCTGATTCTGAATGCTACTCTTGGCCTCATCTAACAACCTTATTCTATGTATGCAATAGGCAGGACCCTTTAAATCATCAAGAGACAAACCAATCACAGATTTATACTCTCTAAGCACATCTAACAAGTTCTCAAGTTGATTATCATCAAGAGAAGAAGATACAATTACCAGATATTTTTCATTGTCACCTAGGTAGGCATACTTCAAGTGTTCCGGTAGCGGTTTCAACTCTTCTTTCTTCTCTTCTTGAGGTGCACTCTCTCTATCCAATGGCAAGTACTTCTTAGTCCACTTAACCTCTTCAATCTTGGTCATTGTCGACTCATACCTGTCATCACCCAAAGCAAGTAAGTTTTCAAGAAATTCAATACATACCTTATTGGAGAGATCATCTAGCTCCGTAGTAGGAAAAGTAAGAGACTCCTCCAAACATGTCTCTAGAGAATCCTTCGACAGAATCAAAGACATGTCTTCATTCACAATCTCCTCCACTACATCAATACTATGACATTGAATCTCCATTGGCATCTTCATTGCTTTGTCAAGGTTAAATAAAACCTCTTCTTTATCCATCCTTAGCCTCAACTCACCCTTCTGCACATCTATCATGGCTCCCGCAGTAGCAAGAAAAGGTCTTCCTAGAATAAGAGGGACATTATCCTAGTCATCTTCCATCTCCAATACCAAAAAATCCACAGGAAAGACTAGTTTCTCTACTTTGACAAGAACGTCTTCAATCACACCCTTCGGAAAAGTCATAGACTTATCTGCTAGTTGTAGAGCAACTATCGTGGGGGTTAACTCCCCTAAACCAAGCCTTTGAAAAGTGGACAATGGCATCAGGTTGATGCTTGCCCCAAGATCACACAAGGCTCGACGTGCCAGTCCCTTTCCAATTTCATATAAGATTGTGAAGCTTCCCGGATCCTTAAGCTTAGCTGGCAGCTTCCTCTGAATGATCAAGCTACAGTTCTCAGACAAATTCACCATCTCAACTCTATTCAAGCTTCTCTTCTTTAAAAGAATATCCTTCAAAAAACGGGCATAATACGGCATCTCCAATATGGCTTCAGAAAAAAGGAATGTTTAAGCTTATTTTATTTATGATTTCTGAAAACTTCTTGAACTTCTCTTCCAATCCCTTCTTAACTAGCTTGAGAGGAAAGGGCGGAGGTATTTTTGTTTTGGGAATCCCTCATTCATCACGTTCAGCCTTCTCCACTTTATCCTTCTCGACTCACAATCTCTTAGCTCTTTTCTACTTTTTCTCTGCTATAATCTCAGTACTCTGCTCTTCGGAAGACACTAGAGTTGTTTCAACATCATGCGGAGCATTCGACGCTGAAAATGGTACAGAACGGGAGAGTTCACCTGAGTTTGACCTGGGTAGGTGGTCAAAATCGGTAAGTAATGGTCGAACTGGACATCTGAAAGTTCATTCTTCTCCTTACAGTCGGATTCGACCAAGGTTCGACCAACTAGTTTGGTCGAATCCAAGCGATCATGGTCGAATCGGGCATCAGACAAAATAGAGTGCTCTGGACAGTGGAGTTTGAGCTCGGTTCGACCAGAGAATCTGGTTGAACTCACCTGATTTTGGTCGAATTGGCCTTCTGACTCCTCTGGACGTCGCCCAGGTGCCGAGTTCGACCTCCTCTGTTGAGTTCGACCTGTATGTCTGGTCGAATCGGTATCGAATCATGCTCCTGATGCTTAAGACTTCAATTCCGGCTTCATTGGTCCCTCATAGTGCGTTCCAGACCTCAGTGTAATAGCATGACAAGAATTTAGATTCTCAATACTTTGAGACGGAAGCTTCCATTTCTTGATAGTTTGAGTCAATATGTTCACATTTCCAGCCATCTCCCCCATTAACAACGTAAGGTCCTTTACTTGTGTAGACAAATCCTTATGATGGTTGATTAGCCATAACTTGTAGTCGGGTTGACCAATTCAAGAATTTATCGAACCACAGGGAGGTCGATGCTAGCACTTAAGCGATATCACGTTTATCACGATTTTATAGAAACGAATCATAGATGGATGGTTTGGTTAACAAGTAATTAAATGCAAACAAATGAAAGTAGACAAATAATAATCAAATGACAAGATAAAAAAATGATGAATGAGAGGTTTTCCAAATTGAGTGGAAGTGAGATTAACAACACTATTGAAGTGGTAACTTATGGATTCATGCATCAAACTCATATGTATCAAGGGTTAAGACTAAGGGCCAACACATATACCACCTAAACTTCCTCTCGAAATAAATAGGATGTAGATCATTTGCACAATCTCAAAATAGCTCAAAGGTTGGTTCTCAATTAAACTATTCCAACTAGGTACTAAGTTCAATTTAAGAATCCCTTCATATAATCAATTGACTTCTCAATCTAACTAATCACATGTTCCATCAAAGGATTCTAAATAATAAAGGACTTCTCAATCTCTTTACCATTTATAATGCACATGAGGTGTTTGATGAAATGATTCACTTGACTATCCTAAACACATAATTGATTTCTCAATCTAATCGTATAATTAGAACAATCAAACACACAAAACATCATAGATCTCAAGATATATAAGCACCAATGATAGAAAATCAAATATCCCCATCAACTTATGAATTTAATTACATAGATCCACAAATTAACCAACAACCTTCATGTTGCTAATCTCACAAGGGAGATTAGCCTACAATCTTCATAAGATCCAAAACATAGACATTATAATTCTTACAAATCATGATAAACTAAAGGATTAACACAAAATTGGAATGAAAACTCCCTTGGAAATGGATCCAATTGAATCTCCCTTCTTCCTTTGGTGATCACCCAAGCTCCCTTGTTTCTTCACTTGATTTGGATTGAAGAAAATATGGAGAGATGATGTAGATCTAGAAATGGATGAATGGGATGAAGAAAATGGTGTAAAATCAAAGGAATGGTGTGTGATGTGTGTGGGAACAGTAGCAAATCCGATCTCCTCTCAAAATGTTGAATGGATTGGTATTTATACCCCATGGAGACCTTTTAGAAGAATTATAAAAAATATCCTGTTCTGGTGCCGACACGAGTCGTGCTACGTAGCACGGGTCGTGTCGTGTCAGGGCAAACGGCACACGAGTCGTTCTGCGTTACACGGCCAAAGGGTGGCCGTGTTGAATGTTTAGACGTCGACGCACGGCCTCCGCTTACAGGCCCGTGTCTGGTACACGGGTCGTGCTCCGCAACACGGGTCGTGCTCTGCAACACGACCAAGTGGTGGTCGTGTTGGATAAATAGATGTTGCCGCACGACCATTCTGGACAGGCCCGTGTCTGGCACACGGGCCGTGTGCTCCAACACGAGCCGTGTTGCCAGCACGGCCGGCCGTGTTCTTGCACCTTTGTTTCTTCTTCCTTGTTTGATCTTTCGTCTCCATTTTTACTCCATTTTCACCTGTTATATATATGTTTAAGATCATTCTCACACATTCCCATGAAAACACATAACACCACCAAAATACACGAAAATACGGATAAAACAATACGAAAAATACACACAAAAAGGCACTAAAATCTAGGTGAAAATAACGACATTCACACCCCCAAACTTAAAGTATTGTTCGTCCCCGAACAATGAAAATGATAGACCGAGGGAGAAGTTTTCACCTAGTAAAAAGACTAAACGAACACAAGTAATAACACATCATTAGCAACAAGAATTTCAAATTATGCTAAGCTAACCTACAACATTAGATTTATGATAATAGAAATTAACAAGTTCAATCAAAGGAGAATAAAGAGCAATATAGTCCTTTTAGTCTAAGCCTCACATAAGTTTATCAATGTCACTCGACACTCTTTAAATAAGGTAAATCAACACTCCTCAATCAATTGGTTCGAATCATCATACACTTGCTCGTAGACTCTATTCACAAACCACCAAAATTTTAATCGATGATCAAAAAGGTCTTTAATTAAGGATGTAATGATAGGCTCTTTGGTAGGGTATGAATAATTTAGATAAGAGTGACTACACGAGTGTAAGTAATCGAAGAGGTAGCTACTTTCTTCCATCCCTTCACATTCTTTTTCTTCCTTTCTTTTCTTTATTGATCATAAGCACTAATCATCACTTTCTTGGATTTCTTGAGCTTTTTATAGATTCATGCCTCTTTTCTTTGACTCTTAAGTACTTGAGCATATTATTGTTGTTTTGCTCATTTTCTTATTTTGAAGTTGCATGTCCATTCTTTCTTATGCTCTTTTCATCCTTTCTCTTACTTATTTACCATTTCCTCTTTCTCTTTTGTTATCTCATCACACCTTTCTAGCCACCATCTTCTTTATTTCTCACACAAAAGGTATATATCTTAGGCTCATGTGGGTAATTAAAGCTTGTAATGTGCTATCTTCACAATAAATAGGCTTATAGGCTCAAAGTGGTTGACTATGGATGATTTTAAAGGTAAGGAAATATTTGGCAATGGCTATACATGAGAAGGATGGCCTTAAATCATTTCATCGATCTCTATTAATCGGATTCATTCCTAAAGTCTTTGAGCAAGTATTTAGTTTATCAAAACTCAACCGATCCACTCATGAAAAGATACCATGTATACATGGTCGAGGCTCAAATTCTCACAAGTTTATGCTCGACTTAAAAGGACTTATTACAACTTTTTCATCTTTTAATTGAATTAGTTAAATAAAACATATCATAATTCGAAAGTGTAGAGTTCCTTAATCATAATTCGACCTCACTTATCACCATAATGCATCATCACTCATATTCAAAACGACTCACAACCTCCCAAACAAACCACCAAATCAAACCTAAACACGAAAAAAATAAAAACAACAACACACAAACACAAATAAACCAAAGACAACACAAAGACAAAATTAAAAGAAAAGACACAAATAAAAATCACCCCATCCATGATCAATACACATCAAAAATCATCTCAATCCTTAATTGAAAGAAAAGTATGAAATTAAACATCCCAAAACAAAATAATACGAAGTTTCAAATCCAACACAAATTAAATCACTAAAGTAGATGAACTAATGAAGTGTCGAGCACCAAAAGTACTCCCTTAGTTATCCGGAGGCGGAGGGGGTTGATTATGCCATGATCTCCAAGGAGTATAAGCACGAGGTGTGGTAGGGAATTGGAAATTGAACATTCTTGTGATCATCTCCTCCATGTTGTTCGAGCGTGATCGTGTATTCTCTTCATAGTACTCCCTACGACGCTGCCCCTCATGGATCTCCCTTATCATCGCACCCTGCCTCTGCTGCTCCTCCCGGAACTCTCTCATCTCATCTCCAAGCGCCTGCTGCGTCTGCCTGATCTCCCTGAGTTCGTTCTCCAGAAGATTCCATCTTGCATTCCCTTCTCTTGGTCCATCTCCTTCCTCTTGTTCTTCTTCTTCTTGCTCAAATGCTGGAGGCTCTGGTGCATGCTCTTCAAATTCCACCTGATGATGTTGCTCTTCCTCCCCTACATCCATGTCCACTGGCTCAGCTCTCAGATTCCTTAGCTCAGGATTCTCATCTACTCTCATCTGCTGGAGCACTGCTTCCACTCCATCTCTATTCTCTCTGTAGAAAGCTCTCACGACTGCTGAGTGGTTAGGACTCGCCATTGCTAGATTCTGATGCTTTCTTCGTCCTTGCAGTGTGGTGAGCTCAGGAGCAGGTAGAGGAAATGGAGCTCCCTTATCTTGCTTCAAGCAATACATATTTCCTATGAATGATAGGAACTCCATCCTTATGAGTTGATTATAAGTGAGCCCTTAACTAATCATCGAGTGTTGCATCCCTCTAAGGTCGATGCCTAACCCTTGAGCAATCATTGTCACCATTCCTCCAATCATAATCCCTCGAGTGTTCTCTCTCTTTGCCACTCTCTCAACATGCTGAATGAAGTGAGCTGCAATGTTCACTGTGAACTCCTTGAATATACTGTACATGATGTACAATTGGTTCTCACCAACAGCTCCACTCTCAAACCGACCCAGAATAGTATTGGATACTATCTTCTCAAGGTATTTCATGACTGGGTTCCTTATGGCTGTCCCTTTAGACGAACTTGGAATGTACTCTGGAGGCTCAGTCCCATCCTCAACCAATTTTCTCCACCACATCTGTTGATTGAAACCCCCTTGTGGTAGGAAGTTCTGATGACCTCTCATGATTGGGCACCCAAAGAATCTATTCAGCTCATTCACAGGTATCTTCTCCCACATCTCATTATTCAACTGAAATGTGATAGCAATAGGAAACTTGTTCCTATCTCTGTGAACCTCCAAGGTGCTCATGAACTCGGCTGTAAGATGGAGATAAGTGGGAGGTCTCTTATCGAAAAACTCCTCCATTTCCACTCGACGGAATAGAGTCCTCAGATCACCCTCTATTCCAAGGCCCTCCATGGTTGCTTGATCTTGGAATCGAGTTGCTCTAATCTTTGGGATTATGTACTCCCATCTCAATGCGTACTTCTCCCATTCCATGAACTCTACTCCGAAATTCTCAGGGTGTTGGTCCTTCATTAGCAGTTTGGCATCAAGGTTGGACAGTTCCATATCTGACTCAATGAAAATGAAGTCCTCATTGCGTTTCCTCACTCTTCTTTCAGCCATCTACAATTTCCAACATAATTCAAATTAGTTTCAATTTAACTCAAAGCACAATGTTTCATATTAATTAGAATTATCACTAGTTATTCAACTAAGTGTTAATTCTAGCACATATTCAAGCACAATAAACAATGTGTTTCAAAGACTAACATTTAGATCCAATCAACTTAGCACAAAGTTACTTCAAAAATTTCATTCAATCAATCACTTTCAACATCCTAATCCTCTCATTCTTTAATAACATTTCACTTTTTCAATGGGCACAATTCAATTCAATAATGCTTCATGCAAAAACTTTGAATTCCAATTTGAAATTTCATTTAGGCATTTCATCAAACACTTGGCATGCACACATTTCACACTTCAATTTCAACAAGTCTTAATTATGCTTTCATGCTCAAATCCTCAATACCTAAACTAATTCAAATCAATACAATCATCATAGAAGCATTATTGATCAATTTAACAATCACATGCCCTAAATTAATCATCCTAAAACAATTATCCCCAAATTCTTCCTTCATGAACCCTAATTCTTTCCAAAATTCAATCAATCCAACAATTAAATATGCAAATTCATGTTTCACTATCCTAGACATGCTTCATACATTCCATCATTCAAAACCCATACATGAATTTCGACATTTATACCTCGAATTGAAAATTAGGGCACAAGAATACATACCTTGAATTCTCTTGAATAAAATGAAGGGGATTGTTGTTTAAGCTTTGAAATTCACCTTTTACACTCACAATCTTACCACTCTTTGATGTTTGGAAGATGATTTGTGGAATTTCCAAATGGATTCACGTTGGGAATGTGTTATAATCTTATGGCCGTGTCCAGAATTCTGCCTTTTAAAATGCTTCTTCGGACCCGACACGAGTCGTGTCACGCAACACGGCCATAAGGTGCCCATGTTGCGTGTTCTGATGCTCCCGCACGGCCAAAACGTACAGGGCCGTGTCGGCTACACGACTCGAGTCTCGCGCTTGGACACGACCCGTGTCACGCAACACGACCAAAATCTGCTCGTGTTGGGCAAACTGATGTCGCCGCACGGCCAAAGCTTACAGGGCCGTGTCGGCGACACGAGGCGTGTCACTGCTCCCCTGAATTTTCCACTTTTCATCTTCAACTCTTGTCTTTCCTTGTTTCCATGCTTCCAAAACTCCCTATTCATGCTCACACTCATAAACATAATTAGTTCAGCCTTAATATCAAAAACAAAAGAATTATCGATTTCAATACCACCAAAACGAATCAAAACTAAACCGAACTTATGAGAAAATTTCAAATTTGGCTCAAAAACACACGAATGCATGTCAACATAGAATATAACATATCGTACCACATCATATCCCCCCAAACTTGAATTGAAACAAGAGTTTCAAAGAAAGTTTGCAAAAATTGGTACGATATACCGTTCACATCAATGACGCACACTTTGAATGTTCAAGAAATCTTCTCCTCATAAACACAATCCACCTACAAGACCAAAATAAAGCAAAACAAGAGAAGAAATATTTACAAACCTAAACTACTAAAAGGATACGGATCTCAAGAAGAGAAGGTGTCAACATATACCAACTCCCTTTGAGAGGGAGAATGGTAATGCTTAACCCTATGACCATTGACAATAAAAGAATTCCCATCCGATCCTTCAAGCATTAAAGATCCATTTTCTCTAACTTCAATCACCTCATATGGACCGGTCCATTTTGAACGAAGCTTTCCGGGAAACAGTTTCAATCTAGAATTGAATAAAAGCACTCTATTCCCCGGTATAAACTCCTTTGCTTTGATTCTTTCATCATGCCATCTTTTAAGCTTCTCCTTGACAATTTGGGAGTTTGAATATGCTTCCTCACGAAATTCTTCAAGCTCAATCAATTGAAGACATCTTTTCTTTCCCGATTCTTTCTCCTCAAGATTCAACTTCCTCAATGCCCATAAAGCCTTGTGTTCTATTTCAACCGGAAGATGACATGCTTTACCATAGACAAGTTTATACGGAGAAAAACCAAGAGCAGTCTTGTACGCCGTTCGATAAGCCCAAAGCGCATCATCTAGCTTAGAAGACCAATCCTTCCTATTCCCCTTGACTGTCTTCTCAAGTACAAGCTTCACTTGCCTATTTGATACTTCCGCCAAACCATTTGTTTGCGGATGATAAGGTGTTGACACCTTGTGCTTCACTCCATAGCCTATCAAAAGCTTTTCAATGATCTTGTTGATGAAATGAGTCCCTTGATCGCTAATGATCGCCTTTGGTACTCCAAACCTTGCAAAAATGTTCTTCTTCAAGAAAGCTTTGACAACTAGAGCATCATTCGTTCTTGTAGGAATTGCTTCTACCCATTTAGACACATAGTCTACCGTAAACAAAATGTAAAGAAAACCATTGGAAGACGGAAATGGTCCCATGAAGTCCATCCCCCAAACGTCAAACACTTCAACTTCAAAGATGTTCTTCATAGGCATCTCATCTCTTTGTCCAATACTTCCAATTCTTTGGCATCTATCACACTCCTTGACGTATTCTTTGCAATCCTTGAACAATGTTGGCCAAAACAATCCCGACTGTAAGATCTTAGCTCCCGTCTTTTGAAACCCAAAGTGTCCTCCACATGGTAAACTATGGCACATCTCCATGACACTTACTTTTTCTTCCTCCGGAATACACCTCCGTATGATACCATCCGGACAATTCTTAAACAACAAAGGATCATCCCACAAATATTCTTTAACATCATGGTAGAACTTTTTCCTTTTTGACTCGGTGAGATGGTCCGGCTTGATACCACACGCTAAGTAGTTTACCAAATCCGCGTACCACGGTCTTCCGGTCTCACACAAAGTGTACATCTGATGAAAATCCACTTGAAGTATCTCTTCATCCGGGAACATATCATTCATGAGCTCCATGGTTCCTTTCTCATCAACATTCTCCAATCGTGACAAGTGGTCGGCTATGACATTTTCGACTCCCTTCTTATCACGTATCTCCACATCAAACTCCTGCAACAAAAGAACCCAACGAATTAGTCTTGGTTTAGCATCCTTTTTACTCATCAAATACCTAATGGCCGCATGATCCGTGTAGACAATGGTTTTCGTGCCAACTAAGTATGGACGAAATTTTTCAAAAGCATAGACTACGGAAAGAAACTCCTTTTCCGTTGTGGTGTAATTCTTTTGATTGGCATTGAACGTCTTTGATGCATAATAGATAGCTCAAAATTTCTTCTCTCGCACTTGTCCAAGCACTACTCCCAAGACATTATCACTTGCATCACAATGGATTTCAAAAGACTTGCTCCAATCGGGAGAGACAAGGATAAATTCTTGAATTGGTCAACCCGACTATAAGTTATGGCTAATCAAATGGCGCCATTGCCGGGGAGGTAACGGTTGCTAGTAGCTTAAAGAAGGAACGTTTAGAGCGATCTTACTAGAGACATTTTTTTTTATTGTATTTATTATTTGTATTTTGTTTTGAAAATATTGTTCTAACTTCTTTTATTTTGAAGGTGTATGCAAACAAGATCAAAAGGGGAACAAGTTGAACCTATTGACTTAGAAATTGAACACACTTTTCGAAGAAGAAGAAAGGAGAACAATACCAAAAAGAGTGATCAAATGGAAAACAATCAAGATGAACGAGGCAATGTTAGGAATGATGGAGGCGGAATGCAAAATTTGCAAGATCAAGCTAATGTCAATCTTCCTCAACAAAATTATCAACAATTTGGGGAGTTTAACAATCAAGCTTATATTCAACAAATGGTGCAACAAGCTATGATTCAACAAGGTTTTCAACAAGGTTATGCTCCTCCACAACAAGCATATGTACCCCCACCTCCGGTTCAACATGGAGTTCAAAATGATCAAAGGGTGATCCGGGATTTCTTCATGCCGAGGGCACTTCCACAAATGATGGGACCACCAATTCATGCCAACAACTTTGAGTTTAAAATGGGCTTGATTTCATTGGTGAGAGAGCAACAATTTGGTGGAGCTCCGAATGAAGATCCTAATGCTCATCTAGCTCAATTCGTTGAGATTGCCAACACCGTGAAGATGAATGGGGTGAGCGAGGATTGCATAAAGATGAGGTTATTTCCATTCTCTTTGAGGGATAGAGCAAGAACATGGCTCTCCACTCTTACTCCCGGAATGTGCAACACGTGGGACGAACTTGCACAAATGTTTTTGAGCAAGTATTTCCCACCGTCCAAGACACTTCAAATGAAGAGCTTGATTACTCAATTCAAGCAATTGCCTCAAGAAAGCTTTTATGAAGCGTGGGAAAGGTTCAAGGAAATGCTACGCAAGTGTCCACGACATGGTTTCTCGGAGAATCAACAAGTGGGATTTTTCTATCAAGGACTTGTGAATGGGCAAAGAGTGCTTGTTGATGCTTCGGCAGGTGGATCCGTACTAGGAGTAACTCCGGAAAGGGCTATTCGAATTTTTGATGAAATTGCTACAAATGTCTATCAATGGCCATCGGAGAGAGTTAGTGGAAGCTATGGGTTCGAGAGTTATGATAAAGGGCAACAGTTTAGTGTGAAGAGTGTGACTGTGGAGCCACAAACACCAAGCATGGATATGATCGTTGCGGAGGTGATGAAGCAAATGAGCTTGAACAAAGGAGTGACCAATCAAGAAGTTAATATGGTTGATAGTAGAATGGATCAAAGTGTGCTTCCTCAAATTGGTGTTAGTGGGGAACAATGGGCCACAACAATGCCACGTGTGGAGGACGTTCAATATATGCAAGGAAGAAATTACCAAGGTAATTATCAAAACAATTACCAAGGTAATTTCAACCAAAATCAAGGAAGTTATCCACAAAGGCAAGGAGGATTCAATGCTCAAAGTAGTGGAAGTTCGCATCCGCAACAACAACCAAGGCAAGGAGGTTTCACTAGCCAAGGAAGTGGAAGTTCTTATCCACAACAACCAAGGAGGCAAGATAATTTTTCTTATGCAAACTCAAGTAATGCGATTGCTTATCCTCCGGGGTATCATCCGGGAGCTAAAGCGCCAAATAATGAAGGGAAGGCGACTACCGAATAACTTCTTGAAAAATTGATTGCTTCTAACAAAAATCAAGAGAAAGTAATTGAAAGAAAATTCAAGGCTTTTGAGGAAGTAAATGAAAGACGATTAAAAGCCATTGAGGAAAATAGTGATAGAAGACTCAAAGCCTTGGAGTATTCATTTGGTCAAATGGCGAGCTCAATGAGTGCTAATGAGAAAGGGAAATTTCCTTCCATCACCATTGTAAATCCAAAGGAACAATGCAAGGCAATTACCTTGAGGAGTGGAACAAATTATGATGGACCATCTATGCCATTGGAAGATGATAAGGTGGAAGAGAAGGAGATGGAGAACACCTTGGTTGAAGAAGAATTCGACGTTGAAAGTGAAGTTGAAGATAAAATGAATGAGGAACTGGAATTGATTGATAACAAGGTTGTTGAAAAGAAATGGGAAAGAACCAAGGCAATGAAAAAGAAGGAGGAGGAAATTGAAGTGGAAAGGGATAGTTGGGGAATTCCAAAAACACAAGTACCTATTCCTTTTCCACATCGATTTTTGAAGAAAGGCTTGGATGAAAAGTTTGCAAAGTTTTTGGAAATTTTCAAGAAAATCCACATTAATATACCCTTTGCGGATGCTTTGAAACAAATGCCTCACTATGCAAAGTTTTTGAAGGACATCATGTCAAGGAAAAGGAGCTTGATAGAGAATGAGACCGTCAACTTGACGGAGGAGTGTAGTGCAATAATTCAAATGAAGTTGCCTCCAAAGCTCAAAGATCCGGGGAGTTTTGTTATTACATGTGAAATGGGCAAGAGTGAGGTTCATAAAGCTCTTTGCGATCTTGGGGCAAGTATTAACTTGATGCCTATGTCCATTTTCAAGAAACTTGGTATAGGGGAAGTCAAACCTACATCCGTTACATTGCAACTAGCGGATAGGTCTTTAACCTACCCTAGAGGAATAGTGGAGGATGTGTTAGTCAAGGTTGGAAAGTTTATATTCCTGGTTGATTTTGTAGTGCTTGATATGAACGAGGATGCAAATGTTCCATTGATATTGGGGCGTCCATTTTTAGCAACGGGAAGAGCTTTAATTGATGTACAAAAAGGGGAGTTGAGGTTGAGAGTAAATGAGGAAGAGGTGGTTTTCTCTTTGAAGAGTGCTATGAGATATCCAAATGAGAAAGAAGAATGTAGAAGGATCGACATGATTGATGAAGTTGTTGAAGAGAACCTACCATTCATCTTAGCTAAAGATCCTCTTGAAATGAGCATAAGTCATTCTCTTACTTTATCTTTAAACTCTAATAATTCTTTTCATTGTTTAGAAGATGAAGATATTAATGATTGTTTACATGAATTGAATGCTTGTAGGGAAATGCAAGAGGATGAAGCAAAGTTGGCATACTATGGAAAGAGGGAATATCTTCCATTAGAGATTGAGAATGAAGAGTCAAAGGTTGATAAAGGAAAGGAAGAATTGAAGCCTCTACCCGATCACCTTAGGTATGCATATTTGGGGGACGAGAAGACATTTCCGGTAATTATATCATCATCCCTTTCTCCTCTAGAACTTGATAAATTGTTGAGAGTACTTAGAGATCACAAGAGTGCTATAGGGTGGAGTTTGGATGATTTGAAGGGAATTAGTCCCACAATTTGCATGCATCACATAAGATTGATTGATGAGAATAAATCATGTATACAACCTCAAGACGGTCATCTCTTGCATCATTCCTTGCATCATTCCTTGCCATGTACTTGTTCACAGTATCCTCAAAACCCGGCTTCTCTTCTTCAACTTTAGCTCCCGGATCAACGCCGATATGAGGCTGCATCGCATTATTTGGATTGCTCCATGAAAACTCCAGCCTCCTTGGTTGTTGATAACCACCCGGGGAACCACGATTATTGTAGTTCCCTTGATAGTTTCGGTTTCCTTGATTCGGGTACCTAGTTTCTCAAATACTACCCATGGCGTAATTTGCCTCCTCGATCTCCTCTTGGCTAGCTCCTTCATAGCCACCATCCTGCTGCAGCATTGGTACTCTCTGCGATAAATCTGTGATATGCTTTTGCTGAGACTCTAGTAGCTTGCTAATGTTTGTCAAGCTAGAGACGATCTCATCATCTCTTCTCGACTTCACCATAGTATGTTCAACCTGTGCTACTTTACCAAGGACATAAGTGCCTCTCACTCTATCAGTCGGCCAATCCCTTGAATTCATCAAAATATCTTCAAAAAGCTTGTCGGTCTCATTGTGTGACTTAGTAAGCAGTGATCCATTAGAAGAATCATCAAGTAAAACACGAGAATCGCAGTTCAACGCTCTATGATTCATGATGGCCTATTGAATACGTATGCTTTTATTTTTTAGGGGGATGAAAATTGTGTTGCATGTTGCCCCTCCAAAAACTCCTACTACTCCTAATTCAGTTATGTTATTGTCTCGCTCTGAATTTTTGCATGAGTCGTCCACTTCTCCAATGTTACTTTTGTTGCTGTGTATTGAAAGTGTTGCTGCAGAATCTGTTGTTTTTCCCATACTCCCGGCATTGTTGGATGAATTTGTTGATATTTTTCCTGATGAGTTGCCCTTGGGTTTACCCCCATTACGAGATATACAGCACCAAATTGACCTGGTGATGGGTGCTTCTTTGCCGAATCGTCCTCATTACCGTATGAGCCCAGTTGAACATGAGGAGTTATGAAGGCAGGTCGAGGAGTTATTATCTCGTGGCTTCGTGCAACAGAGCCTTAGCCCATATGCTGTGCCGGCACTTCTCATTATAAAGAAAGATTCTTCTTGAAGGATGTGTGTAGACAGTCGGGCGATTAACAAAATTACTGTTCGATACAGATTTCCCATTCCTCATTTAGATGATCTTCTAGATCAGCTGAGTGGCGCAACTGTGTTTAGTAAGCTGGATTTGCATAGTGGATACCACCAGATCCGCATACGCCCTGGGGATGAGTGGAAACAACTTTCAAGACACGTGATGGTTTGTTTGAATGGCTTGTAATGCCCTTTGGTCTCTCTAATGCACCAAGCACTTTCATATGAATCATGAATTAGACATTGCGATCATTGATTGGTAAGTGTGTGGTTGTATATTTTGATGACATTTTGGTGTATAGTCATTCTTTGGAGGACCATGTTCTTCACCTTCGAGCTGTGCTTTGTATTTTATATGAGGAGAAGTTCTACGCCTCTCCTAAGAAATGTGTTTTTGGAGTGGACTCGTTACTATTTTTGGGGTATATGATCACATCTGAAGGCATTCGTGTTGATAACTCAAAGGTACAACCTATTCGAGATTGGCCTTCTCCATCTTCGGTGGCAGAGCTCGGATCTTTCATGGTCTAGCCTTTTTCTATCGCCATTTTATTGCTCATTTTAGTGCCATTATGGCTCCAGTGACAGATTGTATTGGGACAAAACTATTTATATGGACAACATCTGCTGAGTCCGCCTTTGTGCAGATTAAGAAGCGCTTGATGACAGCACATATTTTAGGGCTACCTGATTTTTCTTAACCTTTTGAGTTGTCATGTGACGCATCCATAGGGGGAATTGGGGTTGTTCTCACCTAGGGGGGACGTCCTGTGGCTTTCTTCAGTGAGAAGATATCGGGTTCTCGATCTCGGTACATCATATACGATGTGGAGTTCTATGTGATGAGCATTTTCTCAACACACAAAATTAATCCTCAAGTATAAGGATATCAATTGTAGTTGCGATAGGTGACCAAGTGTTTATCGTACCCAAGAGACGGAATAGTATCAATTCGATTATATTCTAATTAACTAAGATTATGTTAGTAAATTTGAGTTGGTTTGATTATGAAACTAAATAACATAAATTGAAATAGCAGAGTAATTAAGCAAGCAATAGAGAAATTTCGGTGGTGATCAAGTAAGTAATAGAGTAGTTCTTCAGGTAATCAAGTTTTATTTATTAATTTCCTTTCCATGGGTTGATGTCCGACTCTGCCTTGTGGTTTATGGATGCATCACTAAACCATGCAAGCGTACTCTATAGACACAAGTAAGCAAGCGTATGACACGTGTGAATATCCTCTGAGCAAGACGTATACTTCACCCTCCTTTCTAGGTACTATCATAATCAATTATTTCTCGTGCACTTAGTACTCTAATTCGATTTGATCTCCCTTTTTAGGTACTATAAAGTTATACTCTTTATCCTACTTATTAACTCGAATATGATTCAATGAACAAGTATCTATATAAAACAGTTCTAATAAGACTTCGGAATCCCTTCACTTATAATTATAACATACAATCCTGCTCAGCGGTGAACGCACTCAATCAATAACCAAGAGATGTATTCAGACTCTACATAACAGTTAAAGATGCACAAAATGACCGTGCGTATGAATTAGAAAAGCACAATCTTATATAGAATAAACCACAAGTAATGTTGTACGGAGTTTACACATGAAAATTCAATTAACTCATAAAACTTTCATAACCCTAGAACTACCGGAGCGGTTCTAGCCCATGATTGATCTAGGAACAATCATGGCTAGTTGGTATGATCTTACTTGACTCGCCAGACGAACCTCTCCTCACGACTCCTTCGGATGATGGTAGGGTTTGGTGAAGGATGGATGATTAATGCTTGATCAATCCTTTCTTCTCTTGCAGAAGCTCTTCTTTTATACTTGTAAACTCTCTTTACGGGCCTTGGATGGGCTTTTTGAGCGAACACATGCACTGAAGGTATAAAAATATGAATTTAGTAAGTTTTTGGATGTCAATTCGACCAAGCAAGTTGGTCGAACTCTTCCATGCTGGTCGAATCCGTCTGTAACTTGGCTTCTGACTCCGGATTCTACCAGAGCATTGGTCGAACTGGATACTTTCTGGTCGAACCTGAACTGCTTCTGTTTAGGCTTCGAGTTCGACCACGGTTCGACCAAGTGATTTGGTCGAACTCGACTGTCGTGGTCGAACAGCATTTTTCCGAGATCAGTTCGACCAGAGGTGCTGGTCGAACTCTATTCCTCTTGGTCGAATCCAACCCCAACGTGGTCGAATCCATCCCTGTTTCTTCCTCTTTCTGGATCCGATCACTTCCAATTCATTTTCCATCGAAAATCCACTCAAATAGCCTTGTAAACTCCCGATTCATGACTTTCCACCAAGTATACCGATTCATATCGAATTACAATCATTAATTACACCATAAGTACATGAATCCGGGCTCAAAACTAGTAAATTTACACACTCATCACTATGCTGTTGTTCGGGCCATTCGCCATTGGCGACATTAGTTGTTCTATCGTGAGTTCATTCTCTATTCTGACCACGAGGCCCTTCGTCATTTAGCTACCCAAGATAACCTATTGGCAAGACATGCATCATGGGCAGCCTTTCTATAGCAGTTCACATTTGTGTTGAAGCATCGATCTGGTGCATCAAATAGGGTCGTTGATGTACAAAGTTTATGTGCTTTGGTGTTATTGGATCTTCGAATCTCAGTACCAGGACTTGAGTTATTGGCTGAGGCGTATGATGAAGATAAATTCTTTGGGCTCGTTTTGTCGCGTTTAGCAGCTGGAGATGATTCTGATTTCATATTAGTGGATGGGTTATTGTTTAAGGGGACTCGCCTTTGTATTCCAGATACTAGTCTTCGTTTGCAGTTTAGTGGGGAGCTCCACGGTGCGGGTCACTTGGGGAAAGATTGTACTATTGAACTTGTGAAGCGGTCCTATTTTTGGCCTACATTGATTTGGGATGTTTCTCGGTATGTCTCCCATTGTAGGACTTGTCAAGTATCGAAGGGGACATCGACTATGCTGGCCTATACCGGTCTTTACCTATTCCATCTTCTCCATGGACAACTATTAGCAAGGATTTTGTGTTGGGTTTGCCTCGCACTCAACGAGGGAATGATTCGATTTTTGTGGTTGTTGATCGATTCTCTAAGATGGTACATTTCATTCCGTGTAAAAAGACGATGGATGTTGTTTGGGTAGCTGTTCTTTAGGGAGGTTTATCGTCTTCATGGCTGATAGGTATTTTTTACGCACTTCAATTTAATCCCCAAGTGTGAAGGATATCAATTGTAGTGGCAAGCGACCAAGTTTAATTATCGAACCCACAGAACAGCTAATTATCTACTTCTAAAATCACTAACTTAATCAAAACAACTAACCAATTTTCAAGGTGTTGTAATTTACTATCTAGATACTGAAAATTAAATAACTAATAAAATAAAAATCACAAAAGAAAGATTTACGATTAATTCAAGAGAGAATCAACAATTCTAAGGTAATCCGGTATAGACTAATTAATCTGAATCCCTAGACCTCCAATTGTTCATTCATGCAAACTTTATGAAAATACACCACATAATCCTGTTATCCCACCGGATATGATCCGATTCCAAGCTAACATTATAATCTGGTTTAAATCATAAGGTGCGTGAATATTGCGTGAATATTACCAAACATCATTCCTAAATACTAATTAAAGCAAACAACAATACCTTCGGATGGTAAGTTCGACTAACAAGATATTCTCTGAAACTACTACAAGGTATTATTCACTTCATACTTGAATGTCTAATTGCATTGTTCCACTAAACAACTCAAGTATCTGATTTATCAGTTCATGGAATTAAAGTGTTTATAGCGGAACTACCTTAACCCCTAACAGATAGACAATACCAATCATGAATGCACACAAGCTAACATAATAAATCAAGCATTATAGCGGATGTCATGAAATTATTATGAAGACGTTACGAAGCATGATTTCAAAGTCTCAAGACGAATCAAATAAATCAAAATAATAATCAGCATAAAAGAAAGGAATAGAAAAACCCTAGTGTCGGTATTATTCTGCTTTCCTTCTCCATTTCTCCGATTGACTGATCTCCCTCTTGAATAGCCCTTGAGTCTCCTTCGATGTGGATGGATGATGGGATGGATGTGGATGATGGTAGATGATGGATTGGGGATGAACCCCTTTGGAGGGTGGTGTCTCTTATGAATAATGATGTGAAATATATATAGGTATGAGAAGTGAATGAGATAAGGAAATTACTTGTACTCCAAGAAATAGGAAAGATGTGCTAATTTTTGGAAATTTTCAGAAATTTCCATCGGCAGCTGCACGACCTCACCGTTTCGAGCATAACTTCCTCATACAGACTTCGATTTGAGTATTTTTATGACAAAACGATCCTTTCTTCCGTGGTTTTTCAACCATGAATCACATGATTAATTTGGACTTCTACATGAATACAGAAAAATTATTTAATGTGGACGTGTATTTTCAGCATTCCTTCACACTTTCACTCTTCATTCCAACTTTGAACTTTTGATCATGTTTTACCCTTCAAAACTCAACTGAACACCTTAGTAGCATCTTAATTATACAAGATATAAAAACCACACCATTATACACAAAATCATGGCCACATTCTATCAAAAACAGTATAAAGTAAGACCAATAATGCGTGAAATTCCACTCTCAACAAACCTTCCTCCATCGTCTCTGACCACGACACTAGGTTTCTCAGCTTCTTTTGGCAGAGTTTATGGCGTATGGCCAATACCCGTCTTGAATACAATAGTGCGTATCATCCCCAGACAGATAGGCAGACTGAAGTGGTGAACCGTTCCTTGGGCAACCTATTACGGTGTTTAGTGGGGGAGCATCTGCTTTCGTGGGATGTGAGGTTGAGTCAGGCAGAGTTTGCTCACAATTCTATTGTTAACCGAAGCACAGGGTTGGCCCCTTTTTAGGTGGTGTATGTTGTGATTCCTAGAGGTCCGGCTGATTTGTTTTCGTTATCTTCTTCTATACGGGTTGATGCTATGGCTGTGGACATGATGGAAGTACTTCGTAGTACGCATCGGGCAACTTGAGACCAGCTTATTGCATCGACTGAGGCTTACAAGGTGGCTATTGATAAGGGTCGTCGTGCCCTGGAGTTCGAGCCTGGGGATTTTGTTTGGGCAGTATTAACTCGTGATCGTTACCCCGCACATGAATACAACAAACTTGTTGCTCGAAAGATTTGTCCTTTGGAGGTGCTTCAGAAAATTAATCCCAATGCATACCTGTTGCGCCTCCCTTCTCATCTTCGTACTTCAGATATTTTCAACGTGAAGCATTTAATTCCATACACAGGTGATAATGATAATGACGTGGAAGAGATTGCAGGTTCGAGGGTGAACCTTTTCTTAATAGGGGGAATGATGCCGTAACACACGAAATAACATATTTGGAGGCCCATGATCCGTTGTTCAAACCGAAATTATTGCCTTAATCTATTTCTACTTTTATTGTTGTATTAAATAAATCCCATTATGTGTATGGGTTCCTAGAATACTATTTATTGTTGGCAGCAACTTATTTTGAGAGATTTAAATAATATCGATTACGCCTAGTATATGTAGTATCAAGGCAATCGTTTTCTTGTTCATGTTTTCTCTACGTCAGACAGTCTTACTTTAAAGTATGATTAATTTAAGTAAAATATACTTATTTGTAGTTAAAATATATTTTTCTCAAGTATGATAATAAATGATATATTAAAGTATGATTTTAATATGTAATATGATTCATCATAAATATACTTTAATTATAAATAAACATATTTTAGATATATAGTAAACATACTTTAATAATTGGTCAATCCGTTTCACAACTCGTACTGCAACTCATTTACATTTACTCATCTTATAAGTATGTCCCATATATAAATTTGTATAATATGGATTTTCAGGGTGGACGAATGGAGTAATAAAAATTGAATGTTATTTAAGATTTAGATAAAAGTGGAATTTAATTCCCTTCATTCCTATTTGAATTTCACCGGTATTGTAGATAAAAGAAAATTTATTATTTAATTAATTTTATTGATTTTTAAGAGGTTTGTAGTGTAATTTTTTCAGTTAATAATTAAAATTATAAATATGTTATGTTTGTTAGATGGTGATGTTAATTTTAAAATTAAAATGTATTTTAAAACTATAAGATTGAGGAAGTATTTTCAATTTTTATGCTGAAATTTATAATTTTGTGGATGAAACGAAAAAAAGTAAAGTTTGTTATGGAACAAAAGATTAACTTTTTTTATCCTCATGAGTCGCAATATTCCACGAAGAATTAGTATTCTGTGAATTGGGTTTACATTGTAAATCATGTGATCCCCTTTAATTTAAATTCCTAGCAATACATAGGGTATATAGGATTAGAAGGGGTACACAGGGTTTAGAGTAAAAATGACCTGAGTTTACATATTAAGCTATGTAAATCAGGTTTATAAGAGTGTTTGTGTTCCACAAAATCATTCCCATTCCACAGGATTAATAGTCTTTAATAGTCTACATTTAAATTACTAGTAATTTTAGAATATTATATATATATATATATATATATATATATATATACTACTTGTTATTAATTTTATTAGCATCACTTAAAAGAAAACGGGAAAAGAAAAACTATTATTTTGCGTTGTGCTATTTTTCGGTTGATATTTAATTTTGAAATTTTGTTGTTATATAAGTGTTAAGTAATTTTTTTAAAACCAAAAGTAAGAATGATCACTAATCAGTCGAAGAAGAAACGATATTAACGTAGGAAGAGGAATGTTAACATTACAGTAATAAGCAAAACAGTTATTGAAAGCAAACATAATTTGTGAGCTAAAATATTCACCGTACACCAAACCCATAAAGAGACAAATTAAGATAAACCTCTCTTCAAAAGAGATGGATAGATATCTCAATAACGGAGACAAATTAAAACAAACCTCTCTTTAGTTTGAGCAAAGTATACTGAAAAACAAACCAGTCAACCTCAAGAATGATGCATCATTATGCATTTGTGCAATTTGAACTTCGTGGCTAAAACCTCATAATATCAACTAAAAGAACTTACTCTTGATGTTCAGTGAAACATCAGTTAAATTGTCCATTTGATATAAAATCAGTACATGAGAGAACATTTTTATTTTTTCTCTCTCCAATATTGAGACATTTTTCTTTTCTTTTCATGCCATAACCCATATTTCATATGAATGATTTTTCTCTCCTTTTTTTTTCAACTTAAGTAAATATTTACATCCTTTTCTTCTACTTTATTCTTTATCATCCTTTTCAACTCCAACCGATAATCACATCCCTTAAAGATATTATACTTAATTATATAAAATTAGAAGAGTAAAATTTTTTAGATATAAATTAAAATAATTACAATTTACAAGTCGTAAAGCAAAAACAGGAGTAAACACTTGATGAAGGTGATAAATCAAACAGCATGATTGTAATGCAGAAAACATGCAATAAAAGGTATAAAGTGTGAACGTTATTTTACAAATGGAGCCCCGAACCCGAATTCCTTATGGAGCCCATCGAAATGTCAATCTCAATCAAATTATCCATCTCCGAGAGGAAATCCTCAGATTCCGACACCAACTCTCTCATATCCACCTCTTCTTTCTCAATGGCTATTTCAATGAGGGAATCCTCCTCACAAACTGCAGCCTCGTCGGGCGGAGCTCCAAGCCCGCTTCTTCCTTCCGGGACGGACCCCAACACACTTCTAACATCAGCAACCTGTGGCTTATCATCAACAACATTCAACTCATCTATATGATCTTCTTCATGCAGGTTTCTTGGATGCATCAATAATCTGTCGTAGGTAGACATGTTATTGCAGACGAACATGATGTTCAAAAACAGAAAATATGAGACGATGAATCCTGAAATAATTGGTAGGTTGTGGGCGTAGAAAGTGGAAAGAAGTGCAACGAACAGTAGGGAAGCTCTGAAGAAACTGATTGTGATTGATGTTAGAGAAGATTGGTCGATCATCTTGCTCATGAGAGAGGGATTTCTTAAAGATTTAAGAAAGTCTGCAGAAGAACATAATAGGAGTCATTATTTCAAGAAATTAGCAATGAAGAAGAAAGAGTAGTATAATTTCATCTGAAATATATATACTGCAAACCCTCATACTTCCAGGTGTACCTACTTATATATAGTAATTTCATTTCTTCTTCATCATTAGATATTCTCAATAGTCAATTCTATACTCCATTATTCTATCTCATGATTACATATTACTTTTAAAAACAAAAAACCATGATTAGGAGTAATATTAGTTACTCAATTTGTAGATCACCACTATCACAAGATGCGGGTTATAATATGCAAAATTGTATGCGCGTCAATTGCACTTTATCCATATACTAGTGTGTATATTTTTTAAGGAAAAAGAAAATATTTGTGTGATCGTGACACATATAATATGATGAATAATAATAATTGTCCGTATGAATAATTCCATGAGTATTCATATGGATTATGAAATGTAATGGAGTAATATATACACGAGTTAATGTAGTGTGATATAACTTCTCTTTTCTTTAAACTAGAGTGTATCATTTTGATAAGAGTTACTTTTAAAAATATCAAGATTTGTTTTTGAATTACATAGATTATTCTACTCGCAAGAAACAGTAATATCACTTTTACTTAGAGTTATCATCTCTTATATTGTAGGGTAATTTTTCATTGTATTAAAGAGTAATTCTGATTATAAGTAGAGAATCTCAATTTTACCTTGTAACATGTTCCATACTTTTTTTTTTAAGCTAGAGACAATCCCTCAATTTTTATTAATTAATATTAGCGCGAAAATAATTAATCGACTGATAATATAAAATAAAGTTTAATTTATAATCCAATCCATCATTACCAAACAAAATAATCTTTTCATGGTTTGTTACACATGAAAGTTTTGTGTAGGATAATTGAGGTGTGGGTGATATTAGGATATAAATTAAAAGAAGAATGATGAGTAATGATGGCCCATTATAGTTTGTCTCCTACTAGTATTGCTAGACTAATCATCTTGTTGTCACTAATCCAATTCCGTAATAATTACTGCTCCCCACCCATATTATTATATACTCCCTCCGTCCCGGGAAGTATTTCGCGTATTGGTGTGCGCGGAGTTTAAGAAAATTTTGTATTTTATGTATAAAGTAAGAAAGAGAATATATATTTTAGTTGATTTAATGAAAAAAGGTGTGTAAAGTTATTGAGAGATGTGAAAAAAGTGTGTAAAATTTTTGGGAGATGTGAAAAAGTAAGTATTATATTGGGATATATGTAAAAAGTGAGTATTAATATAATGTATTTTTTACCAAATTTAGTAAAAGTAAAGTGTGAAATACTTTGAGGGACGGATGAAAAAGGAAAGTGTGAAATACTTTGGGGGACGAAGGGAGTATATGTACTCCGTATAAATTTTTTCTATTAAGGAATTGTAATGGGTCGTGATTTGAGAGCGATAATTTTGAAATTAAAATAAGTAACATTTAAGATTGTGGAATAAATATGTTACTCTAACAATCTTTAAAAAGAGTCTCTTTTATTTTATTCATTTTGGATGTCCATCTCACACATACATACTACTACAATTATTTTTTTTATACATAAGACTCACACATACCCACTACTACAATTAGGGGTGACAATTCCCGACACGACACGAATAGGGTGTGCATCGGTCGGTTAACCGAACTTTCAAAACCGAAAACCAAACCAAACTTTTTTACAAAACCAAAATCGAACCTTTACAAAATCGGTATTAACCGAACCGAATTATTTCGGTCAGTTACTTCGATTAACCGAACCGAAATTTATTAATATTTTTTTTAAAAAAAATAAACAATCTTTTTTATATCATTTTATTATATTTTCACAACTTAAAAAAATATTTTTAATATAACATACACTACAATAATATATATATAATTTTATATTATATAACTCTATATATATACTTACATGGTCATAATAAATATATATTTCACTTTTTTTTTTCGTAGTATAAATTAATAAAATTTAAAGAAAATATATTGAATAGATAAAATTATTTTAAGTTTTAATTAAATTTTGATATTGAAAATTAAATCTAGTTAATTAAGTAATTTTGTTCAGGATGAAAAAAAATTATTGAATATATATAAAATAAAATAATAAGAGTGTATATTAGGAGCACTCGGGTGCACCCTTACACCCATATTTATATAATTTTTTATTCTATTTTGTATACATGCTATTCTCTTTTGTATACGTGTTTTTGTAATAATTGTATACTTTTTTCACACTAAGTTTTTCATTACAAAAACAAGCATTCATATGTATATAACTTTTTATTCAATAGTGTATACATGTATTTTAATAATTGTACATTTTTTTACACTCAATTTTTTATTAAAAATTTAACAATTAAATTGTATACATTTTTACTCATAATTGTATATGTTTTTGCTTATATTTGTACGTGGGTGCACACGAAGCTTCGTATGCACCCAGGTGCACACTATATTTAGCCAAATAATAAAGTGAATATATTAATATATATATATATAAAATAATAATAAATTAAAAGTTCGGTTCGATTTTCGATTAACCGAAATTTTAAATTTCAAAACCGAATCGAAATTTTAAAAATTGAATTTGCAAAATCAAAAACCAAACCGAATTTTAAAAAATCGAACCGAATTTTAAAAAACCGAACCAAATTGATTTCGATTTGGTTTGGTCAATTTGTTCGATTTTAACCAAACTTTGCACACTCCTAGACACGAGCACGACACGATAATTGCGGGTTAGTGTTTGGCCTTATTGGGTTCGTATCATTATCGTGTCAACCCAATAAGGACACGAAAATTTCGTGTCGTGTACGTGTCGGGTTCGTGTCAACCCGTTAAGCACGATTAATATTAACAGATGACCCATTAACCCGTTAATAACACAATAACCTGTTAACAACCCAATATAAATATAAAATTAGAAAAATATATGATAAAAATATTTAATAATAATTTTAAAATATATTAATTTAAAAAATTTATTTATTTTAATTAGTATTTTTTATATTTTATTTTTTATTTTTTATCGTGTTGTTATCGTGTCGTGTCGTGTCAACCCGTTATTTTTTGTGTTCGTGTCGTGTTGGAACGAATTCTTATCGTGTCGTGTTCGGGTTTGCCCTTATCGTGTCGTGTCACTATCGTGTCGACACGAAACCCAACCCGTTAGCAGTTAGCACGAATTGCTACCCCTAACTACAATTAAAATCAATTAAAATATGGGATTCACACATTCACTAATATAACTACCCACTAAATAATACTCCCTCTGTCCCATACTTATCTTCACACTTTCCGTTTTCGTCCGTCCCACACTTATGTTCACCACCCAAAAAAGGAAACTTTACATTAACTAACAACCTCAAAAGTTATCTTAATTTCAAAAATACCACTATCACCTAACACACATAACATACTTTATAATTTATTTATTACCTAAAAATACCACAATACCCCTCAAAAGTCAATAAAGTTGGTCAAAAAGCAACTTTTCTTAAACTCCGTATCTACAGTGTCGGTGAACTTAACTCCGGGACGGAGGGAGTAATATTCTTTAATCCACGTGAAAAAAACATGATTCTTTCAACTGGACAGAGAGAGAATTCATTTTTTATTTATTTTTTAGGTGTGAACGGTATTGTGGGACAAACAAATGAGGAAAATAATAAAGTAATAGAATTAACAGAAAGTAATCAAGTATATGCACATCTTAAACATTAAGGAGAAACTACATCTATATGAGAAATAATTATAAAAAGATAAACTCACCATTTGAAGATTTGCATATTTGAGACAAAACTTTTACAAGCCTTCAGTTTGTCTTCTCTTTGGCTCGTTTTTTCCGTCCACCATATTCATATCTGAAAGAATGTTAGCGACTATATGTATTTATGATGTCTAGAATTAAAAATCCCACATTGCAGTATTCATTAATAAACAAATGAAGAAGAAAAATAATGAAACACATTCTGCAGTTTAATCATTATATACAGAGAGTGAACAGAAACTCTCACCACCAATAGAACTGGGAAATTCCAACCCTGATGCCGAAGGTGTCAAGCCATACTGAGCCATATACGCGGGATTATAGAACTTACTCAGGTGTCTCATTCCACTGTCACATAATATTGTGACAATCGTGTGACCAGGGCCAATTTGTTGCGCCACTTTGACAGCTCCAACACAGTTCATTGCAGAGGAACTGCCAAGAAAGAGGCCATCGTTCTTCATTAAATACCTGACAGGAAAGCATCAGAACAACAATCAGTTCCACAATAGCATAAATTAGAATTCTGGGCAGCTCTAAACTAGAAGCTGCAACGCATCCACTGCAAGTCCAATTCAACATTATGATTACGATAATACAATTAACTCATATCAATCACTAAACCAAAATATGACTTATAGGTGGATAAATTATCATTAGTAGTCATCAGTCAGGTTATTGATTGGCACATAATATAATTTAACACATCCATATGAAACAATACAAGCAAATTAGACTAACCTAGACATTTCTACAGCCTCCCTATCCGAGCCTTGATAAGCCCCATCAAGTTCAGCAAGTTTAAAATTTTCAGTGAGTCTGTTAATTCCAATTCCTTCAGTGATGGTATCAAAAGGGTTTTTCAGCCTCCGACCTTCAGCTTCCACTCTAGCGTACATCACTCCTCTTGTCACCTTGTTAAACAGACCGGAACCAGGTGGGTCGATTAGAAAACACTTGATGGTTGAATTCTTCTCCTGTTGAGTATTAAAAAAATGAGGCAATTCATTAAAAGAGCAATGTCGAAACATACAACAATTTAGGCAGTTAAACAACCTTTAAAAATCGAGAAACTCCAGCAACAGTGCCGCCTGTACCAGCAGCTGCAACAAAAGCATCCAATTTACCACCAACTTCTTCCCAAATCTCAGGTCCAGTACCCTCATAATGAGCCCTAAAATTGGCAAGGTTCTCAAATTGATCTGCAAAAAAACCACCCTTGCATTCAGCTATGCATTCTGATCTGAGTGTTTCCAGGACTGCACCACTGCCACTAAGAGAAGTATGATTGCTGGCTGTGCTAGGTTCTTTCAGCATTGAAGCTAGTTCATTTGCCTCCGAAGCTCTTCTCCTAGCAATATTCACAAAGTGATCTCTGTGCGTGATTGAAACAGGTCTAACTCTTTCGACAGTGGCACCAAGAGCTTCCAAAATTTGAGACTGCAAACACAGGGGAAATTTGACTAAGAGATTAACTCAAAAATCATAGCATCCATCCAAAAATTACCTGAGCTTGTAGAGGATGACATTGGACCAAAGTAATCTTTTAAAGAAACGTACGAAAAAGAACAAAAAAAAAAAGGGTAATCCAATCATGCAAAAATAATATACCTTCTCAATTGCAGCGTCATCCGGGATAACTACATGGCACCTACATCCATAAGCAGGAGCCACAGTTGCAAGACTGATAGCTGTGCTTCCAGCACTGCCTTCGGTAACAACTCCTCCAGGAGATAAAGCTCCACATTCCAGGGCCTATGTACACAAAAAATCAAACAGAATTCATATAAACTAAGATTTAAATTATACTCCATAACAAATTAAAATATATAAATATACATATACAATATAATGATGTCCGTAGAACTAAGATAAAGCAGAAATTACAAATAATGAAATTAATGGTAGCCAATAGTAGAAAATATGCAATGTACATAGAGCATCAGTAAACTAGTGTGGTGCCAAATGAAATCATAATTTTTGGAATCAATGTGTATAGGAAAAGAAAATAATTTTGAGCAAATTTTGATTAAATGCTGATCCCAGCTGTAATCCTAACACATTGTAATCCACAATTTGAACACATACAGTGGTCACAATGACAACAAGATCTATTTAGAACATGATATTTGAACTGCCAATCCAAAAGGAGAATCGCAAGCATGATCCTATTAAACAGTCTACATTTGTATATGAAAATTGAAATTATACAGAACACACATACATTTTACAGAAGAAGGAAATTGGCGAACATCATCCAGAAACAGAAAAAAGAATCAAAAGAGAAATAACTCACTTCTTCGATGATTTTTACTGCCACTCTATCTTTCACACTTCCTCCCGGATTCAAAAACTCGGCCTTTCCCAGAATCTGCCGCCCGAACAAAAGAGAAAAAAAAAATCACGCAAGGAAAAAGGAAGGCAAGTGAAATATATCTAAAAAATTACTTCGCAACCAGTGGCGTCGGAGAGGCTGTTGATCCTGATGAGAGGAGTGTTGCCAATGGCGGCGACGAGTCCACTCCTGCACTTTTTTAATGATACTTTCCTGCTTGAAGATTTGTGGCGCGAGTTGCTGTTATTTAGGATCACGTAAGATAGAACGCCGATTAAAGAAAGTACAGTCACGGCGGCGCCGGCGGTTGTCGCGAGCGGCGCCATCGCGGCTGTCCCTCAAACCCCTTGAAACGGCCGGGTGTATATTTCTGGCTTAAAAGTTCGAATTCGAAACTATTTAAAACTGGGCTGAAATGATCAATTGGGTTGGGCCGGGAAAAATTTTATGAACTTGATAGGCCCGTACGAGTGACCAAGTTTCAATTATCTTAGGTGGTCAAGGTCACTCCAAGTCTCCAATTTCAAATTTCAAGGTTGGGGTGTGCACGGATATTGGATTTAACAGAAACCATATCGAAACCGCATCGAATTAATTTCAAACCGAAAAAAACTATTGATTTTTTTACTTTTTCCAAATCGAACCGAATCAAATTTTCGTTCGGTACGGACTTGGATATTTTCCGTTTTCTCGTATCGAATATTGGATATAACCTAACCGAACCGTACCAAAAAACTGAATTTAAATTATGTATTAAAATTATATAAAATCTATTTATCTTATTATTTATAATTTATACTTTATATGTTATGAATTAATTAATTTTACTCTATGTATTATCATAATTAATAAATTAAAATTAATTATAATATAATTACAAATAATAATTTAAAAATATATTTAATGCTCTAAATATTTATTTATTACTGTATATTAGAAAATATATATTTCATAAAATAAAATATTTTTTTAAAAAATAGGAAATAAATAAAATATTATGTTCAAAATTCAAATTATTATTTTGGAGAATATAATGAATAAAGTAAATGGTACCTCTAAAGTTTAAATTCAGTTGTAAAATTAATAAATTTATTATATTTTATATTTATTTAATGAAGATAAAATGCAAAAATTAAATGATAATCCATATTTGTATCTAAAATATTATTATATAGACTTTAATTGAAATACACCTTATATTTAAAGTTAAAGGTTTAAAAAAATATTTAAAATTATTAATTTTCTTTATCTTAGTACTATTATTTTTTTAGGGCAACACATGAGGTTGTCTTATATGAGACTATTTTACATTTTATAAATAATTATCATTTTTTATTAAATATATTATCACTTTTCATTAAAAGTTTATCATTCTTTATTTATATTATGAATTATTTATGAAATAATGCAATGCACCACTCTCACTTTTCATCAATTGGAGTATAACTTTTTATTCAAATATTATCCCTTCTTATATATCTCATGATGGAGTATAACTTTTTATTCAAATATTATCTCTTCTTATATATATCATGAAACTCTTAATGTGAACTGTAAAGCAGTATTACAGATGTTTTTTCTTACTTTTTAATGTTTTATTATCTTTTATTATAAATATACTCTATATAATTATTATTTTTTATGTAATGTAAATATATGTTAATATTTTTTAATAATAAAATTTTAACATTATTAAATTTTAATTTACAGCACTTTTATGATTATATTAAAACTTTGAATTTATTTATTGATTAATTTGGTAGTCCGTTTATTTATATTTGGATATGAGAAATTTAGTTTTTTTTTAATTTAATTGATATTTTTTTAAGTATTTATATGTGCAAAACTCCGTTTCTCATGAGAAATCGGATTCGATTCGATTCTCTCCGCACCGTCAAAATCTATTTTTCCAAAAATTCAAATCGAATTTCGGTACGAATTCAATATTGGATTTTTTCTTTATGGATTCAATATCGGATTTTTAAAAAAAATCCGATTCGAATTTTGGTACGGATTTTTTAAAAATCCGTACCGAATCCCGATCCGCACACCCCTATTTCAAGGTACGCAGTGCTATTATCAATTGAAATTTTGCTTAGGATATCTGGATTGAAAATAAAAAAAATGTGAAATTTTGATAATATTCATATTTTTTATTTATAACCTAATCCGTTTACTATATTAAAAAACGCATTTTGTTTTGTACACTGTCCACCACTACACCTAATAATCACACAAAAAATATATACACACATAATTACAACAAAAACATACACAACACACACCTACTGATATAAGTAGGAAGAACAAAGAAGAAAAAAAAGGGGAAAAGATTTTGGGAAAAGTAACACTAAACCTCACTCAACCACATAATCCTTGTAAATTTATTGAGTGAGTTCAAATTTACACAAATTTAGTTCATTCTCAAAACATTTCTTTCATCCAACCAAGAGCAATGTGACCCGTATTTTAAATTTTAAAACCCTAGTTTATGTTTAGGCTTAAAAGAGATCATTTCTTGGTAATATGGAGCATAGAGATGATCTCCAAGTAAAAATGATTAAATTTTGCGCTATATTTTTTTTCAAAATTTGTGTAAAAAGAGATTTTTATGGAGTATTTTTTTGCTCGTACAAACGAGCATAAATACCCAGAATGGAGGGAGTAATATATATACATGGGTCCACGTACAATATTAATACAATTACCCACTATATACTCCATCCGTCCCCTTGATAAGTGTCTGTTTGCTTTTTGCACTTGGATTAAGGAGTATAATATTTTAAAGTGTAACGAAGTGAGAGAAATAATATTTTAATGTTTAGTGTGTAGTTTTATTAGTATTGAGTGTAAGCCCCATGTATAGTGGGTTGAGTATAATATTATTGTGTGTGTCACATCAACCCAAATAAAAAATAAATACTTTGTATTGAGACGTAACAAAATAGCAAAATGGACACTTATCGAGGGAATGGAGGGAGTATTAAATAATTAAATCTCTCAACTCACTTTATATTAAAATATTATATTCATTAATCTCTTCCAAATGGTAAATATAAAAACATTTATGGAACATATGGATTATTAAATTCTTCTCAAAGGTAGATACTTGTCAAATACTCATTAATTCTGAATTAATAAGATTTTCATTTGAAAAACTCTTTTGTGAGACAGATTATTTGTGAGACGAGTGTGAGACGGATCAACTCATCACTAAAGTATGCTTATTGTATTGATATAATATGTTTATTAGTCGTTAAAGTATGTTAATAATAAATTATATTATAATACACTAAAATTATATTTTAATGCATAATAAAGCATACTTTAGAAAACATACTTTAACAACCATTAAATATATTTTATCTATACAATAAGTATACTTTAGTGATGGGTCAACCCATCTCACAAATAACTGTTTAGTGTGAAAATTTACATGTTTTAGGGTCCGATTTAGCACCGTTTTGTGGAATTTATATTCGTATTTTCGCACTAAATGGTTAAATTTTATATATTTAATATATTAGTGCATTTGAGGTGTTATTTCATGATTTTAGGTGGAAAACGGATTAAAAGTGCAAAGTTGGAATGAAGAGTAAAATCGTGAAAGAATGCTGAAAAATGCATGTCCAATTTGCATAATTTTTCTGTATTTTTATAGAAGTTCAAACTAATCATATAATATATGGTTGGAAATCTACAGAAGAGAAGGTCATTTTGGCTTAAGAAACACCTCAATTGGAGGTCAGATGAGGGAGTTATGATCAAAATGGTGAAGACGAGCAAGCTGTGCCGACCAGCACAACTCGTGCCACTTTTGCATGACTTGTGCCCTTCAAATATTGGAGTTTTTGTATATTCTTTATATGGATAGAAAGTTGAGGAAGATAGGATCGCGTGAGCGCAAAAATTACCTCAATCGGAGTTCGAATAAAGAAGTTATGAGTAAAACCGTGAGGTCGCGCAATCTGCTAACGAATGGCACGACCGGCAGTCCAATTTTCGATCTGTTCGTATTTTTGACGTGAAAAAGCCCTATTTTGATATGGAATTCAAATTTTATCAGCCCTCAATTATAAAAAGAGCCCTTGGGGAGTTCCAAACATAACTCTCTACAACCGTTGATACTTTTCCATACCATTTCCCTGCCACCATATGGAACTCAAGATTCACCATCCTATCCACCCATCCCAGAGAGTTCATCAGTATTGCTTACTTGAGAAGGAGAACGAAAAAGTTCAGAATCACGAAAGAGAGAATGGAGAATCACGTCACATCTAGAGTTTTTCTTATTCTTTCTTTCTTAATTTTGAATTTGAGACCTATGGAATTGTTTTCATCTTTAACATAGGTGTTGCTTGTAACACCATGGGCTAGTACTTCTTGGATAGTGCTAGATTTTGAAGGTTGAATTGGGTTGAATTGATAACCTAGACTAGGTTATGGATTTCTGCAGTATACTTATTCCTTTATTAATATTTTGAATTTTAAACTTATATTTTTGTCTTATATGATATGTCCTTATTCATGAATATGTCACTGTCTTATGCATGTTTATGACTATTGCTTATGTTATATAAGAATTATATTTGTCAACCTGTTATGGGTAAAGGGGATCTAACCATATAACATTTATTTATTAGAATTAGGGGTGTGCGGATCGGGATTCGGTACGGATTTTAAAAAAATCCGTTCCAAATTTTCGGTACGGATTTTTTTTAAAAAAAATCCGATATTGAATCCATAAATAAAAAATCCAATATTGAATCCGTACCAAATTTCGGTTCGGTTCGGAATGGATTTTCGGGAAAACGGATTTTGACGGATCGAAGCGGATCAGATCAAATTTCTCATGATAAATTGATTTTTGCACACATAAATATTTAGAAAAATATCAATTAAACAAAAAAAAAAAACTAAATTTCCCAAATCCAAATAAGAATAAATACACAACCAAAATATTCATCAAACAAATTCGAAGTTTTAATATTTGAATAAAAATTGACTTTAAGAATAAATTCACATTAAAAATTTCACTTTCATGAGACATATAAGAAGAGATAATATTTGAATAAAAATTTATACTCGAATTGATGAAAAACGAGAGTGATGCATTGCATTATTTCATAAACAATTCATATTATAAATAAAGAATGATAAAGTTTTAATAAAAAGTAAAAATATATTTAATAAAAATTGATAATTATTTAAAAAATGTAAATAGTCTTACATAAGACGACCTCATGTGTTCCCTAAAAAAATAATAGTCTAAGATTAAAAAAACTTAATAATTTTAAATTTTTTCTTTAAACCTTTAACTTTAAATTTAATGTTTATTTCAATTAAAGTCCATCTAATAATATTTTAAATACAAATATGGATTATCATTTAAATTTTGCATTTTATCTTCATTAAATAAATATAAACTATGATAACTATTTATTAAGTGTACAATTGAATTTACACTTTAGAGATACCATTTACTTTTATTTATTATGTTCTTTTAAATAATAATTTGAACTTTGAACATATTATTTTATTTATTTTCTATTTTTTTAGAAATTCATTTTACTTTATGAAATATATATTTTTTAATATATAGTAACAAATAAATATTTAGAGAATTAGATATAATTTTAAATTATTGTTTATAATTATATTATAATTAATTATTATAATATAATGTAATCGTAATTAATAAATTAAAATTAATTAATTCATGACTTATAAAGTATAAACTATAAATAATAAGATAAATATATTATATATAATTTTAATGCATAATTTCAATTCGGTTTTTCGGTACGGTTCGGTTCGGTACGGTTCGGTTCGGTTATATCCAATGTTCGGTACGGGAAAATAGAAAAAATCCAAGTCCATACCAAACGAAAAATCGGTTCGGTTCGGTTCGGAAAAAGTCAAAAAGTCAACGGTTTTTTTCGGTTCGGGATTAATTCGGTGCGGTTTCGGTTCGGTTTCGGTTAAATCCAATATCCGTGCACACCCCTAATTAGAATAATTAAAATTGGATACGTAGTATATCTATTAATTACTATTTTAGAGGATTTGGTTGGATTTGATTTCTTAGATTGTTAGGTGAGAATTGGAGATTAATTCTTAAGTACCTATAAAGGGAAGTCTAGTGCTCTAACCTTTAATGGAATTTTGCATGAAGTACTATTCTTCTACATCTGAGGGTTTAAACCAGATTTATTTGTTAAGTTTACTTTAAAAGAGATATTTAACATAATTATGTGATTGCTTTCATAAAATCTGCAGAAATTCTAACCGATTTTCTAGTGATTTAATTTGACCAATTTAAACTGGATTTCCTAGAGCTATCTTGTCTTCTCTCTTGTGATTGTTCCATAAGAAATGAAATAAAAGATATGGTAGTCATCTGCTTTTGATTTAGAACAGGTTGTTCATGGATTAACGAAAATGTGCAAAAGCTCTATTTGCCTCTGCCATTTTATGAGTCTCTACTGAGCTAATAGCCGGTCGTGCGAGCCTTCCGCTGGGGGCCCGCTATGCCAAAAGCGAGAGAAACCCCATCCCTCTCTTTTCTTTTTTCGCCCCCCGCTGGAGTAGATCCTAAAGAGATACCGCTTCCTCATAAATTTATCTTGAATCGCGATCTTTTGACCCAACTTTATCCAAGTTTTGCCGAGGGAGCAACCCATTTTTTACCTTGAATTAGTCAAAATATGCGGAATTTATTACTTTTCATAACACTTATGATTGTTTGTGACTTTTATTTTATTTAGTATTTATTTTCTGCATAATTAGTTATTAATTTCCAAACTCTTGAAAATGTTATTTTGTCTTAATTATTAATGGTGCATATTATTTGATGTGTATCTTATTTAACGTTAATCCTTGGGTTTGATGTTTTTACTTAGTCACATGTTGAACTGCAATTGATTCCTTACACTTGGGGACATACAAAAAGGTAAACAAGCAATAATCCGTCTCACAAGAGACTTTGTCTTTTCATTTTACTAAATATTTTTAACTTCTATTTTGAATTTTTTTTAATAGACTTCACCCATAATTCATACTAAAAAGGTTTGATAAGTTGCGAAGAGTTTAACCATAAATAATTTCTTAACCAGCCCATCAAATAAGTGAAAAATTCATTAAACTGTGAAAGTTATCGTAATATGATATGCTTCCAATGCCAATAAAAAAGTAATCCATCTAATACTCACTCCATCCCATCGAAAGATCCTCATTTTACTATATTGGACGCCCCATCCAAAGGTCCTCATTTTAGTAAAAAGGGTCCACCACTACCCATTACATCCTTTGATACAACTACCCAATACACATAAAATAATAATACATAATAATACTTATTAATCCATGTGCAAAAAGCAAATGACCATCTTTGACCAGGACGAAGGGAGTAATATTTAACATGAAAAATTTATCAAATAAAATGCATCCATGCCTAAATATCATAAGTATCCCCTTTTCCAGGACCATCACATGGAAAACTATAACCAAAATTCTTTTATACCACTAATATAACTATTGATTTTATATAAATAATAATATTTCTTAATTCAAATGTAAAAACATTTACAATCGAATTATAATACATAAAATCGAGTCATTATACATAATAATACTTTCTTGAATTTTAGAGGGTAATGTAAGTAATAAATAAATTATAATGCATGTTATATGTGTTAGGTGATAATGATGAATTTGTAATTAAGATATAGTAGATTAATGTAATGTTTTATTTTTTAAATAAAACGAAAAAAAAAAGTAAAAATTTGATATTGTGACCCATTTCTTTAAAATAATTAAATTAATAAATGGTGAAAGGAGACATAAAAAGGTCGGTGATGGGATGGGAATAACTTTATAAGATGAGTGGGTGAGCATGGTCCCTCGGGTGACATGACATATGACAATCTCATTCTTGCTAAAAGACATCTTTCACAATTACAATTTCTGACACTCTTATTCCCCCATCTACCAATCATCCCTCACTTTTTTCTTTTAACACTACTATACTCTATTTTTACTTGCTCTAAATTTCAATTTTTTAGTCTTAGACAATACTACATCCCTCGTTACCATATGGAATTTAAAAAAATAATTTCTCCGTCTCATAATAAATTTGGTTAATTAAAAAAAAAATCTCAACCTTTACTTTTATTAAATAAATAATAACTTTTGAAAAATTACAAAAAAAAATTCGACCTTTATGTTTCGTGCAAAACACACTCAACGGGAAGGAGAGAGTTGTTCGACGTCCTACGTGGCGTTAACCTTTGTCACGTCAGATTTGAATTTATTGCAAAAAAAACCTCAACTTTTACTTAAATTGCGATTTAATCCCAAACTTTGAGATTTTGACAAAAAAACCATCAAATTTTTATTTTTATTTTAAATTGCACTCATTATATTTTATATTTAAAATTTAAATTCTAAAAAATTATTAAATAAAATAATAAATTTATTTTAGTTTTTTAAAAATATTTTATGCATTATAAAATTTTTATAATTTATAAAATCAAAGTATTCTTGAACATGCCTTAAGATTTTTTCGTAATGTTATGTTATAGTACTCCCTCCATCCAGCTCAAATAATACCATTTTACTATATTGGGCGTCCCATTCAAATTGCATCATTTTTCTCTTTTAATAAAAAGGGTCCACCAATGGCCACTACTACCCATCACATCTCTCTAATACACCTATCCACTTTACATTACATAAAATAATAATACTCCTTAATCCACGTGCAAAAAACAAATGCTACTTTTTGCCCGGGACGAAGGGAGTATTTGATATATATATATATATATATATATATATATATATATATATATATATATATATATTTATTTATTTATTTAAATGACAAAAAAATTATACAAAAATAATTTATAATTCATGTAGACTTAATTTATAAATTCATAATTTTATACGGACAAATAATAGTAGTATTAGTTAAGTTTTAATTTATACAAACCAAATTTTCATGTACTCCCTCCACCCATTTCAATCTTTACATATTTATATTTTTTACATCTCATTTCAATCTTTACGTTTCTCTTTTTGACATATGACCCACCTAAAATAATAATATATCACCATGGTACCCACATACAATAATAATACACTTACCTACTTGCATTAAATTAAATATGAATATATCTTTAAACTCACTATCCATTAAAAAATTATATTCATTAATTAACGTGTAAAAAACAAACGTAAACAAAAAAACAAACATAAGCATTGAAATGTAAGTTTTAAATATTTACATAATAATTTTTGAGAATATAATTTTAATATAAAATTTAATTTTTTTATTAGATTGGTGCAATTTAAAAAAAAATAAAAAATTTAATGCTTTTTTTTGTCAAAATCTCAAAGGTTGGAATTTATTTACAATAGAAGTAAAAGTTGAGATTTTTTTGCAATAAACTCAAAGCTGACGTGGCAAAGCTCAACGCCACGTCAGACGTCGGGCAACCCTCTCCTGCCCATTGGGTGCGTTTTGGACGAAACTTCAAGGTCGAGGTTTTTTTTTTTTGCAATTTCTCAAAGGTTGGGATTTATTTGCAATAAAAGTAAAGGTTGGATTTTTTTTTGCAATTAACCCTTATAAATTTTATTGATTCTATAAATACGAAGTATAAGAAAAAAATTTTGAACAATTTTATTGACTTTTGAAGGGTAATATATTATTTTTAGGTAAATGATAAAATTTGTTACGTGTGTAGATGAGAGTAGTAAATTTATAATTAACACGAGTGCTAATTATTGTCATATTTCCCAGATGAAGTTTAGGGTTCTGCATAATTATAAGGTATAGTAAAAGGATAGTGGGTAGTTAATAATTTTTTTAATTATTTTATTTTATTGAGTGGTGATGATTAATTAGAAAATTGATCCAATAACTATAATTATTGGATGCACCGATACACATGTGCATTAGAGATAGAATCGTTTTTAGTATGTGACCAGCAAAAATAAAAGTGCGTGTTTATTACTTGACAGCGAATATATTCTTTAAATTTACATTGGGCATTTTGGGAAACCGCCTTATGACTTATGAGTGTCCTAAAATAAAAAGCACAAGAAACGTGAAAACAAATCACTCCACGGAAGATACTCACTGCCCTCACATCTTTACAAAACCTTTCTACGGGAGAATCTCTGTGTAGTGAGAGAAAGCAGAGAGAGAGAAAGCGAGGGTTTCGGATTCCCCATGGATACGCCGGAAAAGCTTCTCAAGTTCAAATTCCACATTCTCTCCGTCTTCGCTTTCACTCTCCTAATCTTCTTCATTTGCTATCTTGCGCCGAGTTTTCTCGATCTATTTAACTACTTTTGGCCGCTTCTGGTCTCCACGGCTGTGTTTCTCGGCACCATCGTCGTTTTCGGTCGGATTTCTCCGCCGACGGCGGACGCTCCCGGCGAAGGGTTGTTAGATTACGTCGCGAGTGAACCGCCTGATGTTATACGCCTAATCCCAACCGTAGAAGCTGAGGGGAGTGCTGAAGCGCATTAACGATTTATGTAATCAGATCCCTCTCGCTCTCTCCTTTTTGGATCTTATTTTCTTGTAAAGTTTTTGGATAATAAATAAGTTGTTTATTTATTTCTTGAATTTCTTTTCTCCCATTTATTGATTTTGGATTCATTGGTTTTGTTTGGATTGCATTGTTGAATGTTGGTCTCTACGCCATGATGGATGGCGAGATGCAATACATGTTAGATAATTAAATATATTAGTACTCAATATCATACAAGTATATAAAGAGCCGGCTTATTCCCCATCTAAACATATCTTTAAAAAAAAAAATTAAGTTAAAATTTTTATAATTAAAAAGACGTAAACACCTTTATAATTGTGTTCAATGGGAGTTTCCGTACAAATTTAAACTTTAAAGCTCATATTTTGTTCTATTCTCAAACACCTGGTAGTGGAAGTGTCTGTATTGATTCATTTTGGAGATGAATCTTATTCGTTTTGAAGTGTGAATATAGTGTTGGACCTGTTGGCAACACATGAACTAGGGTGGTAAACGAATCAAATCGAATACTAAGGTATTTGATTAAATATTCGAATATTCGAATTCGAAATATAAACGAATTCGAAATCGGATTCGTATTCGATTCGAAAGCCATAAACGAACTATTCGAATATATTCGAGAATTCGGATTTGAACATTCGAAATTGAATATTTGAATTCGAATTCGATTCGAAATTGTAAATTCTTTTTTTTTAAATAATATTTTTTTTAATTTCTTGTACTATTAATAAAATAAAAATATGTCTTTTCCTCATTATTTTAAGATAGTAATAAATTAGATAATATACATATTTATTTATATTTATAAAACAAAATACTATATTTAAATATATAAAAATATATAATTATTTAATATTAATAATATATAAATAATATATATTACATATTATTATTCGAATATATTCGCGAATATTCGAATCGAATATCTTATGAATCATATTCGATTAGAATACTATTCAAATTAAAGTATTTATTCGAATTCGCATTCGAATTCGAATTTTTCGAATTCGAATACTGATATTCGAATTCGAATACCAAATCGAATTCAAATTATTTGATTCATTTACAACCCTAACATGAACGCGAACTTTTTCCGGGGAAATTTCAAGGCCCGTTTTGAAAGTTGAATCTCGCTCAGGATTTTCGAATAAGATTCATCTCCAAAACCAACCAAGTTTTTTTGTGGAGTCTTTTAGTAGTTAACAATATAAGTGGAATAAAAGACATTTAAAAATAGAGAATCATGTAAATATTACACTGATCAAATATTTTGAATTTAAAATTTATATTAATTACCTCAAAATAATATAAGATAAATACACCAACACCTGCATTATCTTTTAGTTAACAATAAGTGAAATAAAAAATATTTAAAAATACAGAGAATCACGTAAATAAATACACCGATTAAATAATTCGAATTTAAAATTTGAGTTGATATCCGATGCACCCTGGTACAAGGGTGCACCCATATGTAGTGTTGTCAATTTTACCCGCGGATGCGGGTATCGGGTGGATAATACCCTATCGAGTGAGGGGAGGGTAGGGTATTTTCGAGTTTAGGATAAGGTAGTACCTGCATCCACATGAAACTTTAACAGTAAGAGTAGGGTATGAATTTTGTATAATACCCGATTACCCGTTTATTTAACCTATTATATAATTATATAATAATCATATTACATACATTATAATATATATTGTATATTTATATAATAACATATTATATACATAAACTTGATTCCATGCATTTGTAGTTAATTTATTGAGCATTATTGGATTAGTTCATTTAACTATGCATTAGTTTGTATTTTTATTTATTTTAAATTTTAATTGTGCTACAATATTGTATAACATGAAAGTTATTCGATTATATTTTAAAATTATTGAATCTCATAATATGTTGTACTGATAATGATTTTAAACTATACCCATTGATCTGATACAGGATCAAAAACAACAACCAAGGCCTCAATATAATCTTGATCCTTATTACCTTTATTTTCAGACTTTCAGTTACCTGAATGACGGATTCTTTGGTTTCCACCCTTCTCTGCAATCTTTCTTGCCACCATAACTTTCACTTATGACATTGCTTCTTAAAATGACCGAGCTTATTACAATGAAAACAATTGTTATTCTCCTCATCTGCTGGTGTACTCTGATTTCCCTTTTCTTGTTTCTTCTTATCAGCATCAGCCTTCTTATCATTCTTGTTCCACTTATTCTGTTTATTGGCTACAAGACCTTTCCCTGCAACTGTGCTATCTGATATCTTGTAAAGCACCTTTGCTTTTATTGCCAACAGCACTTGTTCCAGAGTGATTGATTCAATATTCCTATATAAGAGTGTATCTGTCAATTCTTCAAAAGATTTTGGAAGAGCTGACATTAGTATTACAGCTTTATCTTCACTTGACTGAGCTACATCAATATTTTCCAAATCATCTATAATCTTATTGAAATCATTCAATTGACTTAAAATAGATTTATCTTCTGATACTCTGAAGGAGTATAACTTCTGCTTTGTATACAGCCGGCTTGCCAAGGTCTTCACCATGTAAAGATCTTCAAGCTTCTTCCACATGTCTATTGCAGTTGCTTCTTTTGAAACCTCTCTTAAAGCTTTGTCACCTAGGCATAGTATGATTGCACTTCTGGTCTTTGATTGTTGATCTTGATCTGCAGCTTGTATAACTGCATCAACTACAGCTACTTGATTTTCTGGAAATGGTTTAACAACATCAGAAAGACCTTGTTGGGTCAGAATGGCCTCCATCTTCATTCCCCACAAACTGAAATCCACTTTGTCTGTGAACTTCTCCACATCAAATTTGGTTGTAACCATACTTCTTCACTCTGATCAGTCGTCTATGGCTTCTCCTTCCCACAGACGGTTCCACTTCTTATGAAACATAAGCAAGATCTTAAAATTCCTCTTAAGAACTCACACACTCAATCTATTGATCACTCTCAAGATTCACTCACGGATTGATTGATAATCGAAAACGTAATGAAAATGAAATGAACTCAAAGATGTATAGTAGTTCGGTTATGCCTACATCCACTCTTGAAAGGAAGATCACTAACTAATGATGATTACAATGTACAACTTAAAGAAGATGAAGATGAACTTATACACATAAACCCTAATGTGCTCTCTAATCTTGTAAACTGATGTGTTGCTTCTTATGTGACTTAAACTGCCATCCATAAGGCTTATATGAACAACAGCAAGCCAACTGATCTTGCTGCAGATTGAAATCTCACGTGGGAAGCTCCAGCTAGCTCAACAACTAACTACCTAACTAACTTGATTCCCTTCCAATGCATGGTTGAAATTGATTCTCAATCCAATGGCTCATATCCTTCATGCAGCTGCCCTTGTTGATCCTCATCAACACCACTTCATCCAATCACCATCGTCCACCTGTCTTGATATATAAGATCACACACACACAACCTTGCATGCATGTCTAATACTCCATCCGTCCCACTAAAAGGTCCTTATTTTACTATATTGGTCGTCCCATCCAAATGTCTTTATTTTCCACTTTTAGTAAAAAGGTACTACATGTGGCCCACCACTCACTACTAATACAACTACCCACTGAACTTAGTCTCAATTTTGGTACAAATTGATAAGAGTAAGCGTACTCTATCGTTGTGTGTAGACGTGGTGACCAAGTGCAAAATTTATAATATCGAACCCAAGGGAGAAAGTGTATGTATCCGTATTCGAAAGATGTTTCACTCTAGAAGAACTAATCAATAAAGAAGAGGTTGAATTACACTACAATCTAACTAAGAAAGCAATTAAAGATAGAACATGTACAAATGAGATGGATGATGGGTGAAGGTGAACAATCTAAGAAGTATGCAAGGCTAACAACATTCATGGAAAAGGTATATATAGACTCACACACACACATGCATTGGTGATCTTCATGTTATGATATTAAGGACACTCAAAGAGTGTTTCCAATCCTCACTATTCCTATAGGTACTTACGAATATTAATATACCGGTATAGAGATATTATCACGAAGAATTTTCTCTAGTAGGTAGGGACGTTTTCCTAGTGTTCCCTTTCTAAGGTCAAGTGAGAATTAGCTTGGTTCCCCTCATCATATCAAACACTTTCACAAGTAATTATCAATAATGTCCTATCATGAGGTTCTAAGCACATGAAGGTTATGGCCAAACTCCCAACATACTTAACATAGTCATCTCATGCAATCAATGATTCAATTAAACCACTAAACATAATATTGGAATGACCATCCTAACACTATGAATAGAGAATCTAATCACACAAATCATACATAAAATGAGAATAAGCATTCATGATAGAAAATATTCATACAGTCAATTCATCGAACATGTGGTGTGCAAAATCTACATTATCCTTCACCAATCATATTGCTAGCCTCACATGAGGACTAGCCAATATAAATCATTACAAAATCAATGTAATCCATGGCATGCTCCAATTGAGCTAAATAATGAAGAAAACAACAAATCAAAGGTTGATGGGCTTCCCTTTTTAAGATGGCCTTCTCTTCCTTCAACATGCTCCAATCTTCACTCCTTGATGTTCTTCCCTTCTTAGATTGGTGGATTAGTGGAATGGATGGATGGATGTGAGAAATCAAGAGGAATTGGTGGATGGAATGAAGATGGAGGAATGGATGATGAAAATGGAGGAATGAATGATTGATGGATGGAGAGGGTGTGTGTGCAGCCCAAAACCCTCAAAATCTGCCTTCAAGTGGTGATATTGGGGGTATTTATACCCCCTCAACACACTTGGAAATCTCACAAAGGTGTAAAACGCGATTTTAGGCCAAGTGCAAGAAAACACGGGCGTGTTTTCCTGCATCTGCCCGTGTTTTCTTGCAATTTTTCAGCTTTCTGTAAGTTTTTGCACCTGCAGAAAAACACGGGCACTGCATAAAAACACGGGCGTGTTTTTATGCATTTTGACTAATTCTTTATTTTCTTCAACTTTCTCCTTTCTTCATGCTTTTTATCACCATTTATCCTCATAATCACCTATTTAAAGACATAAAAATCATCATCATCAATTTTCCAAAATACAATATAAAAAGATACAAAAATACGAAATAAAAAGACGAAAACAAACACAAAAATGACACAAAATCTAGGTGAAAATAGCGATGATCAACCCCCCAAACTTAAAGTGTTGCTCGTCCCCGAGCAACGAAAATGACAAATCAAGAGGAGAAATTTTCACCTAGGAAAAGACCTAATGAATATAAGTAATAACACATCAATATCAATAAGAATAACAAATTATGCTAAGTCATCCTACAACATTAAACTCATGACATAAGGAATTAACAAGTTCAATCACAAGAGAATAGAGTGTAATATAGTCCTTTTTGGTCCAAGCCTCACATAGGTTATCAATTTCACTCAACACTCTTTCAAGTAAGGTAACAACACTCATCAATCGATTGGCTCGACTCGCTATAAGCTTGCTTGTGGACTACATTCACAAACCACCAAAGTTTCAATTAATGATCAAAAAGGTCTTTAATTAGGATGTAATGATAGGCTTTTTGGTAAGGTAGGAAGAATATAGATAATAGTGACTAATCAAGTGTAAGTAATCGAAAAGGTAGCTACTTTCTTCCATTCCTCCACTTTTCTTTTCTTCCTTTTATATCTTTGCAAATCTCAAGCACTATCCATCATCTTTATCCTTTTTATTGAGCTTCTTATGATGCATGCTTTCTTTCTTTGAACTTTTATTTTCTTGAGCATCTTGTTGTAGCTTTGCTCCTTCTCTTGTTTTAAGGTTGCATGTGCATTCTTGTTTTTGCTCTTTTCATTCTTTTTCTTGCTTGTTTACCATTTTCTTTTCTTCTTCTATTATTCAATCAATCCTTTCTAGCCACCATCTCCTCAATCACTCACACAAAAGGGTAAATATATGTAAGGCTTAAGTGAGTAATCATGGCTTGTAATGTGTTAAATTCACAAGAAATATGCTTATAGGCTCAAAGTGGTTGACTAGGGATGATGTTCATGGTATGGAAATATGTGGCAATGACTATAAATAACAAGAATGGCCTTAGATCATGTCATTAATCTCCACTAATCGGGCTCGTTCCTATAGTCCTTGAGCAAGTTCTAACTTAGCAAACACAATCGATCCACTCGTGAAGAAATACCATGTATGCACGGTTGAGGCTCAAATGCTCACAAGCTTATGCTCGGACCTTAAGGACTTATTACACCACATTCATCTCAAAATTGAACAAGTTAAATAAAACATGTCACAATTTGAAAGTGTAGAGATTCTTAATCATAATTTGTCATCACTTATCACAACAACATGTCATCACTCATATTCAATAAAACGACTCACGACATCCCAAAACAAGCCACCAAACAACCCTATACAAGAATAAAAATACAAACAAAACACATAAATAAAGACTCACCAAACAAGAAACAATACAAAAACACATAACATGCATACACGAAAATTCCATCCACCAAGAGAAAATTAAGCACATATCCTCAATCATCCAACATGTAAGCTCACGAATTTGCCACCTTATTCAAAAATAAGAAAAACTAAAGCAAGTAAACTACCTAAATAAAGCAAGTAAACCTCCCAAGATACATAACAAATGAAGTAGCATACCAATCCAATCAAATTCATTTCAAAATCATGTATATGCTAAGAAAATATAAATGATGAGTAGTAAAGTGAACTCCCTGAAAAAGGCATCCGGAGGTGGAAATGGCTAACACGAGCTTCTGAATTGCATGCACAACGAATCTCGACATTAATTTCTGGGCTCAATTCATGCTTCCACTACGCTTCATTTATACTCAACAACTCATCAACACCATTAGCACAACAATTGCTAGCAAAAAAATGAACTCGCATGCACCTCAACACAACCAAACGATCCTAAATCATACCAATACTCATGAGAAAATTTTTAAAATTTACCCAATTTTACAAGAAGATCTCTCAATCATCATAATAAGTACACTCAAGTGGTGAGTCACACCACGCACTCTCCCCCCAAACCTAAATCGAAACAAGTTGAGAATTAAGTTTGCAAAAGATGGTGGGACTTACCATTGTAGTTTTCAACAATAAGCTTCTTGTAGAGAATTAAATGCATCACAACGATTCAAGGTATGTCCACCACGCACTATCCCCCTAAACTTAAAGTAAAATAAGATTTGAACTTTAAGTTTGCAAGAAGTGGTGAGATTTACCTTCACACTTCAAATCAAGCACTTCTCGTATCATCAATATACATTTTTCTCACGAGCACAATCAACCTACACACCAAAAATGCAAGAAAACTAAATCAAAGCAATTAAATGAAAGCATTAAAATAAATGATGGGTTGCCTCCCATCTGACGCTAAGTTTAACGTCTTCAAGCCGGACGCATAATTAAACTTTTAAGCTCCACAAAAATTCATCGCATCAACATCCTTCATCTTCACTTTAAACTTTCTTTTTGCTCTCTTCTTGTCCGTTATGACCTTATCCCCCTTCCTACTAATAATAATTGACATTCCGTGAGAGTCATAGAACGAACACTTCTTTTTCCTGCATGAGAAACAATCTTCTTCTTTGTCGAGTTTCCATTCAATATCCGAAGCTTCATCCCTATCAAATTCAACATAAGAAAGATTAGACTTTTCAATTTTCATACAATTTTCCACAATAGGAATCAAAGCTTCTAAGTAATAAGATTGTTCAATCTTCTCAAACTCATCCGGAGGCACATTTTGGGGCTTAAGATATGACTTATCCTTTCTTTCTTGATGGCATGATAATCTATCATTTTTATCCTCCGAGCTCCATGAGACTTTCTCTTTTTCTTCATCTTCACTAGATTTTTCGATTGTAAAGAAATTTTTCCCAAGAGTAAGCAGGACTCGAGGCTCCGCTTCCACACCAAGTACCACAAGATCAACCGAGAAGACCATCTCATTCACCTTAACCACAACGTCTTCAACCTTTCCAAAAGGTAAAATAAAAGATCCATTTTTATCCTTAAGACATGTTGTGGTTGGCTTGAGTTCCCCCATATCAAGGCTTCTATAAGTAGAATAAGGCATCACATTTTCAATTATCTCCAAGTCATACCTTGCATTAAGAGTTCCTTTTTCTTCTATTTCACAAGGCATTACATCCTTTCCAAGGTCCTCCACTTTCATGGAATACTCTTCATGCATAGATTTGACCTCTTCATTTTTCACCTTACTCTCCTCCATCTTCTTCTTTTTCAATACAATGTAACTCTTAAACTCTTCTATCTTTTCTTCTTTAACACATCTTTGAGGAAAAGGAATAGGATAAGGAGTAATCGGAATGCCCCAATAATCACATTCAAACTTTTCTACACACATTTCTTCTTTCGGCACTCTTTCCTTCTTCATTCTCCATTTTGACTTGCGCTCAACCTCTTTTCCTTCTACATACATTTCTCCAACCAAATTTACCTCTTTCTTTTCTTTCTTAGCCTTTAAGAGCTCTTCATCACTCGAGTCTTTATTATCCCCCGAACACACTTCTACCTCTAACTCTTCTTCAGTCTTCTCATCAAAATTTTCCATTTCGCGAAGAGTGTTCCGTTCACTTATCATTTGACTCATTCGAATCTCTAGGGCCTCAAGTCTCCTATCATTTTCTTCTTCCTCTTTCTTCCTCTCTTCTCGTCTTTCTTCAAGCATTTCCATCATTTGATTTAATTGATCTTGTAAGGAAGGTCTGCTTTCATCGTATGGTGGACACTCTTCTTGGAAATTCTCTTGAACATACCCATTTTGCATACACGCTCCATTCCCCATTTGATAATTGGGCATGCTCCACACTTGTCCACTATTAAAGTTGGAAGTAGGCATTGAATAGACATTTTGAGACTCAAAGTTTGAAAAGCTTGGTTGAATGCTTGTAGAGAAGAAATTATTGTAAGAACTTGATGGAGTGTAAGTGTATCCTTGATATGGTTGGCATGTATTCTCATTAGAAGCTCGTTGCCATCCCCCATTTCCTCCATTATTGTAGAATTGGCCAAAGTTCATCATCTCTTTAAGTCACCTTCTACAACTTTTCTACACTTGCTATTTTTGGTTTTGCTCCTTCTCCACTTCTTTCAAGGTTGATGTACCTATCAAGAAGAACAAGTTAGAACAAATTTTTCAAAACAAATATAAAAGCAAATATAAGAAAAAAAATGTCCTAAGTAGAGCTAACAAATCCAAATACGTTACACCGAAGCCTTTCTCCCCGGCAACGGCGCCATGAACTTAGTCTCAATTTTGGTACAAATTGATAAGAGTAAGCGTACTCTATCGTTGTGTGTAGACGTGGTGACCAAGTGCAAAATTTATAATATCGAACCCAAGGGAGAAAGTGTATGTATCCGTATTCGAAAGATGTTTCACTCTAGAAGGACTAATCAATAAAGAAGAGGTTGAATTACACTACAATCTAACTAAGAAAGTAATTAAAGATAGAACATACACAAATGAGATGGATGATGGGTGAAGGTGAACAATCTAAGAAGTATGCAAGGCTAACAATATTCATGGAAAAGGTATATATAGACTCATACACACACATGCATTGGTGATCTTCATGTTATGATATTAAGGACACTCAAAGAGTGTTTCCAATCCTCACTATTCCTATAGGTACTTACGGATATTAATATACCGGTATAGAGATATTATCACGAAGAATTTTCTCTAGTAGGTAGGGACGTTTTCCTAGTGTTCCCTTTCTAAGGTCAAGTGAGAATTAGCTTGGTTCCCCTCATCATATCAAACACTTTCACAAGTAATTATCAATAATGTCCTATCATGAGGTTCTAAGCACATGAAGGTTATGGCCAAACTCCCAACATACTTAACATAGTCATCTCATGCAATCAATGATTCAATTAAACCACTAAACATAATATTGGAATGACCATCCTAACACTATGAATAGAGAATCTAATCACACAAATCATACATAAAATGAGAATAAGCATTCATGATAGAAAATATTCATACAGTCAATTCATCGAACATGTGGTGTGCAAAATCTACATTATCCTTCACCAATCATATTGCTAGCCTCACATGAGGACTAGCCAATATAAATCATTACAAAATCAATGTAATCCATGGCATGCTCCAATTGAGCTAAATAATGAAGAAAACAACAAAGCAAAGGTTGATGGGCTTCCCTTTTTAAGATGGCCTTCTCTTCCTTCAACATGCTCCAATCTTCACTCCTTGATGTTCTTCCCTTCTTAGATTGGTGGATTAGTGGAATGGATGGATGGATGTGAGAAATCAAGAGGAATTGGTGGATGGAATGAAGATGGAGGAATGGATGATGAAAATGGAGGAATGGATGATGGATGGATGGAGAGGGTGTGTGTGCAGCCCAAAACCCTCAAAATCTGCCTTCAAGTGGTGATATTGGGGGTATTTATACCCCTTAACACACTTGGAAATCGCACAAAGGTGTAAAACGCGATTTTAGGCCAAGTGCAAGAAAACACGGGCGTGTTTTCCTGCATCTGCCCGTGTTTTCTTGCAATTTTTCAGCTTTCTGTAAGTTTTTGCACCTGCAGAAAAACACGGGCACTGCATAAAAACACGGGCGTGTTTTTATGCATTTTGACTAATTCTTCATTTTCTTCAACTTTCTCCTTTCTTCATGCTTTTTATCACCATTTATCCTCATAATCACCTATTTAAAGACATGAAAATCATCATCATCAATTTTCCAAAATACAATATAAAAAGATACAAAAATACGAAATAAAAAGACGAAAACACACACAAAAATGACACAAAATCTAGGTGAAAATAGCGATGATCACCCACTACACATAAAATAATAATACTCCTTAATCTACGCACAAAAACAACCGTTGATGTTTAGGCGGGACAGAGGGAGTATAACAAGAGTAATAGGGTAGGGTAACAGTATGAAAATATGATTGAGGGTAGTATATGGAGTAGGCGTACCCGTACCCTACCCTACCCATTTACATAACTATCCATATGTGTATAACTTTTTATTCTATATTATATACATGTTTTTTAATAATTATATACTTTTTTCAAACTTAATTTTTTATTAAAAAAATTAGCATCCATATGTGTATAACTTTTTATTCAATAGCGTATACATGTTTTAAATAATTGTATTTTTTTACACTTAATTTTTCATTAAAAAAACTAACAAACAAAATGTATACATTTTAATTCATAATTGTATATATTTTTGTTCATAATTGTATACGTTTCTGAAAGTGGGTGCACCGTATTTTGGGGTGCACCCAGGTGCACAGTAGTATTAGCCTTGAAATTTATATTTATTCCCTCAAAACAATATAAGAACCAATATCTCAAGCACCGTAAATTTGCATATCACGATAGAGTGAATGTATACAAACATTAACATTAGCAAGAGAAAGTATTACCTATTAATTATATTTATCAACGTAACTTTATGACATAAATTTTTTCATCTCAAATTCATCATGTATACAAACATTAACACTAGTAAGAGAAAGTATTACCCATTAATTATATTTGTCAACGTAACTTTATGACATAAATTTTTCTTTCTCAAATTCATCTTCATATTTACTGTTTGCATGAATATTAATAAAATTATTTTTTGACTTACTTTTGAGAGTTAGTTTGGTATTTATATTTGTCAACCTAACTTTATGACATGTATTTTCTCATCTCACATTCATCTTCATATTTACTATTTGCATGAATATTAATAAAAATCACTTTTTGATTTACTTTTGAGAGTTAGTTTGGTATTTTTTATAATAAATAAATGATAAAGTATGCTTTGTGTGTTAAAAAGTGATGACGAATTTGAAATTAAAGTGTTTTAGAGAGATATTAGTTATTGTTAATAGTTGATTCATCTTTATCCATGCAAATAATAGCAGTGACTCCGATGGGAGGACACTTATTAATTGCACTCAAGTATATACCATTATTTGATATTAAGTCTATTACATAAGCTTGTATCATTCAAATGGTGAAGATCACACACACTCAAATAATTTTCTATAATTATCACTAAGAAATGTGTATAGTGATTCACAAATAAACACATTCAACAAAAAAGAGGCACCATAACTGGCTCAAATAATTTTCTATAATTATCATTAAAAAGTGTGCACCAGTTATCTGCAAATAAACACATTCAATGGAAAATGAGGCATCATAACAGACACACAAGTTTACGTGCATCACATTTCAAACCAATAATGGAGGGCGCAGAAATAATTAATTAATACCTCTCCCATTTAGTTATTTACATGAGAGTTTTTACATTCATATGCTTTTATCATGATAAATACGGGCAATAACAATCATAAATATGAAAAATAATTAAAATTTTCAACTATTATGGACAAAAATTGGGAAATCCATTAATGTACAAAAATTAAAAAACCCTTCAAATTAGCGAAAATATAAAAATCCTCCTAACTTTAGAATTTGCAAACTAAAAAATCATTCAAATCTGCGAAAACTATAAAATCATTCAAATCCTCCAATTTTTTGAAAAATTACAAAATCGTCAAAATTTGCGAAAATTGAAAAATCTTCCAAAAATGCAAAATTACAAAAATTGAAAAATCCTCCAAATATGGAAAATCAGTGTGGTTATAATTGAACCGGAGACCGAATCGGAAACCCCAATGGTTCGAGGTTCAACAGTCAGTTAAACCAGAAAAACAACAATTACACATTTTTTTTATATATTTTAAATACTATTTTACATAAGCATATACTCCCTCTGTATTCCATTTTGGTTGTTTAAAGTTAAGATTTATATATTTTTTTGTCATACTCCTTCTGTTCTCGGTCTCGCATTAAGGTTTACTTATTCCATTTTGGTTGTTTAAAGTTAAGATTTATATATTTTTTTTGTCATACTCTCTCTGTCCTCCGTCCCGCATTAAGGTTTACTTATTTCATTTTGGTTGTTTAAAGTTAAGATTTATATTTTTTTTGTCAAGTTGGACTGAGCAAAACAATTAATTATTCTTGTAGGGCCTACACACAATACTAATACAATGAGTATTCTGTCATGTTACATGACGGAAAGCATGATAATGTATTAATATTCTATGGTGTTTACATAACGGAAAACATGATATGTAGTTTGAGTCTTCAAGGCGAAGAAATTTGTATGCACTCTGAGATGGAATTTCCTGTTAATCCAAGATGCGAAGGACATGCAATGGTCTGTGTCGGCTATGGTCGTGACTACTGGGTTGTCAAGAATCCATGGGGAACACAGGTTGTTTCCATGGTTTCACAAAATATATCTAACTCGCTGAATTTTTTTAGAATTAACCAGTAGGTAAGACTTTGGAGGGTTGATGACATAATTGGAATTCTCTGCATGTCATAACATCATTAGAAAAAGAAAAAATAAAAATAAAGGCAATTACAGGTGCTGTGTAGTGCATGTGATACGCTTTCTTAGTTTTCACAAAGAGGGTTGGGTTCACTGTCCTTCTAATATGTCGAATTCTGGCCTCTATCTACAAATAATATCTCTCACTCAAAACATGATGCATGCAGTTACATAAGGATTATAAATTTTATTTGCCTAGATTATTTCAGTGTCGGTTCCCGGTTGATTGCATTTGCGAAAACTACAAAATCGTCCAAATGTAAAATCATCCAAATCGCAAAAAACTGTCGAATTTGCAAAAAATTGAAAAATCTTCCAAAAACTGCAAAACTCGCTAAATTTGGAGAATTTTCCAAATGATTTTCTAAGGATGAAAGCTACATCCACCCTTTCAACAACAGGTATAACAATTGAACAGGATTTTTCCTATGTCCTCCAAAGAAATTTACACATAAAATAAATTTACACAATAGACCGCCGTGTCTTATCTATTACAAACATGCACCAACCCAAATAAAACAACCTTGATATGTTCGAGTGTTTAATCATTATAAAAACATACATTCAAACCATAATAGTTGGAATAAAACAGGAGCATTTAACAAATTGCATATCGCCTTTCCGAACAAATTATATAACAGATTGCACGAAATGAATTAAGTCCTAATCGAACGTCTCACACATAGCCAAAAATTGTCTGCTCTGATACCAATTAATGACGACGATTGGATTTTATGATCTGTGTAACTCGTTCGGGATTCATGCATATCTTACGCCGTGGAAAAGACATAAAGTATTACCTTTCATCGTAAACTGGGTGGAGGTGATTTGAAAAAACTGAAGAACGACCTTTTAATCTTTTGTTGTATTCATATGCCTCGTTTAGAGGACCGCCAGTCTAAAAAAAGACGTGAATAATTACTTTTTGGTTACATTTTCTTTTTTGGCATTTGGGACCCACACAAATTAATTATTTCTCTATCCATGGGCCACACATCACACTAATACACCTACCCACTTTACATTAAAATGTTATTTCTCTCACCTCAATACACATTAAAATACTATATTCATTAATCCCGTATAAAAAGCAACGTAACTATTAGGATGGGACAGATAGAGTATATAGGCTACAACAGGGACCAGAGGAGAAACTAGGGTTGTGTCTCCATTAGACTAAAACAAATAGCCCAAAACTTATACCTTAAACACAATAATAATAATGCAGTCCACTAAAGAATTGTTATTGCACTACCACCAAAATCCCAAATTATGTTACGGGCTCTTTTTTATTATGAGCTCGTTTATCTTATTTAAATAATCTATGTCCACTAATTAAATGAGTAACTGACATCTCAATTAATTAATCTTAATTTCGAGAGTAGTACCACTCAACCTTATTATCTTGTTGGATTAAATTCACCTGCAGGATTTACATGGTAATCTTATGAGCTCCTCGAGGGGACATCATCAACCTAAATAGTTAAAATAAATTTCTTCTAAAATCAACAACACACTATATAGATAGTACCATCTCCCAACTCGCATAGGATATTGATTTAATAAATAAATCACACCCATTGATGAATCAAATAAATAAATATTAAATTAAATATCGAGGTTATTGTATAGGAATTAAGAGTACAAACATCCATAATAATTGAGATCTTATTCTTTTATATAGTCAGTACAAATCAAACAACCTCAAACAGTCCTGCTCAATACACAAAGTGCACAAGTATAATTTTATAGTCAAGAAAAACTAATATCAAATCACACTACAACCATTTGATAGTTTGCCCCAATTTATCTTAATTGTAAGTCTCTATTTATACTTTATAAGAAACTGATAATATGATTTTTCATGCTACGCCACACACCATATTATCTATAATATAAAGTAAATAGACAATTATATTGACATATAAACAGATTATAAGATGCAATTATTTGATCAATAATTCTCGTTTCAAAACATTGTTCATACTATCGCTAGAGGTGTAGTATACAATCTAACACACTCAACTGTTATCCTCGCCAAATTTGTTTTAGTTGATGGCTTGCATTTTGTTACCCTGAATTTGCTCCCTGCTTTCGATTATGTCAGGACTTGTTTTCGCTCAAAGAAAAAATACCTTGGTTATTGCATATGAGAGTGTTGTGTGATATACATGCATGCATGCACTTGTGTATATGTGTGTTGTCATGCAGCCAAGACAGGTGGAGGATGATGATTGGTGTTGAAGTGTTGATGGGAATCAACAATAAAGAAGCTGCAGAAGTTGGAGTGTGATCAAGAAGCCGTCAGATCAGATTCATCTCAACCATGCATTGAAGATGGAATCAAGTTAGTTAGGTTGTTAGTTAGTTGAGTTTGTTAGTTGGTTGAGCTAACAATCAAGCTTCCCACGTGAAGTGTCAACATGCAGCATAACAGTTGAGTTGCTGGTGTGCATATAAGCACAATGAGCAGCTGATAAATCCATTCCAAGCAAGCAACACATCAGTTACAAGATTAGAAGCACATTAGGGTTTGTATGTGCATAAGATCATCATCATCTTCCTTAAGTTGTATATTGTAATCATCCTAGTGAGTGATTGTTCCTTCAAAGTAGATGTAGGCTTATGCCGAACCACTATACATCTTTGTGTTGATCTCTTTCATTTTATTCTTCGTTCATCAATTGATTCGTGTGTGAAACGTGAGTGATCAAACAATTGAGTGAGTGCAAGTTCTTGAGTGATCTTCATCAAGTGTTTGCTTAAGTTTTTATAAGAAGTGGCACCGTCTGTGGGAAACAAGAAGAAGCAGCCACAATATCAGATCAGAAGGGAAGAATCATGGTTACAACCAAGTTTGATGTGGAGAAGTTTTCAGAAAAAGTTGATTTCAGTTTGTGGAGGATGAAGATGGAGGTTGTGCTGATCCAACAAGGGCTGGCTGATGCAATTAAACCACTACCAGCAGATCAAGCAGCTGCTGTGGATGCTGGTGCATTAGCTGTAGATCAAGATCAACAATCAAAGGCTAGAAGTGCCATCATTCTAGGCTTAGGTGATAAAGCTTTAAGGGAAGTCTCAAAGGAAGCATCTGCAAGGGATATGTGGAAGAAACTTGCTAATCTCTACATGGTGAAGACATTGGCAAACCGGCTGTACACCAAGCAGAAACTCTACTCCTTCAAAGTATCAGAACATAAGTCCATTCTAAGCCAACTAGATGATTTCAATAAGATCATAGATGACTTAGAGAACATTGATGTAGCACTGTCAAGTGAAGATAAGGCTGTCATATTGATGTCAGCTCTTCCTAAGTCTTTTGAAGGGTTGAGAGACACATTATTGTATGGAAATATTGAATCAATATCCCTGGAGCAAGTGATTCTAGCAATCAAAGCAAAGGTGCTCCATAAGACATCAGATAATGCAGTTGCAGGAGAAGATCTTGTTGCCAACAAACAAAATAAGTGGAACAAGAATGACAAGAAAGCTGGTGCTGATAAGAAGAAACATGAAAGAAGTAATCAAGGTACATCAGCAGATGAAGAAAACAATAACTGCTTCTACTGCAACAACCCTAGTCATTTCAAGAAGCAATGTCATAAGTGGAAAGCAATGGTGGCCAGGAAGATTGCTGAAAAAGGTGGAAATCAAAGAATTCATGCAAATCAGGTAACTGAAAATAGAGGTAACAAGGATCAAGATTACATTGAAGCTTTGGTTGTTGTTTCTGGTCAAGTGTCAGATCAATGGGTGTTAGATTCAGATTGCACTTTTCATATGACATCAGTCAAGGATTGGTTTACTGATTTAAAACCATATCATGAGGGATCAGTCTTGTTAGGCAATGATCAAGCCATCAAGATTGAGGGTATTAGCTCTGTCAAATTCAGAATGTTTGATGGATCCATTAAGTTGCTCACAAATGTGAGGTATGTACCAGGATTAAGAAAGAATCTGATATCATTAGGAATATTAGACTCCTTGGGATGTGAGTACTATGTGAAGAAAGGTGTACTCACCATCATAAAGGATAAGTCAGTTGTAATAAAAGGAGTTAAGAGCTCTGATCTTTATTTTCTTGAAGGATCAGTTGTCTCTAGACAGTTGAACACTTCTCAAGATCAAGAAGATGTCCATTTGTGGCATGGAAGACTAGCTCATGTAAGTGAGAGAGGGTTACAAGAGCTAGCAAGACAGAAGCTATTAGATATAAGTTCAACCTGTAAGATGGATCAATGTGAAGATTGCATTCTAAGCAAGGCAAAGAGGTTGAAATTTGGTTCAGGAGAACATACTTCATCATAGAAGCTTCAGTATGTTCATACAGATCTATGGGACCATCAAGAAATCCAACTATTGGAGGTGGAAGATATTTTATATCCTTCGTAGATGACTACTCTAGGAAGCTATGGGTTAAGATCCTTAAAACAAAGGATCAAGCATTCACTGCATTTAAGGAATGGCTTGCTGAGGTGGAGAATCAGACAGGAAAGAAGTTGAAATGTTTGAGATCAAATAATGGGCTTGAGTTTGTTTCAGAAGAGTTCAATGCTTTCTGCAGAGAAAAGGGAATTAAGAGGCACAAGACTACACCTGGAACTCCACAACAAAATGGTGTTGCAGAAAGGATGAATCAGACATTGTTAGAAAGAGTAAGATGTATGCTGAGTAGTGGAGGATTTACCAAAGGGTTTTGGGGTGAACTTGTGACTACAGCAGCCTATCTGATCAACCTATGTCCATCAGCAGCTTTGAAATTCAAACCACCTGAAGAAGTGTGGTCTGGAAAGGCACCTAGTTACAGTCATCTGAGAGTAATAGGAAGTCAGGCTTACTCTCATGTGAAGTAAGATAAGTTGGAACCTAGAGCAGTAAGATGTGTAATGGTTAGATACCCCAAAGAAGTAAAAGGATACAGATTGTGGTGTTATGAAGCTAACAAGTTTATTGTTAGCAGAGATGTCACATTCAGTGAAAGAAATATGCCATTGGTTGAAAGAAATTCTGTAGTATCAATTACTACAAACTTTGATGAGCCTCAGGTGGAGCAAGCAAGGAAGGAAGTTCAGCAGTGTAATGAAGAATATAACAGTGCTGATCAGAATAAGGAAGATAGCTCTCCTAGCTCATCCAGCTCAAGGTATGATTTAAGTTCCTATCAATTTGTAAGGGATAGGTTAAGGAGACAGATTAAAGCCCCAGTAAGATACATGGAAGCTGATATAGTATCATATGCACTGTATGTTGCATCTGATATAGAAAACTATGAACCAAGAACATATGATGAAGCTATATCAGGAAATGACAATAACAAGTGGATAGTTGCTATGGAAGAAGAGCTTGTATCACTACATAAGAATAAGACTTGGCAGATTGTTGACAGACCAAAGAACAAGAAGTTAGTAAGCTGTAAATGGATCTACAAGAAGAAGCCTGTTACAAGCAAAGAAGGAGGTGTTAGGTACAAAGTAAGGCTTGTAGCAAGAGGTTTCTCACAGAAAGAAGGTGTTGATTATAATGAAATATTCTCACCTATTGTTAAGCATTGTTCTATCAGAATTCTGCTGACATTAGTGACTCAGTTTGATCTTGAGTTACATCAGATGGATGTCACTACAACATTTTTGCATGGAAATCTTGAAGAGGATATCTACATGAAGATTCCTGATGGTGTAAGTGTTGGATTGTATACTAAAAGTCTAGCTTTAGTATGGACAATGTTATAACAATATTTGAAATGAGAATCAATTGATCAAATGATTGCATCTTATAATTTATTTTATATGCATGATGCAATAGTCCATTTACTTTATACTGTAGATAATATGTTGTGTGACAACACGCGGAAGATCATATTATCGGTTTCCTTATAAAGTATAAACAGATGCTCACAACTGAGATAGACGGGGACTCTCTATCGGTATGGTTGTAGTGTGGTTTGGTATTAGCTTGTCTTGGCTATAGAATCACATTAGTGCACTTGTGTGTATTGAGCAGGACCGCCTGAGATCGTTCTTCTTATACTGACTATATAGTAGAACTTGATCTCTGTTATTATGGAAGTTCGTGCTCTTAATCCCTATACAATAACCTCGACACGTAGGACAGTATGTATTTCTTTGATTCATCAATGGGTGAGATTTATAAGTATTAAATCAATAAACTCGGTGAGTTGGGAAGTAGTGCTGTATCTATGGTGTGCTGTTGATTGTAGAAGGAATCCATGTCCGTCATAGGTTGATGATGTCCCCTTGAGGAGCTCATAAGGTTTATCATGCCGGAAATTAATCCACTTGCAAGATTTACATGATAAACCTTATGAGCTCCTCAAGGGGACATCATCAACCTATGACGGACATGGATTCCTTCTACAATCAACAGCACACCATAGATACAGCACTACTTCCCAACTCACCGAGTTTATTGATTTAATACTTATAAATCTCACCCATTGATGAATCAAAGAAATACATACTGTCCTACGTGTCGAGGTTATTGTATAGGGATTAAGAGCACGAACTTCCATAATAACAGAGATCAAGTTCTACTATATAGTCAGTATAAGAAGAACGATCTCAGGCGGTCCTGCTCAATACACACAAGTGCACTAATGTGATTCTATAGCCAAGACAAGCTAATACCAAACCACACTACAACCATACCGATAGAGAGTCCCCGTCTATCTCAGTTGTGAGCATCTGTTTATACTTTATAAGGAAACCGATAATATGATCTTCCGCGTGTTGTCGCACAACATATTATCTACAGTATAAAGTAAATGGACTATTGCATCATGCATATAAAATAAATTATAAGATGCAATCATTTGATCAATTGATTCTCATTTCAAATATTGTTATAACATTGTCCATACTAAAGCTAGACTTTTAGTATACAATCCAACAATCTCCCACTTATACTAAAAGACTATGCTGTCATGTCTTCTGCCATACATCTGATTCCTACTCCCACTACACGACCATTAAAAGCTCTCGCCTTAAGGTCCTTGCAAATGGTTTACTAGGTCATCATCCGATGCAATCTAGGCGACAACAACCTTCGCCTCATCATACGATTTCTCGTAGCAGGTGGTACTCGCGCTCCATGTGTTTAATTGCCTTATGGACTCGTGATTCCTTCAAGTTTGCAGCTGCACCAATATCATCAATGTAAATTGTGATTACCTTGGGCAAACTTAGAAACACTTCAAAATCCATCTTGAAGTTTCTAGGGTCATATAGATACTTTGGCTGCCTAATAGGCTCCAATTTATCATCATTCCATGATGGAGTCCGGAGTCTGAAATATATTTCTATATAACACTCCTCCACATTATGACTCTACTTCCTAAAATTAAACACATAACCTTTGAGGAGAATTTACTACCGTCCAATCTGACTATAAAATCTGAATCTACGTAATCCACAAGAAGCAGTGAATCTGCTCAGTAAGTCTATATATGATTTCCAGTCCTTCTCAGGCACTTCATATATGTCTTACCACAGTTCATCATTCTTGTTCCGGATTATGTTGATACCCACTGTTCTGCATCCAGCAAAACAGATATCTAACTTCGTTCACAGCATTCCTTAGATTAAGCTTCCTTATTCGCCGAAGCATAAGGAACCGCTTTCATCTACTTTATCTTATTTTTGTGTCTCAAAGACACATTTACTAAGATAATTACACATGCTAAACGAGTATGGACTGTATCATTTATGAAACTTGAGATAAGCATAATATTCTTTCTTGTGATCCGTATTACCGTGATCAAAAGGATATTTTTGCCTTTCTTAAATCCTTCATTTCTACCGCTTTATTAACCGTACCCATACGCCCGATAATACTCTTTCATTGTCTCCAATGAGCAAGATACTATTTACGTATAGTACAAGAAATACCACCACGTTTCCGTCACTCTTTACAACACACAAGACACATCCGCTCATTGATTTAAATCCATGCCACTGGATTACCTAATCAAAACAGATGTTTCACGATCTCAAAGCTTGCTTTAGTCCATCGCTGGACACTTTCAAGCTTACTATCAAAATGCTATTAGTACTTTGCAATAAATCACTCTGGTTGCTTCACATAGATGTTTTCCTCAAGACTTCCAATCAGGAAAGCTGTCTTGACATCTATTTGCTGTCCCTCATAATTTAATATGAGCAGCAATAAATAAAAGAATCCGGATCAATTTAAGCATAGCTACCAGCGAATATGTTCCCTCATAATCGAACCATTTCTTTCTGAGTACATCTTTTCGCAACAAGCTTTGCTTCTAAGGTTTTCACCTTTCCATATGATCCTCTTTTATTTCCTATGACCACTTCCAATGGCTTTTACACTATGTAGTGGTCTACAAGTTCCCAGACTTAATATAGAATCCGTAGATTCTATTTCAACATTCATTGCAACTTACTAAGATTCCGCATTTTCATCTTGTAGTGCTACGTCGTATCCGTGGGACAATACCATGTTCACTAGGGATCAAGTCTCACGACTCTCCCAAAGCATATATTTATGGGTTGCCATACAACCCTCCCACTACGACAAGGCACTACATGTAATTGTGTATCAGACGTGACACGTGTTGCAGTTTACCTTGTGGTATATCCTCTTGTACACTTGGTACTTATACTTGGTGTTTTCCTCTCACTTCCTTTAGAACAACTTATACATGGGCTTGTGATTTATTACATAGTCCTTTTCCAAAAAATCTAGTTATTGAGTTAACAATTATCCTTCGATCTTTTGGACTAAATAAATCACCCTCCATTTTTCTAGGATATCCCATATACAGACAAACGTTTCACGAATTTACTGTATCTAGGGCATATCCATAAAATGAATTTAATTATTCCAAATAATTCATCATCTATCTAATCATAACCATAAGAGCTAATACCTTCTACCCACCACACCATTCAGCTGGGGAATACCCGGTGTAGTCAACTTGAGATTTAATCTCAACTTCTGATCAATAGCTCCTAACTATCCCAAGAGGTATTCGCCATCATGATTGAATCGTAATGACTTAATATATTTTTCATGACGCTTCACTGTACCAGCCTTACAATTCTTGAATTAATCAAAGAACTTAGACATGCAGTGCATCATATAAATATATTGGTTTCCAGAATAATCTTCGAATATTCATAACCACCTCTCGCCTGGATAATATTAGGTTCGTTTGAATCAGAATGAACTAATTCCAACATATATATCTTTGGCTCTACACCCCACAGCCTTGAAAAGGCATTTAATCATTTTTACTTCCAAGCAAGACTCGCAAGTCCGATAGTTTCCACTTCAGATAAACCTTACGGTCTATCGGCTATCAACTTTTGAATCCTACTCAAATAAAATGAATTAGTCTTAGACGCCAAATGTATGTTTAGTTCATCTCCGAAGGTTCCTTTCTCTTACTCATATTAGAAGATGCATTATTTAATTACTATTTATTGCATCTGTGGGATGTGCATGATTCAAGAGTATCCAAATTATCCACCAACGTACTTTAACGGACTATAGCCTCATTCCTCATTACTATGACCATGTCATTTAAATGAAATGAAGTGTCCATCCGTTAATGCATAGAAACTGAAATCAAATTCTTTCTATTAAATGTACGTAAAGACAATTTCTCATAATCAATCGTTTATTCTTATCATGAGATAAATAAACAACTCCTACTGCAATAGTCACTACCTTTGTAGTTTTACCCATGTTATTAACAATCTTATCCTTACTCAGTGATAAACATTTAGTGATTCCAGTATTTACATACTTCGTGTCAGTCACTAATCATGTTTAAACCATTAGTAAATAAGATATTAAACTTGTTCACATTATGATGAAAATTGGCTTTCTTTTGCCATATGTTTTGTTAGAAGTTTCCTACCATATACAATCTCTCGTATTTCAGGTAGAACTTGCTCAAAACATCCAGGCAAATTGTAAAGAATAAATTGATTTAGGTTTCCCTTTCAATTTCTATTCCAAGCTTTTCCAATTCATTCATCAAATTCTATCATGATCTTGCACCTTTTAAATTACTCAAGTATCCAAAGAGTTACATGAGACCATCATATTTCTATGAACCTCTCATCTCTTCACTAGAGACATTAACAGGCATCATGAATCATCCTTTGAGAGAACACACTTGTATATTTTCTTAAGCAGTAAATTTCAAAATTAAGATTCTTTTCTAATAAGTTAATTTGGACAAGTAAATATAATTTCTTTTAGTTAACAATTAGTGAGACTAAAACTATTCGAAATACAGAGAATCACAATTAAATTTACCGATCAAATCTTCGAATTTTATTCTTTTATATCGATTCCCTCAAAACAATATAAAATAAAATTCACCGACATCTCAAGCACCGTGAGTCTGCAAGCCACGATAGTGTGGACGTTTACAAACCCGAACATTTACAAGAGAAGGTTTTACCCATTAATTTCATTTGTCAACCTAACTTTATGACAAAATAATTAATAGTCGGTTCCTCTTTAGCCATGCAAATAAAAGCAGTGACTCCGATGGGGAGGATACTTATTATTTACATCTAAGTGTATACCATTATTTGACCCCAAGTCCGCGGCCCAAGCTTGTGTGCCTTACAGATGGAGAAGTACACACGCGCTCGGATAACTTCCTACAGTCATCAATTACTAGTTTGTACCAGTGAACCGCATATAAACTCATCCGATAGGGAGGAAGGTCTAAGCCAACGCGCAAGTTCATATGCATCACATTACAAACGTAATTATTTAATGAAGTCTGTTCCAGCAATCCATGAATAAACTCATCCGATGGGGAGGAAGGCTCTAATGCCGACGCGCAAGTCTATTCACATCGCTAACAAACCAATAATGGAGGCCGCGGGAATTTATTACCAATTCCCTCTCCCACTTAGTTATTTAATTACCGAGGGTTTTTAACATGCATATAATATTCAGTAATAAAATATACAACTTAGACATGCTTCTATTAACAGCAATTTAAATAAATAAATTACATAGAACATGTCTTACACATATACAACAATAATTGACAATTAAATCAATTAATCAGTTATATAACATTAATTAATTGTATAATAAGTGGATCAATTAATTTGGGCCTCAAGAGCAACAAATAAGCACAAAATGAGCAGCAGATTAAATAATTAATCAAGCCCATTATCCATGGCCCATAAACTTAGCCCAAAATCAAATTAAATCCACCAAGCCCATTAGCACAATTAGTCCATTAATATAATTAATTAATTATGCTTGGTCCATTACCCACAATTAATAAAATTAATTAGTCCAGCAGCCCATTACCATTTAATTAAAATTGGGCCCAAAAGCCCAAAACCAAATTAAAATTGAGCAGCATCTAATATAATTACTGAATTGGGCCCTTTAATCATCAGCCCAAATACTCCTTAATTAAAATAGAGCCCAGCAGCCCCATTTCCTTTTAATTAATATTTGGGCCCAAAGGGGGCAGCCCAATAACCATCAAAAATAGAATAGCCCAGCAGCCATAAATAAAAGCATTGCAAGTGGATTAATTTCCGGCATGATAAACCTTATGAGCTCCTCAAGGGGACATCATCAACCTATGACGGACATGGATTCCTTCTACAATCAACAGCACACCATAGATACAGCACTACTTCCCAACTCACCGAGTTTATTGATTTAATACTTATAAATCTCACCCATTGATGAATCAAAGAAATACATACTGTCCTACGTGTCGAGGTTATTGTATAGGGATTAAGAGCACGAACTTCCATAATAACAGAGATCAAGTTCTACTATATAGTCAGTATAAGAAGAACGATCTCAGGCGGTCCTGCTCAATACACACAAGTGCACTAATGTGATTCTATAGCCAAGACAAGCTAATACCAAACCACACTACAACCATACCGATAGAGAGTCCCCGTCTATCTCAGTTGTGAGCATCTGTTTATACTTTATAAGGAAACCGATAATATGATCTTCCGCGTGTTGTCGCACAACATATTATCTACAGTATAAAGTAAATGGACTATTGCATCATGCATATAAAATAAATTATAAGATGCAATCATTTGATCAATTGATTCTCATTTCAAATATTGTTATAACATTGTCCATACTAAAGCTAGACTTTTAGTATACAATCCAACAGTAAGTATTGAAGGGGCTGAGAATAAGGTTTGTTTACTGCTGAAATCTTTGTATGGTCTGAAACAAAGTCCAAGACAGTGGTATTTGAAGTTTGATGATTACATTACATCAAATGGATTCAGCAGAAGCTTACATGACAGTTGTGTTTATGTTAGGTTAAAGAAAGGGTGTTATACATACTTAATTTTGTATGTAGATGATATCCTTATAGCTTGTAAGGATCAAGCTGGTATAGATGAAGTAAAGGAGATACTTAAGCAGGAGTTTGATATGAAGGATCTACGGGAAGCAAATGTGATTCTTGGTATGCAGATTGAGAGAAATAGATCAGCTGGTGAGCTGAAGTTGTTCCAAGAATCATACTTAGACAAAGTGTTAAAAAGATACAATATAAATCTCAGCAAAACAGTATCTACACCAGCAAAGCAAGAAGTGAGTCTGTCATTACTCCAAACTCCTCAGACAGATCAAGAGAAGGTTGAAATGAGCAATATTCCCCATGCTAGTGCTGTTGGCAGTTTGATATATGCAATGGTATGTTGTAGGCCAGATTTAGCTTATGTGATGAGTATGATTAGTAGGTTTATAAGTAATCCAGGTTTGCTACATTGGAGTTCAGTGAAGTGGGCTCTGAGGTATGTGAAAGAAACCATCACAGCAGGTTTGAAGTTTCAGAAAATAGCAACATGGGATAAGGCAGTAGTTGGATATGTTGATGCTGATTATGCAGCAAATCTTGATACCAGGAAGTCACTTACTGATTATGTGTTCAATCTGTTTGGGACTGCAGTAAGTTGGAAAGCAACTCATCAACATATAGTGGCTCTATCAACTACAGAGGTAGAATTTGTTGCACTCACAGAAGCAATCAAAAAAGGGGTGTGGCTGACAGGTATACTGAGTGAATTTGGGATTGAACAAGGTTCAGTTGAAGTGCATTGTGATTATCAGAGTGCAGTGCATCTCTCCAAGCATCAAGGGTACCATGAAAGGACCAAGCACATTGATGTAAGGTTATATTTCATAAGGGACATGATAGACAAGGGGGTAGTGAGTGTCAAGAAGATCAAGACAGATGACAATCCAGCTGTATGTTTGCAAAAGCGTTACCAGTTCAGAAATATGAGCTGTGTAAGCACTTGATTCATCTGGATTAAGTAAGGAAAGGAAGGTGGCTGCAGCCTTGAATTGCAGCAAGGTGGAGGAGATTACAAACCAGTGATAATGCAGTCTAAGGTGGAGTATTGTTGTGTGATAGACATGCATGCATGCACTTGTGTATATGTGTGTTGTCATGCAGCCAAGACAGGTGGAGGATGATGATTGGTGTTGAAGTGTAGATGAGAATCAACAATAAAGAAGCTGCAGAAGTTGGAGTGTGATCAAGAAGCCGTCAGATCAGATTCATCTCAACCATGCATTGAAGATGGAATCAAGTTAGTTAGGTTGTTAGTTAGTTGAGTTTGTTAGTTGGTTGAGCTAACAATCAAGCTTTCCACGTGAAGTGTCAACCTGCAGCATAGCAGTTGAGTTGCTGGTGTGCATATAAGCACAATGAGCAGCTGATAAATCCATTCCAAGCAAGCAACACATCAATTATAAGATTAGAAGCACATTAGGGTTTGTATGTGCATAAGATCATCATCATCTTCCTTAAGTTGTATATTGTAATCATCCTAGTGAGTGATTGTTCCTTCAAAGTGGATGTAGGCTTATGCCGAACCACTATACATCTTTGTGTTGATCTCTTTCATTTCATTCTTCGTTAATCAATCGATTCATGTGTGAAATGTGAGTGATCAAACAATTGAGTAAGTGCAAGTTCTTGAGTGATCTTCATCAAGTGTTTGCTTAAGTTTTCATAAGAGAGAGAGTTAGAGAGAGTTTTCTTTTGTCAGGAATTGAATCGTAACCTTACTGATACCATATAAAAATTATGATTTTGGATATGTATTAGAATGAAATAAATACATTATATACACTTGATAGTTAGCCTAATATAGGAAATATAATTAGACTAAATCAATTTCGGCAATGACCAAATAAAATTAAATCAATTAAGAAGATAATGTGTGATCTTCCTTTATAAGGCCTTGCTGGTTTGTTTGATTCGAAAGTAAAAGTTAAAATGAAAATAATTTTGTCTAGCTTTGTTTATGCAATTGTATTTTTATCCTACAATTTATTTAGAATATTGTTGTGCCAGTTAATTTTTTCTGGAAAAAGCCTTAAAAAAAAGAGAAAAAGAGTGATACTTGTTTTACATGCTTCAGCTTTTATCTTCATGAACATAATGGATTGAAGAACGAATTTTAATTGATTGTCAACGTCTTCATCTTAGAATGTTCATGTTTATTGCTAGATTCTTGTTGAATTGTTGTTATATGGTCTTTTTGTATTGTGATGGACTATAAATAATAATTAAGCTAAAAAAGTTTTCTTTTGAAAAAATATTATCTTCATGTCTCAATAAAAAATATACAAAGAGATGGACTTTATCTTCATGTTTAATTCATTATCTTCGTCTTCATGTCCTAAATAAAAAATATATAAAGAGATGGACTTTATCCTCGATTTTAGTTTAGGTTTACTTTAGTTTTTCATTGTTTGCCTCCTATTTCTCTTTTTGTTTTTTTAGCATGGATGGTAAATTTTGTCATTTTTTCATTACTCCAGGAATTCCACTTCCAAAAATGTGATTATTTTGTTTGGGTGAGTATGTTGTGCGGGCACACGAATTTAGATTCGTGCCTCTTTGCAATTTCCGTGCCCCTTTTACAATTTAAACTCCCTAACAATATATAGGTTTAAATAAAATATGGAGGGTAAGAGTAGTATTCACATAGGGACACGGACCGTGTTCCCGGGGACGCATGAGCTTTTGCCATTTTGTTTTGAATGACATCAATTTTCTAGGGCAAATCTTGTGTGAGACCATCTCACGGTGAGATTATTTTACATTTCATAAATAATTATCACTTTTGTTAAAATATACTCCTCCCGTCCGGATTCAAAGTGTCATTTGCTTTTGGGCACGGAGATTAAGGAGTATTGTTATCTAATGTGTAGTGGGTAGTTATATTAGTGGAGGTGTGAGTCCCATTTTTTAGTTGTATTAGTGGGTGTGTGTGGATAAAAAATGAAATGAGACCCTTGGGGGCAGACGCCAAAAATAAAAAAACGATACCCTTGAAAGAGGACGGAGAGAGTAAGTTGGTTTCCTGTGTCCCCATGGACACACCGTGCCCTCATGGGAACACAATAATTCAATACTAGTTTTCTTGTGTTCCAAGGGAGCACGGTGTATCCCGGGACATACATGTTTTTGTCATAAAATATTATCACTTTCATTATAAAATGTTATCAATTTAATTATTAACATTATCGTTTTTTATTAATTGAGTATCACTTGTTCATTTTACATAAATCGCAATAATCTCACACAACTCTGGCCAATTTTTAAGCTTCCATCTCTCTTTTGTTTAGTCATTTAATAAAGAATTCCTCCATAAAATATGTTACGGATACTATGTGAGAGATAAATTTGTGAGTTTGAGAATGATGTGATTTTTTTTTTCTTTCTTTTTTTAACAAACGAAAACGAAATGCGAAATTTAACTTAAAACGAAGGGATCATATATTGCCATCTCTAATTGCAACTTCAATTTTGAAGTTTGAATATATCTCCTAGTTGAAACTGGAACTTTCCCTGAAATGGAGGGAAAACATCGTAGTCCCTCTCGCCTCAACTTGCTCAAGAGAATCGGAGGTATAATCTCCTTCAAAATTTCAAACTAAATAATAATCTGCATACTGTTCATTCACAATCTGTTTTCGTATAATCTTCTTCCGAATTAATTAAATTGCTCAATTTGACAATATCTTCTTTCTGCAGAGCTCACGCGATCGATTGTTGAGGATCTAAGTAACGGTCGATCACCGGCCTTGAAAATCGACCAATTTAGTTCTTATTGCACTGACGCTTCTGGAAACTGGTTGGATTTCTTCATGAAATTTAAATTTCAGCATTTAGTATTATTCTCGAAGTTTAGGAATTTAGGTTTTTCCTTGTTGAGTCTTCGATCCCGTGGTAGATTATTCCAAGTAGTTGACTAGTACTATGGTTTCGGAATGAACATTGGAGTTTTACTTGTCAATTTCATTATTTGGTGTAGCTGTTGCAGCTATGATTTGCCAGAAGGAAAGGAAATTCTCATGCTGCTGAGAGAAAGTCAAGCACGTAGGTTTGGTGAGCAACATAGCCTTAGATTTTAATCTCTATAATGGGTAAAAATCAAATGAGATTTTTTCTGGTTTTCAGATGTAATGCTGCGAGTCTTATTGATAGTTCAGCGACTCCTGCAACAAAACAAGCATGGTTCAAAAAGAGATATTTATTACATGCACCCTTCTTGTTTTAAAGGTAAATTTATTGAAAATATTAGGCACTGGATATGGACTTTCGTGAGTGTAGGGATTTATAATTATTTAAGGATGATAATGTACTGCAAGTTGTCTTCTGAGTGTGAGAACAATTTTGATGCTAACGAAATAAAGCCCAGAGAGACAACGTGACAGCAACAAAGAGCATAAAATCGATACAAAAAACGTTTCCCTGTCAGGATTTTTGTTTGCATAATTGTGTTTCATCAGTGACATTTCTTTAACTGCAGAACAGAACAATCTGTTGTCGATCGGGCAATAAATGATATTTGCATTCTTCTGCAATGCAGTCGCCACAACTTGAATGTGGTACGTTCTAAAAAAATGATTTTCACTTCATCCCGGGAATTGTTGGATTTTGCAACAACACAGAGATTTTTATTAATAACTGAAAGTAGTTATGATAATTTTCAGATGCCTTACTCACCTGTATTAATAACTGAAAGTAGTTATTATAATTTTCAGATACCTCAGTTATCTGTAGTAATGATAATTTTCTTTGTGTTATCTGTTTGCAGGTATCTGTAGGAAATGGGTAAGTACCAAGTGACAAACATATTGAAAATTCATGGAAATGTTACTGATGTATTTGACTCCTGTGATGCTGACATTTTCTGATGTATCAATTGACACTCTATTTGCTAAATACATAAGAATTCCTTCAGCCATCGTCCTAGTTATCAATATTGTTGTTCGTCTCGTTAGTAATCAGTATTAGAGGATAGAGTTTTCCTTACTGATCTGGTTTTAATGTGGAAACTTGATTATTTATAGATGTTATTCAACTTACATGAAGCTGACTTTAGAGACATGGCATTGATGGAGTTTGCAAGAGTTTAATATTTTCACAAATGCTGTTCAGGAAGGAATACTGCTGCAAAACTAGAATGTCATGGAGTGAATCAGTTTATTTTTATCATATATGATTCTCCATAAGGATGTGTCAACAACTCAATAAGTTTGTTGATTTCCTCTGACATAGTTTACAGCTTATTGAACCATTCAAATTTGATGGATATCTGCATTTATTTTTTGGTTATTGGTCATTTTGCATACGACTTCCCATAACCACCTCCGCACCTGACAAATATATCAGATTGGTGATGGGTTGGCTGAGATTTTCAGAAGCTGGGAGAAAATTTGATTGCATCAGCAGCCTTAACATGGTAAGAAAAAAAAAAGTGAAACTGATTGTTCTTTATTATTAATATTGTAATTCAAGCCAACTGTTACTGCAGGCACACCATATTCCTGTCCAAGTAGAAGATGTGGAAGGTACAAGTTGTAAAATGCAGTATCTTATTACTGAATTTAGAGTACTGCGTTGTATCCGGACGTATGATAATAATTCTAGATTCGTATGTCAACTGTTTGAATGATCTTTTGTAATAATTTTCTAAGATACATAATTTTCTTTTTACTTTTTCAAGATATAATTAGTATGGCTGATTACATCTTAATAGTGGAGAAAGAATCAGGTATGTACCTATTCATTACCACTTTCTTGTTAATTATTTTATATTGTAATATTCTTGATGAGAAATAAACATTTTAGTTTGACTTTAGCATGCCCTGATCAATTTCATCTCCGTTTCTTGTTCTAGTGTTTCAGCGGCTGGCAAATGATCAGTTCTGCAGACAAAACCGCTGCATAGTTATCACTGTATGAATTGTTTGTCTGTTCTTGTTAGCTAAAAAGCCTATATGTTTCTACTATTATTTAGTTTACTAAAATTCTCTGTTTTACAGGGAAGAGGATACCCAGACGTTTCCACCAGAAGGTAACAACTTTGATGTACCATTATTGCATAATCCTTTATGCAACTCAATCTACACATGATTTCTATTCAGATTTTTGCGCCTACTTGTTGAAACTTTGCATCTGCCTGTCTATTGCTTGGTGGATTGTGATCCATATGGCATTGATATCTTGTCAACTTTCAGGTTTGGTTCCATGGTAAGACAGTAATTTGTCATACATTTTGTGCATCACTCTATAATGTCTTAATTTTTTTTTTTCCCATTTTTATAACAATAAATCTCTCGACTTGTTCAAGCAAATGGCTTATGATGCCAAGTCTCTACGTCTCCCTGAGATTCGTTGGGTTGGAGCTTTTCCATCAGAGTCAGGGAAGTATCAGCTCCCTCAACAGTGTTTCCTGCCTTTGACAACCGAAGGTGAGACTTATGATAAAAATTGCTTCCTCCTTTATAAGAACCTGAGCTGTTTCAACTAAAGTTTAAAAATGACTCGCCAGATAAGCAAAAAGCTGAAGGTCTTTTGCAGAGGTGTTACATGAAACGAGAAGTCCCACGTTGGAGGTAAAACTCTGTGGTTTATAATTATGATATGTTTATGCTGCCATTTGAGTTGAAATCTAAATAAATTTTGGTCTATTTTACCCAATTTATTCAAGGTCTGAACTCCAGTTACTGCTAGATAGAGGAGTGAAGTTTGAGATTGAAGCTTTGTCAGTACACTCACTCACATTCTTGTCTGAATACTATCTACCATCCAAGATTCAAATGAGGGACTACATTTGATTTACTGGCCTTCGTATTTCATATAAGTAAGTTCTATATTTAGTTTAAGTAGTTTTCAATTTAATTTCAGTGGAATGAAGATTTACAGTTTGAAAGGTCTTATTTGCGGATCAAAAAATAATCTGGATTCATTTTATAATGGTAAAAACTTGTCTTAGATTTTCTCAAGGAATAAGTTCCATCAGACATATAAGAAGTTATGACATTTTAGTAATTAAAAGTGATATATGACCGATGAAAAATCATAATTGTCTAAATGAACTATTTCGTAAACAATTTGTAGTAAGTGATAGCATCTTTACTAAAATATTACTCCATAACTAATTAAAATAAGATAAACAGTCTCTTACAAATATTGGTCTTTCATAATGGATTTAACATTGTAGATGGTGTTTGCAATCTCTTCAAAGAGAAGAAATGTACTATTATGCGAACAATTTCATGAGATAGATAAGATTGATATCGTTGTATATATGGGTAGTATTTGAAAAACAATCTAAGATAATGCTGATAAAGTCCAGGCAAGAGCAATTTTTATTTTTTCTCTCTCTGTAAGATGAGTTTGCTTTTTTACTTAGATTCTTTATGATCTTATAACAATCAGCTTCCTCAAGAACTATGATTTTTGAACTTTAGTTTGTAGCATGAAGAAATAAAAGTTATTTGCGAACAGGAGTGGTATTTGAAACTTTCAATTTGGGAGGACTTGAATTTTTTAAGCTGTTTAGGACTAGAGTGCACTAAGCAAACTATGTTATGCATGATTGGAATGAAAAATGAATTATCAGGGGGATATTTATATGTGTCATTCTATAAAAGGCTGTTCTGGATCATTTTGGGCCGTCTGATCAGGTCATTCAATCAAGATCTTGATCTAACGGCTTAGATTGCACCCGTTCAATCCTGAATCACATTCTTAGCCACATCATTGAGCCTATGCATTTGATTATTCAAACCACATTAGCAACCCGCCACACCTCAACTTTTGACAGAGACGGGTCAACAACCTATGACATGACCCTTTAGTGAACCGAACCGGAACGGCAGGTTTGATTCAACTGGTGAGTTGGATCATGGAACAACTCCTCACGACAATGCACATGTGGGCTTCGAAAGCGCAAATGCAGTTATGTGTGACGTGCGGCTAGTCCCTTGATTGTACCATGTGATCCGCATACTTGAATTAATTCCATAAGGTAGGAAGTCCCTTATAAGGTGTTTCATTCTTTAATAATTGTTTCATGTGTGACAACTTTTCACTCTTAACCTTTTACTCTCTTTTGTTTCCTCGAATTAAAGTTATCTTTATTATACGTTAACAACCCATTAACACAAATTTGGTTTTGAGCATACTTTACACCAAATTCGTCTACTTGAAACGTAGTTCCTAATAAACAACTTGTTTTTATTTCCGATCAATGAAAATTACAAGAATATTGGTTAAAGGTAGGCTTCACTAATCCTTTAATTTAGATGAACTCCAACACTTCCAAGTCTTAACTTTTCATATGTTAAGTTCATTCATGAGAGGGCTTCGTGAAGCCTCTTTTTTTTTTCCTTCATCCACCCACATGTAATTTGGAATAATTAGAGATCTGCAAGCAACAAAAGCACCAGCATCGTCACGAGTAATCATTTCAATACATGTCTTGCAAGTTTCTTCAAAAAGATCAGCATTCACAATAACTTTTACTAAGTTCAGACTTGTTTGTGCCATGGATTGCTATGTGTGACATAATTTGTTGCCACCCCTCCAAAACTCACTTCAGTTCATGAATTCAAGAAAGCATTAGAAAGATTGAGCATGGCAAAAAGCACTAGACATTTCAGGAGACAACTTTTCAAGCATTAGAAAGATCAACTCCTTGAACGACTCAACACGAGGAATTGTTTGGGTGATGATTTCAAGAGACCTACTATCCACAAAAAGGTGTCATGCATTCTTAGTGTCCTTCGATCACACAGAGCACATCTTGTTAATCTCCCCTTAGCGAGCTAGACTCTCTTTAAGTGGCAAGCTACCTATACAAATTCTCCATAAGCAAACCTTAGCTTTTAGTGGAGCTTTCATCTTTCAAAATAATTTTCAGTTCCCCTCTGCATTAAAAGTATTTCCGCCGTAAGGTTTGCTTCTAAATTATAAGCTAATTTCACTAAGTACCCGCCATTCCAAGTGAAGTGCCATAACCAATTTATATCTATAAACCCCGCTAGTGGAAGTGATGCACACAAAATAGAGTTTTAAAAATTAATTTGATATATAGTATCTATAAATTCTATTAATTTTTCTATTTCAATTAATTAATCACAGTTATCAGATTGACTGCATCTCGACTCAATTCGAAAGACGAAGGGAAAATTCTTTTGAAATATTGCAAATACTGTTTTCTTAGACGTTTAGCTCCAATGATAATAAATATTGTATTATAATTAATCTTAAAATTTTGAGGATTTTGACGTCAAAATAGAATATAAGGAGTATCCTCTGTAAGATGGGTTCTCCTCTAATATTCTTACACGATGAACATCCACAAAGAATACTGAAAACGAGAGGCACTTCCTTTTAGCCACATAACCAATACAGATATTTTCGGATAAAGCTTGCAAAAATTCTTCTCAAATTCATTTGCTATTTGGCTTACTACCATCATACGACATGGTAATATCTTACAACCATTTTATTTAAATAAATTGGCAGTAAAATTCTTAAATACTAGAAAATACTATATGAACAATTTTCTTAGGTGATGTTTGGTTTGGGGTTATGTGGGGTTTGAAAACCATGAATTATGTGTTCTATGTTTCTTTTGGGTTTTGAGTATGATATGTTTTTTAATTTTATGTCAAATTATTATATTAATTTAATTTAAAAGTTAAATGAGAGATGAGAGATAAAGAGAGAAAGTGTATTAATTGAGGAGAGAGAATATAGTAGGTATATATAGGGGTGGTTTTTAAAATATGGATGTGGGTTTTGAAAATCAAAACCTGAGTTTGAAAAACGAACGTAGCCTTAGGCAAAAACTTGTGTGTGCGCCCACCGCGCCCAGATATCCTTTAGTATTAAATTGTGTACCCTTTATTTTCTAAAAAAAATAAAATAAATAAATAAAAGTGTATACCCTTTAGAACAAAATTGTGTACCCTTATTAATTAAAGTGTATATCTTTTAAGACTAAATATTGTATTCTTACACACTTTGTACCTGGGAACACAAAAGATCAACTTAGACGTGCACGCCGGTTCGGAACCACAGGTTTGGAATCGCTGATTCCGGTTTTCGAAAATGGGAAATCGGAACCGAACCGAAGGTAGGAAGGTTTCGGTTGGTCCGGTTGGTTTTGTTTTTTTTTTGGTTTTGGCATAAAAACGTAAAAAATTGAAAAAAAATGGGATGTTCGAACCGGGGTCGCCGGTTTGGAACCGGAACCGTCGGTTTTTTCCAAAGAATGAGAAACCGGAATCGAACGGGAGTATATCCGATTTTGGTTCTGTTTTTGCCGGTTCCGGAACTGACGGTTCGACGGTTTTGGGTTTTTGGTGCATGTCTAGATCAACTCATCTAAAAGCTTAAGCTTGTACAAAGATAAATCGTTTAATACTTAATCAATTACTCTAACACCAATATACAAATAAACATTTTTATGAAATTGTTTCAAGGGAAAGCTTTCGATAGATAAAAAGTAATGAAAAATGATAGTGGTATAATGAATATTTTAATAAACAATTTGCAATATAATTAAAAAGTGATAAATATTTTAAATAAAAGTAATACTTATTTAAAATAATATAAAATCAATTTGAGATGGTTTTACGCAATCTACTACAAAAATCAATGAATCTAGGGGGAGAAATTCTCACATTTGGTCCATTAACTATGTCAAAATCCACCATTGGTCCTGCAACTATTTAAAATTTCAATTTTAATCCAATTTTGTTTCAAATTTAGTCCAATTTCGTGTGAAAGGTTTAAGTTTTCCGGGAATTCACACGTGACCTGAGTTTTCAGGCCATGTATCTGACGTGGTCAACAATTTTTGTTCACTGATTTGCCACATCACCATCCTCTTCAGCCGACACAACCTCCTCGGGGCTGCTTCCTCCTGCATTTTCCTAACCCTCTCCCTCCGCCTGATCCCCTCCCTAAATGGCGCCTCCTCATCCTTATCTAGCCAGCGTCGGGTCGGGCTGTGCTGCCGCCTCTAAGTTCTACGGGTCCACATGGTGGCCACCCGACGGCCATCTTCCAGGGCTCTCGCGGCCGAAGTCTTACTTAATGGAGTAACAATTAATATTTATTCAGATCTATCCGGTCAAGATGCGATACCGCCGGAAAAGTTTCGTAGAGGGAGAAGTTTGGGTTGATGACCCAAATTCGAGATCGATTCTCTCTGAACCAGCCACCGTCAGTTGACGAAGTGTTCAGCCGAAGCCTGTCGGGGAGGGTTTTCGTTTTCTTCCATCATCTTCTGCTTTTTTTTTTTTTTTTTTTTTCACATTCCGCGTCGGAGTCATAGATTTGTTTTGAGTTTGGTGGATTTTGGTGACTACTTGCTGGAATAAACGTAGGAAGGGAGACACGGTGATAGTGGTGGTGGTTAATAAAACGCGGTGGCTCTGTATTTGAGAAATGGGTGGAGTTGGCTAGTGGATGACAGAAGGGATGGATCTTTGATTTTGATTCTCAAACATGAGAATCTCAGTGCGCTTCTCTTGGGATCAGTGGCTGAGAAAACAGTGTACACCAGTACGAAAGTTCCGATGATCTCCGCACCCAGCCCGACTCCGGTGTTAGGCTTTGTAGCCGTCGGCGAGCTCGTTGGCTCCGCCGCCGTACTGGTTGTAGTATGACTTCTGGAAAGCCTTAACCAATCCCACTGTTGGCAGTGAGGGGAGATGAGTCTGGTGGTGGAAAAGGGTGGCCGCATCGAGCAGTGGAATGTAGGAAATCAATTAATAAATCCTAATATCTTAAATCCTATTACGATTAACGAGATCAAAATTATAATGCGGAAGCGTACCTAATCCAATTAATCTCTAGACGGAACACGAACTCAGGATCAGTGGTTATATGACCTTACTCAACTAAGCCCTCCTAATTCCTTTATGGGGATCGTAGTAATCCCTCCCGATGGGGAGAAGGGAAGACCATGTGCGGCTTAGTATCTTGGGGACCATAATCGGGTAACCTTTATATACTACTTGACTAGATCACCCATAATCACCTATATTGGGTATCTACTCATTTGGCCCATATTAATTATTATTATAGCCTATGGACTTTTAATCTTAATTGGATCACTTTAATTAAGTTCATAAAATAATTGAATAGTTAATATAATTGTATAATAATATATTGTCCACAATTAGATTATAATGGAAATTAATAATTTCCAACAATCTCCCACTTGGGCTATATATTTTCCGTTAGCAATTATATCAAGAGTCCTTAGTTGCGCAGCTTTATGCTATTCCTCTTCAGGCTATACTTAACAATTTGGTCCATCTCATATACTAATATGGAACTACCGCGGCATTCATCACATTATAAATTGTGATTAAACCCCGACAATCACCATATCAATATACTCAATGACATAGATCAAATATAGTGAGTAGCATGAAAATTACATGCAACGTGATCAATATCATATCTATTTCCAACTGGTCCAACTTTAAACTTTAGTGAGATCAATTCATAATGTAAAATATTACAAAATGAAATTACTTAAGTGAATTCACAATGAATTCAAAGCCAAGAACTTTATTCTGCAGAAAACTGAATTATCCAAATCAAAGTGTCTTGAAACTTTAAAGAGCAATAAATATAGACTCCCACTAAACCAATGTATTCTAAAACCATATAACACCCATATGAGTAGCTAGCTCATAAAAATTATAGGGCGTTGAATACATAAATAGCGGATCCGAATTTAGAGTCTATCATAATATGCTTTACTAAAATTTTATCCACACAAAACACTTTCTTTAACAACCACGAATTCTATGTCAATATGCTTGACTTATAAGTACTTTTGTTGTTAATACTTTACTGCGAATTAACTGTCACAATAAAATTTATGTGACAAAGTTTCGCAACATTTATTTCATGTTTGAATGCCCTTAGTGTGCTACTAATTCTGTTGTCATGGTTAATGAGCTAAAGTGTTTGCTTAATACTTTTACTTGTTTAGCTCTCCGACCAACAGAAAATATAGCCTGAAGTGGATCTTATACTGTATTGACATCCAACAAACTCAGAATCAGAATTCCTCATGATCTCTAACAAATCTGATCCCTGATGTACAGGCATATTATTCTTAGTTCTCTATACATACTTTATAAAGATCCATACTAGAGTTACTTAAATGTCTACTTAATATACCAACAACATAAGCCAAATTAGGTCTTGTAGAGACCTCATCATACAACAACTTCCAACAACCAATGAATATGGAATGTTTCTACATTTCTTAAATCTTTAGTTTAACTTTAGGGCACCTGATTGAGACTGCACTTGTCTCCCTTAGTTTAACTTAAACATTCTCCCACTAAATCACATAATCATCTACATTTGTCTCAAAACTAAATGAGACACTTACTTCATGGTGATACTTGTGATTCCTTTACGAAAAAAAAAATTTGCTTGAATGCATAGATGGATTTCCTATTAGTTCTTAAACCATTTAGATCGTATCATCAGTGTTGCGATCAAGGAACTTTATCTTTATATCCATCTAATATGATTCAAGATCAAAATGTGCTACTAATATCACGATTATCTTATAATAATGCCTTCCTTCCCTTTTGAGTATAATCCTATATCAAGATGCAAACCTAATCATCTTGTATTGATTTATACTCATAACTTATAGCATTAACACACTTTGGAGTAATTGGACCTTTCATGGTTTAATGAACATTGTTTGAATGTTCTACCATTAATTCTATAGTGTCCTCATTATTTAAGAGAAAAACTACATAATCATTCGAATTGTCTTTCACCCAACTCTAGTGGTTTTCTTAGTGACATTAATTCTTGAGGTTGTTGAATTTGTTATTCCTTAAATATTATTGACATTGTCATATCGTTATTCTGAATTTGCACCAATTCTTTAAAGCATAAGTGGGGATCGAATCGACTCCCCCTTAAGGACAATGTCTCTAATATTATTCTTTCCCAAAATCAACATCCTCACATAATACCGTATTACCCGTCTCAAATATGATCCGATCAATTGGATCATAAACTTATTATCTTTATTTAATACCAATAAAGTAGCTTGTATCTATTTGAATCCAATTTTCTTTAGTAGATCCCAATGATCTAGCCTTAGTTGGATATCACCATATGTGAAACTCAAAGAGTTCTCACAACTACTTTGGTTGGAACTTTATTGAGACCATAAGCTGCAATCTTTAGTATTTCTCCAATTAGTAACCATATATTGTGGAGTACTATTTTTATCTTTTAACTACACCACAACACCATTCATACTAAGTAATCTTAATGTGATGTATTATAAAACAATTCCACAAGCCTTTAGGAGAAAACGAAAGGTTATACTTTAGTTTCTTTTTAACAGCTTTCCAAACGGGTTTTTCTTTGTTGCCCTTATACTTTATTGAGACAGAATTTGTTAGAAACTTATTAGTTCATCCTTATTGTTGAAGTTCTCATCATGTATAATTTTGTTGTTGACATAGGTTAAACTTAATTAACAGACTTCTTAATTGTACAGAGAATTAATCCAAAATGATTATCATACTTGCACTAAACTTTATAATCTTTCAAATTTTAAATAGTTTAGAATCATCTCAAGGAATCTATCACATCATTAGTATCAATACCAACTTGTAAGTGATCCTCTCTACGTAGTAATCAAATACTGACAATAAAACTGTCAAGCAATAGCCTTCCTTTGGGCCGACTTATTACTCACATGTCAAACAAATAATTATCACGTATTTACCACCACATGTGCTTGTGTATTTCGGGCCAAATATTAATCTACCTTTGGACCGATCAATACCCGCATGAAAATACACTCGCAACATACATGTCATAAAATAAATTATAACTAGTGATACTAGTTGGGGACCCATCACAAGACACCTTGTGCAACATTAACCTCGTATGTGGATAGAAATTAACTGCAGGGGTAATCTTGGTGTAACAATCAAGTATTGACAATAAGTTCTGTCAAACAAGAGCCTATCTGTGGACCGACTCATATTCACATGAATAATCCAAATAATTATCACATACTTATTATCACATGTGTGTTATTATTCTGTCAAACTGTGCCTACCTGTGGGCCGAACACAGAACACATAAATAATACCACACACATCTATGTAATTTCAATAAAGTTTTTCTCCACACACGATATTGTTGTGGCAACATGGTGCTTCGATTGACTAGATTGAAGGTTTACTAGACTAATTAAATAAATATTAAAATATTTAATTTAATTAATTCTGCTGAAAACTGAATTATCCAAATCAAAGTGTCTTGAAACTTTAAAGAGTAATAAATATAGACTCCCACTAAACCAATATATTCTAAAACCATATAACACTCATATGAGTAGCTAGCTCATAAAATTACAGGGCGTTGAATACATAAATAGCGGATCCGAATTTAGAGTCTATCATAATATGCTTTACTAAAATTTTATCCACACAAAACACTTTCTTTAACAACCACGAATTCTATGTCAATATGCTTGACTTGTAAGTACTTTTGTTGTTAATACTTTACTGCGAATTAACTGTCACAATAAACTTTATGTGACAAAGTTTCTCAACATTTATTTCATGTTTGAATGCCCTTAGTGTGCTACTAATTCTGTTGTCATGGTTAATGAGCTAAAGTATTTGCTTAATACTTTTACTTGTTTAGCTCTCCGACCAACAGAAAATATAGCCTGAAGTGGATCTTATACTGTATTGACATCCAACAAACTCAGAATCAGAATTCCTCATAATCTCTAACAAATCTGATCCCTGATGTACAGACATATTATTCTTAGTTCTCTATACATACTTTATAAAGATCCATACTAGAATTACTTAAATGTCTACTTAATATACCAACAACATAAGCCAAATTAGGTCTTGTAGATACCTCATCATACAACTTCCAACAACCAATGAATATGGAATGTTTCTACATTTCTTAAATCTTTAGTTTAACTTTAGGGCACCTGATTGAGACTGCACTTGTCTCCCTTAGTTTAACTTAAACATTTCCCCCTTAATTCTTTCATATCTCAGAAAATCATAGATAGGGTGGCTCTAATACCACTTGTAGGAAATCAATTAATAAATCCTAATACCTTAAACCCTATTACGATTAACAAGATCAAAATTATAATGCGGAAGCGTACCTAATCCAATGAATCTCTAGGCGGAACACGAACTCAGGATCAGTGGTTATATGGCATTACTCAACTAAGCCCTCCTAATTCCTTTATGGGGACCGTAGTAATCCCTCCCGATGGGGAGAAGGGAAGACCATGTGCGGCTTAGTATCTTGGGGACCATAACCGGGTAACCTTTATATACTACTTGACTAGACCACCCATAATCACCTAATCACGTAGTATTGGATATCTACTCATTTGGCCCATATTAATTATTATTATAGCCTATGGACTTTTAATCTTAATTGAATCACTTTAATTAAGTCCATAAAATAATTGAATAGCTAATATAATTGTATAATAATATATTGCCCACAATTAGATTATAATGGAAATTAATAATTTCCAACATGGAAAGCTTACCTAGCAGTGGCGTGTATATATTGCTTGTTATTGTTAGTTAATTAATCTGGATGACATGGCAAATAAAATTTGGATAATTAATTTGTTTTAAAATTTGTTTGACTGCCACGTATTTTTTTTCTACAAAAAATAAGAAAACCCCCAAATGCGTGTGTTTTCCGGTAGAAAACTGTAAGTTTCCAATCAAATTGGACTAAATTTGAAGAAATTATCAAAATAAAAAATTGAAATAAAAAGAACTAAAATTAAAATTTGAAATAGTTACAAGACGAACGGATTTTAATATAGATAATGGACCAAATGTGGTAATGTCTCAATCCAGGGGCTTCACATCCTCAACTCCATCGCATTGAATTCAAAAGTACTAAAAACGAAGACCGAATATTTTAAATTTCAGTTGGAGATGTTAGCGTTCATTTTTTAAAGTTAAAAAGTCTCCCCAGTAGTAGGATAAATGTAATTGGACCACGTATATATATTCACTTTTTTCTTTTAATTATACAAATTAACAAAATACTAAAATATACTCTCTCCGTCCCATAATAAGGTACGCGTTTGCTGTTTGCACTTGGACGATTCTAGGGTCTTTATTTGCTTTTTGAACGTAAATTAAGGAGTATTATTATTATAGATAAGTTGGGTAATTGTATTAGAGGAAAATGGTGAGTCATATTGTGCACTTTCTTTATTAAATAGAGGAAATTGATGTATTTTAAGAGGATATCAGGAATAGTGAAACGCGTACCTTGTTATGGGACGGAGGGAGTAAAAATATAATCTATTTAATTCAGTTATCATACCAAAAGCACTTTTCTGAATGGGATTGGAATCTCTTAAGTTCTCTATTCAAATCCTTGTTAGAACTTGAATGCACTTAGATGTTGTGCTAAGTGGGTTGAGTTTCCAAATATGTAAAGAGCCCAATAGCCAATAAGATGGAAAAGTTTAAGTAGGCCCGATACTTGGTGTTATCTTGTCCCGGAAGTAGGGGTGGATATCGGATCGGGTAACGAGTTTTTTGAATTTGAAATTTCATTACCCGAACCCGAACCGATAATATCATTACCCGAAATTTTTGGGTACCCGATCGGATTACCCGATTTTTTGCATCAATTTTTCTTTTTTTTATGGACATTTTTTTTCCATCAATTTTTCAATTGTGATAATTTTTAAATAGTTTATCCAATCCTAGTAAAAAACTCAAATAAGAATAAAACATCCATCAAACAATCAAATCTAAGTCAACTACTCAAACAACATAAAAACATATCCATCAAACAACATAAAATAACAAAAGTCCATGAAATGTCCAAGTCCAACACTACAAAGACAAATTGAAAACACTAGATAATTTCAATCTCCATACATTAAATACTTAAAAATCTCGCAATAAAATAATCTAATAAAAAATATTAAAATTGTAACTACTTACATCCATTCGTTGTCACACATTAACAATTGTTGAATCCATTCTAAAATGGTGAATTTTTCAAGACAAAGAGAATATATATATATATTAATTATCAAGACTTACTTAAATAAATATTAATACTAAACATCTAAATATTATAAACATTATATAACATAAATCAAACATATCTCCTTCAAGCATTTCAAACTCATGTGTAAAAACCTTAGTTAATAGTCAATTAGTATATATATTTAATTATAAATAATAAAAATTAAAAATAATCGGGTAACCCGATTGGGTAATTCGGATAATTTTTAAAACTCGATACCCGATCCGATAATAAGAAATCGGGTCCGGGTATATCCGAAACCCGAAATTACCCGAAAAATTGAGGTTTTTGGGTAATTTTTATCTGGGTCAATTCGGGTACCCGAAACTCGAAAAAAAATGCCCACCCCTACCCGGGAGTCATTGAGGGAAGTGAGAAGAAAAAAGAGGGCAAAAAAATAAAATTCATGTTTTTGAGAGAGAATCCAGCGCAGTAATATTTCAGAGGCAATAACCAGAGTTTCAACCGTCAGATTGAGTTGAATTTTGGTCAGCACTTTGGAACTTGAGGAAGAACTTTCTGAACGGTGGAGATCGTGTTTAGAGTTTTGTGTTGACGGAAATAGACCGAAAACAGAAGCAGGTTTTTGGGCAATTTAGTTCTGCGCAGTCGAGGGGAAAGAGTTGTTTCTCACAAACTAACCGTTGGATCGAGCTGTAATTTGGATAGCACGTTCATGACTCACAGGGGTAGATTCTGGACGATGGAGATCAGGTTCTAAGCTTCCTAGGGGTGCGAACATTGAACGATAGTTGGTATTGTTGGGTGAGATTTTTCTAATCTCGTTGTTTGTTATCAAGAATTGAGTGTCTTGATACGTTTGTGATAAGAGTGTCTGTGGTGGCAGATTGTAACTCTTGGATTTTTGTCTCATAGTGAAGTTTTTGGTGGGCTTCGGTCCTGTGATTTTTACTTCTCACATTGTGGAGGTTTTCCACGTTAAATTGCTGGTGTTGTACTTTATTGATTACTTGTTTTATCGTACATCATATTATTAGGATTGTTTCCTGCTAGATTCACACAAGAGAGGGATAATTGATCATTCTGATGTGTAGACGAATAGTTTATTATTTAATTATTCGTGTATTTATCCCAACAAAGTGGTATCAGAGCGGGTTGTTGCTCTGTGCCTTGTGGTGAATATGGAAACTAATACTAATAGAATGGTGAATCTCAATAGTTCTAATTATCATGTGTGAAAATTCAAGATGGAGGATCTTCTCTATGTGAAAGATTATTATGTACCTGTATTTGAAACTAAAAAGCCTGATGATAAAACAGATGATCAATGGAAAATATTGCATCGTCAAGTATGTGGTTACATTAGACAGTGGGTGGATGATAATGTATTGAACCATGTTAGTGGAGAAACACATGCACGAACATTGTGAAAAAAGTTGGAGGAACTGTATGCTAGAAAAAACTGAGAACAACAAGTTATTTCTAATCAAGCAGTTGATGAATCTAAAATTCAAAGATAGCACTCCTATGACTGATCACTTGAATTCATTTCAGGGCATTATTAATCAATTGTTGGAAATGAATATCAAGTTTGAGGATGAAGTACAGGGCTTATGGCTTCTTGGTACATTGCCGAATTCATGGGAGACATTTAGGACATCTTTGTCTAATTTAGCCCCAATGGTACCATTACAATGGATTTGGTTAAGGACAGCGTTTTGAATGAGGAAACGAGGACAAAATCGTTGGGCCCTTTACAGCAAATCAGAGGTTTTGGTTACAGAGAAGAGGGAGAGAAGTAATAGTAGAGGACCAACAGGCAAGCAAAAAGGCAGAAGTAGTAAATCCAACAGACACAGTAAGATTGAGTGTTGGAATTGTAAAACTCCAGGACACATAGCAAGGAATTGCAGAAAATCCAAGTAAGATGACAAGAAAGAAAATGGGAAAAAAGGAAGAATGATGAAACAAAAGATAATGATCGAGTGTCTGCTGCAACAGGTGATTTTCTTATCTTTCGTGATTATGAAATTGTCAATCTTGCATATCGTGAAAGCAGTTGGGTGGTTGATAGTGGGGCATCCATACATGCCACATCTCGTAGAAAGATGTTCACATCCTACATGTCACGTAACTATGGAAATGTTAGGATGGGTGATGATGGCTTAGCTAAAGCCATTGGGGTTGGAGATGTATGTTTGCAGACTAGTAATGGTGCTACACTAGTTTTGAGAAATGTGAAGCACGTGCCTGATCTTTGGTTGAACTTGATATATGTTGGGAGACTTGATGATGAAGGTTTCTGCAGTGTGTTCTTCGATGGTCAGTGGAAGCTTATAAGAGGTTCTTTAGTTATTGCTAGAGGTCAAAAACATTTCTCGTTGTACTTGATGCAAGCAAAGCTACTTGATGGCTCTATTAATGCAGTTAAGAATAAGGGGATAGTTGAATTGTGGCATAGCAGACTCAGTCATATCAGTGAAAAGGGATTGAAGATTTTACAGAAGAGAAATCCCATTCCAGACTTGAAGAATGCATCTTTAAAGAAGTGCTCTCACTGTTTGGCAGGAAAGCAAACTCGAGTTGCTTTAAAGACCTCAACTCCTTCCAGAGAATCAGGTATACTTGATTTAATTTATTCTGATGTTTGTGGTCCTATAAAAATAAGAACTCTTGGTAGTGCTTTATATTTTGTTACTTTTATAGATGATCACTCAAGAAAGACCTGGATCTATACGTTGAAGACGAAAGATCAGGTGCTCGATGCATTCAAGCAGTTTTATGCCTTAGTTGAGAGACAGACTGGGAAGAAGTTGAAATGCATCAGATCAGATAATGGAGGGGAATACATTGGTCCTTTTGATGAGTATTGCAGAGAGCAAGGTATCCGACATCAAAAGACTCCTCCAAAAACTCCTCGATTGAATGGGCTTGCAAAAAGGATGAACAGAATATTGGTCGAGAGAGTAAGATGTCTGCTATCGGAAGCAGGATTGTCTTTATTATTCTGGGGTGAGGCTCTGAGTATTGTTGTACATGTTCTAAATTTTACGTCATGTGTTCCTTTAGACTTTGATGTACCAGATAGAGTTTGGTCGGGAAAAGATATTTCCTATGATCATTTGCGGGTCTTTGGATGTAAGATATTTGTGCATATTCCCAAAGATGAGAGGTCTAAGTTAGATATGAAGACTCGACAGTGTGTGTTTCTTGGTTATGGCCAAGATGAGTTTGGTTACAGACTTTATGATCCCATAGAGAAGAAGCTTGTCAGAAGTCGGGATGTTGTGTTTGTTGAGGATCAAACCATAAGAGATATTGAGAAGGTGGATAACTCAATTTCTACGCCTGCTGATGACTTGATTGACTCAGAAATTGTTCATCACGATCAAGGTCAAGTAGAAGCTGAAGAGGAGAATCAGGATCAGCCTGATTTCGGTGATGATGAACATGTCGATCATCCTTTGCAAGATGAAGAGGATACCGATCAGCCACAACCATATGATGTTCCAGAACAGAAGGTTTAAGAACCACCTAGAAGAAGTAGTAGAGCTCGTGTACCTTTTAGAATGTATCCTCCTGATCAGTATGTGCTCTTGACCGACGGGGGAGAGCCGGAATGCTATGGAGAAGCAGTTCGTGGAGAACACAAAAATGAATAGTTGGAAGGAATGCAAGATGAGATGAAGTCCTTGCATGAAAATGATACATTTAATTTTGTGAAACTACCAAAGGGGAAGCATGCTATGAAGAACAAGTGGGTGTACAGGATAAAACAAGATGAGCACACCTCAAAGCCACGATTCAAAGATAGATTGGTTGTTAAAGGTTTTAGCCAGAGAGAGAGAGAGAGTTGATTTTGAAGAAATTTTCTCTCCGGTTGTCAAAATGTCTTCCATCCATTTTGTGCTTGGTTTGGCGGCTAGCCTTGACTTGGAGATTGAGCAGATGGATGTCAAAACTGCTTTTCTTCATGGTGAGCTAGATAAAGAGATATACATGGTGCAGCCTGAAGATTTCAAGATGAAGGAAAAAGAAGACCATGTGTGCAAGCTGAAGAAAAGTCTCTACAGTTTGAAGCAAGCACCTAGATTATGGTATCAGAAATTTGAGTCAGTTATGGGGGAGCAAGGCTATCAGAAGACTATTTCTGATCATTGTGTGTTTGTTTAGAAGTTCTCGGATGATGATTTCATTATATTATTATTTTATGTTGATGATATATTGATTGTTGGCAGGAATGTTTCAAGAATTGACAGGTTGAAGAAATAGTTGATCAAATCCTTTGCCATGAAGGATTTGGGGCCAGCAAAGAAAATCCTTGATATTAACATCACCCGAGATAGAACAAACAAGAAGTTGTACTTGTCACAGGAGAAGTATATTGTGAAAGTGCTTGAGAAATTCAATATGAGTAAAGCTAAAGTGGTTAGTTCTCCTCTTGCCACTCATTTTAAGCTTGGTGCTCATCATAGTCCTTCAACCGATGAAGAGAAGGAAGCAATGAGAAGAGTCCCATATGCTTCAGCCGTGGGAAGCTTGATGTATGCAATGGTATGTACGAGGCCAGACATAGCTCATGCAGTTGGTGTTGTTAGCCATTATTTGTCTAATCCAGGAAAGGAGCATTGGAATGATGTGAAGTGGATAATGAGATATCTACGAGGTACGTCTAGTTTGAGACTCACCTTTGGAGGTGGGAAGCCCGAGTTAGTTGGCTACACCGATTCAGATATGGGATCTGATGTGGACACCAGAAAGTCAATTTTTGCTTACCTAGTGACATTCACAGGTGGCGCTGTGTCATGGCAATCAAGATTGCAGAAGTGTATTGCACTCTCCACAACAGAATCAGAGTACATCGCTGCAACAGAAGCATGTAAAGAGGTGTTATGGTTCAAAAGGTTTATGGAGGAGATAGGACTGAAATAAGAGAGGTATGCAGTATTTTGTGATAGTTAGAGTGCTATCCATCTCAGCAAGAATGCTGCATTTCATTCAAGATTGAAGCATATTCATGTGAGATATCATTGGATGAGGGATATCATCAATGATAAGTTGCTTGAGCTTGAAAAGATTCATACGGATGATAATGGTGCTGACATGATGACGAAGGCATTGCCTAGAGAGAAGCTCGAGGTATGTCGTGTGATAGCCGGAATGGCTAGTCTCCCCACATAATCGGAAAGGGGGAGATTTGTTGGGTTGGGTTTCCAAATATGTGAAGAGCCCAATAGCCAACAAGGTGGAAAAGCTCAAGTAGGCCCGATACTTGGTGTTATCTTGTCCCGGAAGTCATTGAGGGAAGTGAGAAGAAAAAAGAGAAAAAAGTAAAATTCACGTTTTTGAGAGAGAATCCAGCGCAGTAATATTGCAGAGGAAATAATCGGAGTTTCAACCGTCGGATCGAGCTGAATTTTGGTCAGCATGTTTGTACTTGAGGAAGAACATTCTGAATGATGGAGATCGTATTTGGAGCTTTTTATTGACGGGAATAGACCGAAAACAGAAGCAAGTTTTTGGGCAATTTAGTTCTGTGCAGTCGAGGGGAAAGACTGTTTCTCACAAACTAACCGTTGGATCGAGCTGTAATTTGTACAGCATGTTCAAGACTCACAGAGGTAGAGTTTAGACGGTGGAGATCAGGTTCTGAGCTTCATAGGGGTTCGAACATTGAACGACAGTTGGTGTTGTTGGGTGAGGTCTTTCTAATCTCGTTGTTTGTTATCATGGATTGAGTGTCTTGATACGTTTGTGATAGAGTGTCTGTGGTGGCAGATTGTAACTCTTGAATTTTTGTCTCATAGTGAAGTTTTTGGTGGGCTTCGGTCCTGTGGTTTTTACTCCTCACATTGAGGAGATTTTCCACGTTAAATTGCTGATGTTGTGCTTTATTGATTACTTGATTTATCGTGCATCATATTATTAGGATTGTTTCCTGCTAGATTCACACAAGAGAGGAATAATTGATCATTCCGCTACGTAGACGAATAGTTTATTATTTAATTATTCGTGTGTTTATCCCAACACTAAGGAGAGAAAAAGTAAAGTGAAGTTAGTGGTTTTTTGGCAATGTGTCATATGGTTGATATGGAAGACTAGGAACGCCATCATTTTTGAAGGAATAATTTTTTGTTTTGAAAAATTAATAGAAGAGATGAAAAATAGAATATGGAGTTGGTTTTATGTTAATGATGTGAATCAGTATAGATTGTCTTTTAATGAGTGACTTCTAAAGCCAAACTTGATTATTTAATAGTTGTAATCTATCCTTTTTTTTTTTTTGTATTTCTTATACCCAAAAGTTATCAAAACAAATTTTATTTATCGAAAAAAAAGGGCTTTCAATGGAATGAAGAATAAAGAAACTAATATTATAAATATGAGAGCACTGCTTATTATCTTATGAGTGTTATTTTTATACGTGAGAAGTGTTACTTTACAATATAAGAAGCAATTTAATTTTTTTTTTTAAAATATAATAACGGTAATGCATAAGATAACCGTAGTTGGGTATAGAAGTGATATTTTTGGTGATGTTTACTTCCTGTTTTGAAAACCAAAATTTGATTTTATAATTTACCCAATGTATATTTATAAATTCTTTAATCTTCAATACACACTTTCTATAAATTCTCTCGTCAAATAATATTTCCTGTACGAGATAAGTATAATTATCTTTTCTATAAATCCTCTCTTCAAATAATATTTCCTGTACGAGATAAGTATGATTATCTTTAGTTTGAGAAAAAAAATATTTTTTTAAGATAATATAATATTAGTATTTTTTTTTTAAATTATGGTTCGATTCTCAAAATTTGTCTCAATTTAATTAAAGTCTAATTTTAAAAAATTTTCCAATACAGGTTCAAATTTTACATTTTTTTCTATCATTGGATTTTTTATTTTTTTTATCTCACTTAAATATTAATACAAGCCCATAATACGATAATTAAATAAAAAATAAAAAAATCTCTTCAATTGTCATTTGATTTGAAGGTGAACATTGCTGCGTTTTTTTTATTTTTTATTATTGTTTTAAAAGTGTATTTCCCTTCTAAGTATTGCATTGGATGGCTTTAATTAAGAAGATCAAATTTTAATTAGATTTGATCATTTGAATTAAGAAAAAAATAAAAATGGAATTTCTTAAATTAAAACACTTATAATTTGAATCATAAATGGAGATTTAATTAATTAAAATTCAAACATTTGATATGAAATTCTAATGAATGAGAAGAAACGATTGGAAGAATATTTGAATATGATTCAAAGTAAGAAAGAAAATATTCTAGATTTTGTTGTTAGTTTGATGGATGTGGATTCCCTAAAAATGAAATAACTGCATATATATATTCTTTCCCGCCGTCCCAATATGAAGAGAATATATTTTTAAATGCATGAATTTGTATACAATTGTGTTATCGTGCTCGTTTATACTCTCTTATGTAAATTGTAATGAAGTTTTATTTTTCTTTATGATAAGTTGTTGCTTTCAAAATAAATATTAATAGAAAAAGTGTTCTGTGTGAAGTTATTTAAATGAGAAATTGTAAGACGTGTTAATGCTATGTTTTTTTAAAGTATGCTGAATGATCATTAAAGTATAATTTTAGAATATTATAATATAATTTACTACGACCTATCAATAGACATACTTTAACCGGAAGTATATAATAAGTATACTTTAATAATGTGTCAGCCCGTTTGCAAACAAAAAGGGTAGAAGACTCCTTTTCATCACGTTTGCTACCACGATTTATCACATATGGATGGAAAGGAATGCTCTGCAGCATGGCACAAGGATGCTGTCTCCGAACCACATTTCAGATAAAATACAAATTCAGATAGCATCGTTGTATATGAACTCATGATGTATTGTATCTTGTTTTGTTTCTTTTTCACCTTAAGCATTTTGCTTAAGTAGGTTGGATAGGATGGCTAGACTTTGTACTCACATCGTACGTAAGTACTCGATGTAACCGTTTCCAGTGAAATAACATTTACCAATTTCACTAATAATGTGTCAGCCCGTGTCATAGCCCAATTCACATATATCCATTTCACAAGAGCACACCGAATTTTCTGTGTCAATTTTTGTACATCATATATCTTATTGTCACGTAAGAGGAAAAGAAATTCAATCATTGCTTTTAGGGTTTAAACTTTCATTTTTAAAATGTAGTTTTCCTCTCCCTTTAATGTATCATTCATCTAATGATATGATACAGGAAATAATGTATCAAAATAATAATAAAAGAATCCGAACGGTCACAAAAGAGGTCCCCATAATAATATTACGTACTCCTATCTATGATAAATATTCAAAATTTAAAGTGTAATATTCTCAAAATGGATACGTAATTATATTCGATTGCATTGAGAATCCCTAATCTATGGAAAGAAGCTTTCATCAATTCGATTATGTTAAAGTTTTTTTTTTTCATAATGCATTATATATAGTAGTTTATATTCTATTATATTTTTAGAAACGATTAGATCATCAACAAGCATTTTAATCCGCACATAGATTTTAAAAAATAAAATTATATAAATATAGATTTTTTATAATAATAAATTTATATATATATATATATATATATATATATATATATATATATATATATATATATATATATATATATATATATATATATATATATCGTGGACACATAATTCATATAATTACGTATTCACTCCGTTCTATCCTAATAATTACATATTTTTTTTTAATTGGGTGTTTCATTCTAACAGTTACTTTTTTTTTGTGTATGAGACCCACACAATTAAGTAATTAAAATATCTCAATAGGACTCATCTGCCAATACAACCATCCACTATAAATTAAAATATTATTTATTTATTTCACCTCAATACATATTAAAATACTAAATTTCTTAATCCCCGTGCAAAAAATAAATATAACTATTAGAATGAGACGAAGGGAATATATGTATGAGGTTTTATATTGTGATGGTAAAGTATGTAGTTTAGTTATTTATGTGTAATGAATTATATTTAGTTGAATCGGCATTATACCACCCTTATTCGTTTTTCATGTATAACAAATTAATGTAATTATAAAAAACCAACAATTTTAAAATTTTTATTAATATTTATATTTCATTACATAATCATATGTTAACGTATAAACAATTTCAAATAATGGTCTTAATTACTTGACATTATTTTCAAATACAATCCAAATTTTTTCAATAATTAACTCAAATTGAAATAAATTTTAACATGTTAATTGATAAAAAAAAATAAGCATACAAAAATAATATCTTTAATTTTAATTATTTTGTTGGAGATAAAATTATTAGAATTAAAAAATGTGAAAGTAAAGCACCTAAATGTATTTATTTAATGAAATAGGAATAAAATGAGTGGTGAGAAATTGAAGAGAAATTGAAAAGAAGTGAGAAATTGAAGAGATTTTGACTTGAGCGAGAAAAATAAGTTGACTTTAGGTACTTTTATTTATTTATATATATATATATATATATATATATATATATATATATATATATTAAATTAATACTACTCTGTGAGGTCTAAAAATTTATTAAAAATAAGAAAGTCCTTTTACTAATAGCATTTAAATTTACTTATTTATCTTCTAAATTTGTTAATAAAAAATAAGTGGCTTAATGGAGTACAATCTGAAGGAGATGTGTTACAATATTAAACTAATAAAAAATTAAAGAATTTTCATACCTAAACCTTATTAATCACATACTCACAATTTATTAACCCACATATTAACTCGAACCTAATATTGTTTTGATTTTTTAGGAAGAAGAAAGATAAATTTATAATTAGGTGGATTTAATAAATCCAACAAATAATGTTAATTTATACTACTATTTATTTTTTGGATTTAAGTAGGGTTAAATCTATGTGTATTAGGTGACAGTGATATTTTGGAAATTAAGATGGATTTTGAGATTATTGGTGGATGTAATATTTCATTTTTGGGGTGTTGAAATTAATTGTGGGATAAACAAAAACAGAAAGTGTGAAAATAATGATGGGATGGAGGAATTATTATCAGTACAATTTTTTTTTAAGTAACGAAATTTACCAACGGAATTCAATCAATTGGTAACTAACAATGTATTGGCAACCAAATAATATTTTTCTTTTAGCAACAGAATGCCAACGGATCGATTTATTCTTTATCTTACCAACGGAGTTCAATCTGTTGGTAATTACCAATGGATTATCAAGTGAATCATTATATAAATTACCGATAGAATTGTTATCAATGAATTACCAACGGACTTGAATTTTCATTGTTATAAATTTACCAACCACCATTTTACCAACAGATTTCGTTGTTAATCCATTGATAAACAAATTTAACAATGGAATTAAGATTTTTACCAGCGGAAAAAAAGAAGTTTTTTTTAGTGATATATGTTTCTCTTTTAAGAATTTTATTGTCAATTCATCCAATTAAATTGAATAAATCCGATATAATTACTTATTTTACATTATAGTTTAAGATGTACAACTTTGGTGAAAAAACTGTTTCAAACCAGTATTTTCTTAACCGGACCGGAGGCTGAACCGGTAGATGCAATGGTTCGAGGTTCAACCGGTCGGACCGGTTCAACCTGCGGTTCAATCGAAAAATTGAATTTTACATATTTTCAATTATATTTTATAATATTTACAATTCATTAAAAAAATTTATACTAACCAAAATTATTTGATAAATAGAAAATTCAATTTACATAAAAATATGATTAGATAAAATATTTATAGTTTATAATTCATATTTTATACAAATTTTTATATATTTTCTCAATAGGATATTACATAATTTATACTCAAATTACTATACATTTGGTGCACCACTCCAGAAAAATTACATAATTTAATTCAAAATTTAAATATTATATTTTAAAATAAATAAAAATAAAAGTTAAATAATATAAAAATAAAAAATATAAAAAGAAAAATAAAAAATAACAAAAATCAAAAAAATAAAAAATCGATTGGACCGGTTCAACCGGTTTTGGTCGATTCTGACCAGTTCAATTCAAAAACGATTTTATAGGGGTTTTGGACCGGTTTGGAGGCCGGTTCCAGGTTCAACAAGTTCAACCAGCCGGTCCAACCGGTTCTTGAAATCACTATTTCAAACACAGTTTATAATAAATATATTCTTTATTTGTAGGTTTATTACATTCTCTATTTAGGAATTTTGTACTCAATTCATTTAAATTAAATTAAATGGGGCAACCCATATATACGTGCTAATGATCATTATATGTAGATGTACTCATGTACATGATAATGATTCTTAGTTAGGTTGATCTAGAAATTTCATATTTGAGTCGTATTCTAAATTTGAACTTATTTATAGGATCGGTCCTAGATGTACATGATAATAATTCTTAGGTAGAATTGATCTAGAAATTTTCATATTTGAGTCGTGTTTTAAATTTGGACTTTTATTTCTTTTTCCATGCACTGATATTCAATTCGTAAACATATTAATCAGAGAAGATTAAAACATTTTCTGGGAACCTCTTATCATTTTACTCTATTTTATAAAAATTTTCACCTTTCTAAAAAGTAAAAATATCATAATATTTACTCTCTTGATCTCATATACTCCCTCTGTCCCTCACTTAGAGGGTCTTTTGCTTTTTGACACGTGGATTAAGGAGTGTTATTATTTAATATGTAGTGGGCAGTTGTATTAGTAGGAATGTGGGCCCATATTTTAATTGTATTAATGGGTGTGTGTGGGTCCCATGTGTTTAAAAAAGGAAATGAGACTCTTTGGGTGAGACACCCAAAATAAAAAAAGACTCTCTTTAAAGGGGAGGGAAGGAATACTTTTTAAAAAAAAAAAACCATCTTTACCTCACATGCTTTATCATTTATTTATTTTCAAAAAATATTATAATACTTCCAAAAGTTAAAATTTTCTTAATACTCAATCCAAAGTGAAAACAAATAAAATAGAAAAAGAATATATAAGAGTAAGAATTATGAATACCACCTTAATATCACACCACAAGAAACATGATAGCACCGACTACACTACAATATAAAGAGAAAAATGTGAAACTATATATTAAAAAACTCGTGTATATTTTATTACTATGTTAATATTTGCGTTTTAACTCCACATCTAGCAAATAATATTAACAATAATAATTAAACAATTACTTAAAAGTCTATTTCTATACATACTCTAGCCACTACGGAAGTAAACTAAGAAAATTAGAAAAGGAAAATTAGCAGTATAAAATTAATGTCTGCGTACTTATCTACGTAGATATATCCGAGGTCAAAATGGTAAATCACTTAAACGTGATCACCTTCTGCCTAGCTTCACTAATTATAATCTCCTCTTTCATCCTCCTTATGAATTCTTCAAATTTTTGGTTCATCTCTTCTGTACTCATCTCCTCCCTCTCCTCATCATTATCATCATCATCATATTCTTTCTCCAGATCATCTCCATGCTCTTCATCATCATCATCAAAAAGCCAAAACTCTTTGGATTTGAGCTGATCATTCTCATCTTTTTCCTCCTCATCCACCAAATCACACCCTCCTCCTCCTCCTTCTTCCCCTTCGCTCTCCCCGATGAATATCGCAACCTCTTCCGGACTAATATCAGACTCGTCTTTTCCTCCTTCTTCTTGTTCTTCTTCGGGTATTTGGTCGTGAACAGCCACGTCCTCCAGGACGTAGTTCTCGAGTGCAGTTTGCAGGCTGTCGCTGACCCTCTTGAGGACGACGTCGTTGAGATCATGCGAAGACGGAGGGCGGATAAAACCGGAGGTCTTCGCGAGAAAGACGAGGAGGCCGTTGCATAGCAGGAAGAGGCAGTTCTTGTTGAGTGCATGGCTGAGGAGGAGCAGAGAGTTCTCGGAGAAGTAGGAGAGAGATTTGTGGGGGTGTGGTAAAGATGATGAGTAAGAAAATAGGAAGGAGAAGAGTGAGAGAGAGAGTAGTAGTTGAGGGATCATCTTTTTCAGCTGCTCAGAAGCCATGGATTCGAAGCTTTTAGGGTCCATTTTAACTCTGGTTTGTGTGTGTGTGTGGAGGTGAGAGAAAGCAGAGGATGAGAGAGAATGAAGGGTGGAAGTTGGTATGTGTCAAAAGACAGAATGGGTTGGGGACTTTATATAGAGTAGTTACATATGTTTTTGGGAGGAAATATCCCTTCTTAGCTTTGAAAATAGTAAAGTAGTAAAGGGTAACTATCACTTTTTTTACAAACTAATCGGAAATCGAACCGATTGAGGTAATTATTCGAAATTCAACTAATCAGATCGATTTAATTGGAAAATTATATTCTACTCCCTCGTGTAGAAATGTTTACATTTGTTTTTTTTATTATTTTAAGTTGTATTGAGGTGAGAGCAGAACTGTCAGAATGAGTTAGTTGGGCAATTTAGTCCACAATCCATCTAACCCGCTCTTCAATGGGCTCAAATGGGGCATGTCACTTGTGGGTTGAGTCGAGTCACCGGTAGGTCGACTCACGAGTTGACCCTTTTTTTTTAAAGACGTTTCACTTACTCTTAAATATTTTAAAATCTGATAATAAATACTTCCTCCATCCCGAACTTATGTTCACCGATACGTTAGATACAAAGTTTAAGAAAATTTACTTTTTGACCAATTTTATTAACTTTTTAGGGGTATTGTGGTATTTTTAGATAATAATTAAATTATAAAATATGTTATGTGTGTTAGGTGAGAGTAATATTTTTTAAATTAAGATAACTTTTGAGTTGTTGGTTGGTGTGAAGTTTCTTTTTATGTGTGGTGAAGATAAGTGTAGAACGGATAAAAACGGAAAGTGTGAACATAAGTAAGTGACAGATGGAGTATTAATTTCGGCTATAATAGGAAATGAACTACTCCCTCCGTCCCCCCGAAAGAGGGTATTTTACTTTTGTGCACGTTGATTAAGGAGTATTATTATTTAATGTGTAGTGGGTAGTTGTATTAGTGGGAGTGTGGACCCCATATTTTAGTTGTATTAGTGAGTGTGTGTGGGTCATATGAGTGTAAAAAAGAAATGACTCTCTTTGGAGCGGACGACGAAAATGAAAAAAATACCCTCTTTCGAGCGGACGGAGGAAGTATTAAACATAATTAATTATGTGAACCCGATTCATACAACTAATTGTCATTTTATTGTGTACATTTTAATAAATAAATAATTAATGTAATAAAGTATAAAAAAAGTTAGATACTCCCTCCGTTCGGTTCTAAAGTATCATTTGCTTTTTGCACGTGGATTAAGGAGTATTATTATTATTATATGTAAAGTGGGTAGTTGTATTAGAGGGAAGTGGTGGGCCATATTGTGTACTTTTTTACTAAATATGGAAAATGGATACTGTAAGCAAATAAAATCCACAGTCAATCAAATGGCGACACGTGGATTTTATTGATTAAATATCAATTTTAATTTATTATATTTTATTTTGGAATTTTAATAAATTAATTCCTAAAATAGATTAATAAATAATTGATAATTAATTTAAAACCCCAACAAATTAGGAGGGGTTTAAATTAAGTAAAGTTTGACTCCCAAGTCAAATAAAGCCTGGAAGATTCCAGAATCAGGTCAAATCAAGCAATGACCAATCAAACTGTGTTATATATGGAAAGGCTCAAGCCCGCAAAATCAGGTCAAATCTGTAACTGACCAATCAGATTGCGAGTTATTTATGTGGCATCCTCTGCCTTCACCTATATAAGGAGCTCTTCTCTATTCATTCCAAACATATACATTCAAAGACCTGAAGACACAAACGCTCTGAAGAGATTGAAACACGAGCAACGCTCCTCAAGATCTTCAAGCATCTTCAAGTCAAGAACGGCAAACGATTCGGGATTAAGGTGCGGAGCCCCCAAATCGAGCGTTCTTCATACACTACGTTATTCGGTGTTCTTCGCGCCAAGAACATCATACAACCTGGGATTAAGGTGCTAAGCCCCCAGATCGAGTGTTCTTTAGATCAAGAACATTTAATCCAAACAAAGGCTCGACGTTTCTGGATTAACGTTACAAGGTCCCAAATCCGAGTTAGACAAGCTTCAACTGAAGATCCGACTCAAACACACAGTCAACGCGGTCAACGCGATCAACATACAACAAGTCAAAGACAAAGTCCAAATTGGTTCGAGAGAAGAATCAGATGATAGATAGAGATTTTTTCCTTCATTATCAAGTTTAATCCTTTGGATTATTATTGTAATTCTTTTGTGTTTATTTCATCATAAATATAAAAATTTATTGTTACAAATTTTGGCACGCCCAGTGGGACCATCTCTACCTCTCATCTCTTCTCTCTACAAAATACAAAATGACTCCTATCAAGATTACTGTGGGAAGGAATGCTGCTTCTAAGCTCTCAGAGTCATTGAATGAATATGTTGTTGTTGTTACGAGGAGCATGTCACAAAAAGCTCGATCGGAAGCCTCATCTAGATCCAACCCTTTAGTTGAGGAGGCTTCGAGAAAACAACTACCTATGAAAGAGGATAGTGATGAAGATTCTGCATCTTCAAGCTCTTCATCTGACTCAGTTGCAACTCCAGTAATGATGGCAGACGTCTCAACTATTGAGGAGCAGTTAGCAAGTATGATGAAAGCTATCGAAGGGCTCACAAAACACATAGAAGTTCAAGATTCAAAAATCTCCCAATTGATGGAAAAAAGAGACGTCGCGGAGACTAGCTATGCAAACAGAAAAGGAGTCATGGACGATAATGAAGTGGAAGAGATCACAAGGCGCCAGACTATTGAAAAGGATCAAACTCAAGGAACATTGCCACTTTCAGCTAATGAAATGCTCCAAGTCGATCAATTGAAGGATATTATACTTGGAACAATAAAAGAAAGGTTTGAAGAGAATTCTAAGCCCACTGTCACTTATGTCAAGCCATTCACGAAAAGAGTGGACAACTTGAAGTTGCCAGCTGGCTACCAACCTCCCAAGTTCCAACAATTTGATGGCAAGGAAAACCCAAGGCAACACATAGCACACTTCATTGAGACTTGCCATGACGCTGGTACTCATGGAGACTATATGGTGAGGCAGTTTGTTCGCTCTCTCAAGGGAAATGCCTTTGATTGGTATATCGACTTGCAAGCTGAATCCATTGATAGTTGGGTACAAATAGAGCATGAGTTCCTTAATCGTTTCTATAGCACAAGGAGAACCGTTAGCATGACTGAGCTAACTAATACTCGTCAATTAAAGGAAGAGCCTGTGATTGATTATATCAATCGATGGAGGAATTTGAGTTTAAACTGCAAGGACCAATTATCTGAAGAGTCCACTATTGAGATGTGTATCCAAGAGATGGAATGGTATCTCCTTTATACACTCAAAGGAATTCAACCTAAGAATTTCGAAGAGTTGGCTACTAGGGTCCATGACATGGAGTTAAGCATGGCTGCTAGTGGAATCAAACATTCACCAATATTGGACTCTTACAAGTCCAAAGATAAACAAGATTTCAAAAAAGGGGGCAACCCCTATGCTAGAAATTCCAACAAAGAATCAATGGCCACAAATACTATGACGGTCAAAATTCGAAAGAATAGAGATGATAAGAAAGATAAAGGTAAGCAAGTTGCCCAAGAAAGAGGGCAAAGAAGATTAACTCTAAAAGAGATGCAAGAAAAGGAGTATCCATTTCTGAATTTTGATATTTCTGGCATATTTGATGATCTAATAAAGAATAAGCTCCTTGACCTTCCTGAGATAAAACGTCCAGAAGAAGTCGGCCAAACTAATGATCCAAAATACTACAAGTATCATAGGTTGGTGGGTCATCTTATTCATGATTGTTTTGTCCTCAAGGAAAAGATCATGCAGTTGGCCATGGAAGGAAAAATCGTATTAGAAGATGAGGCAGCCACAAACTTCACTTCTGTAAAGGAAAGTCATGATGAAGGCTTATGTCACGTCGTGAATGAGGAGGACAATGAAAGCGAACAATCTAAAACTAAGGGTAAAGCTTACTCCATGAAGGTGACCTTCACGGATGAAGATATGTTTTAGGTTCGCAATCTCATAATTAACCACTATTTGTGATTGACTATACTAAAGGAATGCGAGTGAATCACATACTTGTTGATGGAGGTTCGGCAGTGAACATTTTGTCATTGAGAATGTTGAAAAAACTAGAAATAACAGTGGATGAACTCAATCATAGCCGATTGATGATTCAAGGGTTCAACCATGAGGGGCAAAGAACTTTCGGCACAATAGTTCTTGATTTGCTAATTGATGAGATGAAATCAATAGTTCTCTTCCATGTTATTGATTCAAAAACTTCGTACAACATGCTTTTGGAGTGCCCATGGCTACATAAGAATGGTGTGATTCCTTCCACATTACACCAGTACTTCAAATATAGTGAAGGTGACAACGTGAAAAGGGTATTTGGTGACGATAAGCCGTTTACTGAAGCTGAAGCTTACTTTGCAGATGCTAAATATTTCTTCAAGAGTGCAAAGGAAGTGAAACATGAAGAAGCCCCAGTGCAAGATAATGGGGGCAGTAAACAAATAGAAGATGAGAAGGGCAGCACATCATCTGCCACTTTCAAGGAAAATAAAGGCAAAGGGCTTGAGACCTCGGAAGAGTTGACATTGCCTCTAACAAAAATTGATGCAAATAAGCATTATTCTCTACCACTCAAAGGATTCACACGTCCTATTGAGGGAGCAAAGATCGAACACGGTGAAGTATTTGAAGCCGAAATAACCAAGTCGTATAGTCCACAAGCTTATAAACTCCTTATGAAGGCTGGTTACGAACCGAAAGAAAAGCTGATAATGGGTAAGTTACATCAAGAGACCATTAATCGACTGAAATACGGGCTTAACACTACTAAAAAATATTAAAAAATAGTGGCACTACTTTCAAGAATGCTAAGCCAGGTTTGGGATATGTCCCTCCAAACCCAATCCGCATTGCAATTAGAAGAGTAAGTACAAATTATATCACCGAAAGAGAAGCTTCATCCACAGATGATATATTTGATGAAGGCGACAGTAAAATCAAGAGAGTCACTATTTTTGAAAGGCTTGGAAGTGTCTGCGAAAAACTTAGACCCTGTGAAGGAACCAAGTATGGGAGGCAAAATAATGTCAATTCTCCTACCTTCAAGAAGCTTTGAAGTTGAATTCCTTCTCGCATGAAGCGGCGAAATATCTTGACTGTCTCATATGGAAGAGTGTTGAAAGCTAAGATGCAAACAATCATCTTTACTAAAGATGATAGTGATAATGATAGAGAAAGTGTAGCTTCTACCAACCATATCACTGCTCTTGATGATTCTCACGTGGAGGAGGTAGATGCTGAAGATGCCCCTCCATAATTTGAAGAAGGAGTGAAATCCACTATTGATGAGTTAAAAGAAATCAACTTAGGCGATGAAAATGATCCACGTCCTACTTACATAAGTGCTCAGCTAAATGTTGAGGAAGAAAAAAAGTATATTAGCATTTTGCGAGAATTCAGAGACGTCTTTGCATGGTCACATAAAGAAATGCCAGGTTTGGATCCGAAAATTGCAGTGCACCACTTGTCCATTAAAAAGGGATTTCGACCAGTAAAGCAAATGCAACGTCGATTTTGACCAGAATTGATTCATTTGATTGAGGACGAGGTTAATAAGCTTCTTGAAACAGGCAAGATTCGAGAAGTCAAATATCCTACATGGATTTCTAACATCGTACCGGTGAGAAAGAAGAATGGGCAGCTCAGAGTATGTGTTGATTTTCGAGATTTGAGCATGGCATGTCCGAAAGATGACTTTCCACTGCCAATTGCTGAATTCATGATTGATGCAACAATGGGGCATGAGGTCCTTTCATTTATGGATGAGTCATCTGGCTACAATCAAATTGGTCTGGCTCCTGAGGATCAAGAGAATACAGCCTTTCGTACTCCGAAAGGAATATATTGCTACAATGTCATGCCATTTGGCTTGAAGAATGCTGGTGCCACTTGTCAGCGAGCCATACAAAAGATATTTGATGACATGCTTCATAAAATCGTTGAGTGCTATGTTGATGATATTGTGGTGAAATCAAAGGAAAAGAAAGATCATCTCCATGATCTAAGGCGAGTGTTTGAACGATTAAGAGAGCACCAACTTAAAATGAATCCACTCAAGTGTGCATTTGGAGTTTCATCCAGAAAATTCCTTGGAATTATTGTCCGCCGTCGAGGAATTGAGATTGAGAAAGCAAATATTGACGCAATCATGAAGATGCATGTGCCTCGGAACATTCATGAACTCAAAAGTCTGCAAGAAAATTTGACATACTTGAGAAGATTCATATCAAACTTAGCTGGCCGATGCCAACCATTTAGTCATCTCATGAAGAAAGACAACATATTTGAATGGGATGAAGCTTGTAATAATGTATTCAATAGCATTAAAGAATACCTGATGAAGGCACCAGTGTTGGGTGCTCCAATACCAGGACGCTCCTTAATTCTTTATCTAGCTGCTCAAGAGCGTTCTGTTGGAGCTTTGATTGCACAAGAACATGATGATGGCAAAGAAAGAGCTCTATACTACCTGAGTAGAACCATGACTCCGAACGAGTTGAAGTATTCACCCATTGAGAATATATGCTTATCTCTTATATTCGTGATTCAAAAGTTGAAGCATTACTTTCAAGCTCATACAGTTCGTTTAGTTTCGAAAGCCAACCCACTAAAGTTTGTCATGTCAAAGTCAGTACTTTCTGATCGACTTGCAAGATGGTATCTCCAACTTCAACAGTTTGTTATCGTGTACGTTTCCCAAAAGGCCGTAAAAGGACAAGTATTGGCAGATTTTCTAGTTGATCACCCAATGCCTGCTGAATTGGAACTATCTGATGAATTCCCAGATGAAGATGCTTTCGCTGTGGAAATAGCTTCTCCTTGGAAGATGTATTTCGATGGAGCATCTCATAGAAAATGAGCCAGTGCGGGAATCGTGTTTGTAATATCCAGTGATGAAGTTTTACCCTTCTCATTTTCCTTAACGGAAAATTGCTCCAATAATGTGGCTGAGTATCAAGCACTTATACTTGGTTCAGAGATGACTGTCGATATAAAACAGCTACACCTTATGGTGTATAGTGATTCGCTATTGGTGATAAATCAACTCCTTGGAGTGTACGAAGTAAAAAAGCCTGAGTTACTCCCGTACCACAAGTATGCTCAGAAGCTTATGGGTTATGTTGGTGATGTTGACATTAAGCATCTGTCTAGAAGAGAGAATAAGCAAGCTGACGCCCTCGCTAAGTTAGCATCAACTATAGCTATGCCAGAAACGCAAATTCAAATACCAGTGTGTAGAAGTTGGATTGTACCACCAATCTTTGAAGATGATTATAAAGAAGTAAAAAATCATGTGGTGGAGGTTTTCGAAATTGAAGAAGAAGATTGGCGCCAACCACTTGTGGATTATTTAAAATATGATAAGTTGCCTAACGATCCACGACAAAGGGTTGATATTCGGTGTCGGGCACCTCGGTTCATCTATTTCAAGGGTACACTTTATAGAAGATCATTTGATGGAATCTTCTTGAGATGCTTGGGTAAGGAAGAAGCTATTCAAGCGATGGAGGAGGCTCACTCTGGAATTTGCAGTGCTCATCAATCTGGGCCAAAGTTACATTTCAGGATAAAAAGAATGGGCTACTATTGGCCAACAATGATGAAAGATTGCATGGATTATGCACAAAGATGTCAAGCTTGCCAATTCCATGGAAATTTGATTCATCAGCCTCCAGAACCTTTGCATCCGACCGTCGCTTCATGGCCTTTTGATGCTTGGGGTTTAGATGTGGTGGGGCCGCTTACAAAATCTTCTGGTGGTCATCTCTACATCTTGGCTGCAACCGATTACTTTTCAAAGTGGGCTGAAGCTATGCCTCTGAGGGAAGTAAAGAAAGAAAATATTGTTAATTTCATTCGGATCAACATCATTTATAGATATGGTGTTCCACGCTACATCATCACTGATAATGGAAAGCAGTTCAACAACAGTTGGATTGATAAGCTATGTGAGAATTTTGATTTCAAACAAAAAAAATCTTCAATGTATAACGCAGCTGCTAATGGTCTTGCCGAAGCTTTTAATAAAACCTTGTGCAGCCTGTTAAAGAAAGTGGTGTCCAAGTTGAAAAGAGATTGGCATGAAAGAATAAATGAAGCTTTATGGGCGTACCGCACCACTTATAGAACACCTACTCAAGCCACTCCGTATTCTTTGGTGTATGGTGTTGAGGTTGTTGTGCCTCTTGAAAAACAAATTCCTTCTTTGAGGATGGCCATACAAGAAGGCCTCACCGAAGAAGAAAATGCAAAGTTGCGCCTTCAAGAGTTGGAAGCATTAGATGAGAAGAGGTTGGATACACAACAAAGACTTAAGTGTTATCAATCTCGCCTTTCTAGAAGATTCAACAAGAAAGTGAAGATACGTTCTTTTCAAGTTGGCGATTTGGTGCTTGCTATGAGAAGGCCTATAGTAATCACTCATCATGTTGGAAATAAATTTTTACCCAAATGGGATGACCCTCATATTGTGAAGGAAGCCTACGCAAATGACGCATACAAATTGATCTCAGAAGATGGCGTGAACATTGGCCCTATAAATGGGAAGTTCTTGAAACACTACTACGCGTAAAACAAATACATTCAGAACGCTCCTTGGCGCACGAGCCTAAACTGCATTTTACTCCTGGTCCGCATGAGTATAAACTGTGTATGACGAACTCCTGGTCCGCATGAGTATAAACTGTGTACGACACCCACTAAAGATAATTATACGTGGTTAAACTGTTAATTCATCCCGCTCAGGTATTTTAAGTGGTTAAAGCATTAAATACCCTACTTTGTCTAAAGTAGTTAAAGAATAGTCACTCCTGGCCCGCATGAGTATAAACTGTGTATGACACCCCCCATTCAAACTAAAACATGTCCCTTTGAACTACGTAATGACTTGATCATCTGCGAAGAGGTACGTAGGCAGCTTAGCACTTTGCTAAGTTCAATCATGTCTTTGGTCTATTCACATCAAGTTTGTGAAGCAAGCAATAAATTGAAGCATGAAAGCAGTGTAAGTAAGCATAAAGAGAAAAGCAGAGTAAAGATGCAATGTAATAATAAAGGAGAAGAAGTAAGGGACGAAATGAACTTTATTGATGATGTCATTAAGTAATCAAAACAAAATGGGTGTATTGAAATGAAGTTGTTTCAAAAGAAGCTAATGAAAAATATCCATAGTGGATAGCTCCTCGCGAGCGGCTGCCAAAGCTAGAGTAACGCTCCTCAATTCGTCAGCAATAGAATCTTCTAAGATGGGTGTTTTCTTCAGTACACTAAATTCCTTGCAGCAGTTTGAGCTCCAAGCTTTGCTCTTTGAACGAATTGGCGAAGACGTTCAATTGTTTGTGACATGGTTTCCTTCTCCTTCAACAGAATCTCGGTCTCCGTCTCAATCTGCTTCAACCTAATTTCGGATTCTTGCAGTTGCTTGGCCTCTGTAGCCTCTTGGTCTTTGTATTCATGTGCACGCTTTCTTACATTGGTCAGACGCTTTTCAATATCTTTCTTGGTTATCCCATCAGCAAGTTTTATCTTCACGGCATCATACGCATCGACTTTAGAAAGTAAGAAATTGAATGATTGTTCTAGAGCAGTTCCATCAATCCCTAGAATGATTTTGAAGTTGTCCACCATCTTAAGCCCCTCATTCCTCATAGAAGATAATAAGTTGACAGGAGTTCTTCTTAGCTTTTCTTGAAAGCGTTTCCACATTGCCAAATTTACTAGTTTCCTAGCATCCATAATCTCTTTATCAAAGATAAATTCTGTAATGTCTGGAGCTTGGACCGCAGAAATTAGCGGGGAAGATTCATTTATGGTAGGAGAAGAGTGATCCGAGAGGTCATCATCAACTAAGTCTTCAGGGGCCGCAACAGAAGCTGATCCTTCTTCTTTAAAGTCATCATAATCAGAACCAAATACAGCACGCATGTACTACAAAAAAAAGATGGTAAGAAAATAGGTACAAGTATGGATGTATATAAATTATGATCAAAAGGGATTAAAACCTCAGCTTTAGTTGCCGGGAAAAGCACCGGATAGTTGGCTTTCCTGATTCGCTTCGGGTTGTAGTCTGTTGTACTCCTATTTGAATGATAGAGACCGCTCTTTCTCTTTCCTACTCCATTAGACCTCCCTACAATCACCTTTCGAAGGGGCTAGCAGTGCAGCCTTCTCATCAGCTTTGGCATTATCTGAATTATTGACGATGTCAACTTCTTCTTCCACATCCTAGTTTGGAACAGCCTCAGCTAGGTTCAACACATTATCCAAGAAGTAAGTGCCATGAATCTGAGATGACCACTGTTCGTATTCTGATGAGCACATGGAAAAGTTGTTGTAGATTGAGAATTACGCAAGGTGCATTGCCTCCAATACTGAAATCCTCGCTCCAAGTTGGTTTCTCAAATGTCTGTCTTCATTCTCCCCGGAGTATTTTGATAAAAGCCGAATTAGCGGCTAAATCGATTTGGGCTGTAGGGTTCAATAAGAAAGCCTCCATTCTGTCGCAAAGTAAGATAATTGGTACGAATAGCAATGAAGTAGGTCCAATCGCGCCAAGGTTTCTTGTCATGGTCAATATACCACATGGGGTCTGTTGTCGAGAGAACATTGCAAGACAAGAAAGTTTTGTTTCCGTTTTGAATCTTTTTGCGAGCAACAATTGAACCAAAGAATTTTGCTCCATTCTCTCCTGAGTAGGTTACCATTGAAGGTACTTTCAATCCATGAGGGTTCGGGTGATGAGTTTGAAAATAATGAGCCAGCCAAGTATAAACGAAGTGCACGGGAAATGTTGACTTCACTTCAGAGGGTCTGAGTTCATTGGAGATTCCATTCAGACCTCGGTATATGCTTTTCAAAACTGGGATAGAAAGGCAAACTGATTTTCCCGTAGCCATCAAACTCTCTACCTTGAAGGTACCAGGACGTATCAGGTCTACTTCGTCATTAGGAAGTACAAAAGAGCAAAGCCAGCAAGCTAAGTGGGCAGCTAGATACGTTTCCTCTTGTTCTGTGGTGTTAATATAAAGCATTTTAAAAGGGTCCGTCTCTATGAAATTCCATTTCTTGCAGTCGTCAATAATGCTCTTGGGATTATACGTACTCTTGAGGCGTGCTTTCCTCTTACTTTCTACACGTGGAGGGGGCTGCTTATGCTTCTTAGTTCTCTGAGACCAAAAGCTCACCCATCGAGAAAGTGAAACAAAGTCAGTACCATCAAGACTACGGAGTCTATGATAAGCATGTAGTAAGTGCTGACAACTAGGTGGGATGCGTAAGCCAGTGGCGTCACGCTCATTCAAAAGTTCTGGCTTGTCGGGCACAACTTCTTTGTATAAGTGACCAGCTAGCAGTATTCCCACCCAGTTATATAAATTCCATAGAGAAATTGACATTTCTCCAAAGGAAGTAAGTAAGGTATTAGTGGTAGGGCACCACGCCTCGCAAAAAGATTTGATGATCTCACGGTTGCAGTCATATGTGAATAAAGATGCGAAGATAGGGTCATAAATCATTATTTTCTCAAGATTAGAGCGATATCTGCTTAAGACAGCCTCGGTCCACTCCCAACACCCTGGGATGTAATGAAATTCCCCGAGAAAATTCACTGAGTCTCCCCTGTTGCATTACCCTCGATAATTTGGCGCCCTAGTGTGGGCAAAGGGCCAGTTTTTAGCTTTTCCGTGGATGATTAGCCGATCTCAAAACTACAACTCCAGTTTCGTCCAACTCCATGTCTCTGGTCCAAGTTGTTAGAGTGAAAACGTTATCCTCATGAGTTAATTTCTCTATAGGTTGACCCATGAGAGGTCTTTCGATTGGAAGACGAGTTACTATGTCTGATAGCGGATGCTGGGTATCAAGGATCAGTAATTGACGCTCATTGGAATCTGTTATATGACTCTTAAACTTAACCATTCTGAAGGTGAGAGTGGCTGAAAAAGGAGTAAAAGGAATGTTAGAAAACAATAGTAGAGCTTAGAAACAATTTAAGTTTATGGATTTTAATAATCAAAAGAGCTCGAAATTCATGGGATCAATTAATCATTAAATTCAAAATTATAAGTTAAATCCATGATGAAGTGAAGTTTAAAATATCAGGGCGATCAACTTAATTAATTCATGTTTAGATTTAATTGAATTAAGTTTAAAGCATGAATTAAAGATTAATTGGAAATTGAAAGCCCAAGATCATAAATTTTGAATTGGGTATGGGCCCAATTTATAAAAGCCAAAGTCAAGAGTTTTTTTTATGGGCTGTTGTTTTCATTTTATAAAGGCCCAAATTGAATTAAATGGGCCAAATGAAGGTCAAAATTAGCTTTGAAAGTCAAAATCGGCATCAATTATCAACTTTTGCCCCAGGCGTGAAATTGGAATTCGTCCCTCTACAGAGCGGGACTCTCATCGACGCCTGCAGCTGCCAACGATCACCGCCAGGTTTCGTGCCGGAGTCTCATCGGCGAATCTCGCTGAAGCCTGCAGTGTTGAACTTGTCGTCGAGAGCAGCAAATAGTCACCGAGCGTAGCAAACAGCCGTCGCCCCATGCACGTCGCTGCCCCTTCACCGAAGCCCGCTACCATCACTCAATCGCCAAAGCCCGCAGCGAGCAGCAAGCTGGGAAGCCGTCGAAGTCTGCAGTGAGCAGCCGTGCAGTGAGCAGTCGCCGGAGAACAACGTGTCATCGTCGAAATCCACCCCGCACTGTCAGCGCCTGACAATCGCCGCTTTCTGTCGCGGTTCAGTCGCCAATCCCTCGTCGAGGATTGCATACTGCCACCGACGGAAGCAGATTCCAGTCGTTATCCCCTTATGATTTTTAACGCCGAGAGTTATCGCACACTAACATAACAAGAATGGCAGCTGCTGGTGGTGATAAGGAACATGGGACCAGAAGGGAGCCAACTGTTGGTGCACGGTTCTCACTCGGACAGCGTGGTTGCCAAACACTCGAGGACTACCGTGGGAAATTAAGGCTCACCGATGATTTCTCAGAAGAGAAAGAGGGGCGAGAACGAGACTCACCGAAGATTTCTCGAATGAGAAAGAGGGGCAAGGATGAGGCTCGTCATAGATTTCTCAGAAGAAAAAGAGGGGCGAGGACAAGCATGTTACTAAGTTCTTGGTCGGAGCAGAAACAAGAAAGACAAATAAACAGTTCAAAAAAAGAGCAAATTAAAGAAGAGTAAATTAAAAGCTTACACTTGTGAATTGAATCCCTTGGATGGTGTGTTTTCTTGGTGTGCTTTGTCTTGACAACCTCTTGAAGCAAGCTGAAAGTCCTGTTTGTTGGATAGCTTTGATGAAAAAAATTGATTTCATGGACTACCATTATATAGTAGTGGACTCATGAATAATTATGGAAATTATTTGTAAGGGGTGTAATCTCTACAAAATTTTAAGAGATCCTTTACTATAAATAAATTTGATAATTTTGAGTAAGATCTACCAAGGTGCACAAGAGATAAATTTGTTCTATATTCTCTTATCTTGGTGGGTAAAAAATAAGTTTATTCCATATTTTCTTATCTTGGTGAACAAGAAACACACCTGTGCCATATTTATGGTCTATTGGGATGAAGAAAGCAGGAAAAGATAATTGAGTCATGAATAGATTGAAGAATTGGGCAAAAAGAAAGGAAATTATTTACCTCCTGGGCCAAAAAAAATCTATGATTATTCCCCAAGTGTTTTGTAAATTCAAAGCTTCAAAAGAAGGAAAAAAATTGCAAGAAAGGGGGAACTTTTGCGATTCCTTCACATCAAGACACACTGTCCGTGAACAAATCGCAAGGAGCCATTTGTAAGCAAATAAAATTCATAGTCCAATCAAATGGCGAAACGTGGATTTTATTTATTAAATATCAATTTTAATTTATTATATTTTATTTTGGGATTTTAATAAATTAATTCCTAAAATAGATTAATAAATAATTGATAATTAATTTAAAACCCCAATAAATTAGGAGGGGTTTAAATTAAGTAAAGCTTGACTTCCAAGTCAAATAAAGCCTGGAAGGTTCCAGAATCAGGTCAAATCAAGCAATGACCAATCAAACTGTGTTATATATGGAAAGGCCTAAGCCGCAAAATCAGGTCAAATCTGCCACTGACCAATCAGATTGTGAGTTATTTATGGGGCATCCTCTGCCTTCACCTATATAAGGAGCTCTCCTCTATTCATTCCAAACACACACATTAAAAGACCTGAAGATACAAACGCTCTGAAGAGATTGAAACACGAGCAATGATCCTCAAGATCTCAAGCATCTTCAAGTCAAGAACGACAAACGATTCGGGATTAAGGTGCGGAGCCCCAAATCGAGCATTCTTCATACACTAAGTTCTTCGGTGTTCTTCGCGCCAAGAACAGCATACGACCCGGGATTAAGGTGCTAAGCCCCCAGATCGAGTGTTCTTTGGATCAAGAATGTTTAATCCAAATAAAGGCTCGACGCTTCTGGATTAACATTACAAGGTCTCAAATCCGAGTTCGGACAAGCTTCAACTGAAGATCTGACTCAAAACACACAGTCAACGCGATCAACACGGTCAACATACAACAAGTCAAAGTCCAAATTGGTTTGAGAGAAGAATCAGAGGATAGATAGAGATTGTTTCCTTCATTATCAAGTTTAATCCTTTGAATTATTATTGTAATTCTTTTGTGTTTATTTCATCATAAATACAAAAATTTGTTGTTACAGATACCTTTGAATCGGACGCCAAAAATAGTAAAATGAATACCTTAGAAGCGGACTGAGGGAGTATATAATAAAATATATAATAATTTTAATAAATAATCAAATTTTAAAGGTGGGGAGGCAGGTTGGTGGGGATAGTCTGTGTGGTAATATTTTTAATATTTAAATATTAAAATCTAAAATTTTATATAAAGAAAAAATTTGGGGTTGGGGTTGGGGTTGGGGTGGGGGTGGGTAGGTTGTGTACGTGTTAACATTTTTATTATTTAAATATTAAAATTTAAATTTTTATAAAAAATATTTTTTTTGGGTGGAATGGGTGGGGGTAGGCTGTGTGGTAAGATTTATATTATTTAAATATTAAAATCTAAATTTTTATAAAAAAAATTTTCTTGGGTGGGAGTTTGGGTGGTAATATTTTTATTATTTAAATATTAAAATTTAAAACTTTATAATTTTTTTTGGATGGGGGTGGGGGGTTGGGAGGAGGCACGAGTTTTGGGGGTGGGTGGTAGATTATTAGGTTGGGGCGGGTTAACCCACGACCCACTGTGGGTCATTGTATGGTGAATTTAAATGGGGCGGGTTATTTTTGGGGCGAGTCATTTTGAATTGAGTCATTTTTTGGACGGTTTACTAATGAGTTTTCATGGGTTGGGGTGGGTTGACTCATTGAATTTAGCCTAAATTGACAACTCTAGGTGAAAAAATAGTATTTTAATATGTAATGCATTTTGTACGGGGATTAAATAATATAGTAATTTAAAATGTATTGAGGTTGAATAAATAATATTTTAATGTTTAATGAGTTGTTGTGATTCAGTGTATGCCCATGGAGATATTTAAATATTTTGTGTGGTTTCATTTACTATAAATGGAAATACAAATCTTTTTATGGGACGTTTATAATGGAAATGCGTAAACGTTTTTATTATAAAATCATTAAAAAAAGTATAACTATCAAAATTATTTTACAAAGTGAAAAAATAAATTTAAATAATAATATAATTAAATAAAAATATTTATAATTCATAATTTGTATACTTTTATTACGTAGTTTATAACATTTCCGGTCAATATCATAATTAATAATATAATCCAAAATTTAAATATTATGTTCTAAAATATACAAAAATAAAAGGAAAGTATTATAAGAATAAAAAATATACACCCTTCGTTTTAATAATACCTTCACCGTTACTGTAGACACAAATTTTAAGAAAGTCTTTTTTTAACCAAGTTTATTGATTTTTTGAAAGTAATGTTGTATTTTTAAATAATAAATAAATTATAAAATATGTTATGTGTATTCGGTGGGAGTGATATATTTATAATTAAGATGTAATTTTAGGGTTGATGATGTATAATGTGATGTTTTATTTTTTGATAATGAAATTTAATATGGAACGGACGCAAACAAATAACGTGAGATATAAATTGGGATATAGGAAGTATATAATAATAAAATTGAAAAAAAATAATTGAAAAAAATATAAAAATCGGTTCAATATAATTTTTTGATTTTGACCCATTCAACTTCAAAATCCAAAATTTTAGGCATCTAAATTGGTTCCAACTCGATTCAACCTTTGATGCAGAGTAGAAATTTAATTTGAAAATTAATCTAAACCGTTCTTGATTTGCAGCGCACAATTTGATGCATTGGTTTGTGATTAATCTATTAATTAATGGCTTACCGATTTTGCAGAAGATGACCCGAAAACCGCGCCACAATAAAGCAAAAATAATTCCCAAAGTTGAAGATGTACACCTTCAGCAACTCTACATCCCATACTGTTATTTTTAAATTGAAGCATCATGCTTCCTCCAGTAGCTCTGCATCCTGCAAAATAAAAACAGTTAGTGTAGCGTTTTCCGGCACTGACGTGATGCATCCACGTTTCTTTCTTCTTTTTACTTATTTTTAATAGTTAATTTAATTAAGTGAAAAATATTTTGATGAAATTTGTATGTATATTGTAGATTTTGTATCAAATATACGAAAAAAATATAAATTTTTTTAAAATAAGTTAACAAATATTTTATTTTATTATTTTTATATTCAAAAATAAAAATAATAATGAAAAATATATATATATAAATAAGTAAAAATATTATTAATAAAATGGATATATTATTATTTTAAGTTTTGAAATAAAAAAATTGAAAAATCAATAACTTAATTGCATGTTGAGAGTAAATGATGCTGCAGGTGGTGTTGCTCTTACATTGCTCAACTCGGGTTATTTTCGTTCTTCGGAAGAATCAAAAACCTTCTCTTCGGTTTATTTTCGTTCTTCGGAAGAATCAAAAACCTTCTCTTCGGGAAGAATCAAAACCTTCTCTTCGGTTTATTTTCGTTCTTCGGAAGAATAAAAAACCTTCTATTCTTTCCGTTTTTCCTATTTGAGACCAGCGAGACTTTTCTCCATATTATCTAGGAATAATTTGTGAGCTCGGAACCCTCAAAAGAATCTATAAATTCTTCCTCACTCCTCGGCGATCAGCTTCCGCCTCCAAACGATTATGTTGAGAGAAATGAAGCAATATAATAAAACTGAGAACATGATTTAAAAGGGTGCAATCATTAGTAGGGATGGCAATGGGTAGGGTAAGGTACGGGTATGACAAATCCACATACTACCCTTCCTACCCATACCCTATCCTTTTACTCTAAAATAGAGCTTCGGGTAGGGTACGGGTATACCCAATGGGTATACTCATTGGGTATACGGGTAATCCGCGGATAAACGGAGGATAATCCGTGGATACCCGAATCCACTCGAACCTACCCGACCCGACCAGAAACAACTTTTTTTTTTTTTTAACTATAATCCACCAAAAAATAATTATAATACATAAATGAATAACCTAAAATAAAATATGCAAATTAGAAAACAAAGTCAACAACAATAATGTTTAAGTCCATTAACAAAAAAATATCATAAATTCATAGTTAATCAAATAAAATTATAAAACAAACATCATATTCCAACAATTGTTTCCAAGTCCTTGGTTTAAGTATGAAAACTTCAAAGTCTTGCATCTCCTTTTTGCCACCAAGATATCTTAATTCGAATATCATTTTTTTTTGTTAAAATATTAAAAAAATAATTATAATTCTTAAAATAATTATAAATAACACATAATATTATAACATAGAACAAGATTTATTATAATTCTTAAAAATTATTTATATTTATATCAGGACAAGAATATAAATTTTAATTAAAAATATTAAACATATTATAATAAATACATCATAAATTTTTCATCAACAATATTATTATACTAAAAGAAATATTAGATTTAGACATTTAATTAAATATATAATACTAGTATATATATATATATATATACATTCGGGTAATTTTCGGGTCGGGTACGGATAAATTATAAGGGAACCCGTACCCTACCCTTACCCGCACAATTTTTCTTCGGGTTCGGGTACTACCCAACCATTACCCAATTTTACCCGATTTTTCTATACCCGCTATGCGGGTACCCGTCGGGTAACCCGACCCGACGGGTAAAATTGACATCCCTAATCATTAGGGAAAAAAAATCAGAACATGGCATATTAATAAAATATTTTCATATTCACTATTAATATACAAATGACAAAGTCTCTTGTGAGACGGGTTATTTAGTGAGACGGGTCGACCCATTACTAAAGTATGTTTATTGTATACATAAAGTATGTTTAAACGTTGTTAAAGTATGTTTTCTAAAGTAGGCTGGATTATGCATTAAAGTATGATTTTAGTGTGTTATAATATGATTTATTATTAACATACTTTAACTATAAATAAACATACTTTAACTATACAATAAGCATACTTTAGTGATGGGCCGACCCGTCTCACACCCGTCTCACAAGAGAGTTACTCTATACAAATTATTTTGAAAAAAAAAATATTTTCATAATCTCCATTAATATACACATTATTAATGGAGATTATATATATAAAATAATATCATAATGAAATCTGACAATTGTTTTGAAAAAAAAATATTTTCATAATCTCCATTAATATACAAATTATTAATGGAAATTATATATATATATATATATATATATATATATAATAATATTTGTATAAAAATTTCAATAAAGCTACCATTAATTAAAAATAAATAAAATTTATTGGCGTATATCATAGTGAGTATATGAAATTTATAAGATATATTATTACTACATACTCTTATCAAAATTGAACCATAATAATTCAAACGAAAATAATCTAAATTAAAATATATTAATATAATATATCAAATATTTTTAATTTCACTATATGTGGATATAGAGTAACTTAAAAAAAAATCATTTACTTTAGTATTTTATATTGATAAATTTATAATTTATTTCATTATATATTTTTAACTTGTATTTTATAATTTACTAGTATAAATCCCGTGTAGTACACGGTTGTAAAGTTATAATTTTAAAAAAATATAATTAAAGTTTAATATAATTATTTATATTAAATTATAATATAAAATAAGTTTATATTGAAGAGTAAAATTCAATTTATATGCACTCAAATGTGAATTTGCTTTTTTTTTTTTTAAAGTTTAATTTCGTTGTTAAATTGATTTACCAAAAAATTTAAAAAAATTATTGAATTGGTTTTTCAAAATTGTTATGATTGTTGTTGCAAAATTAAATTAATTATGAAAGAAAAAAATTATAATAAAGTTAATTAATAAAAAATAAATTCAATATAAATCCATTCAATGAAATAATTTTTTTTATACAAAATAAAAAAATATAATAATTACCATGAAAAAAATAATAACGTAAAGAAATCAAAAGATTAAAATATAAAAATTAAAAGAAAAACATAATTAAAATATTTCATTTAAAAAAAATTAATTAAAAATTTTGAAAAATATAAAAGAACTTGCATGAAATTAATTAATAGAAATTTGAAAAATAATAATAATAATAATAATAAATAATAATGGATACCTTTTTTCAGAACATTAATAGAATTTGAAGAAATTTTTTGTTCTTTACGTGTGTATAATGAATGAATAAAGAGTTTTATTTATAAACAGATAGTATATTATTTGTACAAAAGTTCACATGAAAAACTTAAAAAATAAATAAATAAATAAATAAAATAAAACTAAAAATAATCAAAAGAGAATTTAAAAAAATAGCAAACACTAATAAATTAAAAAAAACTGATTTTTAGAAAGTGAAGATAACTTTCGTTCGTTATGGTGAATAATTTATGTGAACTGAATGAATAAAGACTCTTATTATATAGGTGGGGATTGATAAATTTTATCTTTTATTTTTTTTATATTTCTAGATAAGATTTGATTGGATTTAATCATATAAATATTTGAATCTTAAAAAAAATTTATGTATTTATCATATTAGTAATTATTAAAATTAAATTAATTTTTAGTATATTAAAGATTTAATTATATATTTTTAACTTGTATTCCTTATATTTTTAGATATTACTTTTCATTATAATATCGACATTTTTAATAATAATATTTTATTTTTAATTAATGCACATTATTTTTAATATAATACTCCATATCAAATATTTTTAATTTCACTATATGTGGATATAGAGTAACTTAAAAAATCATTTACTTAAATATTTTATATTCATAAATTTATAATTTATTTCATTATATATTTTTAACTTGTATTCCTTCTATTTTTAGATATTACTTTTCATTATAATATCGACATTTTTAATAATAATAATATTTTATTTTTAAATGCATCCAAAATCCTGGTCAAAACCCTGCTTCTCACCCTGTAAATCAAAAACCCTAATTTGAGAGCAGGAAACTGACAATGTCCGCTTTACTGCGATCTCCTTCGAGACTTCTCTCCATATTATCGAGGAATAATCATAATCGTAGATTTTCAGTGACCTCAGAACCCTCAAAAGAATCTATTATTTCTTCTTCACTCCTCGGCGATCAGCATCCGCCACCAGACGGTCTGCCGCCTCCGCCAGTGGAGCCGGAAGCTTCAAAAAGTTCATGGGGCTTTCTTAAATATGGCATCGTTGCACTCACGGGTGGTGTTGCTACTGCAGGCTATGCTACCTATGGTACGTTTAAACTTGTAATTGGAATCCATTTTATAACATTTATTAGGTCGCTACAAATCGTAACGGCGGAGAAAGTTATTCTAATACACAAAAATAAGAGTACTATATTTGATCGAGATGATAATGATGAATTTACCTTAAATTAATGTACTTTAGTTCCACACACCGTGCGTTGTACTTGTTATGCCTGTCTAAATTTCTTTTAGACATTTTTAGGGTTGATAATTGATGAATTTACCTTAAATTAATGTACTTTAGTTCCACACAGTACACCGTGCGTTGTACTTGTTATGCCTGTCTAAATTTCTTTTAGACATTTTTAGGGTTGATAATTGATAGTATACGGGTTGGTGTTGTCATATAACACTTAATATGAAAGCAGCTCGGATCTGGGATGCAATTTTTATCCATTTTGTCTTTCTAGATTTCTTTGATAATTGATAATGTGGAGGCTGATTCTTGGAAAATGACTTTGCTGAAGAATCTTAACTTTATTTAAGTAGTCAGTTGTCAATTGATTGCTTTTATGCAAATTTATATTAATATAACTTGATTCCTTTCTCGGCGGGGAATAATTATTCTAAAGTGTTCTAAAGTGTTGTATTACTGATGGTATTTAGATGAAGGGTAATAGTGAATAGGTGGTGTGGCATGAGATTATGGAACGAGTAATTTAGTTTTGGAAAGTAATTGGAATAGTGGGTTGGCAGGAATGGTTTATCTACCCCTTTTAATCCATTACACTTGATCACATTATAGTACATAAGTGGGCGGTGGATGTATATCATGAATTCTGCATTTCTAGAGTATTCTTGTGCTATCTAATTTTACAACATTTCATACTTATTTTTGCTTCTAGAATAATCTAGGATGTGCATCAAATTCTATCAATTACAGAATTAATATCCACGGTAGAATCTGATGTCTAAGGCTCCTATGTACTGTTTTTTTAAAAGGCTTCGTCTCCATAACATTTCTTTGCTATGTGCCTATTAATAATAAGTTTTGTGTGAATGCATATTACAATTGCAGTTTCCAGATTTGCATATGATTTGTTTTCTTGCTTCAGAATGACAATTGCAGAGAATGACTTGTTTAATGGCCACAGGTTATGTTTATAAAGATGATTTTATGTATATAACTTGATGGAAATGTTTATTTGCAGCCTACTCATTGGACGAAATCGATCAGAAGACTAAGGCCCTCCGTTCATCTGCGAATTTCACAGTTTCAGATGAGGCATCTTCTTCTGATGTGTGTCTGACCTCATCTTTATACTTTGATTTTATGTATATGTTATTTCTCAGAAATCATAATAACTTGATGTGATTTCTCATTAAGACTTCTAACTGCTTTCTTTTTAATCATCTGGCTGTGGTTATTTTCCAAACATAATGCCATTTTCAATTTTAATTGGTCATATGGGTGGGCAAAGTCCTTGAAAGAGTTGGTGGGTTATAATTAGTGAAAGGAAGGGAAGCAATCATTATTTTGTAATGTTAATCGGGACAAGGTGCACCATGAGAAAATAATTGTGTTTTTGGGGTTGGTGAGGCTGTGATCTCATTCAAAACATATAGTTCTTGATTAGAAGCTGTATATTTGTGGCGTAAGTTGGACGTACTCGTTGCCTTACTCTCATTTTCTTTTGCTGTTAAGAAACCTAAATCTTTCAAAATTCATTAAAGTCACCCTCTTACTCATCACTCATGGTAGCATAGACATAGTAGAAGCACATTCTTTTGTTTATGTTTTAGATGAAAATTGCATGAATCTTGAGGGAAACCCTTCCGCAGTGATGCATTGGTATATGACATTCAAGTACCTTATACCTGTATCTGAAAATCAAATAAATTTTGATTTTTGGTTTCATGTTCAAGCCCCACAATTTAATTATTTGCTACCCTACATTGCGTTGAAAAAGCATACTGTTTTCTCATTATATTTGGCTTGCCTGAGCAGTACTACATTGAGGGTAAATGAGATGCACCTGCACTCTTCTTAGTTGCTTTTCTTTTGGATCTCTATTATTTTTTAATCATTGTTATATGATAAATAAATAATTTATTACATATAATGGAATGCGACTCTACTAAATCACCAAATACTAATTTATCTTTTGTGTACCTTGCTCCCAGCTTATTACAAATATATTTGACTCTTGCTACTCAGTGTCTCATTGAAAAAGTCAAACGGTTGATCTATGGACTTCGCATTAGATGTAGAAATAATCTGACTTGTGGTATCCACTTACACAAAATAACTCTCATTAGTTTTTAACGCATGGTGGCTTTTTTTATATATGATATCTGCGGGGGCTTGTGGTATTAATGTAGTATGAAACATTAAATAATTTCCCTGTATTATGTTGTGTGATCTATTACACATTAGCTTAAGAAAATGCGACAATCTCTCTTGAATTGCTCACCTGATGTTTATGTTGCAAAATTAGGAACTTTAATCACTCTATCATCTCTCAGTCAACATTAAGCATTTGATTAGTATATCTTAATGAGCTAACTTTTTCTGTTCCCTTTTCACTTATGCAGAAATTCTTAGGCTATCTACGTGCAGCTGCAATGATAGGTGAATAATTTCACTTTGTTGAATTTTCTTTGTAATTTTTAACTGGATGAGGTACAATTTTTTGCTGCACTTTGTCCTTACATTTTTTTCTATTACACCCTTGGATTTGTATTGCCCAAGATAGTAAGATTGCTCAAGTCCTCACAAAGGCTTAAGTGCACTGGGTGATTCGATAAACCTTTCCACTGCTTTGAAGCACTGCAAAAGTGGCGTTATCTACATTTTTTTCGATGTTTTCAATTCATGAAGTGATAACTTGATACCCTTTGAAGAAAGCAACCTTTCTGGGCTTAACCAATACTTATTTTATACAGCTCATCCTGAATTTATAAATCCCAACCTATATAAACAATAACATAAATTACTATAAGAGCAAATCAGCATGCAACATGTTTCTTTCTCAGTGACTGGTGTAAAAGTTCTGCCTGTCTCTGCCATTAAATAAACTCCCCGATGTTATAGGTGTTTATGATATGATTTATTTTACTTATCAAATTATATTGTATGGAATGGTATACTAAATAATATTTTTAGAATGGCATGCTTGCGCTTGTGGCTGTTTGCATTTTTGGTGTGCTTTCTGCTGTTGACTAGCTTGATATCACATTTTACTAATGGATGTATACCTTTATGATGACATGTTTTAGTGCCTGCTAAGTTAGTTGATGTGTACCTTGACTTGAGGAGGTTAACTGAAGAACAAGTTCGGGTCAGTGAATTGTGCAGTTTTTACTTTTATGTTCACCATTTAAGATACTTGATTTTATGACTTTCTTTTCATATCTTATTAACCTATATGTCACATTAAATGTTTTTTCTTCAACTTAGGGTTTTACTGAACCAACATCAGATAAGCTCCTGCCAGATTTGCATCCTCTGGAGCAGCATGTTTTTACCCTTGTTCTTGATTTAAATGAGACGTTGATTTATTCTGATTGGAAGGTATTTCCTTGTGTGCTTAGTTCAAATTATATCTATACAGTTGATTTATGCTTTTATAGGGCGAGAAACATCTCGTCCTAACAACATTTATTGTAGAGAAAGATACATTTCTCCTCATTTACCTCTATGTTGTGGATGGTATCCTATGCATATCTTTTCTTCCCTCTCATTGCTAAAGTCAGACTGTCTAGAGTTAATTGTTAACATGCTGCATTCTGTTGTTTTGGTTTTTTTGTAGCGTGACAGGGGATGGAGAACATTCAAAAGACCTGGTGTAGATGCTTTTCTGGAACATTTAGCTCAATTTTATGAAATTGTTTTATATTCTGACCAACTAAACATGGTGAGTTGTAACCGTTTCAAAGTATTATGCCTCTAAACTTTTGATTACTTATTGTTTTACTTTTTCTTGTGTGTATAAATATCTGTCTGTGCAATTGCAGTATGTTGATCCTGTTGCTGAACGGTTGGATCCAAAACATTGCATTCGCTATAGGCTCTCAAGGGGGGCAACAAGATATATAGATGGCAAGCACTACCGGGTACAGCCATTAATATTTTCCAAGTGCATCAGCTATTTTATTTTTATGTGAACTCTCTTGAAAAGAAATCTCGACTTCACACGCCCCAACAAAAGAGAAGATTTTTGCTATATACTTTATTGTGCTGTTTTATTTTCCAGTTCTTAGATTGTTAAATTTTTTGTTCCAAAATCAGTTAGAGCTTAAAAGCTTACACGAAATGTCTGCAGTTTTCTGTGAGGTGTTAAAAGATGATGCAACATCAAGTGGATTAAAATGTATGATTTGAAATATATTCAAAGGAATCTATGAGATACTAAACTAATTTCTGTATTCCCTACCCAATGTGGTTTCTGTGAATAGTAGCACCCGATGGCTGAAGTATTTTTGTGTTGTATGATACCATTGCTAGCTAGCCTAATAAAGTGATTTTCTCAAAAATTCTTCACCTCGAAAAGCCTAGTCATTGTCTTCTAACTGGATACCTGTTACCATCATTATATCTGTTGGTTACAAAATGCAGGAAATTATATTTCTTGCTTCATGTTGAAATGTAGTGGAAACTTGTTTGCTGTTCATTGTATTACTTTGCGGATGCGCAACCTCTGATAAGATTCTCTCTACACTAGTTTTTTTCTTTTTTTTGGAGGATGCTTCTTGTCATCTTGTGATGGAGATTTAGCATGGTGAAGTTTGCTTGGGCTGCTCATACCAGAGTTGTTTCTTGTGCTGAATATGATACTCACTCGGATATATTTGTGATGTCAATAGATGCATTTTGTATATATAATTCTTGTTACTGAATTTCATTTTTACTTGACTCTAATTCATAGGTTAAAAATTATTTAATTGTGTCCTGCAGGACTTGTCTATGCTGAATAGGGATCCAGCGAAGGTTCTTTACATCAGCGCCCACGCTCTAGACACTAGTCTTCAGCCTGAAAATTCTCTTCCAATAAAAGTTTGGCAAGGGGAAGCTGAGGACACTGCACTTTTAGATCTTATCCCATTCCTGGAATGTAAGTATTAAATGTGTTGTCCAAAGTTTGAATTCTCACAATCTGCTTGATGATATTTGCATCAGGTGTTCACAATTATTTTAATATGCCCTGTTTGAGTGCAGATGTTGCCAAACACCGACCATCTGATATACGAGCTGTTCTTGCTTCATATCAAGGTCGTGATATTGCTAAGGAGTTCATTGAACGTTCAAAGGATCATCAAAGGTTTTTTCTTTTTCTTTTCTTTTTTTTTTCAAATTTATTTTTGGTTGTTATCCGAGGTCTCTTAGTAAAGTGTTAACCCTTTATCTTTTTACCTCTCTGTTTCTCCATCCTTGTTTATAATTGCTCTGTTTTTTTTCCTTGTAAGATTACCGGTTATGGTGTATAGCTCTTTTTGGAATGTGGGCTTGTTTGTTTGGGATGCAAACATCTCTTGATGTCAATATATTTTAGCATGGTTTATGTATGGTTCATCTTGTGGCCAGTTTTGTTCATCCATAAACTATTCAAAGTTTGATTTAGTTATTCTCTATTTTCTTGCTTTTGTAAAATGATCATGTTGATATAAGATTGAAACATAAGCCAGAACTTTAAGTGCGAAAAAGAAGAAGAAAGAAATGTTTTTTTTTTAATATTAACATGGTTTATTTATTTTTAGCGGAGAAATTATTTTCTCACCTAAACAAACATAAGATCAAATGTTGATTGTGGGACAGTCTGATTCGAAAAAAGCCAGAAGTTTATTGCCTGAAATTTTTTCACCGTTTCACACTAGATTGATAGTTTTATTTCCCTATATTACGATCTAAAATTCTAACAAGAGTTTACTGTGTTGCAGGAGGATGCAAGAGCAAAAACAGCAAGGTCGTCTCTGGAGACGTTAGATGAAACATGGAGTTGCTACAATTGAAGAAACTAGATGATCAAGTTGCAAGTCGTTTTTGATGTTAGCCTCTAAGCAATTACTCAGATGCGAAGATTCTTGAATTGTGTTTAATCATAATGAGGCCCCTTAAGCTGTATTTTCGTCATTTAAACATTTTCCGCTGCACCGGGTGGATATAAATTTTGCAAGCCAAAGCTACAGGCATAATAGTTGTCTTTTAACGGAGTGAGGTTAATTTTTTATCCTCGTGTCCTGCCATTACAGGAAACATGTGTAATGTAATTAGGTTGATATTTGAGATTCGTTGATTGTGGTTTAGAAGAAAGGGGTGTTGTTCATATACTATTATATTTTAATTCTTAACCATCCAACTTGTTAATAAATTGGTCTATGGACTATGGCCAGCATTAGAGCCAAGTCAAATTATGAGGTTTTGATATGAAATCATGGAGGAGATACAAATGGAAATGTTCAAATTTTTTAGATTTCTTTTAGATGTGAAATGGATGTTCCCGCAACTCGGGCTTGATCCTTATACGCAATGGCGTTTCACGTTTTTTTTTTAAATAGGAGTATAGTATTTCTTTCTTTCATTTACGTTTTTTATTTTGATTTGTCCTAAATTAAGATTTACATTTCATTTTTTAAGTTTCATCCACACAAAACAATTAATTATTCTATATAGGACCTACATACAATACTAATATAACTACTCAATTCACATTAAATATTATTTATCTTAAATCACTATATATTTAAATAATATTTTTGTTAATCAGCAAAAATCTATACGTTAATGTTAACGCTGGACGGAAAAGTAGGATAATAGATGGACAATTTGGAAGGAGTGATTCTATTGATAACAAAATAAAGGGGTAGAAGAGTATTGGGGGTGAGAAATCATTTCTCTTTATATTGAAGGCTGCAATTTATTGGGATGTATTGAATTTTGGGGTGAGGGTCACATCATTCTTGAAAGTGATCAACTGCGTGTGGGTCCTATATACCATACACTTCCATCTTTGAATTTCAAATTCCAATTGATCAGGGGGCCAACGACTTTTTCCAAGAAGAATCATCTTTACTCCCTCAGTCCCTCCCTAAGACCATTTGCTTTATGCCACGTAGATTAAAGAGTATTATTATTTAATATGTAGTGAATAGTTGTATTAGTAAGAGTGTGAGTCCCAACATTTAATTGTATTAGAGGTTGTGTGTGGGTCCCATGTGTGTAAAAAAGGAAAGGGGACTCTTTGGGTGGGACAACCAAAATGGAAAAATGACCCTCTTAACCTGGGACGGAGGGAGTATGTAACAAAATGTGGTAAAAACTACATACTAATGAGTGATCAACATTAGGATGAGTGTGTGTGTGCTTAAGGTTGAAGCTGATGGTGATGCATGAGTGAAACGGTTGCACCAGCATCAGCAGAATCAAGAAACACACAAACAAGCAGCAAGACTACACCGGGTGCATCAGTTGTGAGCAGGGTGACTTGTGGCCATTGTACAGTTCGCATTCGAACGGTTTCTGGAAAGTTCCATACATGAATGGATAGCTGGCCATACAGGGTGTGTGATGGAGTTGGTTATAACCGTCGAGATTCGTTTTAACCAACTGAGAATCCAGCTGGAAGTCGATTACACGCACTGGTCCTGTAACTTCCTGTGCATGCATGAAATGTATATATTGCTGTGATTCATGCATGTACGCATTGTAACACGTTTTGCTCTCTCAATCAATAATAGATCTCTCTCTCACAGTGGATGTAAGCTTGTGAATACAAGCTGAACCACTATAAACGCATTCTTCCTCATACAATTACACATACACACACAAACTCAACTTTGTTATCATATGTGATCAAGTTTCTTGTATTCAATCCATAGTTTGATTGTGTATCCATAGATTAGGTTGATTGTTACTCAGTTATATCTTAATCTACAACAAAGTGGCGCCGTCTGTGGGAAACTAGGCCACAAACAGCAGCAATCAACATAAGGAGGAATCAAGAAGAAATTGAAGGAAGTTGACACCATGGTTGCAACTAAGTTTGATATTGAGAGGTTTACAGAGAAATCTGACTTTGGTTTGTGGAAGATCAAGATGAGAGCTATCTTGGTACAACAAGGATTGGCATAAGCTATCAAGGACAAACCAGCAACAACTGCAGAAGCTGCACAAACAGCCATTGAAGCTACTGCAGAAGCTGATATCCAAGAAAGGGCCTTAAGTGCCATTGTATTGTGTCTTGGTGATAAAGCTTTGAGAGAAGTACAGAGAGAGACATCTGCAAGAGCTGTATGGAAGAAACTTGAGGATCTGTACATGGTAAAATCCCTTGCTAACCGTTTATACTTAAAGCAGAAACTATATTCCTTTAAGATGGTTGAGGATAGATCAGTTCTAGTTCAGCTTGATGAGTTTAATAAGGTGTTAGATGATCTAGAGAATGTTAATGTGAAAATTGAAACAGAAGATAAGGCCTCAATATTGTTGTCAGCTCTCCCAAAGTCATTTGAAAGTTTCAAGGATACACTTCTGTTTGGAAATAGAGAAACTATAAGTCTTGATGAGGTTGAAATTGCTCTGAAGACAAAGGAGTTTCAGAAAGTTTCTGAAGATCAAGGAACATCAGGAGAGGGACTAATGATCAAGAGGAGTGATCATGGTAAAAGGAACAACAGGAAAGGCAACTCTGATTCAAAGAAACAAGGAAACAAGACTGATCAGTCAAATTCAGATAAGGATGGAAGGAAGTGTTTTCACTGTCATGAACCAGGCCACTACAAAAAGAACTGCTACAAGTACAAAGCAGAAAAGAAAAGGAAAGCAGAAGCTGGTAAAGATGGACAACAAAGAGTGCAAGCAAATCAGGTGATAAATAATCAGAATCAGGCCACTGATTATCCTGAGGCACTTCTGGTTGGATCATCAAAAGGATCCATGGATTGGATTCTTGATTCAGGATGTACATTCCATATATCTCCTATGAAGCATTGGTTTACTGATCTTAGGTTGCAGAAAGCTGAATCAGTGTTACTAGGGGATGATCACACATGTCAGATAAGAGGTATTGGATCCATCAGGCTGAGGATGTATGATGGAATTACTAGGACACTGACAGATGTGAGGTATATTCCAGAACTAAAAAGAAACTTGATTTCTTTAGGAATTTTAGATGCTTCAGGCCATGAATTTAGATCTAGAGGAGGTGTACTCATTGTTGAGAAAGATGAGTATGTAGTAATGAAAGGAATCAGGGAAAATGGATTGTATATTCTTGAAGGACACACAGTAGTTGGACAGAATCATGTCTCAACTGGAAGTGATGAAATTCACTTATGGCATGGAAGATTAGCTCACATAAGTGAGAAAGGATTACAAGAACTGTCAAGGAAAAATGTAATCAATATCAGATCAACTGACAAGCTGGATCAGTGTGAGGATTGCATTTTTGGTAAAGCTAAGAGGCTGAAGTTTGGCATTGGTGAACATACAAGCAAAGCTAAACTTGATTATATCCATTCAGATCTGTGAGGACCTGCAAGAACTCAAACAAAAGGTGGAGGCATGTATTTTATTTCATTTATTGATGATTACAGTAGGAAGATATGGATATATATACTGAAGTCTAAGGATACAGCTTTCATTACCTTTAAGAATTGGTTAACTGAGGTAGAGAATAGCTGTAATAACAAGGTTAAGATATTAAGAACTGATAATGTTCTTGAGTATTGTTCTGATGAGTTCAACAAGTTTTGTAAGGAGAGGGAGATCATGAGACACAAGACAGTAGCAGTTACACCACAACAAAATGGTGTTACAGAGAGGCTGAATCAGACCTTGCTTGAGAGAGTTAGGTGTATATTAAGTAGTTATGGTCTTTCTAAAGACTTCTGGGGTGAATTGGTTAGTACAGCAGCCTTTCTAATCAATAGGTTTCCATCAACACCTCTTAAATTCAAAACTCCTCAGGAAGTATGGACTGGAAAGGTTGCTAATTACACTAGGCTCAAAGTGATAGGTTGCTTAGCTTATGCATATGTTAAACATGATAAGTTAGCTCCAAGAGCCATCAAATGTGTCATGATTGGATACCCTAAAGGTGTTAAAGCTTACAAACTATGGAACATTGAAGGTAAGAAGATTATGATAAGTAGGGATGTTACCTTTAATGAGGCTGTTATGCCACTAAAGCCTCAGGATCAAAGTAAATCTGAAGCTGAGCTTGAGGTGGAGCCTGTGAACAAGATTCAGGTGGATCAGTTTAGAGTTGAAGAAGAGACAGTACAAGGAGGAACAAGTTTACCAAGTACAGATGATCAGATTACTTCTAAGACTGATGAGCTTCTTAATAGCTATCAGTTGGCTAGAGATAGACAAAGGAGATCTATTAGGGCTCTAGCTAGGTTTGCAGATGCTGATATAGTGTCCTTTGCACTATATTCTGCAGAGGATATTGATTCATATGAACCTAGAAACTATCAGGAAGCAATGAATAGTAAGGATAATGCAAAGTGGAGTACTGCTATGCAAGAAGAGTTGTTTTCATTAGAGAAGAATCAGACTTGGAAAATTGTTCTGAAGCTAAAAGATCAGAAGTTGGTGAGCTGTAAATGGATTTACAAGAAGAAAGTTTCACCTGAGAGAATTGGTGGTGTTAGATTTAAAGCAAGACTAGTTGCCAGGGGTTTTTCTCAAAGGGAAGGCATTGATTACACAGAGATATTCTCTCCAGTTGTGAAACATTGTTCCATTAGGATATTGTTAGCATTAGTTACTCAGTTTAATCTGGAACTGCATCAGATGGATGTGACTACAGCCTTTCTTCATGGAAATTTGGAGGAGAAGATCTATATGACTGTTCCAGAAGGAGTTTTAGTTCAAAACTCAACTGATAAGGCTTGTTTACTCCTAAATTCACTATATGGATTGAAACAAAGTCCTAGGAGATGGTATTTGAGATTTGATGAATACATTGTCAAATGTGGTTTTGAAAGAAGCAAGTTTGACAGTTGTGTATACATCAAACAAGATAGTGACTGGTATGTTTTCTTATTGCTGTATGTTGATGACATCTTAATTGCTTGTAAGTCTATGGATGGGATTACAGCTGTGAAGGAAATGTTGAAATCTGAGTTTGATATGAAGGAGTTGGGTGAAGCTACTGTTATATTGGGAATGGAAATTAAAAGGGATAGATCAGTTGGTTCTATTGTGTTACATCAGAGCTCATATTTAGAGAAAATTCTCAAGAGGTATAATATAGATCAAAGTAAGGCTGTGTCTACTCCTGTAAAGCAAGGATTGGCTCTATCAGCTCAACAGTCAGCTAGAACTAGTAAAGAAGTGTCAGAAATGGAGAAGGTTCCTTATGCTAATGCAGTTGGTAGTCTCATGTATGCCATGGTGTGCTGCAGACCAGACTTGGCTCATGCAATGAGTTTGGTGAGCAGATTCATGGGAAATCCAGGAAGAGATCATTGGGAAGCTGTTAAGTGGATTCAAAGATATATCAGAGGCAGTCTAACAACAGGTTTGTATTTCAATAAGTTTACTTCTAACATTGATTTTCTTACAGGTTATGTAGATGCTGATTATGCTGCAAACTTAGACACAAGGAAGTCACTGTCAGGCTATGTGTTCTGCTTGTTTGGTACAACTATCAGTTGGAGATCAACACATCAGTTAGTGGTTGCATTATCTACAACTGAGGCTGAGTTTATCTCACTCACAGAAGCAGTAAAGGAGGGTTTGTGGTTGCAAGGAATTTTGTCTGAGTTTGGTGTAGTACAAGAGTCAGTATTAATACATTGTGATAACTCTAGTGTTATACACTTGTCAAGACATCAGGGTTTTCATGAAAGGACAAAGCACATAGATGTGAGGATGTATTTTGTTAGAGACTTAGTTGAAGGAGGAAAAGTTGTGGTTAAGAAGGTTGAAACAGCCAAGAATCCAGCTGATTTCCTCACTAAGGCATTGCCTAGTTCAAAGTTTGAGCTATGCAAGAGTCTTATCAATGTTTGCTGAACATATCAGTGGAGAGTTCAGCTGCTCTCTTGAAAAGCAGTGTGCAAGTTGGCTGTCTTGATAAAACAGTGAAGTGAAGGAGTGATTGAGTATTGGTTGAGTATGAAGTTTTAGGTGGAGAATTGTGGTGAAAACTACATACGTGAAAACTACATACTAATGAGTGATCAACATTATGATGAGTGTGTGTGTGTTTAAGGTTGAAGCTGATGGTGATACATGAGTGAAACGGTTGCACCAGCATCAGCAGAATCAAGAAACACACAAACAAGCAGCAAGACTACACCAGGTGCATCAGTTGTGAGCAGGGTGACTTGTGGCCGTTGTACAGTTCGCATTCGAACGGTTTCTGGAAAGTTCCATACATGAATGGATAGCTGGCCATACAGGGTGTGTGATGGAGTTGGTTATAACCGTCGAGATTCGTTTTAACCAACTGAGAATCCAGCTGGAAGTCAGTTACACGCACTGTTCCTGTAACTTCCTGTGCATGCATGAAATGTATATATTGCTGTGATTCATGCATGTACGCATTGTAACACGTTTTGCTCTCTCAATCAATAATAGATCTCTCTCTCACAGTGGATGTAAGCTTGTGAATACAAGCTGAACCACTATAAACACATTCTTCCTCATATAATTACACATACACACACAAACTCAACTTTGTTATCATATGTGATCAAGTTTCTTGTATTCAATCCATAGTTTGATTGTGTATCCATAGATTAGGTTGATTGTTACTCAGTTATATCTTAATCTACAACACAAAAAATACAAGTACTCCTTTCGTCCAATTGAAACGTAAGCGCTACGCGCTTTCTTTGTAAATTAAAAAGGAATCGCGTACGTTTTAATGGGATAGAAGGAGTATCTAATACCGTCGGATTTGGGCATGCAATCACACAAATTTTATTCTTTACTCTCTACGTCCCATGAAAAGAGTTACATTTACTATTTGCATAAAGATTAAAAAATATAGTATTTTTAATATGTAGTGGGTTGAGAGATATAATAATTTAATATATATAGTGGGTAATTGTATTATAATTTTAAATGATTATTTATATGGGCCTCATCTACTAAAAAGAAAAGATAATTCTAATAACTGGACGTCCTAATTAATAAAATTTAACTTGCAGCGCGAGGGAGGGAATATTTATTATCCATTCAATGTAACCACGGGGAGATCGTATGTTTATTTGAAACTTAGTTGATGTAGTGAAGCAATTTTGATAGTGGTGAACAGTTAGATTTTGTGAGTCATTTTGGTTCATTATGCCGTTAAATGAATAATATATAGGAGAGAGAGAAATTATACTTTAAAAAAAAAGTTTAAACTTTAAAGATAAAATTGAAATTCTTTTTATTTTTGAGTGTCAATCATATATCCGCATGTTGCATAACATGATATTGAAAAAATCAGATGTGGTCATTTTGTGGAATTCCAAAATGATGGTAACAGTACCAAGTCAAGTATTAAGTCAAACATGAAATACGAATACTTCCTGGGTCCTTAACATATTAATAGAGTTCACCACCTATAACTTATTTAAATTCAATAATTTATCTTTATTTTATTTTTAATTTTTGAAAAATATCGTTATTGTAGCTTGATCATGATATATTTAACCTAAAGTTAAATAAAATAATATTCCATAAATATTGATACGGAATTGATAGAATTGTGAAATGAAGATAATCAATAAAAGTGTAGCCAATGAGGAAAATAGATTAGGGAATCCATTTACAAAAGATCCTTCCCTTTTTAGCCTTTTGTTACTTTGTACTACACCTTAGTTTGTCTATATTCCTTTTGACTCAAACCAATTCACCTTAATTTTTTAAAAAAATTACTTTTTAATGTATAAGATTTTATTTTTTAAAATATGAACGTATTACTTTTTTTAAAAAAAGAAATACTTTATTACTCATATCAAAAGAATGTAGAAAATCACTATATATTGGAGTAAAATTTTAGTAGTAATATTTTTTTTATTTAAAAATGTAATAATTTAAAATGCTAAGAGTAATTTCGATACAATTAAATTCTATATTTCACGTGAATGTGATTGCAATGATGCGATTTTGCTAATTTGAATTTATAATTAGTTAAAATGTGTGACAGTGTCCATTTTAATAATAAAATAATATATATTTTTACAGTAATTTGATTTATTTGGGCCAATTTTTTGATCTATTTAAACTTTTTTTTCTTAGTTTCTATCAGTGAGAAGATTATGCATCTATATTTTGCTTATTTCGCCTAAATTATTTTACTCTATTCAGTTAATATTTTTTGAATTTTATTACTGTCGACGAGAATATGCATCTCTATTTAATTTTTTATTATCGCTTATGAAAAAGTTCATGCGCACCCGAGTGCACGCCGTGTCCCCATGTAAACACAATCATCCTTCTCCATATTCTATTTAAACTTATGTATTGCTAGGGGTTTAAATTGCAAAGGGGCACGGTGTCTCCAAAGGCACAAGAGCCTCACTCATTGCTTATTCGTCGGCACGGTGTCTCCGAAGGCACAAGAGCCTCACTCATTGCTTATTCGTCTCAAATATTTTAATCTATTCGATCTATATTTTTTTTAGTTTTTAATTTATATTGACAATGATACTATACTATCAATCTCTATTCAATCCCTTTTTTTTTTGTTACCCCCCTTTCTTATTCATTCCACTAATTTTTAAAGAACTTTTTTTTTCTTCTAACACAATTATAAACCTATGGTATAAAAGATATTTTTGATACAAAACTTTAAGTAAAAAAGAAAAAAAAATTGTTTTTATATAGTGAAAAAAATAAAAAAAGTTTTATATCTCTTGTACACTTTGCGTTACTTCTCATATTACATGACTGATGCGTGACCCGTGTACGGGAAGAAAATTATAATAATTATTTTTAAATTTAAGCTTTTCTTTTAAAATATCGTACGTGTAAATTATCAGGTACAGAAAATAATAGTTAAAGTGGGTGAGTTATTATGATTTAGTCCCTTGTAATTACTAGAAACAACAAAAGTGCAATCTTTGTAGATTGCAGTACAAACACTTCCTCCTCTCTCCTCAGCTTCCTCCGTCCCAGTCCTTTGTCTCTTTCTCCCTCCAGTACGAAAATTACCCCCCCTCCCACTCTCTTGATATATAGCTCTAAACGACAACGTAGCCCAATGTCACCCCAACTCCATGCCTCGTTTCCTCTTGTTCCTAACCCTCCTCCTCCTCCTTGTGCTCTCCGCCTCCGCCCACGGCGGCGCCGGCTCTGATTCGGATTCAGATGCCGACGCAGCCTCGGAGAAGCCCAACCTCAGGTCTCGATCCTTGATTCTGGTGAAAATATGGTGCCTCATACTGGTGTTTGTGGGCACTTTTGCTGGTGGAATGTCGCCCTACTTCATGAAATGGAACGAGGGTTTTCTGGTGTTGGGGACGCAGTTCGCCGGAGGGGTGTTTTTGGGGACTGCGTTGATGCATTTCTTGAGCGATTCCGATGAGACTTTTGGGGATTTGACTCAAAAGGAGTACCCATTTGCTTTCATGCTCGCCAGTGTTGGATATTTGCTCACCATGGGGGCTGATTGCATTGTTTCTTATGTCTATGGAAAAGCTTCTGCAAATCATGATGTTGAGCTTCAAGGTATTCGAATCTGTTTGTTAATTACAATGTCAACTGATTGTATCTATTCTTCATCTTTTCTTGCTTTGTAAGCCTCTCTTGATCAATAAGTCTGCTATTATTTTGGTTTGAAGAACAAAACTCTCTTCAAGTTTTTGGTGCCTTTGCCATGAATTGTTCTGTTCTGTTCTGTTACTTTTGAAGAACATTAGCTCAAGAAATCTATATTTAAACCTGGAAATTGGATTAAATGGTTGTCTATGAAATGAAGAGATCTGATTTCAAATTTCTAACCTAATTATAGATACTAAAAGATATCTGTAATTTATAAAAGGGAGCTTGTATTTTTATTGTGTGTGATTTTGTGGCACTGGTTGGGATCCTTGTTTGTTGAAGTTTCTTCTAGTGTTGTTAGAATTGCTACAAGAAACACATATAGTTACTATCTACATCCTACATATTATGATGTCACAATAATAATCTCATCTCCCTATTTATTGAATATTTCACATATATTTCTCTGCTGCAGCAAATGCTAGTGATCATGCCACAGGCAACCTTAACGGGCTATCCGCAGATTCAAAGTCACATGTAAGATGATTTCAATATATATCCGTGTTTATGTCTCCAATCGAGTGCATCGAGCCCTTATATCTTAGCTCGTTGATTGTTTCAGGGTAATACTATAGAAGGCCACTTTACAAAAGCTTCTCTAACAAGTGCTACTTCAGTTGGTGATAGCATCTTGTTAATAGCTGCATTATGCTTCCATTCTGTGTTCGAGGGAATTGCAATTGGAGTAGCAGAGACAAAAGCAGATGCTTGGCGGGCTCTGTGGACTGTTTGTCTCCACAAAATATTCGCTGCAGTTGCAATGGGAATAGCCCTGCTGAGAATCATTCCTGACCGACCCCTGCTATCCAGTGCTGCGTATGCGTTTGCATTCGCAATATCAAGCCCGATCGGTGTGGCCATTGGCATTATAATTGATGCCACGACCCAGGGTGCAGTGGCGGATTGGATTTATGCAATATCGATGGGTTTAGCTTGTGGAGTATTCATCTATGTTTCTATAAATCATTTGCTGTCAAAGGGCTATAAGCCTCGGAAGAGAGTCGAGTATGATACTCCACACTACAGATTCTTGGCTGTCTTGTTGGGTGTTGCTGTAATTGCAGTTGTTATGATCTGGGACTAGTTCTTTCCCCCACCCTTTCTCTAGAGAAATACATACATGCCCAAGTGGAATATAAGCTTTATAGGTTGAATGCATCTTAGAATTTCTATGTATAAAGTGATTTTGTTTTGCTTCTTAATTGGCATGAATGCATTGACTATGTGGTCTTAAAAACTGGGTTGCTAAGATGTGTTGATTCACATCCCAAAAAGATTTAACATTTTGGTAAATATGAGTGGGAATCTCATTTGTGGTTCATTGGGTCATTTGTGTTAGGGGGTGGGTACTGTTTAGTAGATTTTGATGGAATGGTGCGGATTGCCCCACAAATCAAACTCATTTGATTGTTTTATGTAGAAGATAGAGTATGAACATCAAATAAGTCTACTTGACACATAATCTTAAGTCTTGTTTGAATATATCAAAAGCTTTGAATTTTGGAATAAAACATTTCTTTTTTCCTATGCAATTCACTCTTTATTTCAATATTTATTTCTTTTGGTCTCTAACAAATTAGTTTCTATGTCTCTACTAATTATTTAGAGTTTGTGTAAAATTCATATTCATATGTCATACCGAGTATGGTTAAATACACACCCTTTATTAAATACACACCCCTATTTAATTATCTAAATATTAATTTTATTGTATACACATTCCCTAAAATTCAAATTTACTCTTTTCAATTTTAAAAGGATACACACCCCTTCATAGTTAATACACGCTGTGCACTTTGAATTGCCCTGTGCCATGTATCCTATGGTACCCAAGGTTTGATCAAGAAATATGTTGTTGGGCGTTCTTCTCTCGCCGTTGGATGTTTTCCCGCAGATTTAGTATAAAATATATAGGGGGTGTGTATTTAACTAATTAAGGATAATTTAGACTTTTTAAAAATATATATTTTAATTATATATTAATGGGTATGTATTCAATAATAAAAGGTGTATATTTAGTCTATGCCATACTATAATTAAAAGTAGTAAACTATTACTTTACTCTTATGAAAAATATAACCACTGATAAATTACGTTACTCATTAATTTTTCACATTCCTGTTCAGACGAATGAGTATTAAGACGAGGAGTAGTTCATTACTGTAAATAATATTTTTCACTGAAGTAAATAAATAAGAAAAAAAAAGAATTGGACTCAATGCCAAAAGTTTATGAATTGGAGCATCACGATTCACGTGACGTGCGTGATGATATATTGACATGTATATAATTTTTGGACATTAATTTCGAATTTTTTGCACAAAAAATTTAAAAGTAAATAAAAATAGTTAAATAAAAAAACTTATAGACGAATGAGAAAATGCAGGTATAAATTTCACGACGTTTTGCTATTGGCGTTGCTTGCTTTTATTTTCATCACTGTTCCCTACATAGTTGATTGTTTCGATACTTTCATGTTACTTTTTTCTTCAAACTCTAAATTACTTAATTATTTGCTTGTTTAAGACATAACAATTTTATTCTTTTAAAATGTAATTTATTCATTACCTATCACACAAAGTTTGTTGTGAGATGAATGGTGAAATATGTTAAAATATAATTATTGATAGTAAAGTATGGAGTACTTTTCTAAAATCCATATGTTAAAATATAATTATTTATAGTAAAGTATGGAGTACTTTTCTAAAATCTACTGAAATACTGATTTTAGAGTGTAATAATATAATTTACTATAATGAATATATTTATTAAATTTATATAACAAGTATACTCAATAATAATTGAGTTGTTTCATTATTTACTAATCTAAAAAAAGAGAGTATTACTTATTATTATTATTATTATTATTATTATTATTATTATTATTATTATTATTATTATTATTATTATTATTATTATTATTATTATTATTATTATTATTATACCCCATTCATCTAAAAAACCATCTTATAAGCCATGTTTGTTTTCGATTTTGCAATATGTATATTATCTATTCCTTATTTTACACCAATCCTGGCCAAGAAACTATCAGCTTATGAATTTACAAAAGAGATGTGAATTGTTTTCTAAGGCCATCTCCAGCTGTTATCTCAATTTTACAGCACATTTACCCTTGTAATGCAGTTAACTTATTAAATCATCTTTAGTAGTTTCCTCCATTTTTTACTCCAAAATTTAAAATAATAATGTATTCATTTTATTGATTATATTTTTATTTATTTTTAAGAATTAACATATTGTTAAGACACCCAAAACTTATTTAAAAATGTAAAAAAAAAAAATTCACTTATACAACATAATATATTAATTTACTATTAAAACTAACAATCATAATATTTTTCACTTATTTAAATTAATTATTATAAATAAGTAAAAAAAAATTAATAAAAATAAAAAACTAAAAAGTGGACGCTAATGTAAATATACAACATACATGGAGTATTAATTTATCATTAACAATCAAAATATTTTTTATTATTTAAATTAATAATTGAAAATAAGTAAAAAAAAAAAAAAAAAAATTGGATGCAGGAAGGTACTGTAATGCTGGATTTTCCAGTTGCTACAGTACATTTCTTCATTTTGCAGCCTATTATGCTGGCTTGCTAGAGGGAGTATCCTGCCTTATTTTGCAGTTGTAGCCCATTTTCCAGCCTCGCTGGAGATGGCCTAATGTCAGAATTATCCCGCAATATTTAAGTCAACTATTCATGGTTTTGAATTTTGATATCTTAAAAATTGGAAATAAATAAAATAGAAAAAAGAAAAAAAAGGGACTTTATTACCCCTTTTAGAGTTGGTTGAACCCTCTTCATCCCTACCCTCCACCCTCGTTCCAAAATCCCCCTATCTTCCATTTCCATCTCCATTCCACCGCCAGCTACAAGGATGTGAGACTCTAACCCTTCTGCAACTGTTTTTAACCTCTACTGACTTTCTTCCTCACCTCCTCTCTCTCTAACCACGGTTCTCTCTCTCAGATACTTCTTTTTCCGGTGAAAGAGGGCAGAATAAGGCTTGGTTTTCCTGATTTTCGGGGCCTACACCAGGCCCTTCTTCTCCCCTTGATTTTTACTGAATTCTTTCTCAAGACCTGCTTTTTTTTTTCCTTTGTTTTAGTTTACTTCGTGTTGTTTTTTACACGCCCATTTGGATTTTAGATGAAGTGTTTTTCTTGTGGAGCTATGGTTGTGGGGTTCTCAGACATCTGACCTATTATCTGACTTTCTCGAGTAGATCTTTGTAGTTTCAATAATTAGTGAGTTCCTGTGGCTGAAACTCTTCCTTTTTTTTTTTGTTTGAGTTTTGGGTCTTGAGGGTGTTCTTGGCAGGTCAAACATAGCTTGTATTTTGGAATTTTTGTTGAATTGTTTCAAGGATTGTGTGAATTGATTGTTGCTTATAGTGAGGCAGTGAGGTGGTTCTGCTCCCAGATTCTTGTTTGTGTAGTTTTTGGCCTTTTCAACCTAGGGTTTCTGTTGGATTCTTATGGCTGCTGAGGAATAGTTCTAGTTCCTTAATCGTCGGCTATGGCTGTGAGTGAGCGTTATTTTGTGGAGTGGAAAGAGCAATATGTGTCTAAAGAGAGGGGCAATCGTGTGGTTCATTATTTCTTGAAAGATAATACAGGGGAATCAATTCTTGCTGTTGTGGGTACTGAAAGAAGTGTTAGGCACATGTTCTATGTAGTATCTGAGGAGTTTATTAGTGCCCATGGTGCTGATAACTCGGTGCAAGCTGGATTTAGATGGAGATCGAGGAGAGAGGTGGTGAACTGGCTTACTTCCATGTTGTCAAAACAGCATAGGCAAGGACATTCTGCTGGTATGTTTTCTTACAAGTTTCCTAGAACTCATATACATGTATTTTTTTTTTCTTGTAGTTGTTCATTGGGTTTGAATTAACTTGGTAAACTCTTTTTTTTTTTTTTTTTGGTATAGGAGACCCTTTACCTTTTCATGTCTGAACTTGGGAAAAGATTATGCGTTTTAAGTTTGTTTGAATATCACATTTCATTGGAAAATTCTCAATATCATGTTCTGGATATAGTTTTGGCTTTTCATTTATATTATAATGGCAAACACAAGTCTAATTGTTGTTGAGCATCTTTGGTTTGATGAAGCATCTCTTTATGTAAGGCTCACCTTCTCCTAATGCTATCTTAATATCATCTGTAATCTATTTAAGCTAGAAAATAATATTTCCATAATAAATGATAATAAATGTTATACGTAGCCTAGTTTGAGGCTATATTACTTACCATGTGGTGTCTCTATTTTTTTCTTAGCCGTGTCGTTTAAATTGTTGTAAAGTTACTGTTTTAGAACAAATCTTCAAGTGTTATTGAGAAATCATGGCAATCTCGTAAATATCTTATTTTATAGTGAGAGTTTGTGCATGGCGATGCCATTTAAATTGATCCAATTGACCTCTGTGTGAACACATCACGTGTCTGCCGAACTTTTGGAATTTGACTTTGATAGTTGCTCCTACATTAATGATCCTTGATATTGGCCTTTTTTTAATACCTTAACGATAGAGTTACTTAAGCAATAAATTACTTTGGCATCATACAATGCGTAGGACTTGCATTTTGTTCACAAATGTTTTCTTCTTTGATTGTAGTGTCACCTAAAGATAACTCTACTGGTGAAATACATGCTCAACACACTCAGATGCTACATCATAAGGTTAATGTCCCTTTCTTTATCTTCATGCTTGTTAACCCACGTCGGAATTTTCTTTGTTGACGAGTCATACTGTTTATGTCAGGGCCGTTTAGCAAGAAATCTTAAAGGCCATCATTTAGAGATTTCATGGTCAGGTGCATCATGGGCTTGTGGTAAACAGCTGAAGCATTTTCCAGCATTCTCTAGGAATGGCATCTCTATATCAGTAAGCTTCTTTGACTCCCAATAAAGAGTTCCTCAAATTTAAATTGTATCAGCTTTCACTCAAAATTTCCCCTGTGAGGGTTTAAAACTTATGTGGTTGATTTAATTGATCTCAGAGTACTATGGAAGTAATTCATTTAATGTAAGTTTGATAACATTGCAAGTTTCCTGTGAGGATAATAAGTTATGAAAATAAAATAATGATCTAATGGATTCTTGTGGACCTCCTGAACTATCTAAACACCGTATCCATCATATGTATGCTTGAAATTGTTTGCGTTTACCGTATCCATAATATGTATGCTTCTTAATGGATTCTAGTCACCATGTAAAGGCTCAGAGATGTGCTTTTATTGTGTTTTGTACTATTGATATTCTTTGGCATGCTTAAGTAGAATTGCATCTATCTCTTTGTTTTGATCTTGTGACTTTCTTTAATTTCTCTTTACCTATATGTGAGAAGGTATATGGGTCCTGGACTTATTTTCTCTGTCATTTTCTAGTGTAACCTTTCCTTGCTATTCAGGTTCATTCATTTGTCTTTGTAATGGCTGAGAAAGAGAACCGCTATGTTGCGTATTTGGAGGATATGTACGAAGACAGAAAGTGCCAGAAAAAGGTCAAAGTGAGATGGTTTCATCATAATAAGGAAGTGAAAGGAGTTGTTTCTGCACGAAAGCCTCATCCCAAAGAAGTCTTTATCACTCCATACTTACAGGTCATTAGTGCGGAATGCGTTGATGGGCCGGCCATAGTATTAACTCATGAACACTACGAGAAATGCCTGGAAGTTTTTCGCCATGATTTGTTAGGTGGAGTTCATTTTTGTTTTAGGCAATTCAAGGGTAACAGAGTCAAGCCTTTCAAATTAGGTAAATTGCGTGGATATTTTGATCAACCAATTTTCTCGTGCTTTAGCCCTGATTTTTTTGAGGAAGAAGAGTTTTACTCTGAGGATGATGCAAAAGTTGGTGCCAAAAGGAGCAGGAGTTTGAGAGAGAATCATAAATCAACGCATGATTTATCATACAAGAAATATGATCAGATGAGAAGACAGACTAATTTTCTCAAGCACGTTGAAGGCCACCTTCAGCCAACTCCTATTTTTAGTCTTGATGAAAAGGTTGAATTTCTTTGTCAAGATAGTGGTATTCGTGGCTGTTGGTTTAGATGCACAGTCTTAGAGATATCCAGGAGACAAATGAAAATTCTCTATGATGATGTAAAGGATGAAGATAGTTGCACTAACCTCGAGGTATAGATCAATGATAACTGTTTTGATTATCGGCACTGTTTATTGAAGAAAAAGCACACTTTTGCTTGGTAGCAGGGTCGTTCACTTCCAGTGAATGGTTAATTTATTTTGAAATTCTGTTCAGAATGTATGCATTACGACTTGACGTCCTTATATTGCATTAGTCATTCTTGAATTATGTTGTCAAATTAGCTTTTTGTCACTTTGTGCTGTGATTGACTTGTTCCTGCATGAGAATGCTTTACTGAACTTCAGTTAGAAAGTTTTTTCACTGTCAATTCTATATGAATTTTGTTTTGTTGCTCTCATCTGATTTCTCTGTTAATCTTACATTACCTCTCTATTTTCAGCATGAGTCGTATTTCTCTCATTTGGTAAAGCTTTTTTGTGAACATGACTCTAAACTTTATAACTGTTTGGTTTATGTTAATTATAGGAATGGGTTCCTACGAATAGACTGGCCAAGGCTGATAGACTTGGGATGAGACGTGCTGGCCGTCCAACTGTCAGGCCTGCGTATCCTTGTAATGAGACTAGCCTAAACTTCAAAGTTGGAGATCCTGCTGATGCATGGTGGAGTGATGGATGGTGGGAAGGTGTCATATCAGACTCTAGTGATGCTGAAAACGGAGTCTATCAAATATATATTCCAGGTTTGTACTTGGCATCTAGTATTGATAAATGTTCAATTTTGTTGGAGTCGATGATGGCTTGGAAACATTTTTTGGGTGCTGAAATTTCACATTTTATCAGGTGAAAATGTGTATTTGAGTGCTGAGTTAAAGAACTTAAGAGTTTCAAGAGAGTGGGTGGGTGATAGGTGGGTGGATATGGAGCCAAACCCTAATATCCTTGGCATCATATCCGCAGCGAGTATGGACACTAAGCTCTCAGCATCATCGGCCGTTCCAAAGGACATTAAATCTGATAATTCTCCAACATCCAATCATAAGGTCGTATTCAGCGTCAAACTCTGTGCTGTTGAAGAGGAGGATAATGAATTGGAAGGTATGACACTAACCAACGTCCCTTTAAAAGACGAATGCATTAACAGTGAGCAACTAGTAATTGGATCACACGAAAAGGAGTATTGTTACAACAAAGTTGAGCAAGCGAAGGAGGATGTTGGTGATGACTTGGGCGTTACTGGTGTTGTAAACAGCTCCCTTCATAATAACAAAGGTGTGGATGATAAGGTTAGAGACGGAGACGGAGATGATGATGATGATATAAGCGGAGATAACAACTTAATTGATTGTGAGATTGCTGAGGTGAAATGCGAAGCAGAAGCAATGGAAATGGTGTCCAATTGTAATGAATAATGGGTTGTTTGGATAGAATTTAGATTGGTTAGAATGATATTTAGTTGTACATGATAGGCTTCTATTGTAAGTTTGCAACTTGGTAATTTGTTGTCCATGCATAGAGTTCACAAGGAACCACCCTATTTCAAGTTGATGAATTCACACGTGTGAATTTAAGTCTGTACTGTATGCACTATTATTTTTTCCTGAAATTGAACTTATATTTTCTCATGATCTTTTCATTCTTCACTTTTCTTTCTTAATCACCCAACTCAGCACAGATTGTAGCCACAGCCATATTGAACTAAATGCTATAATGGATTTTTTGAAGTATATAATTACAAAAAGTAAAAGAAAAAAGAATCTATAACCTAATTCTAATCTATATCTCTATAAATTCCTAAATCCAAAGCTGACTAGAGTTTTAGCCATTTCTCCCCAGTTATGTATGCTGTATCAAGAAAATATTTAGCTTGAGAGTAATTGAGAGATTTGGACCACCTAGTTCTTGCCCTTCTATTTGCTCCTCTTCCCCTGCATCTAAACTCCCCGAAAACGGCAGTTCTGCAACAATAGATGAACAATGTGCACGTTAGTAGGTTCGATTTCTACCAATAAAATATGTGGTGAGAATAGAATTCATACTTCTGTCTTGATGGAACACTCCAGTCACTCCATCCTCCTGGTCGTACGTCTATGTTGATCGTGCTGTACGAGTACATGGTTCTCGAGTAATTACCCCATGCACGTCCCAAGTAAACACTTCCTGTTCCACTAATGGTGCAGTTAACGAACGAAAAGCCAGTATCTTCTGTGGGTGAGTTCCGGTGATGAGCTGCTATTGCATATCCATCTCCAACAACAGAGATCTCACATTCCTACTCACATCATCGTCACATATTATCATTATCAACCATTAACACTTAGAAAGTAAACAAGCAAAAAAAATGTGCTGATCATGTACCTTATACAGTGATTTTGCATTCCCAAATATGAAATCAGTGGTGCCTTGAATGAAACATTGGAAGAAGTAATGTGTTCCTGATTCATCCAGGAGTGTGTCCTGTGAGCCCAAAAACCGAACCTTGTAAAACACGGCCTTTTCGCCCGATATCCTCAGTGCAACAGCTTGATATCCGACTCCTCCCGGTACTGTAACGATCGTATTCTGCAATGGAAAAACAAGGCTCGTTTCGTGAAAAATAGTTTGATGAAGAATTTGAGATGATTCAATGGAAGTTTGTTTACCTGGAATGTGATCCATGATGCACAAAAGTAGTCGGATTCTACAGAAACTGAAGCTGAGTTCCAAGTCCCTAAGTTATGGCCGTTTGGATCCATATCAGAAGCTTTGTTGTGCCATGTAATTACTGTTTCATATGCTTTGTTTTCGTTTCCTATAAGAGAGATGTATGGCTTGTTTGCAGGAATATGAACCTTTTCTCTGCATTTTTCAACATCTCAAAATTGTTATTAATGAATCAATAGTTTAGAAACAATCATACATCTACAAAATGGTATTCAGAAATTGATAGCTGTTCTTGTTAACTTGGACTTGCTAGTCTAGCTAGTTGAATTTGTTCTATGATTCTTTATTTTGAAAACTGTTGGAAAATTACTAAAATCAATTTAAGAAAACTTATCCATCGTTGTTTAATTAGTTGATCCAATTATTTTGTTAGAATTTGGAATGCTACCAATAAAATTAACTCATAGCGTTTGAGTAGGATTTTTATTTAGAGTATATAATCAAAATTTTAATGTGTCCAAGGCAAATAATTTTGACTTAATTTTAATATTAAGTGAGGATGGGATGGAACTGGTGCTTTAAAACTTAGGGCATTATTACCTACCGCCTCCGTTCCGGATAAGTTTGCGCCCCCTTTCCGGCATGGAGATTAAGAAAGTGATATCTTTTAGGGGTATAATAGTATTTTTATGTAATAAATAAATTATAAAGTATGTTGGGTATAGATGGTTTTTTTTTAAATAAAGTGGATGAGGAAGGGTGATTGTTTTTTACTTTTTGCTTTTTTTGGAATGCGTAAACTTTTGTGGGACAGCCCAAAATGAAAAGTGTGTCGTCTGAAAGAGACAGAGGCAGTAACGTTTTTAATGGTTTTTAAATAGTTATTATTTTTTATTAATTTAGGTATTAATTATTTATTAAAATATAATGACTTATTATCCATTTGTTTTCATTTACTGATTTACCCAAATCTTTGTCTTAAATTTAATTAAAGAATGCGTGTTAATTAATTAGAAATCTAATAATTAAGATCTTACTGTGTAAGAGTTTCAATTTAAAATGTTAATTACCAAATTATGTTATTTTTTTTAACTTTATATATATATAAAAGTTTTGAAATAATACATGTATATGCTCTATTTAAAAAACTCCATCACTAACACCTGCTTGTATTTGCCGCGCATAACGCATTAAGTGATAATTATATGTCAAAAATATACTTTTTATATTAAATGGCAATAAAAGTTCATAGATTGATTGTAACATTCGAGTTAAACAATTAATATTCTTAACACTTCATTAAAATTTTTAATATAAAATTATAAACCAATTAATTATAGATACATTATTATTCGGACGTGGTGATCCATATCTACAAAAAAAAAAAAACTCAAATAGAAGACCCACATTCGATTTTTTAAGTGTATAAATTTAATTTCGAAAAATTGAAGATCTTATACAGATTAACTTTGAACTGAAAATGATGAATATGAACACACCATCAAAACTAAGAGAGAGAGAGAGAGAGGCCACTACCAAGTACCAACAAATCAAAATAACTTCCTCACTATCCCACTTCCACAATAGCAGTTCTCACACCAAAAACACACACACACCAACCCAACTGCATGCTAAAAAACTCGATCAAATTCTTCACCACTCAACACACACACACACACGCATTATACGTACACGATACATACATATTACAGCTAGCAGAAGCAGAGGATGAGAGAGAGAGTGAGACGTACCTGTAAACACCTGGAAGAATGTGGATTTTAACTCTGCGGGCGTTATTTTCCGGCACCATATCGATGGCGCCTTGAACTGTAATCGAATCACCACCGCCGTCCTTATCAACCACGATCACATCACTCCGACGAACACGCACCGTCTCCGCACCACTGCAGTTCCTGCTAACCACGATCACTCTGTTCGCTTCGCCCAACGATAATTTACGATCGTAATCAACTTTCAGATCGTTCCACGTAATGAAACTTTCCCCATTCCCAGCATCAAAACCAAATCCGCCGCCAATAACCAAACAGAGCACCAGAAACAAACTCACCAAATCTCTCAATTTCATCGCTATAAATTAAATTAAAAAGGTAAAAAAAGAAATTAAACAATTAAAGCAGCTGGAAGGGGATTGAAATTCAGGTGAAAACAATAAATACAGGAGCGTTCGAAAACAGAATCAATGGAGAATTGCATGCAGAGAAGATGGTGTTGTAGAAGTGGAAATTGAAAGAATAGAAGAATGAAGTCACGAGTATTTGGTTTGGAGAGAGAGAGGGAAATATTTATAGGAAGAAAAAGAGGTATTGTTGGGAAGTCTTCTTTGAGTCGGAATTGGAGATGGATCTACCCTACCCTGCCCTTGGGTCAAACTACCCAATTCGACTGCAATTCTTTTTCTATGTATTATAGTTTGGCCATTTTTCATTGTACTTCCATCATACGCTATTTTATTTTTATTTAATCTTAATTAGATATATATACATTTTATTTTCTGGATACATATAACCTATTATTATTTGATTTTCTGGATTTATCTACTTAGACCATAATGTACATCTAATTGTATATAATCTATTATTGCTGTAGTAAATCTAATTAACTGATAGCGTCTGCATATGTAAGTCGAATATAAGAGTTGATCTCATAAGAGTTTGATATACTTGATTTTCTAGATTTATCTACTTAGACATAATGTACATCGAATTATATATAATCTATTATTGCTGTAATAAATCTAATTAAGTGATACTGTGATAGCGTCTATGTATATACGTAAGTCGAATATTAGAGAATCTCATAAGAATTTGATATACACATATCTTTGCGTACTTGGTGGACCATCTATATATAAATTTTGTACCCTTGGCTTTTATTATTATTTAAAAAAAAAATTTTTACTCAACTAACTTTTATAAATTAAAATATACTCCCTCCGTCCCGAACTTATATTTACCGGCACTGTAGATACGGAGTTTAACAAAAGTTGCTTTTTGACTAATTTTATTGACTTTTAAGGGGTATTGTGGTATTTTTAAGTAATAAATAAATTATAAAGTATGTTATGTGTGTTAGGTGAGAGTGATATTTTTGAAATTAAGATAACTTTTGAAGTTGTTGGTTAATGTGAAGTTTCCTTTTTTTGGGTGGTGAACATAAGTGTGGGACGGACGAAACGGAAAGTGTGAATATAAATGTGGGACGGAGGGAGTACTAAATCTTTTAAAACAAAATATTATAATAGAAAGTGTTGTGTCTCTATATTAAAGAAGCTAACTCAAAATACATACTAATAAGAGTTGGTTAATAAGAGTTGGTTTCTTGTGTCCCGAGTGCACAAGGTTACAAAGGTTTATTATTTTGTTCTAAATAGTATACTCCCTCCATCTCACAATAATGCTTACGCTTCCAAAGAAGGACGGAGGGATACAAAGGAAGCGTAAGCATTATTGCGGGACGGAGGGAGCACAATTTAATTAATAATGCGGGATGGAGGGAGTACAATTTAATTAATAAAAGTATAGTAATTTTTTTTATTTAAAAGATAACTTAAATATAAATAGTATAAATATTTTATTAAAAAAACTAAATTTTTTTCTTAGAAAATCAAGAGTGTAATTAAGTGTTTATATTAAAATGTATAATATTTAATATTAAAGTGTACAACCTCTGTCCCATTTCAATATTTACGTGTCTCATTTCAATGTTTACGTTTTTCTTTTTGGAATATGAGACTCACCTAAAACAATTAATATATTATCCAACACTAATATACCTACCAATTTTACATTAAATATTATATCTTTCTATCCACTATCTATTAAGATATTATACTCCTTAATCAACGTGCAAAAAGTAAACGTAAACATTGAAACGAGACGAAGGGAATACAACTTTTGAAAAATATAGAATTTGAGGCACAATGTCCCCAGAACATGCAAGTTTTAGTCTACTAGCAAGTTTTAGTCTACTAATAAATAAAAACTTATACATTTATCAAATTTTTATTGTATTTTTTGTTAGATTTTAATAAAATAATATATATAAAAAATAATACATTTTTAAAATACACATAGTAATACATTATTAAATAAAACTAATACAAATATCAGGAATCCACGGATATCAACTCTATTATCCATTGCTCAATTTTAGTGTTATTTTATTAAATCGTGTAAAACATTATTATATGAAAGTATATATCCAATAGTAATAAATCTCATTATTATACTTACACTAACCATGTATGTTTTTATATATGTGCAAAGAATTAATTAATATTTAATTAGTATTTTTCAGGATAAATTTTAATTATAAATGATACACATGCAACAAATTTGGTATAAATCAATTCAACCATTTTATACGTTCAAAAATAAAAAAAAATGTATTTTGAAAAGAAAACTTTAATACTTTTATAAAAAGTATTGTGTGGGAATAATTCTGCATTGTTTATGTCATCAATTTAATTAGTCACAATGTCAAACATTATGTATATTTGTTGTTGTAGTGGAGCGTTCGTTATACCATACCGTACGTGCCTAAGATTATTAATTTTTTTTCCGTAATAAATAAATAAAGTCGAAATTTGACCAACGTGACTACAATTTGAATATCTACAGCATTTGACTTTCCCGTTTCACCTCGTGGGAATTCATATATAATCTCTCTAATTATAAATTCGATTTGCCTAATTTGTTTAAAATTTATTTATACCATGAAAACTCTATTTTTAAATTTCTACTTTGCCAAATTCGTCTAAATAATAAAAATTCCAATGTCAAAACATTTGACTTCCGACATTAATTTTCAAAATGAGTAAGTAATTCGGCAGATTAAAGATTAGAGTTGGCAATCGATTGGCGTCTAGAAGTTCTCTCATTTGATGATATCTTCTCTTGCTGTCTTTAAATCGGAAGAATTCACTATACATGATTGAAGATTTAAGGATTAATTAGGATTTAGTGGAATCGGTTCTATTGATTTTTTTTATATATATATATATATTTTTTAAGAAGAGAAAGTCTCTTCGTTACTTACATGAGACCGTTTGTGAGAAGTATTAAAGTATATTTATTATATAAATAAAGTATGTGTAAGATTGTTAAAGTATATTTTCTAAATAATGCTGGATTATGCATTAAAATATAATTTTTGTGTATTATAATATGATTTATTATTAACATACTTTAACTACAATTAAACATACTTTACATATACAATAAGCATACTTTAGTGATGAGTCGATCCGTCTCATAACCGTCTCATAAAAGAGTGTCTCAAAAAGCCAACTTATAATGCCAACAAACAAATAGCTTTACTAACAAAAATAACCAATTTATTGTCCATGAACCAAAATACCCTTCATTTTTTATTTTTTTATATAAAATATCATTTAAACCTCCAAATACATCCATTTTAACTCCCGTTTTTAATATTTTCTTCCTACTCAAAATAGACATAGTCCATTACGACCATATCAGACCCATCATGTTTCCGTACATTAATTAAATAACATTAATCTCATAATTACCAAACTTAAAATAATAACAGTATATTTTTTGACCGTTAATCCACTGGGTATCCGGGAGATTTTACAGCTGCTCCTCACAGCCAATCACGCGCCCCGCAGTGTGATGGTTCAATCTTGTTCCTTCAATGGACCTCATCACAACCCTGGTTCGTGGGTGTACATGATGCTGCTACTGTACCTCGTCGGAAAGTATGAAGATTAAGGTTGTAGAAGAAATGTAAGGTTACATATTTTAGGCAGTAGCCCAAGATTATTTATTTATAAAATGAAAAGATTTATTACACACTCATAGCACTTAAACAAGAGGAGAAACTCCTTTAGCTACCTATGGTAGCTGAAACAGAAACACTCATATAAATAAAGGAAAGAAACTACAATGTTTATTGAAAGAGAACACAGATGGTGATGGTCGATGCCATTCGCTTCCTTATACTCTCTATTTATAGAGGCTTGTGGACTTGAAATCCGAATTCCAAAGTCTCTTTACTTCTTGTGACGTCACTGCTCATATTACATGTCTTGGATGCTTTCCTTAGCTGGCATACAAACCTCTCGCTCTTCGCGTCGAGATTTGATCCTCGGTATAAGTAGAAATCAGGATTGGTTCCTTTCTAGAAGACTCCCTGATTTTGTTTGATGTCCCAACATCTGGTCTTCTGAGCTTGATAAAATGAAAGACCTCGTGGTTGCCTTTCCCAACTGGTTCTGGAGCTGCACTATTGAAGTAGAGTTCCAATACATCTCCTCTAGACAAAATCGTATTGTTTTCCCAAGCCTTCACAACTGCTATTCTTAGCCACTCTGGCAGTTTTGAAAGTTCCGGGAAGCTTGGTGCAATAATGTATATTGAGGCTAATGCTCCAAAATCGTACCACTGTTTTACATCATTTGGACTTGATCCTTCTCTCATCTAAACTCGAGGGTATTCTCCTGATATATCTATTCGGCATTTTTTTGGACGGATTCCCTATCTTGTACTCCCTCCGTCCCATAGAAATTGACACACTTTCCTTTTGGTTTGTCACACTAAAATTGACACATTTCCTTTTTAATACATGGGATCCACACAAAACAATTAATCTATTCTCATGGGGTTCACATATCACTTCTAATACAACTACCCACTACACATTAAATATTATTTCTCTCACTTCACTTTACTTCACTTTACATTAAATTATTATAGTTCTTAATTTCCGTGTCAAAAAAAAGTGTCATCTTCTCCGGAATGGAGGGAGTATTTAATTTTTCCCAACTAGCTTGGTATCCTGTTCAGCACGAAAATTTGAGCTTTTCACATGCCGTTTCCATATGATTATTGCATAATTTTAGCATTGTTTGTAGAGTTTATTGCTTATTTTCATAATTTCTATAACTTTATATTATTAAGATATTGAAGATTTTAATCATAAGTTGAAGTGAAATTGATGAAATACAAGAGGAGGAATTGTAGAAGCACCTTGATTGATTTTATTAATCATTTTAGGGGCTGCATACGTGGCTAGTTTAATAAATATGATGAAATGATTTGTTGTAGGAAAGTCGTGAGTTTGTATTCCATCCATCTAGTGTTGGAATTCATAATCATGAAATTAATAGTGGGCTATGGTTAGAAGGAATTGAGTTAATTAATTCATTAGTGGGCCCATTTTACTTACTTATTACTAACACACATCTTGGGCCTGGTGGTAGCGAGAAAAGAAGAGCAGGAAGCCCATGCAGTACTTTTAATTTTCCAAGCCCAATCACATGCCTCTTTGTCAGCGTGGAAATATAAGAACACCATCGCCCATCATCACAGAACGTGAATCCAGAACAGAACACGCCTCCCATCGGCCATTCGGCTACCTTCCGCCTCTCATCTACCCTTTACTATCCATCATCTCTCACACTCAGTCACAGTGTTTGCTATTTGAGAAGGAGAACGAAGGAGGATCATCAAGACGGAAAGAGAAGACGGAGAATTACGCGACAAGGGTTTTTCTTCTATCTTTTATTTCTTGCATTGTTGATTCATAGACTCATGGATAAGAACAATTTTCCATTGTTGTTGCTTGTAACACCATGAACTAGTTTCCTCTTAATAGTTTTAGGTTTTGAAAGTTTATTATGTTGATTTGAGATTTTAAACATGTGATGGTTTTTGCAGAATATTTATTCCTTATTGACATTTTATTATAGACTCTTATAATCATATTTCTTAATTTTCTTGTCAATTATATATTCATGACTTGATTGATGTATGATTGAAATTTGAATGTGTTGTATGATTATATTTGTTTGTTTCGTGACAGTTAAATGAGATTGACCAATATATAACATTTGATTGTTTGACCATCAATATAGGTGAACTTAGTCTCAATTTTGGTACAAATTGATAAGAGTAAGCATACTATATCATTGTGTAGAACGTGGTGACCAAATACAAAATTTATAATATCGAACCCAAGGGAGAAAGTATATATATCCATATTCGATAGATGTTTCATTCCAGAAGGACTAATCAATAAAGGGATTGTTTAATTACACTATAACTATCAACTAAGAATATAATTAAAGATAGAAAATGTACATATGAGATGGATGATGGGTGATGGTGAGCAATCTAAAAAGTATGCAAGGCTAAACCACAATCAAGATTAAGATATCACCTAGACATGCAAGTTTTTAATGGCAAACAACATTGAAAATGGAATAGAAGCAATCACGTATGTTCCCCTAATCCCTATGGCCAAGGCATTAGGTTCTAAACTTTTTTTACAAGTTTACAAGCCCCTAAGATTGATTCTTACTCTCAATTCCCTTAGAAGGTATTATGATCATAAGTTTGGTTCTTCTTACTTAATTAACAACCAATTAAGATCAATTAATTAAGTGTTATCTCATGAATGTCCCAAGTACAAGAAGAGTATGACTTACCTCTCCCTACACTAACATACATGATCACATAATAAAATGATTCAATTAAAACCCTAGACATAATATTGGAATGACCATCCTAACACTATGAATAGAAAATTTAACCACACAATTCATAACATGAATCAAGTAATCATTGATCATGAGATAAACTACAAAATCAATTCAATTAAATCATTAAAAATTCTACATATTTAAAATAGTCTCAATCCATCATGTGGCTAGCCTCACATGAGGACTAGCCACTACAAATCATAATAAAATCAATACAATCCATGACTTTCTCCAATTAAGCCAAATAATGAAGAAAATCACAAATTAAAGGTTGATAAGCTTCCCTTTTAAAGTAGGCTTGATCTTCCTTCAACATGCTCCAATCTTCACTTCGTGTTGATTTTCTCTTAAAGGTTTGAAGAAATCAAGTGGAATGGGTGGATGGAATGAAAGATGGATGGATGGAGAGGAGTGTGTGTGAATTGGGAGGTGTAGCCTCCAAGTGGAGAAATGAGAATGGGAGTTGAAGGATCCAAAGATGATATATGTATGGAGGATTAGGGTAAAGATGGGGTAATGGGCTTAAGTATAGAAAATGGACTTAAGTGAACAAATTGACTTTTTTGGCATACAAATCGGATCTGGAATTTTGAAATAAATAAAATATAAATCTACTATATATGATAATTGGCCCAAAGCCCAGCGGTATTGGAAGGCTCCCAAACTGCGGAGGTCACAGGTTCGAACCCGGCCCCCACGACATAATTCTTTTTTGAATTGAAGGCCCAAATAAGGCTCATGTACAGCCCAGGTGAGCGGCCCAACTCGCTCTAGCCCAATTCCATGCTAGAAAATTCGATCTTGCGCTAGAAATTCATTCGAATTTCACTTACAGAGACCATGCTCTGTTTTCTGCAATTGACAACACTTTCAAGCCCTTAAAGGACAATAGCTAAAATTGTTGTCTATTCCTGCATTTCTCTACACTAGTAAAAGTGTTGTTGTATCCCCGCGACATAATTCTTTTTTTGAATTGAAGGCCCAAATAAGGCTCATGTACAGCCCATGTGAGCGGCCCAACTCGCTCTAGCCCAATTCCATGCTAGAAAATTCGATCTTGGGCTAGAAATACGTTAGAATTTCACTTACAGAGGCCATGCTCTGTTTTCTGCAATTGACAACACTTTCAAGCCCTTAAAAGACAACAGCTAAAACTGTTGTCTATTCTTGCATTTCTCTACACTAGTAAAAGTATTGTTGCATCCCTCTTCTAAATATGTTGTCTTTTAAGTTGTTACCATTTTTTCTCGTTTTCATCCCGATTTAATTCCCGTTTCCTCCTTTTATTAATTTTTGCTCAGATATACCTTATTCCTACATGAAAAATAACATAATTTACACACTTTACACCAAAAATAAAAACAACAAAAATAAAGAATAAAATACTAAAAAAATAATATAAAACACGCAAAAATCACACGAACACGACTCTAAAATCTACTAAATTTTCACGATAATCAATAGGATACCATATTATCTTTGCATGACCATTGTTAAAGAGAAATATGGTAAGGAAGCCCTAATCCAATTCCTTTAGTACCTAGAAAGGAAAGATCTTTTGCACTAGCCTATATGGAATTTTGCATGTGAATCGCCTATAAAGCGAATAAGGAGTTGTGGGTATTTAATTTTCTTAGTACCTAGAAAAGGAATAGGGAATTATCTTATTAATTTGGTCTTAGGAATTTATGTTCTTTAAAATTGTTAAATCTCACTTGTCCATGAGTGATTTAGCATACTTAAGTGACCATTCCAATAAAATTCTGCATAATTTGATTCACTTGTCTATTTGTCTTATTTCACATGATAAACTGGATTTTTCTAGAACTATCTTGTTCTTGTCTTTTGAAATACTTGTGATTGAGTGTGGCTTTTATTTATTTACTTTATTTGCTAATTATTTTTCTGCAATATTAGTTATTAAATCCAACTCTTGAAAATGTTTTTATGTCTTAATTATTAGTGGTGATAACTATTTAGTGTGTATCTTAATTAACTCAAATCTCTTGGGTTCGATATTTTATTTCTTGGTCACTCGTTGTACACAATGGTAGAGTATTCTTGCTCTATAAACACATAAGTAAAATTATGATCACATCCCTACCAATGAGAAAAATCAGATATGTTAATACCGGTCTTAGCGGTGCCTGTCATAGGCCTAAGATTGATCTCTTCCTCTTTTAGCCCAGAGGTGCTGGGTTGACTCGACGACTCTAGATGTGACTTCAGAGCCTCAATTTTTTCTTGGACCAGTTCTTTCTTTGGAAGTTCCAATCAAAGGCTCGTGCTAAAGATACTTAAATCCCTTGCTTTGGGTTTAGAGCCCCGTTCTCGACTACTATCCTTTTATTGATTGCTATCAATAGTCTTGAGGAGTGACTCTCGTATTTTCTCGAATAGACCCGCATTGTTACGGATACAGTCTCGTATGCGATTGGACACTTTGGTCCGATCAATCTCTTGCACTTTTTCAGAAAACCCAGTATTGAACATCAAATTCTCGAATTCCCTTTTGAGAAACTCAAGGTTATCCATTAGGTGCCTTGAAGCGATCAGGATGGAGTCTATCTCACCTCCTTCCATCTCTCGTCAGGAAATCTTCCAAAATATTTTCAACATATTTAATAATGACAATATTAAAATCATAATATTGACATTCATCTTGCCATCTTAAAAGTCTAGCCTTTTCTGGTTCTGATTCAATTTTATTTTTTAGATTGGCCTTGACACTCGTGTTATCGATTTTAAGAATGAATTTCTTCGCAAGAAGAAATAGCGGCTATTTTTTGAACGCCTTCCGAACTGTAAAAATTCCTTCTCATTGATGTGCCTTCTCTTTGCCTCATTCTCCGCTAAGAGTCCGCTGCAGTATCTGCATGACACTTCTCCTTCTGATGAGGACTTGGTAAGAACTGCAGCCCATCAATGGTCAATAGCATCTGTATATAGTACCAGATTGTCCTCGTCATTCGGAATGACTAACTTTGGAAGCTTTTTGCAAACCTCCTTTAATTGTTTAACCATCTCTCGGCGTGATTCCTCCCATTTAAACTCAGCATCTTTCTTCAACAGAGGACTGAACACCTTCCTATATTGTGCTAGATTGTTATGAATATTCCAGCGAAGTTGACAACTCTTAGGAAGCTTTGGAGCTGCTTCTTGTCCTTGAGATCTTTAGGAAATCCTTGAACCTTTTCTACAATATGTGGTTGTAGAATAATCCCGAACTCATTATTCTCTACTCCAAGGAACTCGATCTGTCTTGTTGCAATTTACTACCTTCTTTTCAGAAAGCACTAATCCTTTCTTGTGACATACTTCTGAAAATACTTCCAGATGCGCCAAATGCTCATTCATGTTCTTTGAAGTAATGAGGATGTCATCCACATAAACGAACATGAATGAGAAATAATCTTTGAAAAGATTATCCATCTTTCTTTGATATATCTGGGGGCGTTTGCCAAGCCCATGGGCTTGTCATTCCAGATATGATGACCTTGTGGTGTGGAGAAGATTGTAAACTTCTTGCTTCCTTCTTCCATCATAATCTTGTAAAACCCAGATTTGAAATCGAACTTTGAGAATACCTTGGCATTCTTAATACAGTTGACCAAGTGTTCCCTACTTGGTATGTAGTATCCATCGAACTCCAAGATATTGTTGATCCCTTTGTAGTTGATCACAAGTCTCGGCTTCCTTCGGTTGACTTTTCCATGATTTCTAACTAAAAATCCTGGACTGCTGTATGGAGATACTCCTGGTGATATCAACTTAAGGTCTAGATGTTTCTTAAGTATTTGCTGCATATCCTTTCGATCCTCTTGGTTCATTAGGATATGCTTGTTTCTTACGAACTTATGCTCCTTTACTTCTTTTACTTTGAGCTAGGCTTTGAGCTCGTTCTTGTTCCACCAGGCTAGAGGATTCTCATTGAAGTTCTTCTATATCTTCTTTTTGATGTCCTCCAAAGATGTTTGTTCTTCGATTGTGACGTCTCTTTGTGGGCTATCTCCCAAGCTTACTTTGAGAAGGTGGATTGTGTTTTCTTTTAGCTTTTCCATCTTCCATCCTCCTCTAGTCTCAGTTCTCATTTGAAGGACTGCTTCATCATATCTTCTTCGATCGTTCATCTTAGGATGACTAAGTTTTTCTTTCGTTATCACCACGCTTGCTGCGAAATCTGATTGGTATTTTTCTTTGAAATGCATTCTGCAGTCTTGGTGCGATGATCTTATATTCACAAAGGGTTGTGAAAATAAGCCTCCTTGTTGCGTTTTCTTGGGTAAAACACTTGAATGTCTGTAGAAAATTATTTTCTAACAGGATATTCACTCCAGTGTCGTGAAAATATATTGGTGGGGTCTTTACCTTGTACAATGGGATACGATCCGCTCCTCTGATCATAATTTTTACTTGTTTGATTCTTCTTTTAAGGATTAGCACCCTTCGTGAAAAATCTCTTCCTAGTACGATTGGCAAATCTTCGCCAGAGCCTTTAGGAAAGACTCCTTATTTCATTGTGCAGATACTGACTCCTGAATCAATATATGCCGCAAATACTCTATACGGTGCTCCTTATATATCATCTCGACAGTGATATATATCGAGAATGGACTCATGGTCATGGGTAGATCAGAGCTTATAAAGAGTCATTTCTAGTGAACTTTATATCTTTTTCCTCTCACCGTGAACTCCATTCCATCTTATAATCGTTCCCAAGATTTGTGATCCTCGAGAAACTCCAATCCCAGCACTAGTTGTTCTGGGAATCTTCCTGCAACACCCTCAATTATTAACTCAAGATCACCAAGTTTGAGCTATCCTTGGTATCTCCCAGTTGTTGGTTGTTGAAGATAATACAAGACATCACAAGGAATAGAGTTTTCCTTTTTAGTGATATCGAATATTACTTCGACTCCTCTCCATCCTTCTGGGCATTTTAGTTCACCCTTTGTTGTGAACTTTTTTGGTTCCCGGATTACCTCCACGATTGGTCTCTTTTCCCATCTTTCACTGATCATCCTATCTTCTTGGAAAGAAATCCTTCTCTATTCGAATATGAGGCTATCTTTTCTGCTCCAGACCGGCTTATCCTTGATCTACAAATCCATATCATGAATTGGTGGTAACTCCATTATTTCTGGCCTGGTTGCACTTGCAACCCTTTCGAACACTTCTGGTATCTCAATATACTTCTTCATTTGGAATAAATTCGAATAGTGAGTGTTGGATAGAGCATATGAGATACTATAGGTGATAGAGTATGGCTGGTTCCCTTCTTTCATCAAATCTTTATTCTTGAAATCTTGATGGAGGGTGAGTACTCTACTGAAATCTTTATCCGCCAGATTATATGTAATCCTTCTGTAGATGTAGGATGCCACTTTGCCTGCGTACTAGTTTCTTGAGATTCCTCCCAGGCAAGCTTTTTTTGTATTCTTGATCCTCTTATCAAAGATTGCCATATCGATTGGTGTATCAATACCTTCTTTGAATCTTGCTTTGATAAGGATCCGAATAGCTCCGATATGGATCCAAGACATGGCCTTAACAACTTTTCTCTGAAGTTTACTAAGTTCCTTCTTGATCTCATCGATAGGAACTAGCTGTATTTTTGTCATATTTCCCGTGAGCTCCATAGGGATGACGATCTCTCCTTCGGTCACCTTGTATATGATGTGATGTTTTCTCTTTTTGAAGCTGAGAAGCCGCTCCAATCTTTCTACGATGAATCCATCGTATAGATTGAGTCTTGGATCCTTCTTCATGATTCTCTTAAGGGCTTTATGAGAAATTGATGTTTGGAAAAAGAATCCTGACATATCTTCTTGCATCTCCTGCCTGAATCTTTCTTCTTCACTCCGACTCATCTTTAGAAAATTCATCTTGATTGAAGAATTCTTCTTCATAGATGCTCTCGTCTGAGGGTATATCTTTAAATTGATATACATGTACCAGATCTTGGAAGTAAACAGCTTCCTCCATTTATGGAGTTGTTTCGAACTGTCGTATTCCCCGCTTCTGGTTCTCCGGGCAATTGGGTGAGATATGCCCTCTAGATCCATATGTATAGCAGTTATAATCCTTGAATCTTTCATTTACTCGTGTAGCTGCTCTTTGGAATGCCTTTCTTGTGGGAGTTCTTCCTGTACTCCTCTAGTTTGATCCTGAGGATGCGGCTTGACTTCTCGAACTCCATCTTGATGGTCCAGACCTTTGCCCTGATTTATAGCTTTGGGCCTTTTGTTTGGACCAAAAGGATCTTGGTCCTCTGGACCTCCATCCTCCGCTTCTTTGTGTATAAGGATGACCTTTCTTCATCCTTTTTTGCTTCCTTGGGTTTTTTCCAATGATGGTTGGAAGATCGTTGCTCTCACAGCATAAGGGTACTGTTTTGTTGATTCCCCTTAATCTCTTGTAGTTTTTGTGTAGTGATGCTTGATGAAACCACTCTGCAATCTTGGCTTTGAGGAAGGACATCCTCCTTGCTATTGAATCCAGCTTGCATAGTTCATATTCTTTGATCAGCATTTCTCTCCATGAGCTTGGAATCTTGGCAAAGAAAAGGTGGAATACTTCCTCCTCCTTGATCTTTGATTTTCATCTATACTCTTTGAAGAGTGTGATGTACTCATCTACGTGACAGATGTCAAGAAGTTTCAGGCTGTATATGGCATTCTTATATTTCTTCTTTTTTTCTTCCATTCCTTCGAAATAACCTATTTCGATGAAATGGATCTTGAAGATCTTGGCCATGCGATCAACAATGTTGCAAAGGTCTTCTCCTTCCATGGCCTTCTTCTTGACTTCGTCTGAGAGTACCTCCCATACGCACTTCACTGATCCTTCTAGGCTCATAGTTAGGAATCTTATGAACCCTTCTTTATCCAGCTCCAGTGTTCTTCCTGCAATCTTCATTATATTTGTCCACTCGTCGATCAAGGTTTTTCTGTTCTTGAAGTCTAGAGTGTCAAAGTTTAGGATCAACCCGTATGGATTTATTGGTTTAAGGGGAGACCGACCATATGGGGTATTGTGTAGATTAGATCCTCGAACTTGGCTTGCTCCTATTGACAACCCCATCGTATTCATCTTGAGATTTCCTTGGTTATGGGATTTCTCTTCTTGTGTTGCTTCATGGATTCCATGTGATCCAGAAGTTCCTTCATTTTGGCTCAGATCATGTTGCATCTGAGGAGCTTGAGATTGCTGTTGAGAGTTTGAAGTTTCTCCAACATTCATCTTTAGATCTACGATAGTTAGTCCTTGCAAGGACTCATATAGATCTTGTAGATCCTCAAGATTCCCTCTTTCCATCTAGGGATGTGGATTCTCCTCGAAGGATAGCGATCATCTTCTCAAACTCGGTCTTTGGTCTAGTGACCTCCATCGTCTTCCCCTTTTGATTTAAAAGGGGTTCTATTCCGAAGGTTGGTGGCAACCTTCCTCCTGGTCTTCTCCCGGTCACTTTAGTTTCCAGGTGTTCTACTTGATTTATCAACTTCTTAATGAGGTCAACTTATTTGTTCTGCAACGTCTCCACCTTATCCATCTTAAGGCTAATTTCAAATATCGTCTTGGATATATTTTGACAATATTCTCCAAAGAGTTTCACCGTCTTCTGTAATTCTCTAAGATTTTGGTTCATCTTAGAGTTATCTGCCTCGATCTCTTTCCACTTTGTCATTTTGACCACCATAAAAAGTAATAGGACTTGCAGATCTCTCATGGACCTTGATTTGGTCATCTTCTCTATTGTTTGTATCTAGGGACACGTTCATGGATCTCAGTGAAACTTTGGAGTTCCATTATATTTCTTGATACCTCTTTGGAGTATCGTATCTCATTCTGGTGGCCTTCCTCCAGATGTTATTCCTTGGTATAATTGGCACGAGCCTCTGCCCGTTTCCATCCTTGTCTGAGACCTTTCCAGAATCGGTTATCGGCCTTAATTTTCTTTTCTGCTTGTTGTCTATACAAAATATTATAGTATTGTTGTATAGAGCTGCTTGTTTTATCATATCCAACAGGTTAGAAGGCGCTGTTTCTTCAATTTGAAACAGGGCTTATAGTCCTGTCACACTCGGATGTCAAACTTTCGTTCGGATTTATATATCTTTGAAACTCTCTTGTTAGTGATATGAGTTTATAATAATTTTTCATTCATAAATAAATAAACCTAGAACTCTGATACCATTTTGAAGCTTGAAGATTATGAAAAAAATTGATATAAAATGAAGCATGGAGGCTAGTGTATTAATTAAGATATATGGCCAAGTAGTGCTGTTGAATAATATGTTGTAAAAGGGCTCAGACCACTTGACCAATCTTAGGGACATTTTGGGATTTTTTTTCAAAAAGTTGGCTATTTTTGTTAGTTTTTTCTCAATTTGCTAGAATTATTTTTTGCATTTGGAAGTTGGGCCACTTTTGCACATTATCCCTAATTAAAATTGCAACTCTTTTATTTCTACTACAATTTACTAAGCATACCACATAAAACCCTATTATTAATCCCCTCCAGAACCTCACTGGAGTTCTTCTGCTACTTTCAACTTCACTTTAATATCTTTATCGTCTCTCATTAATTCCCCTAATTGTTCGTCCTCTCCCTCCCTTTTCTTTAAATATTTTTCAGCATCCCATGTTGCAGAATCCAAATTAGAACGTCTATTTTCTCAGACCACAATCAACTTCCCAGAAAACTGCAATCATATCACACCATATCACGATTGTTGCAATTATTTACTGCTCTAAGCAACATGGGATGTAGATTAGAGGGCGGAGCGGCGGCCATGACTACGAAGGTCTTTCTTACACATCTGGACACCCTTCCTCATTGTTGACGTGGTGAAGAAATTTTCCTTAGAGTTTAGTATGGGGGTATATTACTATGTTTAGAGGTATTATAGGAGTATATTTTAAGGGGTATATAAGTCATATTAAATAATATAATTTTAATATTATTATTTTTAGGGTGTATTTAGTAATTTGGGGATGCAAATTGCTTGTCTCTTCATTAAATCTCCTATTTTTCCTTCTCCTCTTTCCCTTATATCTTCCCTTCCTCTTTCTTCTTTTTTTTTGTTCTTTTTTTAGTTTTCTTTCCTTTGAGTTGTTAATGTGTGTTTGTGTGAGAGGAACGTGTTTGGGTGGACGTAGCAAAATGAATTGGGTGGGATTAGTGTGGGTGTAAATTTAGAGGTGAAAATACAATAGGAGTTTCACCATTTACCAGCGTTTGCATCCGAGCGTAGCACGAGACAAAGGTATTCTGATGTTATTTAAACCCAAAAGAGAAGTTTAAATCATGCCTTTTGGATAAATCATTCTCTCTACCCGAAGGAGAAACCTAGTAATACCGTCCCATGCAGCAATAAGATTGTCCAAAAATAGTGTCGTGTGTTGCATGATCAGGGATTTTGTCAAATAAATAGCTCTTAACTAAAAATATACCTTAATTTTTTTTATAATATACTCCTTCCATAATACATATTATATAGACTCTTGGGGTACAGTATACCAAAAACCACTTGGGTAAAATTCTTAATTTCACCCTTTAAACAAATACTATTTCCTACCGATAAATGGTAAACCCTCAGGGCACAGTATATCCTAAATTACTTTAGTATACCATAAACTATAGGGGTAAAGTCATAATGTTTTAATTGAAACAAATGCTAAACCCTGCCGATAAATATTAAACCCTCGAGGGACATTATGCCCTAAACCACTGGAAAAAAATATACCATAAATCACAGGGATAAAATCGTCATTTCATTGCTGATAAATATTAAATCATACAATTTTATGTAATATCATATTAGATAGTTATATATTTATTAATTAGTATATAGGTACCCGTACTTATTTAAAGGTACCATACCATATTTATTTAAATATTAACCACTCATACCCGAATCTGTATCGTTTAAAAATTTATTACTATATTTATAACAACTTCAAAATTATTTATCAATATGCTTAGGGTAAAACGGGATATCAAAAAAATATAATTATTAGAGATAATTAATATCGATGTTAGGAGTACCCATAATTTGTATCCGTTTAAATATTCACCATCCGTGATCATAATAATATCATCTCAAATTTATTATTGTATTGCATCCCGTATGCTTGGTTAATGTTTACCTAATGGTGAAATGAATCGATATTAGGACCGATGAAAGAATTATTCACAGGTAATATATTTATTTCTCGATTTCATTTCTATAATAAAAATTATTTACACAGATTCTATTCATAAATTGAAAAAATAAAAATTAATAGATCGTTCACTTAAAATTGTTATTATATTTTGAAAAATGAAAACCTTCTCTCTTACATTTTTATGAATCTCCTAAAAATTACATTTAAACCTAGGCATAATTAGATTATATGCATTTCCATTAATTATATTATAAGAGGGTTCCTATAACCTTTTATATATATTTCTCATAAATTAGTTGTGTTCTTAGTTGCATTTCTTGTAAAATGTTTAAGAGTAAGAGACTCTATCGTCGAGTACACGTGCGACCAAGTACACAATTTATAATAATGTCATCCCAAGGGAAAGTAAATTCATGATTATATTCGGATTTTACATTGATTTATGCTTTGTAAGAATGATAGATTGAAGGTTTTATATTTAGACTACTATTTATTTCTCTACTCAATTAACTATGAAGTAAGCTAACAACAAAATGTATCAAACAATGAGCAAATGATGAATGAAATGGAGATAGAATTCACTTAAGAAGAGAGCAAGACTAATCATAATCATGGTTAGAAATCTAGCTAGATATGTATAACTCTTGATGGTGAACTTCATTAATTTGTGGACTAAAAATAATTACGTTTTTACCCCTACTCCCTATGGCCAAGGCAATTAGGTTCTCGACTCTTTTACAAGTCTAAATCTCCTAGAATTATGCTTAATCTCAATTCCCTTAAGGTACTATAATCATAAGTTTGGTTCTTTTCACTCAATTTCTTAAGTGTCCCTCTATGAGTGTTCTAAGCATAAGAAGGGTATGAATTACCTCCCCTTACACTAATATGCATGCTCACCTTAATACATGATTCAATTAAACATCTAATCATAATATTGGAATGGCCATCCTAACACTATGAATAAAGAATTTAATCACACAAATATTGAAATGAAACATGATTCATTAATTATAAAAGGAAGTCCAAAATTAACTCAATTCAACATCTCAAATCCTATATATCTAGCATTCTTCTCAACTAATCATATGATTAGCCCTACTATAGGACTAGCCATTACACATTTTGCTTGTATCAATACAATCAAAGGCTTGCTCCATTTGAGCCAAAATGAGAAGAAAATCAACAAATAAAAAGTAGATTGGCTTCCCTTTCATGGAGAAACCTTCCTTCTCTTCAATATGTTAACTTCTTCAATCCTTGATGCTTTTCTCTTCTCAAATGGTGGATGGATGGGGTGATGGATGGATTAATGGAGATCAAATGAAAATTGATGGATCTAAGGGATGGAAATGAATCTAATGGATCTAGTGTGTGAAAATATGATGTGGAGTGTGTATAACTTCTCTAATTATGATCTCCCCCTCTAAATTTCACACAAGTCATCCTTTTATATCACTTAAGGGCCTTCTAAAAGCTTCCAGAAGATTCTGAAAACTGCACTGACTTTCGCACCTACACGGGCCGTGTAGCAGCGCATAGCTCGTGTAATGCACACCTAGTTCGGCGTGTTGTATGTGCTTCCGGACACGGCTCGAGCTGTGCTACATGGCGTAGTTCATGAGCATGTAGTGTTTTCTGACGACATTGCACGGCTTCCTCTTATAGGCCCGTGTTATGCACACGGGGCGTGCACTGCTGCATGGCTCGTGCGCCAGAACATGACCATCCTCCTAGGGGAGCTCGTCGTTCTGATGACAGTACACGACCACCTCGGATAGGGCTGTGTTCCGCACACGGAGCATGTTCGGGCATGCCTTGTACTTCTGTCTCCATTTTGCTCCAGATGATGTGCGTTATCTTTGCTCACAAAATTAGTTCCCAAGTATTGAGGATATCAATTGTAGCTTAAGCAAGCGACCAAGTGAATATCGAACCCAAAGGACGGCGTATTATCAATTTAATTATTTACTAAATTAATTAAGACGAATGGCATTTAAAGTTTGAGGTTTTAATTATTAAACTAATAAACAATTAATTAAAATAACAAATAAAATAAAATATCACTCAAAGAATACGAAAGTGGATCAAGTAGGAGAATAGGTAGCCTAGGATAATCCAGTTTCACACATTAATTTTCCTTCGGTGTGTTGATGTCCGACTCTGCCTTATGGAATATGGAAGGATCACTAGACCATGCAAATCTACTCTTTAGATACAAGTTAATAAGCATGTAACACGTGTGAATAACCTCGGAGTAAGAGATATAATTCCACCCCCCTTTCTAGGTACTATCAATATCAATTATTTCCCTGGCCAATTGGTACTTTAACCCAATATGATCTCCCTTTATAGGTACTATAAAATTATCCTCTTTATCCTACTTACCAACCCAGATTCAATTCAATTAATAAGTATTCATATATGATAGTTCTAATGAAGCTTCGGAGTCCCCTAACTTAGAATCATAACATAGAATCCTGCTCAGCAGTGAACGCACTCAATCAATAACCAAGATATATATTCAAACTCTATATAACAGTTAATGATGCACGAAACGACCATGAGTATGGATTAAGAAAGCACAATCATATATAAAATAAATCTACAAGTAGTGTTGTACGGAGTTTACACACGAAAGTTTAATTAATTGGTAAAAACCTTCACAACCCTAATTCTACCAAAAAGGCTCTAGCCCATGATGTTATGAAGAACAATCATGGGTGTTGGATAGATCTTACCCGAATGTCTGAAAAATACAAGATAAATTAGGAAACGAATAAAACCCTAGATGTGGAAATAGTTGCGTCCTTCTCCATATTGAATCCTCCTCTTGGTTCTCCTCTTGATTCCACATACGAATCTTCAAAGTGATGGATTGATGGAGGAAAGGATGTGGATGATGGTTGGGGGGTGATCCCCCCTTGTGGGGTGTAGTATTGTGTTGTGGTTCTCTTCCAATCCAATCTATTGTATTTTATTCTTGGTGTGATCTATATCCCCTTTTATACTTAAGCTCTTCTTATGGATTTAGGATGGACTTTTTCTTGGAAAGCACGAAAATTCACAAACAGGGGGTAAAAATCCCAATTTTTCACTGTCCAAGCTTCGAGTTCGACCACGACCAGTGGTCGAATCGAACAGAGGAGGTTGAACTGGAGTGCGCAGTCTCACCATTTCGAGTATAACTTACACATCCGAGCTTCAATTTGAGTGATTCTTGCGCTCACGCAATTCTCTCTTCCTTGGATTTCTATACATATAAATAACTCTCAGAAACACCAAGATTTGAATCTGTAACAAGTTATGGAAAGTAGCACATCCGTTATGTTCGGCAAAGCTCGCGCGACGTCACCATTTTGCTCATAATTTCCTCGTTTGGAACTCGCCAAAACGATCCTATTTTCAGTGAATTTCCAACCATATATCAAAACACCAGTTTTGATCTCCACACAAATACAGAAAAATTGCATAAGTTGGACGTGCGTTTTTCAGCATTCATTGCACAAGTTGCACATTTTCTCCAACTTTGCACTTTTGATCATTTTTCCACCTAAAATACAATAAAACACCTCAAGTGTACCTTTTTCTCACATATATTGAATATAAGACCCTTGTGCTAATATATGACAATAACATCAATAAAAAAGATGTTCAATTGGACACTGAAACACGCTAATTTCCACTCTCATTACCTACTCTATTTTTCTCCATTTCTTGACCTATTTTACACATATTTAAACTCATTTACACAATTATATCAATCCAAACCACATTTCTCATAATTACAATAACTCCACCAAAAGTCACACAAATACGGATAAAAATATTCAAAAATCACGAACAAAGACACTAAAACCTAGGTGAAAATGTCAACGATCAACCTCCCAAACTTAAAGTGTTGTTCGTTCTCGACCAACGAAAAATGATAAACAAGAGGAGTAATTTTTACCTAGAAAATACCTAATGAACATAAACCACAACACATCACAAATAATAAGGACTACAAAATCACATTAAGTATCCCTACATCATCAAACTTATAACATGAAAGATTAACAAGTTCAATCTTAAGAATGACAAAGAGTAATCAATCCCCTTTCAATCTAAGCCTCTCATAGGATATCAATTTCACTCAACACTCTATGTAGTAAGGTTTTCAATAACACTCATCAATCGGCTAGAACCGACTTACCATAGGCTTGCTCATGGACTATGTTCACAAGCCACCCTAGTTTCAATAAGTGATCAAAAAGGTCTTTATCTTAGGATGTAATGTTTAGGCTCTTTGGTGGGGTAGGAAACTTTGGGTAATAGTGACTATTCAAGTGTAGATAATCGAAGAGATGATTCTTTTCTCAAACTTCTTCACTTTCAAAATTCCTCCCTTTGTCAATTGTTCAAAAGCACTAAACATCAACATATCATGGATTCATTGAGCTTCTTTTGAATGACATCTTTTTCTTTGATTTTTGTGTTCCTTGAGCATATTTTAGGATTTTGCTCCTTTTTCACTTTTTTTTGTTGAAGTTGCACTTGCTTTTTAACTTGAGCTCTTTCATCATTTTTCTTGATTTAACCTTTCTTCTATTTACTTGCATATTTTTTCATATCTTCCCTTGTAAACCATCATCATCCTCAATTACCCACACATAGGTTATATATATAAGGCTCAAGTGGATTTTCAAGGTTTGTATTGTGCTTAAATCACAAAGAAAAGGCTTGTAGACTCAAATTGACTAACTAGGGATAATGTTTTTGGTAAGAAATTTTATGGCTATGACTTCATTTAACAAGGATGACCTAAGATCATATCACAAATTTTAACTATTCGGGCTTTGGTCCTATAGTCCATGAGCATGTTCTAGTTTGTCTAAGTACAACCGGTCCTCTCATCAAGAATTAACCATGGAGACATGGTTTAGGCTCAACTCTCACAAACTTTTGCTTGGAGCAAAAGAAACCTAATTACACTTCATACTTCTCAAAATTGAACAACTTATGTGATCCATGTTACAATTTTAATAAGTAGAAAATATTAATATGCTTGCCATCACTTATCACAAACGATGCATCATAACTCACATTAAAAAATACTCAACACCTTCCCGAAAACTTACCACCAATCTATCCCTACAAGAATAAAAACTACACCAACATAACATAAAATAAAAAACTAACCACATAAGAAACATAACAAAAACACATAACATGCATAACTAAAATCACCCATCTCAAGATATCAAAACATATCAATTCACATCCACAACAAGTAAGATCAAATTCCCATCACATCCAAATAATGAAAATCAAACCAAAATACCAAAAATAACAAAAAGTAAATCGCATAAAATTGAAAATAAAATCCCAAAGTAAAAATCTCCCAAAAATAAACAATTTAAGTACAATCCCATCTAACAAATCAAATCAAGTGTCTAATCATAACTAAAATGAACTAATGGAAGTGCCTAGCACTCAAAATACTCCCTTCATGGCTCTAGAGATGGAAGTGGATGATAGGTATTCCATGGACTGTATGCACGAGGAGATCAGAGGAACTGGAAGTTGAACATCATCGTCATCATCTCCTCCATGTTGTTGGAGTGCACCCACGACCGCTGTGAGTGACTTTTTTTCTCTTGAATTGGTGGGGTCTGACTGGAATATCGCTATCACGAATAGCTCTTCATAGTACTCCCTTCGATGCTGTCCAGCTCTCAACTCCTGAATATGCATTCCGTGCTCCTGCTGGACCTCTCGGATCTCCCTTATCTGTACTCCATATGTCTACTGCACATGCCTTATATCTCTCACCTCGTCCATCATGTAATTCCATCGATCATTACCCTGTTCGGGTCCCATTGGTGGCTGCTCCTCTTCCTTGAACTGTGGCGGCTCAGGGGCTTGCTCCTCAAACTCCACCTGCTGAGGTGGTGCATCTTGCTCATCTCCTTCCATAGGCACTGGTTCCACTCTCAAATTAGCTAGCTTGAGATTCTCTTCAACCCTCATCTGTCTGAGAACCTCTTCCACTTCATCTCTATTTTTTCTATAAAAGGCTCTCACAACCCTAGAGTGGTTAACACTAGCCATTGCCAAGTTAGCAAACTTTCTTTGAGTATACACTGTAGTAAGCTCTGGAGTTGGCAAAGGAAACGGAGCTCCCTTTTCTTGCTTAAGACAGTACTGATTCCTAATTATAGATAAAAATTCCGTTCTCAATAACTGCTGATAGTTCAAGCCATCACTCACCATTCTGTTTTCCATTCCTGCAAGATTTATTCCCAAGCCTTGAGCAATCATGGTAATCATACCTCCCAACATCAACCCTTGAGAAGTCTGTCTCTTGGCAACTCTCTCCACATGTTGCACAAAATGTGCTGCAACATTCAGTGATAGCTCATTGTTGATACATAACATGATATACAACTGCTTCTCTCCTACAGCTCCACTCTCAAACCTCCCTAAGATGGTGTTCGAAATGATCTTCTCTAGGAATCTCATGACTGGGTTCCTTATTGCAGTTCCTTTGAAGCACTAGGAACATACCCTGCTCGTTCTGTCCCGTCATTCACCAATCTCTTTCACTAATCCTGCTGGTTGAATCCATCTCCTTCATAAAAGCTCTGATGGTTCTCGCATGGTGGGCACCCAAAGAATTCATTCAATATGGGCAAAGGAATATTTTCTCTCATCACGTTATCCAATTGGAATGTCACTGAAATAGAAAAACCATTTCGATCCTTCTTCACTTGAAAGGTGCTCATGAACTCAGCAGTTAGATGGTAATAAGTAGGTGGCCTTTTATTAAAGAAAGCCTCCATCTGTGCAAATCTAAACAACTTCCTCAAATCTTCCTCAATGCCTAACTCTCTCATTGTTTATGTATCTTGGAATCGAGTTGGTCTGATCTTCGGAGCAAGTGTTTGCCAACGAAGCACATACTTACCCCAATAGTCTTCAAATTTCACCCCAAAATAATTCGGATGGACCCCTTCTTCCATTAGCTGAGCATCCAATTTAGTTAACTCCCCTGGATCGGTAATGACGATGAAATCCTCATTTCTTGGTCTAACTCTCCTCTCGATCATCTACAATTTACAACAATGCTCACGTCATATTCAATTTCATCATTAAAAATGTTAATGAACTTAGTTTAAATTCCACCCTAGTCATTTAACTAAGTGTGAAATATACTATGTATCAATATTACACATTCACATCATTATACCTCAAAAATTCACCACAACATTCACTTTACCATCATTTCTCTCAACTAACCATGAATTCATCTCAATTCCTATCATATTTGCACATATGAGTTCCAAATTATACCATCACCAATCACTATGCACATATAATCTCAAATTTGGCCAAAATTTTCTCTTAGACATTTCATCGAACACTTGGCATGCTCAAATTTTCAATATAATTTCAAAGCACAATTCACATAGCCTCATGCCCAAATCCTCAACATCTAAGATTATTTCTTCATAATTTAAGCATTATACATTCATGTTAATTCAATTTTCACAACACATGCATCCAAGTTCATCATTCTCACAAATCCCCTAATTCAACTCCTCATGAACCCTAATTTCATTCTAAATTCACAAATCAAATTAACACACGTATGTTTACCAATCAATAACTCATTCAAAACTCACAATATCATAAAGTCCATGTATCAATGTATTCAATTTCTATCAAAATTCAAAAGTTAGGGTTCAAAGAATTCATATCTTCCAAACTTTGAATGTGGAGAAGTGTTTTTGGTGTTCACAATTGATGAAACTCACTCTCAGTCTCTCAAAACTAACCTTGGTGTGTTGATTTATGCTCAAGGAGAAGGATTTGATGTGATAACAGTGCGTACGGATGAGAGGGTGTGTGTGGAAGTGAGTACGGATTGGCTCTTTTAAAACTGACTTCGAACCCTGCACGGCTTTGTGTAGCGCTACACGGCCTCAAGTGTGGCCGTGTAGTGTTTTCTGATGTTCACTCACGCCCACGCGTTACATGGCCGTTTAATGGATGGATTAATGGAGATCAAATGGAGATTGATGGATCTAAGGGATGGAGATGAATCTAATGGATCTAGTGTGTGAAAATATGGTGTGGAGTATGTGTAACTTCTCTAATTATTATCTCCCACTCTAAATTTCGCACAAGTCATCCTTTTATATCACTTAAGGGCCTTCTAGAAGCTTCCGGAAGATTCTGAAAACTGCACTGACTTTCGCACCTACACGGGCCGTGTAGCAGTGCACGGCTCATGTAGTGCATACCTAGTTCGGCGTGTTGTATGTGCTTCTGGACACGGCTCGAGCTGCGCTACATGGCTTAGGCCATGGGCGTGTAGCATTTTCTGACGATATTGCTGCACGGCTCGTGCGCCAGAACATGATCATCCTTCTAGGCGAGCTCGTCATTCTGACAACAGTACACGGCCACCTCAGACAGGGCCGTGTTCCGCACACGGAGCGTGTCCGGGTGTGCCTTGTACTTCTGTCTCTGTTTTGCTCCCAATGATGCGCGTTTTATTTGCACACAAAATTAATCTCCAAGTATTGAGGATATCAATTGCAGCTTAAGCAAGCGACCAAGTGAATATCGAACCCAAAGAACAACGTATTATCAATTTTTTTATTTACTAAATTAATTAAGACGAATGTCAATTAAAGTTTGAGGTTTTAATTATTAAACTAATAAGCAATTAATTAAAATAACAAATAAAATAAAATATCACTCAAAGAATACGAAAGTGGATCAAGTAGGAGAATATGTAGCCCTAGGATAATCCAGTTTCACGCATTAATTTCTCTTCGGTGTGTTGATGACTCTGCCTTGTGGAATATGGAGTCATCACTAGACCATGCAAATCTACTCTATAGACACAAGTAAATAAGCGTATAACACGTGTGAATAACCTCAGAGCAAGAGATATAATTCCACTCCCCTTTCTAGGTACTATCAGTATCAATTATTTCCCTGACCAATCGGTACTCTAACCTGATATGATCTCCCTTTATAGGTACTATAAAATTATCCTCTATCCTACTTACTAACCCGAATTCAATTCAATTAATAAGTATTCATATATAATAGTTCTAATGAAGTTTCGGAGTCCCCTCACTAGGTCATGGGCGTATAGCATTTTCTGACGACATTGCATGGCTTTCTCTTATAAGCCCGTGTTCTACACACGGGGCGTGCACTGCTGCACGGCTCGTGCGCCATAACACGACCATCCTCCTGGGCGAGCTCATCATTCTGATGATAGTATACGGCCACCTCGGATAGAGCTGTGTTCCGCACACAGCCCGTGTCGGGGGTGCCTTGTACTTCCATCTCCGTTTTGCTCCCAACTCCATTTTCTCCATTTTTGACCTATTTTACACATATTTAAGCTCATTTACACAATTCTATCAATCCAAATCACATTTCTCATAATTACAATAACTCCACCAAAAGTCACACAAATACGGATAAAAATATCCAAAAATCATGAATAAAGACACTAAAACCTATGTGAAAATGACAACGATCAAGTTGTAATCAAACCAATGATTAATTTCTCAAACCAAGTATTATACCAAGTAATCAAATCAAATATTAAAGAATATATTATTGTAATATATATTAGTTTGAGAAATATAATATTTTAATGTATAATCAGTAGTTGTAAGGGATTATAGCGGGTAGGATATCCACTATAGGGGTATCTGTATGTACTCGTATCCATTTAAATATAAACTACTTATTTTCGTACCCGTTTCATTAAAAAAATATATTATGATACTCATACATTTCCTAAACTCTTTTATCACATGTAGATTACACATACCCATTTAATACAAATTTATTTTAGAAAAATATTTATATTTAGAATAAATATGATTAAATAAAATTATAATTAGTAATATATATTTATAATATATTTATATTTTTTAGTGTTTAAATTAATGTATTAATTAATTTATATACATATATTTTTTTTGTGTTAAAATTGTTATTTTAATAAAGATTATGTTATTGTTAATTAATTATGAATTAAATATAATATGAAATTTATTATTTTTAATATGATCAAATAAATTTATAACTATTAATTAATTATATAATTATTTCATAGCATATTATATAATATAGATAAAATATTTTGTATAATTTTAATATTTGTGGATACCTTATTCATACATGTACACAATTCAAATTCTAATGATATTTTTTTGAACTATCCATGAAAATTATAATTATTAATATATATTTATAATGTATTTATATAATTATGACTAAAAATCGATGTCTATCAGCGCCTACTTTTAACATTAGTGACTTTAACATCTACTGGCTGATGAAATAGATATCAATTAGCATGTTTATTATAGCGCATGTTGAATACAAAAATATTATAATTTTTTATTTTAATTTCAAATTCTAATAATATTTTTTTTGAACTACTCGTACTCGTTTTTGGGTGTTTATTAATTATGTAAGATACTTTTTTATTTCATAATACTCATACTCGTGTATAAATAAATATCATTTAAAAATTAATATTTTAAAAATTCATTACAATATTTGTATCTGTCCCAAAGTCTTTTAGTGGATTATGAATTCTGGCCTCCCCCGGATTAGTCGGTCTATGGATCAAATATCGGTGCATCAAAAAATACTCGTAAATTACTCATACCCATTTAATACTATTTTTAAAGTAGTTTTTTATTGATTAAAATTAATATTTACATGAACTTATACTATTACTGATTAAATATAAAATAAATATAATATAATTCTATTACAAAAATATGACCTAACCCTAATTTTATAAGTGATTATAATAATAATTGAATAATATTACAATAAATTCTAAACCCTAAAAACATATCCCTAAACCCTAGATCAATATAATGTATTTAAATTAATTTTATAAGTTAATATAATAATTAAATAATATTACCCTAAACCATAAATCATGTAATTAAAAATTAATTCAAATTGTTTAGGAATAACTAACCTAATTTGAAAAAATTAATTCATATTGTTTAGAAATAGAAATAATTACTGATAGGTACACACTTTGTACCCCTAATTACTACTAGATACATTGATTTAAAATAATTATTATTTAATACAAAATATTAAAGTAAAATACCAAATATACCCCTAAACCCATATACCTTTAAAACACTAACCCCAACCTCCACCCACCACCGGACCACCGCTGCCGCTGCCGGACCGCCGCCGCCGCCGGCGGAGCTCAGGCGGCCGGTCGCCGGAAAATCTGTTCGTCAGAGAAAAAAAAAAAAAAAAAATGGTCGCCGGAAAGCTGCGGCGCCGCCGCCGCCGGAGCTCCGGCAGCCGTTCGCCGAAAAAACTGTTCGTCCAAAAAAAAAGAAAAAAAAAAAACTGGTCGCCGGAAAAACTGCCGCCGCCGGAAAAGCTGCCGGACCACCACATTTTTTTGCTGCACACACTTTTTTTTTCCTGCACACACTTTTTTTGCTGCACACACTTTGCTGCACATGAACTTTTGCTGCACACAATATTTATGTGCAGCACATTAATAGGGGTAATATTGGAATATCACTATATATTTTTGTACCTAGTAGTAATACTTTTGTATGTTTGTATCTCATAGTAATTTAGGATTTTTTTGTGTATCTAGTAGTAATCCTCCCTTAGGAATAATTAACATAATAATTTAAAATAATTAAAATTAGTAGTAGTTATGTATTATAATTAATGAAAAATAATATTAAGCACACATATAAGGAATCTTTTTAAAAAATACATCATTTTAAATTAAATAAGGTATCATTATTATGACCAAAAAATTATTTTAAATAAGACATCGTTTTAAATTAAATAAGGTATCATTATTATGACCAAAAATCAATGGCCAAAATCTAATATCATAATTGTGATGAATGGATGAGATTGAATAATGTATATATATATTTATAATATATTCATATTTTTTAGTGTTTAAATTAATGTATTAATTAATTTATGACAAACACTAGCTTGAGACCGGTTCCAAGTTTGAATTCGTAGGACCAGATCTTTTTTAAGAAAATGAGCTTTCTCAATAACACGCGGATCTTTTATGCCCCACCTGCTCTTTCTCTCTCCTCATTTATAACCACATCCTTCTCTTTCCTCTCTTTGCCCCACCTGCTCTTTCTCTCTCATCTTTTATAATCACATCCTTCTCTTTCCTCCCCCCTTTCTATGTATACACGCTGATATGTTCTCTTAGCCTCCCCATGGTCAATCGTAAGTTGGGATAAACGTTTTATCCCAAATATTAGTGAATCCATCCCATAGTGATGGTGTAGAAGACTGCAGAGGTGGAGATGAGTACGAGGATGATGAAGAAGATGAAATAAATAATCTTGAAGAGGAGAAAGGTGGTCCATTCGGAGGATAAGACGTTAGAGATCTTGTTGTAGTTGGGGAGTTCTGTCGAGTATAAATTGTTGTGCATAATTTCGAATGAGAGAAATTCAGATATTTAGACGTGGGCTAAGTAGATGAAGGAGAGAAATGGAGGATGAGAGTGTGTGATTTGGGTAAAGATATTCCACAATTTAGAAACTAAACTATGTTGTGGGATTCTTAGAGGATGTCAAAGAACCCAAGAAACTGAACCTCTTCTTGCTCTCGATTCATGGTGATGGATTCACTGATCGAAAAATTTTGGGGATTTTTTGCTCTTGTTTCCTTTTTTTTACCTTTTGATTTTTAATTTTTCTAATTTTAATTTCAAACATATTGGAAAAATGTGGAAAGGATTTCTGACTTCAATATTATATGGTGCATTCTAGTGTGCACATGTTTTTTATCTTTTAGTATTCATTGAAATTTTACCATTTTGTGAAGAAATGTTGACACCAAATTTATACATATATTGATGAAGAAGATCAATATTTGAATCTCTTATATGAGAGAAAGTTAAAGAGAGAGAAGGATTTGATGAAAAAATTAAGTTTGATGAAAAATTGATTTTGAAAGATTGGACGTTGGGTTCAAATTTTAATATGGGGAGAGAGAGGAGAATTAAATTTTAAAAAGTCAAACATGAAAAAGTATTTTGGAATGTGTATGAGAGATCAGAAAAAGAAAAGAAAGAGAGAACCAGCCACCAGTTCAACGCATGATGAAAGTAATATCTCTTGCGAGGATAAAATCTTTAAAAAGTATGTAGGATACTCTTTGGAATGAATTAGATCACTCTCTTGAATTAATTGGATTACTCTTAAAATTTAATTTAATTATATGGAATCTATATTTTTAGATCACTCTAATAAAATAATTTGGTTACTTTTTAAAATTAATTAGATTATTCTCTTGAAATAATTTGATTACTCTTTGAATTTAATTAATTTGTAAAATCTATACTTTCCAATTAATTTAAAAAAATAATATAATTATTTCTATAGTGCAGTTTTATATAATTTTAATCTTCACCATACATGACTTTATTTTCATAAAATTAGAGTGTCAAATAAAAGAGTAACCTAATTTATTATACAGAGTAACCCAATTTATTTTAAAAAGTAACCCAATGAATTTAAAAAAATCACATAAACAAATCACATTAAGGTAATTCAAAAACTTGTTAATAGTAATCAAAATCATTATAGTAACTCAATTAATTAAAAAAGTAATCTAAAAAAAGTTTCAATAGTGATGCACTTAACAAGCAAGAATTATCAGAGCTTGAGTGAGAGCAACACTGTACATAATATATGCAGCAATAGCAACCCAACAACCTTCCACAAAAGTTAATTTGCTGCTCTGTCCACACTTTTTTGTTGGCGGCAATGGTGATTGATTAGAGGTTTTCAGAGGGAGAAATGTAAGAAACTGAGAGAGAGGAAAAAAGAATAAGTGTGTAGTGTGATGGTATGATGTGATATGTAATTAATTAGGAGAGAGAAGATTTATAATAAGTGAATGAGATAGATGTTTGAGGTGAGAAGTTATTAAATAGGAGAGAGAGGGTGAGAAGAGTTATTAAATAGGAGAGAGAGGGTGCAGAGAGTCAATCGTGTGATGATTGAAGAAATGAGCAGATTTAATTATTTTAAGAAAAAGAGAGAGGAGAAAGAATAAAAGGGAGAGAATTATGTATTTTGAGGAGGAGAGAGGAGAGATAATAAAGGGGAGCAATTCACGTGAATTGTTCACAAGATCCGCGAGGTATATATGGTGTGATTTAGGATCCGATTCCATGAAATATTCATGGGACTGGTTCCACCCTAGTGCCTCTCAATTTATATACATATATATTTTTTGCGTTAAAATTAATATTTTAATAAAAATTATATTATTGTTAATTAATTATGAATTAAATATAATATGTACTTTATTATTTTTAATATGATCAAATAAAATTTATAACTATTAATTAATTATATAATTATTTCATAACATATTATATAATATAGATAAAATATTTTATATAATATTAATATTTGTGGATACCTGATTCATACACGTACACAATTCAAATTCTAATGATATTTTTTTGAAACTACTCATGAAAATTATAATTATTAATATATATATTTATAATGTATTTATATGCTTATGACTAAAAACCGATGTCTATCAGCGCCTACTTTTAACATTAGTGACTTCAACATCCACTGGCTGGTGAAATAGACATCAATCAGCATGTTTTTGGTAGTGCATATTGAATACAAAAATATTATACTTTTTTATTTTAATTTCAATTTCTAATTATATTTTTTTAACTACTCTTACTCGTTTTTTTAAAATATTTATTAATTATGTAAGATACTTTCTTATTTCGTAATACTCATACCCGTGTATAAATAAATATCAAATAATTAAAATTAGTAGTAGTTATGTATTATATTTAATGAAAAATAATATTAAGCACACAAAAAGGAATCGTTTTAAATAAGACATCATTTTAAATTAAATAAGGTATCATTATTATGACAAAAGAATTAATGGCCAAAATCAAATCTAATATCATAATTGTGATGAAGGGATGAAATTGAATAATGTATACTCATATATATTTATAATATATTTATATTTTTTAGTGTTTAAATTAATGTATTAATTAATTTATATATATATATATTGTGTTAAAATTAATATTTTAATAAAGATTATATTATTGTTAATTAATTATGAATTAAATATAATATGAACTTTATAATTTTCAATATGATCAAATAAAATTTATAAATATTAATTAATTATATAATTATTTCATAACATATTATATAATATAGGTAAAATATTTTGTATAATTTTAATATTTGTGGATACCTGATTCATACACGTACACAATTCAAATTCAAATGATATTATTTTGAACTACCCATGAAAATTATAATTATTAATATATATTTATAATGTATTTATATGCTTATGACTAAAAACCGATGTCTATCAGCGCCTAGTTTTAACATTAGTGGCTTCAACATCTACTGGCTAGTGACATCAATCAGCATGTTTATCGTAGTGCATATTGAATACAAAAATATTACTCCATCCGTCTTATCCTAATGGTTACATATTTTCTTTTTGGGCGTCTCATCTTAATGGTTACATTTCCTATTTTAGCATATAGAACTCACACAAATTAATTACTTCTCTCTCCATGGGTCCATTCATCACACTATTATACATACCCATTTAATATTAAAATATTATTTCTCTCACCTCAAAACAGATTAAAATACTATATTTATTAATCCACGTGCAAAAAACAAACGTAACTGTAAGGACGGGACGGAGGGAGTATAATTTTTTATTTTAATTTCAAATTCTAATGATATTTTTTTAAACTACTCTTACTCTTTTTTTAGGGTGTTTATTAATTATGTAAGATACTTTCTTATTTCGTAATACTCAAACCCGTGTATAAATAAATATCAAATAATTAAAATTAGTAGTAGTTATGTATTATATTTAATGAAAAAAAATATTAAGCACACATATAATGAATCATTTTAAATAAGATCTCATTTTAAATTAAATAAGGTATCATTATTATGACAAAAAAATTAATGGCCAAAATCTAATATCATAATTATGATGAATGAATGAGATTTAATAATGTGATGAACGGATGAAATTAAAAAAAGTTTAGTAATCAAAATCAATAGTGTAGATTAAAAATTGTTCAATTTTAACTTTTAAAGTGTGTTTTATTATATATAAAGATTTATTTATTATTATTTTTTTAAATTCAGGTAAATAAAGTTTTTAGTGACAATCGTGTCATTCTTATTTTAAACATCATTCATTTATGAGTAATACAAGGAATCATAGTCACCACTCAAGAAAAATCCAGTGAAGTTCAAAGAGATCTTCTTCCCATTATAAACACCACTCATAACACACTGATGATATCTGAGAATTTGGATTTGTTGGAGAACATCTCCTTCCCAAATATGTGTTTAAGAATACGTAAATGTCTCAAAATGGTTAAGGTCCAAATCTAAATTTATCTGAGGAAAAGTTCCAAAATATGTCAATTGCACAAATTCATTTCTAAACTCTTTGATGCTTTCTCTATTTTATAGTTAAATTCACTGTAAAATGTAATACTAGAATAGATGATTTTTAACTTTGTTTTTAAGATAAATCGGTATTTTTAGATTATAAAAAAATTATAAAATAAGTTATGTGAGTTCAAAATGAGTGATCATTTTAAAATTAAAGTGTGAGTGATAATTTTAAAATTAAAGTGTATTGCGTGGTTGTTTGATTGCGTGCTATTTTCTTTATGAGATTGTTTGTATAACCAGATCAGAGATCGAACTAATAGAGATAAAGGTTCGAGGTTCAACTGATCAATCCGATGAGGCCGATGGTTCAATAAAAAAAAATAAATTAAATTTCACAGATTTTAGTTATATTTTATATCATCACAAATTATAAAAATTTATAACCATCAAATTTATTTTTAAAGTCAAAAAATCAATTTGAAATAAAAATATAATCAAATAAAAATATTTGTAAGTCATAGTTTCATTTAATACCAAAATTTATATTTTAATTCAAATTCTAAATATTACTATGCTCTAAAATACTCCATCCGTCCCATGATTATTGTTACACTTACTAAAAAGGACGTCTCACAATTAATGTTACATTTCCATTTTTGGATTATAGAACCCACACAAAACTATTAAATATCTCCATGGGGCCCACAACACTTCACTAATACACTTACACACTTCACATTAAAATATTATTTCTCTCACCTTACAACAAATTAAAATACAATACTCCTTAATCTCCGTGCAAACATTAAACGCAACAACAAAGATAAGACGGAGGGAGTATATAAAAATAAAAGGTAGGTCTTGCGTGAGAGCGTCTCACGTGAGACCGTTTTGCACCATTTAAAATATTTATCATATTCACTGTAAAATGTTATCACTTTTTATTTATATTATAAATTGTTCATGAAATAACATTATCATTTTTCATTAATTTATTATCACTTCCTTTATTAAAAGTTATCACTTTTTTTGCTGTATCACGTAAGCCCTTACGTGAGAGTTGAGACGATCTCACATAAGGCTTTGCCAAAAATAAAAGAGAAACATCATAAAATTAAAAACAATATATAAACTCAATCGATTTTTTTTATTTGACCGGTCCAATCTCGAAATTCAATTTTTTAAGCCTTTTGGATCGGTTCCAGCTCCAATTCTTAGTTCGACCTACTGAACAAGTCGATCTGGTACACTTTTGACAATATTTGTTTATGAGATGGATAGAGCAGCAATATGTACTCCCTCCCTTTTGCCCGAATGCTAAGTTTGTTTATTTGTTTGTCTCGAATGCTATGTTTGTTTATTTGTTTGTTTGTTTGTTTTTTTAATTAAAATGAAGGAATATAATATGTTAATGTAAAGTGAGGTGAGATATACTCCATATTTAAATCTATAATAAATAATTGTATTAGCGTGTGTACGAGCTCCACAAAAATATATTAATTGTTATGTGTGGATCGAAATATATATGTAGAAAGAATGTTGAAGTAAAATTTTGCAATGTTATGATGGGACGGAGGTATCTTATAAAATTGGTGGGTTTCATTTGATAATTAAAGTATACTCCTGCGTCTCATGTGAACATAATCATTCCCCCTTCAATTCTATTTAAACTTATGTATTACTAAGGGTCTAAATTGTAAAGGGGCATGGACTGCTGCGTCCCATGTGAACACAATCCTTTCCCTTCCAATCCTATTTAAACGTATGTATTACTAGGGACCTAAATTAGAAAGGGGCATGGAAATTACAAAAGCGCACGGAATGTTCTCCGTGCGCCCGGGTGCACATGAGCGTCACTCTTAATAAATTATTGATATGAATAGTCCGCCATTTATTTTTCTATAAAAAAACACTACAGAAACAGTTTATTTTTGGCGTTGGCAATGACGATTATATTTGAAGTGACCTGTTGTGGCTGCCGAGGGCCTATATAACCGGTCTCACCTGCGAACCACCACACGCACCCATTCATTTTTTCTCTCTCAATCCATCTTGTAAAATAAAAAAAAAAAAAAATAAAAAAAAGAAAAAAGAAAAAGAGAAAAGAAATTAATAATCAATAATTCCTTTGTATGAAGGCTCTGGCGCTAACAGCTCCACTATGTTCGTCTCTCCGCTCCACCTCGCGTTTCCTCTTTTCTGTATCCCCAAATTACCTCTCATCGCCATTTCTACCTCACCACAACCCCTCACTTTTCACCATGCCCACTTGTCTCCACTCTTCCAAAATCGCTCCTCCTCCTCCTCCGCCCCTCGACGACCCCCTGTTCGACAATTATCGCAGCCCTAATTTCTCCGATGTCGTCTATTGCGACAAAAATTCGAGGACCATCCACACGCAGGTCGAAACGGTGTCGGATGAGGAGGATTTGTGGGTGCGGATGAAGGTCGAAGCCAGGTCAGACATTGATCAAGAACCTATATTGTCCAATTATTATTACACTTCAATTTTATCTCATGATTCCATGGAAAGCGCTCTGGCCAATTATCTGTCGATGAAATTGGGGAATTCTAGCTTACCCAGTGGCACCCTTTATGATCTTTTTCTAGGTGTGCTTACTGAGAATCAGGAAATCATGAGTGCGGTGAGTGATGATTTGAGGGCGGTTAAGGAGAGGGATCCTGCTTGTGTTAGTTATGTGCACTGTTTTTTGAATTTTAAGGGGTTTTTAGCTTGCCAGGCTCATAGGATAGGGCACAATTTATGGTCGAATGGTAGGCAGATCCTGGCTTTGTTGATTCAGAGTAGGGTTTCTGAAGTTTTTGCTGTGGATATTCATCCTGGGGCTAAGATTGGGAGGGGGATTTTGCTTGATCACGCGACGGGGGTTGTGGTTGGGGAGACTGCTGTGATTGGGAATAATGTTTCTATACTGCACAATGTGACCTTGGGTGGGACTGGTAAAGTCTCCGGTGATAGACATCCCAAAATCGGAGATGGCGTTCTTATTGGAGCTGGGACTTGTGTGCTGGGAAACGTTAGAATCGAAGATGGGGCGAAGATTGGTGCTGGTTCTGTAGTGCTAAAACAGGTACCAGCCAGGACTACTGCTGTTGGCAATCCTGCTAGATTGTTAGGAGGGAGGGATAATCCGGTTATGATGGATAAAATGCCTAGTTTAACTATGGACCAAACGTCGCATATATCCGACTGGTCTGATTATGTCATTTAGAGTAGTGTGTTTTCCTTGTAAAGTAGTGGTATGTGATGCTTATAAGAGAGAACTTAGTTCTCCTATTACCATAGGTGTATCCTCTTGTCGATGCACCACCCTGAAAACGAAAGCCTCGTTTTGGGTTCTACTCGCACTTTTCATTCGCTATGGTGGATGGAGAGTGCTGTGCTACTTGTCAGTTAAATATTGCCATTTGAAGTTTTTGTAGCCATTGACAGAGATTATATATAGCTATTTGGTTTTAATATCTAGTTTGCTGATTCCTGAATTGAGTTGGGTTTTAATGAAATCTTGAATGTGGTTGGAATGTAGATTGTGTTTAGGATCTTTAATATACTCCTGATTCGGCATTAAATATTTATCTAAATGTGTGTTTGCTATATGGATCATATCTTTGTTACGTTTATCAAAATACATGACCTTTGGGGTTACTGCCTTTGGGATTCAGCCCAGGTCTCCTTGGCCAGAAGGTGAAAATTTCAACCATATGAATGAACTAGCGTTATCAATTCTCATATCTCTTTTTTGTGTGTGTGTGTGTATATATATATATATATATATATATATATATATATATATATATATATATATATATATATATATATATATATTGTACTCCTGCGGTTGTGCAAATAATCTTGAAATGGAGGTGGTAATAAATAATATACTTGTTTAAGTTTTAGAAATGATTAGTGAGATTGTCTTATTTGTTATAAGGTTCAGGGACAAAGTATGTATATAGAGGGGTAAGGATACAGGGTTAAAGTCCTACATGGGTTTATGTGTATGTGTATCTGGGTGGATTTAATTAGTTGGTGCAAATGGTGGAATTGCCCTACCTTAGCGCCCCTACATTCACCCCAACATAGAGGGGTGGAGAGGTAAGTTATGTTGACTTCACTCCCTACATTCACCCCAACATAGGGGGGGTGGAGAGGTAAGTTATGTTGACTTCACTGATCAATAGAGGTTAGACCACTACTCGTTGCACACAAAGATCCCTCATTTTTGAGGGGTTGTTCACACACTGCGGGAATGAGATTCAATCCCTCGCGGCTGATATAATTTAGTTGAATAACTGCCTCATTAATGTAGGGTGGATTTGTAGGCTTCGATCCATGTACGGGAATTGTTTTTATTGGGTCATCGTTCTCTTGTTTCCCATAAACACCCACTGAATCAAAAGTTGATGTAGACTTTAATATTGCATGAGTTGTATTATAAAAGTGAGAATGGAGTTTTTAACCGTTGCATGGAAATCGAATATAATATTATACTTTTTATTTGGCCCAATATATTGATCATTGTTGGACTATTGATATTGAATTAATTTTAGCTTAATAATACAGTAATATGCAATATAAATCCATATTAATGTGCTATTGGATGTTATTAAAGTTGGGCTCTTCAATTTTGAGAGCCTTGACAGTTGACTGTAACCTATTTGGACATCCCTCAGAGTTAGGACTAAATACACATAGAAAACCAATATATATCTCAATAATCTCATGAGATTTTATGTAATACTTTTATAGTTGTGCAGGTGATTTCGAATAACTTTTTATCTAAATTGCGGAATGATATTTCTGAGTGTGCATATAATATATTGCCAATGTTTAAAACTACCCAAAATACAAAGTTGAAAATTAATACCAACACTTTATTAATTTTTATATCTTTATTATTATCCAATAGACACATTTTGGACATTAATAATCCTCCTTACATATTATCAAATTTGCCACCTGGGTAGTTGGGCGTCGGCCGGTGGTGGCGGAAGGGGGATGGGGTTTGGGGGTAGGAGGGGTATTAGTTTTTGGTTATTGTGTAGAGTTAAATTATTAATAACCTTTTAATGAAAATGTTGTAATGATTTTCAACTTTAAAATTTTTATATTTTTAAAAATTTTCCTATAGTATACTCATTTGGTCTCCTAAAAATGTTTTTCTAGTTTGTCTCATCGCAGAGTATTTATTTTCCTTTTAGTAAATAAATACTCCTCCCGTCCCTAGATAAGAGTTCTATTTTACCATTTTAGTTGTCCCATCCAAAGGATCCCATTTCCTTTTTTAGACATATGAGACTCACCCACGTCTATTAATACAATTAAAACATAGGACCCACACATCCATTAATGCAACTACTCACTACACATTAAATAATAATACTTCTTAATTCACGTGCCCAAAAGCAAACGAGACTCTTACCAATATGAGTTTCACATGTAACAAAATTTTATAAGGTTATTACAAAATCACATAATATGCCATCAGTTTAAATTAAAAGATTGGGGTAAAAGAATAGAATAAAATAAATAAATAAATAAATATATATATATATATATATATATATATATTTTAAATTACACAATTATGAATTATCACATGAATGTGTTTACACATCTGATGAAGACAAATCTTCTATGAGGGCCTTTGTAAAAAAATTTCTGATATCGCTTTTCCTGAACTTGTTGAAATTCTTAAAATAGAGAAGCAATATCTCTTGCATTCCATCTCAATTTCCACTATCACTATTTTATTGGGATGTAACTGCAAAACATTCCATTGACTTAATTTCATTGTATTGCCTAGTATGCAAAATATAACTGAATATCTTTGGTTTGATATAGCTATTTCATCTGTCAATGATCTTAATTAAAAATTTTATTTTTGTAAAAAAAAAAATACATTTAATTTTCTTATTAATAATTCATTTTACGGAATAAATAAAAAAATCTCCAATTGTAACCTACACTAAACCAAAAAAAAAAAAAATAGTCGTGTGATATTGTCTTATAGGAAAAGTTTCGTGAAATAGATAAAAAATGATAATATTTTTTTAAAAAATAGTACTACATTTATTTTATAAACAATTCGAAGTATAAATACAAAAGTGATATAATCTTGAATGAAAATTAATAATATCTTTAATAAAAAAAATAGGACAATTCACAGTAGTTTATATATCTATTGCACTCTATAAAACCCTATACCCTGGGTAATAGTATAGTTAATATATCTATTGCACTCTATAAAACTCTAAACCCTGGGTAATAAATAATAATATGAATTATTACTATCTAGTACAAAATATATATTAATATTATTAGGAGATACAAAATATATATTTTATTATTATTAGATACAAAAATAGGTAATAAAAAGTCACAACTACCACTTTAGGAATGTCGCTGAATACAATTGTATTGAATACACTATTTTATTATAATATAATATACAAAAAATATATCTAAATATTCTGAATACTTATCTAAATATTTTTGAATACTCAGATTTCTTATCTTATATAATTTGGATACCAAAAATATATTTAAATATTCTGATTACTTATCTAATTATTTCTGAATACTGCAAATTTCTTATCGTAATCTAATCTGAATACCAAATATACATCATCTAATCATCTATACCAAATATATTTAAATATTCTGAATTCTTATCTAATTATTTATGAATACGGCATATTTCTTTTCGTAATATAATCTGGATACCAAAATATATATAAATATTCTGAATACTTATATAAATATTTTATGTAAATATTTTTGAATACATGGTGGGGATATTTTTATCAATAATATAATCTTGAGTCGTGAGTATTTTTTATTGTAATATAATCTGAATTCCAAAATATTTGTAAATATTTATGAAACATCATCTTTAATTAATTAATTAATTAATTTTGAATACAATACAATTAAACATATTTTTTAATGATTGACCCACGATTACTATTCCCCAACATATTTCTTATTTTTATGGGGAGATTAATTGTTAATTAATTTGAATATAGTTAAATTTAAATAGGATTAAAAATAGTATTTGATTAATATAATTTGAATTTTATATCTAATAATAATAAAAGTTAATAAATTGTATATGTAAGTAATGGACCATAATAATACTATTATACTAGTGACATAGTTCAGCACAAATTGCTGGTAGAAAAGGATCCAACATGTATTTTATTAAATTCATTTTTTAAATATTTAATTATCTTTTCTCACACATCATCACACTGTGTTTTGTATTTGTCTATTTTTTTTCATTATTAAAAAAAAATGTACTTTATTTTTTATTTTAGGATAATTTTATTTGTACTTTAATTTTTTCGTCAATAATTTTTATTTGAAATAGTTTTAAGTGTTACAACATCTATATACTCCATCCGTCCCACTCAAAGAGTTTCATTTTCCTATTTTGGTCGTCCCACCCAAAGAGTCTACTTTCCTTTTTTACACACATGAGACCCACACACACCTACTAATACAATTAAAATATGAGATCCATACTCCCACTAATACAACTATCCACTACACATTAAATAATAATACTCCTTAATCCACGTGCCAAAAAGTAAAAACTATCCTTAGTGTGGGACGGATGGAGTATTAAATTAGATATAGGGTTTAGTGTTAAAAAAACCACAAATATTATGTTATTTATAAATTAATACATATCTTTTATAAATAGTACTTCCTCCATCAGCTTGAAAGAGTCAATTTTTTTTTAGCGTGCATTTCAAAGAGTCTCCTTCCTTTTTTATACACATGAGATCCACATCTAACAAATATAACTACTCACTATATGTTTTAAATTAAATAATAATACTCTTATTTCACGCATAAAAAGCAAAAGAGATTCATTTAACCGGATGAAGTAAAAAATAACCCTACCGTTAAATATTGTTTAATAACATAATCAACATGTAACGAGTATTAGAGCATACTATTGAGTGGTGAGAGATCACCGATTCAAACTCCCGATTAATTTATTTTAATATAATAATCATTTTAACATTATTTTACTAAAATATAGTTATTGCACGGCTACTAATGAATTAAGTAAAGTCGCCTGCGTGAATTGCGACTCTTTATATAATGAAATGACGACTTTATATGTGCACAAAGAAGAGTCGCAAATCCTATTTAAGATTTAAAAAAAAAATAATGGTGGGTGAAATTAATATAATTAGTTGCAATGATTGAAACAGAGTCTCCACACCAATGGTGGAGACTTAAATTAGTAAATGATCAATACTTTAATATTTTTTAAATTGGATCGAGAAAGTCTTGAATCGAAGATAGGAGTCGGTATCCGTTCGAATTACCCAATACACTCTTTAGAGCATCTCGAATAGGTTCTTTATAATTTAAACAGTATTTTCTATTATATAGAGAGTATGTAAATCATAGATAATCATATTTTCAATCCTCTCCAACACACTTTTTATATTTTATTTAGTTTGTTCTCTTTCCAATGCTTATTTATTATAGTATTTATTCTTTCTTTTATTTGTTGTGTTTACTCCTAATTTATTTAATTAAATATATGAAGTAATAAATATTTTAATATTAATTTTAAGAAAAAGAGTGTTGGAACTAATGAAATACTCTAACACATTTAATTTTAAAGAGTTGCTGAGACTCTTCAAATTTGTAGAGTCAAAATGGTTATATAAAAATTTTTGTTAGTTTAAAGAGCTTGTTGGAGGTACTTTTGTTATAAGATTCTTTAAATTATAGATAATTTCTCACGAACTATTATCCTCATACATCGTCGACGACAACATGGAACTCTCCCTCGTAAAAGGCCTCGAAATTGCTGAAGATGTCAGTCGTGTTCGTCTTTGTGAACAAAGACGCTGTGGTGTTCACGATCTATAAACCATTCAGATGGCCACCATTTTGGTCTAATAGTCTCTATATTAACATCTTCATGGTCTTTCACGATCAAGGAGGCCGTATCTTAGAAAACCTCCTCTAATCTTACAAGTCCCAGACCACGAGATCTAAGTGCGGTAGTGACTATACCAACTTTCTTTTGAGATGCCCTGTTAATCACTTAAGAACCAGGAGATACTTTTTGCTCCATCTCTGAATCAATTAAACACAAAACTTTATGGTGAATCGAAGAGAATGAATGTGAATGACAAATTAATTCTTCAAATGGGTTACCTTCACCACTACTATTCAAGAATCTCAAAGGAATCAATCGCTTTCGAATTACTCCATGGTGATGTGTTCGAGCGATGAGTTCTTGGCCAATGTAACAACCTTTATTAAAGCTTATAGCATTTAAGCCAGCAAGATTCTACTCTAGTGGTATTGCTTCACCTACAAGATACCACTTCATCTTTATATTTCTAACTTACAATTCAAAACATATTAGGAATTGTGCAAGCCAAATAGCATAAAGCATAAATGATGGATTTTTTTCATTAATGAAGTAAAGGTTCTCAATTAAAGATCAAATATAATTAAAGAAAAAAAGATAACCAGATGCAAAAAAAGAAAGCATTGGAGTGCTGTTTTCTACATTAATTTATAACATATTAATTGCAGAACTCGTGATATACATACAGTATGAGAAGGAATTATAATTCTTTAACATATAATATAAAATTTGCATGGCTATTATGATGACCCACACGAAATGAATGAAAATGAAATTTAACGTCTAATTAGAAAAATATGTGTTAATATCAGGTTATAATGGTACCTTAAATTATATATTGTTTGTGTTTGCAGTGGGATGACGCTGGCTCAGATTATTCTTGTGCACGCTAACGAGGGATGGAATGGGGTTGAGTATGTTTGAGGCGATGAGTGGGGTGTGCGAATGGCTACGGCTGACCATAAATTGGCGACACTTTGACAATTGTTGCATGACTTACCACAATTAGTGCGATATTGATTACTACTTTATTGGAAACTTATATTGTATTAATTGAATTCTGAATGTACCTAAAAAAATTCAGATATGACACTGTGTTATGCTTAAACATTAGTAAGCTTTCTGGTAGTTACTTAAACACTAGTAAGCTTTTTGGTGGTTAACCCATGCTGGTAAATGGTCTGTCTGTGTCAGGTCTGAGACTGGTGTTTATGTAGGTATCCATAATATTACCCTTGTAGGTAAATGTGATTGTTGTAACATAGGTGAACATGTAGTTTACCATGTAGGTAATCATGTAGGTGATCTTTTAGGTTAACATGTAGGTTATCATGTTGTTGATCATGTAGGTGACCACGTAGGTAATATCTCCTATATTTACTTTGTCTTACATTCACCAATATATGAATTCCAGAAGCATAAATCGTGATGTTACATTCACCACACAACTTAAATTTTTGTAATAGGAGGGACTCATACTGTACTAGTACGTTAAGAAAATAATTAAATTTGTAACTAGTAACTTATATATATGGTTCATGTAAGAGTTTAAGAAATGAAAATGAAACAGGTAGTCAAACTTAGCATCCTAATCATACATTAATGGTATTGTCAATGACTTATTACTTTGTTAGCATTCCCTAACTATTGTTGTCATATTTTCCCTCTGACATGATTGCAGATTATAGTTTTCAATTACAGAATGAATATTATATTGAAGTTCTCAAAATTTTTACTTTGTAGTTGCTTGTATAATTAATTAGGACATAAAAATGGACTTGTCAAATGTTTAAAATATCATAAACTAAGATAAAAAACCTGAACACAATGATTGTATATAGACAAGTATTCTCCCAATTTAGAAATAGCTTCTAAAATTGATCTAATGGTAGTGATATAAATAATAATAATAATAGTGCTTTACAATGCCAGTTATTTGCTCCCATGTTAAAATAACATAATTAGTGCAGTGATTGTGCTGTTGGTCATCTTCATCAGCCTCTACTTTAGTCATTCACTACTCCAATCACTGATTCCATGCTCGGTCTGTGGTCCGGAATCTCATCGATACAATCCAATTCCATCTTCGTTAATCGAGCAGCCTCGCTTTCAGAAAACTCCCCATCAAGTCTTGAATCGATAAGCTCTTGTAAGTTTCCAGATTTAGCAGCTGTTCTTATAGAGGAGTAGAGCTTTCTTTGTCCGAAGAGTAAATGTAGTATGATTACTCCATAAGCGTAGACATCGTTCCTCTCCGTGAAATGGCCAGTTGTGATGTATTCCAGAGCCATGTAGCCTAATGCAACACTTACTTAAACATGCACCTGAACAAAATAAGATGAGAAGAAGTTTCTATTCAAACAAGCACATGAGATATAAATAACTTAATGATAGATCCTCAAATTATAATACACGTGTAACACGAGCCACATAGATTGCAATAATTTCTAAATAATCTTTGTTACTTCAAGTAAGTATATAAAGCATAGAGAATGAGTCATTCTTCACAAATAGAGTAAACTTAATCTACTGTATTACTTTTCTTCATATAAAATATTATGACAGTACTGTTTCAATTAAACACATCTATACTTAATCATAAAAGCAAACGGAATGTAAACATAGATCTAGAAAACTATCCCACTAGGTAGCCCTCAAATAGTAGTTGCAAATTTTGCTCTAATAAAATCCAAATCCACCTCAAAGATCATTATGATCCTTCTATGGCACGCACATAACAAATTATCCAGGATTAAAATCCATCACAGAACGTACATGAGAAGAGAAAGAACTGCTATAGATTTTGAGATATAACTAATGCAATAGACAAGAATCATATGGGTAATTTAGATCTTGCAATCAATGCAAATTAGTCCACAATTGAAAACAACCAATTGTTTGAAAATTCAAGAACAACATTATACAAATCGCAAATGCATAACCCTCGGCCAGACATCAATTTTATACGGCTGAAGTAAAAGAACGATAGAATTTTTTAAGCTAGCTAAGCTATTGTGTACTCACCGTGAATGGGTTCGGCAGTGGCGTTGAGATGGACTACGTGTTACTGTGAGCAGCGACGGAGGCCTAGGATGAATATTCCTCATTTGTAGCCCATATTTAGTGCGGTGGATTTATTGTCAAAAATCAATTATGATACATCCGCTGCAAGAGGAAGACAGACCCTGGGGAATTGACTGAAACAAGAGATACAATCTGCAATTGCCTCTTCCTTCCGATTGGGGGAGCGATTTGCAATTTGGAACATACTTAATTCTACCTTCCGGCAAGGTTGGAGAAATTTTTTTGTGCCTCAAATGTGGGAAAATTAATATCCTTGACTTGGAGATGAGTGGACGACAATAGTTGGTTTGGCGGGTAGAGTTCATAAGCATTACTGGGATCGTATTTCCTCTCCCATCTGAAAAAACCACTAGAGGAGAGAGAATGAGCTGACTTTTAGAAGTAGATTCACTTAGGATGGATAGGGTGGGTAGGATGAGAACCACCCACTGGTAGATTTGATCAAATGCATTTAGGGTAAGTGTTGTCCAAAAAGTGCCAAATGATTATTATTGATAATTAAGTTAGATGTTTGTCAGCATTAATTTTCTCCCTTCATTTTGGGTAATTTTAGCTATTGGCACATTATTTTGCCTATCAACTCGATCACTACTCCCGTTGTAGCAAGGATTAATATAATAGAATATATTACTATTTCTAAATATTTAAATTTAACTCCGTTTTTCCAACATAATTGTATACCTTTGAGCACACATTTAAGACATAATGACATCCTTATTTTGCATTTTTCACTTTTGTAAGAAACGATAACACTATATATGTATACTACCTCCGTCCCATTTCAATGTTAACGTTTACTTTTTGAACGTTGATTAAGGAGTATAATATTTTAATAGATAGTGGGTGGAAAAATATAATATTTAATGCAAAGTGGGTAGATGTATTAGTGTTGGATGATATATTAATTATTTTATGTGGGTCCCATATTCCAAAAAGAAAAACATAAATATTGAAATGAGACGCACAAAATAGAAACGTAAACATTGAAATAGGACGGAGGAAGTATATATATATATATATATATATATATATATATATATATATATATATATAACAATAACATCCTCACAATATCATATAAATGTTCTGTAGTGTAATATTTTTTATAAAAATGAAAAGTATGCAAAATACTTTAAATAAAAGTACACCATTTTTTTAAGTTTAAAATATAAATTATCTCGTACTTTTTTACTTTATTCAATTAAAAAATATCTCAAAATAATTAGGATATTAATTTTCATCCAAAATCTTTGAATTTCCATTTCTCGTGGGATCAAAGGGAGAAAAAAAAGAATTAAATTTAAATGATTTAGATATAATAATATATTAATTATTTTTTTGATTCTAAAGCCTCTACTTTTAGTAAAGGCTCCATTTCAATTATGAAAATGACTTAGGGTACAATCACTTGTGTAGTGCACTTTGGAGAGGAATTATTATTTAAAATATTGAGAATTATTGTTTAAAATATATATAATGACAATCATATGATCAAATATTTTGCAAATTATAAATTGTTTATATATTTATTGCAAAAGTCCATTTACTTTATGCTGTAGATAATGTGCTGTGCGGAGTCACACAAAAGATCATATTATCGGCTCCTTATAACGTATAAACAATTATTTACAATCAAGATAAACGGGGACTATCCATCGATATGGTTGTAGTGTGATTTGGTATTAGTCTGTCTTCACTATAAAATTACACTAGTGCATTTTGTGTGTATTAAGCAGGACTGCGTGAGATCATTTGATTTATACTGACTATATAATAGAAATATATCTCAATTATTATGGATGTTCGTACTCTTAATCCCTATACAATAACCTCGACTCGTAAGTGAGTTTTATTTCTTTGATTCATCAATGGGTGATATTTATTTATTAAATCAATATGCTCGGTGAGTTGGGAGATGGTACTGTCTCTATGGTATGCTGTTGATTGTAGAAGGAATTCGTGTCCTAAAGAAATTGGTTCATGATATCCCCTTGAGGATCTCATAATGATTATCATGTAAACCCTGCAGGTGGATTGATGAGAGTAAAAATAAGCGTATTTTTGTGTCTATTCTAACACCTTTTTAATGAGTATTATTATTATATATTAGCACAAGTATCTTATATTCAATATATTTGAGAAAAAGGTACACTTGAGGTGTTTTATTTTGTTTTAGGTGGAAAAAGGGATCAAAAGTGCCAAGTTAGAGAAAATGTGCAACTTGTGCATGAATGTTGAAAAATGCACGTCCAATTTGTATAATTTTTCTATGTTCGTGTAGAGCTCTGAATTGGAAGTGCGATATATGGTTGAAAAACAATAGAAGAGAGGGTCGTTTTGGCATAAAGAACACCTCAATCGAATTTCAAACGAGAAAGTTATGATCAAAGTGGTGACGTTGCGCAAGCTGCGCCGAACAGAACGGCTGTGCCACTTTACATGACTTGTTACACATTCAAATGTTAGATTTTCTTTATACAGATAGAAATGCAAGGAAGAGTGGATCGCGTGAGCGTAAGAATTACGCAAATTGGAGGTCGGATGTGGAAGTTATGCGCGAAACGGTGAGACTGCGCAAGCTTGCTTGACCAAAGGAGATCCATTCGACCAGCATCGTCTTGGTCGAATGGAAGAGGTCAAGTCAAGAAAAATGACCAAATTCTTACAGAAGGTTTGCTCGACCATTGCTCGACCAAGGGGGACTTGTTCGATCAAGAAGGTTTGGTCTAACAAAATGTCACCGGATTCTATTTTTGGTAATTTCGGGTTTCTTTTATCAAATTTGACGTATGCCTCAAGTAAAAGCCCATCCAAGGCCTATAAGGAAAGCTTACAAGTATAAAAGGGGATGTAGATCATATCTTATTGGGGAAGATTGGACTGGAGAGAGGCCACAATAATACTACACCCCACAAGGGGGGATCACCCCCCAACCATCATCCACATCCTTTCCTTCATCCATCCATCACTTTGAAGATTTGTTCGTGGAATCAAGAGGAGAACCAAGAGGAGGATTCAAGACGGAGAAGGACGTAACGACTCCCGCATCTAGAGTTTATTTCGTTTCCTAACTTATTTTATAATTTTCTAGACATTTGGGTAAGATCTATCCAACACCCATTATTGTTCTTTGCAACATCATGGGCTAGAGCCTTTTTGGTAGAACTAGTGTTGTGAAGGTTTTGACGAATTAATTAAACTTTCGTATGTAAACTACGTACAACACTACTAGTGGATTTATTTTATATATGACTGCGCATTTTTAATCCATATTCACGGTTGTTTTGTGCATCTTCAATTGGTATATAGAGTCTGAATATATATCTTTATTGTAGATTAAGTGCGTTCACCGCTGAACAGGATTCCAAGTTATGATTCTAAGTGAGGGGACTCTGAAGCTTCATTAGAACTATCATATATGAATACTTATTAGTTGAATTGAATTCGGGTTATTAAGTAGGATAAAGAGGATAATTTTATAGTACCTATAAAGAGAGATCATATCGGGTTAGAGTACCAATTGGCCAGGGAAATAATTGATACTGATAGTACCTAGAAAGGGGGGTGTAATTATATCTCTTGCTCCGAGAATATTCACACGTGTTACACGCATGTTTACTTATATCTATAGAGTAGATATGCATGGTTTAGTGATGCGTCCATATTCCACAAGGCAGAGTCGCACATCAACACACGAAAGAGAAATTAATAAGTGAAACTGGATTACCCTAGAGCTGCCTATTCTCCTACTTGACCCACTTTCGTATTCTTCTAAGTGACTTTATTTTATTTGTTAGTTTAATTAATTATTTAGTAGATAATAATTGAAACCTCAAACTTTTATTCCCATTTGTCTTAATTAATTTAGTAAATAATTAAATTGATAATACATCGTCCTTTGGGTTCGATAATTCACTTGGTCGCTTGCTTAAGCTGCAACTGATATCCTTCAAACTTGAGGATTAATTTTGCATGCAAAGAAAACGCGCATCATGGATTTATTCTGGCATGATAATAAGGTTGAGTGGTACTACTCTCGGAAAAAAGATTAATTAATTTAGTTGTCAGTAACTTGATTAATTAGTAGACATTGAATATCTTAAACACGGGGAGATTAACAGGCTCATAATAAGAAGGGGCCCATAACGTAATTTGGGATTAAGATGGCAGTGAAATAATATTTCTTTAGTGGACTGATTTATTATTATTAGACTTAAGTATAAGTTTTGGGCTAAACTCTGACACGGGAGGCCCAACCTTAATTTTTCCTCCTGGTCCCTGTTGTAGCCTATAAATAGCCATTCTCAATAGTCCGGAACCCTACAGAAACACGCCTAAAATCATGAATAGAGGGAGGATCACTGCAGATTGAGATCATCTTGGAGATAGTTCCCCACACAACTTCAAGACGCGGCTTAGGAATATAACAGAAGATCGCAAGGTCATTTGTTCATGCAGTTTCAACATCTTCAACAACAAACCCTAGTGAAAGGTAATTCAATTCTATGTTATGCTTCTGCTGCTGTAGAATTGCATGGAACCCTAACGGTTCACGTCAGTACAAAAAAACTATTTTTTACCAATGGAATATTCCGTTGGTAAAAGCCTTAATTCCATTTTTAATTTGGCTTACCAACGGATTAGCAATGGAATTTTTAGTAAAATTCTGTTGGTAAAGTGGTGGTTGGTAAATTTTTAGCAACGAAAAATCAATTCCGTTGGTAATCCGTTGCTACTGATTCCCTTGATAATCTGTTTGTAATTACTAACGGAGTGAATTCTATTGCTAAAATAGAGAATAAATATGTTGGCATTCCGTTGCTAAGACAAAAATGTCATTTTTGTTGCTAATCCATTGGTAATTACCAACGGATTGAATTCCTTTGATAAATTCAGTTGATAAAATATACTTTTTTTGTAGTGCGTTAACCAAAAGATCCAAACGTCAACATAACCACCATAGAGGCCATTATTGCTGCTGTAGTCGAGCTCCACCGTGCCAGAATTAAACAACGGGACAGTCCTCGTTGTTTGCGATGGAGAACTTTTTCAATCACCCAAAATTTAGAAACTGGAAAGGAATATTACTCGATAGTTTATTCCCATTAAAATCAATGTATTCAAATAGGAGCATTTCACGAGATCTTCAATTTTGTGGCTATGTTGTTGCAGAATATCGTTAGGTGGATTTTTTCTGTCAAGAAGCCTTTCGCTGCTTAGTGGTTCAAGTTATAAATGGGCATTAAGGTGGAGTACTTTTTTGTAAATTCTTATAAGCTTAGACTAATTTAAAATTAAACTAAAGGTAGGGACTTTTCCAGCAATAAATCCTAAATTAATTAATTAATTAAGATAAGCTTTTCTGAATCAATAAGAACAAATCTTAATTATTCATGTGAATTTTACACTGATGAAGTGATCACCCGATTCGCCACTAATTTACGTAAAGATAGCCACTGGTCATTGATTCACATATAAAATTAACTTACACTTCAAAACTAATTTTGAAAACATTATTAATTAATTAATCAATTTTAATTGTCAATAATTACAGTATTTTTTACATTGATGAATTTTGATGACATTTTAGAAATATTTTTCTCGTTGTTTCAACACTTGTTGCTAAAACAATTTTAGTACTACACATATTTTAATAATATATTTGAACACCATGAACATAAGCTCTGATACCACTGTTGGGTTCGTTATATCAAACTTAGGTGAGAGCACCAGAATTTAAAAATTTTCAAAATAATAAATCATACTTATTAAAAACATTAAATGTTTCACCCGTGAACTCAGAAACGATAATCGAATCCGGTATTAAAATATATTATAAAAAATCCATGTAGAAATAACTCTTACCCTTGTAGACTTTCTCTAGTTGATGAAGGGAGTGAGGTAATCGATTCCTGGTATGTGGCTAACTCTATTCTTTTAAAAAAGAGATCCAAGTGTATCCCCTCTAAAGTAATTCACCGATTGGATTAACGACAAAGATACTACACGTTGCTAGCAGTGCAAATATGTTTGTCTCAATTGAAGTGTTCCTAATATAAACTTGTGATAATAGGAACGAATTGAAGAATCAACAATTAATTTATTGTCTCCAACAAAATTTGTTAAAAGAAGCAGAAGAGAAGAAAGAACAAATTCCTTTTCACTTTAATTCTGAAATGATGCCAACAGAATGAGATAAGAACTACTCCTAAACGAGAACAGAGTATACATCATATATGATCTTATCCCACTAAACCACACAAAGATAATTCTTAAATTACCTCAACAGGCTTTTACCTGTTCAACAATCGTTAATTCTCAATGTAAAATATTTAGTGGGCTTATTTAAGAATAAATTAAATAAAATATTAGGCTTTTTAATATTAATCTACATATAATTTATATAAAACCCAAATACTAAATTTAATCAACACAATAAATTAAATAATTATATTTAACATTGTAGGCAATGAAATTTTATTGCTTAATAAAATAAATATAAAGGAAAATATATTAAATATTGATTAAATATTTATTTATTAAGGAATTTAAATAAATTAATTCTTGAAATAAATAAATAAATAATTGATAATTAATATAATTATTTGAGCCCAAATTCAAGTCAAGTGGGCTCGATTCAAGTCAAGTGGGCTCAATTCAAATCAAGAGGGCCTGGCCCAAATCAATAAGCCCATGAAATAAATCATGTGGGCTTGATTCAAGTCAAACAAGCCCAGCAAATCAAATCTAGCAGGTCTAATTAAATCAATAGGCCCGTATCCAGTCCAGCAGGCTTAATTAAAGGAGAAAAGCCCAACATATCTTTTCAAAGAGAAAATATCTCACAAGTGGTTATTTTCTCTACCTATAAATAAGGACCTTCAATCCTCATTCCATACACTCTGAAAATCCTGAAGACCTGAAGAACTCTGAAGATTCAATTGAAAATCAAGTTCGATCAAGATCCGGTCAAGTGAAGTTCAAGTCAAGATCAAGACCAAGTTCAAGTTCAAGATCAAGATCAAGTCGAAGAACACTCAAGATCTTCAAATCAAGTTCAAGTCATCCTCAAGTCAAGAATAGCCTCCGATCAAAGACCAAGGTGCTAAGCCTCTTTGATCCAGCGTTCTTCATATCAAATTCATCCATCTGTCTCCGTGAAGTCAACGTTCTACCAAATTGAGTGTCGTACTTCACAATAAATATTTAAGTCAACGTTTGATCCGAACAAAGGCTCGACGCCTCCGGATAAACGTTTTAAAGTTCCAAGTCAACCCCGAGCTCGGACAAGCTTCATCCGAAGATCTGGTTCTGAAAGTTGAAGAAGTCAAGACATCAACTCAAGAGAGGAATCAGAGGATAAATAGAAGCTGTTTACTTAAATTCTCAACTTCAATCTATCTTGGATTTTCATTGTAATTTCTTTTGTGTTTATTATTTTATAAATACAAAATTCGTTGTTACAAATTTTGGCACGCCAGTGGGACAGTTTCTACCTCTCATCTCCTCTTCGAGCAAAGTAAGATGGTTCCGCTAAGAGTTAAAGTCAACAGATCAGCTTCTGTCTTCAAGTCTTCAGAATTGCAAGTTGAAGACGTTAATGTGACAACTAGAAGTATGTCAAGGAAAGCGCGGTCTGAAGCCTCTTCGGAGACAAATTCTTTTGTGGGAGTTATCCCCAAAGGAATACCTTATGATGCTAAAGACGAGGAGGACAACCTTGTTGGCTCAACTCATCTATCTGAAGAAAGTCCATCATCAGATTCATCCATAGCCTCGACAATGGCAATAAACACTTCGTCTGTCGAAGAACAGTTGGCAAGCTTAACTGAATCCGTTGCTGCACTTGCCAAACAGAACCAAAAACAAAGTACTTTGATTTTCAAACTGATGGAGAAAATGGCTGGTGCTGAAACTAGCCATGCAAACGAAAAGCAAGAAGAAGATGCTGAAAATGAAGTAAATAACTCCGCGAAACACCAGTCGACGGGGAAGAAGGTGATTGAAGAAGAATTGAACGTTTCCCATGATGGAATGGTTCCTATCAGCCAGCTAAAAAGTATTATACTTGGGACAATGAAGGACCAATTTGAAGAGAGCTCCAAACCTTCATTCATGTATGCTAAACCTTTTACTAGAAGGATTGACAACTTGAAGATGCCACCGAACTATCAACCCCCCAAGTTCCAACAGTTTGATGGAAAAGGTAATCCAAGGCAATATATAGCACATTTCATTGAAACATGCAATGATGCTGGAACTGGCGGAGATCATATGGTGAGATAATTTGTTCGTTCTCTAAAGGGAAATGCTTTTGAATGGTACACCGACCTGGAGGCTGATTCTATAGACATTTGGGATCAGATGGAATATCAATTCCTTAATCGCTTCTATAGCACTAGGAGAACAGTTAGCATGATAGAGTTGACTAACACTCGTCAGTTAAAAGAAGAGCCAGTAATTGAGTACATTAATCGATGGAGAAATTTGAGCCTAAATTGTAAAGATCGATTGTCTGAAATTTCTGGCATTGAGATGTGCACAGCAGGAATGCAATGGAGCCTTCGTTACATACTTCAAGGGATTAAGCCTAAAACCTTTGAAGATTTAGCCACAAGAGCTCATGACATGGAGCTAAGCATGGGGATAAGTGGAGTGGTTGAACCACCGATTCCCGGATCCTACAAGTATAAAGAAAAGCAAGAGGCCAGGAAAGGGGGCAAATCCTACAACAAATCTTCTGAAAAGGAGTCCATGGCGACAAATGCACCAACTGTCCAGTTTCGAAGGAATGAGAATGAAAAGGATGATAAAGTGAGGAATGATCTCCAAGAAAGGGGGCAAAGAAGATTGACCTGAAAGAGATGCAAGAAAGGAAGTACCCATTCCTTGATTCAGATTTCCCAGGCATATTTGATGATCTGTTCAAAGATAAACTTATCGAGCTTCCTGAAATGAAGCGACCAGAAGAGGCGGGACAAACTAACAATCCGAAATATTGCAAGTATCATAGACTGGTGGGTCATTCTATTAAAGATTGCTTTGTCTTTAAAGACAAAGTTATGCGATTGGTTGAGCAAGGGAAGATCTTTCTAGATGAAGATGCAACTGCAAACTCTATTTCTGCAGGCAGTGATTCTTCATGTCATATGGCAAGCGAAGCTCAGCTACTTAAGGGTGAATCTGGGAATGAAAGTGAGACCCATGTTATAAAAATAACCTTCACAGAGGAAGACTTACTGCTCGGTTAACAATCTCATAACCGACCTTTATTCGTAACTGGTTATACTCAAGAGCAAAGGGTTAATCGAATATTGATTGATGGAGGTTCAGCTGTCAATATCTTGCCCCTATCCATGCTTAAAAAGTTAGGAATTCCTACCAACGAGCTCGGCAGTAGTCGATTGACAATTCATGGGTTCAATCAAGAAGGCCAGAGAACACTTGGTACAACGGTCTTGGACTTGATGATAGATGAGATGGTCTCAACAGTTCTGTTTCATGTCATTGATGCTAAAACATCATATAACATGCTCTTGGGACGCCCATGGTTGCACGAAAATGGAGCGATTCCTTCTACGCTACATCAATGCTTCAAATACTGCGATGAAGGCAACATAAAAAAGGTGCTTGGCGATGAAAGGTCGTTCACAGAAGCTGAGTCATATTTTGCAGATGCTAGATATTTTCTGAAGAGTAGCAAGGCTGTCAAGCCAGAAGGAAGTTCATCGCAAGAGAAAGGTGATGATAAACAAGAAAGAGAGAATGCAGATGATGTTTCATCCACAAAGTCTATTGAAAGTAAACAGTTGATCAAAACTGTAGAAGGGTTGACACTACCTCTAACTAAGGTTGACACTAAGAAGCCCTCTCCTCCTCCACTCAAAGGGTTCACTCGCCCAGTTCAAGGAGCTAAAACTGAGCATGAAGATGTATTCGAGACGGCAGTTTCCAAATCATATAGCCCACAAGCTTACAAACTTCTTGTGAAAGCTGGTTATAACCCTCAAGAAAAAGCTATGATGAATGAACAGTCTCATAAGTCTCCTAGTGAGTTTAATACCACTCGAGAGACATTGAAGAGTAATGGTCACACTTCCAAGTATACTAGGACAGGGTTGGGATATGTTCCACAGAAGCCTGTTCGCATTGCGATCAAAAGGGCAAACACGAACTACATCACTGAAGATGAAATTCTTTCTGAAGAAGAAGAGTCTCATGAAGAGGATAGAAAGGCAGAAAGAATCTCAGTATTCAAAAGACTCAAACCAGTTGGAGCTAAAAGGACTTCCAAGTTCCCAAGGTTCCCAAAGATACGTAGTCGGATCCCATCTCGCATGAAAAGACGATATTTCCTGACTATATCATGTGACACAATGTTGAAAGCTAAGAAGCGAACAATAATCTTCACCCAAAGTGAAGAAGATGATCGGGAAAGTGTAGGCTCATCAGATATTGTTCATTCTGTTATCATGCAAACAAATCTACACAATGCAGAAAGAGATCTACGAGGCAAGATTGTCGAAATGAGGAGAGATGGTTATGTAGTGGAGAGTATTGTTAAAGTCGGAGAAAATGAGTAAGTTAGGTCTAATCCGTGTTTTCAAAGGCAAGAATTCCTGGAAAGAGTTACCGAGGTAAATCATGTTACTATACGAGAGGAGACCTCAGCTGAAGAGGAAGATGCTGATGATGCTCCTCCAGAATTTGAAGAAGGTGTCAAAGCTACTGTTGACCAATTAAAGGAGATTAACTTGGGTGATGCTAATGACCCACGTCCAACCTACATAAGTGCTTTTTTGATAGCCGATGAAGAAAAGGGTTATATTGAGCTTCTTCAAGAATTTAGAGACGTGTTCGCCTGGTCATTTAGGGAGATGCCCGGATTAGATCCAAAAGTGGCAGTTCATCATCTAGCAGTAAAGGAAGGAGTCAAGCCAGTTAAGCAGATGCAGCGTCGATTTCAACCAGAGCTGGTTCCATTGATTGAAGCTGAGGTTAATAAGCTCCTTGAAACGGGAAAGATACGAGAAGTCAAGTATCCCACTTGGCTCTCTAACATTGTGCCAGTAAGGAAGATAAATGGCCAGCTTAGAGTGTGTGTTGACTTCCGTGACTTGAACTTGGCATGCCCAAAAGATGATTTTCCACTACCAATCACATAACTTATGATTGATGCAACGACCGGGCATGAAGTGCTTTCATTTATGGATGGATCATCTGGTTACAATCAAATTAGCCTAGCTCCGGAAGATCAAGAGAAAACAGCCTTCCGCACCCCTAAAGGAATATACTGCTATAATGTTATGCCATTTGGCTTGAGGAATGCTAGAGCTACGTATCAACGAGCTATGCAAAAGATATTCGACGACATGCTTCATAAGAATGTCGAATGTTATGTGGATGACATTGTTGTGAAATCAAAGAAGAAAAAGGATCATCTTAAGGATCTAAGGCAAATATTTGAGCGTCTCAGAAAATTTCAACTCAAGATGAACCCGCTTAAGTGCGCATTCGGAGTCTCTTCTGGTAAGTTCCTTGGATTCATTGTCCGACATCGTGGCATTGAGATTGACTAAGCAAAGTGATGCGATAATGAAGATGCAGGTGCCCCAAAACATACATGAGCTCAAGAGTTTGCAAGGTAAGCTGGCGTACTTAAGAAGATTCATAGCAAATTTGGCCGGCCGATGCCAACCATTTAGCCATCTTATGAAAAAAGGCAGCCCATTTGAATGGGATGAAGTTTGTACTAATGCATTTAATAGCATTAAAGCATATTTGATGAAGCCGCCAGTGTTGGTTGCTCCAATAGCCGGACGTCCATTAATTCTCTACATATCTGCTCAAGAGAAATCAATTGGAGCCTTGCTTGCACAAAATAATGATGAAGGAAAGGAGTGTGCGTTGTACTATTTGAGCAGAACGATGACTCCAAATGAGTTAAAGTACTCACCAATTGAGAAGCTCTGTCTTGCTCTCATATTTGCGATTCAGAAGTTAAGGCATTACTTTCAAGCTCATACTGTTTACTTGGTCTCAAAGGCCAACCCATTAAAGTTCGTAATGTCAAAGCCAGTGCTCTCTGATAGGCTCGCAAGGTGGTATCTCCAATTGCAGCAATTTAAAATTATCTACGTCCCTCAAAAAGCGGTGAAAGGGTAAGTGCTAGCAGATATCTTGGCTGATCATCCCATGCCTGCCGAATGGGAATTGTCTGATGATTTTCCCGATGAAGATATATTGGCTATTGAAATCACTCCTCCTTGGAAGATGTATTTCGATGGAGCTGCTCACAGAGAAGGAGCCGGTGCAGGAGTAGTATTTGTAACCTCAGATGAAGGAGTTCTGCCATATTCATTCAGTCTAACTGAAAATTGCTCTAACAATGTAGCTGAATATCAAGCTCTTATACTTGGTTTGGAGATGGCAGTGGATGTAAAGCAGCGACACCTTAAGGTATATGGAGATTCGTTGTTGATAATCAACCAGCTGCTTGGCTTATATGAGGTTAAGAAAGCTGAACTACTTCCGTATTATAACTATGCTCAGAGGCTTATGAATTGGCTTGGAGACGTAGAGATTGAACATTTACCAAGGAGCAAGAACAAGCAAGCCGATGCTTTGGCAAAGCTAGCATCAACCATAGCAATGCCCGAAGCACTTGTTCAAGTACCGATCTGCAAAAGTTGGGTGGTACCTCCCTTCTTCGAAGATGAAGATGGTGAAGAGGTTGAGTATTGCGCCATAGAGGTTTTTGATATTGAGAAAGAAGACTGGCGTCAACCGTTCGTGGATTACTTGAAGAATGATAAGCTTCCTAATGATCCACATCTAAAGATTGATGTCCGACGTAGAGCACCACGGTTCTTCTATTATAAAGATACACTCTATAGAAGGTCGTTTGATGGTATTCTCTTAAGATATTTAAGTGATGAAGAAGCTCTTCAAGCTATGGAGGAAGCTCATTCTGGAATATGTGGCGCCCATCAGTCTGGACCCAAGTTACATTTCAGAATCAAGAGGATGGGATATTACTGGCCTTCTATGGTGAAGGATTGCATAGATTATGCACAAAGATGTCAGCCATGCCAGTTTCATGCAAATCTCATTCATCAGCCTCCCGAACCATTACATCCAACAGTTTCTTCGTGGCCATTTGATGCATGGGGCTTAGATGTGGTGGGGCCATTAACGAAGTCTTCCGGAGGTCATCTTTATATTCTGGCTGCCAATGATTACTTTTCCAAGTGGGCGGAAGTTGTACCCTTAAGAGAAGTGAAGAAAGAAAATGTAGCTGATTTCATCCGCATCAATATCATATATAGATATGGAGTGCCTCGATACATTATCACAGACAATGGGAGCCCAACAAGTAACTACCATGGGTAGCCTACCATTGATTGCTCTCTACCTCACGGTACGAGCCCGACAAGCAACCACCATGGGTGGTCCACCGTCGATTGCTCTTCACCTCGACACTATTGGTCTAACTTCAGCCTTCAAATCAGTCTTCGGAGGTCTGTAACACCTCTTCACCCACTTCCGTCGGAGGTGCGAGCCCAACAAGCAGCTACCATGGATAGCCCGCTGTTGACCGCTCTCTACAGTGTGAGCCCGACAAGCAACCACCATGGGTGGTCCGCCGTCGATCGCTCTCCACTTCGACGTCACTAGTCTTGACTTCTTGTGTATGTTAAGGTCTTCTCTTCTCTTCTCTTCTCTTCGTAGGAAAAAGAAAGGGAAACAAGGAACAAAGTGGGCGAGATACAAGCTTACCTTGATGATTACTTGAAGGCAAATAAGCAGTTCAAAAAAAAAAAAGAAAAGAGAAAGGGAACAAGAAGAGAAGTTATATGCAGGGAAAGGGAACTAGAAAAGAAAAGAATAGTTACACTGGCGTGAAGTGTTGATGTTGCAGTCGGGGTATTGCCTTGAAGGAAATCTGCAGAAAGAAAGTAAATTGTGAATTAGAGGCGGTAGTATAGTGCAATGATGTGAAGGAAAATAGAAGGCATGAACTCTTCTTATATAGGTTTTGAAATACTACGTGGATAACTCTTGGTGAAGGATTGTGAATATTTGAGCCAATCTTGAGGATTCGCGTAATATATTATGAATTCTATTAGTGCCAGGGGTATGTAGAGATCTGTGGTATGTAGATTCGAGATTATTTGCAGATATAAGTTTATCAATATCCATGGGAAAATTGAAGTTATCTACTGACGAAGCAAAGGTACAACAAGATATTTTGCTAAATACAAGGAGGGATTAAAAAAAATTCAAAACCCAATAGAAAAAGGGTATATCAATAAAAGGAAATTGATAGGGATTATTGAAAAGGAAATTCAAATTGAAAAATATGATCCAATATATCAATTGGGCCGTAGCAATTTTGATGGGTGCCAATTACCAAAAGAGTGAGTAGTCAAGGAAAATAATTGGCAAATAAGAGGAGAAGGAAAAAGAAAGCCCAAATCAAAGTTATATAAAAAAATAATGTTGCAATTTGTCCACCTCAATGACAAATTTCCGTGAACAAAATGCAAGGGGGCATTTGTAGGCAATGAAAGTTTATTGCCTAATAAAATAAATGCAAAGGAAAATATATTAAATATTGATTAAATATTTATTTATTAAGGAATTTAAATAAATTAATTCTTGAAATAAATAAATAAATAATTGATAATTAATACTCCCTCCGTCCCAAGAATACATTCGCGTATTCTTGGGCACGGAGTTTAAGAAAAGTAACTTTTTGAGGGTGTGATGTAAGAAAGAGAAGGGGTATTTTGGGTAATTGAGTAGAATAAAGTGTATGATATAGTTGACTTTGACTAAATTGTGTGTAAAAAGAAGGTGGCATTTTTGTAATATTGTAGTATTGTAAGGTTATTGATATTGTGTATTGTTTCCATTTTTAGGGGGTGAATGTATTCTTGGGACGGACCAAAATGGAAAGGGCGAATGTATTCTTGGGACGGAGGGAGTATAATTATTTGAGCCCAAATTCAAGTCAAGTGGGCTCGATTCAAGTCAAGTGGACTCAATTCAAATCAAGAGGGCCTGACCCAAATCAATAAGCCCAGGAAATAAATCATGTGTGCTTGATTCAAGTCAAACAAGCCCAGCAAATAAAATCTAGCAGGTCTAATTAAATCAATAGGCCCGTATCCAGTCCAGCAGGCTTAATTAAAGGATAAAAGCCCAACATATCTTTTCAAAGAGAAAATATCTCACAAGTGGTTATTTTCTCTACCTATAAATAAGGACCTTCAATCCTCATTCCATACACTCTGAAAATCCTGAAGACCTGAAGAACTCTGAAGATTCAAGTGAAAATCAAGTTCGATCAAGATCCGGTCAAGTGAAGTTCAAGTCAAGATCAAGTCCAAGTTCAAGTTCAAGATCAAGATCAAGTCGAAGAACACTCAAGATCTTCAAATCAAGTTCAAGTCATCCTCAAGTCAAGAATAGCCTCCGATCAAAGACCAAGGTGCTAAGCCTCTTTGATCCGGCGTTCTTCATATCAAATTCATCCATCTGTCTCCGTGAAGTCAACGTTCTACCAAATTGAGTGTCGTACTTCACAACAAATCTTCAAGTCAACGTTTGATCCGAACAAAGGCTCGACGCCTCCGGATAAACGTTTTAAAGTTCCAAGTCAACCCCGAGCTCGGACAAGCTTCATCCGAAGATCCGGCTCCGAAAGTTGAAGAAGTCAAGAAATCAACTCAAGAGAGGAATCAGAGGATAAATAGAAGCTGTTTACTTAAATTCTCAACTTCAATCTATCTTGGATTTTCATTGTAATTTCTTTTGTGTTTATTATTTTATAAATACAAAATTCGTTGTTACAAACATCATTAACAAAATCAAATAAAACTTTAATTAAATAATCCAGTTGAAGGTGTAATCCTTTAGATTCACTGCTAACTCTAGCAGTTGACTTAGAACACTTGTAGCTTATAAATAACGATTATTACATTAATTAAACAAACTAATTAATTCACTTGAAATTTACTAATTAATTTTAAAAACCTACTAATCACGGTAACAGCTAGCAAGTAGCGTGATCGTCGAGTGTTAGATAAAATAGCGAGTAAACCTATAAATTAACGAGTGACATACACATACGGTCCGTCAAACAGATAATCTGCTGATTAAGGTTAGAGCAGGAATATTAGTCGAAACTCCACTATCTCAATAACCGTGTTTCTATTTCATGTTATAAATGATTCATTGTGAATGTTTATTCTTGCTGCCTTGGCCAAGGTCTTTAAATTATTAACAACGAAATACACAAGAGATTCTCTTATTTTAAACAAGTAATAGATTCTATCTTAGTCACACACAAGTCTCCATGTACATCAATATAATACCAAACATATCCCCTGTATGATTGCTAAACAATCAGAAGATAATTTAAGTATTACATTATGTACACAAGACTACCGTGGTGCTTCAAGTCTAAGGACTAATCGTGTACTATTGTAATTAGAAAATTCTCATTTTGACACAATAAGAATTTCCTACAAATCATGTTCGATAAACTTATTCAATAATAAGTAACCATATATATAAATTTGTACCACAACACTAATATTGATGGAGTGCAATATTCTCATCGAGCATTCATCATATGTGCGAGTTTTTACTGAGTTATTCTATGTTCAATGTAGAAAAACTATTGACTCTGAACAAAGTTTAAAACCAAAGCACTATATGTATAATTCCATAATCACCATCATATGCGTGACCATACATTACAACTTAAGTTGGTCTAAGAAATTTATCTAATAAGCAAATCTATAATTCACAATATAGATAAATTAAAAAATCCTTTGCTAATATAATTTTCAATGAGATTGTTTATATTCAAAATATAAAGAGTATAATCCAATCTAATTGGTGCACTGAGCACAATACTATAACAATCTCCCACTTGCCCTAGCTCTAATTGCCCATATATTTAAGTCTCATCTTCTTAAGATGTTTCTTAAATATTTTTGAGCTAAAGGCTAAGTCAGCAGGTCTACCACATTTTCTGTTGAAGCGACTCGATTCATAATAATATCTTCTCAAGATATGCTTGGATTTCTGATGATATGTTTACTCTTTTGCTTGCGCAATGGCTTCATTATCATCACAGTATATCATTACTGGATCAACAATTGATGGAACTATACTCAACCCTTAGATATAGTTTCTAATCCAAATTGCTTCATTCGCTGCATCTGATGCAGCTATGTATTCAGTTTCAGTGGTGGAGTCTACAATAGTTTCTTGTTTGTAACTCTTCCAACTTACCGCATCACCATTCATAGTGAATATATAACTTGTCATTGAATTAGAGTCATCCACATCGGACTAAAACTAGAATTAGTATATCCTTCTTGTTTAAGCTCTCCAGGCCCATTTATCAAAAATATATTCTTAGTTCTTCTAGTGTTCTTCACCTAGATTTGATTGATATATGCTTGTGACACTCAGAGCATGCGCGAAATCAGATCTTTTACAAAGCATTCCATATATTATGCTTCCAATCGCTGAGTCATAAGGCACATGAGTCATTCTTTCTCTTTCTTTAGGTGTCTTAGGAGACATAGCCTTAGAAAGTGAAACCCCATGACTCATTGGCAAGAATCCTCGTTTAGATTCTTCTATATTGAATCTCTTTAATATCTTGTCTATATACATGGATTGGGATAGTCCGATCATCCTTCTAGATCTATCTTTATAAATCTTTATTCCTATAATAGAGGATGCATCTCCAAAGTCCTTTATAGAGAATAGTTTAGACAACCAAATTCTTTTTTACTGCAACATTCCTTTATTGTTTCCAATAAAAGTACAATAAAAGCAATTGCATAATAAAAGTAGGATGTCATTAACATAGAATACAATAAAAGCAATTGCACTCCCACTAGCTTTCTTGTATACAAATTATTCATTCGGATTCTCTTTAAAATCAAACGATTTGATCGTTTCATCAAATCGAATGTTCCAACTCCTTAAAGCTTATTTAAGCTTATAAATGGATCTTTGGAGTTTGCAAACCTTTTGCTCACTCCCACTAGATATGAAGCCCTCTTGCCATTTCTCTGAGACAATGTCTGACATTGCCTCTCTATAGCTTCATGGATCACTATCCTAGAGAAGTACTTTTCTCCTTTTTATCAGTAACAAAGTATACCAAATAGGTGATTTAGTTATCCTTTCGGATCTCTTAAGAGATTGTGTATCAGATGCTCTATTCTTTACTGGTTGTTCACTCATTGCACTAAAGAGGTTTATTTTTTGAACCTTTTTATACTATATGAGTTTCCATTTCTATCAGATAAAAAATCTATATGTAAGTGTTCGTCTTCTCAATCTAATTGAAGTACCTTTATACTTAAACCAGTTGGTTATTCTACTTTGGATTTGAATTCTTTGAATTTTCAAAAACTTCAATTTTTTACCTCAATATGTACACTTAACCATACATGGGAGAAGCCATCGACAAAGGTTAAGAAGTAGTTATTGTTTTCACAAGAATTAACGTTTAATGGCTCACATACATCCATATGAATTAATTCTAATAAATATTTAGCTTGTTCCACTTGACCAACAAATAGAGATTTGATCATTTTTCCTTTAAGGCAGGATGCATAGTGGTAGTTCTTGCTTTTCCACTGGGTCAAGCAATTGCGCCAACTCACAAATTCTTTTCTTATAATCGTGACCTAATCTGCAATAATGTGATAGAACTATGGTTATCCAACTTTTCTATTATTTTGTTGAAGGTTAAGAATGAATTAGTCAAGGTATATAAATCATTTATCAATATGCAAGTAGTGATTAAAGAAGAACATTTAAAAATGGAACAACTTTCACATTCAAATTTAAAGCAATAGCCATCTTCATCCAAGACTAGAATAGAGATGATGTTCTTAATAATATTTGAAACATAACGATAATTGTTCAAAACTAAAGCTAAATTATTACTTAAAGCTGGATTTAAAGTTTCTGTAGCTAAATCAGCAACCTTTGTTTCATTACCCAGCCTTAGGACCATTTCTCTTCTCTCTAGCTTTCTACTTCTTGCCATCATCTACAAGTCATTGCAAATGTGTTAGGCGCAGCCGATATCTAATTCTCAAGAAGTATCGTTAACAAACAAGTTAACTTCAACATAATAAATATCTAAACTCTTTAGGATCGTTGAGTGTTTAATTTGATTGTAGTATTTGTGACTCTTATCATTGGCCTGAGAAATTTTCTTTCTCTGAACACATACATGTGCTTTCAGTTTGTTGGGTTTGTTGGAACTCTTTCCCTTTTCCTTCATTTTCTTTAGTTTTGCAGCCTTTGATCTAAAAGTGGACCCAACAAACATGATCGGTTTATCCCTTTGAATGATAGATTTAATCGTCTTTAACATAATAATAGTTTCAGTAAGACTCTTCCCTGTGTAATGCATGTTATAGTTGATAAAAAAATGTCATATGAAGGAGGAAGAGACTATAGCAACAGGCCAGTGCAAATCTCAAGTAGAATCTGAACATTCAAAGATACAAGTCTTTTCGTTAAAGCTATCATCTTCAATTCATGTTCTTTGACTGAAGATCCCCCAGCCAACTTACTACGAAAGAGCTCTTTAGATATCTCATAACTTTGTTGCCTGTTATCTATGCCAAACAAGGTTTTAGGGCGTTGAAGAATAGAATATGTAGAGGTTTCATCCTAATTTAGTTGTTTGAGTTCATTTGAAAAAGATGCTAACATGTAGCATCGAGCCAACTGATCGTCCTCCTTAAGATATTTGTACTTATCAAGTACTTCATTTGAAGCATTAGCAGCAGGTGCTTATGGGAATTTAGTGTTAAGAACATATTCCAATTTTTTTTTATTTTCAGAGAATTCTGAAATTTCTCAGCCAATCATAAGTTTTGGCCAGTTAATTTTTTTTGCTCAATCAAAACAATTGTAAAAATTATTGCCATTTCTGTAGATGAATCTACAGAATAATGGAGCAGAAAATGAGAAAACTATGAAAATTTATATGAATTTAATATAAGGTCTTTAATATTTTATCTTCCACTATTTTATTCGATTTTCATGACCCCAATGAAAATCGAAATATAATTTATTAGTAGGCTGAGGCCCAATGAGAATCCGTCATACCCCAATTTTCTGAGCCCACGAAAAATTCTCTTCGGTAGTAAAACATTTTACAATTTATCACTATACCCTCAGTTTGTTTTACCTCACCTTTCACGTAAACAAGTCCCTTGGGTTCGATAATCACTTGGTCTCCTATCGAGACTACAATTGATATCTTTTATACTTGGGGATTATTTTGTGTGTTGAGAAAACGTTCATCATGTTTTTAGCGCCGTTGCCGGGGACGGCATAGATTATTAATTTATTATTTCTAGTTTAATTGAGATTATATTATTCTTATCTTTAATTTCTGACACTTATTTTTCTTAGGTGTATGCTCACTAGATCGAAGACAGGTGAATTAGAGCCTTATAATCCGGAGATTGGAGCATCGTTGAGGAAGAAAAAGAAAAAGAATAACAAGAACAGGAACATAGACCCAACTGAGGCTCTTAATTTAGGAGTTAAAGTTGACGTGCTGAATTCGCAAATGATTGAACCTGCAACCGAAGTTAACTTAGAAGCAGAAGCAGTCAACATGGCAGTGAATCCTGATACACTTGCCATCCGTGAAGTCTTTAAGAACAACGGAGGAGACAATGCGGGGCTGTTAGGAGAAAGGGGACCGGATCCGATTTTGATCTACACCCTGCTCTTATCACCATGATTGAAAGGAGTCCTTCTCTGGGGGAACCTTTAAAGATCCTCAGCAACATCTAAATAAGTTCCTTTGGTATGTAAGTACACAAAAAGATGCAGGAGCTCATGAGGATGCGAGGAAGATTATCTTGTTTAAGTTCTCGCTGAATGAAAAAGCGAGAGATTGGTACGATAATCTTAATGTTGCTGATTGTGATACCTGGGAGAAGTTAAAAGTGAAATTCTTGGAGCGATACATGCCACTTTCGAAGGTGTTCAAGATGAAGCAATAAATCAATCAATTTGCTATCCATGGTAATGAGAAGTTTCATGAAGCTTAGGACAGATTCAAGGACATGCTTCGAAAGTGTCCACAACATGGGCTATCTAAGGCTCAATATATCAGTATTTTCTACCATGGTTGGACTGTGATTCTTGTGTGTTACGTGATGCTTCATCCAATGGAGCATTGCTTACAAAGTCCATTGAGCCGAGAAGCTTTTTGAGGATATTTCGATGAATTCAAGAGATTGGCCAACTGATAGAGTGAGAGGCACTTATGTCCTTGGTAAAGTAGCACAGGTTGAGCATACTATGGTGAAGTTGGGAAGAGATGATGAGATTGTCTCTAGCTTGGCTAATATCAACAAGTTACTTGAGTCTCAACAAAATCAAATTACGGACATATCTCAGAGAGTACCAATGATGCAGCAGGATGGTGGCTATGAAGGAGCTAGCCAAGAGGAAATCGAGGAGGCTAATTACGCCATGGGGCAAAGTATTCAAGGAATGAGGTTCCAAAATCAAGGAAACTGGAATTATCAGGGGAACTACAATAATCGTGGTCCACCGGGTAATTATAAACAACCGAGGAGGCTGGAGTTTTCGTGGAGTAATCCCAACAATGCAGTGCAACCTCCTATTGGTGTTGAACTGGGTGCTAAAGTGGAAAAAGAGAAATCAGGTTTCGAGGATACGGTGAACAGGTACATGGCGAGGAACGATGCAAGAGTAGATCGTCTTGAGGCCAAGTTAGAAAAGAAGATTGATGCCAATCATAAGGATTTGTCTAAACAAGTTAAGGACCTTACATTGTTGATGGGGGAGATGGCAGAAAACGTAAACAAATTGACTCAAACTATTGAGAAAGAAAAGTTCCCGTCTCAAAGTATTGAGAATCTAAAGTCTTGTCACGCCATCATATTGATGTCAGGAATGCCGTATGAGGGACCAATAAGGCTAGAATCAAAATTTAAAATGACAGGAGTCCGATTCAACCCCAATTCGACCAACACAGATGGTCAAACTACACATAAGAGGTCGAACCAGGCACTTGGGTGACATCCAAAGGTTGCAGAAGAGCAGTTCGACTAAGGACAGATCGGTTCGACCAAAATCTCTAGTCAAACTCAGGTTGAATCCCACTGTCCAGAGCACTCTGTTTTGTCTGAAGCCCGATTCGACCACGATCACTATGGTTTGACCAAACCTATTGGTCAAACCATGGTCGAACCAGCCTGTAAGGGGGAGAAAGATCTTTTAGGTGCTCAATTCGAATGTTATTCACCCAGTTCAACCAGCAACCCTAGTCGAACCCAGGTCGAACCATACCGTTCTGCACCATTTTCCACATTGAATGCTCCGCATGATGATGCGATCCCAGTGCCTTCCAAAGAGCAGAATATTGAGATTATAATGGAAAAAAGTGGGAAAGAACCAAGAGATTGAGAGCCAAAAATGATAATGCGGAGAAGGTTGAACATGATGAATGGAGGATTTGGATTCCCAAAACAAAGATACCTCCGCCGTTTTCTTACCAGCTAGTCAAGAAGGGATTGGAAGAGAAGTTCAAGAAGTTTTTAGATATCATAAACAAAATAAGCTTGAACATTCCTTTCTCTGAAGCGATATTGGAGATGCCGTATTATGCCCGTTTTCTGAAGGATATACTTTTGAAGAAGAAAAGCTTGAACGGAATTGAAATAGTAAATTTTTCTGAGAATTGCAGCTCGATCATTCAGAGAAAGTTACCAGCTAAGTTGAAAGATCCAGGAAGTTTCACGATCTTATGTAAAATCAGAATGGGGACGTCGAGCCTTGTGTGATCTTGGAGCAAGTATTAATTTGATGCCATTGTCGATATTTCAAAGGCTTAGTTTGGGAAAGTTAACTCCTACAACAGTTGCTCTACAATTAGCGGATAGGTCTATGACTTTTACGAAGGGTGTTATTGAAGACGTTCTTGTCAAAGTAGAGAAGCTTGTCTTTCCTATGGATTTTCTGGTGCTTGAGATGTAAAATGACAAGGATAATATTCCTCTTATCTTAGGGAGACCTTTTCTTGCTACTGCAGGAGCTATGATTGATGTGCAGAAGGATAAGTTACGGCTAAGGATGGATAAAGAAGAGGTCTTATTCAACCTTGACAAAGCAATGAAGATGCCGATGGAGACACAATGTCACAATATAGACGTGGTGGAGGAGATTGTGAAGGAAGATACGTCCTTGATCCTTTCAAAGGATCTTCTTGAGACATGCTTAGCAGTGTCTCTTGCTTTTTCCACCACAGAGCTAGATGAACTCTCCAACGAGGTATGTATTAATTTCCTTGAAAATTTACTTGCTTTGGGTGATGATAGGTATGAGTCGAAGAGGACAAAGATTGAAGAGGTAAAGTGGACTAGGAAATACTTGCCTTTGGATAGAGACAGTGCACCTCACGAAGAAAAGAAAGAGGAGTTGAAACTGCTACCGGAGCACTTGAAGTATGCCTATCTAGGTGATAATGGAAAATATCCGGTAATTATATCTTCTTCTCTTGATGATGATCAACTTGAGGAATTGTTAGATGTGCTTAGGAAGTATAAGTCTGCGATTGGTTGGTCTCTTGATGATTTAAAAGGCATTAATCCTTCATATTGCATGCATAGAATAAGATTGTTAGATGAGGCAAAGAGTAGTATACAGAATCAGTAGAGGGTGAATCACGCTATTCAAGAAGTGATTAGGAAGCAAATTCTAACGTGGCTAGATACTGGAATTATTTATCCCATTAGTGATAGTCCCCATGTGAGTCCATTGCATGTAGTAGCTAAGAAAGGGGGCATGACTATTGTGAAAGCCGAGGATGGAGAGACATTTGCCACTAGGTTTCCTACGGGATGGCGTGTGTGTACTGATTACAGGAAACTGAATGAAAATACATGCAAAAACTATTTTTCCCTTCCTTTCATGGATTAAATGCTTGATCGTCTTGCAGGGTATAAGTTTTATTATTTCTTGGATGGGTACTCAGGTTATAATCAAATCATGATTGCACCTGAAGATCAAGAAAAGACTACTTTCACTTGCCTTTATGGAGCTTTTGCCTTTAAAAAGATGCCTTTTGGTTTATGTAATGCGCCTGCTACATTTCAGCATTGTATGATGACCATATTTGATGGTTGATAGAAAAGATCATGGAGGTGTTTATGGATGATTTTTCTGTATTTGATTCCTCCTTTAATATTTGTTTATTTAACCTTGCTACTGTTTTGAAGAGATGCGAAGAAACTAATCTTGTCTTGAATTGGAAGAAGTGTCACTTCATGGTTAAAGATGGGATTGTTCTTGGCCATCATATTTTGGCCAAGGGATTGCAGGTAGATAGAGCAAAAGTGGTGACAATTGAGAAGTTTCCACCACCTACTAATGAAAAGGGAGTGCGGTCCTTCATTGGACACGCCGGTTTTTATAGAAAATTCATAAAAGACTTCTCGAAATACTCTAAGACCTTATCTCATTTACTTGAAAAGGATGTTTCTTTTGTTTTTGATGAAGAGTGTCTAACAGCTTTTCAAGTTTTAAAAGAGGCGTTTATTACTGCACCTATCTTGATCACACCGGATTGGACTCAGCCGTTTGTACTAATGTGTGATGCAAGTAACTTAGCACTTCGAGTGGTGCTTTGACAGTTGAGGGATAAGAAGTTTTGCGCCATTTACTTGCGAGTAAGACTTTTGATGTTGCACAAAAGAACTATACGGTGATGGAAAAGGAGTTCCTAGCTGTAGTGTATGCATTCAATAAGTTTTGACAATATTTGGTTGGAATGAAGACTGTTGTGTATATGGATCATTCTGCGATCCAGTACTTGATGGAGAAGAAGAAAACGAAGCCAAGGAACATAAGATGGATTCTTCTTCTACAGGAGTTTGATATGGAGATCCGAGATAAGAAAGGTATGGATAATATTTTGGCGGATCACCTATCAAGATTGGAGACAAGGGAGCACTGTGATGATTTTTTTGATTACATAGAAGAGATGTTCCCTGATGAGAAGATCATGGCGGTGTTTGTTGAAGGAACGGAAAGAGCATATGTGGTGGCCGCCAAGGGATGGATCCATGGTATGCGGATTATGTGAATTACATTGTCGTAGGAGAATTTCCAAGAGATCTCAACCGATATCAACTTGCAAAATTCAAGTGGGATGTTGAGACTTTTATATGGTATGATCTATTTGTCTACAAAATTTATATGGATTCTATAATCGTAGGTGTGTGCCCGAGATGGAGATGGAGAGCATTCTTGATTTTTACCATGCACAGCCTAATGGGGGCACTTCGGAGCTCAAAAGACGGCAGCGAAGGTACTTCAATCTGCTCTTTATTGGCCTACTTTGTTTAAAGATTGTGAAACCTATGTGGCGACATGCGATAGATGTCTAAGGATGGGGAACGTAAGTAGGAGAGATGAGATGCCACTTCAGCCGAGCATTGTTGTTAAGATCTTCGATGTATGGGTGGTCGATTTTATGGGGCCTTTTTCCCCATCTAATAGATTTCTCTACATCCTTTTAGTAGTGGATTATGTTTCTAAGTGGGTAGAAGTCATTCCTACTCGCGTGAATGATTCAAGAACCGTGTTGTCTTTCTTGAAGTAACATATCTTTGCCCGCTATGGAGTTCTTAGAGCACTAGTGAGTGATGGAGGGTCACACTTTGTCAATAAACTTCTTAAAAAAGTGCTTAAGGATTACGGTGTCAAGCATAGGGTTACTACACCCTATCAAACTAATGGGCAAGCTGAAGTCTCTAACCGACAAGTGAAATAAATTTTAAAAAAGGTAGTCGGAACCAATAGGAAGGATTGGGTTATGAAGCTCGATGATGTTTTGTGGGGGTTCCGGACTGCTTATAAGACAATGTTGGATATGTCACCGTATCAAATTGTCTATGGGAAGCCGTGCCACTTACCCGTAGAGATTCAACATAAAGCTTTTTGGGCATTGAGTAGTTTGAACTTGTCTTTAAAGGATCAAAAGGAGTTAAGGATGACTCATATCAATCAATTGGATGAGTTCAGAAATCGAGCTTACAAGAACTCGGAGATCTACAAGGAAAGAATGAAGAAATGGCATGATTCGAAGATCTCTTATAAGGAGTTCAAGCAAGGTGATGAGGTATTACTTTTTAACTCTCGTTTGAAGCTTTTCGCAGGGAAATTAAAATCGAAGTGGATGGGGCCGTTCATTATCCATAGAGCCTATGGGGGGGAGTTTTGAGCTTATGGACAAAGACGGAGATATCATAACGGCGAATGTGCATCGATTGAAGCATTACAAGTCACTGGATGATGCTTGCATCATCTTTGAGGATACCTTGCACTAGATTGGTACCGTCATGACTCTCCGACATTAAACAAGAGTGCCTATTGGGGGCTTTTCTTTTTATTTTATTGCTTTATTTCTTTAGTATGAGTAAGAAATTTTTATATTTGAAGTGCTTACTTATCGAGAATTACATCTCTTTGTAAATTTAGTTTCGACTATAGTTTCTACTAAGTTTGGGAGTGTGATATACTTACCTCATTGAAGCACCGAGAGTATAATCTTTTCTTTGTAACGTTTGTTAGGGGAGTTGATTTTTTACGACATATTGAAACTTTAACCGATTTTGGTGTGTCAATTTTTTGCAATTTGCCTAATATTTAGTGGTGTTTTGTGTTGTTTTTGAGTGTCGTATGCGGAGTTACACATAAATATTGAGTTTAAGATTGATTCTCGAGCTAAGTTTTACTCTATTTTGATACCTAATGTTCATTTTTGAACTTGAAATGTACAGGGGATGAAGAAATTTTGACTTTAGGGCATCAGGTGTTTGATTTGACCAAAGGTGCAGGTCAAACTATGGAGCTCAAGTCGAACTGGTGATCAGAGACTTCGTTACAGGTCGATTCGACCACACAGGGGGTGGTTCGACAAAGGGTTCGACCAAGATGAAGGTCGAACTAAATATCAGAGAATTTTATACTGGCCAATTCGACCAAGAAGGGTTTGGTTCGATTAAATTGTAAGTCGAACCGTGGTCGAATTGCAGACCTGAAAGTTTGAACAGAGGAGTTCGACCACAACATTGTGGTTCGACCAAGGCATTTGGTCGAACTGAGACACTGAAAGCCTTCGGAAACGTGGTTCAACCATGACAATTTCATTCGACCACTCCAGTAGGTCAAATCTTACCAGGTAATTCAGTTTTAAAACGTGTTTTTCACCCACATTCGATCACTTTGCACACCACCTTCTCTCGAATTCTTCTCGAATGAAAAACCCTTCCTTATAATCTTCAATTTCACTCAATTTTGCTCCAATTAAACCACATTCCACACTCTTTTTACTCAATTTATCTTGATTTTGGAACGATCTAGTTGCAAAACTAGGGTTTCGTAGTGAATTTGAGAATTTGTCACATTTGTTCATCTTAAGCAATGGTCGGTTCAAAAGGTATGTTTTCTCGACTCTAGTACCTTAAGATTGAAGTTCTAATTGTTGGTTACAGTGGGTAAGTTGATTGAACTAGTTTATGTAGGAATTCATGGTGTAATTTGAATTTTTGTGTACAATTTTATATGAACAATTGATGGGTTCGATTTTAATTGATAAATTGTTGTCAAACCATGATGTTTACGTGAAGTTATGAGTAATTTGAGTAGTGTGAGATTAAGCATGTTGGATTTTGAGTAAATTGCTTGAATCACTAAAGCATGCTAGTGGTTGATAGCATCGTTGGTTGTTCTTATTGCATACTTGATGTTGGAATAGAATTGAGTAAGGGTGAGACTTGAAGTATTGAATTATGAGGGAGGAATATACTTGTTTGGAGTGACTATGCATAGAGAAACTTGAAGTCTTGAGTAGAGTTGAATGCTAGTTGGTTATGAATTAGTTTGGTTTGCTTTTCTTGTTTTGTTAATATTGAAGTATTGATTTCAGGAAAAGGAAAGGAAGATGAGGTTCATTCTAAAAAGAGGCAAGATAGGCCGTCTCGTAAAGATGCAGTGACAAAGAAGTTAAGGCTTCAGGAGAGGTTGCCTATGAATTTTAAGATTCGAATGAATGATTGGGAAGAGATAAAGGATAAATGGGGTGATATGCCGGATAAGATTGCTATTACAAGGATCATGATGATGAGGCGATGGTTACAATGCGCATCCGAGATGATATCCTGTGGATGTTTGATCAAGTGGGGATTCATTACTTTATGGAATTGAAGAAGCCGACGTACTTCCATGTGACTGCTGAGGTATTGTGTTCTATGACTGTAAGAAAGGTTCAAGCCATCTCCCATATGAGTGTACATTCCAGCTTGGAGGTGAGATGAGGACGTGGTCGGAAACGCGTTGTTTTGGACTCCAAGAGGGATTTCTAGGAATGAGAATGGATATTTCAATGTAAATAACTTATGGAGAGAAATTTCTGGAGAGGATATGGATTTTAAGACTAGTAGTGCTCGTGCTTCATTGATTCAAAATCCTGTACTCTGATATATGGATCGAGTGTTGAGCAACCACTGTTTGCCTAATCTGAGGGGAGCTGTATGTCGAGGGGTGAGCTATATGCTCTCTGGTGCATGCTCAATGGAGTGAGGTTCAATGTGGGTTCATACCTTATTCATCAGCTATACAGGTTTAGGAGCTCTCCATTTCAGAGAGTTAATATTGGAGGTTTGCTTACTACTGTGGATGAGCATTACTACATGGACTTCGCTGGTATTTCACCCATCCTTGAGGATCCAGACTTGGTTATAAGTACACATGTGAAGGGTGGATTTCCGCATCTTCGCGATGGAGATTGGTTCTACACGAGGGGATATGAGCCCTTTACTTTCATGTTTCCGTTTGATGTGAGTGAGTTGACTACTATCCAGACTGAGGGTAACAAGTTGATGAATACATTGGCGCATGATGCTATTTCCATCACTTGTTTAACGAAAGGTTATTGGAGGACTGTAGCACAGATTTAAGCTGAGGGGATGAATGAGGAGCTTCAGAGAATTGTAGGAGAAGGGCAGTTTCAGCCACAGCCACAGCAGCAGCAGATTCATGGAGCGGATCAGGTGAATCCAAAGATGGAAGTTTCGTAGCCGCACGAGATGCCACCACGTCCCATTCCAGCAGTGCCACAGCAGCAATGGATTGGTCCTGATGCTTATTATCAGGAGCAGTTTCGCTTGATTCATGAGCATTTTGCCATACTGAATGCGAACCAGCAGGAGACAAATAGGCAGCTAGCATTGGTGAATGCGAACTATGCAGCACTAGATGCGAGGTAAAACACACTGCAGAATAATTATGTAGAGATAGATAGGAGATTAGAGAGGATACATGCCGATGAGCGCGAGTCGGATAGGAAGCTTAATAGTCTTCATAGAGATTTGGATCGATTGCGCTCAGAGATGAGTGATGGTGATGACGAAGAGGATGCGAGCAATGATGATGCTCCGAAGGAGTAGGTTGCATCAGGTTTTTATTCTTTGTCTATTTCATCGCATCTCTCTTCTTCTTTTCTCTTTACAGGATGGGTATTTGTGGTGTGAGTGGCATGTACGTATATTGGAAGTATGATTTGATGTTAGATTGAGATATGAGGATTGATACTTGAGGGTGAAATTGGTTGGAGATACTTGTATGGATTGTCATGATATGTGGGCATTTGCGTAAGTATATTGCATTCATATTATACATGTGTCAATTTTTATTGATGAGAAGCATGTGTAACTTGATAACTATGTGGAGTTCATTGTGAAATTGATATTGATTATACGCTATGAGGTGTACTTAGGATTCTATTTACCCATATGAGAATTTGAGCTATATGAATCATGCTAGTTCATGATAGTTTATTTTTGTGAGAATCATTCATATGACCGTATTCTAGAACTTGGCTTGGAGTCTTGTATGAGACTTATGATTGATGAGTTGCTAGGACATGATCTTAGGCCATTATTGTTTATTTGAGTCACTTAGTCAAAATTTTACCTTACCTTATAATATATGTATTCTTTAGCAAGCCTTGATAAAAAGCCTTATTTAATATTTGCTTGAGCCTTGTTGAAAATTATATTCATTAGTAGAGAGTTGAGGTGAATAAGTACTTGCAAGAATGAAGAAGGAAGGTAGAAGATTGTTTGAATATATGAGAAAGTAATATGGTTAAATCTTGTTTAGGGGTAGTGCCTAGTAACTGGTACCCCGACTGCGTAGAAGGGTAGTGCCCGAAATTGGTACCCTTGCTCAATAAAGAAAGATGATGTTGAAGCTAAGGAAAAGAAGGAGAATTCAAATCGTAAAGATCATGAGAAGATGAAAAAAAAGATGAAGATGTATGAAGGAAGGCAAAACTCTAAGGTAATTCTCTACTAGTAAATTAGTCACTTTACTTATATTTTCCTACCTTTACCAAAGAGCCAACATTACAACCCAAGAGCAAGTCCTTTGTGATCCTAGTAATGAGTTGATTGTAAGTTGATTTTGAGACCCTTGCCAAGCTTATGATTACGCGGAAGTATGAATTGAATATGAGCGTATATTAACCTACTGAAGTATACATCCTTTACACTAGTGAGTGAGAGTAAATACTTATCCTGTGAGGAAGATGACTTAGTACTCCGAATTGCGTTATAATTGAGTGATGTTTTGCATGAATGATATATATGATGCTAGTGATACTTGTTTTGATTTATGGAATTGCATGTGTGAATATGAATTGTATTGAATGTGGTAGCGGAGTGAATTTTACACTACTTTATGGTTTTTGATTTCGTTGCCTCGGGACAAGCAATATGCAAGTTTGGGGGTTTCATGAATGTGTAAATTCACGTGTTTCGAGCCCCGATTAGTGTAATAATGGTTTGTTAGATGATTGTAATTGGATATGAATCGATGTGTGTTGTGGAAATTCAAGAATCAGGTGTCTTCAAGGCTATTTGAGTTGATTTTTGAAGCAAAATGAGTTAGAAGTGATCTGATTCGAAAAAAAGGGAGATTCAGAGGTGCGATCGACCAAGCAGGTACTTAGTTTGACCAAGAAGGAGATGGTTTGACTAGCACCTGTGGTCGAACCGAAGGAGAGAAAGTGCCTGGAGTGCCGTTCGACCACGATATTACCATTCGACCAAGCCATTTAGTTGAACTATGGTGGAACAGAAGCCTGAAGGGGAGCAGCTGCAGTTCGACCAGAGAGTATGTGGTTCGAACAGTAGGTTCGACCAGGATACTGGTCGAATCTGAAACCTGCAACCAATTTATAGGTCGATTTGACCTGGAGTTCGACCAGCTGAGATTGATTTGACCTGGCCTGTTGGTCGAACTGAGGCGTGGACACTTACCATATTTGTATTTTTTACACTTTTAATGCGTGTGTTCGCTTAAGAAGCCCATCCAAGTCCCGTAAGGAGAGTTTACAAGTATAAAAGAAGAGCTTTCGCAGGAGAAAGGAAGAGACACACACCACTTCATCATCAAAATCCTACAACCATCCGAAGGAGCTGTAGAGAGAGGTTCATCTGTCGAACCAAGTGAGGATTCAAGACAGAGAGAGTCGCGACGGCTCCCGCATCTAGGGTTTGCTTTGCTTCTTAATTTATCTTGTAATTTTCAAGACTATAGGTAAGAACCTACCAATCACCATGATTATTCCTAGATCAATCATGGCTAGAACCGCTTCGGTAGTTCTAAGGTTATGAAGGTTTTATGAGTTAATTTATCTTTCATGTGTAACTCCGTACAATACTATTTGTGGTTTATTTTATATAAGATTGCGCTTTTTAAATTCATACTCACAGGCGTTTTGCGCATCATTAACTGTTATGTAGAGTTTGAATACATGTCTTGGTTATTGATTGAGTGCGTTAACTGTTGAGTAGGATTACATGTTATAATTCTAAGTGAAGGGATTCCGAAGTCTTATTAGAACTATCTTATATAAATACTTGTTAATTGAATAATATTCGGGTTAACAAATAGGATAAAGAGTATAACTTCATAGTACCTATAAAGGGAGATCAAATCGGGTTAGAGTACTAAGTGCACGGGAAATAATTGATACTGATAGTACCTAGAAAGGGGGTGAATTATATCTCTTGCTCCGAGGATATTCACACGTGTCATACGCATGTTTATGTGTCTGTAGATTGAACTTGCATGGTTTATTGATGCGTCCATGGACCATAAGGCAGAGTCGGACATCAACACATGGAAGAGAGATTACTTAGTAAATCTGGATGATCCGAAGAACTACCTAATTTCTCACTTGATCACAGTCGCATTATCTCTATTGCTTGTTTAGTTTCTTTGTTATTTTAATTACTAGTTATTTAGTTAATTAATTATCACAAATCAATTTACCAACATAGTCTTAGTTTATTAGAATATAATAAATTGATAATAATTCATCCCTTGGGTTCGATAATCACTTGGTCGCCTATCGAGACTACAATTGATATCCTTCATACTTGAGGATTATTTTGTGTGTTGAGAAAACGCTCATAAAGGAGAACATTAATCAGACGGTGGTTAATGGTGGTGCGATTTCAACAATGGCTGTGGTTGGAGATGGTTTGGTTGGAGAAGTTGGTTTTGATTTTTAGATTCTAATATGAGGAAGACAGATTATCAATTTGGGATTTTGGGTTTTTAACATATTATCACGCATTTTTTTTATGTTAGGGTAAATTACCATTACCCCTCAAGATTTGTTTAAACTACCAAATAAATCCCGTGGTTTGAAAAACTACCAATTATCCCTTTATTTTATATACTATTTAATTTAAACATGGATAATAATACCAATATTTAAAATAAAAAGAGAAGAATATGACATCACAACCCATTTATATGATGTGTGAATTAAAGATTTAATCCTAATCAAATTTCTAATATTCATTCTCTATTCTGGAATCCAAAATACAATAACTGATAAGGAAGATTTTTAATTATCATTATTATTTGTAAAAATTAATTATAATCCGAAACAAACAGGAGAAATGGGTTCGAATAAGGGGAAAAGCAAAGAGGGGAGTGCAGATGAAATTGTTTAATATGGGTTTTGTGAAAAATCTAGAACGTAGTAAGAAAATATGGTAACCAGATGTAGGGTTTTTTTTATTAAAAAATGGATTTTAACAAAGGTTAAATCTTTAATTCACACGTTAAAAACATAGGTATTGATGTCATTTTCTTCTCTTTTTATTTTAAATATTGGGTATTTTTGTCCATATTCAAATCAAATATAAGATAAAGGGATAATTGGTAGTTTGGACAAATCTCGATGGGGGTGTTGGTAATTTATCCTTTATGTTATCTCATCTTTTAGGAAAATAAAAATGATTTTTATGTTGTTTTTTGTATTTTTGTAGGTGGAATTTCACACCTGAGGCTGAAATGGCATCTTTTTATACACGTGAAAGGCGACATAGACAAAAGAGGGACACATTAGCCATCGGGCAGGCTTCGAGCAGCCCGGTGGTTCAAGTTGCAATGCAGATTAAAGTTGGGTACTTATTTGTAAATATCCAAAAGATTGGACAAATTCGCAATCAGCGAAAAGGTTGGGACTTTTCATACAATTAACCAATATTATAAACTATAAAAATAAACATTAAACCTTGATCCGAATTCTATGTGTCATTTTTTACCATATCACAAAAGTTTGCACAATCCTAAAAATGACAAAATGTTAAAATAATCGTCCTTCCCCATACACTTTATTAAAAAATAATAATAAACTACCACAATCTAAGAGATAGAGGGAGTATATTATTATACTATTTATTACTCCATCCGTCCCGGAGAGGTTGGTATAATTTTTTTGGGCACGGAGATTAAGGAGTATAATAATTTAATGTAAAGTGAAGTGAGAGAAATAATATTTAATGTGTGGTGGATAATTGTATTAGTGGTGATATATAGGGCCCATGAGAATAGATTAATTATTTTTGTGTGGGTCCCATATATTAAAAAGGATATGTGTCAACTTTAGTGGGACAAACCAAAAAGAAAAGTGTGTCAACTTCTATGGGACGGAGAGAGTATAAAAGAATACTATTATACCTCCTAAAAGTTACCTATTTTCTTAAATTTGTATTGGGAGAGGGATGCAAATCTTTTAAGAGATAGAGGGAGTATAAGGTATCACAATTTATTATAATACTCCCTCCGTCCCACGACAAGAGTTACATTTTACAAATTAGGGCGTCCCGCGATAAGAGTTATATTTTCTTTTTTAGTAGATGAGACCCACATAAATCAATCACTTTATCTTCATGGGGCTCATACACAACACTAGTATAACTACCAACTATACATTAAATTATTATATCTCTCAACCCACTACTCCCTTCGTCCCATTTCAATGTTTGCATATTTCTATTTTGGGCGTTCCATTTCAATGTTTACGTTTTATTTTTTAGAATATGAGATCCACCTAAAATAATTAATATATAACCATGGTCTCCACATCCAATACTAATGAACCTACATTAAATATTATATATTTTCAGTCACTATCTATTAAAATACTATACTCCTTAATCAACGTGTAAAAAGCAAACGTAAACATTGAAACGGGAGGGAGGGAGTACATATTAAAATACTATATTTCTTAATATCCATACGAACAGTAAACATAACTCTTTTTATAGGATGGAGGGAGTATGTCACTTCTTATTCTTTCGAAACTCATTCCCAGTGACTTTTCTAACACAAGTGTTTGTCTAAAATAAATATGCATAAATTTGCAAAAACTTGTGTGAGATTCTCACATAATGATTTTTATTAGATAAATAAAAATTGATAACCTTTGTAATAAAAAGTGATACATAATCGGTGACGGGGCCAAAAAAATTACTTACGGGGGCCGAAATTGCATTTTAATTCAATAATTGGTATTCGATTTACTTCGCTTTAGTAAAATAAAATTATTTTTTTATAAGAATAAATTATAATATAAATAGATTCATAACTTATTTATTTATTATTTTAATAAAAAAATATTATTAAATTAAATAATACATTTATTTTTAAAATAAAGTTAAAAAAATAGAATTTGATCAAAATTTATATAAAAATATTTAAATGATAATGATAAATAATGAAAAAGAGGTAAAATCATTACCTTGTAAACTAATAAATAATACTCCCTCCGTCCCAAATTCAACCTCACGTTTACTGTAGATACGGAGTTTAAGAAAAGTCACTTTTTGACTTACTTTTAAGGGTAATATGGTATTTTTGGGTAATAAATAAATGATAAAATATGTCATGTGTGTTAAAAAGGTGATGTCAAATTTGAGATTAAAGTATGTTAGAGGGATATTAATTAGTTGTTTTTTCCTTTTATGGAAGTGTGAAGTTGAATTTGGGACGGACCAAAACGGAAAGTGTGAAGTTGAAATTGGAACGGAGGGAGTATATGATAAAGACATAGGTGGGGAAGGCTTTTTTTTATAATATGTGGAACCGGATCCTAAACTTGAATTTGGGTCAAAATATTTGGAAATACGGATTAAGTCTCTCTCCAGTACTCCTCCTCCGCTGCCAAATTCTATTTCTTACTCTTCGTCTCCGATCTCTCTTCTCTCTCACATTTTTTATACTACCTTCTCTCTCCCTCTGCACTCATAATTGGAAGCACCGTACCCCTCTTCGCTGTAACTGCTCCATTGTCACGCCTGATCAAAATTTCTTTCTTAATTTAGGTATATATTTGGGAAATTTCATCGTAGGTAGGCTTCTGTAACCCTTAATTTCATTAATACTAAGTTGAAGGAAGAAAAAGTTTTGAGAAAAAATTATCACTCAGAAAGAGAAAGAACATTCTTGTCATTTCTTGAAGGGATGATGAAGTTCTTTTCCACTTTGTCTACTGCCGCAGAAGCTCCAACTAGGTGAGACCTAGCCACATTCCCTCGAATATCCAGCGTAGGTTCCACCATGGGGGTTTGGGCGGTAGAAAATTGGGATCATCCTCGTCAAAGCCTTGGGTCTATGCTACAAAGGCCAACAAAGTCTCTATATTTTCCATAAAATCGAAGATTTAAAACAAAGATTGCGGAAAAAGAATCATTCAATCTTAGTGGGTCGCGTGATTTTGAGATATGGGCTTGGATTGGGATAAAAGAAAATGGAGGGTGTTCGGTGGATGTGAATTTTGTGGGCAAGAGAGTTGAGTAGCTGTAGCAATAGAATATCACATGCTTTCTTTCTTTTCTCCTGCAATACACAAAATTAAATCTCTCTTCCCATCCATATCATTGCATTATATCTCCTCATCAATTCACATATCTTCTCACTACACTCTTAACCCTTCCTCCTCCTACTCCTGTCCTATATATACACACTGTTATTAGGAAGAAGGCTTTTCATTAACTTAATTCCTATTGTTTTTTCATTAAACTGTAGTGATCATGGAATGTGCTGCAGTGGCGTTGTTCCTCTTTCTTCTTGTGCATGGTGTTGTCGCTATGTTAATGGTGGACTTGAAGAACATCATATAACTCGCTGGTCAAAGTAATATAGTAGGACAGGGTGGCGTAACGGTCGGAGTATGGGATGGCAACGTCCCTCCAGAGAGCGCTCCCAGCCCATGGATCCTCTGTCTCAACAATAATTTCTAATTTTTAGTTGTCGACACCCCATGCTCAATTCTACAGTACATACATATATGTGAAATTAATTAAATTTGGTTTTGTTAATATGAACATGTATCAAATAATTAGCAGTTAGTCCATTTTGATTATTTGATTTGGAAAACTATTAGTGCTTGATTTTGCTGCTGGTATGAATTATGAAATACGAAGAACTGGTTGGTTTGATTTTAGTGAACAAATTAGCACCTACAATATCTTTGAAAATGAAAATTTGTGTCATGTATTGAATTAAAATTTTGTATCTCCATATTCGAATATATATTATTCCGTTTGATTATGTTTTTATATGAACAATTCAAAATATTATGTTTTACTCTTTTTTAATAATTGGGTTACTCTTTTGAATGATTTAGGGTACTATGAATATATTTTTAGATTACTCTTTGTAATTAATTAGACAACTCTTTAAAATTAATTAAATTGTATTCAATCTATTCGTTGTTAGATCACTCAATAAAAATAATTATGATACTCTTTGAAATTAAATAGATGGAATTAATTGGAGCACCTTTGGAATTAATTAAATTGAATGCAATTTATATGTTGTTAGTTCACTTTATGATAATTAGGTTACTCTTTGTAATTTATTAGGTTACTCTTTGTAATTTATTAGGTTACTCTTTATAATAAATTTGATTAATTTTTGATTTGAGACTCCTTGAATATAATCTATATGTTGTTAGTTCACTCTATAAAAATAATTAGGTTACTATTTGAAATTCATTCGGTTACTCTTTATAATAAATTGGATTACTCTTTGATTTGAGACTCCTGAATGCAATCGATATGTTGTTAGTTCACCCTATAAAAATAATTAGGTTACTTTTTGAAAATTTTTAGGTTACTCTTTATAATCAATTGAATTACTTTTTGATTTAAAACACTAGTTTTCTAACAATAAAGTCTTTTTATAATGACTTAATTGGATTATTCTATAAAAATAATTAGGTAACTGTTTTGAATTTATTAAGTTACTCTTTATAATAAATTGGATTACTATTTAGTGTGAAAATCTGCATGTTTTAGGGTCTGATTTAGCACCACTTTGTAGGATTAATGTTCATATTTTAGCACTAAATGGTTTATTTTCATATATTTAAGATATTGGTGTATTTGAGGTGTTATTTCGTGTTTTTAGGTGAAAAAGTGATTAAAAGTGCAAAGTTGGAATGGAGCGTGAATTTATGCAAGATGTCAAGGAAACAGAGGACTACATTATATAATTTTTTTGTATTTTTGTAGAATTTTAAACTGGTCGTGTGATATATAATTATAAAGCTAAGGAAGAGAGGGTCGCGTGAGAGTAAAAATTACTTCAATCGGAGCTCGGATGAAGAAGTTATGCTCAAAACCGTGAGGTCACGCAGCTGCCGGCGAGAATTCTGAAAATTCACGAAAATTACCCTCTATTTCATATTTTCATTGTGGCTAAGTTATTTCCTAATTTAATATCCCTCCATATCTTCCATAATCTACCACCACCACATCATCTAGGGTTTTAAAACCTAATACACCATATCCGCCTTTCATCTTCTACCCTTCACCCGCCTTTCATCCATCACCTATCATACTCAGTCACGGTGTTTGTTACTTGAGAAGGAGAACGGAGGATGATCATCAAGAAAGAAAGAGAAGATGGAGAATTATTCCAGACAAGGGGTTTTCTTCCTTATTTAATTTCTTATTTTTGATTTATAGACTCGTGGATAAGTTTTCATCTTTTACCATGGTTGTTACTTGTAACACCATGTGCTAGTTTTCTCTTGATAGTTTTAAGGTTTGAAAGTTTATCATGTTGATTTGAGATTTTAGACATCTATGATGATAATTTTTGCAAAATATTTATTCCTTATTGACATTTTATTTTAGACTTATATAATCATATTTCTTAATTTTTATGATATTATCATTGATTGATGTATGATTGAGTTTGAATGTGTTCCATGATTATATTTGTTATTTCGTGACAATTAAAGGGAATTGACCAATATATAGCCTTTGATTGTTTGACCATCAATATTGGATACCTTATTATCTTTGCATAACCATTGTTAAAGAGAAATATGGTAAGGAAGCCCTAATCCAATTCCTTTAGTACCTATATAAGACATATCTCTTGCACTAGCCTATATGGAATTTTTCATATGAATCGCCTAGAAAACGAATAAGGGGTTGTGGGTATTTAATTTCCTTAGTACCTAAAGGGAATAGGGAATTATCTTATTAATTTAGTCCTAGGAATTTATGTTCTTTAAAATTGTTATATCTCACTTCTCCATGAGTGGTTTAGCATGCTTAAGTGATCATTCCTATAAAATTCTGCATGATTTGATTCACTTGTCTATTTGTCTTATTTCGCATGATAAATTGGATTTTCCTAAAACTATCTTGTTCTTGTCTCTTGAAACACATGTGATTGAGTGTGGCTTATATTTATTTATTTTATTTAGTAGTTATTTTCTGCAATATTAGTTAATAGTTCCAATTCACAAAAGGTTTTTATGTCTTAATTATTAGTGGTGACAATTATTTAGTGTGTATCTTGCTTAACTCTAATCCCTTGAGTTCGATATTTTTACTTGGTCCCTATACTTGGGGACACACAAAAATATGAACAAGCAAATGTCGCCATTACCGGAGATAATTTTTAGATTTATTTATTTAATTTTTTGTGATTTATTTTCTTCTAGGACGTTAAATTTAATTACTTTTATTTTTATTTTTAGTTACATCCAAACAATTCTGATTAGCTGCGTGAGAACAGGTGTATGATAACTAGGTCAAGTGGACTCCCTATTGAACCACTCAACCTAGAACTTGAAGCACTTATCAGACTAATCAGAAGAAAGAGAAAAAATCCAGCCACACCTATTCCTAGCTCGGAGTCGGATACTTACTATTCATCAGAAGAGGAGGAAGTTGAAGAGACTGAGACGGTAGAGATGGCTGAGGATGAACAAAGGGCCTCGCCCCCCATGCGGGACCAGTATAAGCTGAAGCATACCATGAATGCTGGATTAAATAGACCCGCAATCACTACAGAGAGTTTTGAGCTACCGTTTGGACTGATACGAATGGTACAAGCACAGCAATTCAGTGATAATCCTTTGGAGAGTCCTAGTGAGCATATGCAATTATTTGATGAGTATGCAAGGACGCAGAAGCATAGCAATATCTCGGAGGATGCTATCAGAATGAGGCTTTTCCCATTCTCACTAATGGGGAAAGCCAAAGAGTGGTACAACAACCTTCCTGCAGGATGCTGCACTACATGGGAGCAATTGGTAGATAAGTTCTTGAACAAGTACTTCCCTCCTTCCAAGAGCTTTAAGGTGAAGCAAAAGATAACACAATTCAAACAAAGAGCCTTGGAAAGTTTCTATGAAGTGAGGAAAAGGTTCAAGGTCCTGTTGGGTTGTGGTCCACAACATGGATTTATAAAAGACACTTACTTAGGCTTCTTCTATCAAGGCTTGAGGTCGATTTCTCAGAAGAGAAAGAATAGCAAGGACGAGGCTCGCCCATGATTTTCTCAGACGAGAAAGAGGGGCTAGGACAAGGCTCGCTGTCAATTTCTCAGAAGAGAAAGAATAGCAAGGACGAGGCTCGCCCATGAATTTTCTCAGACGAGAAAGAGGGGCGAGGACAAGGCTCGCTGTCGATTTCTCAGAAGAGAAAGAATAGCAAGGACGAGGCTCGCCCATGATTTTCTCAGATGAGAAAGAGGGGCGAGGACAAGGCTCACTGTCGATTTCTCAGAAGAGAAAGAATAGCAAGGACGAGGCTCGCCCATGATTTTCTCAGACAAGAAAGAGGGGCGAGGACAAGGCTCGCTGTCGATTTCTCAGAAGAGAAAGAATAGGAAGGACGAGGCTCGCCCATGATTTTCCCAGACGAGAAAGAGGGGCTAGGACAAGGCTCGCTAATCCAAAGGATTCAACTTGATAATTTAGGAAACAATCTCTACTATCATCTGATTCTTCTCTCGAACCAATTTGGACTTTGACTTTGACTAGTTGTGTTGACCGCGTTGACTGTGTGTGTTGATTCGGATCTTCAGTTGAAGCTTGTCCGAACTCGGATTTGGGACCTTATAACGTTAATGCAGAAGCGTGGAACCTTTGTTTGGATTAAACGTACTTGATCCGAAGAACACTCGATCTGGGGGGCTTAGCATCTTAATCCCGGGTCGTATGCTGTTTTTCGCGTGAAGAACACCGAAAAACTCAGTATATGAAGAACGCTTGATTTAGGGGGCTCCGCACCTTAATCCCGAATCGTTTGCCATTCTTGACTTGAAGATGCTTGAAGATCTTGAGGAGCGTTGCTCGTGTTTCAATCTCTTCAAAGCATAGTCTTGACGTTGAAGATCCGAACTCGAATGTGTAGTCTTGATGTTGATCCAGAGGCATCGAGCCTTTGTTCAGATTGAACGTTGACTTGAAGACTTCCTATGAAGAACGTCGTTCAATTTGGTAGAACACCGTTGACTTTACAAAGACAGTTGAATGAGTATGAACTTGGATTTGGGACCTTATAACGTTAATCCAGAAGCGTCAAGCCTTTGTTTGGATTAAACGTACTTGATCCGAAGAACACTCGATCTGGGGGGCTTAGCACCTTAATCCCGGGTCGTATGCTGTTCTTGGCATGAAGAACACTGAAGAACTCAGTATATGAAGAACGCTTGATTTAGGGGGCTCCGCACCTTAATCCCGAATTATTTGCCGTTCTTAACTTGAAGATACTTGAAGATCTCAAGGGAGCACTGCTCGTATTCTTGATCTCTTCAGAGCGTTTATATCTTCAAGTATTTTTATTGTGTCTGGAATGAATGGAGGAGGACTCCTTATATAGGTGAGGAATGAACATTCCCCATAAATAACTTGCAATCTGATTGGTCCATGACAGATTTGACCCGATTCTGCGGGCTGGGCCATTTCAAATATAACACAACTTGAATGGTCATTGCTTAATTTGGCCTGATTCTGGAACCTTCCAGACTTTATTTGACTTGGGGGTCAAGTTTTACTTAATTTAAATCCTACTTAATTTGTTGGGTTTTAAATTAATTATCAATTATTTATTAATCTATTTTAGGAATAAATTTATTAAATCCTTAAAATAAAATATAATAAATTAAAATTGATATTTAATCAATAAAATCCACGTGTCGTCATTTGATTGGACCGTGAATTTTAATTGCAATCAAGAGTGTTGGTGGACGCAACAGCTGGTGGATCAGTCTTTAAAAATTCAGCAGAAGAAGCAGAAGAGATCTTTGAGGAGATGGCAGCTAACACGTATGATTGGCCTACGGAGAGATCAGATAGAGTCGCTTTTGATAAAGTGGCTAAAGTAGAAGTTCAGGTCAACAGCAGTGAAATGTCAGAACTCAAGAGTCAACCCAGTGAGTTCCATAAGAAGATGGATCGCATGGCACTAGGAAGCAAAGGAGAAGAAGCTGGTAATGAAAGAGATGAAGATTAAATAGAGGATGCGAATTACGCTATAGGTCAGAGCTTGCAAGGGGATTATCAAGATAGACAGAATTTCAGGCCTAGTAATCAGCAGTGGGGAAGGAATGATCAAGGAAACAACCGGCAAAATCAGCAAGGTAGTTACCAAGGAAATTCCAACTTTAACAATCAAAGAAGGAATTATAATCTGTCTTATGCTAACCCGAATAATGCAGTTGGGCCTCCTCCAGGAATTGATCCAGCACATAAACCAGTTGAAGGAAAAACACCCATGGATGATGAGATGAAACTGTGGATGAAGCAGCAAGGGGGCCAGATGAACTTGATGGTTAAATTGATGGTGACTAATCAAGAGCAATCTGAAATTAGACAGAAAGAGAATGAAAGAAAATATAAGGAGACTGATATTGCTCTTGGAAAATTACATGCTGCTGTGGGAAGATTAGAGCAGCAAGGTAAGTTCCCTTCTCAAACGGTGACGAACCCGAAAGAACAAGTTATGGCTATCACCTTGAGGAGTGAAACGCAATACGAGGGCCCAAAAATTCCATCTGAATAGTCTAGAGTCGAAACGAAGGTCAAAAAATTAGATGAGAATGAACACATCGACGTTGACACGCCGCATGATTCGTGCCAGGCACGGCCCGACTCGTGCAGCCATGAAATCAATGTACCCGACGCGTCGTGCTTTCTAACAGGTGAGGAAAATGGCCACATGACTCGTGTAACAGATGATGAGCATTTTCTCAACACACAAAATTAATGCCCAAGTGTAAGGATATCAATTGTAGTTTCGATGGGCAACCAAGTGATTATCGAACCCGAAAGATGGATTATTATCAATTCGACTATTTTTTAGTTAACTAAGACTACGTTGATAAATCGATTTGGAATAATTATGGAACTAGATAACATGTAATTTAAATAGAAATCAAATAAATAAGCAATAGAGAAAATACGATTGTGATCAAGTAAGGAATTAGGTAGTTCTTCGCGCATCCAGTTTTACCTGTTAATTTCCTTTCCATGTGATATTATCCGACTCTGCCTTGTGGTTTATGGACGAATCACTAAACCATGCAAGTTCACCCTATAGACATAAGTAAACATGCGTATGACACGTGTGAATATCCTCGGAGCAAGAGATATAATTCACCCCCCTTTTTAGGTACTATCAGTATCAATTATTTCTCGTGCACTTAGTACTTTAACCCAATATGATCTCCCTTTATAGGTACTATGAATTTATACTCTTTATCCTACTTATTAACTCGAATAAGATTCAATTAATGAGTATCCATATAAGATAGTTCTAATAAGACTTCGGAATCCCTTCACTTAGAATTATAACATGTAATTCTGCTCAGCACTGAACGTACTCAATAGAGAACGTACTCAATCAATAACCAAGATATGTATTCAGACTCTATGTAACAGTTAATGATGCACAAAACGACCGTGAGTATGAATTAAAAAAGCACAATCTTATATAAAATAAACCACAAGTAGTGTTGTACGGAATTTACACATGAAAATTCAATTAACTCATAAAACTTTTATAATCCTAGAACTACCGGAGCGATTCTAGCCCATGATTGATCTAGGAACAATCATGGTCGATTGGTATGATCTTACTTGACGAGCCAGATGAACCTTTCTTCACGACTCCTTCGGATGATGGTAGGGTTTCGGTGATGGATGGATGATCAATCCCCTTCTGCTCCTGCGAAAGCTCTTCTTTTATACTTGTAAACTCACCCTACGGGCCTTAGATGGGCTTCTTGAGCGAACACACATATTGAAAGTGTAAAAATACAAATATGGTAAGTTTTCGCACGTCAGTTCGACCAGCAGCACAGGTCGAATCGATTTCCTCTGGTCGAACTCTTGGTCGAATCGACCTGTACATCAGTTGCAGGTCTCGGATTCAACCAGAGTCCTTGTCGAATCACAAACTTCCTGGTTGAACTGCAGGTGTGTCTATTTTGGCTTCTGGTTCGACCACGGTTCGACCAACTGGCTTGGTCAAATGGCACGATCGTGGTCGAACAGAACTTCTTCTCAACGAGTTCGACCACAGGTGCTGGTCAAACAACTTCCTTCTTGGTCGAATCCAGCTCCTGCTTGATCGAATTGCACCCTGGAATCTCTTTTTTCCGGATCTGATCACTTCCAACTCGTTTTTCTTCGAAAATCAACTCAAATAGCCTTGTGGACACCTGATTCGTGACTTTCCACCATGTATATCAATTCACATCGAATTGCAACCATTTAACACACCATAAGTACACAAATCTGAGCTTGAAACTAGTAAATTTACACACTCATCAGATCCCCAAACTTACATGTTGCTCGTCCCGAGGCAACACAATCAAACCATAGAGTAGTGTAAAATTCACTCAACCACCACATTCAACACAATTCATATTCACACATGCAATTTCATCAATCAAAAACAAGTATTACTAGCATCATATATATCATTCATGCAAAACATCACTCAATTATTACGCAATTCTGAGTACTAAGTCATCTAGCTCGCAAGATAAGTATTTACTCACTCTCCCTAGTGCAAAGATATACACTTCAATAGGTTAATATACACTCATATCAATTCATACTTCCGCGTAACCATAAGCTTGGCAAGGGTCTCAAAAATCCACTTACAATCAATTCCTTACTAGGATCACAAAGGACTTGCTTTTGAGTTGTAATGTTGGCTCTTTGGTACAGCTTCATCTTTTTCTCCATCTTCTTCTCATAATCTTCACGGTTAGAATTCTCCTTCTCTTTATTAGTATCAGCATCATTTTCTTCAATGATCAAGGGTACTAATTTCGGGCACTACTCTTCTAAGCAGTTGGGGTACCAGTTTCAGGCACTACCCCTAAACAAGATTTAACCAACTTCTTCCTTTTTCATACTTCTCAACCAAGCTTCTACCTTTTTATTTCTTTCAAGCACTTATGCACTTCAACTCTCTACTAATGAATAGGATATTCAACAAGGCTTAAGTAAAGGTTTAATAAGGCTCTTTATCAAGGCATGCCAAAGAAAAAGCTTTTTAAGGCTCAAAAGGGCTTACAATGATACATTTGTTATCAGGTAAGGTAAAATTTTGGCTAAGTGACTCAATTACACAATAATGGCCTAAGATCATGTCTTGCAATTCATCAATCATAAGTTTCACACATGACTCCAAGCCAAGTTCTAGAATATAGTCATATGAATGATTCCCTCAAGAACAAATTATCATGAACTAGCATGATTTAAATGGCTCAAATTCTCACATAGGTAAATAGAATCCTAAGTACTCCTCATAGCATATAATCAAGATCAATTTCACAATGAATTCCACATACTTATCAAGTTGTACAAGCTTCTAATCAACAAAAATTAACACATGTAATATATGAATGCATCATACTAAAGCCAAGAACCCTCATATCATGACAATCTATACAAGTATGTCCAACCAATTCCACCCTCAAGTATCAATCATCACCTCTTAATCTAACATCCAATCATACCAATATATGTACATGTCACTCACACCATAAATACCCATCCTGTAAAGAGAAAAAGAGAAGGGAGATGAGATGAACAGACAAAGAACAAAAACCTGGTGCATTCTACTCCTCTGAAGCATCATCATCGCTCACACCATCTTCGTCATCACCATCACTCATCTACGAGCGCAATCGATCCAAATCTCTATGAAGACTGTTTAGCTTTCTATCCAACTCGTGCTCATGAGCATACATCCTCTCCAATCTCTTATCCATCTCCACATAGTTATTCTGCAGCGTGTTATACTTCCCATCCAGTGCTGCATAGTTTGCATTTGCCAATTCCAGCTACCTATTCGTCTCCTGCTGGTTTGCATCCAGTGTGGCGAACTGCTCCTGAATCAATCGAAACTGCTCTTGAAAACAAGCATCAGGACCAGCCCACTGCTGCTGTTGCCATGCTGGAATGGGACGTGGTGGCATCTCATGCGGCTGTGAATCTCCCATCTCCAGATCCTCCTGGTCCTCTCCATGCTCCTGCTGCTACGGTGGCTGTGGCAGATGATATGGCTGAAAACGCCTCTCGTCTACAATCCTCTGAAGCTCCTCCATCATTCCCTCAGCGTACATCCAAGCTACAGTCTTCCAATCACCTTTTGTCAAGCAAGTGATGGAGAGAGCATCGTGCGTCAGTGTGTTCATCAACTTGTTGCCTTCATTTCGGATAGAAGTCAACTCACTCACATCAAACAGAAACATAAAAGTAAAGGGCTTCGACCCCCTCATGTAGAACCAATCTCCATCGCGAAGATGAGCAAATCCACCCTTCACACATGTACTCATGACCAAGTCCGGATCCTCAAGAATGGGTGTAATACCGGTGAAGTCCTTGTGATAATATTCAGCCACAGTCGTAAGCAAACCTCCTATGTTAACTCTCTGAAACGGAGAGCTCCTGAACCTGTATAGCTGATGAATAAGATACGATCCCAAATTGAATCTCACTCCATTGAGCATACACCAGAGGTCACACAACTCTCCCCTCGATACACAACTCCCTTCAGATCGAGCAAACAGTGTGTTGCTCAACACTCGATCCATGTATCAGAGCACCGGATTCTGGATCAACAAAGCACGAGCACTACTTGTCTTGAAATCCATATCCTCCCCAGAAATCTCTCTCCAGAAGTTATTAGCGTTGAAGAATCCATTCTCATTCCTAGAGATCCCTCTCGGAGTCTGAAACAGTGCATTCAACTCCTCAACCGACAATGTCCTCATCTCACCTCCTAGCTGGAATGTACACTCATATGGGAGATGGCCCGAACCCTTCTTCATAGTAATCGAATAAAGCACCTCAGCAGTAACATGGAAGTACGTAGGCTTCTTCAACTCCATGAAGCGACGAATCCCTACTTGATCAAACATCCACAGAATGTCATCTCGGATGCGCATTGTAACCATCGCTCCATCATCCTGATACCTCGTTCTAGCAATCTTATCTGATATATCACCCCACTTATCCTTGATATCATCCCAATCATTCATCCGCACCTTGAAATTCATAGGCAACCTCTCTTGAAGCCTTAGCTTCTTTGTCACTGCATTTTCACGAGAAGGTCTATCTTGCCTCTTCTTGGAACGAAACTCGGCTTCCTTTCCTTTTTCTGAAAAAAATACTTCAAAACTGACAACAAGAAAGGAAAACCAAGCAAATTCATACTCGACTAGCATTCAACTCTACTCAAGACTTCAAGTTTTTCAATGAATAGTCACACCCAACAAGCATGTTCCATCCTCATGATTCAACAATACAATTCACATGCTTACTCAACTTCATTCCAACATCAAGTATGCAATAAGATCAACAAACGATTTTATTAACCACAAGCATGCATTATTACTCAAATTACTCACAATTCAACATGAATAACTACTCAAACTCAAGCAATTTACTCACAATCCAACATGCTTCATCTCACACTCCTCAATTACTCCCAAATTCACATAAACATCAAGGTTTGATAATAATAAACCATCAAAATGATCCCATCAATTGTTCATATGAATTCGCACATAATAACTCAAAATATACCATGAATTCCTATAGAAACTCATTCAATCAACCTACCCACTTGCAATCGACAATTAGAACTTCAATCCTAGGGTAATAGAGTCGAGAAAACGTATCTTTTGAACCAACCATGGCTAAAGAATGAACAAGTGTGATAAAATCGCGATGAACCCTACCTAGTTTTGCAACTAAATTGTCCCAAAATGCGACGAATTTAGTGGAAGGAGTGTGTAATGTGGTTTAATTGGAGTGAAATCATGTGGAATCGAAGTTTAGAAGCAAGGGCTTTCAATTCGGAATGAATTCGAGTGAAGGTGGTGTGCAAAGTGATCGAATGGGGGTGAAAATAGGGTTAAAACTGACTTACCTAGTACAATTCGACCAGTTGCAGTGGTCGAACTGGACTAACATGGTCGAACCACGTTATTGGTGACTGAGTTTGACCTCGATTTGACCAAATGCCTTGGTCGAACAACTCTGTCGTGGTCGAACTCTTCTGTTCAAAACTTTCAGGTCTGCAATTCGACCATGGTTCGACTTACCCCTTTAGTCGAACCAAACCCTTCTTGGTCTAATCGGCCTGTACAAACTCTCTGATCTTCCGTTCGACCTTCGCCTTGGTCGAACATCCTCCTATGTGGTCGAATCGACCTGTAACGAACTCTCTGATCACTAGTTCGACCTGAGCTCTTCAGTTCGACCTGCACCATTGGTCGAATCGGACACCTGAAGCCCACAGTCGAATTTTCTTCATCCCCTGCACATTTCAAGCTCAAAAATGAACATTAAGTACCAAAATGGAGCAAACTTAGCTCTAGAATCAACCCTAAAACTCAATATATATGTGTAACTCCGCATACGACACTCAAAACAACACAAAACACCACTGAACATTAGGCAAATTGCAAAAAAATTGACACACTAAAACCGGTTAAAGTTTTAATATGCCACAAAAAATCAACTCCCTTAACAAACGGTACCAAGAAAAGATTATACTCTCGGTGCTTCAATAAGATAAATACATCACACCCCCCAAACTTAGTAGAAACTATAGTGGAAATTAAGTTTGCAAAGAGATGTAACTACCAATAAGTAAGCACGTCAAATATAAAATTTTTTTACTCACACAAAAGAAATAAAATAAATAAAACGGGAGGGAAAGCCCCCAAAAGGCGCTCTTGTTTAACGTCTGAGAGTCACAACGGTACCAATCTAGTATAAGGTATCCTCAAAGACAACGCAAGCATCATCCAGCGATTTGTAATGCTTCAATCGATGCCCATTTGCCGCTACAATGTCTCCGTCTTTGTCCATAAGCTCGAAACTCCCCCCTCCACAGGCTCTAAGGATAATGAACTGTCCTGTCCACTACGATTTCAATTTTCCTGCGAAGAGCTTCAAACGAGAGTTAAAAAGTAATACCTCATCACCTTGCTTGAACTCCTTGTATGAGATCTTTGAATCATGTAATTTTTTCATTCTCTCCTTGTAGATCTCCTAGTTCTTGTAAGCTCGATTCCTGAACTCATCCAATTGACTAATATGAGTCATCCTCAACTTCTCTGGATCCTTTAAAGACAAGTTCAAACTCTTCAATGCCCAAAAAGCTTTGTGCTGAATCTCTATGGGTAAGTGGCATGGCTTCCCATAGACGATTTGATACAGTGATATATCCAACACCGTCTTATAAGCAGTCTGGAACCCCCACAAAACATCATCAAGCTTCATAGCCCAATCCTTCCTATTGGTTCCGACTACCTTCTCCAAATTTTGTTTCACATGTCGGTTGGAGACTTCAGCTTGCCCATTCGCTTGAGGGTGATAGGGTGTCGTAATCCTATGCTTGACTCCATAATCCTTAAGCACCTTTTCAAGAAGTTTATTGATGAAGTGAGACCTTACATCACTCACTAGTGCTCTAGGAACTCCATAGTGGGCAAATATATGTTTCTTTAAGAAAGACAACACAGTCCTTGAATCATTCACGCGAGTGGGAATGGCTTCCACCCACTTAGAAACATAATCCACAGCTAAAAGGATGTAAAGAAATCCATTAGATGGGGGAAGGACCCCATAAAATCGATCCCCCCATACATCAAAGATCTCAACAACAATGCTTGGCTGAAGTGGTATCTCATCTCTTCGACTTATGTTCCCCATCCTTTGACATCTATCGCATGTCGCTACATAGGTTTCACAATTTTTAAACAAAGTAGGCCAATAAAGAGCAGATTGAAGTATCTTCGCTATCGTCTTTTGAGCTCTAAAGTGCCCCTCGTTAGGTTGTACATGGTAAAAATCAAGAACGCTCTCCATCTCTATCTCGGGCACACACCTACGGACTATGGAATCCGTATATATCTTGTAGACAAATGGATCATACCATATAAATGTCTCAACATCCCTCTTGAACTTCGCAAGTTGATATCGGTTGAGATCTCTCAGAATTTTACCTACGACAATGTAATTGACATAATCCGCATACCATGGATCCATCCCTTGGGCAGCCACCACACATGCTTTTTCCGCTCCTTCAACAAGCACTGCCATTATCTTCTCATCAGGGAACATCTCTTCTATGTAATCGAAAAAATCATCACAGTGCTCCCTTGTCTCCAACCTTGATAGGTGATTCGCCAAAACATTCTCGGTATCCTTTTTATCTCGAATCTCCATATCAAATTCCTACAGAAGAATCCATCTAATGATCCTTCGCTTTATTTCCTTCTTCTCCATCAAATATCGGATCGCAGAGTGATCCGTGTACACTATATTCTTCATGCCAACCAAATACTGTCGAAACTTATTGAATGCATACACCACAGCTAGAAACTCCTTTTCAGTCACCGTGTAGTTCTTTTGTACAACATCAAAAGTCTTACTCGCATAGTAGATGGCGCAAAACTTTTTTTTCCTCAACTGCCCAAGCACCACTCCAAGTGCTAAATCACCCGCATCACACATAAGTACAAACGACTGAGTCCAATCCGGTGTGATCAAGATAGGTGCAGTAATAAGCGCCTCTTTTAAAACCTGAAAAGTTGTTAGACATTCTTCATCAAAAAAAAGGCACATCCTTTTCAAGTAAATGAGATAAGGGCTTGGAGTATTTCGAGAAGTCTTTTATGAATCTTCTAAAAAAATCGGCGTGTCCAAGAAAGGACCGCATTCCCCTTTCATTAGTAGGTGGAAGAAGCTTCTCAATTGCCACGACCTTTGCTCTATCCACCTGCAATCCCCTGGCCGAAATATGATGGCTAAGAACAACCTCATCTCTTACCTTGAAGTGGCACTTCTCCTAATTCAAGACAATATTATATTCTTGGCATCTCTTTAAAACAGTAGCAAGGTTAGATAAACAAATATCAAAGGAGGAACCCAACACAGAGAAATCATTCATAAACACCTCCATGATCTTTCCTATCAACCCATCAAATATGGCCATCATGCAACGCTGAAATGTAGCAGGCGCATTACATAATCCAAAAGGCATCTTTCTGAAGGCAAAAGCTCCATATGGGCAAGTAAAAGTAGTCTTTTCTTGATCTTCATGTGCAATCATAATCTGATTATAACCTGAGTACCCATCCAAGAAACAATAATACTTATACCCTGCAAGACAATCAAGCATTTGATTCATGAAAGGAAGGGGAAATGATCTTTGCATGTATTTTTATTCAATTTCCTGTAATCCGTACACACACGCCATCCCGTAGGAATCCTAGTGGCTAATGACTCTCCATCTTCAGCTTTCACAGTAGTCATGCCCCCATTCTTAGCTACAACATGCAATGGACTCGTATGGGGACTATCTCTAATGGGATAAATAATTCCTGCATCAAGCCACGTTAGGATTTGCTTCCTAATCACTTCTTGAATAGCGGGATTCACCCTCCGCTGATTCTGAATACTACTTTTGGCTTCATCTAACAATCTTATTCTATGCATGTAATATGAAGGACTAATACCTTTTAAATCATCAAGAGACCAACCAATCGCAGACTTATACTATCTAAGCACATCAAATAATTCATCAAGTTGATCATCATCAAGGGAAGAAGATACAATTACTGGATAATTTTCATTGTCACCTATAGAGGCATACTTCAAGTGCTCCGGTAGTGGTTTCAACTCCTCTTTCTTTTCTTCTCGAGGTGCGCTCTCTCTATCCAATGACAAGTACTTCCTAGTCCACTTTACCTCTTCAATTTCGGTCCTTGTCGACTCATACCTATCATCACTCAAAGCAAGCAAGTTTTCAAGAAATTCAATACATACCTCATTGGAGAGTTCATCTAGCTCAGTAGTGGGAAAAGTAAGAGACTCCGCCAAGCATGTCTCAAGAGAATCCTTCGACAAGATCAAAGACATGTCTTCCTTCACAATCCCCTCCACTACATCAATATTGTGACATTGCATCTCCATTGGCATCTTCATTGCTTTGTCAAGGTTAAATAAGACATCTTCTTTATCCATCCTTAGCCGTAACTCACCTTTCTACACATCTATCATAGTTCCCGCAGTAGCAAGGAAAGGTCTCCCTAAGATAAGAGGGACATTATCCTTGTCATCTTCCATCTCCAGCACAAGAAAATCCACAGGAAAGACTAGCTTCTCTATTTTGACAAGAACGTCTTCAATAACACCCTTCGGAAAAGTCATAGACCTATCCGCTAGTTGTGAAGCAACTGTCGTGGGAGTTAACTCCCCCCAAACCAAGCCTTTGAAAAATAGACAAAGGCATCAAATTGATGCTTTCTCCAAGATCACATAAGGCTCTACGTGCCGGCCCCTTTCCAATCTCACATAAGATCGTGAAGCTTCCCGAATCCTTCAACTTAGCTGGCAGCTTCCTCAAAATTATTGAGATGCAATTCTCAGATAAATTCACTATTTCAATTCCGTTCAAGCTTCTCTTCTTCAAAAGTATATCCTTCATAAAATGGGCATAATATGGCATCTCCAAGATCGCTTCAGAGAAAGGAGTGTTCAAACTTATCTTGTTTATGATCTCTGAAAATTTCTTGAACTTCTCTTCCAATCCCTTCTTGACTAGCTTGTAAGGAAATGGCGGAGGTATCTTAGTTTTGGGAATCCCTCATTCATCACGTTCAAACTTCTCAGCCTTATCCTTTTCGGCTCTCAATCTCTTGGCTCTTTCCCACTTCTTTTCTGCTATAATCTCTGTACTCTGCTCTTTGGAAGGTATTGAAGTAGTGTCAACATCATGTGGAGCATTCAATGCAGAAAATGGTATAGAACGGAACGGTTCGACCTAAGTTCGACCTAGGTGACTGGTCAAACTAGGTGAGTAATGGTCGAACTGAGCATCTGAAAATTTGTTCTTCCCCTTACAGGCCAGTTCGACCACGTTTCGACCAACGGGATTGGTCGAACCATAGTGATCATGGTCGAATCGGGCATAGACAAAATAGGGTGCTCTAGACAGTAGAGTTCGACCTGAGTTCGACCTAGGCGGCTGCTCGAACTGACCTATTTTTGGTCGAACTAGACTTCTGCATCTTCCAGATGTCACCCAAGTGCCCCGTTCGACCTCCCCTACATAGTTCGACCATCTATGTTGGTCAAATTGGGGTCGAATCGGGCTCCTGTCTCTTCAAACTTTGATTCCAGCCTTATTGGTCCCTCGTACTGTGTTCCAGACCTCAATGTAATGGCGTGACAAGACTTTGGATTCTCAATACTTTGCGAAGGAAACTTTCCTTTCTCAATAGTTTGAGTCAACTTGTTCACGTTTCCTTCCATCTCCCCCATCAACAATGTAAGGTCTTTCACTTGCTTAGACAAATCATCAGGGTTAGCATCAATCTTCTTTTCTAATTTAGCCTCAAGACGGTCTACTCTTGCATCATTCCTCGCCATGTACCTTTTCACCGTATCCTCGAAACTCGATTTCCCTTCTTCCACCTTAGCTCTCGGATCAACACCAATAGAGGTTGCACTGCATTATTCGAATTGCTCCATAAAAATTCCAGCCTCCTTGGTTGTTGGTAGTTACCCTGGGGACCATGATTGTTGTAATTCCCCTGATAATTCTGATTTCCTTGATTTGGGTACCTAGTTCCTTGAATACTTTGACCCATGGCATAATTTGCCTCCTCGATCTCCTCTTGGCTAGCTCCTTTATAGCCACCATCCTGCTGCATCCTTGGTACTCTCTGAGATAAATCCGTGATCTGATTTTGCTGAGACTCTAGTAGCTTGCTAATATTAGTCAAACTAGAGATGATCTCATCATCTCTTCCTGAATTCACCATAGTATGCTCTATCAGTCGGCCAATCTTTTGAATTCATCAAAATATCCTCAAAAACCTTCTCGGTCTCATTGGGTGACTTCGTAAGCAATGCTCCATTAGAAGAAGCATCAAGTGAAATACGAGAATCGCAATCCAACCCATTGTAGAAAATACTGATATATTGAGCTTTAGATAGCCCATGCTGAGGACACTTCTGAAGCATGCCCTTGAATCTGTCCCAAGCTTCATGAACTTCTCATTGCCATGGATAGAAAATTGATTGATTTCTTACTTCATCTTGAACACCTTTGAAGGCGGCATGTATCGCTCCAAGAATTTCAGTTTTAACTTCTCCCATGTATCACATTGAGCAGCATCAAGATTATCGTACCAATCTCTCGCTTTTTTGTTCAGCGAGAACTTAAACAATATAATCTTCCTCGCATTCTCATGAGCTCCTGCATCTTTTTGTATACTTGCATACCCAAGGAATTTATTTAAATGTTGCTGAGGATCTTTAAATGTTCCCCTAGAGAAGAGACTCCTTTCAATCATGCTGATAAGAGCAGGGTATAAATCAAAATCAGCTCTAGTTCCTCTTGCTCCTAACAGCCCAGCATTGCCAATTCCATTGTTCTTAAAGACTTCCCGGATGGCAAGTGTATTCGGATCCGCTGCTATGTTATTGGTTCTACTTCCAAATTAACTTCAGTTGCAGCTTCAATCGTTTGTGAATTCAGCAAGTCAACTTCAACTCCTAAGTTAATAAACTTAGTTGGGTCTACGTTCTTGTTCTTGTTGTTCTTCTTCTTTTTCTTCCTCGACGATGCTCCGATCTTTGGATTATAAAGCGTTAATTCACTTGTCTTTGATCTACTGAGCATACACCTAAGAAAAATAAGTGTTAGAAATTAAAGACAAGAATAATATAATCTCAATTAAACTAGAAATAGTCAACTAATAACTAATGTCGTCCCCGGCAGCGGTGCCAAGAACTTGATGAGCATTTTCTCAAAACACAAAATTAATACCCAAGTGTAAGGATATCAATTATAGTTTCGATGGGCAACCAAGTGATTATCGAACCCAAAAGACGGATTATTATCAATTCGAATATTTTCTAGTTAACTAAGACTACGTTGATAAATCGATTTGGAATAATTATGAAACTAGATAACATGTAATTTAAATAGAAATCAAATAAACAAGCAATAGAGAAAATTGATTGTGATCAAGTAAGGAATTAGGTAGTTCTTCGGGCATCCAGTTTTACTTATTAATTTTCTTTCCATGTGATATTGTCCGACTCTGCCTTGTGGTTTGGACGCATCACTAAACCATACAAGTTCACCCTATAGACACAAGTAAACATGCGTATGACACGTGTGAATATCCTCGGAGCAAGAGATATAATTCACCCCCCTTTCTAGGTACTATCAATATCAATTATTTTCCGTGCACTTAGTACTCTAACCCGATATGATCTCCCTTTATAGGTACTATGAAGTTATACTCTTTATCCTACTTATTAACCCGAATAAGATTCAATTAACAAGTATCCATATAAGATACTTCTAATAAGACTTCGGAATCCCTTCACTTAGAATTATAACATGTAATTCTGCTCAGCAGTGAATGCACTCAATCAATAACCAAGATATGTATTCAGACTCTACATAACAGTTAATGATGCACAAAACAACCATGAGTATGAATTAAAAAAGCACAATCTTATATAAAATAAACCACAAGTAGTGTTATACGGAGTTTACACATGGAAATTCAATAAACTCATAAAACTTTCATAACCCTATAACTACCGGAGCGGTTCTAGCCCATGATTGATCTAGGAACAATCATGGTTGATTGGTATGATCTTACTTGATGCGCCAGACGAACCTCTCTTAACGACTCCTTCGGATGATGGTAGGGTTTCGGTGATGGATGGATGATCAATCCCCTTCTTCTCCTGCAAAAGCTCTTCTTTTATACTTGTAAACTCTTCCTAAGGGCCTTGGATGGGCTTCTTGAGCAAACACATGCATTGAAGGTGTAAAAATACGAATATGGTAATTTTTTGCACGTCAGTTCGACCAGCAGCACAGGTCGAATCGATTCCCTCTGGTCGAACTCTTGGTCAAATCGACTTGTACATCAGTTGTGGGTCTTGTATTCGACTAGAGTCCTGGTCGAATCACAAACTTCCTGGTCAAACTGTAGGTGCGTTTATTTAGGCTTCTGGTTCGACCACGGTTCGACCCACTGGCTTGGTCGAACGGCACGATCGTGGTTGAATGAAACTTCTTCTCAATGGGTTCGACCATAGGTGCTGGTCGAATGGCTTCCTTCTTGGTCGAATCCAGCTCCTGCTTGGTCCAATTGCACCATGGAATCTCTTTTTTCCAGATCCGATCACTTCCAATTCGTTTTCCTTCTAAAATCAACTCAAATATCCTTGTAGACACATGATTCGTGACTTTCCACTATGTATATCGATTCACATCGAATTACAACCATTTAACACACCATAAGTACACGAATCTGAGCTCGAAACTAGTGAATTTACACACTTATCAGCAGGCCGACACGGCTCGTGCCAGGGCCAACCGACTGTAGATGATGCCGCGCGTGTTGCGGCATGAGTCAGAAAATACCGACATGACTCGTGCACCTGTCCGGCACAACTCGTGCCCCCTTCCTGTGGAAACATCGAAAATTTATCCCGATTCTCACATTGTTGAACTCATCTAGAATGATCCCCAGGTCCCGAAAACTGCAGAAAAGTTGAAAGAACCTGAAGTTAAGCTGAAAAGTGGCAAAAAGCTAAGGCAGAAAGAGCTGAAAAAGAAAAAAAAGTAGAATTTGAGAGGGATATTTTTGGGGATTCAAAGACAAAGAATCCTATTCCGTTTCCACATCAATTTTTGAAGAAAGGATTGGATGAAAAATTCAAGAAGTTTTTGGAGATGTTCAAGAAGATTCATATCAATATTCCTTTCGCAGAAGCCCTAGAAGAGATGCCAAACTATGCAAGGTTCTTGAAAGACATCATGTCTAAGAAGAGGAGTTTTACTGGAGGTGAGTCAGTGAATAAGATAGAGAGCTGGGGTTCAGTGATACAAAAGAAACTTCCTACGAAGTTGAAAGATCCGAGAAGTTTCACCATACCATGTGAAATTGGAAAAGGACAAGCTAAGAGAGCCTTATGTGATTTGGGGCTAGCATTAATCTGATGCCTTATTCCGTATTCATCAAGCTTGGTTTGGGAGAGCTGAAGCCGACATCTGTAGCATTGCAGCTTGCTGATAGATCCTTGACCTACCTACGGGGGGTAGTTGAAGATGTCCTAGTGAAAGTGGGGAAGTTCATATTTCCAGTGAACTTCATTGTGCTAGACATGGAAGAAGAAGAAGATGACAGAGTTCCTCTAATTTTGGAAAGGTCGTTCCTTGCGACTGCGGGAGCAAATATTGATGTAAAGAAGGGGGAACTGAAGTTGCAAGTTAATGATGAAGAAGTCGTCTTTTCACTTGAGAAAGTTATGAAGTGGCCTACTGATATGCAAGAGTGCAGAAGCATCAAAGAAGTAGAGGGAGCCGCGGAGGAGAGCTTGCCTTTGATCATGTCTAAGAATCCTGTTGAAAAATGCCGAAGCAAACTTCTTGCTTTTCTTTCTACTGATTTTGATGACAGGTATGATGAGCTTTCTAATGGATACATTGAATACTTACATAAATCTGATTGCAGGGATTTAGCAAGAAAGATTAAGCCGACTACTGCGAGCCTCAAGGTTGCAAGTGCAAGAGAAAGACCACCTTTGAAGGTGGTGGAGGATGTAGTAGTTAAGGTTGAGAAGAAGGATGTAGACAAAGGAATAGGAGATGATGCCTACTTGAAGCCTTCTAACTTACCACCAGATACCCAAAAATTTGAAAGTCCTTTCTCTCTTTCTTTATTTTTTGATCAATTTTATCCTGACTTTGATCTTGATGGTGATAGGAGTGATTCTGAAATTAAATGGAAGATTGACAGAAATGAGATGAGAAAGCTTGAGAAAGGAGATTCTACTAGTCATATGGTGCCTAAGAAAGGTAAGGTGGTAAGTGTGGATGATAAGAGAGGAAGAAAGTATTGGAAGGTAAAGATGAAAAAAGATCGCCCTCTTAATCAGTAGTCTACGAAAATTCTGCATTCCGTCGTGACTCTCTGATGTTAAACATGAGCGCCTATTGGGGGCTTACCCTTCTGTTTTATTGCTTTTATGTGTTTGTTTGGTGTAGGAAATTTTATTAGGTGCTTCTTCGTCTATGGTATTCACTTTTTGCAAACTTAGTTTCTCACTTAGTTTGAACTAAGTTTGGGGGGTGGACGTGCATCCCAATATCTTGAAGCACCGAGGTAAGTTTTCTTTCACTAGTGTGTGATGCTTGGAGGTTGATTTTTTTTAGAATTTTCAGAATTTATTTCGGATTTTTAAATTTTTTTGCAACTATCCAAGTGTTTTGTTTTGTCATGTTTATTTTTCCTAGATTTGGTTTGATAACTTTTTGATTGATTTTTTGAGTTTTCCTGATGATATTACTGATAAAAAGTGTTTGACTGGTGATGAAAGAGAAGTGAGTTCTATCTGAGGCCTACGCCTGACCGAGTTGAATAACTCGATGAGCTTGCAAGATGTGGAGGAGATAAATCTACCTTCGTTTCCTTATTTAATTTTTATGTGATAGATTGTGTTGATTCTTGAGTAGTTGAGGTATTAAATTTTGTGTTTTTAGTTATGTGCTTAGTAAGGATTTATTTGTTAGATTTCTGTCAAAAATTCATATGCTCTTGAAATTAATGAAGGAAGTGTACTTAAATTATATTGTGATATGAAGTTCTATGTGTACTTGTGAGATATTTCTTATCATTAAGAGTGCTCTGTTACTTAATAACCCATGTGAGATTTTGAGCCTATTATCATGTACATAAACACATGATGTTTCTTTTCTGGTGAGTATCATTCTAGTGTGTGTATTCTAGAACTTGCCTCTTGTCTTGCTTGAGACTACGTGTTGTGTTTGATGATGGGAGATGATATTAGGTCATCTTTGATTTATAACCCATATTTTCCCATACACTTTACCTGAATTCATTAAATCCTTAGTCAGCCCATTAAGCCTTTTAAATCCATTCTTTTGATAGCCAATAAAGCTTAATTGAAGAGAGTGGTGATTTGTGGGTTGAGAATGACGATAAAGAAAGGATCAAAAGAAAAGAAAAGAATTAATAGAGTAGTGCTTAAATCTAGTACTTCATGATACAAACACCCTAGGGTAATGCCCGAAACTGGTACCCCGTGGAGGATGTGAAAGGTAGTGCTCGAAACTGGTACCTCGAGAGAAAAAAAGAGAGAAGAAAAAGGAAAAAAGGGAAAAAAGTGTTCATGTTGTGCATGGAAGAGAAAAATTGAAGAGAAAAGGAGGATGATGTGCTTGAATTGAAGTGAGTAAGAAGAATGAAGATCAAGATTGGTCGCTACTTGATTGGTCCGAGTTTTGAGTCACTTATCCATATATTTCCTACCTTAACCAAAGAGCCAACATTACATCCAAATAAAGTCCTTTTTGATCCTATTGTCGAATCATACTTTTAGTGGTGGAGAGTTTGAGACATTTGGCAAGCTTATAGTTACGCATGCACGAATTGACTTTGAGCGTAAATACCATACCCATAAGTGCACATCTTTTACACTTGAGTGCGAGTGATATACTTCCTGTGAGAATAAGTTGATGGAGCATTGTAAGTGGTAGTAATTGTCTTAACTTGTATGCTATGAATGAATTATTGCATGTAATTAGAGTGCATGACCGAAGTTAATGACAATTATGTTTTGAATGGCCTAGTTGTTATATCATTTGTTTTCCATTAGATTTACACACCATCTTTCTTCTTTTTTCGATTTTGTTATTCGAGGATGAACAACATCTTAAGTTTGGGGGTTTGCTTAGTGTGAAAATCTGCATATTTTAGGGTCCGATTTAGCACCGTTTTGTGGGATTAATGTTCATATTTTAGCCCTAAATGGTTTATTTTCATATATTTAAAATATTGGTACATTTGAGGTGTTATTTCGTATTTTTAGGTGAAAAAATAATTAAAAGTGCAAAGTTGTAATGGAGCGTGAATTTATGCAAGATGTCAAGGAAACAGAGGACTACATTATATAATTTTTATATATTTCTATAGAAGTCCAAACTGGTCGTGTGATATATGGTTAGAAAGCTACAGAAGAGAGGGTCGCGTGAGCGTAAAAATCACTTCAATCGGAGCTCGGATAAAAAAGTTATGCTCAAAACCGTGAGATCGCGCAGCTGTCGGCGAAAATTCCGAAAATTCACGAAAATTACCCTCTATTTCCTATTTTCTTGGTGGCTAAGTTATTTTAATTTAATATCCCTCCATATCTTCCATAATTATATTTTTCTTGATTTTTCAAGATCTACTCCTTATTTTATTCAATTCTCACACCTATATATACTTTTTCTCATCACCACATAAAGTGTGGAGAAACAACATAATCTAACACCATCACATCACTTAGGGTTTTAAACCCTAATCCACCATATCCGCCTTTCATCTTCTACCCTTCACCCGCCTTTCATCCATCACCTATCACACTCAGTCACGATGTTTGCACTTGCACTAGCATATCTGGAATTTTGCATGTGAATTGCCTAGAAAGCAAATAAGGGATTGTGGGTATTTAATTTCCTTAGTACCTAAAGGGAATAGGGAATTATCTTATTAATTTGGTCCTAGGAATTTATGTTCTTTAAAATTGTTATATCTCACTTGTCCATGAGTGGTTTAGCATGCTTAAGTGATCATTCCTATAAAATTCTGCATGATTTGATTCACTTGTCTATTTGTCTTATTTCGCTGATAAATTGGATTTTCCTAAAAATATATTATTCTTGTCTCTTGAAACACATGTGATTGAGTATGACTTCTATTTATTTATTTTATTTAGTATTTATTTTCTGCAATATTAGTTAATAGTTCCAATTCACAAAAGGTTTTTACGTCTTAATGATTAGTGATGACAGTTATTTAGTGTGTATCTTGCTTAACTCTAATCACTTGGGTTCGATATTTTTACTTGGTCACACCCTGAGCTACAATTGATTCCCTATACTTGGGGACGCACAAAAAGGTGAACAAGTAATTACTCTTTATAATAAATTGGATTACTCTTACATTTGGGACTCCAATTTTCTAAAATAAAGTCTTTTAAAAGTTAAATTGTAAAAAGACGCATAAATACGCTATAGAAAGTTTTAAGATTATATTGTAATCCATCAACCAAAGTTCACTTAATTTCAATTTTTATAGGATTAGTATGAATATGAGGGCTGATCCCCATATTCATACTAATCCTAAGTCGGTGGAATAGATTTTCACTAACATGTAGAATTTTCTAGCAAACTATTAAAATAATCCTAGTCTAGAACACTCCATGTAGTCACCTTAGAAGATTACAATAGCCTACCATTTTTTAGAATATTATCTTCAGGCCTAGAAGCTTCCATCACCGATATGTTAACATCTGCTTATTCACACAGTTCCCATTTATAAATATATCTCCGCTCTGTTCTCGATGCTTCTCAAATTATCCATATTATTCTAGTTGGTGTTGTAATATAACAGAGCTGCAGATGTAATTTGGGTCCCCAAATCTTCTTATTCTTCATAAGAATGAAGACTCTCTGCAAACTCTAGAAAGAAATCAAGGTTATCACTTAGACATTGAATTTGAGTGTTGTTGAAAGAGGTTGAAAAGCGAGGATGAGTGAGGACGTTATCCAAAGTGTTCATCAGAGAAACCAGAGCAATATAAGCAACTGCTATCTCTGGTTGATGTATGAAAACCAAAGCAGCTTTGAGAGGTAACCACCACCACCTTCAAGATAGTCAACAAGTGCCGTCCCACCATTTGGCCGGGACACTAACAGGCGCCGACCGCCCACTGCTCAACCCCACCAGTTTGCTTCTCAGGAGCGGACAATCAAGAACTCTTCATATGCCCCATTCATGGTTCGGTTGCCTCTGGGCCAGGACCCGCTGCTCCACCGACCCTTCCACCTCCAATTCTCCTGCGCCACGGCTGATTGTGGCTCGAGGAAGCTGGACTGCGCCAGTGCCGGCGCTATCCCCCTGCCACGCTGGCGGAGTTCACTCTCAACGGCGATCAGGGCTTCGACTTCTACAACGTCAGTCTCATCGACGGGAGATAAGAAAAAATTACCACTTCACCGATGCTGATCGCACTACAGAGTGGAGGATTCCGTTAAATCGGACATGGATGGAGAAGAAAGAGACGAGAAAGAGAATTGGAAGAAATGTTTTATTAGATTCAGATTTATAAATGGAATGAAACAGAATCCCTCTTATGAGAGGGAAAGATAAAGTTGGATCCGAGCTATCAGAGAGAAAGAGAAGGTAAGGGCAGACCCGAAAAACCCGCGAGAATCTATATAGGGTGTGAATTGGAATCTGGTTCCAACAAATTTTGGTAGAATAGGTCCTACCCTAATCATTCATAATATAATTTTAAATATAAAGGAAAAAGTTAAATGATAGAAATTATATTTTAAAATAAAATTAAAATAACAATATACTATATAATAAGTGAAATAAATAAATCAATTTTTATATAAATTGAAAAAAGAAAAATAATAGTACATATTTGCTCAGTCTTTTGCCAACCATGGAACTAAAGAGATGCATTTGAAAGAGAATAAAAATTAAATATATTTAAAATTAAATGAAAGAAAAATAATTAAATATAAAAAAAAAAAACGAATGGCCGAACAGGTTTCAAACCTTTAACGGTCAGCCCACATGTAGCACAACTAAATCACTAGGCTACATCTTACAAAGAATAACATAACTACATACTATATATAAACATACCAAGTTAAAGCCCTCTCTCTAAGTTACTGTATGCACATTTTACGATTTATCTCCTTCACTAATCCTAAAAAAAGGAACGCGCGGTGGAGGGGCCTTTAATGATGGGGTATACCATCATACTATATATAAACACTAATTTTCCAAGCTCCTCCACCAATTTCAAGAGCAGAGGTGGTAGGGTCCCTAATGGTGGGGTACACCATCATACCATATATAAACACTAATTTCTAGGGGGCCAGTGACTATGCTGGCTCTGTCTATGTACATAACTGATGAAAAATAAATGACGATACTATGAACTATTTTATGAACACTTAATACTATAAATGAAAAGTGATAATATTTTAAAAAAATATGATAAAATATTTTATAAAAAGCGATAATTAATTACGAAAGCATAAAATAATCTTATCGTTAGATGGTCTCATCGGTATAAATTTACCTGCGTTAAATTTTAATTACTAATTTTTTAAAAAAATTACGAATACAAGTGTGCTTGAATAAATTTACATACGTTAATAATTAAAAAAAATTAAGAATAATACTGAGACGACACCTCTTTTTTTTTTTTTTTAAATAACTCTCTTTTATTTTCAAAATGTTAAAGTAATTATATATTACTACGTACATTAAAATTTTGTTAATAATTAATAAAATTTGAGAATAATTATGAAAACGACACCTTAACTACTAAAATAAAAAAACATTTCTAATATTAAAATAGATAAATATATTTATAAAATTTTGTATATGTTATTAGTCGAAAATATAAATAGCCTCAAATATTCTAAATGATAAGAATAAACATTTTGGTATAATATCTTTTATGTCACATTGTTGGGTAGATGATACATAGGAGAGTGAAGAAAATTATACTTTAAAAAAGAAAGCATAAAACCTTAAAAACGGTGATTGAATTTTCCTCTCCTGTAAATCATAAAACAAGTAATAAAGAAAATGATATATGAAAACAACGTAGGAGATCTGGTGTGATAAAACCCTATGACAATATTAATTTTTTTTTATTTTAAAAATTAGATTTTGATTTTCAAAACTAAAACATAAATCTAAGTTTTAAAAATCACCCTACATATACATAGCCTACAAATCCTATAATTATAATCATCAACACACCCACCTTTTATACATCTTATAATAATCCTTCTTACTTTATCTCTCCTCTCTTTATGTTTTAACATAAATTAACATTTTCTTATAAATTAATTTGATATAAATTAACATTTTCTTATAAATTAATTTGATATAAATTTAAAAAATACTTAAAAAATTTAAAATAAATATATATCACTATTTAATTAGTTTTCAAACCAAACAAATATTAGGGTGCAAATAATACTTTATCTTAAAGATACGACTCATGTGATTATAGTACAAAATGATGGCACTGTATATCTTATTACAGTTTGATTTTACGTACTCCCCCCTCAATCCCATTATAAAAGTTACATTTTATTAATTAAAGCGTCAAACTATAAGAGTTACATTTTTTTTTAATATATGAGATCCACATAAATCAATCACTTTATTTTCATTGATCCCACACACAGCACTAATACAACTATCCACTATACATAAATTATTGGCAAAAACTTGTGTGCACCCGGGCGCACGGGCACACTCCGTGCACCTTTAGAATTTTGTGTTAAACTGTATACACTTTAGTATAAAGATGTGTACCCTTTATTTTTTGAAGAAAAATAAAAAATATTAATAAAAAGTGTATACCCTTTAAAACAAAATGGTGTACCCTTAATAATTAAAGTGTATACCCTTTCGAACAAAACAATATACACTTATCCATAATACTAAATTCTAAAGGCGCACGGTGTGCCCCTGGGTGTACATCAAGCCTCACTCTAAATTATTATATCTCTCATTAACCCACTACACACTATAATACTATACATTTTAATCTCCGTACAAACAGTAAACGTAACTCTTTTTATGGGAAGGAGAGAGTATATATTTTTTACACGCATTAAATAATTGATATGTATGTATAAGGAAAATTCGAACATTTGCTCGTAAGATAAGACCATTCCTCCTATGAATAAAATTATTTCTTGCGCCTTGATATTTTTATTTTAAAGTATATATATAACTAAAATGCAACAAGAATGATGCATTTAATTTTCGATTCAATTTTCTTACAGCGCAATTGATATTTTCTTATAGCGTACACGTCACGTAATTAATACAGCACATTCTAGATTAAAAAGGACAATATCATCAATATTATCCTTAATTAAGCAGGTAAAATTAATTATTGAACATGGAATTCATGAAGTGCCTAGAAGCTGGAACATGTATATAAATAGAAGGTGATTGAAGAGTTTGTTCATAATATCTAGAAAGAAAGAAGTAACACGCCCACCATAATGTCTAGCATGATCATGAGTATCAACGTCCCCCTCACTTTCAACCCCATTGCCCGCACTTTTCCGCCCAAAACAGCTTCAAAATTGCAGACATTCTCTCCCCCTCGCTTCATTAAGCCAGATTGCACTTTCGCACGCATGAACGCAATTGCAAGCCCTACTTCCACTGAGCAGATATCCACCCCCCTGCGCCATGCAATTCCAAGCCCTACTTCCACTGAGCAGATATCCGCCCCCACTCGCCGCTCTGGAAACTACAACCCTACCTTCTGGGATTTCAATTATATTCAATCATTGAACACTGAATATACGGTATCTAATATATATACACACACACATATGTATTTATATATTGAAAACTGAGGAGCTGGTCTATTTTTTAGCCAAAGTGTTCGTTGCACCCCGTTGCATGTATATACTTGTGGTTATTGTTTATTTCACCCGTAGGGTTAATTCATGTTAATGCTTAGGGTATAATTGTAATTTCAATATTGGAGTTTATGTCATATACTCCCTTCGGTCGTCACCCTAAGGATTAATTTTGTTTTTTGCACGTGGATTAAAGGAGTATTATTATTTAATGTGTAGTAAGTTGTTGTATTAGTGGGAGTGTGGGCCCATATTGTACGTGCATTAGTGGGTGTGTGTGGGTCCCATTTGTGTAAAAAAGAAAAAGGAATTTTTTGGGTGGAACGCCCAAAATAGAAAAAGAGAACTCTTTGGATAGGACGGAGGGAATATATATTATTACTGTAGCTGATCATGATATATCAAAGGATATAGTTGCCTTCATAGCAGACTGAAGTTTTAGGCTATGTGAAGTTTCTCCTATATTTTTATTATTGAAACAGATATTTAGCTAGCACTAAAACGAGATAATAAATACCCTATTTAAAAATCTGGCTTTATCATTGATCCATGTTATTGGTGTGTGCATGTACGAGTTAATTATCTAGTATTTTTATGTATGTGTGCAATCTGTTGATATATGTGCAGGAAGACGTATGTCCAAAAAAAATATTGGAGCTGGTGTCGATGGTGAAGACGATGCTGGAGAAAGAAGAGGAGCATGTTGCAGTGCTGGAGTTGATTGATGACTTGCGGAATCTAGGAATAGCCTATCACTTTGAGGAAACGATCAAACAAATCTTGAATGCTATGTATGATGATGCTCTACAAAAACTTCAGAAAGAGGATAAGGACTTGTACTCAACTGCTCTTCACTTCAGACTCTTTAGAGAACATGGCTTTACTATCCTCAAGGTATGCTAGTTTGGATATAATTATTTAATATTAAAAGGATTTTTAAATTAAGAAATTAAGAATTTCATAAATTTTAAGTCAATTCTTTTAAATTTCTTTATTTGAATGTATTTGTTGATATATAAGTACATAAATTTCAAATTTATTGTTTCATAAAATTTTATTTAACTTTCCTAAATTTTCAAATATACTTGTATTAATTAAGGATACTAAGACGGATTTATACAAGGATAAAACTTTTATGCCAGGTTCATGCGCCACACATACCTTTTAATATTAAATGATATACCCTTTAGTATAATGATATGTACCTTTTATTTTTTGAAAAAAAAATAATAATGAAAGTGTATATCATTCAAAACAAAATAATGTATCCTCATTATTTAAAGTATATACTCTTTAAAACAAAGTGTTGTACTCTTTCACACCTTGTACACCTGGGGACACAAGAAACTAACTCTTTATATAAAATGAGACGGGTTGATCAATTACTATAGTTTGGTTTCCAACGAGTTTTTTTAAAATTTTGGCGAAAAATAACTAAATTTGGACAAAAAATGACTAAAATCGGACAACGAAGGATCAAAAGTGAAATTTACAATAAAAAAAGGTCTGAAGTTGAAACAGTCTATACTTACAGGACCAACTTTGAGCGTGTGCAACTAACGCATAATTTTCGGTGAGTTTTTTAAATTTTCGGCGAAAAATAACTAAATTTGAACTAAAAAGATTAAAATCAGACATGGAAGACAAAAAGTGATAAATGCAATATAAAAATGATTGGATTTGAAAAAAGTTATACTTACCGTACCAATTTAATATTTACCAAATTATTATTATATATATATAATAAATATTTTGAAAAGTTCACGGGGTCACGTGCCCTCTTTGGCCTCTCTGTGTCCGCCCTTGAACATGTATAATAAAAAGTGATACTTAATTAATAAGAATTGATAATGTTATTTAATGAATAATTTATATAAGTATAAATGAAAAGTGATAGTATTTTATAGCGAAAGTGATAACGTTTTATACCGAAAGTGATAACTAATTTAAAAAGTATAAAATAGTCTCACATGAGACGATTTCATGCCAAACTTACCCAATTTTAAAAGGCCAGCCCAATAGTTCGATTAATTTTATACTTGTAAATTACATTATTAAAATTAATAATGATGATTAGTCTGTTAAGAAAATACTTCTACCATTTCGTCTGAATGTTTACGTTTATTTTTGCTTGAATATATTAGGAATATGATATTTTGATTTATAGTAGGTAGATTTAAAGAGTACTTTTACTTTTATATTCTCAATTTTAATTTGAATTGATGACAAAATATGTAATATTATAAATCTCTTTTAGGGGTAATAATTTTTACATGAATGAACCCACACTTGTTAAAAAGAAAAATGTACACCTTTTAATTGATAATCCAAAATAAAAATATGTAAATATTATGTGGGAGATATTTATATAACTAGTTCAACTCTCTATATATGTTCGGTTGTCCTGTAATAATATAATAATAATAAAATAATTTTACAGATTATAAAATAATATATATTAAAATCTTTTCATTTACAAATAATTATGCTCGATCCAAATACAATCTAGATTTATTTACTCTTACTTTTCAAATCAATATAAAGTAAAAAAAATATGCAAAAACAACATTAAAAAATCAGGTTTTTATTATGAATTTTTAAATTCAAAAAATTAAAATATTTTTTATAAAAATAATATTTCATCAAAGGGATGAAATGATATTATACAAATTAGTAATACACAGCCCATACGTTGCATGATCACATTTTTTTATAAAATATACAATGAAATAAAGTATTGACAAAGATTGTAGGGAATTTAAAAGTAGAGATTAAAATTATTATGTATTTCATCTGGTATGATTGGTTAATGTTAAAACCGAAAAGTAAAATGAATCGATACTGGGACCACTAAAAAAATTATTACTCAAAGGTAATTTTTTTCTCAGTTTACACAGATTCTATTAATAAATGAAAAAATAAAAATTTAATAGATTGTGCACTTAAAATTGTTATTATATTTTTGAAAAATAAAAACTCCACTCATACATTTCTATAAACCTCCCTGAAACTACATTTCTACCACAAGCATAATTTGATTACACTTATTTCAATAAATTATAAGAGTGGTTACCTAAAACCTTTTATATATATTTTTCATTAATTAGTTGTAATCAAAATGATTAATTTCTATTATCGAGTATTTCTAATACCAAGTAATCAAATTAAATATTAAGGAATATACTATTTTAATTTATAGTGGTTTGAGAGATATAATATTTTAATGTATAATGAATAGTTATTAAGGATCACAGCGGGTAGGATACCCACTTTTATAGGGGTACCCATACTCGTATCTATTTAAATATAAACTAATTATATTCATACCCGTCTCATTAAAAAAAAATATAATATGATACCCGTACGCATCTCAAACTTGTTAATTAATACCTATTTATTTTATAGTTATTTATATATTTTTTAAATTAATATTTTAATAAAAATAATTATATTATTAATTAAATACAAATATAATATAAATTCTTTTATTTTAAATATAATTAAAATAACTTATAACTATTAAAAGTTGATATCCTAATCCCTAAATCCTAAACCTTAAACCTAAACACCTAAACTTTAATCCCTAAATCCCTAAACCTTAAACCCTAAATCCTTACCCTAATTATACACATATAGGTGTATGCTTGCATAGATATGTGTATAATTTTTTATTCAATGGTGTATACATGTTTTTTAATAACTGTATAGCTTTTTTATAATATTTTTCATTAAAAAAATTACAGAAAATTCACTAAAAAGATGTACACATTTTTTTCCATTAGTATATACATTAATATTTATAAATATATAAGTTTTTAAAAGTGAGTGCACGGTGCACCCGAATGCACAGAATAATTAGCACTTAACTATTTAAATGGAGTATATGAAATTGATCCATTATCTTCAAAATATTGGACAATTTAATGCATGTATCGGCTGGAGTAGGTCACCTAAACAGTAATGTCACATAACAATTCTAACGGGGCGAGAAATTAAATTTGTTGTCTTTTTTTTAATAAAAAATATACTACTATTAACTAAATATAAAATAAATATAATAATATTTCAATATTTATTTAGTTAATTCCAAGAAAGACCATGAACTTTACTTCAATTGAGAATTAATTAATTCGCACGTTTAAAATTTACAAAAAAAGAACCCCTCATTAAACATTATTGCAAAACACATCTAATTTACAAAATTTTCAAGTTGCTCCACAGTTGAATCTTCTGTAAGAAAAAGAATTGATTAGGAATGATTATACTTTTCGACTAAAACTTGCAATATAATGTTAAAAAATCAACACTAATTGTGCTATTATAATTATTAAAGTATTGTAGTATAAAACATAGAATTAATGAAAGTAGTAATACCTAATATCATCAAAAAAACTAATGCTTCTTCCATAGTGCAGCTTGGTTCCAACCCTTCTTATGAAGTTGGTCTTGAACTTGCGAACTACATATGTAGAAACTAATGTGTAGTAGCACTATAATTAACATTAACACAATTTGTCAGTATCCTTACATATATTAAACTGGTTTCTCTTTCTAAAGAGGAAAATTTGCTCGATGTACCATAGCAAGCTTATGAATAACAATAAGCCCATCGAATTTCTTCATTTGTTATATGAAAAATTAACACAAAAAAACACAATACGAATTTGTACATTCCATCTCAGTTAACAACCAATCTAATTTTCCAATTCCATTGATGTACGTTGAAATTCTTGAAAATCATTCCACTAACCTCATCATTCCACAAACCTCTATTCATACAATTCAATCTCAAAAATAAAAACACATCAAATATCTAAAATCGAAGCATAATGAGCTCACAAAACAAAAATATATCCCACATCTAAATTTATTGAAGCATATACATGCTCACAGTCCCAAATTTGAACATTAATATCACCCTTGGAGCAAGAGATATAATTTCACTCCCCTTTCTAGGTACTATCAGTATCAATTATTTCCCACGTCTGAAATTCAATCGATATGATCTCCCTTTATAGGTATTATAAAATTACCCTCTTTATCCTGCTTACTAACCCGAATTCAATTCAATTAATAAACATTCATATATGATAGTTCTAATGAAGTTTCGGAGTCCCCTCACTTAGAATCATAATATGAAATCCTGTTCAGCGGTGAAGGTACTTGATAGGCGTTTTCTGCGCACTATAATTTAATCCCCAAGTATGAAGGATATCAATTGTAGCGGTAAGTGACCAAGTTAAATTATTGAACCCAAGGGACAGCTAACTATTTATTTTCTAATTATACTAGCTTAATCAGAATAAGGTAACCGATTTTCAAGAGTTGTGAATTTAATTATCTAAATTACTGAAATATAAATAACTAAATTAATTAAAAGCAAGGAAAAATAAAAGCAAGTTTCTAATCAAGAGATAACGAACAGTTCTAAGGTATCAGGTAGAGACCAATTAATTTGGGTTATTAAACTTACGATTATTCATTCATGCAGTTTCACTGAAAATACACCACATATCCCTGTTATCCCACCGAATATGATTCGATTCAAAGCTAACAGTCTAATCTGGTTTAAATCCTAAGGTGCGCAAATATTACCAAGCATTATTCCTAGATACTAATCAAAGCAAGCAACAATACCTTCGGATGGTAAGCCCGACTAACAAGATATTTTCTGGAATTACTACAAGGTTCTATTCACTTCCTACTTGATTGTCTAATTGCATTGTTCCACTAAACTAATCAAGTATTTAATTTACCAGTTCATGAAATTAAAGTGCTTATAGCGGAGCTACTCTAATCCCTAACAGATAGACAATACCAATCATGAACGCACACAAGCTAACACAATAATCCAAGCATTATAGCGGATGTCATGAATATATTATGAAGACGTTACGAAGCAGAAAAGCATGTCTTAATAAAATAAGTAAAATCAAAAGCTCAACTGCATAAAATCCAATCTTTGGTCTAAATCCCCAAATCAATCAAATCAATCCATCAAACCCTAGAACTGTATATAAAATTAGCTCATGAGGTCACAAGCAACACTCATGGCTAAGCAATTCATACCAAAAATCAAAGTAAAAGGAAGGAAAATATAGGAATTATGAAACCCTAGCGTAGACGTAGTCTTTCATTCCTTCTCCGTCTCTCCAATTGCTCGATTCTCCCTCAATTAGCACTTGGAACCCTCTTGGAAGTGGATGGATGGTGAAATCAGGTTGTCAATCTGATATGGAAGGATTGGAGGTGTGAATTGATGATGGATTATGGATGGGTTCTCTCCAATTTGTGTCTCGATCTCCCTAATTGTTTCTAGGACTGATGCATGGCTTTTTTGCGATGGAAACTGCTTCAAAATCGCGATTAGAGGGTATATATATACTGCTGCATCGAACAGGTCTCGTCTGGGCCCGATTTTGGGCCGCTCGGCACCTTGCTCGAGCCGAGCTCATGGCCGAGCGGCCCCCAAACCAGCCGAGCAGTATATGGTTGGAATGGGAACATCGTGTAGGCTCTGAGGGCACCCCACTCGGCTGGAAATTCGCAAAATGTTGGTCCCGCTCGAGCCGAGCAGCCTCCCGAGCTGCGGAGACTGCACTGCGCGACTTCACCGTTTTGAGCATAACTTCTTCATACGGACTCCAATTTGAATGATTTTTGCACTCACATGTTCCTCTTTTCCTTGGCTTTCTATCCATATAAAGAAATCTGAGAAAATCCAACATTTGAATATGTAAAAAGTCATGAAAAGTGGCTGCTCGGTACAGCATGTGCGACGTTAGTACTTTGATCATAACTTTCTCGTTTGAAATCCAATTGGGGTGTTCTTTATGTCAAAATGACCCTCTCTTCTGTGGATTTTCAACCATATATCACATGATCAATTTGGACTTCTACAAGAATACAGAAAATTTGTGCAACGTGGACTGTATTTTTCAGCATTCCTTCTCACTTTCACTCCTCATTCCAACTTTGAACTTTTGATCATGTTTTACCCTTCAAAACTCAACAAAACACCTTAGTAGCATCTTAATTATGCAAGATATGAAAACCATGCCATTCTATACAAAATCATGGCCACATTCTATCAAAAACGGTGTAATGTGAGACCTAAAATACGTGAAATTCCACTCTCAACAAACCCCCAAACTTACCTGTTGCTCGTCCCGAGGCAACGACATATAAAACCAATAGAGTAATTGAGAGGAAATTTCACAACTTCACATCCAAGAAAATATAACAATTCAAAAATCATACTTCAAATACTAAGACAACCATCCATCTAAGAACATACAATTCAAATCAACTACTTCACTTTTTCGGAATGCTCATCCACCATTCTCACGGGTAGTATTTACGCTCATCGCTCAAGTGTGAGATATACACTTCAGGATAAGGTGTTTACACTCAAAGTCAATTCAAACACACGCGTAACCATAAGCTTGACAATCATCTCAACTCTCGACTAAAGGGATAATTTCAACAATAGGATCACAAAGGTCTTGCATTAGGTCGTAATGTTGGCTCTTTGGTAAAGGTAGGAAATATATGGATATCGTGACTCAATCACTAGTAGAGAATCAAAGAAGACTTACAGCTTTTCAACAAACAGCTTTACTTTCTTCTTTCTTCTTCAACACTCTTCAATGCTTCTTGCAATTTGATTCCTCCTACACTTTTGAACACCACATCCTTACTTGAAATTTTTTCTTCTTCCCTCTTTTCTTTTTTTTTTCTTTTTCAAATAAGGGTACCAGTTTCAGGCACTACCCTTTTCCTGGGGTACCAGTTTCGGGCACTACCCCTTTATGCAACAATTTAACTACTCTTTTCAACAATTTTCATCACTTCCAACTTATTCTCCTTTTATGTTTCTTCTCAAGATACCAAATTGACTCCTTCAACTCTCTACTAGGTAGGGATTTTTAAAGGCTAACAAAGGGAGCAATTGGCTTATCACGTAGGCTTCCAACAAATAAGGCTTTTAGGCTCAAAAGGGTTGACTACGGATATTTTCAATAGGTAGGATAATAATTTAGCTAGTGACTAATAAACAACAAAGATGGCCTAAGATCATTTCCTATTATTTAATTAAACACGTAGCTTCAAGCAAGATATAAAGCCAAGTTCTAGAATACGTGTGCATGAACGATACTCACAAGAATAAACTGAATCATGCAATTGGTCATGATTTCAAAAGGCTCAAAATCTCACATGGCTATAGGAATGAACGAGCAATCCTAATAAAGTTACATAGCTAATCTTTCATGCACATAAATAAATTTCAAGTATCTCAATATCCAAGCACAATCTCAAACTGCTTCTCAAACACAATCACACATATAATCAAGTGCCATGAAAAACCAGAAAATCATCCTAGAGAACCATAAATCGACTACACCGACACTAGAATTAACACAAAACAAAACACGAAACCTGAAAAATCTCAAAAAATCGAACCCTCAATATTCTCAAATAAATCAAAAATATTAAGAATCCGCAAAAAATCGACTCTCCAAGCAACAACACAATGTAAAAATTCTATTTCGACACTGCAAGACAAGGTATGTACGTTACCCCCCCAAACTTAGATTAAACGAAGTGAGAAACTAAGTTTGCAAAGAAGTATATACCGTAGTCGAGCAATACCTAATAAAATTATTACACCAACACAGACATATAAAAGCAATAAAACGGAAGGGACAGCCCCCAACAAGCGCTCATGTTTAACGTCGGAGAGTCACGACGGAATACCTCAAGCTCATCGGAATGGCCATGGATATCTTTCATCCTTGCCATCGTATTCTAATCGTTGTGCTTCTTCATCAATCCAATACTTATGGCGAGGGATGGCCTCATTGGCATTCTTAAAATTTATCTTGACCTTGCCAACCATGTTAAGATCAAATTTCATCAACCTCTTCATTCTACTCCACCACTTATTCCTTCTTCCGACGAAAATTTCCAACTTCTCTTCTAGTTCCTTTCTATCCCTAAGAATATGAGAGGAATCATAAGGTGAAACAAAGTCAACAGAAACAATATCACTAAATTCAATGCAACTTAAAGAGTTTAAAGGTTTAGAAATGCTCATTTCATTCTTCAAGTCCTCTTCGGTTGCTTCATGACTTTGCTCTTCTTCTTTCTTTTCTTCCTCAACAATTGACTCCAGTTGATAGCTCAATTCAAGTGGAACCACTTGACTTAATCGAGTGGACTCCTCTTCAAGTTCTACTTCCTCAAGCGACTGCATAGGACCTTCAAATTGCATTCCAGGGTACAATGGAACAACAATATCTTCCTCAAACTCCTCTTCATCCATTCTTTCCTCTTGTTGACCCTGAGAATTTAAACTTGAAGTGATGTTCGCAAGAAGATTGTTTATGTCTCTCGTTCTTTGATCAAACTCCTGCGATGCAACTTCCCTCTCCTGTGATTGAACTTTCATCTTTCTTTCTAAAGCTTCCAACATTCCCATGTTTTCTTCATGCTTCTTGATGGAAGTATCAAATGCGTCTTGTAATTCTTGGGAAACTCCGATCGATCCAGAATAAGTGTTCTCTTGATAAGGTTGATATAAATTTTCATTGTAAGCACAAGACCATTCATCTTCATATCTGACTTGATTGTAGTACTGAGAATGACTTTGATTCACTAAAGAATCATAACCATAATTCCTCTCATCCATGTAATATGGAGAAGGAACCATAGCATTATGATTTTCATATCGTTTCAATATTTTGTCTATGCATGGAGAAGGATCCATAACATTCTGATTTCCATATCTTTTCAATATTTCGTCCATCTCAGTACATCAGAGATAATTTATAGTCAGAATATATTCAAATAAGAAAAATAAAAAAAAGCAATAAAAAGTCCTAATTAAACTAGCAATAAAAGAAAAATAAATAATTAAGCCATCCCCGGCAACGGCGCCAAAAACTTGATAGGCGTTTTCTGCGCACTATAATTTAATCCCCAAGTATGAAGGATATCAATTGTAGCGGTAAGTGACCAAGTTAAATTATCGAACCCAAGGGACAGCTAACTATTTATTTTCTAATTATACTAGCTTAATCAGAATAAGGTAACCGATTTTCAAGAGTTGTGAATTTAATTATCTAAATTACTGAAATATAAATAACTAAATTAATTAAAAGCAAGGAAAAATAAAAGCAAGTTTCTAATCAAGAGATAACGAACAGTTCTAAGGTATCAGGTAGAGACCAATTAATTTGGGTTATTAAACTTACGATTATTCATTCATGCAGTTTCACTGAAAATACACCACATATCCCTGTTATCCCACCGAATATGATTCGATTCAAAGCTAACAGTCTAATCTGGTTTAAATCCTAAGGTGCGCAAATATTACCAAGCATTATTCCTAGATACTAATCAAAGCAAGCAACAATACCTCCGGATGGTAAGCCCGACTAACAAGATATTTTCTGGAATTACTACAAGGTTCTATTCACTTCCTACTTGATTGTCTAATTGCATTGTTCCACTAAACTAATCAAGTATTTGATTTACCAGTTCATGAAATTAAAGTGCTTATAGCGGAGCTACTCTAATCCCTAACAGATAGACAATACCAATCATGAACGCACACAAGCTAACACAATAATCCAAGCATTATAGCGGATGTCATGAATATATTATGAAGACGTTACGAAGCAGAAAAGCATGTCTTAATAAAATAAGTAAAATCAAAAGCTCAACTGCATAAAATCCAATCTTTGGTCTAAATCCCCAAATCAATCAAATCAATCCATCAAACCCTAGAACTGTATATAAAATTAGCTCATGAGGTCACAAGCAACACTCATGGCTAAGCAATTCATACCAAAATCAAAGTAAAAGGAAGGAAAAGATAGGAATTATGAAACCCTAGCGTAGACGTAGTCTTTCGTTCCTTCTTTTTCTCTCCAATTGCTCGATTCTCCCTCAATTAGCACTTGGAACCCTCTTGGAAGTGGATGGATGGTGAAATCAGGTTGTCAATCTGATATGGAAGGATTGGAGGTGTGAATTGATGATGGATTATGGATGGGTTCTCTCCAATTTGTGTCTCGATCTCCCTAATTGTTTCTAGGACTGATGCAGGGCTTTTTCGCGATGGAAACTGCTTCAAAATCGCGATTAGAGGGTATATATACACAGCTGCATCGAACAGGTCTCGTCTGGGCCCGATTTTGGGCCGCTCGGCACCTTGCTCGAGCCGAGCTCATGGCCGAGCGGCCCCCAAACCAGCCGAGCAGTATATGGTTGGAATGAGAACATCGTGTAGGCTCTGAGGGCACCCCACTCGGCTGGAAATTCGCAAAATGTTGGTCTTGCTCGAGCCGAGCGGCCTCCCGAGCTGCGGAGACTGCTCTGCGCGACTTCACCGTTTTGAGCATAACTTCTTCATAAGGACTCCAATTTGAATGATTTTTGCACTCATGTGTTCCTCTTTTCCTTGTATTTCTATCCATATAAAGAAATCTGAGAAAATCCAACATTTGAATATGTAAAAAGTCATGAAAAGTGGCTGCTCGGTACAGCATGTGCGACGTTAGTACTTTGATCATAACTTTCTCGTTTGGAATCCAATTGGGGTGTTCTTTATGTCAAAATGACCCTCTCTTCTGTGGATTTTCAACTATATATCACATGATCAATTTGGACTTCTACAAGAATACAGAAAATTTGTGCAACGTGGACTGTATTTTTCAGCATTCCTTCTCACTTTCACTCCTCATTCCAACTTTGAACTTTTGATCATGTTTTACCCTTCAAAACTCAACAAAACACCTTAGTAGCATCTTAATTATGCAAGATATGAAAACCATGCCATTCTATACAAAATCATGGCCACATTCTATCAAAAACGGTGTAATGTGAGACCTAAAATACGTGAAATTCCACTCTCAACAGTACTCAATCTACAATCAAGATATATATTCAGACTATATATACCAATTAAAGATCCACAAAACGACCGTGAATATGGATTAAGAAAGCACAATCATATATAAAATCAATCCACAAGTAGTGTTGTATGGATGACACACAAGAGAGTTTAATTAATTCATAACTTTCAAAACTCTAGATCTACCAAAACGGTTCTAGCTCATGATGTTGCGAAGAGCAATTATGGGGGTTTGATAGATCTTACCCATATGTCTGGTAAATACAAGATAAATTAGGAAATGAATAAAATCCTAGATGAGGGAGTCGTCGCGTCTTTCTCCGTCTTGAATCATCCTCTTGGTTCTCCTCTTAATTCCATAGACGAATCTTCAAAGTAAAGGATGGATGGAGTAAAGGATGTGGATGATGGTTGGGGGTGATCCCCCCTTTTAGGGTGGTGTAGGATGGATTGTGTTCTCCCTCACAATGAAAAATGATGTAAAATAATATAGGTGTGAGAAGGGACTTAAATAAGGAAATAAAAGACATGGGTAAATCATGGAGGATTATGTGATAAGGAGATTAATTGTGCTCCAAGAAATAGGATATTTTTTGAAATTTCTGGAAATTCTCAAAAATTCTCGCTGCCATCTGCGCGACTTCACGATTTTGAGCATAACTTCCTCTTCCAAACTTCGATTTTAGTAATTCTTACGTTCATGCGATCCTCTCTTTCTTGTATTTCTATCCATATAAAGAAATCTCATAAACTCCAATTGAGCATGTAAAAAGTCATGCAATGTGGAATATTCGTGCTGAACAAGAATAACTTGCGCGATGTCCCCATCTTGATCATAACTTTCTTGTTTGGATTTCAATTGGGATGTTTTTTAGGCCAAAACGACCCTATCTTCTGTGGCTTTCCAATCTTTTATCACACTTCTAATTCAAAGCTCCACACAAATACAGAAAAATTATACAAGTTGGACGTACATTTTTCAGCATCATTGCACAAATTGCACCTTTACTCCAACTTGGCACTTTTGATCATTTTTCCGCCTAAAACAAGACAAAACACCTCAAGTGCATATTTTTCTCGAATATATTGAATATAAGACACTTGTGCTAATATATAACAATAATTCTCATCAAACAAGTATTAAATTGGACACTAAATCACGCTTATTTTCACTCTCAACAGGCGACACTGCATAAACTGGATTTAGAAGCTCTCCAAATTATTTCTCCACTGAAATCCACATACAAAAATGATTCTCGGCATGTGATTACTCTATTTTCACTAAGCTTAAGATAGAAATGAGAAAAAAAGGCAAAAGAATAATTTAGTTAGTATCAATAAAAATTCGAACAATGAAATTTTTTTTACCTTACGGTGGTAGAGAGCGTGAAAAACTTACCTTATGGTGGTGGAGGCGAAACAGGTGGCGATGGCTATAGTGGAATTGGCTACTGAAATCGCACGGTGACTACGGGTGATGGCTGCAGCCGGAAGGGGTCCGGTGAGAGCAGTGGGAGAAAAGAGCCACAGAGAGTTTAGGATTTTCTATAGTTTTGTTCAAAAACTTTTCATATTTGCAAATAAATCCTTTAAGTTTGTATAAATGGTGCAAAGGCACCAAAATTTTAATTAAAGATGAAAAAAAATTATCAATTAAATTAAAGGTGGAGATCAATTCTTAAATAATAAATGGTCAAGATCAAAATTAAAAAAGTCAAAATTGATCAAAATTAAGCATATCCATTTTGCTTTTATAATAGTAGCTCTATCACTAGTACGGAAGAAGCTTTGGTTCACGTCCCATGATTTATCAGAAAAAGCGTACACCCTCAGGCTCCAAAATAGTCGTTCTTACGCTTCCGTAGATAGATAGATTATATCTTATTGGAAAAATCTCCGTTATAGTAAGATAGAAAATTGTAACACTTTAACAAAAAAATGATTATTGATCAATGAAAAGTGATAAATGTATATTATTTTGGAACAATGGGTTATATATATGAAATGAAAAGTGATATACTTCACCTGTCTCACAAAAAGATTCACACTTTTTCCATTTATCTGTCCCTCGATAATTTTCAAATTCCAAAAAAGGAAACAACACTTTTATTTAATAACCTCAAAAGTTATTTTAATTTTAAGTTTGTCACTTCTATCTAACACATATTATAACATACTCACTCCGTCCTATGTTAAGGTTGACGTTTGTTTTTTACACGGAGATTAATGAATATAATATTTTAAAGTGTAGTGAGGTGAGAAAAATAATATTTAATGTAAAGTAGGTAGTTGTATTAGTGTTGTGTATGTGTCCTACATGGAATAATTATTTATTTTGTGTGGGCCCAACTTGACAAAAAGGAAAATATAAACCTTAACTTGGGATAATCCAAAATATAAAGTGTAAACTTTAACGTGGGACGGAGGGAGTATAATTTATACTTTATTAATTATGTACCTAAAAATAATTAAAACACCTCCAAAAGTTAATAGAATTAATAAAAAATAATTTTTTTTTAATAATGTGAGACAATACATGTGAACTCAATTTTAGAAAGGAGGAAATTATATTTTTAATGACAAGTGAATATTTACTTAAAAAAAAAAAAAGAAAACTAGAAAATTTCTACAAAAGTGTTGCTTTTTTATCTCTCTCTTTAATCTCAAGTCAAACGGTAATGTCATATCATGTTAGGTATATATCTTCCAAGAGTGTAGCTATTTGCCATGATCTATCTCGTGGCAGTCTAATTTTTAAACGTGAAACATTTTTTTTAACCCACCCATTCAAAAATAAAAATATTTTTTTTACTTATTACTCCTTTCATCCCGGTCAAAAGTCACTGTTTGTTTTTTAAATATTGATTAAAAAGTATTATTATTTTATGTGTAGTAAGTATTTATATTAGTAATGAGTGGTGTGCCCCTATGTGGGGTCCTTTTACTAAAAATGAAAAATGGAGACATTTGAATGTCACAACCAATATTGTAAAATTGAGACCTTGATGGGACTGAGAGAGCATTTTTTAGTGTACATTTCAAGGAAGTACTCTTATTTGTTATTGGTGAATAAAATTTCATTTATCATACTCAAATTTTTTTTGTTTATTCAACCCATATATATATATTTTTTTTGTTACAGAGGTATTTGATAGTTTCAAGAACGATAATGGTGAATTCAAGGAAAGTATTGCACAAGATACCAAAGGATTGCTACAAATGTACGAAGCTTCTTTCTTGTCAAGAGAAGGTGAAGACAGTTTAGAAGAAGCAAAAGAATTTTCGAGGATGCATCTGCAGAAAAAGATGGATGAAAAATCAATAGTGAATGATCATCATCTATCATTAATGGTTGGCCAAGCTTTAGACGTCCCACTTCATTGGAGGTTTCAAAGGTATAACGCAAGATGGTTTATTGATGTGTATGCCAGTAGGGAGGCACCAACCACCAGCCCAATCCTTCTTCAATTAGCAAAACTCGACTTCAACTTTCTTCAGCAAATGTACCAAGAAGAAATTAAACAAGTCTCAAGGTAATTTATTACCACATAACCCATATATTAGTTCTTTCGTTATTAAGATTGAAACTATCCAAATTTTCTATTACATGTTGGTGTTACATATTATCTTTCACAATGTTGGATGAGTGATACGGGGAATGAAAAACATTTAAGCTCTAAACAAAAAGAGCATAACTCAATTAGAAATGGGATGAGATTGATGACACAATTTCAATTAAAAATCATTGAATCTCTTATATACTCCCTTGCGTGAATCCCGGTAATTTTTTTCACTCATTTGATTTTATGAAAAGAAAATAAAACACAGAATCTAAGGCTATATGTTAATTTTTGGCTTTATGATTTGATTTTAGAATTTAGAAATTCTAACTGATACCGTTTTAGTTCAGAATTTTGAAATTTGATTATTAGAAAACTATATCTAACTATATATCACTACCAAAAAAAATTTATATTTTAGCAACCGAATTTACCAATGGAATTCAATTCATTGGTAATTATCAATGAATTAGCAACAAAAATGACATTTTTATTTTAGCAACTGATACCAACAGATTTATTCTCTATTTTAGCAACGGAATTCAATTCGTTAGTAATTACCAACGGATTACTAATGAATCATTATATAAATTACCAATGAAATTACTTACCAATTGAATTGATTTTTCGTTGCTAAAAATTTACCAACCACTACTTTATCAACGGAATTTCAACAACGGATTCCATTACTAATCCGTTGGTAAGTCAATTTAACAATGGAATTAAAGATTTTATCAACAAATGAATTAAAAACAGTTGTTTTAGTGTATGCTATAATAAACTAATTAATATCAAACCACACACCCATTCGCATTTAATCTTGTAAGTATTCATAATTTTAACTTTTGTTATTTTTATTCAATTTTAATCATTTTATCCAATTTTTAATCATTTATATATGTACATTAAAAAATGTCTTTGGAAAATGGGAGAATTCAATCATAATTCAATTTTAGTAATTTATCATTTTTAAGTTTAATCCAATTTATCTAATTAATTTATCAATTTTAGTTTTTTTTTTAAATATATTTTATTTTAAAATTTCTGAAAAGGCAAAGACTTGGGTAAGATCGTCTCATGGATCCTCTTATGTGAGACGGATCACTCATCAACTCATTAAATATATTTTAAAGGGCCATGTTTGGATGTTATTAAAGTAGAAAATTTAAAAATTAATTTTAATTACTCCCTCCGTCCCATAGAAGTTGACACACTTTCCTTTTTAGTTTGTCTCATTAAAGTTGACACATTTTCTTTTTAATACATGGGACCACACAAAATCAATTAATCTATTCTCATGGGCCCCGCATATCACCTCTAATACAACTACCCACTACCCATTAAATATTATTTCTCTCACTCCACTTTATATTAAATTATTATACTCCTTAATTTTCGTGCCAAAAAAATTATACCAACTTCTTTGGGACGGATAGAGTATAATTAAGCCTCGGTGGAAGCGGCCCCCTGAAGCATTCTAATAAGTTTCTAAGAATGCAAACATGCACTATATTTATTCAATTTTTCGTTTTTACATTTTTTTATTTATAATTTTTATTATTTATATTTTAATAATTTAAATTTTTTTATTTTAAATTTAATTATTATAAATTCACAAGATGTGATATACCATTAATAAAAAATGATAACGATGCTGTGAATTATTTTATAAATAATAATAGTATAAATGAAAGTGATTTCACTTAAAACAAAAGGGAAGACATTTTTAATAAAAAATAAAAATAATAATTAAGAAAGAGCATTTCACGTACAATTTATTGAAATAAAAAAAAAGTGATAGCATCTCTAATAAGAAGTGAAAACTAATTTAAAAAGTGTATTTCACGAATAATTTATTGAAATATTAAAAAGTGATAAATTTATTAATAAAAAGTGATTAATAATAAAAGAAAATTGATATCCGTTTAATTAAATTATTTCACGAACAATTCACTAAAATAATAATATAAAATGATAACATTTTTAAAAGAATGTGATAGCATTTTTAATAAAAGGTGATAAATAATTACGGAAGTGAATTTCACGAATAACTTATAAAATTTATATAATGTGATAATATTTTTAATAAAAGTGATACTAATAAAAAGGAATGACTGACCAATTGAACTTTTTCATAAATAATTAGTAGGATGGATAAACAGTGATAATATTTTTAATAAATAGTAATATTTGATCAATGAAGAGTGATAATCATCTAATTGCATTATTTTAAAAACTATTTGTGAGAGGAATAAAATGTGATAACAATTAAAAAATAAGATATCTAATTTATAAAAAGTAACAATTAATTAAATAAACTATTTTATGATTAATTTGTTGAATGAATAAAAAGTGATAGTATTTATAATAGAAGATGATTGATTATGAATTTTTTGAAAATATAAAATATAAATTACTTACTAAATAAATTACGGAAAAATAAAAGGGTGAACCACTGTTTACGCATACAGCAAAATGGCGAACGCCCATGCTGAATTTGAAATTCCTTCTTAATTATAATTATTTAAGATAACCAAACAATGTTCTTAATTTTATTTTATTTTCAATTTTTTAATTGAATTTAAAATATATTTTTTTTATTCATGGATGATCCATCCTACATATGAAGATCCGTGAGACGGTCTTACCCAAAACTTAGGTCTTGTGTCAGAAGATCTAGGTCTTGTACGACACCGTCTCACGGACCCCATATCGTGAGATGGATCCTCTCTTTAACCCGTTAGCAGAATTAAGGGGGGGGGGCATTTCAATTTAATTAGCAACACGCTCCTTCCTTATTTTACATTTACTACAGCCCCATTTTCGTTACTTTTTACATTTAACCTTAACTAAATTAATTATTTCGTTAATCAAATATTCTTTGATTCATTTAAATTCATAATTGCAAAAACTTACATAACCGTCTCACGGACTGATCTCAAATATATCAATTAAGTTTAACGAATCATTAAACGCGGTTTAACGACATTCGCCCGCAACTTGCATAATTACATTCCTCACAATAATGGTAAGTGATTTTATTCCCGTTGTTCTTTTCTTTTTTTTTTTAAGTATTTTTAAAAAAAAATTTAATAGTAAAATTTGTAAGGCAATTTATAGTGTGCACCCGGGTGCACCTAAAAATAGAATGAACCCATATATAAATATAAACAAAAACATATACAATTAAAAATAAAAATGTATACAATTTAATTGTTAATTTTTTAATAAAAAATTGTATATAATATTCAATAAAAAGTTATACACATATGGATGTTAGTTTTTTTAATGAAAACTTAATGGAAAAAAGTATACAATTATTACAAAATACGTATACAAAATAGAATAAAAAGAGATACACATATGGGTGCACCCTTGCACCCGGGTGCACCCAATATATACTCAATTTGTAATGGTGGTAATTATTTTTACATTATAATAATAATTAAATAAAAAGTGATAATTATAAAATAAAAGGTGAATTTTTATAAAAGCAAATATTCAGAAGTAATACTTATGAAATTAAAAGTGACACGAATTTAATTATCACTTTTATTTAATTATATAATTAAATAAAATTATATTATTTTTTAAATTTATATAAATTAAAAATCAACTAAATATAATATTTGGCGCATAATAAATTACATATAGTAAAATTTTCGGGAAAGACTTGTATGAGACCATCTCACGTAAATTCTTATGTGAGATGTATAAAAAGTGATAATATTAGTAGTAAAAAGTGATACTCAATCTATGAAGATTGTGATGGTGTATTAATATTAGATTTGTGGGATTAAATGAGTAATTATGATGGTGTATGATTCATTTTTCATGTGTAAAGATGGTGGGAGCATACAGGATTGGTTAAAAAACTTCCATTCGCAAGAGATAGACTGGTGGAGAGTTACTTGTATGCTCATGAGCTTTTCCAACCTCAATATAGATATGCTAGAATAATGGGCACTAAAGTCTGTCTACTCGTAACAATAATTGATGATATTTTTGATGTCTATGCTACATTTGAAGAACTGCAGATCTTCGATGATATTATTCAAAGGTTAGTGTGTACGTAACACTTACACCTATACATTTCACAAAATTATTATATTATACTCCCTCCGTCCCACTAATTACTTCACACTTTTCTTTTTGATCCGTCCCAACACTTATGTACGTTTCTAAAAATGGATAAAATACATTATAATACTACTCACTTTTTGTACACATCTCAATAACTTTACACACTTTTTCATTAAATTATCTAAAATACTCACTTTTTATACACATTCCAATAACTTTACACATCTTTATACATAAAAAAATTAATTTTTCTTAATCTCCGTGCACTAGAATACGTGAGTATATATTAATATCCTTGTATCATATTAGTAATTTAATGATATTTTCTTCTCGTGGATAGCTATTTTCATCTCTCTATAACTATGTTTTTGTGGTCCAATAAACTTTTGTTTAGATGGGATATTGAATCTGTGGGCAAACTGCCGGGCTATATGCAGATATGTTTCTTAGCACTTAACAACTTTGTAAATGAGATCGCATATGATGTTCTCAGAGATCAAGGAATCCTTATCACTCAATATTTAAGAAAATCAGTAAGTCAAGATTTATACAAAATATGCTTTTCCTCGAAATACAATTGTGAATGTTTGAATCTTAATGTCACTATACTTGTATATTGGTGAAGAGAGTGTAAAGTTACCAAATGTTTCAAAAATTAATGATGAAATCTAATATCTTCAAGAAAAGAAATTTATTATGATGTTAAAGATTGTTATACATTAATAACAATGGTCTTCATATATATTACTTAAGATGAAAAAATTACTTAATGATGACAGTACTCACAAATTTTGTAAAAAAAAAAAAAAAGAAACATTTATGTGACAAAAATAAATTTATGACTTATATAAGTTACAAATTATGAAATAATTTATGCACCATTAAAAAATTGGTTATAAAATTGCAGTTTTCTTGTAACGATATCTATATTTTTATTCACTTTAGTATGAAAGTTTTGTTAAATAATATGATCGGTGGTTGCAGTGGAGAGATATGTGCAGATCCTATTTTCAAGAAGCCAAGTGGTACTCTATGGGGTATACACCAAGGATGGATGAATATATGAATCATGCTCTCATTACTTCATGCCCTCCACTCATGCTATCTAATGAATATTTCCTTGCAACTAATCCAATACGCGAGGAGGCAATTTCCAGCTTGTATGCAGGAGGGTATCACAATATTATCCAATGCATTGGCGTTCTCTTACGCCTAGCAAATGATCTTCGAACCTCTAAGGTCATTCTCTGCATTCTCTTCTCTTCTTCTTCACACTAACTTCATTTTGTTATTGCCTTTTATTTTGTTTTACTTTTACCATGCAACACCCTTCACGTTTATTATTCTACGTTGCGTGAGAAAAATTACTTTAATAACCAATTTTATTAACTTTTAGTTGTATTTTAACATTAAAAAATTATGTTATATGTGTGTGTGTTAGAACATAGGTGGGGTGACATTTTTGAAATTTAAATGACGTTTTGGATTATTAGATAAAAGTATTTTTTTTCTTTGTTTTCTTTTTTCAAGGTGTAAAGAGAATTATGAAGAGTTTTATGGGATAGAGGGAGTATAATAATATACTCTCACAATTTATTAGATGAAATTGTAAAACTTATTTAAAGTGATGATACATAAACTTGCTCTAGGTTTAAAATGCTATGCTTATTAAATTGTGTTCATGGATATATATACTTTATGATTCTTTTATATATATATTGGCTTACCAACGGATTAGCAACGGAATCCGTTGGTAAAATTCTGTTGATAAAGTGGGGGTTGATAAATTTTTAGCAATGAAAAATCAATTTCGCTGGTATTCCGTTGGTAATTTATATAATGATTCCCTGGTAATTAACAACTAATTGAATTCTATTGCTAAAATAGATAATAAATTCGTTAGCATTCCGTTGCTAAAACAAAAATATCATTTTTGCTGCTAATCCATTGGTAATTATCAACGGATTGAATTCCGTTGGTAACTTTTTTTGTAGTATATATATATATATATATATATATATATATATATATATATATATATATATATATATATATATATATATATATATATATACCTTATCATACTAATCAAAACAATTAACATTAGTTTTTATTAATTGATCACATATAGTCGCAAAAACTCATAAATATTTTATTAGACTACAAATTAAAAATAGGATCTTTTCTTATATTTAATATTCTACTTTGTATTAATTTTATGAATGCTTGAATTGAATATATATACATAAAGATACTCTTATTCAGAATGATCAAATATGTTCTTAATCTCAAAATTTGAATACCAACAAAATGTAATGTTTGATTAAATTACTATTTGATGGAATATTAATTAGGATGAGATGGAAAGAGGAGATGTTCCAAAATCAATTCAATGTTACATGAATGAAAATGGTGCAAATAGAGAAGAGGCCGTAGAACATATAAAATACATGATCGGTGCCACTTGGAAAAAACTGAACCAAGAAGTAAGAGAAGATACTCTCTTCTCCAAAGACTTTGTGAGGAGTGCCATGGATCTTGGAAGGTTTGGTCAGTTTATGTACCATTTTGGAGATGGACTTGGAGTTCAGGATATCCAGTTCAAACATCGTATTTCCAAATTATTTTTTGAGCCTGTTGTGTAACCCATCGTTATATATAATATATATATATATATATATATATATATATATATATATATATATATATATATATATATATATAATACATATTATATAAATATATGCCAATGTAAAATAAATTCGATCACATTTTGAATAAAATTAATTACTATTGTTGAATATGTGAAACGTGAGTTTTTGTATATAAAAGTTCTATAGAAATATTTTTAAAAAAAATTGTGTGATGAGGAGCCTATGTATATATTTGGTGTTGATGATCTATTTCTCAAATCACCGTATTTGATAGATAAAAAAATTGTGTAACACTGTCTCATAGAATAAGTTTCTTGAGATGGATAAAATGTAATAAAATTTTAATTAAAAGGTAATACCTGATCAAAGTAAAATGACAACCGTTCAAGTTGAATAATTTCATGAACACTTTGCAAAAAATGCTAAAAATGTCGATATGCTGATGAGTGTGTAAATTCACGTATTTTGAGCTCTGATTCGTGTGATAATGATGTAAGATTTAATCTTAAGTCAAGATAAATCGAGTTGTATTGTAGAAAGTCATGAATCAGGTGTGTTTGAGTCCGTTTGAGTGGATTTTTGAAGGAAAAGGAATTAGAAGTGATCGGAACTAGAGAAAGGGTGTTGAAGGCACTCGGTTCGACCTAGCAGGGACGTGGTTCGACCAGCAAAGTGATTCGACCAGCGGAAGTGTGGTTCGACCACGACACTGTGGTTCCACCACAATACAGTGGTCGAACCATGGTCGAATCAGAAGCTTCCGGTTCGACCTGCCATTCGAGTCAAACCGGCTACCTTCCAGTGCTGTACAGGTCGATTCGACCTGTGATTCGACCATCCTTGATCGATTCGACCAGGGGTCTTGGTCGACTCAATGCGCTGGACACGTCCGGATTCATATTTTTACACCTTCAGTGCGTGTTTTCTCTCAAAAAATTCATCCTAGGTTTGTAAGGAGAGCTCGCTAGTATAAAAGGATGACCCTACGCCAGGGAAAAGGTAGTTCACCACCACCTTCATTCTACGTATCATTAGAAACCCTTCCTACCACCATCCATAGAGCTTGATGCGCGTTTTCTTTGCACGCAAAATTAATCCCCAAGTATTAAGGATATCGGCTGCAGCTTAAGCAAGCGACCAAGTGAATTATCGAACTCAAAAGACGGCGTATTATCAATTTAATTATTTACTAAATTAATTAAGACTAGGCAATTAAGTTTGAGGATTGAAGTATTACTAATAAACAATTAAATTAAATAACAATTAAAATAAATTAAACACTAGAAGAATACGAAAGTGAATCAAGTAAGAAAAAAAGTAGCTCTAGGAAAATCCAGTTTCACTAATTAATTTTCCTTCCGTGTGTTGATGTCCGACTCTGCCTTGTGGAATATGGACGCATCACTAAATCATGCATATCTATTCTATAGACACAAGTAAACATGCGTGTAACACGTGTGAATAACCTCAAAGCAAGAGATATAATTCTACCCCCCTTTCTAGGTACTATCAGTATCAATTATTTTCCTTGCAAATTGGTACTCTAACCCGATATGATCTCCCTTTATAGATACTATAAAATTATCCTCTTTATAATACTTAATGACCCGAATTCAATTAAATTAATAAGTATTCATATATGATAGTTCTAATGAAGCTTCGGAGTCCCCTCACTTAGAATCATAACATGAAATCCTGTTCAGCGGTGAACGCACTCAATCTACAACCAAGATATATATTCAGACTCTATATACCAATTGAAGATGTACAAAACGACCGTGAATATGGATTAAGAAAGCACAATCATATATAAAATAAATCCACAAGTAGTGTTGTATGGAGTTTACACACGAAAGTTCAATTAATTAGTAAAAACCTTCACAACCCTAGTTCTACCAAAAAGGCTCTAGCCCATGATGTTACGAAGAACAATCATGGGTGTTGGATAGATCTTACCCGGATGTCTGGAAAATTACAAGATAAATTAGGAAACGAAATAAACCCTAGATGCGGGAGTCGTCGCGTCCTTCTCCGTCTTGAATCCTCCTCTTAGTTCTCCTCTTGATTCCACAAACGAATCTTCAAAGTAATGGATGGATGGAGGAAAGGATGTGGATGATGGTTGGGGAGTGATCCCCCCTTGTGGGGTGTAGTATTGTTGTGGCCTCTCTAATTCAATATGATCAATTCCAATATAATGAATAATGATGTGATCTACATTCCTTTTTATACTTGTAAAGTGCTCCTCACGGACTTTGGATGAGCTTTTACTTGAGACATACGCCAAATTTTGTAAAAAAACCCGAAACTACCAAAAATAGAACCCAGCGACATTTTGTTAGACCATATCTTCTTGGTCGAACAAGTCCCCCTTGGTCGAGCAATGGTCGAGCAAACCTTCTGTAAGAATTTGGTCATTTTGCTCGACTTGACCTCTTCCGTTCGACCAAGACGATGCTGGTCGAACGGATCTCCTTTGGTCGAGCAAGCTTGCGCAGTCTGACCGTTTCGCACATAATTTCCACATCCAACCTCCGATTTGAGTAATTCTTGCGCTCTCATTATCTCTCTTCCTTGGCTTTAGATCCACATAAAGAATTCACAGAAAATCCAACATTTGAATTTGTAACAAGTCATGCAAAGTGGCATAGCCATTCTGTTCGGCACAGCTTGCGGGACGTGACCACTTTGATAATAACTTTCTCCTTTGAAATCCGATTGAGGTGTTCTTTAAGCCAAAACGATCCTCTCTTCTGTGACTTTCCAACTTTATATCACAATTACCATTCATCACAAGAACACAGAAAATTACACAACTTGGACGTGCGTTTTTCAGTATTCCTACACAAGTTAAACATTTTCTCCAACTTTGCACTTTTGATCCCTTTTTCCACCTAAAACACAACAAAACACCTCAAGTGCACCTTTTTCTCACATATATTGAATATAAGATACTTGTGCTAATATATGACAATAATTCTCATAAAAAATGTGTTAAATTGGACACTAAAATACGCTTATTTTCACTCTCAACAGCGCTTTGGAGAGAGATTCGTCTGTTGAATCAAGTGAGAACCAAGAGAAGATTCAAGATGGAGAGAGACGCGACGGCGCCCGCATCTATGTTTTACTTTGCGTCTTAATTTATATTGTAATTTTCAAGACTATGGATAAGATCTATCCAACCACCATGATTGTTCTTCGATCAATCATGGGCTAGAGCCGCTTCGGTAGTTCTAGGGTTTATGAAGGTTTTATAAGTTAAATTGAACTTCCGTGTGTATACTCCGTACAACACTACTTGTGGTTTATTTTATATAAGATTATGCATTTTTAATTCATACTCAGAGTTGTTTTTTGCATCATTAATTGTTATGTAGAGTCTAAATACATATCTTGATTATTGATTAAGTGCGTTCACTGCTGAGTAGGATTACATGTTATGATTCTAAGTGAGGGGACTCCGAAGTCTCATTAGAACTATCTCATATGAATACTTGTTAATTGAATAATATTCGGGTTAATAAGTAGGACAAAGAGTATAACGTCATAGTACTTATAAAGGGAGATCATATCGGGTTAAAATACTAAGTGCACGGGAAATAATTGATATTGATAGTACTAGAAAGGGGGGTGAATATCTCTTGCTCCAAGGATATTCACACGTGTCACACGCATATTTACTTATGTCTATAGAGTAGATTTGCATGGCTTAGTGATACGTCCATACTCCATAAGGCAGAGTCGAACATTGATACATGGAAGGAAAATTAATAAGTAAGAGTGGATGGCCTGAAGGACTACCTATCTTCTCACTTATTCACTTTCATTCAATCTCTACTGTTATTTACTTTAATTGTTCTTTTAATTATTTAGTTATTGGATACTTAATCATACAACTATTTTGCCATAATAGTCTCAATAAGTTAGAATAAAATTGAATTGATAATAATAAGTCCTTTGGGTTCGATAATCACTTGGTCGCTTATCAAAGCTACAACATTATCCTTCACACTTGTGGGTTAATATTGTGTGTTGAGAAAACGCTCATCAAGTTCTTGGCGCTGTTGCCGGGGACGGCATTAATTATTAATTTATTATTCTAGTTTAATTGAGACTACTTTATTCTTGTGTTTAATTTCTAATGTTTATTTTTTTTAAGTGTATGCTCACTAGATCAAAGGTAGGTGATTTAGAACCTTATAATCCGGAGATTGGAGCATCGTCAAGGAAGAAGAAGGGGAATAAGAAGAAGACCAAGAACGTGGAACCAACAGAGGCTCTTAATTTAGGAGTTGAAGTTGACGAGCTGAACCCGCAAGCTACTGAAGTTGCAACCGAAGTTAACTTGGAAGTAGAAGCAGTCAACATAGTGGCGAATGCAGATAATCTTGCCATCCGTGAAGTCTTTAAGAACAACGGAGGGGGCAATGAAGGGCTGTTAGGAGCAAGAGGGGCCAGAGCTGATTTTGATCTACACCATACTCTGATTAGCATGATTGAAAGGAGTCCCTTCTCTGGGGGAACCTTTGAAGATCATTAGCAATATCTGAATAAGTTCCTTGGTTATACAAGTACACAAAAGGATGCAGGAGCTCATAAAGATGCAAGAAGGATCATCTAGTTTAAGTTCTCGCAGAATGAAAAAGGCAAAAGAGTGGTACGATAATCTTAATGCTGCTGAATGCGATACTTGGGATAAATGAAATTGAAATTCTTGGAGCGATATATGCCACCTTCAAAGGTGTTTTAGATGAAACAAGAAATCAATCAATTTGCTATCCATGGTAATGAGAAGTTTCATGAGGCTTGGGACAGATTCAAGGACATGCTTCGAAAATGTCTACAGCATGGGCTTTCTAAAGCTCAATACATCAATATTTTCTATAATGGATTGGACTATGATTCTCGAGTTTTATTAGATGCTTTTTCTAATAGAGCGTTGCTTACAAAGTCATCCGTAGAGGCCGAAAAACTCTTTGAGGATATTTCGATGAATTCAAGAGATTTGCCAATTGATCGAGTGAGAGGCACTTATGTTCTTGAAAAAGTAGCGCAGATTGAGCACACTATGGTAAAGTAAAGTAGAGAAGATGAGATCGTCTCTAGTTTGGCTAGTATCAACAAGTTACTTGTGTCTCAGCGAAAGCAGATCACTGATATAGAGCAGCGAGTACCAATGATGCATCAGGATATTTGTAATGAAGGAGCTAGCCAAGAGGAATTGGAAGAGGCGAACTATGCCATGGGTCAAAGTATTCAAGGAACGAGGTTCCAAAATCAAGAAAATTAGAATTATCAAGGGAACTACAATAATCGTGGTCCCCCAGGTAATTATCAACAACCAAGGAGGCCGGAGTTTTCATGGAGTAATCCTAATACAGTAATACAACCTCCTGTTGGTGTTGATCCGAGTGCGAAGGTCGAAGAAGGAAAATCTAGTTTTGAGGATACAATGAACAAGTACATGGCAAGGAATGATGCAAGAGTGGATCGATCGCCTAGAGGCGAAGCTAGAGGCAAAGATTGATCCAAATCATGAGGACATATCTAAGCAGATGAAGGACTTGGCGTTGTTGATGGGGCAGATGGTCGGGAATGTTAACCAATTGACGCAAACCGTAGAGAAGGATAAGTTTCCATCTCAAAGTATAACAAACCCGAAGCAGTGCAATGCCATCACATTGAGGTCTGGAACGCAGTACGTGGGACCGATGATGCCGGAAACGAGTTCTAGAATACTAGGAGCCCGATTCGACCTCGATTCGACCAACATAGACGGTCGAACCGCATTGATGAGGTCGAACCAGGCACCTGGGCAACCTTTGGAGATCCCAGCCTAGCAGTTCGACCACGATCGATACGGTTCGACCAACCCTGTTGGTCGAACCATGGTCGAACCTCCTAGTCCAGAGCACTCTGTTTTGTCTGAAGCACGGTTCGACCACAATTAACATGGTTTGACCAACCCTATTGGTCGAACCATGGTCGAACTGGCCTGTTCGGGAGAGAAAGCACTTTCTAATGCACGGTTCGACCATTATACATCTGATTCAACCAGTACCCCTTGTCAAACCATGGTCGAACCACTTCGTTCGGTATTATTTTTCGTGACGAATGCTTTACTTGATGTTGATGCTACTCCAGTACCATCCAAAGAGCAGAATATTGAGCTTGTAGTAGAGAAAAAATGGGAAAGAGCAAAGAGATTGAGAGCCGAGAAGGATAAAGCGGAGAAGGTTGAATGTGATGAATGGGGGATTCCCAAGACTAAGATACCTCCTCTGTTTCCTTTCAAGTTAGTAAAGAAGGAATTGGAAGAAAAGTTCAAGAAGTTTTCAAATATCATAAACAAGATAAGCTTGAGCATTCCTTTCTCAGAAGCACTCTTGGAGATGTCATACTACGCCCGCTTTCTAAAAGACATATTGTTGAAAAAGAGAAGCTTAAACGGAATTGCAACTATGAATTTGTCTGAGAACTGCAGCTCGATCATTCAGAGAAAGCGGCAAGTTGAAGGATCCGGGAAGCTTTACTATTCTTGTGAAATTGGAAAAGGATCGGCAAGACGAGCCTTGTTCGATCTTGGGGCAAGCATCAATTTGATGCCATTGTCAATATTTCAAAGGCTTGGTTTGGGGAAGTTAACTCCCACAACGGTTGTTCTTTAATTGGCGGATATGTTTATGACTTTTCCAAAAGGGGTAATCGAAGATGTTCTCATAAAAGTAGATAAACTAGTCTTTCCTGTGGATTTTCTTGTGCTTGAGATGGAAGATGACAAGGATAATGTTCCCCTCATCCTAGGGAGACCATTCTTTGCCACTTCTGGAGCTATGATTGATGTTCAAAAAGGGGAGCTACGGCTGCGTATGGACAAAGAAGAGGTTCTTTTCAACCTTGATAAAGCAATGAAGATGCCAATGGAGACGCAGTGTCACAGCATTGATGTGGTGGAGGAGATCGTGAAGGAAGATATGTCTTTGATCCTTTCAAAGGATCCATTGGAGACATGCTTAGCGGAGTCTCTTACTTTTCCCACCACAGAGCTAGATGAACTCTCCAATGAGGTATGTATTGAATTTCTTGAAAATCTACTTGCTTTGGGTGATGACAAGAATGAATCACAACGGACCAAGTTTGAGGAGGTGAAGTGGACTATGAAGTACTTACCGTTGGATAGAGAGAGCACAGTAAAAGAAGAAAAGAAAGAGGAGTTGAAACCACTATCGGAGCACTTGAAGTATGCTTATCTATGTGACAATGAAACATACCCGGTAATTGTATCTTCTTCTCTAACTGATGATCAACTCGAAGAGTTATTAGATGTGTTTAGGAAGTATAAGTCTGCAATTGGTTGGTTTCTTGATGATTTGAAAGGAATTAGTCCATCATATTGCATGCATAAGATAAGATTGTTAGATGAAGCCAAGAGTAGCATTCAGGATCAGTGGAGGGTAAATCCCGCTATTCAAGAAGTGATTAGGAAGCAAATCTCAACATGGCTAGATGCAAGAATTATTTATCCAATTAGTGATAGTCCCCAAGTGAGTCCATTGCATGTTGTAGCTAAGAGGGGGGCATGACTATTGTGAAAGCCGATGATGGAGAAACTCTAGCCACTAGGATTCCTATGGGATGGCGTGTGTATACTGACTACAGGAAACTGAATAAAACTACATGCAAAGACCACTTCCCTCTTCCTTTCCTGGATCAAATGTTTAATCGTCTTGCAGGGTATGAGTTTTACTGTTTCTTGGATGGGTACTCGGGATATAATCAAATCATGATTGAACCCGAGGACCAGGAAAAGACTACTTTTACTTGCCCTTATAGAACTTTTGCCTTTAGAAAGATGCCTTTTGGATTGTGTAATGCACCGGCTACATTTCAGCGATGATGGCTATATTTGATGGGTTGATAGAAAATATCATGGAGGTGTTTATGGATGATTTTTCTGTCACTACACCAAAAACGTTGATAGACATCGGTTTTTAACCGATGTCTATTTCACCAAGCAGCCGATATTGAAGCCCCTGATGTTGAAAGTGGGCGCTGATAGACATCGATTTTTAACCGATGTATTTTCCATTGTATAGACATTGGTTGCACTATTTGACATCGGTTATCCTCCGATGTCTTTCAACTCAAAGACATCGATTAGACTCTTTCACATCGGTTATCCACCGATGTCTTTCCGTTGAAAGACATCAGTTGTCACACATAAGACATCGTTTATTCACCAATGTCTTTATTAGAAAAGACATCCAAAATGACAAAAAGACATCGATTATAAATCGATGTATTTCTCGTAAAGACATCGATGAAGACACATTAGACATTGGTTTTCACATTATGTCCTTCATATTTTTTTTATTTTTTTATTTTATACATAAATATATATTATTATTTAAATAAAATTAAATGCAATTATGCTATATAACTCAAAACTTACGAATTTTTTACAAGAAATTAAATACATACAAAATCATCCGTTAAATCTTTAAGTACAAGAATATCCTAACTAATTAAATCTAAAGTTTACTTTTAGATAAATAAAACCTAAACTTATAAAGTTAAATCCTCATTGTGGAGCATAATACATTGAACATTTTCTTGCCTCATATGATTACTTAATCTTCTTGCCTTGCATTATATGATATCTTTATCTTCTTGTCATCTCTCTGCAATTACCTGAAATAGAAATTTTTTTTTGCATATTATATGACCAAAATATTACAAAGAACCTTCTTTAGTACGAAACATTAACAATTCTAAATATTAGGATATTGTTGAAAATAAAGCAGGATAATCTTCCAATTGACAAAACATATATAACTTAACAACAAGCACTTTCACAAAAATATAATTTCAAGACAAAACATCAAAGCATCCAAATTCAATATGTACCTTGATATCATCTTTTACTAAGTGGTGCAAAGTAATATTCATCTATTTTGTGCTAAGTTTTATCTTCTGTTAAAAGATTCACCAAAAATGGAACATATATAATAAAGCATTTAGACATGGATTCCTCTTCTCAGCATGTCACGTGGAAAACATGTGAGGTACAAGTGTTAACTTCTAATGTAAACAGAGAACACTTTTTACATATAACATCTTAACTAAAGATGAAAACACCTCTGCTCTAATCTAAGATCTTCCAATGTACTTTGTTGATTATAGACGAGATATTCTAAATAGAAAGTGTGTAACTTATGTTAGAAACACCTCCTGCAGCAATTAGTTTCATTTTAATATTAAAATTTTACAGGTCTCAGACCCTAATCTTAACCCCATGCGTAGTACTGTAAATAAAAGTTATTTTCAGTAAAAGAGTAAAGTTAATGCTTGCACTGTACTAGTTGAATGTTGGGATATACTGCATCATTCATAAATAAAATGAATGGAGTCATTGTGTGGCACGAACCTTTGTATGAGGTGCTAAGTAACTAACAGCTATTATTGGAGAACCATAAGCATCACAAGCAAAGTCAACCATGGAACCTGACGGATATCCTTGGTGCTCCTGAAAGGTGAAAGAACAACAGATGCATATTAATGTACTCCATAAGATAGCGTCGAATATAGCAAGGGCAGGGGGAATACAAACATGTTCAACCAAACAACAGCTCGTCTTATTATATATGATGAACAAGAAATCAAACTTCCATTAACCAATCAAACATGTTCATCGAATTAATGCTTTCACCCCTCGAAATCAAACTTTCATTAACCAATCAAGCATGTTCATCGAATAATGCTTTCAATATGAGGCCCTCGATAAAAGGCAGTAGATATTGAAAACAGAGGTGTACCGTGGATAGGAATCCCCGTAGGGTGTGGTGAAGGAGCGTCATATAGTTTAAAATATAAGAGCAGTTCAAGCAACTAATTGTATCACGAATGAATACAGATATTCTCATAAATTCACACAATAGTAATGAATGTAAAAAAGTGTATCATAAAAGAAAAAATATAAAAGAGAAGTATGTGATTAATATATGGAGTAAAAAACATGCAAAATGACATTAATCACCTATATATCTAGAATACTGTGGTGATTAATAAGCACATCATCATATACCCTAATTACTAAAACTAATGCATCAGACTACCTTCAGAAATTAACAGCAAGCAAAGTATATAATTAAACAGAATAATGAGACCTATATTAGCAAAGTATATATAAATACATTCATAAATGATGTATTTCTGTTAACCTTTCCATACATATCCAAAATTATCAGTGTTTTTATTCAATCACAAAATCCTTACTATTCTTCATGCCTTCAAATATTCTTCATGCCTTCCAAAAGATTGGGTATTTGCATATATGATAAATCTTAAAAACTGGACCAATATAATATTCATGTAGGATTGCTCTTTATTCATGTAGTCCACTAAAGATTATCAAATTGAAAGTTAGTTCCATAGAGCCTATCCAATACCTAAGAGTAAAATCGAGAGAGAGTAGAAGACAATGTTAATGTTACTACACAAGAATTCAAAGCAAAAAAAAGGACTTTATGTTTAAAATGTAATATAGGTAATACTCTGGCCATTTTTATTGACTTCATAAAAAATAACTGACTCCAACTTGGCAACATCAAACATCATAGGCAACTTTAAAGATAAAAAATTAGTTCACATTTTGTTAAAAATTGAACAAAAATAATGCAGAATATCAAAACTGAATTGAGCAAACAAGTGCCCAATACTGTATGGACCTCTATCATCGAGGCAAGCATAAGAGTTCTTTCAAACAAAATCCAACCAAAATAGAGTCATGTAGAACTACTTCTGTAAGAAAACAGAGTCTGAAACCTGCCCCATTCAATTTGGGACATAAATACTTTTGAGTTTATAATCTTCAAATCACAACCCAAACTCAACATGTTTTATAAATTTGCATATTCGTCTGATATATGTTGAGCATATCAATCTAATGCGAAATGATTCGGCTTTCAATTCAAAAAAGGGAAAGAACCTCCCTGAAACAAACTCACTCCAACTGAAATCCAGATGTTGAACCAAACGGGAAGACTAATTGTGTAATAATTCTTCAAAATTGAGAAGGTAAGTATACTTACTCTATAAGAAATCAATCGGCTGATGCAGCAGGAGTGCGAGTATGTGAACAAATATAGAAATCTGTCATTGACTGTAAAGCAGTCTCCTTTCGTGAGAGAATCTTCAATTAAAGCAGAGAAGCATCGCCAGAGGAAAAAAAGGGGAATCATTATAATCAATCTCCGTGAACGACCTAAAATTCCCTGAACGAAAAACACCAACGCGGGCTGGAGGAAGCCCAGACTGAACGACGGCGAGGATAAGAATCTGTCCTAGGCCGCCCAGGCAGTGTGGACGGCAGAGTGTGCACGTCTGAGATGGCCTTTCACCAGCAGTGAGCCAAGCGAGCCAGTCGCTGCTACCCTTAAAGTGGACGGTGGCGGCTAATTAAGTATCTCCGGCGGCTGATGTGACTTGGCAGAACAGAGAAGTCGCCACGGCGATAGCAGAAACCTCCATCGCGGAATTGGGTTCCTGGAGGGATACAAGGAAGATCTCCAGCGGCTGATGTGAGTGAGTGGCCGCTGATAGAAGAGTCGTGAAGATCCCCAAATCGATGGGATGCAATATCGCAAGAATTTTCTTTGGCTTGAGGGTGGCGAACTTGTCGGCGATGGTGGCATAGTAGGAGAGAGAACTGAGCGGCGGCAATCCCAAACGGCGGTGAGTTTGGCGGCGAATCGTTGCTGACTGGAAGCAAAAGGATGAAATTAGGGCTCCAGAGAATTTGGGGATTTGGTGTTAGATTTCTGAAAGTGTTTATTCGCTAACGATTTAAGAATAAAACTCACGTTTTTAGTTTTATTTTTTAAATAAATAAATAAATTAATTAATTAATGATATTTTTTAAATTAATTAATTAGTTAATAATAATACATTAAAGAATAGACATCTGTGTTATAGCTGATGTCTAACAAAGCATAAACATAAGGTGAAGAGACATCAGTTCAAAGAACCGATGTTAATCAGTCTTTTTCTAAGGGTTGAGAATAGACATCACTTGAAAGACATCAGTTAATGAAAACCGATGTCTATCAGCGCATTTTCCATTAAAATTGATGTCTATCAGCGCATTTTTCATTAAAACCGATGTCTATTAGGAATGGCAACGGGTAGGATACCCGCTTATTTTGGGGTACCCGTACCCGTATCCGATTAAAAAACAACTACCCGTACCCGTATCCGTCCCATTTAAAAATTTATTATGGTACCCGTACCCGTCCCATTACCATTTAGCAATACCCGCGGGTACCCATACCCGTTTAATATTCATTTATTTTATATATATTTATATTTTTTTATTGTCCAAATAATTATAATAATAAAAATCACATTATTATTAATTAAATATAAAATAAATATAATATAAATCATATTATTTTAAATAAATATTTAATAATATGATTAAATAAAACTTATAACTATTAATTAAATATATAAAACATCTTATAATATATAAATTATATAATATATATTAAATTTTATTAAAAAAATATATAATCGGGGTACCCACGGGTTTTGAGGCATTACCCATACCCGTCCCAAACCCTAATGGTATTTCTTACAACTACCCGTACCCGTCCCAAACCCGTTTACAACTACCCGTACCTTACCCATTAGGGTTCGGGTAGACCGGGTACCCGGAAATACCCGTCCCATTGCCATCCCTAATGTCTATCAGTGTACTTATACACTGATAGACGTCGGTTATACAAAAGACATCGGTTATTTACAAAAAGACATCACATTTTATGAAAAATCGATGTCTATTCAGTGATGTCTATCAGCGTTTTGGTGTAGTGTGTGTTTGGTTCCTCCTTTGATATTTGTTTATCTAACCTATCTACTGTTTTAAAGAGATATCAAGAAACTAATCTTATCTTAAATTGGGAGAAGTGCCACTTCATGGTGAGAGATGAGATTGTTGTTGGGCACCATATTTCGGCTAAGGGATTGCAGGTTGATAGAGCAAAGGTGGTGGTGATTGAGAAACTTCCACCACCTACTAATGAAAAATGAGTGCGGTCCTTCCTTGGACACACATGATTTTATAGGAGATTTATCAAAAACTTCTCAAAATACTCCAAAACGTTGTCTCACTTACTTGAAAAGGATGTTCCTTTTGTTTTTGATGAATAATGTTTAACAACTTTTCAGGTTTTGAAGGAGGCACTTATTACTGTTCCCATCTTGATCACACCAGATTGGACTCAACCGTTTGTACTTATGTGTGATGCAAGTGATCAAGCACTTGGAGTGGTGCTTGGGCAGATGAATGAAAAGAAGTTCTGCGCCATTTACTATGCGAGTAAGACTTTTGATGTACAAAAAAGAACTACACTGTCACTGAAAATGAGTTTCTAGCTGTGGTGTATGCATTCAATAAGTTTCGACAGTATTTAGTTGGCATGAAGCCCATTGTATAAACGGATCATTCTGTGATCCGGTACTTGATGGAGAAGAAGGAAGCAAAGCCAAGGATCATTAGATGGATCATTCTTCTGCATGAATTTGATATAGAGATCTGATATAAGAAAGGTATGGAGAATGTGTTGGCGGATTACCTATCAAGGTTGGAGACAAGGAAGCATTGTGATGATTCTTTTAAATACATAGAGGAGATATTTCCCGATAAGAAGATCTTGGCGGTGTTTTCTTAAGGAGCGGAAAGAGCGTGTGTAGTTGCTGCTCAAGGAATGGATCCATGGTATGCGGATTATGTCAACTACATTGTTGTAGGAGAAATTCCAAAAGTTCTCAACAGGTATCAACTTGCGAAGTTTAAGAGGGATGTTAAGACTTTCATATGGTATGATCTGTTTATCTACAAGATCTGTACGGATTCTATAGTCCGTAGGTGTGTGCCCGAGGTAGAGATGGAGAGTGTCCTCGATTTTTGCCATGCACAACCTAACGGGGGGCATTTCGGAGCACAAAAGACAGCAGCTAAGGTACTTCAATCTGCTCTTTATTGGCCTACTTTATTTAAAGACTGTGAATCCTATGTAGCGATATGCGATAGATGTCAAAGGATGGGAAACATAAGTAGGAGAGATGAGATGCCACTTTAGCCAAGCATTATTGTAGAGATCTTCGATGTATGGGGGATCGATTTTATGGGGCCTTTCCCCATCTAATGGATTTCTCTATATCATTCTTGCTGTGGATTATGTTTCTAAGTGATGAAGGCTATTACTACTCGCTTGAATAATTCAAAGACCGTGTTTGTCTTTCTTGAAAAAACATATTTTTGTCCGCTATGGAGTCCCTAGAGCACTTGTAAGTGATGGAGGTTCTCTCTTCGTCAATAAGCTTCTAGAGAGAGTGCTCAAGGATTATGGTGTTAAGCATAGGGTCATTACACCCTATCATCCTCAAGCTAATGGGCAAGCCGAGGTCTCCAACCGACAAGTGAAGCAAATTTTGGAGAAGGTAGTCGGAACTAATAGGAAGGATTGGGCTATGAAGCTCGATGATATTTTGTGGGGGTTTTGAACTGCGTACAAGACTGTGCTTGACATGTCTCTGTATCAAATTGTCTATGGGAAGCCGTGCCACTTACCCGTCGAGATTCAGCATAAAGCTTTTTGGGCATTGAGAAGCTTGAACTTGTGTCTTAAGGATCAAAAGGAGTTGAGATTAACTCAAATTAATCATCTAGACGAGTTTAGGAATCAAGCTTTCAAAAATTCAGTGATCTATAAGGAAAGAATGAAGAAATAGCATGATTCGAAGATCACTTACAAGGAATTCAAGCAAGGTAATGAGGTATTACTTTTTAACTCTCGTTTGAAGCTCTTTGCAGGAAAATTGAAATCGAAGTGGACGGGACCGTTCATTATCTATAGAGCCTGTGGAGGGGGGAGTTTTGAAATCATGGACAAAGACGGAGACATCATAGCTACGAATGGGCATCGATTGAAGCATTATAAACGCCGTATGATGCTTGCGTCGTCTTTGAGGTACCTTGTATTGATATGGTACCATCGTGACTCTACGACGTTAAACAAGAGCACCTGTTGGGGGCTTTTCCTCCTATTTTATTATTTTATTTCTTTATTGTGAGTAAAAAAATTTTATATTTGACGTGCTTACTTATCGGAAATTACATTTTCTTGCAAACTTAGTTTCGACTATAGTTTCTACTAAGTTTGGGGGGTGTGATGTGCTTACCTCATCGTAACACGGAGAATATAATCTTTTTTTGTAACGTATGTTAGGGGAGTTGATTTTTTGCAGCATATTAAAATTTTAACCGGTTTTGATGTGTTGATTTTTTTATAATTTGCCTAATGTTTAGTGGTGTTTTATTAATTGTGTCGTATGCGGAGTATATGCAGATGATTATAGAGTCTTAATAGTGGTTCTTGAGCTTAGTTTTGCTCTATTTTGGTACCTAATGATCGTTTTTGAGCTTGAAGTTTGCAGGGGACAAAGAATAGTGGATTTCGAAGGAACAGGAGCTCGGTTAGACTAAGGAGATAGGTTAAACCAAGCAGTTCGATGCGAACCAACCTTCAGAGAATTTGTTATAGGTTAATTCGACCTAGTATGAGATGGTTCGACCAGAGTTTGATCAAAAGCCCAAGTCGAACCAGCAATTAGAGAGTTTGTTATAGGTCGATTCGACCATGTATAGTATAATTCGACCTGGAGTTCAGGTCGAACCAGCCACCTGAAAGTTTGTAACAGATGGGTTTGACCACGACACTCTGGTTCGAGTAACGTTCAGTTCGAACCAAATGCTGAAAATAGTCCAGAAGCTTGATTCGACCACGACAAGGTGATTCGATCACCTGGTTCGGGTCGAATCGTGCGGTAAGCAATGTTTTAATGCGATTTTCGCCCCTATTTTGATCACTTTTCACACCACCCACACTCGAATCCTCTCCGAACCAAAAATCCTCTCTTCTAAACTTCGATTTTACTTAATTTCGCTCCGATTAAACTACTATCCACACTTCCTACACTCTATTTGTCACGAATTTGGAGCATTCTACTTACAAAACTAGGGGTTCTGTTCAAATTTGGGGATTCTTCATACTTGTTCATACTAAGCCATGTCCGAGTCGAAAGGTATGTTCTCTTGACTCTATTGCCCTATGATTGAAGTTGTATTGCTTGTATTGAAGTGGGTAAGTTGATTGAACAAGTTTTATAGGAATTCATGGTATAACTTGAATTGTTTGATTGAAATCTCATATGAACAAGTGATGGGTCCGAATTTAATTATTGATTTGTTGTTAGACCTTGATGTTTACGTGAAATTGATGAGTAATGTGAGTAGTTAAGTGAAGCATGTTGAATTTTGAGTTGAATTATGGAATTTGATAGAGGCATGCTTAAGGAATTGATGTGTTTGATGATATTGTAGATAGTTTCTATTGAAAAGTTGAATTTGAAGTGGAATTGAATTAGCATGTGAATGTTTTGATTATTGAATTCTTGATGAAGCAGAAGCATGCTTGTTTGAAGATGATTACGCATGAAAACTTAAAGTCTTGAGTAGAGTTTCATGAATAGTTAGTTGTTGCATTGGATTTAGTTTGCTTTTCTTGTACCGTATGGTATTGAAATATTGTTTTGTAGGAAAAGGAAAGGAGGCTGAAGTTCGATCTAAGAAGAGACAAGATAGGCCGTCTCGTGAGGATGAAGTCATAAAGAAGTTAAGGCTAAAGGAGAGACTGCCTAGAGATTTTAAGATTCGAATGGAAAATTAGAAGGAGATAAAGGATCGATGGGGCAATATATCTTATAAGATCGCTCAAACGAGGTACCAAGATGATGGGGCTATGTTGACAATGCATATCCGTGAGGATATCATGTGGATTTTTAATCAAGTGGGTATATGTTATTTCATGGAGCTTAAGAAGCCGACATACTTTCATGTGACTGAGGAGGTTCTGTGTTCGATCACAGTCAAGAAGGGATCGAGTCCTCTTCCTTATGAGTGTTCATTTCAGCTGGGAGGCGAGATGAGAAAATGGACAGCCGAAGATTTCAACGTGTTGTTTGAGACTCCGAGGGGGATCTCCAGGAACGAGAATAGATATTTCAATGCGAATAATTTCTGGAGAGCTATTTTAGGAGAGGACATGGATTTTAAGACCAAGGATGCTCGTGCTTCTTTGATTCGCAACCCCATTCTTCGACATATGGATCGAGTTTTGGGAAAAACACTATTCGCCCGGTCTGAAGGGAGTTGCATGTCTAAGGGAGAGTTGTATGCTCTCTGGTATATGCTGAATGGAGTAAGGTTCAATGAGGGGTCGTATTTGATTTAGCAGCTCTATAGATTTAGGAGTTCCACGTTTTAAAGAGTGAATATCGGTGGATTGCTTACTATTGTGGCTGAGTCATACCACATGGATTTTACCGGCATTACACCCTCCTGGGGGATCCGGATCTAGTCATGAGCACGTGTGTGAAGGCTGAATTTACTTATCATTGTGATGGAGATTGGTTGTACACGAGGGGACACATTGGCGATGTGAGAGGCCTGACTACGATCCGGAATGATGGTAACAAGTTGATGAACACATTGGCGCACGGGGCTATATCTATCACGTGTGTGAGAAGAGGTGATTGGAGGACCGTGGCTCAGATGTATGCTTTCGGGATACACCAGGAGCTACAGAGGATTGTCGATGAAGGGCAGTTCAAGCCACAGCAGCAGCAGCATGGAGAGGAGCAGGTCCATCCCGAGATGGATATTCCACAGCAGCAGCAGCATGAGGAGATGCCACCACCACCCATTCAAGCAGAGCCACAGCAGCAGTATTGGGGCGATCCTGATGAGTACTTCAGGGAGCAGTTTAAGTTGATGAATGAGTACCTTGGTAACTTGAACAATGAGCAAAAAGAGACGAACTGCCCGCTAGGTTTTCTTACCACTAGCTATGCCGCGCTTGATATGAGATACAACGCGCTGCAGGCTAATTACGTGGAGATAGATAAGAGATTGGGAAAGATGCAAGCCGATGAGCGTGAGATTGATAGGAAGCTGAATAATCTCCATAGAGATTTTGATAGATGGCGCATGGAGATGAGTGATGATGATGATGATGATGAGGATGATGCTCCGGAGGAGTAGGTTGCACCAGGTTTTTCTTTTGTCTATTTCATCTCATCTTTCTTCTCTTTTTCTTTTTACAAGATGGGTATTTGTTGTGTGAGTGGCATGCACATATATTGAAATTGGATTGAGGTATGATACTTGATACTTGATGATGGATTGGTTGGAGATATTTAATTTGGATTGTTATGATGGGTTCTTTGCTAAGTATGTTGCATTCGTATTTTGCATGTGTTGATTTTGTTGATGAGAAGCATGTATTATTTGTTAAATATGTGGAGTTCATTGCGAATTGATCTTGATTTTATGCTATGAGGAGTGCTTAGGAATCTATTACCCATGTGTGAATTTGAGCCTTATGAAATCATGCTACATCTATGTATGATAGTTTATTCTTGTGAGAATCGTTCATATGACTGTATTCTAGAACTTGGCTTGGAGTCTTGTGTGAGACTTATGATTGATTAGTTACTAGGATATGATCTTATGTCATTATTGTTTATTTGAGTCAATTAGCCAAATTTTACCTTCCCATGTACTGTATAAATCATTTTAAACCCTTTTGAGCCTTAAAAAAAAGTTTTTTCTTTGGCAATCCTTGATAAAAAGCCCTTATTCATCCTTTACTTAATCCTTGTTGAATACCTTATTCATTAGTAGAGAGTTGAGGTGAGTAAATGCTAGCTTGAATTTGAAGAAAATGAAGATAATTGGTTGAGCGATATCAAGAAAAAAAAGATATGGTTAAATCTTGTTTAGGGGTAGTGTCTGAAACCGGTACCCCGACTGTTTAGAAGGGTAGTGCCCGAAATTGGTACCCTTGTACTTTGAAGAAAGGAGGAATAAAGATGTTGATGCCAACATGAAGAAGGAAATTTTGAATCGCAAAGATCATGAGAATAAGAAGGAGAGAAGAAGTTGTTTGATGAAAAGCAAAATTCCAAGGTAATTCTCTTCTAGTGAATTAATCACTTTATCTATATTTTTCTACCGTTACCAAAGAGCCAACATTACAACCCAAAAGCAAGTCATTTGTGATCCTAGTAATGAAGTGATTATAAGTTGATTTTTGAGACCCTTGCCAAGCTTATGGTTACGTGGGAATATGAATTAAAATTGAGCGTATATACTAACCCATTAAAGTGTACATCTTTTACACTTGAGTGCGAGAGTAAACACTTATCCTGTGAGATAGATGACTTAGTACTCCGAATAATATTATAATTTAGTGATATTTTGCATGAATAAAATGTATGATGCGAGTGATACTTGTTTTAAGTTGATAGAATTGCATGTGTAGGTATGTCTTGTATCTGGCTAGATGGACTTGTGAAATTTACACTTACTTCTATGTTTTGATTGCGTTGCCTTGGGATGAGAAACATGTTAGTTTGGGGGTTTGATGAGTATGTAAATTCACGTGTTTTGAGCTCTGATTCGTGTGATAATGATGTAAGATTTGATCTTAAGTCATGATAAATCGAGTTGTATTGTAGAAAGTCATGAATCAGGTGTGTTTGAGTCCGTTTGAGTGGATTTTCGAAGGAAAATGGATTAGAAGTGATCGGAACTGGAGAAAGGATGTTGAGGGCACCAGGTTCGACCAAGCAGGGACGTGGTTCAACCAGTAGCAAAGTGGTTAGACCAGCATTCCTAGTCGAACCAGGTGAAGAGAGCCGCCAGAAGTGTGATTCGACCACGACACGGTGGTTTGACCAAGCACAGTGGTCGAACCATGGTCGAACCAAAAGCATAAGTTTTTCCAGTTGTAGTTCGACCACGAAGCTTCCAGTTCGACCTGCCATTCGAGTCGAACCGGCTACCTGCTAGTGCTGTATAGGTCAATTCGACCTGTGATTCGACCAGCCTTGATCGGTTCGACCAGGGATCATGGTCAAACCAATGCACTGGACACGTCCGAATCCATATTTTTACACCTTCAGTGCAAGTTTTCGCTCAAAAAGCCCATCCTAGGTCCGTAAGTAGAGCTCACAAGTATAAAAGGAAGACCCTACGTAAGGGAAAAGGGAGTTCACCACAACCTTCATTCTACACAACATCCGAAACCCTACCACCATCTACAGAGCTGTGGAGAGAGATTCGTCTATCGAATCAAGTGAGAACCAAGTGAAAATTCAAGACAGAGAGAGACGCGACGGCACCTCATCTAGGGTTTACTTCGCATCTTAATTTATCTTGTAATTTTCAAGACTATGGGTAGGATATATCCAACCACCATGATTGTTCTTCGATCAATTATGGACTAGAACCGCTTTGGTAGTTCTAGAATATATAAAGGTTTTATAAGTTAAATTGAACTTTCATGTGTATACTTCATACAACACTACCTGTGGTTTATTTTATATAAGATTATGCATTTTTAATTCATACTCAGAGTTATTTTATGCATCATTAATTGTTATGTAGAGTCTGAATACATATCTTGATTATTGATTGAGTGCGTTCACTACTGAGCATGATTACATATTATGATTTTAAGTGAGGGGACTCCGAAGTCTCATTAGAACTATCTTATATGAATACTTGTTAATTAAAATAATATTCGGGTTAATAAGTAGGACAAAGAGTATAACATCATAGTACCTATAAAGGGAGATCATATCGGGTTAGAGTAATAAGTGCACGGGAAATAATTGATGAACAGTTTCACCATATTCATAATGAGAATTGTATTGGATGAATTATTGATTTTAACTCATGTTATACTTAAAGGAAACATTTTCTTGGGTTGATTAAGACTTAATACACTATTTGACCCACCTAATAGTTTGTTTGGTTGCAAAATTTTGGGCCTTGTTTTATCTTTCAACTAGGTAGTTATGTCTTTTAGCGCGGTGGATTGAAACGCAACCCCTTAAAAAAACAATCACATAAATATGCTAAATCTCTTTTTCAAGTAACTTAACACATAAATCTGATTTTACCCCTTAGATGACTCCCTTTCTAGGTACTTAATGTTATATTCCATTAAATGTTAGAGCACTAGACTTCCCTTTATTGGTACTTAAGAAATAAACTCTCATTCCCACTTGTCTAAGTAACCAAATCCTATAGAATGATAATTAATAGATTAATTAAATGTCCAGTATTAATTATTCTTATGAATGAAGTATATATGATTAGATCCCTTTACCCATAACAAATAGACAAATATAATCCCTTTATGACACAAGCAACAATCATAAGCATGCATAAGACTGACATATTCATGAATGAAGACAGATCATAAAAGACAAAAATATAAGTCTTAATCAAATTATTAATAAAGGAATAAGAATACTTCAGAAATCCATAACCTAGTTTAGGTCATCAATTCAATCCAATTCAAACCTTCAAAATCCTAGAACTATCCAGAAAAGTACTAGTCCGTGGTGTTACAAGCAACACTCATGGTTAAAGATGAAAACATACCCATAAGTCTATAACTCAAAAGTAAGAAAGAAAGAATAAGAAAAACCCTAGATTTAACGTACAAGTTAGAAAGAGAACAGGGGAGAGGAGACGGGAGGAAGAAATAGAAAAGGCTAGAGAAGAAGTGATGTCAGCATACAATTTAAAATCTTTTATACTTGACCTATTACAAAATACTCCCTACGTCCCATGCAAAGTGATGCTTTTGCTTTTTGTATGTGGATTAAGGAGTATTATTATTTAATATGAGTGAGTAGTTGTATTAGTGGGTGTGTGGGTCCTAATGTGAGTGAGTAGTTTTATTAGTGGGTGTGTATGTGTCCTATGTATGTAAAAAAGGAAAGGGAACTCTTTAGATGGGTCGCCTAAAATGGAAAAATGAACCCTTTGAAGGAGACGGAGGGAGTATGAATCTATTGTTAGCGTAAGCTATTGTACAGTGGATCAACTCAATTTAAAATAATTGACAGAATGCAAAAAACAAAAAAATGTAGTAATAAAAGTAACATGAATTATTTGCTCGATTAAGTGAAAAATTAGCATGAGAATTGAATCAACATTGATAGAATAGTACAAATTATTAATTTATGACAATCTAAGTACATTGAATAATTATTAAATGAATGGCATAAGACAAGTAAATCAATGGAATTAGATGAATTAATTTCTGATTAATTAAAAAATAAATTGCATGTTTAACCTTAATGGCATATTAATGGTATGTGATTTAATTAAATCTTGTGCTTTTATTATCATTATAAATTAGGGAAAATGCACTTTTGGTCCCATACGACGAGTCACGTTTCATTTTTGTTCCCTAACCTATTTTTGTCCCAAAAGTTGCAATTTTGATTCCATCCATTAACTTTTGGATGGAAACCGTTAAATTTTAAAAAATAAAGAATATATATATATACTCCCTCCATCCCACATTAATGCGGGACGGAGGGAGTATATATTTTACAGAAATGGCCCCATCCCTTTTAAAAGATTATAAAAGCAACAACTATATACAGTCTAACTCCAAACTTTTTACAATAGAGATTTAAAAAAAAAAGGTTGTAAGAAACTTCAAGACACCTTTCCATCTCAAAAGTTCACAACAAAGACTAAATAATTAAAGGAAGTTAACTGAAGCTACATACACACCATTCCACCTCAAATTTTCACAACAAAGATTAAACAAAATCTACTTGAATAAAATGGCAACTAAGACCCTCTTGGTCAATCTTGCTGAAAGAAGAAACAGGGCATGACATTAATCGACAAAATAAAACCAAAATTCCATAAACATTAAACAACACAACAATTATAATGTTGTCCATTGAAACAAAAAATCGTAAAATTTAAGCCATAAATATAGATGAGACCTCACCCCTCAGACTTCAAGAGTGGCCAAGGCTTGAGCCTGTCGTTTCCTAAGAGGTGACCGCCGTGTCAGAGCAGCGTCCAATGATCAAATTAAGCCTCAAAATCATGTGGCACTCACTGTGGTTGATCAAATAGACATCAATGACCGCCTGATCTTCATTGGCGAGGGCCATCGGAAGCCACGGTGGAAATGTTGTGTCAGTGGCGATAGCGAAGAAGGCGGCACGAGGACATTGTAAGGGTCCCACACCTTGATGGAAGGGCTGGTGCCGCAGAGGCGACAACATCTCCGGCTCTTGTTCAAGGATTTTCTTGACATGATCTATGTTGTTTAGGATGAGGTTTGCTGAACATCGTCGTCCTTGTTTTCTTCTTCTTCATAAAAAACGGCGCCAGATAGATTATGGTATCAATGATAACCCTTTTGCTGGTTGCTGATCTCACGAATCGGGTGTTCTTTATTCAATCTTGTGACTGCTTTGGATATAGATATACGATCACAATTTGAATGGTTTTGTAAATTAGGGCTACCAAGAAAATGAATTGGGGTTTTTTTATCCTTTTACTTTTTTCGTAAATAATATGGACGAAAATTTGGAAATAAACCAACGGGATCAAAAGTGGGATGAAAAAGATCAAAAATGAAATGTGACTCTTCGTATGGGACAAAAAGTGTAAATTTTCGTTATAAATTATCTTATTTATATTTTAATATATCATTATTTATTTCTTCGTATGGGACCAACTAGTGAATGATTTAATCTCTAAATCATAACTATTTTTATTTAAAAATATTAATATGTGTGTGTTGATATAAATTTATTATTATAAAAATTCTCAAATATTTGATATATCATATTTTGTATAAACTTATCCGAAAAAACATATTCATACTTGTGCAATCTCATATTTTGTAGAAGCTTTTATTCAAATAAACATTTTCAAACTCAGACAATCTCAGGTTCCGAATAAATTTAATTATTCTAAAAGTAAAAAATGTCAAATCATAATCTCACGTCAGCAAAGCCCGAATGGGCATAAAAATATTAAATTATAAACTTATTCAGATAAACATAAAACTCGGGCAATGGGCAATCTCGTATTTCCCTATAAACTTAATTATTATTAATGTAAAAATGGCATCAAATTCTAATCTCACGACTACGTCAGTAAAAGCCCGAATGAAGTGATTTTGCCTATTTGATCATGGAGTACTTATGTCTATTCGGGCATTCATATTTTTTAAAACAATCTCACGTCCACATCAGCAAAAGCCTAAATGAAGTGATTATGCCCATTTAGGCATGGAATACATATGTCTATTCAGGCATTAATCTATCAATTTTTTTTATGGATTTTGGTTTTGTAAGTTTGTGCAGTCAAAAGTCAAACCGCTCCCCATGTCAAATCAAGGAGATTAGTGTATTTTATCTTTAAAAGTGGGCATTTTTTTATTATTTTTAAAGGGAGTGGACAATTTAAATTAATTATTTTCTACAGTGGGTAGAAATGATTAGTTCCCTTTTGAGATTCACTGCAATTTTGTTCTTTTCATATATTGAACTTGTATTTTACTTAAATTTTTATAGATCACTTTTGTTCTTTCGGTGTCGAGAAATTGATATTTATTTACCTTTTTAAGAAAAATGTGCAGAAATAATCTGCATAAGGAAGATATGCCAAAAGATATTTTTTTCAGAAACAACATACTGTGCGTAAGATAAATTTGTATAAAGTTAAAATGTCCAAAAAAAATGTGCAACAAGACTGTTGGAAAACATATTTAATATCGATTAGCATAGAATGAAGTTCATATATGCTAGATTGAAGTATTTGTAAACATCTTGGTGATGTTTATTTTGGAGTTTTGAGGAGTTTGAAAATCATGAATAGTGATATTTTGTTTGTTTTGGGTTTTTGATAGGGTAAGTTTTAACTTTATGTCAAATCAATGTGTAAGAATGTATTAATTTATGTAAGAAAGTAGATGAGAGATGAGAGATAAAGAGAGAAAGTGTATTAATTGAAGAGAGAATGTATATAGGTATATATGGGTGGTTTTTAAAATTTGGGTGTGGAATTTGAATTTCAATTCTGGGGTTTCAATCCCGGAAACAAACATCCCCCTAATAAATGAGATCTAACGGATAAGGCTGATATGTTTTAAAGTCTATCCCGTATTTGTTTAGATCATGTGTTTTAAAGTCTTTCGCTGATATTTCGTTTATGCTCTATTAAAATTCACTTTTGGGTTCTTACATCAATAATGAACATTAATACATGAGCCTATTTTTCTAACAATTGGCATCAAGAGCCAGTACCCATTTTTACAACGTTAGATCTTGGAAAGACTCGTCTTTCGTAATCGTGTAATCAAGGGGATCTATATCTCAACCATCCTTTCTAGATGGTTCGAACTGCCCCTATTGGAATTCCATGATGACGGTGTTTCTACAATAATAAGGTGTTGAAGTCTGGAAGGCAATAGAAGAAGGATGGAAATATCCAAACATCACAGGAAAAAATAGAGTTGTTACAAAAAAGAAAGATGAATGGACTATTAAAGAACGACAAGCTAGCCGTACAAACAACAAGGCTTTATACTCTATCATGATTGCAGGATATGAAAAGACACAGTTTGATTGTCATGTAGACTAAAGCTAGGAAAGCCTGGAAGATCATTCAACTTCAGTTTGAAGGAACTGATTCAGTTCTGAGATTTAAAACTACAAAGGTTGATGAATAAGTATGATAAATTGTGCATGAGAGATGATGAAAATATTGATGCATATTATACTCATTTTCTACTATAATAAATCAGTCTCATATACTCGGTGAGATTATTTCTGAGAAAAACAAGTTCAAATGATTTTAAAAACTATCTCAAAAAGGTTCAGAGAGAAGGTGACAGCAATTGAGACCTTCAAAAAAATTTAACGTATTGGGATGAATTTGTGGAAGATCTTAGAACATTTGAGATGAACATGGGGTAAGATTAAAAATACAAGGGAGTTGCTATTTTTTTGGTGAAAAAATCTTATCAATCTAGTGATGATGATAATGATGATGCATTGATGGACATATCTGTTGGATTGTATACTAAAAGCCTAGCTTTAGTATGAATAATGTTTTAACAATATTTGAAATGAAAATCATTAATCAAATGATTGCATCTTATAATTTATTTATACTGTAGATAATATGGTGTGCAGCGTCGCTCGGAAGATCATATTATCGATTTTCTTATAAAGTATAAATAGATGCTCACAATCGAGATAGACGGGGATAATCTATCGGGATGATTGTAGTGTTATTTGGTATTAGTTTGTCTTAACTATAAAATCACATTAGTGCACTTTGTGTGTATTGAGTAGGACTGCTTGAGATCGTTTGACTTATATTGAGTATATAGGAGAACTTGATCTCAGTTATTATGGATGTTCGTGCTCTTAATCCCTATACAATAATCTTGACACATAATCCAGTATATATATCTTTGATTTATCAATGGGTGAGATTTAATTATTAAATCAACAAGCTCGGTGAGTTGGGAGATAGTGCTATCTCTATGGTGTGTTGCTGATTGTAGAAGGAATCTATGTCCTATTAAATAGGTTGATGATATCCTCTTGAGAAACTCATTATAAGAATTATCATGTAAACCCTGTAGATGGATTTATTTCGGCATGATAATAAGGTTGAATGGTACTACTCTCAGATGAGATATTAATTAATGGAGTTGTTAGTAACTTAATTAATTAACGGGCATTGTATATCTTAAATATGGGGAGACTAACGGGCTCATAATAAGAAGGAGTCTATAATGTAATATGGGATTAGAGCAGCTGTGCAATAATAATATTTTAGTGAACTATATTGTTATTAGTGGACTTAAGTATAAATTTTGGGTTAAACTTGGATACTTAAGCCCAATGGAGGCTCGACTCTAATTTCTCCTCCTGGTCCCTGTTGTAGCCCATATATAAGTCATCTCAACTTATCCGGAATCCTAACTGATTGCGTATAATACACGTGAGATAGAGGGAGGAAGCAGATTGAGAAGATCTTGAAGATCGTCGCCCATACGACGTTAAGATTGGACTTGGGAATACAGCAGAAGATCAAGAGGTTATTTTCTGCAGCTGTTCTTCTTCAACATACCCTAGTGAAAGGTTATATATTTCTATATTCTTGCTTCCGCTAATTTAAAAATGCATGAAACTCTAACGATTCATGTTAACCAAATGATCAAACGCCAACAATTGGTATTAGAACTTCAGTTTTGTGGCTAAACGTGATACGTTAGGCTAGGGTTTATGTGATTATGTGATTTAATTATGAATTAGAATCGCATGAGAATTAGAATTTTGGTGTAATTTGATTTGTATATACCCTGTATCATCGTATGTCAAAACCTGTTCAGTGAAAATCACGTCTAGAGAAGACGCAAGAGCACTCATTGGCGTTCATATTATTGTGTGTAGTGTACGACGGTGGGCTCAAGGTCATGTGAAGGCACTCGATACCAGGCGTATGGCTGTGTGTTGCCAAACACTGACGAACGAGTACCGTGTGGTTGGCACAGGTTGACGAGTGCAGTCCGTGTGGAGTGCCGAGCGATGTTGCACGTTGGCGAGCAATAGACGCTCGGAGGTATCCAGATGTGTTGCATGTAACAGGAGCGCATGGAGGTTGCCAAGCATTAGCACACAGAGCCGAGCCATACGCGCACGATGGCGGGCTGGAGGCAAAGCACGCTGTCGGGAATTGCGTGTTCGTGGGAGTGCATGCTGCCGAGCATGGGAACAAGCATGCACAGGCAATTCTAGGCATGGAAGCTCGCTGGTGGGTGAGAGATGCACGGAACTGAGCACTGTGGCATGCAGTTTGCCGGGTAAAAGCAGAATGCCCCGCTCGCATGCTGCCAGGCGCAAGACACACGAGTCAGGCAAGGGCGATCATTTTCAGAGCACGATTCCCAGAGGGCTGGCGTGCTTGCATGTACGATCCGTGCTTGGCATGTGTGCTGGGTGGTGGACAGATTGTTGTGGGCGCATGCGCAAGGTGCTGGGCGTGTAGGAATGATGGCGGTCACTGGTGAAGGCGTGTCGGGCAAGGCACACGATTCTGGGCAGGTTGGCGGGCGTAACGTCGGGTAAGGGTGCTCGGAGTCTAAACTTCTTCCGGGCATATTGCAGCGTGTAAGCACTCGTAGTGATGCCAGATGGATGGACAGACGAGTGTGATAATGGGTGATGGATTGCGCTACTGAGCAGGTTGGCGGGCATGAGTTCTGGAGGAAAATTCATGAAGACCGGCTTCACATTTTCAGATTAGGTTTTGGAGCACTGTCCTGAACCCCACGACCTGACTAGGCAGGTCGATCCCAGTCTGCGTTGCCCACATTTGTGCTTGGTGGCGAACAATCGAATTCGCTGATATATAACTGTTATAATTGATTTAATTTTCTGATTATTGTTATATATGTATGCACGATTCTCTGTGATTTACTACCTTATGTGCTGTAATAGGAGAATGCTAAGTTGTGTATTTTATTTGGAATATTATATGCATGTAAAAATCCTCATGTTAAGAAACTAAGTGGGAGAGGGAATTGGTTAATAATTCCCGCGGCAAGTATACTTGTGTGTTGGCTATAGTGCCTTCTGATGAGTGTTTTCTCAACACACAATATTAATCTCTAAGTGTTAAGGGTGCTATTGTAGCTTTGATAAGCGACCAAGTGATTATCGAACCCAAATGATGTAAAGTTGTGATGATCTAGTAACAAATAAACAATTAATTGAAATAGCAATTAAAATAAATAACAGTAAAGAATAAACGAGAATTGCTCAAGTGAGAAGATAGGTAGCTCTTCGGGCCATCCAATTTCACTAATTAATCTCCCTTTCGTATGTCAATGTTTGACTCTGCCTTGTGGAATATGGACGCATCACTAAACCATGCAAATCTACTCTATAGACACAAGCAGTCATGCGTGTAACACGTGTGAATCACTTTAGAGCAAGAGATATAATTACACCCCCTTTCTAGGTACTATTAGTATCAATTATTTCCCGTGCACTTAGTACTCTAACCCGGTATGATCTCCCTTTATAGGTACTGTATAGTTATCCTCTCTATCATACTTACTAAACCGAATTCAATTCAATTATTAAGTATTCATATAAGATAGTTCTAATGAAGCTTCGGAGTTTCCTCACTAAGAATCATAACATGTAATCCTGCTCAACAGTGAACGCACTCAATCAATAATAAAGAGATGTATTCAGACTCTACATAACAGTTAATGATGCACAAAATAACTCTAAGTATGAATTAATAAAGCATTGTCTTATATAAAATAAATCACAAGTAGTGTTGTACGGAGTATGCACACGAAAGTTCAATTAACTAGATAAAACCTTCATAACCCTAGAACTACCAAATTGGTTCTAGCTCATAACGCTTCGAAGAACGTTCATAGTTCTTGGATAGATCTTACCCGTAATCTTGAAAATTATAAGATAGATTAAGTTGCGAAATAAACCCTAGATGAGGGGGCCGTCGCTTCTCGCTCCTTCTTGAATCTTCACTTGGTTCTCACTTAATTCGCTGCTCGAATCTCTATCTACCGCTTCTGCGAATGGAGTTAGGGTTTGGATGTGGTGTAGGATGGATGTGGTATCTAACTCTCTTTTTGGTGTGATCAGCACCCCTTTTTATACTTGTTACTTCTCCTCATGAACCTTTACTGGGCTTTTTCTTCGAAAACACGCACATGCATGCACTTGGAAATGAAATCCTGACTTATCGGAACTGATACGTCGCTATTCAACCAGAATGGAATTGGTCGAACAGGACCTCTTGATCGAATGCTTGTCGAACGGCGCACCTGTAATCTGAAACCCATTTTCATGCTTAACGTTCAACTTGACCTCTGTTGTCTGACATGACTTCGCTTGGTCGAACGGAACGTCTTGGTCGAACGACCACTCTGTACGCTGAAAGCTCCTCCGTTCGACTTATCTCTGCCTAAAAAATTTTGTTTTCCAATTCCGAACAATTAAGACATGCTTTCATGTACAAATATGCTCAAATAGCCTCAGTAGCATCTGACTCGTGGATTTTCCATAAACATCATGATTCGTCTTAATAGTAAACCAAATCATACTCAATTTCTATGGTGCTCAAAATACGTTAATTATCACTCTCATCAGTGAATTTTCCATAAACATCACGATTCATCTTAATAGTAAACCAATCGTACTCAATTTCCATGGTGCTCAAAATAAGTTAATTATCACTCTCATCAAATCCCCAAACTTATATGTTGCTCGTCCTCAGGCAACAAAAATCAAACTAGATAAGAGATTGTAATCACAAAATCCTTATAACAATCACAACTTATTCTAACACATGCGATAATATCAATTCAAAATGCACTAAACAATCGCATATTCACTTCATTTTATTTAATAAAATGACATGGGACGTTTATCTCTCTAAGGATTCTCTCCCTTCTCTCTAAAATTCCCATTCTCTCTTTACTTCACGGTCACCCGCCGTCGATACCTTTCAACACGCCCCTTCCACCGCCCATTTTAATCAATAGATTGAACAAGGATCGTTATTCTCTCCTAGCCTTGTTTCCCTTGGATTTTTCAAAATTTTTGGGGCTCACGGCGCTCTTTGTCGATCCTTTTCGGCCTCAGATCCCGCCTGATCGTCTGGGTGTTTCAGATCCCGATAATGGTAATGGCTGTGCCGATCTTTCTGAAGTCGACGGCCTCTGCTTCCTTCGCTGATTTCCTAAATCGATCTGAGCATCAATTTTTATTTTCTTCCCGAAGTCAACCAGCCACCGACAGCAATCGCTGGTCTTCAATCGCCGACAGCAGGGCTGACTAGGGATTTACCCACCCCCACGGGTTTTGGGGGATTTGCTCCTGCTGATTCCATCTATGATTATTAGCGGATAACCGTGATTATTCAGCCGTTGGAGAGGCTTTCAACGATGGCTCTCGCATCTACTGCCCACCGTTCCAGACTGTTTTACCTGACACGGAGGGCCTTCGACCCTAAATCGCCGCCGCCAGAAACAATTCGCGAGGGCTTTCAATGGCCACTGCTTCCTCATTCTTTGTGGATTTTTCATGCCTGCCCTGATTGGTCGGTGCTGCCATATGGCAAATTAATTTTGAACAAGGCACTGCTGCTCTCCATGATTTTCCCGACTAGGGGCTCTCAATGGCTCCACCGATGGAGTTCTTCTCTTCTGCCTGAGCAGAATTTCGCTCACTCCGCACAATTACCATTGAAGATATCATTTCTGATTGTGGAGTTTATTTTCATTTTTGGTGTTTTTGAGATTTGGTCTTACATTCTGCCGGTTGTTGCTTGTGATGAATCAGTCAATTATTTTTGGTTTTCCTTCCTGGTTTTGATGTTTCTCACCATTTCGGGATTGAATATGTTAAATACTACTGGCGGTCATGTTCTTTTGACACCAAGTATTCAGATTGAATGATTCATACCTTTGGGCTTTGTTGTTGTATGTTCTTCATGAGGTTGCTGGCTGTGTTAATTCCTTGATGAAGCCATTTGCTTCATATTTTTGAACTCGTAGCCTATGACACAGCCTTGTCAGATTGCTACATTAGGCATTGGGTTGTTTTTTTATATCTGTTGATCTTTTCATTGAGTATAGCTATGGCACTCGTACTAGTGCAAGTAGTTTTCATACGGGGAAGAAGGGCTTTTTACTCGGGCGTGGTGATCCTCTTCCAACGGCCTACATGCCAACTTGAGCCCGTTTGCTTATCAAGAAACCTCTGCCCGATTATGGCAAGGACCTTCTGCCCTAAATCAGCTCCTACTTCTCTGCTACAAGCACGGTTCTCGTTTGCAACTGTCCATTCTCAATGCCTCATTTCTTCAAAATCATGATTATAGTTGAGCTCCATTATTACTCCGCATTGTACTATTTAATCATGTTTTTATTTTATTTTGCAACTCAGAGCCATCTGTTTAGGCTCTTTTTGACAAGCCGTTTGTTTGGCTTTATTTTTGTTTTCCCCTTTATTCTCTTTCTTTGTCCCCCTTCTTATTTTCTTTTAACTTTTTAATAATATTACGTAGTTTGATAATATCAATTCAAAACATGCATTCATTCATTATACCTTTCATCCATGCAACTATATCAATTAACCACAATACTTCTACGGGTGCAAAATCATCTAACTCACTAGGTAAGTGTGTATTCTCGTGCTCAAGTGTAAAAGATGTACACTTTCAAAGGGTTAGTATATAAGCTCAAAATCAATTCATATATTCGCGTAACCATAAGCTTGGCCAGGGTCTCAAAAATCAATTTATAATTGTTTCAACACTAGGATCACAAAGGACTTGTTCTTTGGGTTGTAATGTTGGCTGTTTGGTAAGGTAGGAGAATATAGATAAAATGACTAATTTCATTAGTAGAGAATTACCTTGGAGATTTGCTTTTCATAAAACAGCATTAATACTTATCCTTCTTCATCATCCTCAGGATCTTTCAATACTTCTTCTCCTGCTTTACTTGGAATCAACATCTTTCTTCTTATTTGTACAAGGGTACCAATTTCGGACACTACCCTCTTAACTAATTGGGGTATCAGTTTCAGGGACTACCCCTCAACAAGTTTTAACCACAATTATATTTTCATCACTATTCAAACTTTTCCTTCATTTTTCTTCAAACGAACTAGCAATTTATTCACTTCAACTCTCTACTAGTAAATAAGGTATTTTAAGCTAAAATATAGGTGAATAAAAGCTATTTATCATAGGCTTGCAAAAGAAAAGGCTTTAAAGGCTCAACGTGGCTTCCAATGATCAATATTATAAGGTAGAAAATTTGGCTAAATGGCTCAATTTAAGCAATAATGGCCTAAGATCATGTCCTAGTCTCTATCAATCATAAATTTCAAACAAGACTCCAAGCCAAATTCTAAAATACGAACATATAAATGATACTCACAAGAATAAACTATCATGCAATCATGTAGCATGATTAATAGGCTCAAATTCTCACATGGGTAAATAGAATCCTAAGCACTCTTCAAAGCATGTAATCAATATCAATATTTACATAAACTACAAGCAATAGTGGTACATGCCATTATGAATAAAATCATCATGCATAAAAAACAAGTGCTCATGCATTATCAAGAAGTAACATGATCTTCTCCAAATCAATCCGATCACATCCAAATCAAACATAACAATGAATCCATCATTACTATCAATAATATCAAGTATAAACTGCCCATGCATGAATCTCAATCAACACCACACCACTCACTCAAAATCCAACCTGTAAAGTGAAAAACAGAATGGAAGTGAGAAGAAATAGACAAGGATAAAAACCTGGCACCACTACTCCTCCGGAGCATCATCATCGTCATTATCATTGTGCCAATCATCAAAATTCCTTTACAAAGTATCGATCTTCCTATCCAAAGCTTCATAATTCTCATTAAGATCTCTCAATCTCCCATCCATAGCATCATATTGGAGGTTAAATGCAGCATAATTTATATTCGTCAATGCCAGCTATCGATTCATCTCTTGCTGGTTTGCATTCAAGGTGACGAAATGCTCGTTCATCAATCTGAACTGCTCCCTATAGAAGTGATTCTGGGCCTGCCAGAAATCTTGCTGCTACTATGGTGGTGGTTCAAAATACTCATGGAGTGGCTGCGGCTGCTGTGGTGGCGGTATCAGAGGTAAATCCATCTCCGGATACACAAAAGCTGGCTACTGTGGCTGATCCTTGTCAATGAAATCAGCTGGATCACCAACCAAAATCATATCCTCATCAATGAGGATTCCCTGCAAGTGCATCTCAGCCAGAAGTCTCCAATTCCCTTCTTCCAAGCAAGTATTAGAAATTGCCCTATGCTCCGAGGTATCCATCAACAAGTTAGTGTTAATCTGAACAGTCGTCAGTGTTGGCGTTGGTTTGTTTATTAACATGAACCGTTAGAGTTCCATATGATTCTATATTCAGTGGAAGCAAGAAAACATAGAAACATATTACCTTTCACTAGGGTATGTTGAAGAAGAAAGATTCTAACCGGCAGCCTACGCAGCCTTACCGTTTTGGGCATAACTCTCTCATCTGATCTCCGATTTATGTGTTCTACGTGCCAAAATGATCCTCTCTTCAGTGGCTTTCCAAATGGTGTATCATATGTCTAATTTGGAGTTCCACACAATCTTAGAAAAATCGTGAACGTTGACGAACAGCAGCAGCAAACAACCTCTTGATCTTTGATGAGAGTGTAAATTCACGTGTTTTGGGCTTGGATTTGTGTAGAAATTGAGTATGATTACATCTATTATCAAGACAAATCATGTTGTCTATAGAAAATCCATGAATCAGAGGCTACTGAGGTTATTTGAGCATATTTGTATAGGAAAACAGGTCTTAAGGGCTCGGAATTGGAAGACACAATTTTCAAAGACATTTTTCGAAAGTTACTGGACCTCAGAAGGCTTGCTCGACCAGTATTGCTTTGGTCGAGCAAGATGGCAAAGTCGAGCAAAATGTGCAAAATTTTACAGTAGCATTGCTCGAGCAGAAGAGTTTGCTCGACTAGAATTATCTTGGTCGAGCAGATGAAGTTTGGTCGAGTAAAATGACCAATTCTTACAGAAGGTTTACTCGACCATTGCTCGACCAGGAGGCGTTGCTCGACCAGCTGAGGTTTGGTCGAGTAGAATGTTGCTGATGCTATTTTTGGTAGTTTTGGGTTTCTTTTACAAAATTTGATGTGTGCCTCAAGTAAAAGCCCATCAAAGGTCCGTGAGGAGCCCTTTACAGGTAACAAAAGGGATGTAGAGCACATCAAGAAGGGAGTTAGATTTCACATCCATCCTACACCACATCCAAACCCTAACTCCAACCTACGGAGCTGTGGAGAGAGGTTCGTCTGTCGAACCAAGTGAGAACCAAGTGAAGATTCAAGACGGAGAGATACACGATTGCGTCGCATCTAGGGTTAACTTCGTTTCTTAATTTATCTTGTAATTTTCAAGACTATGGGTAAGATCCTACCAACATACATGATTGCTCCTAGATCATTATGGGCTAGAACCGCTTTGGTAGTTCTAGGGTTATGAAGGTTTTATGAGTTGATTATCTTTTATATGTAAACTCCGTACAACACTACTTGTGATTTATTTTATATAAGACTAAGCTTTTTAAATTCATACTCACAGTCATTTTGTGCATCATTAACTGTTATGTAGAGTCTCAATACATATCTTGATTATTGATTGAGTGCGTTCACTATTGGACAGGATTACATGTTATAATTCTAAGTGAAGGGTGATGAGAGTGTAAATTCACATATTTTGGGCACTGATTTGCATGGAAATGGAGTACGATTTAGTCTTTTATTGAGACAAATCGGTACGTTTATGGGAAAGTCATGAATTAGAGGATACAAGGGCTATTTGAGCATATTTATATAGGAAAACAAGTAAAAAAGGCTCGGAATTGGAAGACACGATTTTGGAGGAGAGATTAGAGTGTTGTTCGACCAACATCAGTTTGGTCGAACAGAGGGTGACAACTCGAGCAGATTGCCAAAACCCATCCAGAGAAGTAGCTCGACTTGGAGTGTTGCTCGACCAATATCGGCTTGGTCGAGCAGATGAGAAGAAGTCGAACAAAGTGGACAAAACTTACAGTTAGCTTATTCGACTTGAAGGGCTTGCTCGACCAATCATCAATGTGGTCGAGAAAGAGCAGTTTGGTCGAATAGAATGCCAAAATCGTCCAGAGAGCTTGCTCGAGTTGGAGGCCTTGTTCAACCAGTATGCCTTGGTCGAACGTCGTGTTGCTGATGCTATTTATGGTAATTTCGGATATTTTTTACCAAATTTGATGTGTGCTTCAAGCGAAGGCCCATCCTAAGCCCATAAGGAGGTCCCATGAGTATAAAAGAAGAGCTTTCGCAGGAGGAAGAGGGACACAACAGAAGACAACACACATTCTCCTTCATCCACCAAACCCTCCCATCATCCGAAGGGGTCGTGAGAGAGGTTCGTCTAGCGAGTCAAGTAAGATCATACCAACTAGCCATGATTGTTCTTAGATCAATCATGGGCTAGAACCACCTTGGTAGTTCTAGGGTTATGAAAGTTTTATGAGTTAATCGAATTTCTATGTGTAAACTCCATACAACACTACTTGTGGTTTATTTTATATAAGATTGTGTTTTTTCAATTCATACTCACGGTCGTTTTGTGCATCATTAACTATTATGTAGAGTCTGAATACATCTCTTGATTATTGATTGAGTGCATTCACCGCGGAGCAGGATTGTATGTTATAATTCTAACTAAAGGGATTCCGAAATCTTATTAGAACTGTCTTATATAGATACTTATTAATTGAATCATATTCGGGATAATAAGTAGGATAAAGAGTATATCTTTATAGTACCTAAAAAGAGAGATAAAATCGAGTTAGAGTACTAAGTGCACGGGAAATAATTGATTATGATAGTACCTATAAAGAGGGGTGAAGTATACGACTTGCTCTGAGGATATTCACACGTGTCATACACTTGCTTACTTGTGTCTATAGAGTACGCTTTCATGGTTTAGTGATGCGTCCATGAACCACAAGGCAGAGTCGGACATTAACACATGGAATGGAAATTAATAAATAAAACTGGATTACCTGAGGAACTACTCTATTACTTACTTGAACACCACCGAAATTTCTCTATTGCTTGCTGATGCGCGTTTTCTTTGCACGCAAAATTAATCCCCAAGTAATAAGGATATCAATTTCAGTTTAAGCAAGTGACCAAGTGAATATCGAACCCAAAGGACGGCATATTATAAATTTAATTATTTACTAAATTAATTAAGACAAGTGCAATTAAGGTTGAGTATTGAATTATTAAACTACTAAATAATTAATTAAAATAAAAAATTAAATAAAATATCACTAGAAAGAATACGAAAGTGGATCAAGTAGGAGAATAGGTAGCTCTAGGATAATCCAGTTTCACTCATTAATCTCCCTTTCGTGTGTTGATGGCCGACTCTACCTTGTGGAATATGGACGCATCACTAAACCATGTAAATGTACTCTATAGACACATGTAAATAAGCGTGTAACACGTGTGAATAACCTCGGAGCAAGAGATATAATTTCACCCCCCTTTCTAGGTACTATCAGTATCAATTATTTCCCTGGCCAATTGGTACTCTAACCCTATATGATCTCCCTTTATAGGTACTATAAAATTATCCTCTTTATCCTACTTACTAACCCGAATTTAATTCAATTAATAAGTATTCATATATGATAGTTCTAATGAAGCTTCGGAGTCCCCTCACTTAGAATCATAACATGGAATCCTGTTCAGCGGTGAACGCACTCAATCTACAACCAAGATATATATTCAGACTCTATATACCAATTGAAGATGCACAAAACGACCGTGAATATGGATTAAGAAAGCACAATAATATATAAATAAATCCACAAGTAGTGTTGTACGGAGTTTACACATGAAATTTTAATTAATTCGTAAAACCTTCACAATCCTAGTTCTACCAAAAAGACTCTAGCCCATGATGTTACGAAGAACAATCATGGGTGTTGGATAGATCTTACCCAGATGTTCGGAAAATACAAGATAAATTAGAAAATGAATAAAACCCTAGATGTGGGCATCGTCGCATCCTTCTCCGTCTTGAATTCTCCTCTTGGTTCTCCTCTTGATTCCATAGACGAATTTTTAAAGTGATGGATGGATGGAGGAAAGGATGTGGATGATGGTTGGGGTGTGATCCCCCCTTGTGGGGTGTAGGATGGTTGTGGCCTCTCTTTAATCCAATTCAATCTCCATGATGAATAATGATGTGATTTACACACCCTTTTATACTTGTGAGCTCTCCTTATAGGCCTTGGATGGGCTTTTACTTGAGAAATACGCCAAATTTGGTAAAAGAAATCTGAAACTACCAAAAATAGAACCCAGCGACATTTTGTTAGACCAAACCTTCTTGGTCGAGCAAGGCCTCCAAGTCGAGCAACCGGTCGAGCATTCTCTCTGTAAGTTTTTGGTCATTTTGCTTGAGTTTCCCTCTTCCATTCGACCAAGACGATTCTGGTCGTACAGATCTCCTTTGGTCGAGCAAGCATGCGCAGTCTCACCGTTTCGCGCATAACTTCGACATCCGACCTTTGATTTGAGTAATTCTTGTACTTACGTGATCCTCTCTTCCTTGGATTTCTATCCATATAAATAACTCTCAGAAAATCCAACATTTGAATATGTAACAAGTCATGCAAAGTGGACAGTCGTTCTGAGCAGGAACAACTTGCGCGATGTCACCATCTTGATCATAACTTTCTTGTTTAGATTCCAATTGGGTTGTTCTTTATGCCAAAACGACCCTCTCTTCTGTGGATTTTCAACCATATATCACACATCCAATTCAAAGCTCCAGATGAATACAGAATAATTACACAAGTTGGACGTGCATTTTTCAGCATTCTAGCACAATTTGTATCTTTTCTCCAACTTGGCACTTTTGATCACTTTTTCCACCTAAAACACAATAAAACACCTCAAGTGCACCTTTTTCTCAAATATAATGAATATAAGACACTTGTGCTAATATATAACAATAATACTCATCAAAAAGGTGTTAAATTTGACACTAAAACACGCTTATTTTCACTCTCATCACTTGCTTAATTACTTTGCTATTTCAATTTACGTTATTTAGTTTCATAATCAAACCAACTCAAATTTACCAACATAATCTTAGTTGACTAGAATATAATTGAATTGATAATAATCTATCCCTAGGGTTCGATAATCACTTGGTCGCCTATCGAGACTAAAATTGATATCCTTATACTTGAGGATTAATTTTGTGTGTTGAGAAAACGCTCATCAAAGAAACTCCGAAGTCTTATTAGAACTATCTTATATAAATACTTGTTAATTGAATATTATTTGGGTTAATAAGTAGGATAAAGAGTATAACTTCATAGTACCTATAAAGGGAGATCATATCGTGTTAGAGTACTAAGTGCATGGGAAATACTTGATACTGATAGTACCTAGAAAGGGGGATGAATTATATCTCTTGCTCCAAGGATATTCACACGTGTCAAACTCTTATTTACTTGTATATATAAAGTGAACTTGCATGGTTTAGTGATGCATCCATAAGTCATAAGGCAGAGTCGGGCATCAACACATGGATGGGCAATTAATGAGAAGAACCGGATGACCCGAAGAACAACCTATTTTCTCACTTGATCACAGTCGTATTATCTCTATTGCTTGTTTACTTTGCTAGCTATTTTAATTGTTATTTTAATTATTTGTTGCTTAGTTACTTAATATCCACAACTATATTGCCTTGATAGTCTTAATAAATAGAACTTAATAAAATTAATAATAATCCATCCCTTGGGTTTGATAATCACTTGGTCGCCTATCAAAACTACAATTGATATCCTTTATACTTGGGGATTAATTTTGTGTGTTGAGAAAATGCCCATCAAGTTCTTGGCGCCGTTGCCGGGGACGACATTAATTATTATTTTATTATTTCTAGTTAATTGAGATTATCTTATTCTTGTTTTGGCTTTCTAACGCTTGTTTTTCTTAGGTGTATGCACACTAGATCAAAGACAGGAGAGTTAGTACCTTTTAATCTTGAGATCGGTGTGTCATCGAGAAAAAAGAAGAAGAAGAACAGGAACAAGAGAGTAGAACAAACTGAAGCTCTTAATCTAGGAGACGACGTTGAAGAGCTAAATCCACAAGCAACTGAAGCTGCAACCGAATTCAACTTGGAGGCAGAAGCACTCAACATGGCGGCGAATCCCGATACACTTACTATCTGTGAAGTCTTTAAAAACACCGGAGGAGGCAATGCGGGGCTGTTAGGAGCGAGAGGGGCCGGAGATGATTTTGTCTTACACCCTGCTCTTATCAGCATGATTGAAAGAAGTCCCTTTTTTGGGGGAACCTTCGAAGACCCTCAACAACATCTGAATAAGTTCCTTTGGTATGCAAGTACACAAAAAGATGCAGGAGCTCATGAGGATGCGAGAATGATCATCCTGTTTAAGTTCTCATTGAATCTGAAACCTGGGAGAAATTGAAATTGAAATTCTTGGAGCGATACATGCCACCCTCAAAAGTGTTTAAGATGAAACAAGAAATCAATCAATTTGTTATCCATGGTAATGAGAAGTTTCATGAGGCATGGGACAAATTCAAGGACATGCTTAGGAAGTGTCCACAATACGGGCTATCTAAAGCGCAATACATCAGTATTTTCTATAGCGGATTGGACTGTGATTCTCGAGTTTTACTCGACGCTTCATCGAATGGAGCATTGCTTACAAAGTCATCCGTAGAGGCCGAAAAGCTCTTTGAGGATATTTTGATAAATTCAAGAAATTGGCTAACTGATAGAGTGAGAGGCACGTATGTTCTTAGAAAGGTAGCGCAGGTTGAGCATACTATGGTTAAGTCAGGAAGAGATGATGAGATCATCTCTAGCCTGACGAATATCAGCAAGCTATTGGAGTCTCAGCAAAAGAAGATTACGGACCTATCTCAGCGAGTACCTATCATGCAAGATATTTGTAATGAAGGAGCAAGCCAAGAGGAGATGGAAGAGGCGAACTATGTCATGGGTCAATGTATTCAAGGAACGAGGTTCCAAAATCAAGGAAATTGGAATTATCAAGGGAACTACAATAATCGTGATCCCTCGGGTAATTACCAACAACCAAGGAGGCCAGAGTTTTCATGGAGTAATCCCAACAATACAGTACAACCTTCTATTGATGTTGATCCGGGTGCTAAGATAGAAGAAGGAAAATCGGGTTTCGAGGATACAGTGAACAGGTACATGGCATGGAATGATGCAAGAGTAGATCGTCTTGAGGACAAAATAGAAAAGAAGATTGATGCCAATCATGAAGATTTGTCTAAGCAAGTTAACCACCTTACATTGTTGATGGGGAGATGGCATGAAACGTAAACAAATTGACTCAAACTATTGAGAAAGGAAAGTTCCCATCTCAAAGTATTGAGAACCCAAAGTCTTGTCATGCTATCACATTGAAGTCGGGTAAACAATATGAAGGTCCGATGAAGCCGGTAAGTAAGAGCGAAGGAAGCAAGAGAGTTGCTCGACCAACCTTAATCAGCTAGACCAGATCTAATGGTCGAACTGAGGTCGAGCAATCTTCAGAAAAATAGAATTTCGGCGCTCTATTTTTTATCCCGCCGCTCGACCAATAACAATCTGCTCGACCAAACCATCTTGGTCAAGCACTGGTCGAGCATCAACTGGAGAATGCAACTTCGCGATTAGACATTCAGCTCGACCAACAACAATCTGCTCGACCAAACCATCTTAGTCGAGCACTGGTCGATCAAGAACTAGAGAATGCAACTTCGCAATCAGACATTCTGCTCAACCACCAGCACTCAGCTCGACCAAATCCATGTGGTCAAATGGAGGTCGAGCCATTTCATCCAGTGCCTCGATTCTATACCGAATGCTACATCTGTTGTTCAGAACACTCTAGATCCATCCCAAGAATAGAATACTAAGCTTACAGTGGAAAAGAAGTGGGAAAGAGCGAAAAGATTGAGAGCTGAGAAGGATAAGGTGGAGAAGGTTGAACGTGATGAATGGGGTATTCCAAAGACTAAGATACCTCCTTCATTTCTCTTTCGGATAGTCAAAAAGGGATTGGAAGATAAGTTCAAGAGATTTCAAGATATTATGAACAAGATAAGCTTGAACATTCCTTTCTCCGAAGCAATCATGGAGATGTCGTATTATGCCTGATTTTTGAAAGATATCTTATTGAAGAAGAGAAGCTTGAACGGGGTAGAGACAGTGAATCTATTGGAGAATTGTAGCTCGATCATTCAGCAGAAACTGCAAAGAAGTTGAAAGACCCGGTAAGCTTCACTATTCTATGTGAGATTGAAAAAGGGCCGGCACGGAAAGCTTTATGTGATCTTGGAGCAAGCATCAATTTGATGCCTTTATCTATATTTAAGAACCTATGTTTGGGGGAGCTCGTTCCCAAAATGGTGGCTTTACAATTGGTTGATAGGTCTATGACCTTTCCGAAGGGTGTGATAGAGGATGTACTTATCAAAGTGGACAAGCTCATATTTCATGTGGATTTTCTAGTGCTTCAGATGGAAGATGACAAGGATAACGTCCCCCTTATCCTGGGAAGACCATTCATTGCTACTGCTGGAGTGATGATTGATGTCCAAAAGGGTGAGCTTAGATTACGGATGGATAAAGAAGAAGTCTTGTTTAACCTTGACAAAGCAATGAAGATGCCCATGGAGATGCAGTGTCACAACATTGACGTAGTGGAGGAGATTGTGAAAGAAGACATGTCTTTGATCTTGTCTAAGAATTCCTTGGAGACATGCTTGATGGAGTCTCTTACTTTTCCCACCACCGATCTAGATGAGCTCTCCAATGAGGTATGTATCGATTTCTTTGAAAACTTACTTGCTTTGGGTGATGACAGGTATGAATCAAGGAGAACAAGTTTGAAGAGGTGAAGTGGACTAGAAAATACTTGCCTTTGGATAGAGAAAGCATGATCAAAGAAGAGAAAAAAGAGGAGTTGAAACCGCTACCAGAGCACTTGAAGTATGCCTACCTTGACAATGAAAAATATCCAGTAATTGTATCTTCTTCTCTTGATGATGACCAACTTGCATAGTTGTTAGATGTCCTTAGAAAGTATAAGTCTGCGATTGGTTGGTCTCTTGAAGATTTACAAGGAATTAGTCCATCATATTGCCTGCATAGAATACGATTGCTAGATGAAGCTAAGAGTAGCATTCAGAATCAGCGAAGGGTGAATCCCGCTATTCAAGAACTGATTAGAAAGCAAATCCTAACGTGGCTAGATGCAGGAATTATTTATCCTTTTAGTGATAGTCCCCACGTGAGTCCATTGCATGTTGTAGCTAAAAAGGGGGGCATACTATAGTGAAAGCCGAAGATGGTGAGACATTAGCCACTAGGATTCCACGGGATGGTGTGTGTACGGATTACAGGAAACTGAATAAAAATACATGCAAAGACCATTTTCCCCTTCATTTCATGGATCAAATGCTTGATCGTCTTGCAGGGTATGTGTTTTATTATTTCTTGGATGGATACTCGGGTTATAATCAAATCATGATTGCACCTAAGGATCAAGAAAAGACTACTTTTACTTGCTCTTATGGAACGTTTGCCTTTAGGAAGATGCGTTTTGGACTTTGTAATGCTCCTGCTATATTTCAGCGTTGCATGATGGCCATATTTGATGGATTAATAGAAAAGATCATGGAGGTGTTTATGGATGATTTTTCTATTTTTGGTTCCTCCTTTGATATTTGTTTGTCTAATCTAGCTACTGTTTTGAAGAGATGCCAAAATACTAATCTTGTCTTGAATTGGGAGAAGTGCCACTTCATGGTAAGAGATGGGATTGTTCTTGGCCATCATGTTTCGGCCAAGGGATTGCAGGTGGATAGAGCAAAGGTGGTGGCGATTGAAAAGCTTCTACTACCTACTAATGAGAAAGGGGTGCGGTCCTTCCTTGGATACGTCGATTTTTATAGAAGATTCATAAAAGACTTCTCGAAATGCTCCAAGCCCTTATCTCATTTAGTTGAAAAGGATGTTCCTTTTATTTTTGATGAAGAGTGTCTAACAACTTTTTAGGTTTTGAAAGAGGCGCTTTTTACTGCACCTATCTTGATCACACCGGATTGGACTCAACCATTTGTACTTATGTGTGATGCAAGTGACTTAGCACTTGGAGTGGTGCTTGGGCAAATAATGGAGAAGAAGTTTTGCACCATTTACTATACGAGTAAAACTTTTGATGCAGCACAAAAGAACTACACTGTCACAGAAAAGTAGTTTCTTGTTGTGGTGTATGCATTCAATAAGTTTCGACAGTATTTGGTTGGCATGAAAATGATAGTGTACACAGATCACTCTGCGATCCGGTACTTGATGGTAAAGAAGGATGCAAAGCCAAGGATTATTAGATGGATCCTTCTTCTTTAAGAGTTTGATATGGATATCCGGGATAAGAAAGAAATGGAGAATATTTTGGCGGATCACATATCAAGGTTGGAAACAAGAGAGCATTGTGATGACTCTTATGATTACATAGAAGAGATGTTCCCTGATGAGAAGATCATGGTCGTGTTTGTTGAAGGGGCTGAAAGAGCGTCTGTGGTTGCTGCTCAAGGAATGGATCCATGGTATGCGGATTATATCAACTACATTGCCGTGGGCAAAATTTTGAAAGATCTCAATAAGTATTAACTTTTCAAGTTTAAGAGAGATGTTGAGACTTTCATATGGTATGATCCGTTTGTCTACAAGATTTGTATGGGTTCCATAGTCCAGAGGTGTGTGCCTGAGATGGAGATAGAGAGTGTTCTTGAATTTTGCCATGCACATCCTAACGGGGGGCACTTCTGAGCTTAAAAGACTGCAGCAAAGGTCCTTCAATTAGCTCTTTATTGGCCTACTTTGTTTAAAGATTATGAATCCTATGTGGCAACATGCGATAGTTGTCAAAGGATGGGAAACATAAGTTGAAGAGATGAGATGCCACTTCAGCCGAGCATTGTTGTTGAGATCTTTGATGTATGGGGGATCGATTTTATGGGACCTTTTACCCCATCTAATGGATTTCTCTACATCCTTTTAATAGTGGATTATGTTTCTAAGTTGGTGGAGGCTATTCCGACTCGTGTATGATTCAAGGACTGTTTTGTCTTTCTTGAAGAAATATATTTTTGCCGACTATGGAGTTTCTAGAGCACTAGTGAGTGATGGAGGGTCACACTTCATCAACAAGCTTTTGGAGAAGGTGCTTAAGGATTACGGTGTTAAGCATAGGGTCACTACACCCTATCACCCTCAAGCAAATGGGCAAGCGGAGGTCTCTAACCGACAAGTGAAGCAAATTCTGGAGAAAGTAGTTGGAACTAATAGGAAGGATTGGACTCTGAAGCTCGATGATGCATTATGGGGATTCCGAACAGCTTACAAGACGGTGCTTAACATGTCAGTGTATCAAATAGTCTATAGGAAGCCGTGCCACTTACCTGTAGAGATTCAGCATAGAGTTTTTTGGGCATTGAGAAGTTTGAACTTGTCTCTTAAGGATCAAAAGGAGTTGAGGATGACTCATATCAACCAATTGGATAAGTTCAGAAGTCGAGGTTTCAAGAATTCGAAGATCTATAAGGAAAGAATAAAGAAATGGCATGATTCGAATATCTCCTACAAAGAGTTCAAGCAAGGTGATGAGGTATTACTTTTTAAATCTCATTTTAAGCTTTTTGTGGAAAAATTAAAATCGAAGTGGACGGGACCGTTCATTATCCATAGAACATGTGGAGGGGGAGTTTTGAACTTATGGACAAAGATGGAGACATCATAGCGGCGAATGGGCATCGATTAAAGCATAATAAATTGTCGGATGATGCTTGCATCATCTTTGAAGATACCTTGTACTAGATTGGTACCGTCGTGACTCTCCGATGTTAAACAAGAGCACCTGTTGGGGGCTTTCCCTCCCATTTTAATGCTTTATTTTCATTGGTGTGAGTAAGAAATTTTTATGCTTGACGTGCTTACTTATCGGAAATTACATCTCTTTGCAAACTTAGTTTTCACTATAGTTTCTACTAAGTTTGGGGGGTGTGATGTACTTACCTCATTAAAGCACCGAGAGTATAATCTTTTCTTTGTAACGTTTATTAGGGAAGTTGATTTTTTACGACATATTAAAACTTTAACCAGTTTTAACGTGTCAAATTTTTTGCAACTTGCCTAATATTTTGTGGTGTTTTATTTTTGAGTGTCGTTTTGCGGAGTTACACATGATTTCATACGGTCTAAAGTGATTCTCTAGCTTAATTGTTGCTATCTTGATACTTGATGTTATCCTAGAGTTTAATTGTTTCAGGGAAAGATTAGAGGAGTACGAAATTTCAGAAGCTTAGTGTGTTGCTCGATCAAATCTCCTATGCTCGACCATTTATATTGGTCTAGTACTGGTCAGCTAAATACATAATACTTACAGAATGTTTGCTCGACCATAAGTCGTGGTCAAGTACTGATCAAGCGAAATGTGAAAATTTATATAGTAAGGTTGCTCGACCACCATTCATTGCTTGACCTTATTCTGGAAGTCGAGCAGTGGTCGAGCAAAGCAGGGCAGAATAGAGGGTCTTCATAGTAGGTTGCTCGACTTACAGCTGTTGCTCGACCAGAAGATATTGGTCAAGCAAGGTCACTTAAGAATAGATCTGGACTGCTCGACTAAAAACCCTTGCTCGATCAAGTTGCTCTAGTCAAACGGAGATAAAATTCGATTTAAAGGTCAGTTTTCTTCTTTTTGCTCGACTATTTCCCGTCACCCTTTCTTGAGCGCCAACTGAAACAGTAAGTTCCTCTCCCAAAACTCTTCTCCACAAATTAATCTACCCGTCCACACACTTCACATCCCTAATTTAGAAGATTCAAGTCTGATTTGGGACTTTTTTCTCAAATTTTCGGAGATTCACCACCAAGCATCGCACGTGCACCATGTCCAACAAAGGTATGATTTTTCTCATTTTTTACTCTTGAATCTAAGTGATTATGCCTAGTGAAGATTGGGTGAGGGGATTTTACATAGTTTGATTAGATTAGATGGTTGAATTTTGGTGCGTTCTCGTTTAAACTTTACATGGATTGATAGAGTCCAAGTTATGTTGGGTTGTTGAATTCTTATGAAATTGGTGATGTATATAGCATGGGCTTGAGGTTAATTTCAATATACATTTATGGGCTTATTTTGAAATATTGATTTGTATGTAGAAGATGGGATGTTTAAGGATTTTTTTTGGTGAAGCTTATGAAGTTTAAAAGCATGTTTGTCTGAAGTGTTTTAAGACTAGTGGTTTTAATTATTCTTGAGTGACAAGTGTTGAGTTTATAGTTGGTATGATGATTTGATGAGCATTTGAACTTCAGAGTGAATTAAACACATGAGTTTGAAGTCTTGAGTAGGATTCAAGCTAGTCTAAGATTGGTAAATTGCTATATCTCTTGTGTATAGAAGTATAATTTTTGTAGGAAAAGAGATTGCATCTTCATCCAAGAGGATGGGACCTAAGTCTCCTTCTTTGAGTGAGATAGTTAAGAAAATGAGGATGAACAAGAGGAGGCCATCCCATTATGGTATCAAGCTTAGAGATTGGGAGGGGAAGAAGGAATTATGGATGGCAATAGCACAAAAGATAACTAGGACAAGGTATCAAGATGATCATGCTATGTTGGAGATGAACATCATCAACGATATTCGTTGGATGTTTAATCGAGTGGGTATTACTAGATTCATGGAGATGAAAAGAGAGATATATTTTCATATCACTGCGGAGGTGTTGTGTTCATTACAGATTGAACATGGAGATCGCTATCTTCCTTATGGGATTCAGATCCAAATTGGTGGGCAGGAGCTGATGATGAATGCCCGTGAGTTTAATGAGATGATCGGCTGTGAGAATGTAGCTGATGTAGAGCATGATTACTTCAACCCTAATGTGTTCTGGAGGTCTACTACAGGGAGACGAGGAAGATATAATTCCAATGTTGCTAAAGTTGCTTTCATCCACAATCCTGTGATAGCGTATATGGACCGAATTTTGGGTAAAAACTTTATTTGCTCGATCTGAGGGGAGTTGTATTCCTAGTGGTGAACAGTACGTGCTTTGGTGTATGCTTAATGGAGTCTATTTCAATGTTGCGGTGTACTTTTTCTAGCAGTTGCACAAGTTTACTACCCATGGATTTCAGCGAGTGAATATTAGAGGACTCATCATGTTGATAACCGAGTATTACCGGGTTGATTTGAGCAGGCATCGACTGATTCGAGGGGACCTAGACTTGATCCTGACAGCATGTGTGAGGATGGGATTGATTCAGCGGATGGATAATATGGTTGTTCATCCGTGGCAAGAACCCCATTTCATTCAGATTTCCATTGTCTATTGTTGATCTTACTACAATTCAGATCAACAGTAACCTATTAATGGATACCTCGGAGCACAGGGTGATCTCGAATACTTGTTTGGAGGAAGGAGATTGGAGGCATCTTGCTGATATGCACGCGCAGGGAATCATCTTAGATGAGGATATGATTTTAGTAGGGGATCCAGCTGATTTTGAAGAGGAAGAGCCGTAGCCACCACCGGCTTTTGTCTATTTGGAGATGGATATGTCTCTGATGCAGCGGTAGCCACAGGAGCATGAGTTTTTTGAACCACCATCGCAATAGGAGCAAGATTTTTGGCGAGCCCAAGTTCAGTTTTATCGGGATCAATTCCAATTGATGAATGAGCACTTCGCCACACTTAACGCGAATCAACAAGAGACGAATAGGCAGCAGGCATTAGCGACTGGGAACTACGCTGCACTCAACCTGAGACATGATGATATGGACAAAAGAATTGGAGAGGTGCAGACTAGGAGCCGAGAGATCGATAGGAAGGTGTATCAGCTACATAGGGATTTTGACCTATGGCGCATGGATGAGAGTGATGATGATGATGCTCCGGATGAGTAGTTGAGCCAGGTTTTTCTCTTTGTCTGTTTCATCTCATCCCCCTTCTCTCTTTCACTTTACAGGTGGAGCATTGATGGTAGTGTGGTTGTGTGGTGATTCATGTGTGAGTGGTCTGTATTGATGATATTGATGATGGTTACATTGAGTTGATGTGGATTGTTTTAGTGATGATGATGCTTCGTGTTATGCATGTGCACTTGTTTTGATGCATGTTGATTTGTTAATAATGAGTATGTTCTGTTTTTACTTGTAGTTCATGAATAGATTGATGTTAATTGCATGCTTTTGAAGAGTTCTTAGGATTCTATAACCTATGTGAGGATTTGAGCATATTGGTCATGCTATGAACATGATAGTTATTCTTGAGAGTCATTTGTATACTCGTATTCTAGAACTTGACTTGGAGTCTTGTTCAAAATTTATGATTGATAGATACTAGGACATGATCTTAGGCCGTAATTGATAATTGAGCCACTTAGCCAAATTTTACCTACCTTAATTGTTTATCATTGGAAGCCCTGTTCAGCCGTTAAAAGCTTTTTCTTCGGCAAGCCTGTGAAAGCAACCTTTATTCCCTTTACTTTAGCTTAAAATACCCTATTTACTAGTAGAGAGTTAAGGTGAATCATGTGTTAAGTGATAAGGGAAAGTAAACTTTGCTAAGTGAAGAGTCAAAAGACGTGGTTAAATCTTGTTTAGGGGTAGTGCCTGAAACTGGTACCCTGGTTGTTTAGAAGGGTAGTGCCCGAAATTGGTACACTTGTACTTTGAAGAAAGAAGATGTTGATTCTAAAGAAAGGAAGGAGCCGATGAATTGCAAAGATAATGAGAATGATGATAGAGCAAGGAAATTAAGTTGTTTGATGAAAGCGTTGGATGAAAAGCAAAACTCCAAGGTAATTCTCTACTAGTGAATTAGTCATTCTTACCTAAATACTCCTACCTTTACCAAAGAGCCAACATTACAACCCAAAAGGCAAGTCCTTTGTAATCCTAGTATTGAAACGATTGTAGACGGATTTTTGAGACCCTTGTCAAGCTTATGGTTACACGAGTACATGAACTGAATTGGAGCGTATATACTAGCCTTTAAAGTGTATATCTTTTGCACTTGAGAGAGAGAGAGTAAACACTTACCCGTGAGCTAGATGACTTAGCACTCGTAAAAGTATTGTGATTAATTGATGTTTTTGCATGAATGAAGGGTATGATGGAGTGCATGTTTTGAATTGATATAATTGCATGTGTTAGAATATGTTGTGCTTATTATAAGAATCTTGTGATTACACTCGCTTTCCTTTGTTTTGAATTCGTTGCCTTGGGACGAGTAACATGTAAGTTTGGAGGTTTGATGAGAGTGTAAATTCATGTGTTTTGGGCTTGGATTTGTGTACAAATTGAGTACAATTACGTCTATTATCAAGACGAATCAGGTTGTTTATAGAAAATCCATGAATCAGAGGTTACTGAGGCTATTTGAGCGTATTTGTATAGGAAAACATGTCTTACGGGCTCAGAATTGGAAGACATAATTTTTGAAGGCATTTTTCGAAGGTTACTCGACCTCAGAAGGCTTGCTCGACCAGTATTGCTTTGGTCGAGCAAGATGGCAAAGTCGACCAGAATGTGCAAAATTATACAGTAGCATTGCTCGACCAGAAGAGTTTGCTCGACCAGAATTATCTTGGTCGAGCAGATGAAGTTTGGTCAAGTAAAATGACCAATTCTTACAGAAGGTTTGCTCGACCATTGCTCAACCAGGAGGCGTTGCTCGACCAGCTGAGGTTTGGTCGAGTAGAATGTCGCTGATGCTATTTTTGGTAGTTTCGAGTTTCTTTTACCAAATTTGACGTGTATCTCAATTAAAAACCCATCAAAGGTCCGTGAGGTGCCTTTTACAGGTATAAAAAGGGATGTAAAGCATATCAAGAAGGGAGTTAGATTCCACATCCATCCTACACTACATCCAAACCCTAACTCCAACCTTTAGAGCTATGGAGAGAGGTTCGTCTATCAAACCAAGTGAGAACCAAGTGAAGATTCAAGACGGAGAGAGACACAACGTCACCCATATTTATGGTTAACTTCATTTTTTAATTATCTTGTAATTTTCAAGACTATGGGTAAGATCCTACCAAAATCCATGATTGCTCCTAGATCAATCATAGGTTAGAACCGCTTCGGTAGTTTTAGGGTTATGAAGGTTTTATGAGTTGATTATCTTTCATGTGTAAACTCCGTACAACACTACTTGTAATTTATTTTATATATAACTAAGCTTTTTAAATTCATACTCACAGTCATTTTGTGCATCATTAACTGTTATGTAGAGTCTGAATACATATCTTGGTTATTGATTGAGTACGTTCACTGCTGAGCAGGATTATATGTTATAATTCTAAGTGAAGGGATTCTAAAGTCTTATTAGAACTATCTTATATAAATACTTGTTAATTGAATATTATTTGGGTTAATAAGCAGGATAAAGGGTATAACTTCATAGTACTTATAAAGGGAGATCATATCAGGTTAGAATACTAAGTGCACGGGAAATAATTGATACTGAGAGTACCTAGAAAGGGGGTGAATTATATCTCTTGCTCCAAGGATATTCACACGAGTCAAATGTTTGTTTACTTTTGCCTATAGAGTGAACTTGCATGGTTTAGTGATGCGTCCATAAGTCACAAGGCAGAGTCGGACATCAACACATGGATGGGTAATTAATGAGTAGAACCGGATGACCCGAAGAACTACCTATTTTCTCACTTGATCACAGTCGTATTATCTCTATTGCTTGTTTACTTTGTTAGCTATTTTAATTGTTATTTTAATTATTTGATGCTTAGTTACTTAATATCCACAACAATATTGCCTTGATAGTCTTAATAAGTAGAACTTAATTAAATTAATAATAATCCGTCCCTTGGGTTCGATAATCACTTCGTTGCCTATCAAAACTACAATTGATATCTTTTATACTTGGGGATTAATTTTGACTATTGGGAAAATGCCCATCTATCTTCTGTTGTATTCCCAAGTCCAATCTCGACATCGTGTGGGCGACGATCTTCGAAATCTTCTCAATCTGCTATTCCCTCACCTCCTCACAGTGTTAAGCTTGATTCAATTAGGGTTTTCGGACAGCTGAGATGACTTATATATGGGCTACAACATGGACCAGGAGGAGAAATTAGAGTTGGGCCTCCATTGGGCTTAAATATCCAAGTTTAGCCCAAAACTTATACTTAAGTCCAATAATAATAATATACCACAAAAATATTATTATTGCACTACCGTTCTAATCCCATAATTACGTTATGGGCTCTTTCTTATTATGAGTCCGTTAGTCTCCCCATGTTTAAGATATACAATGCTCATTAATTAATTAAGTTACTGAAAACTCCATTAATTAACATCTTATCTGAGAGTAGTACCACTCAACCTCATTATCATGACGGAATAAATCCACTTGCAGGGTTTAAATGATTATCCTTATGATTTCCTCAAGGGGACATCATCAACTTATTTAATAGGACACGGATTCCTTCTACAATCAACAGCACACCATAGATACAGCACTATTTCCCAACTCAACGAGTTTATTGATTTAATATTTAAATCTCAACCATTAATGAATCAAAGTGATATATACTGGCTTACGTGTAGAGGTTATTGTATAGGGATTAAGAGCACAAACATCCATAATAACTGAGATCAAGTTCTCCTATATAGTCAGTATAAGTCGAACGATCTCAAACGGTCCTGCTCAATACACAAAATGCACTAATATGATTTTATAGTCAAGACAAACTAATACCAAATCACACTACAACCATCATAATAGAGATTCCCCGTCTATCTCGGTTGTGAGCATCTGTTTATACTTTATAAGACAATCGATAATATGATCTCCCGCTTATTGTCGCACAACATATTATCTACAGTATAAAGTAAGTGGACTATTGCATCAGACATATATATAAATTATAAGACGAAATCATTTGATCATATGATTCTCATTTCAAATAAAGTATTATAACATTGTTCATACAAAAAGCTAGACTTTTAGTATACAATCCAACCATCTCCCACTTATACTAAAAGACTATGATGTCATGTCTTCTGCCATACATTTGATTCCCACTCCCACTACACAACCATAAAAAACTCTCGCCTTAAGGTCTTTGTAAATGAATTTACTAGGTTATCATCTGATATAATCTGCGACAACAACCTTTTCCTCATCATACGATTTTTCGTAACAGGTGGTACTCGCGCTACATATGTTTAATTGCCTTATGGGCTCGTGTTTCCTTCAAGTTTGCAACTACACCATTATTATCACAATAAATTGTAATAATCTTGGGCAAACATAGAATCACATCTAAGTCCATTATGAAGTTTCTAGAGTCATGCAGATAGATTTAGCACCTCAGAGGGTCCAATTCAACATCTTTCTATGGTGAAGTCCGAAATATATTTCTATATAACACTCCATATTATGGCTCTACTTCCAAAATAAACACATAACCTTTGAGGTGGATTTACTGCCGCCCCTATCTGATTTGAAAAATCAGAATCTGATAAGTCATATATTAGCATGTTTATTTAGTGTAAATTCAAGTCTATTGATTTAATTATATGATATTTATGTGCTAATATTGGCTTATATTATTTTTGAGATATAATTACTTTAATTATTTGAATTGATGTGGAAATAAGTTATTAAAGGAGCAATTAAGGAAATAAATCAGCCAGCATAATTTTAGGATCGGATCTCTTCCAAATCTGTTGAATGGTCGATCAAGAAGCATGAAAAATATGTGAAGAGATATTTTGGGATTCAGATTAAATAAGGAAAGAGGCAGCTGGAAATATTCTCACAAATATTCTCATATTCCAGAATCATCCAAAATCAGGCCGTATCTTGTGAAGGCACGGTAGTTTAATTAATAATAAAAGAAGAGATCTTGAGATATTTTTGAAAGAACAAATAAGGAAACAGATCAAGAAAAGAAGAAAGAGATATTATGTTATTTTTAGGAAAGCAGAATACACGATAAAAAAGGGAGGAGATTAACGTGAATGAGGGAGATCGGCTAAAAGCAGCGATCATCCTCTCTAAGGCAGAATTCAGCGTGAAGACTGAAGATCATCGGACATCCTAGTTTTATTATTTTAATTTTGTTTTTGCTATGAACATGCGGGGCTAATCCCCTTTTCTAGTTTAGGATTCGTGAACCTCCCGTTAAAATATTTATTTAATTATTAAGAGTTTTATTATTGAATCTTTTGTGTGAATTTATTCTATTACATGCTTTGATGTTCTTTATAACAGTTTGATAATTATTTTAGACTGGCCATCTAGTTTAATTGTTTAATTGCTTAATGCTATTTCATGATCCATGATCCGTAATTGTTGTGAGAAATTGAATTGAGTAGCAAATAGAGATTATTCCCTCTAGGTGTAATAGAATCTAGGTTGTATGATACCTAGCCAGATTTTGTAGCCTAGTAATCCTATATTTAGAGTTTTAATGCGTTTATGAGTTCGAATCCATAGGGTCACTTATAAATAGTTCAATTTAGTGGTCGTACCCTAGTTGATAAACGTAAGAATATTCGGGTTGATTGGTCGTACCGTGAATCTTGGAATTTGAGTTTGCACACTAGGCTAGATGTTTAATTTGTATAATTAATTAATTTAGTAAACGGGAGGGGATCGTCATCCTAAACTAGGTTTTAATCACTTGGTTAATTTAATAATTAATTTTTGATCTATTTTGCTATTTAAAATATTGAGTTAATTCATTATTCGCGTAATTTACAAATTTTCACAATCAAAACCACCCCCCTCTTCCTATTTTATTTGTTTGCAACACTTGAATTTAATTTAAATTTCATTATACTCTCTTGAGTTCGACCCTACTCTTTACTATACTAAATATAAGTGTGAGTTGGAATTAAATTATATTTTGATAGGCCGGCGACATCCTATCAAATTTGGCGCCGTTTGCTCGGGGAGTAAAATTGAATTTTGTTAAATTTTTGTATTTCTGATATTTTTCTGCATTTTTAAAGGTTCTGGAATTTTTTTGAATTTTTCTGGAATTTTCGAAATTTCCAATTACACTGACACTGAACCCTCAGTGTCAGAAGGCCTCTATTTTTGAATTTTTTTCTATGAATGATTACTCAATCTTCAGGTAAAAAACAGCTTAAATACATACCAAAAATCGAGAGAACTGCCTGGAGGTTGAGAAAGGAGTCCCGGAAGAAGAAGGAAACAAGTTCGTCCACTGACAAAACTGCCAAAAACCTTACCAAACTTGAAGTTGCAGCTGGTCCACTTCATCTTGAAGAGGAGAATTCTCAATTTTCTGATTTAGAGGAAGAAGATACTGCAGACTCTGAGTCGGGAGAGGAAACATGGCTAGAAATGAGAAAATATCCTTGAATGAATTGGCAAATCCGGATGTAGTCCATCAGCCATTATGCATTAACTTTCCTGCGATCACTGATAATACTGTATTTGAATTGAAATCGGGATTGATTCACTTACTTCCTACTTTTCATGATCTTTCAGGTGAAAATCCGCACAAGTTCTTGAAGGAGTTCTCGGTTGTATGCATGAGTATGAAACCAAACAGAGTGACGGAAAAAATGGTCAAGCTTAGGGCATTCCCCTTTGCAGTGAAGGACATGGATAAGGATTGGCTATATTATCTCCCTCTCAGATCGATAAATACGTGGGCTGAAATGGATAAACTTTTTCTCCAAACATACTTTCCGGCCACTTGAGTTGCTGTCTTGCGTAAGGAGATATCTGGAGCTCGTCAGATGCAAGGGGAGAGTTTACATGAGTATTGGGAGTGGTTTAAACGCCTCACATCAGCATGCCCCCAACATCAAATAAGCGACCAGTTGTTTTTGCAGTACTTCTATGAAGGGTTATTGATCATGGATCGAAACAGGCTTGATGCAGCCAGCGGAGGAGCCTTTATGATGAAAACACCTACGGCTGCTAGAGACTTGATTACTAGCTTAGCTGCCAACACTCAACAGTTTGGCACACGCGATCCATCGATTAGAGAAGTCAAGGAGGTCCATGATTCTAATTTGGATGAAACTTTGAACAAGTTGACAATTGCTGTGGAGAATCTTGCTAAAAGAAGAGGGATAAACCCTCCATCTTGTCAATATTATTTAGCTTGTGATCATTCTACTCTTGATTGAAGGCTTACACCAAGTGAGGAACAAGTAAATGCCATGGGGCGACCTTATGACCCCTTCTCTCAAACCTACAATCAGGGTTGGAGAGATCATCCCAATCTCAGGTATGGTAGTGGACAAGGAGGAAATTGGGGGCAACAACAGTTTCAAGAGCAGAGAGTGGTGAATAGGCAACAAAATTACCATCAAGATGGTGGAAATCGCCAACAAGGTGGTTCAAGTTCCGGAGCTTCATTTGAGGAGATGATGAAAAAGTTGGCTGCCAGCAATCTCTAATTTTAAGAGATGACACATTCATCCATTCAGGACTTGAAGATGACAACTCAATCGTCAATCCGGAACTTGGAAAATCAAGTAACCCAATTAGCTACAACTGTAGGCCAGATGCAGGCTCAAAACATTGGAAAGTTACCTTCACAAACGGAGGTTAATCCTAAGAATTTAAGCGCCATTACACTGCTAAGTGAAAAACAGTTGGAGGAGGCTGTACCACCCAAAAAGCCTGACCAAGACGTGGAGAAAGATGATGTAGAACCTACTGGAATGGTGGAGGATCAGACCGATCAGTTTGGGGCGAAAAAATCTAATGTGCAAAAATGTAACATTGACACTGAACCCTTCAGTGTCAGAAGGTAAAAAAAAAATCAGGTTAAAATTTTTGACCCTATTCCTTTTAATATTAACCATTTGCCTTTTCCAAGCAGGTTTAGAAAGCCGAACACCATTGAAAAGGATAAACAAATACTTGAAGTATTTCGAAAAGTGCAGATCAATTTACCTCTCATTGAGGCGATTAAGCAGATTTCGAGATACGCCAAGTTTTTGAAGGAGTTATGAACTAATAAAAAGAAGTTGAAAGGAGATGAAAAATTGGTGATGGGAGAAAACGTTTCAGCTGTCTTCCAGCAAATGTTACCTCAGAAGCGCAAGGATCCTGGCATGTTTGTGGTTCCTTGTAAGATCGGGAGTTTTAAGGTGGAGAGAGCCATGTTGGATCTTGGAGCTTCTATTAATGTGATGCCTCGATCAGTGTTTGAAAAGTTGGGAGTGGGAGAGTTGAGAAAGACTGGAGTTGTCATCCAACTTGCTGATCGAAGCCACGTATACCCAGATGGAGTCATTGAGGATGTTCTTGTTTAGGTAGACAAACTCGTATTCCCTTCTGATTTTTATGTGATAGAAATGAATAAACACCCATCGAATTCTACTCCGATTTTGTTGGGAAGACCGTTCCTCAACACTTCATGCACTAAGATAGATATGAGTGAAGGTACTCTCACGATGGAATTTGATGGGCAGATCATTAAATTCAACATATATGATGCTACCTTGATGATGCTAACTTGCTTTCTATTGTGAGTACTATTGAGCCTATTGTCCAGGAACACTTCGAGCTCACTAGTAGGGATGCATCAGATTCAGTCATTAAACATGGAATCATGAAGGAGGATGCTGAAAGATTGGATAATGAGGAGTTGAATCACTATGTCAACACTTTGCACAATTCTTTTCAGAGAACGAGCACCTTAGATGTAGCCTTTGTTAAATTGCCTGTGAAGTCTCCTAAAGACGTTAATTCAGTTTTTGCTTTGAGTCTTGTTGAGCATTTGGTGCAGGATTGTTTTGAAATAACTCGCAGGGATAACTTCGACACCATCATTGAAAATGGAAGCATGAAAGAGCATGAGAAAAAATTGAGAAAAGAAAAACTTGGTGAAGTGCCAAAATTAGAGTTGAAAGTGCCCCAAACTCTGGAAGTCCTCATTCTTGGGGCCGAACTATGAACTCAAGGGATATCATAAGGGATTTCGCACTGTTGAGGTCGGTCGGATGGAGTTGAAAGAAGCTCTACATACTTGAAAGATACACCTTACCTAAGTCGAGTCAACGACAATAAAAAAATGCGCTGATTGGGAGACAACCCAATTTTCTCGCTTTATTTTTATTTTTGTTTATTTTAATTTATTTTATTTTATTTTTATTTTCAATAAGGTGTCTGATTGCTCAATCTTAATTGTCTGAGATTTGTAGATACAACATGTGGAATTTAATCACAGATTCTATTTGGGTCATGAAATAATTTTCCTGCATTAATTAAAATTTAATTTGTGCCCAACTAACTATTTCAATTTTTTCAGGTCAGTGGCCCAAATCTTGAAGCCCAAGATGGATATAAAATAAAATATACAGGGCCCATGTTATACATGTAATGAAATTCTGTGGTGGCCCCAACTTCTTGTCCAAATTGAGAAAGCCCTACCCCCAATTTTCACAATCGTCAATTCTAGCCGCACCACTTTGACAACATCACGGTAAATTTTGACACCACTCCACCACGAATCGTCTATCCACCATGGCCAGACTTCATTCTAGTGTTCAAGTGGAGAAGAAACGGAAGAGGAAAGATGACGATGCATCAATGTCTCGGGCGATTGTCGTCTGCCGCGAGCTCAACGCTGCCGCTGTAGGTTCTGTTTCCGATGCCAGCCCTACCGCCATCGCATGTCTATCTTCAGCGTCTCCCGTAATGACTACGGCTAGCAACCTCCAGCCCTAGCCATGACTACTGAAAGAGAAGCCGCCGCCCGTTTTATTCCCGAAGAAGATCCTCCATGCCCATTTGCCAGTGTAGGAAGCAGCTACCGCCCATCCTGATTCCGAAGAGCACACCCCAGCCCTGCACTCCAAGCCAGCAATTACCGAAGGGGATGCTTCCAGTGACCCCAATGCCACCGCCTTTAATGAGCCCAATGAGAATACTTCAATGCCGGAGGCTGCTGAGGATGAGACACCGGGACAGCCATGCCGCGATATCAGGTGTATTCTACCCATTTTCATATTCAATTGCACTTTTATACTTGCTTTTGCTTGGGGACAAGTAAATGTTTAGGTTGTTGGCTCTTGGATCATTTGGTTAACGTGACCCTTTAGGGTTCCATATGTTTCTTATATCAGCGGAAGCAAGAAAACATGAAACGTATTACCTTTCACCAAGGTATGTTGAAGAAAGTTGATTCTCGCTGGCAGACTGTGCAGTCCCACGAGAATAGCCATAACTTCCTCATCTGATGTCGGAATTGAATGATCTTTATGCTCAGACAATTCTCTCTTCAACGGATTTCCGTCAGTATATTGATCATCAAATTCTGAGCACTTTACGATTTTATATAAATTTTGCAAGATGGCGGATAGCAGCAGTAAACTACCTTCTGATCTTCTGCCGTATGTCCCAAGTTCGATCTCGACGCCGTGTGGGCGATGATCTACGAGACCTCCTCAATCTGCTCTCAACCCTCATCACACGTGAATAATAAATTAGATTAGGGTTCCAGATAAGGTGAGGTGACTTATATACATGGGCTACAGCAGGGACCAGAAGGAGAAATTGGGTTGGGCTTCCATTGGGCTTAAGTATCCAAGCTTAGCCCAAAGCTTATACTTAAGTCCAATAATAATATATTCCACTAAAATATTATTACTGCACTGCCTTTCCAATCCCAAAATTACGTTTTGGGCTCCTTCTTATTATGAGCCCGTTAGTCTCCCCATGTTTAAGATATACAATGTCCATTAATTAATTTAAGTTACTGACAACTCAATTAATTAATATCCCATCCAAGAGTAGTACCACTCAACCTCATTATCATGCCAGAATAAATTCCACCTGCAGGGTTTACATGATAATCCTTATGAGCTCCTCAAGGGGACATTATCAACCTATGACGGACACGGATTCCTTCTATAATCAACAGCACACCATAGAGACAGCACTACTTCCCAACTCACCGAGTTTGTTGATTTAATTACATGTAAATCTCACTCATTGATGAATAAAAAAAATACATACTGCCCTACGTGTCGAGGTTATTGTATAGGGATTAAGAGCACGAACATCCATAATAACAGAGATCAAATTTTTCTATAAGTCAATATAAATCGAACGATCTCATGCGGTCCTGCTCAATACACACAAGTGCACAAATGTGATTCTATAGCCAAGACAAGCTAATACCAAACCACACTACAACCATCCCGATAGAGAGTCCCCGTCTATCTCGATTGTGAGCATCTATTTATACTTTATAAGAAAACCGATAATATGATCTTCCGCGTGTTGTCGCACAACATATTATCTACAGTATAAAGTAAGTGGACTATTGCATCGTGCATATAAATAAATTATAAGACGCAATCATTTGATCATATGATTCTCATTTAAACTAAATTGTTATAAGATTGTTCATACAAAAAAGCTAGACTTTTAGTATACAATCCAACAATCTCCCACTTATACTAAAAGACTATGCTGTCATGTCTTCTGCCATATATCTGATTCCCACTCCTACTACACGACCATCAAAAGCTTTCGCTTTAAGGTCCTTGTAAATGGATTTACTAGGTTATCATCCGATGCAATCTAGTCGACAACAACCTTCCTCTCATCATACAATTTCTCGTAGTCCGAAGTTTGCAACTGCACCAATATCATTAATTTAAATTGTGATAATCTTGGGCAAACTTAGAAATACTTCAAAGTCCATCATGAAGTTTCTAGAGTCATATAGATACTTTGACTGCCTTATAGGCTCCAATTTATCATCTTTCCATGATGGAGTCCGTAGTCCAAAATATATTTCTATATAAAACTCCTCCATATTATGGCTCTACTTCCTAAAATTAAACACATAACCTTGAGGTGGATTTACTGACATCCCTATCTGATTTGAAAAATCTGAATCTACATAACTCATAAGAAGCAGCGAATCTGTCCGGTAAGCCTACATATAATTTCTAGTCCTTTTCAGGTACATAAATATATGTCTTACCATAGTTCAACATTCTTATTTCGAGTTACCTTGATACTCATTGTCTATGCACTTGGCAATACAGTTATCCATTCTCGTGCATAGCATTCCTTAGATTAAGCTTCCTTATTCGCCGAAGCATAAGGAACCGCTTTCATCATCTTTATCTCTTTTTGTGTCTCAAGACACATTCACTTAGATAAATTCACATGCTAAATGAGTAAGGATCGTATCATTTTGCTAAACTTGAGCTAAGCCTAACATCCTTTCTTGTGATCAGTATTACCGTGAACAAAAGGATATTTCTACTCTTCTTAAGTCCTTCATTTCATACTGCTTTATTAACCATACCCATACGCCTGACAATAATCTTTCATTGTCTCCAATGAGCAATATATCATCTACGTATAGTACAAAAATACCACCACATTTCCATCACTATTTTCAATACACAAGACATATCCGAGCATTGATAAAACCCATATCACTGGATTTCTTCATCAAAACGGATGTTCTATAATTTTGAAGCTTGCTTTAGTCCATTGATGGACACTTTTAAGCTTAATATCAAAATGCTCTTAGCTCTTTGCAATGAATCATTCTGGTTGCTTAACATAGATGTTTTCCTCAAGACTTCCATTCAGAAAAACTGTCTTAACATCAATTTGCTATCCCTCATATTCCATATGAGTAGCAACAGGTAAAAGAGTCTGGATCGGCTTAGGCATAACTACCGGCGAACAAGTTATCTCATAATCGAACCCTTTCTTTCTGAGTATACCTTTTTCGCAACAAGCTTTGCTTCCAAGGTTTTCACCTTACCATATGATTCTCTTTTATTTTGTATAACCACTTCCAATGGCTTTTACACCATTTAGTGGTCTTACAAGCTCCCAAATTTAATTTAAAATCCATCGATTCTATTTTAATATTCATTACACTTTGCTAGGATTTCGCATTTCTAACTTGTAGTGCGTCATCGTATCTGTAGGTCCATTTCATGTTTGCTAGGGACCAAGTCTCACGACTCCCTCAAAACATGTATCAAATAGCTTGTCGAACATCCCTCCCACTACGACAAGGCATTACATGCAATTGTGTATCAGACGTGACATGCGTTGCAGTTTATCTTGTGGTATATCCTTTTGCACAATTGGTACTAATACTTTGTATTTTCTTCTCACATCCTTTAGGACAACTTATAAATGGGTATGTGATTTATTACATAGTCCCTTTCCAAAAATCTAGTGTTTGTGTTAACAACCACCCTTCGATCTTTTAGACTAAATAAATCACCTTTATTTTTATAGCATATCCCACAAACAGACAAACATTCAAATGAATTACTGTTTCTAGGGCTTATCCATAAAATGAATTAAGTAATTCCAAATAATTCATCATCTATCTAATCATTACCATAAGAGTCTTTCTCTTATTAGGATTTAAAGACGCATTATTAATTGCTATTTGTTGCATCCGTGGTATAGACATGATTTAAGAGTTTACAAATTGTCACTAACGTACCTTAACAGATTATAGCTCCATCCTTCATTAATATGACCATGTCATTTAAATGAAATGGAGTATCCATCCGTAAATGCATATAAACTGAAATAAAATTATTTCTATGAAAACGTACGTAAAGACAATTTCTCATAATCAAACGTTTATTCATATCGTAAGATAAATAAACAACTCCCACTGCAACAGCCACTACTCTCGTAGTATTACCCATGTATAAAATAATCTTATCCTCACTTAGTAATAAACATTTAGTGATTCTGGTATCTACACAACGTATCAGTAGGTGCCATCACTAATCATGCTTCAACAACTAGCAAGTAAGATTCTATCCTTGTTCACTCCTTTTATGAAATTGTATTTCCTTTATCACATATTTTGTCAGAAGTTTCCCACCATATACAACCTCTTGTAATTCAGGAGAAACTTACTCAAAACATCTAGGCAATTATGAAGAATAAAATTGACTTAGGTTTCCCCTTCAACTTCTATTCCATGTATTTCCAATTCATTCATCAAATTCAATCATGACCTACAGCCTTTTAACTTACTAAAGTATCCGAAGAGTTACATGAGACCATCATATTTCTATGAATCTCTTATCTTTTCACTAGAGACTTTAATATGCATCATGATAAGTCTTTTGTGAGAACACACATGTATTTCTTAAGCAGTAAAATTCGAATCCAAGATTCTTTTCTAATCATCTAATTTTGGACCAGTAAATATAATTTCTTTTAGTCAACCATAAGTGAAATAAAATTATTTGAAATTCAGAGAATCATAAAAAAATACACCGATCAAATCTTCGAATTTATCCATTTATATTGATTCCCTCAAAATAATATAAAATATAAATTCACCGACATCTCAAGCACCGTGAGTTTGCAAGCCACGATAGTGTGGACGTTTGCAAGCCCGAACATTTACAAGAGAAGGTTTTACCCATTAATTTTATTTGTCAACCTAACTTTATGACAAAATAATTAACAGTCGGTTCCTCTTTAGCCATGCAAATAAAAGGAGTGACTCCGATGGGGAGGATACTTATTATTTACACCTAAGTGTACACCATTATTTGACCCCAAGTCCATTGCACGAGCTTATGTGCCTTACAGATGGAGAAGTACACACGCGCTCGGATAACTTCCTACAGTCATCAATTATAAGTCTGTACAGTGATCCGCACATGAACTCATCCGATAGGGAGGAAGGTCTATGCCAACACGCAAGTTCATGTGCATCACATTACAAACATAATTTTAAAGAAGCCTGTTCCAGCAATATCCATGAATAAACTCATCCGATTGGGATGAAGGCTCTAATGCCGACGCGCAAGTTTATTCACATTGCTAACAAACCAATAATGGAGGCCGCGGGAATTAATTACCAATCCCCTCTCCCACTTAGTTATTTAAAACCAAGGGTTTTTACATGCATATAATATTCAGAATAATATATGCAACCTAGCATGCTCCTATTACGGCACATAAGACAGTAAATCACAGAAAGCATGCATACATATATAACAATAATCAATTAATAAATAAGTTATAATAGTTATATAACAGCAAATTTGATTGTTCGCCACCAGTCACGAATGCAGACAACTGCGATGGGGATCGACCTCCCCGCAGCCTGCTCCACCACTCCGGCACCCTGCCCGATCATATTGTGAAGACTCACGCGGAACCTGATGCAGACCAGTCGGACTTGATGTAGACCAGTCGGACTTGATGCAGACCAATCGAACCTGATGCAAATCCGCTCGAACCTGGTGCAGAGTCGATCGAACCTGATGCAGACCAATCGAACCTGATGTGAATCCGCTTGAACCTGGTGCATCATCGATCGAACCTGATGCATATCAATCGAACCTGATGTGAATCCGCTCGAACCTAGTGCAGCATCGATCGAACCTGATACAGATCCGCTCGAACCTGGTGCAGAGTCGATCGAACCTGATGCAGACCAATCGAACCTGATGTGAATCCGCTCAAACCTGGTGCATCATCGATCGAACCTGATGTAGACCAATCGAACCTGATGTGAATCCGCTCGAACCTAGTGCAGCATCGATCGAACCTGATGCAAACCTAGTGCAACATCGATCGAACCTGATGCAGACCAATCGAACCTGATGTGAATCCGCTCGAACCTGGTGCATCATCGATCGAACCTTCATCCGCGCAGCCTCACACAGTGTTCCGCGCGCCACATGGCACGCCACTCCAGCGTCCAGCAAGCCAACGTGTGCGACTCCTCTCCAACGTGCAAGATTTACACGTCACGCCCCGAGCTCCCAACAAGCACCAATGCCCATCAGGCCGCCCGATACTCAGCACGCTGCTCTGCACGCCAACGAGCAGCACACGCCCAGCAGTTGATCGCTCCTTGCCCGGTTCAAAATGCGCCCCAGCCGTGCCATTTGCTTGATGCTGTGCACAACACCACGTGCCTTGACGAGCGCCCCTCTCTCGGGCTGTCGCTCGTCCAAGGGCCTACTTGCACGGAACCAAGTTTAGCCCAACGCGCAACACCAAACTACACCAACTTTCGTTCATGGTTCGAAACTGTAGAAACCTGAGAATCCAATCTTCACCGTTCAGAATCTACTCCTGTGAGTCCTGAACATTCTATCTAAATTACAGGTCGATCCAACGGTTAGTTTGTGAGAAATGACTCTTTTCCCTCGACTGCGCAGAACAGAATCGCCCAAAAACCTGCTTTTGTTTTTGGCATATTCCCTACAACACAAAGCTCCAAATACGATCTGCACCATTTAGAATGTACATCCACAAAATCTGAACGTGCTAACTAAAATTCAGCTTGATCCGATTGTTGAAACTCCTGTTATTGCCTCTGCAATATCACTGCGCTGGTTTTTCTCTCAAAAACGTGAATCCTATTTTTGCCCTCTTTTTCTTCCTTCCATGTGAAATTGACGAACAGTTTTCATCGAATCCTCTCACACTCAACCATCGAAAAAATAGGTATGATACAGGGTATATATCACATAGGGATATTCAAGGTTTAGCAGTAAAACCAAAACCCTAAACATGTGATCCTAATTTAAAAAAAAAAACTAACCACATAAACCCTAGCCTAACGTGTCACGCTTCACCACGAAATCGAAGCTCTGATACCAATTGTTGGCACTTGGATCATTTGGTTAACATGACCATTTAGGGTTCCATACGTTTCTAATATCAGCGGAAGCAAGAAAACATGAAACGTATTACCTTTCACCAAGGCATGTTGAAGAAAGTTGATTCTCGCTGGCAGACTGTACAGTCCCACGAGAATGGCAATAACTTCCTTGTCTGATGTCGGAATTGAATGATCTTTGTGCTCAGATGATACTCTCTTCAACATCTTTCCGTCAGTATATTGATCATCAAATTCTGAGAAATGTACGATTTTATATAAATTTCTCAATGTGGTGGACAGCAGCAGCAAACTACCTTCTGATCTTCTGTCGTATGTCCCAAGTCCGATCTCGACGTCGTGTGGGCGATGATCTACGAGACCTCCTCAATCTGCTCTCAACCCTCATCACACGTGAATAATAAATTAGATTAGGGTTCCAGATAAGTTGAGGTGACTTATATACATGGGCTACAGCAGGGACCAGGAGGAGAAATTGGGTTGGGCCTCCATTGGGCTTAAGTATCCAAGCTTAGCCCAAAGCTTATACTTAAGTCCAATAATAATAATATATTCCACTAAAATATTATTGCTGCACTGCCTTTCCAATCCCAAAATTACGTTTTGGGCTCTTTCTTATTATGAGTCCGTTAGTCTCCCCATGTTTAAGATATACAATGTCCATTAATTAATTTAAGTTACTGACAACTCAATTAATTAATATCTCATCCAAGAGTAGTACCACTCAACCTCATTATTATGCCTGAATAAATTCCACCTGCAGGGTTTACATGATAATCCTTATGAGCTCCTCAAGGGGATTCCTTCTACAATCAACAGCACACCATAGAGACAACACTACTTCCCAACTCACCGAGTTTGTTGATTTAATTACATGTAAATCTCACTCATTGATGAATCAAAGAAATACATACTGCCCTACGTGTCGAGGTTATTGTATAGGGATTAAGAGCACGAACATCCATAATAACAGAGATCAAGTTTTTCTATAAGTTAGTATAAGTCGAACGATCTCATGCGGTCCTGCTCAATACACACAAGTGCACTAATGTGATTCTATAGCCAAGACAAGCTAATACCAAACCACACTACAACCATCCCGATAGAGAGTCCCCGTCTATCTCGGTTGTGAGCATCTGTTTATACTTTATAAGAAAACCGATAATATGATCTTCCGCGTATTGTCGCACAATATATTATCTACAGTATAAAATAAGTGGACTATTGCATCGTGCATATAAATAAATTATAAGACGCAATCATTTGATCATATGATTCTCATTTCAAATAAATTGTTATAAGATTGTTCATACAAAAAAGCTAGACTTTTAGTATACAATCCAACATAGGTGTGGGGAGGGATTTTATATGCTAATTGGGATAGAAAAGTTGTGTCAAAATACTTTATGATTTTCATACTTGTGGCTCTTTTTGATTGACTTTGGTGCAAGTAAGTTTTCATTGTGGATATTAAGTTCTAGGATTGGTGAATACTTGCTGAAATGTGGAGTTAGAGATACTGATTTGGTGCATATTTATGTGATTTCTAATTCTGAAATTTCATTTTGTCCTCTGAATTTTATGTCGTTGTGGAGTTTGGAAAATTGAGAAATAAAATCTTTTGAGGTTATGAGGGTGAAGCATGATTGAGGGGGTAGTAGTGATGTTTAGGAGCTGTTGGAACTTGATAATCTTTGTAAGATTTTTATGATTGTAGTAGCTGATTTTTTTTCAGATTTCATGGCAATTATACCCAATTTTGGTGAGCTTTTGAGCCTTAACAAGCTATCATCTATGAGCTCCATTGAATTTCTTGCAGTGATGTTTAGGAGCTGTTGGAACTTGATAATCTTTGTAAGATTTTTATGATTGTAGTAGCTGATTTTTTTTCAGATTTCATGGCAATTATACCCAATTTTGGTGAGCTTTTGAGCCTTAACAAGCTATCATCTATGAGCTCCATTGAATTTCTTTCTTGAGTACATTGAAATTGAATTGCTCATTCTAGAACTTGCTCTTTTGAATGCATTTCAAGATCATGTGATTGGTTGTGTGTGATAAAATGATAAGGGCACTTAGGTTTAACCCTCTTGGCTTATATTGACACACTTGATTATAAAAAACTTTAGGGAAGCCACATTGAGCCTAAGCCTTTTCTTTGAATTATGAGCACATAAATGAACCCTGAATTCCCATTTCTTTCGTTAACTCTTCTATTTGAATCCTTCATTACTTTGCAATGTGTGAATCTTGTTGAAATACTTTGTGGTTGGATTGATTATGAAGGAGGAGTTGAAAAAAATTGGAGAAGGAGAAAAAGAAAAAAAGAAAGAAAATGAAGGAAGATTAGATGAAAAAAATGAAAAGAGACAAAATTCTTGATAAAAAAAAAAGAAAAAAAGGAAAGAAAGGGACAAAGGAAACTGTTTGTTTTCGAGTTGCTGAAATTATTTAGAAAGCAGTGATTCTTCTAAGTGTTAAACCTGCTGTTCCAAATCTGGAAAAGGAGCAGGTGTGGGGAGGTTAAAAGTGTACGAAAAATGTTGTTGTGGAAAGGAAATTTTGGAGGATGATGTTTGATTTGTAAAGATCACATTGTAAAGTGGTGCGTTTTAGCCAATCTTATCTCTCTTTTTACTTTACCTTGTCCTAAAGACACAATACAACCCATTCAAAGACCCTTTGATTATTGCACATGATTCATCTAAAATTGGTGGAGATTTGATTTGGGAGCAAGCCTATGGTAATGACAGTTCTTTTCAATTTTTGAGTGTTCTTGCTACCTAAATCATATATTTGAGTGTTATTGAGTGAATCTTTGTGAGGCCATAGAATTTTTAAAGATTTGATGCCATGAAAGTTGCAAACTTTTAGTGAAGAGTCATTTTTCATATTAGTTCCGAATGCTCATTGGTTATTTTTCTCTTGAGGTGTGTGACTTTCATTTGCCTTGGAAGATAGAGTTCTTTGGTTTTCTATTCTTTATGATTTTGATTTGTTTGAGGACAAGAAAAATTTAGGTGTGGGGAGATTTGATATGTCATATATTAGCATGTTTATTTAGCTGAAATTCAAGTCTATTGATTTAATTATATGATATTTATGTGCTAATATTGACTTATATTATTTCTGAGAGATAATTACTTTAATTATTTGAATTGATGTGGAAATAGGTTATTAAAGGAGCAAATAAGAAAATAAATCAGTGATGAGTGATATTTTCACCTAGATTTTAGTATCTTTTTATGTGAGTTTTCGTATATTTTTATCCGTATTTGTATGTTATTTGGTTGTATTTTGTGTTTTTATGGAAATGTGTGAGAATAAGCTTAAATGTATGATTTCCAGGTAAAAATGAATTCTAGACGCGAGAAGGAAAATTTGGGAAAAAACGAAGCTTAATTCGGAGTTGAAACGAGGGAAAATGAGTCAAATTAAGCAAAATACTGAAAAACGCACGTCCAAATTGTGTAATTTTTCTATACTCTTGTGGAGCTCAAAACAAGAATTGTGATATATTTGGAAAGCCACATAAAAGAGGATCATTTTGGTATAAGAAACACTTCAATCCGAGCCCAAACGAGAAAGTTATGATTAAAATGGTGACGTCGAGCAGGCTGTTTCTACTCAGCACGATTGTGCTACTTTGAATGACTTGTTACACCTTCAAATGTTGGATGTTTTGTTTGATCTTTATATGGATAGAAAGCCAATGAAAATAGGATCGCGTGAGCGTAAGAATTACTCAAATTGGAGATCGGATGTGGAAGTTATGCGCGAAAAGGTGAGACTGCGCTGCACCGACCCGAACTTGACCCGAATTCGACCCATGCTCGGCCCAAAGTCATTTTATGATTAGAATGTGTTCTAGAAGGTTCTAAGGGGTAAAAACACCCATTTTGGAGTGTAAATATCAGTGGGGATCAGATCTGAAATTCCACCCTTCTACACACACCTCACACACCATTTCTTCCATTTTCCACCATCATCTTCATCCATTCTTCATCCACCCATCTACCTTGATCCAACCATCAAATCCTCCATCCAAGTAGTAGAGAAGCAAGGAAGAGAGGTGAATTGCAACAAGCTTACAATGCAAATACATTCCATCCGTATCAAACATACACTTATTCTCCACCAAATCCCAACACCAACACTTCTCATCCGTTCCAAAACTACGCCTTACTTGAATTATATACCCAAGTTACTTTGGAAGTGACAATACAAATAAGGATGATGAATCAAGGTGCTTATGGTCAAGTCTTGTCTAGTTCAAGTTTGGGGGGTGCTCAAAATATGCAAGGTGTGTCAATTCCTAGTCCTATGGAGCAAGAAGAGTGGAGGATGCCTACGCATCAAGTAGGAGATGTTTCTTTCATGAGAGTGGATGATTTCCAAGGAAATTTTCAACATAACTATGAAGGAAGTTTTCATGGGAATTATCCACCAATGCAAGGATGGAATTTTGACAACCAAGAGGGAGGAGACTTTCAACAAGTCGAAGAAGAAAAATCGTCTGTAGACGTCTTGATTGAAATGATGATAGCAAACCTTGAGGAGAGCAAGAAAAGAGATGAAGCTAGGCTTGAGGAGAGAAAGAAAAGAGATGAAGCTAGTTTTGAGGAGAGCAAGAAAAGAGATGAAGAGAGGTTTGAAGCCTTAGAGCATCAAGTGAGCCAAATTATAAGTGCTTTGACCAATTTTCAACAAGTTGAAGACCTTGAAGGAGAAAGTAAGGTTGAAGAAGAGCTAGAGGAAGAAAAGAATTTGGGAGATGTAGAATCAAAAGAGGTATTCGAAGAGCCTGTTGAAGCACATGATGTTGAAGAGAAGGAACAAAGTCAAGAAGAAAATGATGATGACTTGAAGAGTGAAATGAGCATTTCTAAACCTTTAAACTCTTTAAGTTGCTTTGAATTTGATAATATTGTTTACATTGACTTTGTCTTACCCATTGATTTTTCTCATATCCTTAGAAACAAAAGAGAACTCGAAGAGATGTTGGGGGTCTATTTGGTAAGGAGGAATAAGTGGTTTTCAAGAATGGAGAGGGCAATGGAGTGTAAGCTCAAGAGAGTCGAATTTTTGAAGCCATGCTCAAAGGATGCAACTGAGGTCGTCACTTGCCACAAATGCCTAATAGAGGAAGAAGCACAACGGTTAAAATTCGATGGCAAGGACAAAAGATATCCGTGGCCATTCCGATGAGTTCTCCATATCCCGTCCGGCTTGAAGACGTTAAACTTAGCGCTAGATGGGAGGCAACCCATCATTACCTTTTATTGCTTTATTTGATGCTTTCAATAAGGTTGATGGATTTATTTGTTTGCATTTTTGGCATGTAGATTGATTGTGTTCATGAGGAGAATGTGTATTGGAGAAACGATAAGTGCTTGATTTGAAGTGTGAAAGTAAGTCACACCACTTTTTGCAAACTTATCTTGAAACTCTTGTTTCAATTTAAGTTTGGGGGGATATGGCGTGGTGTGGCATACTTTGTTTTGAAGGCATATACTTTTCGTATTTTGGGCTAATTTTAAAATTTTTCTCATGAGTATTGTTTTGATTTTGGTATGATTGGTTGTGTTGAAGTGCATGTGAATCCATATTTTTAATGAAATTGTTGAACTAATGGTGTTGTATGAGTTTTGAGTATGAATGAAGGGTATTGGAAGCACAAATGGAGCTTGAAGTTAACGCTTTCCTTACCAAATGACTATTGAGGGAGTACTCTACACCTTATCACTTCTAGTTGCTTGACATATTTTGATGTGAATTGATGTGATTAGCATGCTACTTCATTTGTTATGTTTGGGAGGTTTCCTTTTCAATCAAGGTTGGGATGAATGTGAGCTTAAATGTTATGGATGATATAGAATGTGTGCTTTATTGTTTAATGATGGTGATTTTTATTTTTGCATGTTATGTGTTTTTGTTTTGTTTCTTGTTTGTTGAGTCTTTATTTTATGTTTTGTGTGTTTTTACTTATGTTCGTTTAGTCTTTTCCTAGGTGAAAATCACTCTCCTTGGTTTATCATTTTCGTTGTGCGGGGACGCACAACACTTTAAGTTTGGGGGTGTGATGAGTGATATTTTCACCTAGATTTTAGTATCTTTTTATGTGAGTTTTCGTATATTTTTATCCATATTTGTATGTTATTTGGTTGTATTTTGTGTTTTTATGGAAATGTGTGAGAATAAGCTTAAATGTATGATTTCTAGGTAAAAATGAATTCTAGACGCGAGAAGGAAAATTTGGGAAAAAACGAAGCTTAATTCGTAGTTGAAACGAGGGAAAATGAGTCAAATTAAGCAAAATACTGAAAAACGCACGTCCAAATTGTGTAATTTTTCTGTACTCTTATGGAGCTCAAAACAAGAAGTGTGATATATGGTTAGAAATCCACATAAAATAGGATCGTTTTGGTATAAGAAACACTTCAATCCGAGCCCAAACGAGAAAGTTATGATTAAAATGGTGACGTCGCGCAGGCTGTTTCTACTCAGCACGATTGTGCTACTTTGTATGACTTTTTATACCTACAAATGTTGGATGTTTTGTTAGATCTTTATATGGATAGAAATCCAATGAAAAGAGGATCGCGTGAGAATTACTCAAATTGGAGATCGGATGTGGAAGTTATGCGCGAAAAGGTGAGACTGTGCTGCACCGACCCGAACTTGACTCGAATTCGACCCATGCTCAACCCAAAGTCATTTTATGATTAGAATGTGTTCTAGAAGGTTCTAAGGGGTAAAAACACCCATTTTGGAGTGTAAATATCAGTGGGGATCAGATCTGAAATTCCACCCTTCTACACACACCTCACACACCATTTCTTCCATTTTCCACCATCATCTTCATCCATTCTTCATCCACCATCTACCTTGATCCAACCATCAAATCCTCCATCCAAGTAGTAGAGAAGCAAGGAAGAGAGGTGAATTGCAAGGGGAAGAAGAAGATCACCATTGGAGACATCCAAGGGAGTTTTCATCTACACTTTGTATTGAAACCTATTGTTTATCATGTTTTGTAAGGAATTTAATGTCTATGTTAATTTTCTTATGGATATGAGAGGCTAATCTCCCTTGTGAGATTAGCAATATGAATTGTGTTGGATAATTTTTGGTATTTTGCAATTGAATGATTATGTTGATTGGGTTAATTGATTTTCTATCATTGATGCTTTAGATCTTGAGGTTTATGATTATTTGTGTGTTTAATTGTTTTAAGCATGTGATTAGATTGAGAAGTCAATTGCATATTTAGGATAATTAAGTGAATCATTTCATCAAACACTTCATGTGCATTATAGATTGTGAAGAGATTGAGAAGTCCTTCATAGTTTAGAACCCTTTGATAGAACATATCATTTATTAGATTGAGAAGTCAATAGATTATGTGAAGGAACTCTCATTTCAAGCTTAGTACCTAGTTGGAATTGTTTGAGTGAGAACCAATCCAATGAATGTCTTTCCATATCCTATTCATTCCGAGAGGAAGTTCAGGTGATCTTAGTGTTGGCCCTTAGCCTTTTTCCCATGACACATATGAATTCATTGCATGATACCTAGATTTTCCATGCTTTAAGTATTGCTAATCTCATCTCTATCTACTTGGCTCATTCATCCATCTTCCATTCATCTATCCTTTTATTTTATTGTCATTTCTTGATTATCTCCCCTTCTCGTTCATCTCTATAATACTATGACAAATACGAGATCGCTTAGACCCTAGTACCTTCCTCCCTGTGGTTCGATAATTTTTTTAATTGGTCATGCCCACTATATTATGGCCAATCAATCAGCCAGCATAATTTTAGGATCGGATCTCTTCTAAATCTGTTGAATGGTCGATCAAGAAGCATGAAAAATACGTGAAGAGATATTTTGGGATTCAGATTAAATAAGGAAAGAGGCAGCTGGAAATATTCTCACAAATATTCTCATATTCCAGAATCATCCAAAATCAGGCCATATCTTGTGAAGGCACGGTAGATTAATTAATAAGAAAAGAAGAGATCTTGAGATATTTTTGGAAGAACAAATAAGGAAACATATCAAGAAAAAGAAGGAAGAGATATTATGTTATTTTAGGGAAAGCAGAATACACGATAAAAAAGGAAGGAGATTAACGTGAATGAGGGAGATCGGCTAAAAGCAGCGATTATCCTCTCTAAGGCAAAATTCAGCGTGAAGACTGAAGATCATCGAACATCCTGGTTTTATTATTTTAATTTTGTTTTTGCTATGAACATGCGGGGCTAATCCCCTTTTCTAGTTTAGGATTCGTGAACCTCCCGTTAAAATATTAATTTAATTATTAAGAGTTTTATTATTGAATCTTTTGTATGAATTTATTCTATTACATGCTTTGATGTTCTTTATAGCAGTTTGATAATTATTTTAGACTGGCCATCTAGTTAATTGTTTAATTGCTTACTGCTATTTCATGATCCATGATCCGTAATTGTTGTGAGGATTGAATTGAGTAGCAAATAGAGATTATTCTCTCTAGGTGTAATAGGATCTAGGTTATATGATACCTAGCCATATTTCATAGCCTAGTAATCCTATGTTTAGAGTTTTAATGCGTTTATGAGTTCGAATCCATAGGGTCACTCATAAATAGTTCAATTTAGTGTTCGTACACTAGTTGATAAACATAAGAACATTCGGTTGATTGGTTGTACCATCAATCTAGGGATTTGAGTTTGGACACTAGGCTAGATGTTTAATTCGTATAATTAATTAATTTAGTAAACGGGAGGGGATCGTCATCCTAAACTAGATTTTAATCACTTGGTTAATTTAATAATTAATTTTCGTTCTATTTTGCTATTTAAAATATTGAGTTAATTCATTATTCGCGTAATTTATAATTTTTCACAATCAAAACCCCCCTCTTCTGATTTTATTTATTTGCAACACTTGAATTTAATTTAAATTTTAATATACTCTCTTGGGTTCGATCTGTACTCGTTACTATACTAAATATAAGTGTGAGTTGGAATTAAATTATATTTTGATAGGCCGGCGACAGCCTATCAGAATCTATGTAACCTACAAGAAGAAATAAATCTGTCCAGTAAGTCCACATATAATTTTTAGTCCTTTTCAGGTACTTCAAAATTTTGTGTTACCACAGTTCAACATTCTTGTTTTTGGTTACCTAGATACTCACTGACCATGCCATTGGCAATACAGATATCCATTCTCGTGCATAGCATTCCTTAGATTAAGCTTCATTATTCGCCGAAGCATAAGGAACCGCCTTCATCACGTTTATTTTCTTTTGTGTCTCAAGACACATTTCCCTAGATAAAGTCACATGCTAAACGAGTAAGGATTGTATCAATTCATGAAGCTTGAAATAAGCACAACATCCTATCTTGTGATCACCATGATCGCAAGGATATATTTTACTTCTCTTAAGTCTTTCATTTCATACCGCTTTATCAACCATACTCATACACCCGACAATACTCTTTCATTGTCTCCAATGAGCAATATATCATCTACGTACTGTACAAGAAATACCACCACGTTTCCGTTACTCTTTTCAATACACAAGACACATCCGCGCATTGAATAAATCTATATGCCTGGATTTCCTCATCAAAATGGATGTTTCATGATCTTGAAGCTTGCTTTAGTCCATCGATGTACACCTTTAAGCTTATAATCAAAATGCTCTTAGCCCTTTGCAATAAATCACTCTGGTTGCTTCACATAGATTTTTTCTTCAAGACTTCCAATCAGGAAAGCTGTCTTTATATCTGTTTGTTGTACCTCATATTCAATATGAACAACAACAAATAAAAGAGTCCAGATCGACTTAGACATAGCTACCGGCGAACAGGTTCTCCCATAATCGAATCCTTTCTTTCTAAGTATACCTTTTCACAACAAGCTTTGTTTCCAAGGTTTTCACCTTGCCGTAGATCCTCTTTTATTTTGTATGACCACTTCCAATTGCTTTTACACCATTTAGTGATACTACAAGCTCCCAAATTTTATTTAAAATCCATAGATTCTATTTCATAAATCGTTGCAACTTACTAAGATATTGCATTTTTATCTTGTAGTACTTCGTCGGATTCGTGGGTCAATTCCATGTTTACTAAGGACCAAGTCTCACGACTCTCCCAAAACACATAACTATCAGGTTGTAAAATAATCCTCCCACTACGATAAGACACTACAGGAAATTATGTATCAGATGTGACACGCGATGCAGTTTACCTTGTGGTATATCATCTTGTATAATTGGTACTATTCTTTGTGTTTTCCTCTCACATTCTTAAGAACAATTTATACATGGGTTTGTGATTTATTACATAATCCTTTTCCAAAAATCTAGTGTTCGTGTTAACAATCACCCTTTGATCTTTTGGACTATTAAATAAAACACCCTTCATTTTTCTAGGATATCCCACAAACAGACAAACATTCTTACGAAATGTTGTTTCTAGAGCATACCTATAAAATAAATTTAGTAATTCCAAATAACTCATCATTTATCTAATCATTTCCATAAGAGTCATATTCCTTCTTTTCGCCACACCATACAGTTGGGGTTAGCTCGGTATTGACAACTTGGGATTCAATCCCAACCTTTGATAAATAGCTCATAAATATCCTAAACAGTACTCGCCACTATGATTAAATCGTAATGACTTGATATATTTTCTATGACGCCTCACCGTACTAGCCTTGCAATTCTTGAATTAATAAAAGAACTTAGACATGTAGTGCATCAAATAAATATATCGGTATCTAGAATAATCATCAATTAAATTGATGAATATTCATAACCACCTCTCGCAGGGATAATCTTGGGATCGCATAAATCAGAATGAACCATTTCTAACATATCTTTGGCTCTAAACCCCTTTGCCTTAAAAGGCCTTTAATCATTTTACTTCTAAGCAAGACTCGCAAGTCAGATAGTTTCCATTTCAGATAAACCTAATGGTCCATCGGCTATCAACCTTTGAATCCTACTCAAGTAAAATTGATCTTGTCTTAGATGCCAAGAGTATGTTCAGTTCATCTCCGAATGTTCCTTTCTCTTACTTAGATTAGAAGATGCGTTATTAATTACTATTTGTTGCATCCGTGGAATAAATATGATTTAAGAGTGTATAAATTATCCACCAATTTACCACAATAGATTATAGCTCCATCCCTCATCACTATGAAAACGTCATTTAAATGAAATGGAGTATCCATCCGTAAATGCATAGAAACTGAAATTAAATTCTTTCTATGAAAACGTACGTAAAGACAATTTCTCAAAATCAAACGTTTATTCATATCATAAGATAAATAAATAACTCCCACTGCAATAGTAACTACTTTCGTAGCTTACCCATGTACTCAATTATCTCATCATCACTTAGTCATACCTTTTTAATGATTCCGGTATATACACACAATGTGTCAGTAGATGCCAACACTAATCATGCTTCAACAACTAGTGAATGAGATACTAACCTTATTCACATCTTGATGAAAATTGATTTCCTTCGCCACTTGTTTTGTCAGAAGTTTCCCACCGAATACAGCCTCTTGTATTCAGGCGGAACTTGCTCAAAATATCTAGGTAAATTATGGAGAAAAAAATTGACCTAGGTTTCCCTTTCAATTTTTACTCCATGTTTTCCAATTCATTCATCAATTCAACCATCACCTCCCACCTTTTAACCTTACTCAAGTATCCGAAAAGTAGCATGAGACCATCATATTTCTATGAACCTCTCATCTCTCCACTTAGAGACTTTAATAGGCATCACAGAACATCCTTAGTGAGAACACATTTTTATTTTCATAAATAGTAAGAATTAAAACCAAGATTCTTTTCTAATCATCTAATTTTGGACAAGTAAATATAATTTCTTTTAGTAAACAATAAGTGAAATAAACCATTCGAAATTACAGAAAATCACAAATAAACACATCGATCAAATCTTCGAATTTATCCATTTATATTGATTCTCTCAAAACAATATAAAATAAAATTTATCGACATCTCAAGCACCGTGAGTCTGCATGCCATGATAGTGTGGAGTATACAAACTCGAATATTTACATGAGAAGGTTTTACCCATTAATTTCATTTGTCAACCTAATCTCATGACAAAATAATTAATAGTCGGTTCCTCTTTAGCCATGCAAATAATAGCAGTGACTCCGATGGTAGGATACTTATTATTGATCCCAAGTCCGCGGCCCAAGCTTATGTGCCTTATAGATGGAAAAGTACACACGCGCTCGGATAACTTTCTACAATCATCAATTACAAGTTTGTACCAGTGATCCACATATAAACTCATCTGATGGGAAGGAAGGTCTATGCCAACACGCAAATTCATGTGCATCACATTACAAACAATAATTATTTAATGAAGTTTGTACCAGTGATCCGTGAATAAACTCATCCGATGGAGAGGAAGGTCTATAGGCCAACACGCAAGTTTACTCACATCACTTACAAACCAATAATGGAGGCAGCGGGAATTATTTACCAATCCTCCCTCCCACTTAGTTATTTAACACCGAGAGTTTTTTCATGCATATAATATTCAAAAATAAAATACGTAACCTAGCATGTTCCTATCATAGCAATTTAAAGCAGTAAATCTCTTAGAACATGCATAGCATATATAACAATAATCAAATAATTAAATCAATTATAAATAGTTATATATCAGCGAATTCGATTGTTCACCACCAAGCACGAATACGGGCAACGACCTCTAGATTATCAAAATTTTGAAAATCTCCAGATTATCAAATTTTCAAAAATATCGATATCGACCATCGATATTGTCGAGATTATCGTAATTATTTATATCGACGAGATTATCAAATTTTTGAAAAACTTCAAGATTATCAAATTTTCAAAACTATCGATATCGATCGTCAATGTCGTCCAGATATCGACCGTCAATGTCGTCCAGATTATCGAAATCATCGATATCGACCATATTATCAAATTTTCAAAAATTTCTAGATTATCAAATTTTTGAAAACTTCCAGATTATCAAATTTTTGAAAAACTCCAGATTATCAAATTTTTGAAATTTCCAAATTATCAAATTTTCAAAAATTTACAAATTATCAAAATTTTGAAACTTTCAGATTTCAAATTTTCGAAAATATCCAGAATATTAAAATCTTGAGATTTCCAGATTATCAAATTTTAAAAAATTTATAGATTATCAAATTTTCAAAAATTTACAGATTCTAAAATTTTCAAAAATTTCTAGATTATCAAACTTTCGAAAATTTCCAAAATATCAAATTTTCAAAAATTTCCAGATTATCAAATTTTTGAAAATTTCCAAATTATCAAATTTTCAAAAATTTCTAGATTATCAAATTTTCGAAACTTCCAGATTATCAAATTTTCGAAACTTCCAGATTATCAAATTTTTAAAATTTCCATATTATCAAATTTTTAAAATTTCCAGATTATCAAAATTTTAAAAAATTTCCAGATTATCAAAATTTTGAAATTTTCAGGTTATCAAATTTTCGAAACTTCCAGATTATCTAATTTTCGAAAATATCCATATTATCAAATTTTTAAAATTTCCAGGTTATCAAATTTTTAAAATTTCCAGATTATCAAATTTTTAAATTTTCCAGATTATCAAATTTTCATCGAGTGTCGTCAAACGTATAGAGTATTCAATAAGAAATAATAATTTCTAAACCCTAGTCCATGTTTGACATAGGTATATGGTATCCGAATAGGGTAAACTAGCACCCTAGCCTAACGTTTCACGCTTCTCCACAAAATCAAAGCTGTGATACCAATTGTTGGTGTTCGATCGTTTGATAACATGAACTATTAGGGTTCCATACGATTCTATATTCAGCGGAAGCAAGAAAACATAGAAACGTATTACCTTTCACCAGGGTATGCTGAAGAAGAAAGATTCTCGCCGGCAGCCTGCGCAGCCTCACTGTTTTGGACATATCTCTCTCATCTGATCTCCGATTTGAGTGATCTATGCACCAAAACGATCCTCTATTCAATGGCTTTCCAAAGGTGTATCACACATTAAGTTTGGAGTTCCAAATATGTAAGAAAAATCATGGAAGTTTACGAACAGCAGCAGCAAACAACCTCTTGATCTTCTATTGTATTCCGAAGTCCAATTTCGACGTCATGTGGGCGACGATCTTCGAGATCCTCTCCATCTATTGTTCCCTCACCCTCCTCACAGTGTTAGGCGTGATTCGATTAAGGTTTTCAGACAGATGAGATGACTTATATATGGCTACAGCAGGGACCAGAAGGAGAAATTAGAGTTGGGCCTCCATTGGGCTTAAGTATTCAAGTTTAGCCCAAAAGTTATACTTAAGTCCAATAATAATAATATATACCACTAAAATATTATTACTGCACTACCGTTCTAATCCCATAATTACGTTATGGGTTCCTTCTTATTATGAACCCGTTAGTCTCTCCATGTTTAAGATATACAATGTCCATTAATTAATTAAGTTACTGACAACTCCATTAATTAATATCTTTTCCGAGAGTAGTACCACTCAACCTCATTATCATGCCGAAATAAATCCACCTGCAGGGTTTATATGATAATCCTTATGAGCTCCTCAAGGGGACATCATCAACCTATTTAATAGGACGCGGATTCCTTCTACAATCAACAGCACAACATAGAGACAACACTATTTCCCAACTCACTGAGTTTATTGATTTAATATTTAAATCTCACCCATTGATAAATCAAAGAGATATATACTGGCTTACGTGTCGAGGTTATTGTATAGGGATTAAGAGTACGAACATCCATTATAACAGAGATCAAGTTCTCCTATATAGTCAGTATAAGTCGAACGATCTCAAGCGGTCCTGCTCAATACACAAAATGCACTAATATGATTTTATAGTCAAGAAAAACTAATACCAAATCACACTATAACCATCCCAATAGAGAGTCTCCGTCTATCTCGGTTGTGAGCAATTGTTTATACTTTATAAGAAAACCAATAATATGATTTTCCGCATGTTGTCGCACAACATATTATCTACAGTATAAAGTGGACTATTGCATCGGATATATAAATAAATTATAAGACACAATTATTTGATCATATGATTCTCATTTCAAATAAATTATTATAACATTGTTCATACGAAAAGCTTGACTTTTAGTAAACAAACCAACAGTCAGATCAACAATTGACAGTGAAAATCGAATAGAAAGAGAATTCTTGCCACGGATGAACATCCAAGAATAATCCATCCTCTGAATCAACCCCATCCTCACACAGGATCACATAATCAAATCAGGATCTCCTTGGGTCGACCTATGCCTGCTCAAATCAACTCGATAGTACTCCGCTAATAGAGTAATTAGTCCACCAATGTTGACCTTCTGGAAGGGATGAGTCGCGAACTTATACAGCTGTTGGAAAAAGTATGCTCCAACATTAAACCAAACTCCATTATGTTGGAATATATACTAAAAGTCTAGCTTTTGTATGAACAATATTTAATAAATTATTTGAAATGAGAATCATGCGATCAAACATTTTGCATAATTATTTATGAATTGTTGCAAAAGTCCATTTACTTTATAATGTAGATAATGTGGTGTGCGGCATCACACGAAAGATCATATTATCGGCTCCTTATAAAGTATAAACAGATGTTCACTATCGAGATAGATGGGACTATCTATCGGTATGATTGTAGTGTGATTTGGCATTAGTCTGTCTTGACTATAAAATTGTACTAGTGCACTTTGTTTATTGAACTGGACCGCGTTGAGATCGTTTGGTTTATACTTACTATATAATAGAACTTGATCTCTATTATTATGAAAGTTCGTAATCTTAATCCCTATACAATAATCTCGACATGGAAGGTCGTTTGTTCATGCTACTGATGATCAACCTCTACATCAACCCTGGGGAAAGATAATACAATTCTACTCTTATGCTTCCGCTGTAGTAGAATTGCATGAAACCCCAACGGTTCACGCTAACCAATAGATCCAAATGCCAACACATTCATCATGTACCATGACACGTACAGTTCTGCTCTCGGTATACAACTCCCTTCGGATCGAGAAAATAAAGTATTATTTAAGATCCGGTCCATATATGCTATCACAAGATTATAGATAAAAGCTACCTTCGTGGTGTTCGAATTATAACGACCTCACCTCCCCAAGATAGACCTCCAAAACTCATCAGGATAGAAATCAGCATGCTCCACATTAGACACCTCCTCGCAACCAATCATCTCATTAAACTCATTCGTGTACATGTGCTGCAACTGTCCACCAATCTACATCCACAATCCATAAGAAAGATAATGATCTCCATGATCAACATTCACCGTGCACAACACCTCAGATGTGATGTGGAAATACATCTCCCTTTTCATCTCCATAAACCTAGTGATTCCTACTCGTTTGACCATCCAACTAATATCGTTGATAATGTTCATCTACATCATCGCTTGATTATCTCGACAATGAGTCCTCGCTATTTTGCTCGCAATGGTTGCCCACAACTTTTTTTTTTCCTCCCAAGCAGCGATCTTTATACCAAAATCGGAAGGTCTCTTCTTATCAAGTTTTAGCTTCTTGGCACTATCATCTTTCCTAGGAGACTTAGTCTCCTTCCTCTTTGAAGATGAAGCAATCTCTTTGCCTACAAAAGTTGTACTTCAATACACAATAAAAGAGATAAAGCAAGCTCATCAATCTTAAGACTAACCAAAGCATGAATTCTACTCAAGACTTCAATTCATATGCAATAATCATAACTTTGTTCTCAAATTTCAAGTGTTCATCTAATAATCATAATAAATATATGCTTAACACTTTCAATCATGAGACCATGTCAACCAATAGTCTTAAAATTACCACACACATTAAACATGCTTCTCAATAAACTTCAACAAAAATCATAAACATGCTTATCTTCCACGTTCAATTGCACAATATCTACATTTCAAATCAGTGAGCCCATATATATAATTCAAAATTAACCTCAAGCCCACAAGATATGCATCATCAATTTCACAAAAATCTCAACAATCCAACGTAAATAGTATCATGACAATTCAAGTGAAATTTCATCAAGAACACCAAAAATTAAACACTTCAAATCCAACTAAAACTATGTTTAACCAACTTACCCAATCTTCACTAAGTATAATCACTTCAATTCAAGAGTAAAGAGGTAGGAAAGCATACCTTTGTTGGTCATGATGTGTGTGTGATATACGACGAGAATTCCCAAAATTTTGAATGAGATAGCCCCAATTCGGACTTGAATCCTCCAAATCTTGAATGTGGAAGTGTGTGGAGAGGAAGATTTAAGTGTGGAAAGAGTTTGGAATGAACGACTTACAATTCATGATGGGTGTTCGAGAGAGGGTGACGAGAATCGATCCAACGAAATGAAGAAAACTAACCTTTATTCCCTATTTCAGACTGCGTTCGACTCGAGCAATGTGGTCTAACTCGGGTTTCAAGTCGAACAGTGCAAAACTGCTCTTAAATCGTGCCCTCATTCAACCTCCGTTCGATAAACATGTCTTAGTCGAACAACAGTGGGAGGTCGAATGGCACCTCGGTAAGCTGAAGAAATCACTCCTTGTTCTCCCATGCTTCGTTCAATCATCATTCAACCTGAGATTTTTGGTCGAACGAGATGTGTTAGTCGAACGGACCTTTTGTAAGCTGATTCCGCATTCAGGCTCCCTGTTCGACCACCATTCGACCAGAATATTTTGGTCGAACAGCAGAGTGTGGTCGAAGGAGCCTCCGAACTTCTGAAATTTCGAACTCCTCTCTTCTTTCCCTGTAAAACTTAACTCTAGGACATCATCAAGCATCATAATACCAAAATAAAAGCTAGAGAACCACTCTTAGACTATATAAAGTCATGTATAATACTCCGTTCACACTAATAATAACTAAAATACCACCGAACACTAGGCAAATTACAAAAAAATTAACACATCAAAACTGGTTAAAACTTTAATATGTCGCAAAAAATCAACTCTCCTAGCACACGTTACAAAGAAAAGATTATACTCTTAGTGCTGCAAACTTAGTAGAAAATATAGTTGAAACTAAGTTTGCAAAGAGATGTAATTTTCGATTAGTAAGCACCTTAAATATAAAATTTTTTTACTCACACAAAATAAATAAAGCAAGAAAACGGGAGGGAAATCCCCAATAGGTGCTCATGTTTAACGTTGGAGAGTCATGACGGTACCAACTCATTGTAAGGTATCTTCAAAGATGACACAAGCATCATCCGGCGACCTATAATATTTCAATTGATGCCCATTCGCCGATGATGTCTCTGTCTTTGTCCATGATTTCAAAACTCCCCCTTCTGTAGGCTCTATGGATAATGAATGGTCCCGTCTACTTTGATTTTAATTTTCCTGCAAAAAGCTTCAAACGAGAGTTAAAAAGTAATACCTCATCACCTTGCTTGAACTCCTTGTAAGTGATCTTCGAATCATGCCATTTCTTCATCCTTTCCTTATAGATCACCGAATTCTTATAAGTTTTATTCCTGAACTCGTCTAGTTGATTGATATGAGTCATCCTAAACTTTTTTTGATACTTAAGACACAAGTTCAAGCTTCTCAATGCCCAAAAAGCTTTATGCTGAATCTCTACGGGTAAGTGACATGGCTTCACATAGACAATTTGATACGGTGACATGTCAAGCACCGTCTCATAAGCAGTTCGGAACCCCCACAAAATATCATCGAGCTTCGTAGCCCAATCCTTTCTATTAGTTCTGACTACTTTCTCCAAAATTTGCTTCACTTGCCGTTTAGAGACCTTGGCTTGCCCATTAGCTTGAGGATGGTAGGGTGTAGTAACCCTATGCTTCACACCGTAACCCTTAAGCACTCTTTCGAGAAGCTTGTTGACAAAGTGGGAACCTCCTTCACTTACAAGTGCTCTAGGGACTCCATAGAAGGCAAAGATATGTTTCTTCAAGAAAGACAACACGGTCTTTGAATCATTCATGCTAGTAGGAATGGCCTCCACCCACTTAGAAACATAATCAATAGTAAGTAATATGTAGAGAAATCCATTAGATGGGGAAAATGGCCCCATAAAATTAATTCCCCATACATCAAAGATCTCTACAATAAAGCTCGGCTGAAGTGGCATCTCATCTCTTCTACTTATGTTTCCCATCCTTTGACATCTATCACATGTCACCACCTAGGATTCACAGTCTTTAAATAAAGTAGGCAAATAAAGAGCGGATTGTAGTACCTTGCCTGCAGTCTTTTGAGCTCTGAAATGCCCCCCGTTAGGTTGTCATGGAAAAAATCGAGGACACTCTCCATCTCCATCTCGGGCACACACCTATGGATGATAGAATCTGTACAAATTTTGTACACAAATAGATCATACCATATGAAAGTCTCAACATCTCTCTTGAATTTCGCAAGTTGATACCTATTGAGATCTTTCGGAATTTCACCTACTGCAATGTAATTGATGTAATCCGCATACCATGAATCCATTCCTTGGGCAGCCACTACACAAGCTCTCTCCGCTCCTTCCACAAACACCGCTATGATCTTTTCATCCAGGATATCTCTTCAATGTATTCAAAAGAGTCATCACAATATTCCGTTGTCTCTAACCTTGATAGGTGATCTGCCAAAACATTCTTTGTTTCTTTCTTGTCTCGAAAAGAATAATCCATCAAATAATCCTGGGCTTCGCTTCCTTCTTCTCCATCAAGTACCGGATTGCAGAATGATCCGTGTATATATTAGTCTTCATGACCACCAAATACTGTCGAAACTTGTCAAATACATACACAACCGCTAAAAATTCCTTTTCAGTGACAGTGTAGTTCCTTTGTGCTACATCAAAAGTTTTACTCGCACAGTAGATGGTGCAGAACTTCTTTTTTCTCAGCTGCCCGAACACCACTCTAAGTGCTAGATCACTTGCATCACACATAAGTACAAACAGCTAAGTCCAATCCGGTGTTATCAAGATAGGTGTAGTAATAAGCGCCTCTTTCAAAATCTAAAAAGTTGTTAGACATTCATCATAAAAAACAAAAGGAACATCCTTTTCAAGTAAGTGAGATAAGGGAAGGGCTTGGAGTATTTTGAGAAGTCTTTGATAAATCTTCTATAGAATCCGGCGTGTCCAAGGAAGGACCGCACTCCTTTCTTATTAGTAGGTGGTGGAAGCTTCTCAATCACCACCATCTTTGCTCTGTCCACCTGCAATCCCTTAGCCGAAATATGATGCCCAAGAAAAATCCCATCTCTCACCATGAAGTGGAACTTCTCCCAATTCAAGACAAGATTAGTTTCTTGACATCTCTTCAAAACAGTAGATAGGTTAGACAAACAAATCTCAAAGGAGGAACCAAACACAGAAAAATCATCCATAAACACCTCCATGATCTTTTCTATCAACCTATCAAATATGGCCATCATGCATCGCTGAAATATAGCAGGTGCATTATACAATCCAAAAGGCATTTTTCTAAAAGCAAAGGTTTCATATGGGCATATAAAAGTCATCTTTTCTTGATCCTCGGGAGCAATCATGACTTGATTATACCCCGAGTACACGTCTAAGAAACAATAAAACTCATACCCTGCTAGACGGTCAAGCATTTGATCCATGAAAAGAAGATAGAAAGGTCTTCGCATGTATTTTCATTCAATTTCCTGTAATCCATACACACACGTCATCCCGTAAGAATCCTAGTGGCTAAGGTCTCGCCATCATCGGCCTTCACAATAGTCATGCCCCCTTTTTAGCTACAACATGCAATGGACTCACATAGGGACTATCACTAATTGGATAAATAATTCCTGCGTCTAACCATGTTAGGATTTGCTTCCTAATCACTTCTTGAATGGCAGGATTAAATCTCCACTGATTCTGAATGCTACTCTTAGCCTCATCTAACAATCTTATCATATGCATGCAATACGATGGACTAATACCTTTCAAATCATCAAGAGTCCAACCAATATCAGACTTAAACTTCCTAAGCATATCTAACAACTCTTCGAGTTGATTATCAGTAAGAGAAGAAGATACAATTACCGGATAAGTTTCATTATCACCTAGATAGGCGTACTTCAAGTACTCTGGTAGTGGTTTCAACTCCTCCTTTTTTTTCTTCTTTCGGTGTGTTTTCTCTATCCAACGGGAGGTATTTCCTAGTCCATTTAACTTCTTCAAGCTTGGTTCTTTTTAGTTCATACCTATCATCACCCAAAGCAAGTAAATTTTCAAGAAATTCAATACATACCTCATTAGAGAGCTCATCTAGCTCCGTAGTAGGAAAAGTAAGAGACTCCATCAAGCATGTCTTCAAAGGATCCTTTGACAGGATCAAAGACATTTCTTCCTTCACGATCTCTTCCACCACACCAATGTTGTGACATTGTGTCTCCATTGACATCTTCATTACCCTATCAAGGTTGAAAAGAACCTCATCTTTATCCATTCTTAATCTAAGCTCCCCCTTTTGGACATCAATCATAGCTCCAGCTGTGGCAAGGAATGGCCTTCCCAATATAAGAGGGACATTATCCTTGTCATCTTCCATCTCTAGCACAAGAAAATCCACAGGAAAGACAAGCTTATCTACTTTAACAAGTACATGCTCTATCACACTCTTCGGAAAAGTCATAGACCTATCCGTCAATTGTAGAGCCACTATTGTGGGAGTGAGCTCTCCCAAACTTAGCTTCTTAAATATAGATAAGGGCATCAAGTTGATGCTTGCTCCAAGATCGCATAAAGCTTTACGTACCTGCCCCTTTCCAATTTCACATAGAATAGTGAAGCTCCCCGGATCCTTCAACTTCTATGGCAGCTTTCTTTGAATAATCGAGCTACAGTTTTCTGATAGATTTACTATCTCTACTACATTCAGGCTTCTCTTCTTCAATATGATATCTTTCAAAAATCGGGCATAATATGGCATCTCTATGATTTCTTCGGAGAAAGGAATGCTCAAGCTTATCTTGTTTATTATATCTTGAAATCTCTTGAACTTATCTTCCAATCCCTTTTCACTATCCGAAAGGGAAATAGAGGAGGTATCTTTATCTTAGGGATTCCACATTCATCACGTTCAAACTCCTTCGCTTTATCCTTCTCGGCTTTCAATCTCTTGGCTCTTTCCCACTTCTTCCTTACTGTAAGCTCAGTATTCTACTCTTGTGATGGCTCTGGAGTGTTCTGAACAATGGGTGTAGCGTTCGATATCAAAATGGGAAGTGCATCTAACTATTCGACCACAGTTCGACCAGAGTGGTCTGGTCGAACAACATGAGTGTGGTCGAACGAGGTCTCTGAAGTTATTTTTAGCCTGTCCACTGCCAATTCGATCATAGTTCGACTAGAATATTCTAGTCGAACAGAATGAGTCTTGTCGAACGGCAGCCCTGTAATCTGAATGTGATCCTTCATCTCCATAGGTGCTTGTTCGACCATGGTTCGACCAGAGTGATTTGGTTAAACAAAAGTGTCTTGGTCGAATGGCGGGGGAAGAAAATAGAGTATCGAAACTTTGTTTTTCCGAGAGCTGTTCGACCTCAGTTCGACTATTAGGTCTGGTCAAACAGTGGCCATGTTTTCATCATTTTTGCTCACCGGCTTCATCGGACCTTCGTACTTTATCCCAAACCTCAATGTGATGGCATTACAAGATTTGAATTAATTTTTTCTTCCAATCGATCCACCCTAGCATCATTCTTAGCCACATATCAGTTCACCGTATCATCTAAACCAGGTTTTCCTTCTTCCATCTTAGCACCAGGATTAACACCAACAGGAGGTTGCATCGCCGCATTTGGATTACTCCACGAAAATTCCAGCCTCTTTTGTTGTTGATAGTTACCCAGGGGACCACAATTGTTGTAGTTCCCTTGGTAATTCCAGTTTCCTTGATTATTTGGATACCATATTCCTTGAATACTTTGACCCATATCATAATTCACTTCTTCTAATTCCTCTTGGTTGGTTCCTTCATAACCAATATCCTACTGCATCATTGGTACTCGCTGTGCTATATCAGTTATCTGCTTTTGCTGAGACTCAAGTAACTTGTTGATACTTGCCAAACTAGAGACAATCTCATCTTCTCTACTCGACTTAACCATAGCGTGCTCAACTTGCTCTACTTTTCCAAGAACATAAGTGCCTCTCACTCTATCAGTTGTTCAATTTCTTGAATTTATCGAAATATCCTCAAAGAGCTTTTCAGCTTCTACGGATGACTTTATAAGCAATGCTCCATTAGAAGAAGCATCAAGTAAAACTCGAGAATTGTAGTCCAATCCATTGTAGAAATACTGATGTATTGAGCTTTAGATAGCCCATGTTGTGGACACTTTCGAAGCATGTCCTTGAATCGGTCCCAAGCCTCATGAAACTTCTCAATGCCATTGATAGCAAATTGATTGATTTCTTGTTTCATCTTAAACACCTTTGAAGGTGGCATGTATCGCTCCAAGAATTTCAATTTCCATTGCTCCTAGGTGGTGCATTCAGAAGCATCAAGATTATCGTACCAATCTTTCGCCTTTTCATCAAGCGAGAACTTAAATAGAATAATCCTCCTTGCATCTTCATGAGTTCCTGCATCATTTTTGTACTTGCATAACTAAGAAACTTATTCAGATGTTGCTGAGGATCTTCAAAGGTTCCCTCAGAGAAGGGAATCCATTCAATCATGCTGATAAGAGCAGGATGAAGATCAAAATTAGCTCCGGCCCCTCTTGCTCCTAACAGCCCCACATTGCTTCCTTTGTTGTTCTTAAAGACTTCACGGATGGCAAGATTATCCGAATTCGCCGCCATATTGACTGCTTCTGCTTCCAAGTTAACGTCAGCTGCAGCTTCTGTCGCTTGCTAGTTCAGCTCATCAACTTCAACTCTTAAATTAAGAGCCTCAGTTGATTCCACGTTCTTGTTCTTCTTCTTCTTCTTTTTCTTCCTCGACAATGTTCTAATCTCTGGATTATAAGGTTTTAAATCTCTTACTTTTGATCTAGTGAGCATACACCTAAGAAAAATAAGCGTTAGAAAATCAAGATAAGAAATAAGTAGTCTAAATTAAACTAGAAATAATAAACTAATAATTAATGCCTTCCCCGGCAACGGCGCCAAGAACTTGATGAGTGTTTTCTCAACAATTAATCCCCAAGTGTTAAGGATGCTATTGTAACTTTGATAAGCGACCAAGTGATTATCGAACCCAAAGGACGTATTATTATCAATTTAATTATTAACTAACTTATTAAAACTAATATGGTAATAAAGTTGTGATGATCTAGTAACAAATAAACAATTAATTGAAATAGCAATTAAAATAAATAACAGTAAAGAATAAAAGAGAGTTGCTCAATTGAGAAGATAGGTAGATCTTCGGGCCATCCAGTTTCACTAATTAATCTCCCTTCCGTATGTCAATGTCCGACTCTGCCTTGTGGAATATGAACGCATCACTAAACCATGCAAATCTACTCTATAGACATAAGCAGACACACGTGTAACATGTGTGAATCACTTTGGAGTAAGAGGTATAATTACACCCCCTTTCTAAGTACTATCAGTATCAATTATTTCCCGTGCACTTAGTACTCTAACCCGATATGATCTTCCTTTATAGGTACTATATAATTATCCTCTCTATCCTACTTACTAACTCGAATTCAATTCAATTATTAAGTATTCATATAAGATAGTTCTAATGAAGCTTCGGAGTTCCCTCACTTAGAATCATAATATGTAATCCTGCTCAGCAGTGAACGCACTCAATCAATAACCAAGAGACGTATTCAGACTCTACATAATAGTTAATGATGCACAAAACAACTCTGAGTATGAATTAATAAATCATTGTCTTTTATAAAATAAACCACAAGTAGTGTTGTACGGAGTATACACATGGAAGTTCAATTGACTAGATAGAAACCTTCATAACCCTAGAACTACCAAAGTGGTTCTAGCCCATAATGCTTCGAAGAACGTTCATGGTGGTTGGATATATCTTACCCATAGTCTTGAAAATTACAAGATATATTAAGTTGCGAAGTAAACCCTAGATGAGGGCGTCGTCGCTTCTCGCTCCGTCTTGAATCTTCACTTGGTTCTCACTTTATTCGCTACTCGAATCTCTCTCTACCGCTCCTATGGATGAAGTTAGGGTTTGGATGTGGTGTAGGATGGATGTGGGATCTAACTCTCTTTTTGGTGTGATCAACATCCCCTTTTATACTTGTTACTTCTCCTCATGGACCTTTACTGGGCTTTTTCGTCGAAAACACGCACATGCATGCACTTGGAAGTGAAATCCCAGCTTTTTGGAACTGATACGTCGTCATTCGACTAGAATGGAATTGGTCAAATGGGACCTCTTGATCGAACGTTGGTCGAACGATGCGCCTGTAAGCTGAAACCCATTTTCACGCTTCCCGTTCGACTTGAGCTCTGTTGTTCGACTTGACTTTGCTTGGTCGAACGAAACATCTTGGTCGAACGAACACTTTGTACACTGAAAGCTCCTCCATTCAACTTATCTCCATGGTTCGACCAGTCTAAACCTGGTCGAACAACCTTTTCAAGTCGAGTAAGCCTCGGAAATTACCTTAAAAATTGTGTTTTCCAATTCTGAATACTTATGACCTATTTTCCTATATAAATACGCTCGAATAATCTTAGTAGCATCTGACTCGTGGATTTTTAATAAAATCATGATTCGTCTTAATAGTAAACTAAATCGTACTCAATTTCTATATAAATCGGTGCTCAAAATACATGAATTATCACTCTCATCACCTTCCTCCCTATTGAATGAGTATATTTGTGGATCACTGGTACATATTTCATTAAATAATTATTGCTTTGTAATGTGATTAACGTAAACTTGCGTGTTGGCTATAGTGCCTTCCTGCCCATCGGATGAGTTTATTTGCGGATCACTATACAAACTTATAATTGATGATTGTGGAAAGTTGCCCAAGAGCGTGTGATCTTCTCCATCTGAAGTGACATAAGCTTGCACAATGGACTTGGAATCAAATAATGGTGAACACTTAAGTGCAAATAATAAGTATCCTCCCTATCGGAGTCATTGTTGTTATTTGCATGGCTAAAGAGGAACCGACTATTAATTATTTTGTCATAAAGTTAGGTTGACGAATGAAATTAATGGATAAAATCTTCTCTTGTAAATGTTTGGGTTTGTATATGTCCATACTATAGTGGCATGCAGACTCACGGTGCTTGAGATGTTGGTGAATTTTATTTTATATTATTTTGAGGAAATCAATATAAATGGATAAATTCGAAGTATTTGATCAGTGCATTAATTTACAGGATTCTCTGTATTTTTCAAATGGTTTTATTTCACTTATTGTTAACTAAAAGAAATTATATTTACTGATCCAAAATTAGATGATTAGAAAATAATCTTGGTCTTGATTCTTACTGCTTAGGAAACATACGTATTCTCACTAAGGATGTCTTGTGACGCCTATTAAAGTCTCTAGTGGAGAGATGAGAGGTTCATAGAAATGTGGTCAATCTCATGCAACTCTTCGAATACTTGAGTAAGGTTGATAGGCGGGAGGTCATGGTTAACTTGATGAATGAGTTGGATGTTCAAGGAGTAGAAGTTGAAGTAGAAACCCGAGTCAATTTTATTCTTTATTGTTTGCCTATATATTTTGAACAAGTTCTACCTAAACTACAAGAGTTTGTATACGGTGGGAAACTTCTAACAAAACACTTGGTGAAGGAAAGCAAATTTCATCAAGGAGTGAGCAAGTTTTGTATCACATTCACTGTTGTTGAAGTATGATTAGTGATGGCGTTCACTAACATGTTGTGTGTAGATACCGAAATCACTAAATGTTTGCAACTGAGTGATAATGAGATTACTGTGGACATGGGTAATGCTACAAAAGTAGTAGCTATTGCAGTGGGAGTTGTTTATTTATCTTCTGATAGGAATAAACGTTTGATTATGAGAAATTATCTTTACGTACATTTTCATAGAAAGAATTTCATTTCAGTTTCTATGCATTTACTGATGGATTCACCATTTCATTTAAATGACATGGTCGTAGTGATGAGGGATGGAACTATAATCTGTTATGGTACGTTGGTAACAATTTCTACACTTTAAAATCATGTTTCTCTCACAATGGGACATAATAGTAATGATAACATGTCTTCCAATCCTAATAAGAGAAAGGAACCTTCGAATATGAACCAAACATACCTTTGGCATCTGAGACTAGGTCATGATTACCTTTTCAAGGCAAGGGGTATATAACCAAAGATATGTTAGAATTGGTTCATTATGATTTATACGGTCCTAAAACTATCTAGGCGAAAGGTGGTTATGAATATTCGTCATCTTACATGACGATTGTTCAAGAAATAGATATAATTTTGATGCACCGTAAGTCTAAGTACTATGATTAATTCAAAAGTGAATGACTCATGCAGTGAAGGGTCATCGAAAATATATCAAGTCATTACGATTTAATCATGGTGGCGAGTACCTCTTAGGATAGTTTAGGAACTATTTATCAGAGATTGGGATTGAATCCCAAGTTGTCATCACTGGGCAAGCCCCAGCCGAAAGGTGTGGCGAAAAGAAGGAATAAGACTCTTATGGTAGTGGTTAGATAGATGATGAGTTATTCAGAATTACTAAATTCTTTTTATGGGTATGCCCTAGAAACAACATGTTGAATTGATGATTGTCTGTTTGTGGGATATCCTAGAAAAATAAAGGGTGTTTTATTTGATAGTCCAAAAGATCAAAAGGTGATTGTTAACATGAACATTAGATTTTTGGGAAAGGACAATGTAATAAATCACAAACCCATGAATAAAATATTCTAAAAGGTGTGAGAAGGGAAACACAAGGATAGTACCAATTGTACAAGAGGATATATCACAAGTAAACTGCATCGCGTGTCACATCTGATACACAATTACCTATAGCGTCTTGTCGTAGTGGGAGGGTTGTTCAAAAATAGGATAGATTTATGTTTTGGGAGAGTCATGAGACTTGGTCCCTAGTAAACATAAAATTGACCCACAGATACGACGAAGCACTACAAGATTATGCGATATCTTAGCAACTTGCAATGATTTCTAAAATAGAATATATTGATTCTAAATTAGATCTGGGTGCTTGTAAAATCGCGAAATGGTGTGAAAGCCAAAAGTGGCTCTACAAAATGAAAGAGGATCAGATGGTAAGGTGATACTTTGAAACAAGGCTTGTTGCGTAAATGTACACTCAGAAAGAAGGGTGAGTTCGAGTATGAGGAAACTTTTTTGGCGGTAGCTAAGTTTAAGTCGATCCGAATTCTTTTATTTATTACTGCTCATATTAGATTATGAGGTATAGCAAATAGATGTCAAGACAGCTTTCGTGATTGGAAGTCTTGAAGAAAACATCTATGTGAAGCAACCAGAGTGATTCATTGCAAAAAGCGAAGAGCATTTTGAGGTACCAAAGCAAGCTTTAAAATCAAAGTACATCTATTTTGATGAGTTAATCCAGTGATATGAATTTATTCAATGTGCGGATATATCTTGTGTATTGAAAAGAGTGACGAAAATATGGTGGTATTTCTTGTACTGTACGTAGATGATATATTGCTCATTAGAAATAATTAAAGAGTATTGTCGGGTGTATGGGTATGGTTGATAAAGCAGTAAGAAATGAAGAATTTAAAAAAAGCAAAATATATTCTTGCAATCATGGTGATACGAATCACAGGATAGGATATTGTGCTTATCTTAAGCTTCATGGAATGATACAATCCTTACTCGTTTTAGCATGTGACTTTATCTAAGGAAATGTGTCTTAAGACACAAAAGAAGAAAAAGGTGATGAAGGCGGTTCCTTATGCTTCGGCAAATAAGGAAGCTTAATCTAAAGAATGTTATGCAAGAGAATGTATATATGTTTTGCTGAACGCATGGACAGTGGGCATCAAGGTAACCCGGAATAAGATTGTTGAACTATGGTAAGACATATATTTATATACCTGAAAAAGACCAGAAATTATATGTGGGCTTACCGGACAGATTCACTGCTTCTTATGAGTTACATAGATTCGGATTTTTCAAATAAGATAGGGGCGGCAATAAATTCACCTCAAGGTTATGTGTTTATTTTGGAAGTAGATCCATAATATGGAGGAGTGTCATATAGAAATATATTTCAGACTCCACCATGGAAAGATGATAAATTGGAGACTCTGAAGCAGCCAAAGTATATGTATGACTCTAGAAACTTCATAATGGACTTGGATGTGATTCTAAGTTTGCCCAAGATTATTACAATTTATTGTGATAATAATGATGCAGTTGCAAACTTGAAGGAATCACAAGTCCATAAGGCAATTAAATACATTAAAAGCAAGTACCACCTAATAGGAGAAATCGTATGATGATGGGAAGGCTGTTGTCGCCAAGATTACATCAGATGATAACCTAGTAAATCCTTTTACAAGGACCTTAAGGCAAAAGCTTTTGATGGTCATGCAGTGGGAGTGGGAATCAGATGTATGGCGGAAGACATGGCAGCATAGTCTTTTAGTATAAGTGGGAGATTGTTGGATTGTATATTATAACCCTAGCTTTAGTATGAACAATGTTTTAACAATATTTGAAATGAGAATCATTGATCAAATGATTGCATCTTATAATTTATTTATATGTCGATGCAATAGTTTATTTACTTTATACTGTAGATAAAATGGTGTATGGCGTCTCACGAAAGATCATATTATCGATTTCCTTATAAAGTATAAATAGATACTTACATCGAGATAGACGGGGACAATCTATCAGGATGGCTGTAGTGTGATTTGGTATTAGTTTATCTTGACTATAAAATTACATTAGTGCACTTTGTGTGTATTGAGAAGGACCGCTTGAGATCCTTTGACTTATACTGACTATATAGGAGAACTTGATCTCAAATATTACGGATGTTCGTGTTCTTAATCCCAATACAATAATCTCGATACGTAAGCCATTATATATCTCTTTGATTCATCAATGGGTGAGATTTAAATATTAAATCAACAAGCTCAGTGAGTTGGAAGATAGTGCTGTCCCTATGGTGTGCTATTGATTGTAGAAGGAATCTGTGTCCTATTAAATAGGTTGATGATGTTCCCTTGAGGAGCTCATAAGGATTATCATGTAAACCCTGCAGGTGGATTTATTCCAGCATGATAACAAGGTTGAGTGGTACTACTTTTTTTGGATTGTATACTAAAAGTCTAGATTTAGTATGAATAATGTTTTAACAATTTATTTGAAATGAGAATCATATGATCAAATGATTGCGTCTTATAATTTATATATATGTACGATGCAATAGTCCACTTACTTTATACTGTAGATAATATGTTGTGCGACAACACACGAAAGATCATATTATCGGTTTTCTTATAAGGTATAAACAGATGCTCACAATCGAGATAGACGGGGATTCTCTATCGGGATAGTTGTAGTGTGATTTGGTATTAGTTTGTCTTGACTATAAAATTACATTAGTGCACTTCGTGTATTGAGCAGGACCGCTTGAGATCGTTCGACTTATACTGACTATATAGGAGAACTTTATCTCAGTTATTATGGATGTTCATACTCTTAATCACTATACAATAACCTCGACACATAAGCCAGTATGTATCTCTTTGATTCACTAATGGGTGAAATTTAAATATTAAATCAACAAACTCGGTGAGTTGGGAAATAGTATTGTCTTTATGGTGTGTTGTTGATTGTAGAAGGAATCCATGTCCGCTATAGGTTGATGATGTTCCCTTGAGGACCTCATAAGGATTATCATGTAAACCCTGCAGATGGATTTATTCCGGCATGATAATAAGGTTGAGTGGTACTACTCTCGGATAAGATATTAATTAATAGAGTTGTCAGTAACTTAATTAATTAATGGACATTATATATCTTAAACATGGGGAGACTAACGTGCTTATAATAAGAAGGAGCCCATAATGTAATTATGGGATTAGAACGGTAGTGCAGTAATAATATTTTAGTTGTATATATTATTATTATTGGACTTAAGTATAAGTTTTGGGCTAAACTTGGATACTTAAGCCCAATGGAGGCCCAACTCTAATTTCTCCTCCTGGTCCCTGTTGTACCCATATATAAGTCATCTCAGCTGTGCGAAAACCCTAATTAAAAAAATCACGCCTAATACTGTGAGGAGGAAAAGGAAACAGTACATTGAGAAGATCTTGAGGATCGTCGCCCACACGACGTCATGATTGGACTTGAGAATACAGCAGAAGATCAAGAGATCATTTGCTACTGCTACTCGTCAACTTCCACGATTTTTCTAAAATCGTGTGGAACTCCAAACAGTACGTGTGGAACACCGTTGGAAAGCCACTGAAGAGAGAATCATTTTGGCGTAAAAATCACTTAATTCGGAGATCAGATTAGAAAGTTATGCCTAAAACCGTGAGGATGCACAGGCTGCCGGTGAGAATCTTTCTTCTTCAAAATACCCTGTTGAAAGGTAATATGTTTCTTTGTTTTCTTGCTTTCGCTGATTGTAGAATCGTATGGAACCCTAACGGTTCACGTTAACCAAACGATCAAATTCCAACAATTGGTATCAGAGCTTCGGTTTTGTGGTGAAGCGTGAAACGTTAGGCTAGGATTTATGTCAAAGGGTGAAAGGGTTTAAGCATTCATGTTATGCTAGTATACCCTATTCGGATACCATATACATGTGTCAAACGTGGACTAGGGTTTAAAATTATTATTTCTTGTTGAATACTCTATACGTTTGATGGAACTCGACAAAAATTTAATAATTTGGAAATTTCTGAAACTTTGATAATCTAGAAATTTCAAAAATTTGATAATCTGGAAAATTTTGAAAATTTGATAATCTGAAAGTTTCGAACATTTGATAATCTGGAAATTTTTGAAAATTTGATAATCTGTAAATTTTGAAAATTTGATAATGTGAAAATTTCAAAATTTTGATAATCTGGATAGTTTCAAAATTTAATAATTTGGAAGTTTCGAAAATTTAATAATCTGAAAAATTTTTAAAATTTGATAATCTAAAAATTTTGATAATCTGGATATTTTTGAAAATTTGATAATCTGGAGTTTTTCAAAAATTTGATAATCTGGATATTTTTGAAATTTGATAATCTAAAAATTTTTGAAAATTTGATAATCTGATCGATATCGATGATTTCGATAATCCGGACGATATCGATAGTCGATATCGATAGTATCAAAATTTTGATAATCTGGAAGTTTTTCGAAAATTTGATAATCTAGTCGATATCGATTTCGATAATCTTGATGATATCGATGGTCGATATCGATATTTTTGAAATTTTGATAATCTGAAAATTTTTAAAAATTTGATAATCTAGAGGTCGTTGCCTGTATTTGTGCTTGGTGACGAATAATCGCATTCACTGATATAACTATTTATAATTAATTTAATTATTTAATTATTGTTATATATGCTATGCATGATGATCTGAGATTTATTGCCTTATGTACCGTAATAAGAGCATGCTAGGTTGCGCATTTTATTGTTGAATATTATATGCATGTAAAAACCCTTGGTGTTAAATAACTAAGTGGGAGAGGGGATTGGTAAATAATTCTCGCGGCATCTATTATTGGTTTGTAAGTTATGTGGTAAACTGCGTGTTGGCAATATGCCTTCCTCCACAACGGATGAGTTTATTCACGGATCACTGGTATAGACTTCATTGAATAATTATTGTTTATAATGTGATGCACATGAACTTGCGTGTTGGCATAGACATTCCTCCCTAACGGATAAGTTTATATGCGGTTCACTGGTACAAACTTATAATTGATGATTGTAGGAAGTTATCCAAGCACGTGTGTACTTCTCCAATTGTAAGGCACACAAGCTTGGGCCGCGGACTTGGGATCAAATAATGGTGTACACTTAGATGTAAATAATAAGTATCCTCCCCAACGGAGTCACTGCTATTATTTGCATGGTTAAAGAGCAACCGACTATTAATTATTTTGTCATGAGGTTAGGTTGACAAATGAAATTAATGGGTAAAATCTTCTCTTGTAAATGTTCGGATTTGTATACGTCCACACTAACGTGGCAGCAGACTCACGGTGCTTGAGATGTTGGTGAATTTTATTTTTATATTATTTTGAGGGAATCAATATAAATGGATAAATTCAAAGTATTTGATCGGTGTATTTATTTATGATTCTCAAGATTTTCAAATGGTTTTATCTCGCTTATTGTTTACTAAAAAATCATATTTACTGGTCCAAAATTAGATGATTAGAAAAGAATCTTGATTTTGATTTTTACTGCTTAGAAAAATACATGTGTTCTCACTAAGGATGTTCTGGGATGCCTATTAATTAAAGTCTCTAGTGGAGAGGTGAGAGGTTCATAAAAATATGATAGTCTCATGCGACTCTTCGGATACTTGACTGAGGTTAAAAGGTAGAAGGTCATGGTTGACTTGATGAATGAATTGAAAAACATGGATAAAAATTGAAGGAAAACCTAGGTCAATTTTATTCTCCATAATTTGTTTAGATGTTTTGAGCAAGTTCCACATGAATTACAAGAGGCTGTATTCAGTGGGAAACTTCTGACAAAACAAGTGGTGAAGGAAATCAATTTTCATCAAGATATGAACAAGGTTAATATCTCATTCACTAGTTGTTGAAGTATGATTAATGATGGCATCTACTGATACGTTGTGTGTAGATACCGAAATCACTAAAAAGCTAACTAAGTGATGATGAGATAATTGGGTACATGCGTAAGCTAGGAAAGTAGTGGCTATTGCAGTGAGAGTTTTTTATTTATCCTCTGATAGGAATAAACATATGACTATGAGGAATTATCTTTACGTACATTTTCATAGAAAGAATTTCATTTCAGGTTCTATGCATTTACGGATGGATACTCTATTTCATTTAAATAACATGGTCATAGTGATAAGGGATGAAGCTATAATCTGTTATGGTACATTGGTGATAATTTGTAAACTCTTAAATCATGGTTCTCTCATGATGCAATAAATAATAATTAATAACGAACCTTCTAATCCTAGTAAGAGAAATGAGCCTTCGGAAATGAACTAAATATAATTTTGGCATCTAAGACTAGATCATTTTACTTGAGTAGGATTCAAAGGTTGATAGCCGATGGACCGTTGGGTTTATCTGAAGTGGAAACTATCAAACTTGCGAGTCTTGCTTTGAAGTAAAATGAATAAAGCCTTTTAAGGCAAAGGGGTGTAGAGCCAATGATATGTTGGAAGCAGTTCATTCTGATTTAAGCGGTCCTAAGATTATCCTGATAAGAGGTTGTCATTACGATTTAATCGTGGTGACGAGTACCTCTTAGGATAGTTTAGGAACTATTCATCAAAGGATGAGATTAAATCTCAAGTAGTCTACACCGGGCATACCCCAACTGAATGGTGTAGCAGAAAGAAGGAATAAGACTCTTATGGAAAATGTTAGATAGATGATGAGTTATTTGGAATTATTAAATTCATTTTATGGGTATGCCCTAGAAACAGCATGTTATATTATGTTTGTCTGTTTCTGAGATATCTTTGAAAAATAAAGGGTGGTTTATTTTTTAGTCCAAAAGATCGAAGAGTGATTGGTAACACAAACACTATATTTTTTGGAAAGGACTACGTAATAAATCACAAACCCATGTATAAGTTGTTCTAAAGGAAGTGAGAGAGAAAATACAATGTATTAGTACCAATTATACAAGAGGATATACAATAAGGTAAACTGCATCGTCTGCCATATCTGATACACAATTGCAAGTAGTGCCTTGTCGTAGTGGGAGGGCTATTTTACAAATGTTGAGAGTGAAAATTAGAGTGTTTGAGTGTCCAGTTTAAACCTTTTTGATGAGAATTGTTGTTATATATTAGTACAAGTGTCTTATATTCAATATATATGAGAAAAAGGTATGTTTGAGGTGTTTTGTTGTATTTTAGGTGGAAAATGATCAAAAGTGCAAAGTTGGAGAAAAGGTGCAACTTGTGCAAGAATGCTGAAAAACGCACATCCAACTTGTGCAATATTTCTGTATTTTTGTGGAGATAAAAACTAGTTGTGTGATATATAGTTGGAAATCCACTAAAAGGAAGATTGTTTTGGCGTAAAGAACACCTCAATCGGATTCCAAACGAAAAAGTTATGATCAAGAAGGTGACGTCGTGCGAGATGTGCCGAACAGAACGGTTGTGTCATATTCCATTGCTTGTTACACCTTCAATTCTTGTAGTTTTTGTGAGTTCTTTATATTCAGAGAAAGCCATGAAAAAAAAGATCGTGTGAGCATAAGAATCACTAAAATCGGAGATGGTACGAGGAAGTTATGCTTAAAATTGTGAAGCCGCGCAGCTACCAGCGAGAATTTCCGAGAATTTCCAAAAATTTCCGAAATTTACCTAATTTATCTCCTTATCACATAATCCTCCATGATTCAATCATATATATTTTTCCTTATTTAATTCCCTTCTCACACCTATATATATTTCACATCATTATTCATTTGTGAGTGAAAGCCACATCCATCCTACACCACCCCACAAGGGGGGATCACCCTCAACCATCAACCACATCCTTTCCTCCATCCATTCATCACTTTGAAGATTCGTTTGTGAAATCAAGAGGAGAACCAAGAGGAGAATTCAAGATGGAGAAGGACGCGACGACTCCCACATCTAGGGTTTTATTTGTTTCCTAATTTATCTTGTATTTTTCGGACATCTGGGTAAGATCTATCCAACACCCATGATTGTTCTTCGTAACATCATGGGCTAGAGCCTTTTTGGTAGAACTAGGGTTGTGAAGGTTTTACCAATTAATTAAACTTTCGTGTGTAAACTCCGTACAACACTACTTATGGATTTATTTTATATATGATTGTGCTTTATTAATCTATATTCACGATCGTTTTGTGCATCTTCAATTGGTATATAGAGTTTGAATAAATATCTTGGTCGTAGATTGAGTGCGTTCACCGCTGAATAGGATTTCATGTTATAATTCTAAGTGAGGGGACTCCGAAGCTTCATTAGAACTATCATATATGAATACTTATTAATTGAATTGAATTGGGGTTATTAAGTAGGATAAAGAGGATGATTTTATAGTACCTATAAAGGGAGATCATATCGGGTTAGAGTACCAATTGGCCAGGAAAATAATTTATACTTATAGTGCCTAGAAAGGGGGGTAGAATTATATTTCTTGCTCCGAGGTTATTCACATGTGTTATACACATGTTTACTTGTGTCTATAGAGTAGATATGCATGGTTTAGTGATGCGACTATATTCCACAAGGTAGAGTCGGACATCAACACACGGAAGGAAAATTAATAAATGAAACAGGATTATCCTAGAGCTACATATTCTCCTACTTGATCCACGTTCGTATTCTTCGAGTGATCTTTTATTTTATTTGTTATTTAATGTAATTGTTAGTAGATTAATAATTAAAACTTCACTTTTATTGTCATTCGTCTTTATTAATTTAGTAAATAATTAAATTGATAATACGCCGTCCTTTGGGTTCGATATTCACTTGTCGCTTGCTTAAGCTACAACTGATATCCTTAATACTTGGGGATTAATTTTGCATGTAAAGAAAACACGCATCAAGTTCTTGGCACCGTTGCCGGGGACGGCTGTTATTATTAGTTTATTATTTCTATTTTGATTAAGACGTTTATTTGTGATTATTTAAATCTATCTAACTTTGAATTTTTCTGAGGTACTTGTGCACTAGGAAAAGTGGAGGAAAGAAAGGAAGAAGTAACACATTGAGCTAAACATGGCCGGAGCAAGGCAGAATCTGGATAATATTGCCATACGTGAAATTTTCACGAATTATGGGATTGGCAACATGGGTTTGATAGGAGTAAGGGGGAAAGATGATAATTTTGAGATACATCCCGCTCTTATTAACATGGTGGAGAAGAATCCCCTTTCTGGAGGTTGTTTTAAAGATCCATATCAGCATCTCAAAAGATTTTTTGGTTATGCAAACACTCAAAAGGGTGCTGGAGCTAATGATAATACTAGACGGATCGCCCTATTCAAGTTCTCTTTGATTGATAAGGTGAAAGCTTGGTATGAGACTCTTGATGCCGTAGATTGCACTACATGTGACCAACTGCAGCAGAAGTTCTTAGAAAGATACATGCCACCCTCAAGGATCTTAAGAATGAAACAAGAGATCACCCAATTTGTTATGAATCAGGGTGAGAAATTTCAAGAGGCGTGGGATAGGTTTAAAGACATGCTAAGGAGGTGCCCACAGCATGGAATGTCTAAGGCTCAATACATAAGTATCTTCTACTATGGATTGGATTGTGAGTCGCGTGTTTTTATTGATGCATCATCAGAATGAGTGTCGTTATCTAAGACAACACTTGAAGCAGAAAAGTTATTTGAAGACATCTCTATGAATTCACGTGACTAGTCTACGAAGAGAGTTAGAGGAACTTGTGTAGTTAGCAAGGTGGCGCAGGTTGAACATCAAGTGAAGCCGAATAGGGATGATGAGATCGTCTCTAGTCTATCAACAAGCTACTAGAGTCCCAGCAGAGGCAGATTACAGAGTTGACATAAAGAGAGCCTAGTATGAAGCTGCGCGAAGTGAAGAGTATTGAAAATACCTTTAATCAATACATGGCTAAGAATGATGCAAGGATTGATCGTCTTGAGGATACCATGAATGTTGATCATACAGATTTATCTAAGCAGTTGAAGGACCTAACTTGGATTATGGGCAGATGACCGCGAACGTGAATCAACTTATATAAAAATTTGAGAATAAAGCCATCATGTTGAGGTCTGGAGCGCAGTACGAGGGACAGATGAAGCCAGAATCAAAATCTAAAGTGAAAGAAGCTCGATTCGACCTCGATTTGACCATTATAGGTGGTCGAATTAGGCAGGAGAGGTAGAACCAGGCACCTGGGCGACATCCGGAAAAAGCAGAGGGTCAGTTCGACCAAACACAGGTCGATTCGACCAGAATCTCTGGTCGAACTCAGGTCAAACGCCACTGTTCAGGATGCTCTATTTTGTCTGATGCCCGATTCGACCACGATCACTCCAGTTCAACCAACCCTACTAGTCGAACCCAGGTCGAACGATACTGTCTAGAGCACTCTATTTTGTTTGAAGCCCGATTCGACCATGATCACTTGGATTCGACCAACCCTGTTGGTCGAATCATGGTCGAACCGGCCTGTAAGGGAGAAAATGAACTTTCAGGTGTTCAATTCAACCATTATTCACCGAGTTCGACCACCTACCCAGGTCGAACTCAGGACAAACCCTACTGTCCTGCACCTTTTTCCACGCCGAATGCTTTATTTGATGTTGATGTTACTCCAGTACCATCCCAAGGATAGAATACTAAGCTTATAGTTGAGAAGAAGTGGAAAAGAGCAAAGAGGTTGAGAGCCGAGAAGCTTAGACTGCAGATGGATAATGAAGATGTGGTTTTCTCTCTTGATCATGCAATGAAGATGTCCATGGAAACCCAATCATGCAAGAGCATAGTTGTGATTTCTAACTTGTTTAATCTTGATTTTTTTAAGACAGATGATTCTGAATTTAAGTGGAAGATTGACAAGGAGGTGTATAGACAGCCATGGGAGGAAGCTAATTCTGAGGATCATATACTTATGACCAAGAAAGGTGAGGTGTTGAGTGCAGACAAGAAGATGGAAAGAAAGTACTTGAAGGTGAGGATGCGAGAAGACCGCCATCTGTTCCAGTAGTTTAAAAAGCGGTATTCCGTCGTGACTCGCCGACGTTAAATATGAGCGCTTGTTGGGGGCTTTGCCCTTTCGTTTTGTTGTTTTATTTTTTTCGTATGAGTAAGAAATTTTTATATTTAAGTTGCTTACTATTCGGCAATTACATCTCTTTTCAAACTTAGTTTCAACTTACGTTTTTCCTAAGTTTGGGAGGGGTGATGTTCTTACCTTATTAAAGCACCAAGAGTATAATGTTTTCTTTGTAATGTTTGCTAGGGTAGTTGATTTTTTGCGGTATGTTAAAACTTTAATCAATTTTGATGTGTCAATTTTTTGCAATTTGCCTAGTGTTCAGTGGTGTTTCTACTGTGTGGAATCGATTGGATAGTCAATTGATTCTTTCTTATAGTTCTTCTATTTTATTATTGATGAATCCTGTGATAATGAGTTTGTTTGAGCATTAATAGAAAAAGGTAGAAGAGTGGCAAGATGACCGAGTTGAAGTGCTCGAGGAGCTCATGAATGCATTGAAGGAAAAATCAGGTGCCCTTATTTTCTTATTCTAATTTTTATATGTGCTTTTAATTAGTATGGGTGGAAGGATTGAGATATTGTTCTTGTGATCCATGTGAGAGTAAATGTTTAAATTGTGCTTGAAATTCATATGCTCTTGAAATTGATGAAGGAAGTGTACTTGAGTTATATTATGATATGAAGTTCTATGTGTACTTGTGGGATATTACTTACCATAAAAAGTGCTCTGTTATGTACATAATCACATGATATTTCTTTTCTGGTGAGTATCGTTCTTGTGTATGTATTCTAGAACTTGTCTCTTATCTTACTTGAAACTACATGTGTGTTAGATGATGAGACATAATTTAAGGCCATCCTTGAATTTATGAGTCACTTAGCCAAATAATTTTCTATCAAATAATTTTATATTCGTAGTTAGCCCTTTTGAGCCTAAAAACCTTATTCTTTGGTAGCCTATGAAGATAGCCACTTTGATATCCTATTTGAGCCTGAAATTCCTATATTTAGCGGAGAATTAAATGTTGTCAAAGTGTGTGAATTGATTTTCATGGATTTTGAAAGGAATAAAATATTTGGAGCTGTACAAGTGATTATGAGCTAAAAAAAATATGAGCTGAAAAATAAGTTGCTTAGGGGTAGTGCCCGAAACTTTTACCCCAAGATGTTAGAGGTAGTGCCCGAAACTAGTACCTCGAGAAAAAAAAGAAAGAAAAGAAAAAGTATGTTGAGCTTGAAGGAAAGGAAAGAAAAGAAAATTAGAAGAGCATGAAGCTGGTTAGCCTTGAAGTGTAAAAAATCTGCAGTACAAAAGATCTCCAGTTTTAATTCTCTACTAATTAAGTTACTTATACATATATTTCCTGCCTTAACCAAAGAGCCAACATTACATCCAAAAGAAAAGTCATGTTTGATCTCATTGTCGAATTATACTTTCAGTGGTGGAGAGTTTGAGACTTTTGGCAAGCTTATGGTTACGCATGCACTTGAATTGAATTTGAGCGTAAACACCTTAACCCATAAGTGTACATCTTTTACACTTGAGTGCGAGTGATATATACTTCCCGTGAGAATATGTAAATGGAGCATTTGAATAGGTGGTAATTGTCTTATCTTGTATGCTATGAATTGATTATTACATGTAATGAAAGTTGCATGACCTAAGTTGAGGACAATTGTATTTTGAATATGGTATGAGTCATAGTCCTTGTTTCCCCGCTAATTTTACTCTCTCTCTCTCTTTATTTTTATTTTATTACCTCAGGACGAGCAACGGGTAAGTTTGGGAGATCAACCTAAAAGATTTATATTTTGGGAGAGTCGTGAGACTTGGTCCCTCGTAAACATGGAATTGACCCACGGATACGATGAAGCACTATAAGATAAAAATGTGATATCTTAGCAAGTTGCAATGAATTTTGAAATAGAATCTATGGATTTTAAATCAAATTTGGGAGCTTGTAGGATCACTAAATGATGTAAAAGCCATTGGAAGTGGTCATACAAAATAAAAGAGGATCATACGGTAAGGAGAAAACCTTAGAAGCAAAGCTTGTTGTGAAAAGGTATACTCAGAAAGAAAGTATTCGATTATGAGGGAACCTGTTCGCCGGTAGCTATGCCTAACTCGATCCGGACTCTTTTATTTGTTGTTGTCATATTGAATATGAGGTACAGAAAACAGATGTCAAGACAGCTTTCCTAATTAGAAGTCTTGAAGAAAACGTCTATATGAAGCAACCAGAGTGATTCATTGCTTGTAACCTTAAAGGTGTCCATCGATTGACTAAAGCAAGCTTCAAGATCATGATACATCCATTTTGATGATAAAATCCAGGCATATGGATTTATTCAATTCGTGGATGTGTCTTGTATATTTAAAAGAGTGACAAAAATGTGGTGGTATTTTTTATACTGTACGTAGATGATATATTGCTTATTGGAGACAATGAAAGAGTATTGTCGGGCGTATAGATATAGTTGATAAAGTAGTATGAAATGAAGGACTTAAGAGAAGCAAAATATATCCTTGTGGTCATGGTGATTACTAGATAGAATGTTTTGCTTATCTCAAGTTTCATGAAATGATACAATCCTTACTCATTTTAGCATGTGACTTTATCTAAGGAAATGTGTCTTGACTCAAAAGAAGATAAAGAAGATGAAAGTGGTTCCTTATGCTTCGGCGAATAAGAAAGTTAATCTAAGGAATATTATGCACGAGATCAGATATCTATTTTGCCGAAGGCATGGTCAGTGAGTATCAAGGTAACCCGAAACAAGAATGATGAACGGTGGTAAGACATATACTTATGCACCTGAAAAGGACCAGAAATTATACGTGGACTTACCGAATAGATTCACTGCTTCTTATGGGTTACATAGATTTCGATTTTTCAAATTTGATAGGGACGGCAGAAAATCCACCTCAAAGGTTATGTGTTTAATTTTAGGAAATAGAGTCATAAGATGGAGGAGTGTGATATAGAAATATATTTCGGACTCCACCATGGAAAGATAATAAATTAGAGCCTCTGAGGCAGCCAAAGTATTTATATGACTCTAGAAACTTCATGATGGACTTCGAAGTGTTTCTAAGTTTGCCCAAGGTTATCACAATTTATTGTGATAATAATAGTGCAGTTGCAAACTTAAAGGAATCACGAGCCCATAAGCAATTAAACATATAGAGCACGAGTACCACCTGTTACGAGAAATCGTATGATGAGGGAAAGGTTGTTATCGCCAAGATTACATTGGATGATAACCTAGTAAATCCTTTTACAAGGACCTTAAGGCGAAAGTTTTTGATGGTCATGTAGTGGGAGTAGGAATCAGATGTATAGCAAAAGACATGACAGCATAGTCTTTTAGTATAAGTGGAAGAATGTTGGATTGTATACTAAAAGTCTAGCTTTAGTATGAACAATATTTTAACAATTTATTTGAAAGAATCATATGATCAAATGATTGTGTCTTATAATTTATTTATATGTACGATGCAATAGTCCACTTACTTTATACTGTAGATAATATATTGTGCGACAATACGCGGAAGATCATATTATCGATTTCCTTATAAAGTATAAAAAAATACTCACAACTGAGATAGACAGGGACTCTCTATCAGGATGGTTATAGTGTGATTTGGTATTAGTTTGTCTTGACTATAAAATCACATTAGTGTACTTTGTGTATTAAGCAGGATCGCTTGAGATTGTTTGACTTATACTGACTATATAGGAGAATTTGATCTCAATTATTATAGATGTTCATACTCTTAATCCCTATATAATAATCTCGACACATAAGCCAGTATGTATCTCTTTGATTCATCAATGGGTGAGATATAAATATTAAATCAACAAACTCGTTGAGTTCAGAAATAGTGATGTCTCTATGGTGTGTTGTTGATTGTAGAAGGAATCCGTGTCCGCTATAGGTTGATGATGTCCCTTTGAGAAGCTCATAAGGATTACCATGTAAACCCTGCAGGTGGATTTATTCCGGTATGATAATGAGGTTGAGTTGTACTACTCTCGGATGAGATATTAATTAATGGAGTTGTCAGTAACTTAATTAATTAATGGGCATTGTATATCTTAAACATGGGGATACTAAAGGGCTTATATTAAGAAGGAGCCCATAACGTAATTATGGAATTAGAAAGGTAGTACAGTAATAATATTTTAGTGGTATATATTATTATTATTGGACTTAAGTATAAGTTTTGGGCTAAACTTGGATACTTAAGCCCAATGGAGGCCCAACTCTAATTCCTCCTCCTGGTCCCTGTTGTAGCCCATATATATGTCATCTCAACTGTCTGGAAACCTAATTGAATCATGCCTAATACTATAAGGAGGAAAAAGTAACAACAGATTGAGAAGATCTTGAGAATCGTCGCTCACACGACGTCAAGATTGGACTTGGGAATACAGCAGAAGATCAAGAGGTCATTTGCTGCTGCTGTTCGTTAAATTCTATGATTTTCCTAAAATCATATGGAAATCTAAATTATATATGTGATATACCGTTTGAAAGCCACTGAAGAGATGATCATTTTGGCATAAATATCACTCAATTCAGAGATCGAATGAGGAAGTTATGCCCAAAACCGTGAGGCTGCATAGGCTACCGGCAAGAATCTTTCTTCTTCAACATACCCTGGTGAAAGGTAATACATTTCTATATTTTCTTGCTTCCGCTGATTATAGAATCGTATGGAACCCTAACGGTTCACGTTAACAAAATGATCAAACGCCAACAACTCTCGGATGAGATATTAATTAATGGAGTTGTCAGTAACTTAATTAATTAATGGGCATTGTATATCTTAAACATGGGGAGACTAACGGGATCATAATAAAAAGGAGCCCATAACATAATATAAGATTAGAGTGACAGTGCAGTAATAATATTTTAGTGGACTATATTATTATTATTGGACTTAAGTATAAGTTTTGGACTAAACTTGGATATTTAAGCGCAATGGAGGTCCGATTTTAATTTTTCCTTCTAATCCCTATTGTATCCCATATATAAGTCATCTCAACTTATCCGTAATCCTAACTAATCGCGCCTAACACACGTGAGATAGAGGGAGGAAGCAGATTGAGAAGATCTTGAAAATCGTCACCAACACGATTTCAACATTGGACTTGGGAATACAGCAGGAGATCAAGAGGTTATTTTCTGTAGGTATTCTTCTTCAACATACCCTGGTAAAAGGTAATATGATTCTATATTCTTACTTCCACTGATTTAGAAATATATGAAACCCTAACGGTTCACGTTAACCAAATGATCGAATACCAACAATATCTCAACTGGGAAAGTAGATGGTTCTTCTCAATAAATTTTTGAGAAATTGTTGAAAGAATTGAAAAGTCGTTCTGATTCGGTCACTTTCAATCTGAATATCCAAACTTTTTACGTAAGAACATCTCTAAAAACGGATGGAACAAGCCTGAATCCAATATCCGAGAACAAACTGGTAATAAAAATCATCTTGATGTAAATTCATCTACTAAAGATGTTCTTTGTCTTGCAGCAAGTGCTACATCAAAAATTCAGAAACACACCATGTTAGAACATGCAAAATTTTCAGATTCATATGTATCAAATGATAATTCAGAGATTACTACGATGGACATGGAGAACATGTACAAACAGATAATCTCAAAATGTGCCCAAATTGTTGAATTGATAAAGAAAAATGAAGGGCAAGTAATCGAACTCAAATTGAGTCGAGATGAGTTATTATAAAAAAATCCTCTGACTTTTCTAATTTATTGATGAACTAAAGAAGGACAACTTTGACTTGAAAATCAGAATTGTTTCTCTCACTGAAGTGATTCAACAAGGAGAAATCAAAATTATTGAGTTTGAGTCAAAGATGGCATTAGCTCCTCAACATTCCAAACTGATCAAACAAGAAAATAAGTATTATTTGAAAGTTATTGAGAATCTAAAATCTGAGTTGTTTTCTATTCGACATGAAAAATATGAAAAGATCAACCTTATAAAGGAACATCTGAGTAAACTGCAGAAGGATCATGGAGTTTTTATAGAAGTTGCCAAAAAGAAGGGCATCTAAATTGAGAAGGACAGGTTAGAATTAGAATGACTGAACCAATTGATGAGCATTTTCTCAACACACAATATTAATCCCCAAGTATGAAAGATGCTATTGTAGCTCTGATAAGCGACCAAGTGATTATCGAACCCAAAGGACGTATTATTATCAATTTAATTATATTCCAACTTATTAAGGCTATTATCGCAAAATAGTTGTGTGATTAAGTAACCAATAACTAAATAATTAAAAGAATAATTAAATTAAATAAACAGTAGAGGTTGAACGAAAGTGAATAAGTGAGAAGATAGGTAGTTCTTCGAGCCATCTAATTTTACTCATTAATTTTCCTTCCGTGTATCAATGTCTGACTCTGACTTGTGGATTATGGAAGCATCACTAAACCATGCAAATCTACTCTATAGACACAAGTAAATAAGCGTGTGACACGTGTGAATATCCTTGGAGCAAGAGATATAACTCACCCCCCTTTCTAGGTACTATCAGTATCAATTATTTTCCGTGCACTAAGTACTCTAACCCGATATGATCTCCCTTTATAGGTACTATGAAGTTATACTCTTTATCCTACTTATTAACCTGAATAAAATTCAATTAACAAGTATTTATATAAGATAGTTCTAATGAGACTTCGGAATCCCTTCACTTAGAATGATAACATGGAATCCTGCTCGGTAGTGAACGCACTCAATCAATAATCAAGATATGTATTCAGACTCTACATAACAATTAATGATGCACAAAATAACTCAGAGTATGAATTAAAAATGTATAATCTTATATAAAATAAACCACAAGTAGTGTTGTACGGAGTATACACACGGAAGTTCAATTAACTTATAAAACCTTCATAAACCCTAGAACTACCGAAGCGGTTCTAGCCCATGATTGATCGAAGAACAATCATGGTGGTTGGATAGATCTTACCCATAGTCTTGAAAATTACAAGATAAATTAAGATGCGAAGTAAACTCTAGATGCGGGCGCCATCGCGTCTCTCTCCGTCTTGAATTTTCACTTGGTTCTCACTTGATTCAACAGACGAATCTCCCTCCACAGCTCCATGGATAGTGGTAAGGTTTCGGATGTTGTATAGAATGAAGGTGGTGAATGGCTCTCTTTCCCCTCGCGTAGAGTCTTCCTTTTATACTCGTGAGCTCTCCTTACGTACCAAGGATGAGCTTTTTGAGCGAAAATATGCACTGAAGGTGTAAAAATATAGATCCACACGTATCCAGTGCATCAGTTCAACCAAAGGCCTTGGTCAAATTGATCACAACTAGTCGAACCATAGGTTGAACCAACCTGTAACACACTGGCAGGTCTGGGATTCGACTCAAACCCCTCGAATCAGAAGCTTTCCGGTCGAACTACAACTACTTCTCTTTAGGCTTCTGGTTCGACCACGGTTCCACCAAATGGCTTGGTCCAACCACACTTCTGCCAATCTTCCGATGCCTAGTTCGACCAGAGATGCTGGTCGAACCACTCTCTGCTTGATCGAACCATGCCCCTGCTTGGTCGAACCAGTGTCTTTGACACCCTTTCTCCAGTTCTGATCACTTCTATTCCATTTTCCTTTAAAAATCCATTCGAACGAATTCAAACGCACCTAATTCATGACTTTACACTATACCACACGATTTATCTTGACTTAAGATCAAATCTTACCTCATTATCACACGAATCGGGGCTCAAAACATGTGAATTTACACACTTATCACCAATCTATTCATCATTTTAATACAGAAAAATAAAAGTTGAATGAGATTCTCATCGCAAGTGATGGTTATGGGAAAGTTGGTTTTGGGTACACTGGTGAACAGTGTAAGAACATGGAAACTACTTTTGTGAAAACAACACACAAGGTGTTCATACACAAGGAGGACAAGATGCACCTCTTTAAAGCACCATCTAAAACTCATAACAGAACATCTGTTCAATCTATTACGATGATGAAGAAACATCCTCTAAAATAAATAGAAGTTGTCCCAACATGCCATAGTTGTGGGATAGAAGGACATATCAAACCATATTGCTACAGAATGTAAGAACATGCAGGTGTCTCCTCACCCATTGGAGTCCAAAGTAAGTGCTCTAAACCTTTTGGTGGATTTAGTTCTATAAAATCGCTGCATGTTGAATCATCACCAAAACTTGCTGCTTTTGAAAATCGTCTGAGCAGGTTCTTACATTAGAACACGAATTTTCAAAAACTGTCAATTTTGTTCCTACACACTACACCAAATATGTGGAAATACATCACTGAATAAACATCGGTTTTGCATAAAATGTGATGTCTTTTGATAAAAAAAACTGATGTCTTTTGTAAAATCGATGTCTATTAAAGTAAAAATACGCTGATAGACATCGGTTTTAATTCAAAATGCGCTGATAGACATCGACTTATTAACTGATGTATATCAAGTGATGTCTATTCTCAACCTTTAAAAAACACGCCGATGTCTTTCTTCTGATGTTTATGCCTTGTAGACATCGGTTCTTCTAACTGATGTCTTTAATACTGATGTTTATTGACAATACTTACCTAAAATTGATGATAGACATCGATTTCAACGCACAGATTTCTATTTTGTGATGTCATTAATTTATAATTTCTAGTTCCCCGATTGTGTTTTCCGGCGATGGGGCAGGTTCCTGGCTTCACCGACTGTGTAGAAACCTGTCCCCCTCGCTTCTCCTTCCCCGTTTGTTATCTTGCTTTATCTCGGTGAGCACCTATTTTCTACAGCCATCTATGGCCATTTCTGCAAGTGCTCCGGTTCCCTCTTCCGGCTTACGGATCCCTGCCCGATGACATCTCTTGTCTTCTTTCTTCATCTAGGTTGAAGCCTTTGTTTTGCTCTAGCTTTCACTACAACTGGCCTGCTCTTCTGCTTTATTGGGGGTCCTCTAGGTTCCTCCTACATCTTACAGGCGAGTTTTGCTACTTTCTGGCTTCTCCGGTCAGATTTTGTCGATGCTTCAAGGTCGCCGGCGCTGCTTTCTTTTCTGGTCGCCGGAGCCTCATCACATGAAGAAAAAGGGACTTCTGTTCTTCTAGCACTCAAAACTCCATTTCATCTTGTATTTAGAATATTGGAAGAGGGTGTTTTAATCGCAGGCTTCTTGCATCACTGTCGCCCTTCCATAATCCAAGCAAGGATGCTGCTTACACCTCAAGGGAACCCGCCAGATTGTCTTTTCTTGGATGTTTCGAATCTGACCACTTCATGGTGATAGGGTCTAAAGCTTTTATAGGGGAGCAGGGCTTCTACCTCCGGCGTGGCTTCCTTTTCCCTACGGCTTCTATGCTAATTTCCACCCGCTTACTGATCTCTTCCCTAGATCAGGCCCTATTGTTAGCTCCAAGCCCCACCCTATTTTTTGGTTTTGGTTCAGTTTCATGCCTTTCTCTTGGTTGCTGTTTTTGGTTCTTTCTTCTTGCATCCTGTCTCTTCTGATTTTTTCTTTCCTAGCATCTCTGCAGAGATGATACTCTTCTCCTAGCTCTTTCGCCGGCAAGCGGGTTGAGCTTTTTGTCAGGCCCGGCCAGCATATCCTCCTTTCTGGCGCGGCCTGTTGCTTCACGCTATTTTCTGCCACAAAAGCTGATTGCAGGACAGTGGTTTGACCCTTGTCCTTACCTGCTTTCGTCATTTTCTTGGTGTGCAGACTCATCCTTGCTATCTTCGATTTTTGGCAAGCTTTTGTTTGTGACACGGTAGTGCACATTTGATGCCTATGGCTCCACACGCAGCCTATATCACTTTTCTCCCTCATCTGCTGCTCTTGCTTGATGGAGTTGTGCTCAGCTAGTCAGCTTTGCTTCATCACACAATTTCCAAGGTCTCATGTTGGGGTCTCATGGCTCCAAAAGATGCAGCGGATTTTCCATAGAGACAAGAACTTTTAAGCAATATTAGTTCAATCATGTTAAGTCTCTTATTTTTATCTTAAATCTTAAATCAGGCCACTCTTTGCATTTAACTTAGTATCTTATTCGATGAGTAGGGCTAATAATTTCTCAAGGCCACCTGTTTTGGCTCTTGCTCTTTTTAGCCACTTGTTTGGCTTCCCCTTATTAGCCACCTATTTTGGCTCCCCATATGATCATTTTTTGATCATACTTTATTTTTCTTTTATTTCTTGTACTCTTTTTCATTTTCTCTATTTTATAATATTGCGTAGTTAGAGATGTCATTAATTTATAATATATTATTCATTTGAAAATATTAAACTAAAAAATGTTATTTTTTTCTCTTAAAATCGTAGTTTGTTAAGCAAAGTCCCTCATCTTTCAATAACACAAAATTTCCAAATTTGCTGGAGCTCTAATTTCATCCTCTTTCTCCAGATTGAGCAACTGCTTGGGAAAGCCGCCGCTCCATTTTCTCTCCATCGCTTCCCGACGCGCTCGTAGCCTTTAAGTCGGAGGGAATTTGGAGCTACGACGATATTGTCGTCACTTTGGGAAGCCGTCACTATGCTCTCTCCAACTACGCCACTATCGCCGACACGCTCGCTGTCCTTTGAGTCGGAAGAGAATTTTCAATTTTGGAGCTGCGAAGATATTTTCATCGCTTGAGAAACTCGGTACTCCACTATCTCTCTCACTCAATATCTGGAGTTAGTCCTATTTGTCTAATACATGTAGGCACCACAGCGCGTTCCGCGCTAACTCTATCAAGATGAGGTCAAAACTAGTAACTTCCTTTCTCCTAAGTCTTGTTGGATGTAATCGTTATAAAAACCCTAAATTGTTCCCACATTCCATTTTCGGCTCTAACAGCATTTAATTTTATTTTTCTTTCCAAGGTGCATTGGAGAAACTCACACACTACATTGGGGGTTAAGATCAACAATCAATTATTTGAACCGCTGCCCTTTTCGAATTACTTGCATGTAGCACTATTCTGAATTAATTGGAAATTAGTGATGATTTTATAATTGACCTGAATATGTTTCCAGATAGTGATTAATTTAACAGTGCTGAAACAATTTATTGTTAGAGTTTCCTTGTTAAACTTAGTATTTCGTACCTTTTCTTCAAAGAATTTATTTTTATTTTAAGTTTGTTGATCTGATGTTTAGCTGCATTTACTTATATGGATTTTAATTCAGTCACGCTGAGTATATTTTGTATTTCGTAACTAACCATCCTTGACATGTTTTGTTTGGGCATGAGTAATTTTTTGATATTGTCGTTGGTTAAAATTTTTATTTTGCAAGCCATTTTGATTTGTATTTGTGTTTTAATTTTTTAAGATTATTTTCTATTGAATTTTACTGTGTGCAAACCTGAGGTTCGATTTTGGATCAATTACTATACAATTTAGATCAATGTCTGATGAAATCAATACTTCATGCTAATGTGTTTCCCCCGTCTTCTTTCACGTGTCATTGTCCTTGGAATGACATGTGAAAGGCTCAAAATTCAATTTCAATAAGAGCAAGTTGTATGTTTATGGCCCACTTTCAGGTTGATATTAAATTTAACTCAATAGAATATCTGTGATCTTTCTCGGACTTAAATGTTTCTTTACAGGGTGCATATGGTAGAAGTTATACCAACATGTTTTGGAGTATAGAAATATCATTGAAAGAGTAGAGAAATATTAATTAATTTTGAAAGATCCATTTTTCTGAACCTTCTACTGATTCCATGTTGCAGCATTCAATCTTTGAATAATTGTAGAAAATAATTTTCCCATTACGAAGTCTAATATATTGTATATCATACAGAGGATATATCAGCTCTTCTCATTGCTGCATCTCTTATGGCTTGAATAAGTCCAATATTGTTGCTCTTCTCATTGCTGCATCTCTTATGACTTTAATAAGTCCAATATTGATGCTTTCGTACATGGAGGCTCTTCAAGGTTGACCACCACTTGCAACCCTTCTATTTTACTGCACATGATATGCATGTTTATGGTAAATCTGTAATTTTATGAACATTTTAAAATTACCTAGATTAAAATATAACTCATGATTAAGCAATCTGTAGCCTTTTAAAAATGTGGACCTAAAATGTCTGATTTATGTTATAATGGGCATCTTGTTGGCGTTCGATCATTTAGTTAACGTGAACCGTTAGGGTTTCATGTATTTCTAAATTTACGGAAGCATGAAGATAGAAACGTATTACCTTTCACCAGGGTATGTTGAAGAAGAACAGCTGCAGAAAACGACCTCTTGATCTTTTGTTATATCCTAAGTCCAAACTTGACGTCGTGTGGATGACTATCTTCAAGATCTCCTCAATCTGCTTTTCTCTCTATTTCCAATGTGTTTTGGCGTCTAATTAGGGTTCCGAATAGAGATGTTAATACTATCCGGGATCGTAGGTCTGACCCGTTTAACTCAGAAAATGTATGTTTAGGTTTGTATAAGTAGTGGCCCATTTAAATCAGGTCCTTTTTGGCCCGGACCGATTAGCCCGTGGCCCTGTACGGCTAGCCTATAGGTTAATAGGGCAGGCTCGGTTAGCCTAATTAATTTTTTTATAATAAAAAATTAATTAATAATACACTTAAATTATTAAAATTAATGATAATTTTGTATGTTAACAAATACAAGTAATTTATATTGATAATTATATCTAATAGTAATTTAATACTCTCTAACTTACTATATTTTTGTTGGTTTATCATTTTAAAATAAAATAATTTAAGAATAAAGTTTGTGAGACATTTTAAAAAGTAATATTGAAAATAAACTATCTTAATTCACAAATAATATTAACGTATTTGGAATTCTAAAATTCTTTTTTTATGTATAAACTTATGAATTTGTAGTTCATTATTAATGTTAGAACAACATTTGATGTATTTTTAATGTTTAATTATATTTTAAATTAAATTAATATTTTTTTTTATTCACCAACCTGTTAATGACCTGTTCAGCTCGAGACCTGCTAGGGTTAAGGTTAGGTTCGCATAAATGACGGCCCGTTTAATATGGACTGTTTAACCCGTGGCCTTTTTAGCCTGTAGCCCTATAGGTCTGGCCATGTAGGTTCAGGTTCAGCCCGTTTAATATCCCTAATTCTGGATAAGCTGATGTGACTTATTTATAGGCTACAGCAGGGACCAGGAGGAGAAATTAGAGTCGAGCCTCCATTGGGCTTAAGTATCCAAGTTTAGCCCAAACCTTATACTTAAGTCCAATAATAATAATATATACCACTAAAATATTATTACTGCACTGCCGCTCCAATCCCATAATTACGTTATGGGCTCCTTATTATTATGAGCCCGACAGTCTCCCCATGTTTAAGATATACAATGCCCATTAATTAATTAAGTTACTGACAACTCCATTAATTAATATCTCATCCGAGAGTAGTACCACCCAAACTTTTTATCATGCCGGAATAAATCCACCTGCAGGGTTTACATGATAATCATATTGAGCTCCTCAAGGGGATATCATCAACCTATTTAATAGGACACAGATTCCTTCTGCAATCAACAGCACACCATAGAGACAGCACTATTTCCCAACTCACTGAGTTTATTGATTTAATTACATGTAAATCTCACATGTTAATGAATCAAAGAAATACATAATGTCTTACATGTCAAGGTTATTGTATAGGAATTAAGAGCACGAACATCCATAATAACTGAGATCAAGTTCTCCTATATAGTTAGTATAAGTTGAACGATCTCAAGCGGTCCTACTCAATACACACAAAGTGCACTAATGTGATTCTATAGTCAAGACAAACTAATACCAAATCACACTACAACCATCCCGATAGAGAGCCCCCGTCTATCTCGATTGTTAGTATCTATTTATACTTTATAAAAAACCGATAATATGATCTTCCACCTATTGTTGCACAATATATAATCTACAGTATAAAGTAAGTGGGCTATTGCATCAGACATATAAATAAATTATAAGATGCAATCATTTCATCAATGATTCTCATTTCAAATATTGTTAAAACATTGTTCATACAAAAGCTAGACTTTTAGTATACAATCCAACACATCTACTAGCTATATTAAAATCTTGGTTTGATTAGAAAGATTTTATTATTTCTTGTAAGGTGTAGAATTAGTATCCCGTTCATGTTGTTTACTGATAAGTTTTGCGTGATAATAGCAATCTATCTATTTTAAATAAACTATTAGTAGGGCAAGTTGATTGCTTGTGCATCTATAATGGTTTCTTATCTCGAGAATATGAACTCTCAAATATATAGTCAAGTGTCTTTGATAGCTTTGGACTGGATACTGTTGGCAATTGGATCGTGCGGTTCAACGTGATTCGTTAGTAAAACAGGCAAACAAAATTAGCGGAAGCGAATATAAACTTGTTTACCGTACTTCTGGATTGATGTAGAGGATGAACCGTTGCAGAGAACCACCTCTCAATCTTCTGCTGTATGTCCCAAGTCGAATCCTGCTGTTGTGTGGGCAACAATCCACAGGATTCTCTCAATCTGCTCCTGTTCTTTCTAACTGTCAAATGAGGCACTGACTTAGGGTTAACAGGAGCTGAGATGACTTATATAGTTTGGCTATAGCAGGGACCAGGAGGAGAAATTGGGATGGGCCTCAATTGAATTTAATTAACCAAGCTTAGCCCAAAGCTTTTAATTAAATCCAATAATAATAATATAGTCCACTAAAATATTATTACTGCACTACCCGTCCAATTCCAAAATTATGTTCTGGGCTCCTTCTTATTATAAGCCCGATAGTCTCCCCATGTTTAAGATATACAATGTCCATTAATTAATTAAGTTACTGACAACTCAAATTAATTAATATATCATCCGAGAGTAGTACCACTCAACCTTATTATCATGCCGAAAATTAATCCACTTGCAAGATTTACATGATAAACCTTATGAGCTCCTCAAGGGGACATCATCAACCTATGTCGGACATGGATTCCTTCTACAATCAACAGCACACCATAGATACAGCACTATTTCCCAACTCACCGAGTTTGTTGATTTAATACTTATAAATCTCACCCATTGATGAATCAAAGAAATACATACTGCCCTACGTGTCGAGGTTATTGTATAGGGATTAAGAGCACGAACTTCCATAATAACAGAGATCAAGTTCTACTATATAGTCAGTATAAGAAGAACGATCTCAAGCGGTCCTGCTCAATACACACAAGTGCACTAATGCGATTCTATAGCCAAGACAAGCTAATACCAAACCATACTATAACCATACCGATAGAGAGTCCCCGTCTATCTCAGTTGTGAGCATCTGTTTATACTTTATAAGGAAACTGATAATATGTTCTTCTGCGTGTTGTCGCACAACATATTATCTACAGTATAAAGTAAATGGACTATTGCATCATGCATATAAAATAAATTATAAGATGCAATCATTTGATCAATGATTCTCATTTCAAATATTGTTATGACATTGTTCATACTAAAGCTAGACTTTTAGTATACAATCCAACAATCTCCCACTTATACTAAAAGACTATGCTGTCATGTCTTCTGCCATACATCTGATTCCTACTCCCACTACACGACCATTAAAAGCTCTCGCCTTAAGGTCCTTGTAAATGGTTTACTAGGTCATCATCCGATGCAATCTAGGCGACAACAACCTTTCCCTCATCATACGATTTCTCATAACAGGTGGTACTCGCGCTCCATGTGTTTAATTGCCTTATGGACTTGTGATTTCTTCAAGTTTGCAACTGCACCAATATCATCAATGTAAATTGTGATTACCTTGGGCAAACTTAGAAACACTTCAAAGTCCATCATGAAGTCTCTAGAGTCATATAGATACTTTGGCTGCCTCATAGGCTCCAATTCATCATCTTTCCATGATGGAGTCCAGAGTCTGAAATATATTTCCATATAACACTCCTCCACATTATGACTCTACTTCCTAAGATTAAACACATAACCTTTGAGGTGAATTTACTGTCGTCCAATCTGACTAAAAAATCTGAATCTACGTAATCCACAAGAAGCAGTGAATCTGTCCAGTAAGTCCATATATAATTTCCAGTCCTTCTCAGGCACTTTATAAATGTCTTACCACAATTCATCATTCTTGTTCTGGGTTACGTTGATACCCACTGTTCATGCATTCAGCAAAACAGATATCCAACATCGTTCATAGCATTCCTTAGATTAAGCTTCCTTATTCGCCGAAGCATAAGGAACCGCTTTCATCCTCTTTATCTTCTTCTTGTGTCTCAAAGACACATTCACTTAGATAAATTTATATGCTAAACGAGTATGGACTGTATCATTTTATGAAACTTGAGATAAGCATAATATCCTTTCTTGTGATCCGTATTACCGTGATCAAAAGGATATATTTTGCCTTTCTTAAATCCTTCATCTCTACCGCTTTATTAACCGTACCCAAACGCCCGATAATATTCTTTCATTGTCTCCAATGAGCAAGATACTATCTACGTATAGTACAAGAAACACCACCACGTTTCCGTCACTCTTTAAGGTGTTTCACTATCTTAAAGCTTGCTTTAGTCCATCGCTGAACAATTTTAAGCTTACTATCAAAATGCTATTAGTACTTTGCAATGAATCACTCTGGTTGCTTCACATAGAAGTTTTGCTCAAGACTTCCAATCAGGAAAGTTGTCTTGACATCTATTTGCTTGTTCCTCATAATTCAATATAAGTAGCAATAAATAAAAGAATCCGGATCAAAATAAGCATAGCTACCAGCGAACATGTTTCCTCATAATCGAACCATTTCTTTCTGAGTACACTTTTCCGCAACCAGCTTTGCTTCCAAGGTTTTCACCTTTCCATATGATCCTCTTTTATTTTCTATGACCACTTGCAATGGCTTTTACATCATTTTAGTGATCCTTCAAGCTCCAGACTTAATTTAAAATCCGTAGATTCTATTTCAACATACATTGCAACTTACTAAGATTCCGCATTTTAATCTTGTAGTGCTACGTCGTATTCGTGGGACAATACCATGTTTACTAGGGACCAAGTCTCACGACTCTCCCAAAACATATATCTATGGGTTGTCATACAACCCTCCCACTACGACAAGGCACTACATGTAATTGTGTATCAGACGTGACAAGCGTTGCAGTTTACCTTGTGGCATATCCTCTTGTACACTTGGTACTTTAACTTTGTGTTTTCCTCTTACTTCCTTTAGAACAACTCATACATGGGTTTGTGATTTATTACATAGTCCTTTTTCAAAAAATCTGGTGTTTGTGTTGACAATCACCCTTCGATCTTTTGGACTAAATAAATCACCCTCCATTTTTCTAGGATATCCCATATGCAGACAAACGTTTCACGAATTACTGTATCTAGGGCATATCCATAAAATAAATTTAATTATTCCAAATAATTCATCATCTATCTAATCATTACCATAAGAGCCTTATACCTTCTACCCACCACATCATTCAGCTGGAGCTCGCCCGGTGTAGACTACTTGAGATTTAATCTCAACTTCTGATCAATAGCTCCCAACTATCCTAAGAGGTATTCACCATTACGATTAAATCGTAATGACTTAATATATTTTCCATGACGCTTCACTGTACCAGCCTTGCAATTCTTGAATTAATCAAAGAACTTAGACATGCAGTGCATCATATAAATATATTGGTTTCCAGAATAATCTTCGAATATTCATAACCACCTCTCGCCTGGATGATATTAGGTTCGCTTGAATCAGAATGAACTAATTTCAACATATATATCTTTGGCTCTACACCCCACAGTCTTGAAAAGGCAGTTAATCATTTTTACTTCCAAGCAAGACTCGCAAGTCCAATAGTTTCCACTTCAGATAAACCTTACGGTCTATCGGCTATCAACTTTTGAATCCTACTCAAGTAAAATGAATTAGTCATAGACGCCAAATGTATGTTTAGTTCATTTCCGAAGGTTCCTTTCTCTTACTTATATTAGAAGATGCATTATTTAATTAATATTTATTGCATATGTGGGATGTACATGATTCAAGAGTATACTTTTTATCTACCAACATACTTTAACGGATTATAGCCTCATTCCTCATTACTATGACCATGTCATTTAAATGAAATGAAGTATCCATCCGTTAATGCATAGAAACCGAAATTAAATTCTTTCTATGAAGCGTACATGAAGACAATTTCTCATAATCAATCGTTTATTCTTATCATGAGATAAATAAACAACTCCCACTGCAATAGCCACTACCTTTGTAGTTTTACCCATGTTATTAACAATCTTATCCTTACTCAGTGATAAACATTTAGTAATTCCAGTATCTACATACTTCGTGTCAGTAGATGCCATCACTAATCATGTTTAAACCATTAGTAAATAAGATATTAAACTTGTTCACATCATGATGAAAAATGGCTTTCTTTTGCCACATGTTTTGTTATAAGTTTTCCACCATATACAACCTCTCGTATTTTAGGTAGAACTTGCTCAAAACATCCAGGCAAATTGTGAAGAATAAATTGATTTAGGTTTCCCTTTCAATTTCTATTCCAAGCTTTTCCAATTCATTCATCAATTCAACCATGATCTTCTGCCTTTTAATTTACTCAAGTATCCGAAGAGTTACATGAGACCATCATATTTCTATGAACCTCTCATCTCTTCACTAGAGACTTTAATAGGCATCATGAGACATCCTTTGTGAGAATACACATGTATTTTCTTAAGCAGTAATTTTCAAAACCAAGATTCTTTTCTAATTATCTAATTTGGACAAGTAAATTAAATATAATGTCTTTTAGTTAACAATTAGTGAAATAAAACCATTCGAAATTCAGAGAATCACAAATAAATTTACCGATCAAATCTTCGAATTTTATTCTTTTATATTGATTCCCTCAAAACAATATAAAATAAAATTCACCGACATCTCAAGCACCGTGAGTCTGCAAGCCACGATAGTGTGGACGTTTACAAACCCGAACATTTACAAGAGAAGGTTTTACCCATTAATTTCATTTGTCAACCTCACTTTATGACAAAATAATTAATAGTCGGTTCCTCTTTAGCCATGCAAATAAAAGCAGTGACTCCGATGGGGAGGATACTTATTATTTACATCTAAGTGTACACCATTATTTGACCCCAAGTCCGCGGCCCAAGCTTGTGTGCCTTACAGATGGAGAAGTACACACGCGCTCGGATAACTTCCTACAGTCATCAATTACAAGTTTGTACCTGTGAACCGCATATAAACTCATCCGATAGGGAGGAAGGTCTATGCCAACGCGCAAGTTCATATGCATCACATTACAAACGTAATTATTTAATGAAGTCTGTTCCAGCAATCCATGAATAAACTCATCCGATTGGGAGGAAGGCTCTAATGCCGACGCGCAAGTCTATTCACATTACTAACAAACCAATAATGGAGGCCGCGGGAATTTATAACCAATCCCCTCTCCCACTTAGTTATTTAACACCGAGGGTTTTAACATGCATATAATATTCCAGAATAAAATATACAACTTAGACATGCTTCTATTAACTGCAATTTAAATAAATAAATCACATAGAACATGCCTTTCATATATAACAATTAATTGTCAAGTTAAAACAATTAACTCAGTTATATATCATAATTAATTGCATAAATGGTGGATCAATTAATTTGGGCCCAAGAACAACAAATTAGCACAAAATGAGCAGCAGATTAAATAATTAATCAAGCCCATTATCCATGGCCCATAATCTTAGCCCAAAATCAAATTAAGTCCACCAAGCCCACTAGCACAAAATTAGTCCATTAATATAATTAATTCATTTATCATGCTTGGTCCATTACTCACAATTAATTAAATACAACAATTATAAATGGCCCAGCAGCCCATTATCATTTTAATTAAAATTGGGCCCAACAGCCCAAAACTAAATTAAAAAAATGAGCAGCCCAAACCAATTATAAATAATAAGCCCAGCAGCCCAATGAACATCTCAATTAAATTGGGCCCAACTGAACACAGGCCCAAAATCCTTGGCCCAAAGAGTTTTTCTGCCCTATTTGTACCAGTTGCTACTCCTTCATCCTTCCAGCCGCAACCACGCGTTTCAACCCAAGCCCAGCCAACCGGAATCGTGCTGGCAGCCACCTGCCGTGCGTGGCTCCGAACTGAGACCTCCCATCAGCGCCGCCATCTCTAAGCTCAGATGCCGCCGTGGTATCGTCCGAAACACGCAGCCTATAGTGCCAACCGACATCTCGATTTCGTTGCCGTCGCTGCTACAATATCGCCGGTCATGGCAGACCCGCTCAGCTGATACCCATTGCCAACCTGACACGATTGGAAGCCAGGGGAGACTCGTCGGAACAGCAGTAGGCTCGCCCAGAAACCGTAGCCAACTCGCCTGGAAAGAAGGAGCCTTCATCTGGACTCGCCGGATCATCAAGTCGATCCTCCTGGAATCCGCCCAGAAACTGTAATGGCGATCTAATCGAAAGAACCAGCAGTCTCGATCGGAAGTTTCTCAGAACCACCACGGACTCACCGGAATCGCTAGGAGACTCGCCCGGAATCATCAGGGGACTCGCTCGGAACGCCGCTTCCAGCGTCCGCCGCCGCCGATCGATTTGGATCCACTACGGATTGCACCGCCTATTAATCGTCGCTGATTTAGCCCAATGGTGCCAGGAGGGGCCGTCGCCAACCATGAATCTGCAGGCATCAGCCCCGCTCGAGGTCGACTTCCATCACCCGCAGAACGTGACTCGCTGCTCATCATCCTGCCGTGCAGCCTTGATCCAGCAGCCATGACACCGAGCGCCGTTGAGCGCTCCTTTACGCCCGCGCCGCCATCATCGCAATCATCGTTCACGTTTTCTCAGATCGTTGATGAAATTTCATGGTAGATTCGTTGTCCATGGACATGATCACAACGTTCTCACGATGGAATAGCGTACTTTTGAATCGTGTTCAAATATGTACAATTATCAACCAATACAGTCCAATGTAAAATCGACAAAAGCACATATGATATACACACATATATAATCCATAATCTCATGCTTTGATTTTGATAATAGAAACATGAGAAGTAAAATTAATTGTGATCACATCTAGATCATTCACATAATCATATAATCATAATAACCCTAACCAACGACTCACGTCTCACCACGAAACCAACGCTCTGATACCAATTGTTGGCAATTGGATCGTGCGGTTCAACGTGATTCGTTAGTAAAACAGGAAAACAAAATTAGCGGAAGCGAATATACACTTGTTTACCGTACTTCTGGGTTGATATAGAGGATGAACCATTGCAGAGAACCACCTCTCAATCTTCTGCTGTATGTCCCAAGTCGAATCCTGCTGTTGTGTGGGCAACAATCCGCAAGATTCTCTCAATCTGCTCCTGTTCTTTCTAACTGTCAAATGAGGCACTGACTTAGGGTTAACAGGAGCTGAGATGACTTATATAGTTGGGCTACAGCAGGGACCAAGAGGAGAAATTGGGCTGGGCCTCAATTGAATTTAATTAACCAAGCTTAGCCCAAAGCTTTTAATTAAATCCAATAATAATAATATAGTCCACTAAAATATTATTACTGCACTATCCGTCCAATCCCAAAATTATGTTTTGGGCTTCTTCTTATTATAAGCCCGATAGTCTCCCCATGTTTAAGATATACAATGTCCATTAATTAATTAAGTTACTGACAACTCAAATTAATTAATATCTCATCCGAGAGTAGTATCACTCAACCTTATTATCATGCCGGAAATTAATCCACTTGCAAGATTTACATGATAAACCTTATGAGCTCCTCAAGGGGACATCATCAACCAATGTCGGACATGGATTCCTTATACAATCAATAGCACACCATAGATACAGCACTATTTCCCAACTCACCGAGTTTGTTGATTTAATACTTATAAATCTCACCCATTGATGAATCAAAGAAATACATACTGCCCTACGTGTCGAGGTTATTGTATAGGGATTAAGAGCACGAACTTCCATAATAACAGAGATCAAGTTCTACTATATAGTCAGTATAAGAAGAACGATCTCAAGCGGTCCTGCTCAATACACACAAGTGCACTAATGTGATTCTATAGCCAAGACAAGCTAATACCAAACCACACTACAACCATACCGATAGAGAGTCCCCGTCTATCTCAGTTGTGAGCATCTGTTTATACTTTATAAGGAAACCGATAATATGATCTTCTGCGTGTTGTCGCACAATATATTATCTACAGTATAAAGTAAATGGACTATTGCATCATGCATATAAAATAAATTATAAGATGCAATCATTTGATCAATGATTCTCATTTCAAATATTGTTATGACATTGTTCATACTAAAGCTAGACTTTTAGTATACAATCCAACAGATACTACATTTGCTAGTGTTTCTAGCACCTTATTTATGTTTTAAAATTGGTGGGTGATATATGTTCTTGAGAATTTTTAGTCTAGTTAGGATAGCTCTTCCCTGATCAGTTAATTGTACTCATATGTTTATTATTTGAGCAAGTAATTAAATTAATGCTGAGAATGCTTGGGAGCGATCATTCAAAACTGGTATTACACGGGTACTGAATCATTCTATTGTTCTGCCTTTTGCTACACATTGTGGAAGAAAAAAGCAATGTGTATGAGCAAATGTGGCAGGTCGATTTAAGCTTTCAAAATGAGCAGATGAATAGCTTTATATCATTGCTCTTAACTCTTTCATTTGCTTTGTTCATTAAGAGGTATAAGGAGAGATAAAGAAGTATTTATTTAAAAATATTCTTCATGGTGTCTTATATTCTATCAATCTCTTATGAAGGGATTTTGAGTAAGATGGTCACAATTTAGAAGAAGAGATTATTAAAAATGATGAAGAGTGACATGGTAATTTATATTAACAATGAAGATAGAGATACATGACTCTATTTGTTTTGGAAGCTTCTTCTGTTGTATGATTAACTTTTGGATTATGAAAATTGTTATAGCTTGTGATTTGTATAGTTACTAAAAAGTTGACGGATTAATTGTTATCATGGAACGTTAATTTGTTTTCTTCTAGTTTCATTTTATCTCAAGTTAAAAGGGCACAAATTGTGTTTAGTCATGAATGTATGAGTGTAAAACAGAATATACAACTTCTTTTTATGATATCGTTTAAATAATTTGATTCATTATGTGTCATCTGAGAGTTTAATGATTATACCTTATAAGTAACTCAGACCACATAAGAGTTTTGGTTGCATGAAAAGTAGTGTAGATGAATAAAATTTCAAGAACTAGCAAGTAAACTATAAGGCTCATTGTAAGATAAATACTTGGATAATAGATCATGTCCTAATAAAATTTCTGCGAGTTTTTCACTCTGGGGTGAGTTTTAGTACCATGTTTCATAATTAAGTTGCAAACTGAATTTCACAATTATATTACACTTTCTGCCAATTCTTAAATAAGTAAATGGGTCAATGGTTTATAAATTGAAATTATATCACATATCATTTTCTACTGTATTATATGGAGAAGGAGAGTTAAAATATCATTTCTCTATTATTTTTTGTGTACAGAAAGCTCTACTTTTTCCTGCAATGAAACCTCAAGATGAACCTCCAAACAAAGAAAGGTAACAGATTTATGTCGCATGCTTATTACTCATTTCTTCTGTATCATTTCTTTTTATTCCAAAAATGTTTTTATGACTAATAGTTGGGTCCACTTTTTACTCTATAAGACTCTACAATGATTAAATGGAACTTTCAGTCCCATATAGAAGATGAGTACCCTTTGTACTAGTACATCCTTTCTATTTTTTGCAGTTTTACATGATATTTAAAGTTCTTTAGACAAACTTCTTGTTGCTATTGCATTGCAGGACATTCTTAATACGATTGAGTTTGTTAGGGGAGATGAGAATTCTAGATGAGGTTATGCTTTGTTCTAGACAGTGTCGTCTTTATTTTTAGGCGTGTTAGGAATTTCCTTCTGATGTACTTAATTTAGTTATTAGTACTAAGAAAGATTATGTACTCCATATGCTTTCATATGATATCAATTTTAAATTGTGTAATGTAGATTAATTTACTAGAGCTGCACACGCTCAAAGGCCATGTCGAAACCTGCAAGCTAAACACGTCATTCTTGCTCATTACTCATGCCAAATATGATTCTGAAATTTCTCTCACTAATTTTCACCCCGGCACTTGTTGGCAATTGGATCGTGTGGTTCAAACATGATCGTTAGGATATAAGGCAAACAAATAGCAACGGAAGCATAAAAACATTTACCGTACTTCTGGGTTGGTGTAGAGGTTGATCGTTGCAGAGAACCACCTCTCGATCTTCTGTTGTATGTCCCAAGTGTGATCCTGCTGTTGTGTGGGCAACAGTCTGCAGGATCTCTCAATCTGCTTCTCTTCCCTTCTCTCACCAAAAGAGGCGCAGGAATAATCTGAGGGTTCCAGGAAGCTGAGTTCACTTATATATTGGGCTACAGCAGGGACCAGGAGGAGAAATTGGCCTGGGCCTCAATTGAATTTAATTAACCAAGCTTAGCCCAAAGCTTTTAATTAAATCCAATAATAATAATATAGTCCACTAAAATATTATTACTGCACTACCCGTCCAATCCCAAAATTATGTTCTGGGCTCCTTCTTATTATAAGCCCGATAGTCTCCCCATGTTTAAGATATACAATGTCCATTAATTAATTAAGTTACTGACAACTCAAATTAATTAATATCTCATCCGAGAGTAGTACCACTCAACCTTTTTATCATGCCGGAAATTAATCCACTTGCAAGATTTACATGATAAACCTTATGAGCTCCTCAAGGGGACATCATCAACCTATAACGGACATGGATTCCTTCTACAATCAACAGCACACCATAGATACAGCACTACTTCCCAACTCACCGAGTTTGTTGATTTAATACATATAAATCTCACCCATTGATGAATCAAAGAAATACATACTGCCCTACGTGTCGAGGTTATTATATAGGGATTAAGAGCACGAACTTCCATAATAACAGAGATCAAGTTCTTCTATAAGTCAGTATAAGTTGAACGATCTCAGGCGGTCCTGCTCAATACACACAAGTGCACTAATGTGATTCTATAGCCAAGACAAGCTAATACCAAACCACACTACAACCATACCGATAGAGAGTCCCCGTCTATCTCAGTTGTGAGCATCTGTTTATACTTTATAAGGAAACCGATAATATGATCTTCCGCGTGTTGTCGCACAACATATTATCTACAGTATAAAGTAAATGGACTATTGCATCATGCATATAAAATAAATTATAAGATGCAATCATTTGATCAATGATTCTCATTTCAAATATTGTTATGACATTGTTCATACTAAAGCTAGACTTTTAGTATACAATCCAACAATCTCCCACTTATACTAAAAGACTATGATGTCATGTCTTCTGCCATACATCTGATTCCTACTTCCACTACACGACCATTAAAAGCTCTCGCCTTAAGGTCCTTGTAAATGGTTTACTAGATCATCATCCGATGCAATCTAGGCGACAACAACCTTCGCCTCATCATACGATTTCTCGTAACAGGTGGTACTCGCGCTCCATGTGTTTAATTGCCTTATGGACTTGTGATTTCTTCAAGTTTGCAACTGCACCCATATCATCAATGTAAATTGTGATTACCTTGGGCAAACTTAGAAACACTTCGAAGTCCATCATGAAGTCTCTAGAGTCATATAGATACTTTGGCTGCCTCATAGGCTCCAATTCATCATCTTTCCATGATGGAGTCCGGAGTCTGAAATATATTTCTATATAACACTCCTCCACATTATGACTCTACTTCCTAAGATTAAACACATAACCTTTGAGGAGAATTTACTGCCGTCCAATCTGACTAAAAAATCTGAATCTACGTAATCCACAAGAAGCAGTGAATCTGTTTAGTAAATCCACATATAATTTCCAGTCCTTCTCAGGCACTTTATATATGTCTTACTACAGTTCATCATTCTTGTTCCGGGTTACGTTGATACCTTCTATTCATGCGTTCAGCAACACAGATATCCAACTTCGTTCATAGCATTCTTTAGATTAAGCTTTCTTATTCGCCGAAGCATAAGGAACCGCTTTCATCTACTATATCTTCTTCTTGTGTCTCAAAGACACATTCACTTAGATAAATTTACATGCTATACGAGTATGGACTGTATCATTTTATGAAACTTGAGATAAGCATAACATCCTTTCTTGTGATCCGTATTATCATGATCAAAAGGATGTATTTTGCCTTTCTTAAGTCCTTCATCACTACCGCTTTATTAACCGTACCCATACGCCCAATAATACTCTTTCATTGTCTCCAATGAGCAAGATACTATCTACGTATAGTACAAGAAACACCACCACGTTTCCGTCACTCTTTACAACACACAAGACTCATCCGCTCATTGATTTAAATCCATGCCACTGGATTATCTAATCAAAACAGATGCTTCACAATCTTAAAGCTTGCTTTAGTCCATCGCTGGACACTATTAAGCTTACTATCAAAATGCTATTAGTACTTTGCAATGAATTACTCTGGTTGCTTCACATAGATGTTTTCCTCAAGACTTTCAATCAGGAAAGCTGTCTTGACATCTATTTGCTATCCCTCATAATTTAATATGAGCAACAATAAATAAAAGAATCCGGATCAACATAAGCATAGCTACCAGCGAACATGTTTGCTCATAATCGAACCATTTCTTTCTGAGTACATCTTTTCGCAACAAGCTTTGCTTCCAAGATTTTCACCTTTCCGTATGATCCTCTTTTATTTCCCTTGACCACTTGCAATGGCTTTTACATCATTTAGTGGTCATACAAGTTCCCAGACTTAATATAGAATCCGTAGATTCTATTTCAACATAGATTGCAACTTACTAAGATTCCGCATTTTAATCTTGTAGTGCTATGTCGTATCCGTGGGATAATACCATGTTCACTAAGGATCAAGTCTCACGACTCTCCCAAACATATATTTATGAGTTGTCACACAACCCTCCCACTACGACAAGGCACTACATGTAATTGTGTATCAGACGTGACACGCGTTGCAGTTTACCTTGTGGTATATCCTCTTGTACACTTGGTACTTATACTTAGTGTTTTCCTCTCACTTCCTTTAGAACAACTTATACATGGGCTTGTGATTTATTACATAGTCTTTTTCCAAAAATCTGGTTATTGTGTTAACAGTTAACCTTCGATCTTTTTGGACTAAATAAATCACTATCCATTTTTCTAGAATATCCCATATACAGACAAACGTTTCACGAATTACTGTATCTAGGGCATATCCATAAAATGAATTTAATTATTTCAAATAATTCATCATCTATCTAATCATAACCATAAGAGCCTAATACCTTCTACCCACCACACCATTCAGCTGGGACATGCCCGGTATAGTCAACTTGAGATTTAATCTCAACTTCTGATCAATAGCTCCTAACTATCCCAAGAGGTATTCATCATCACGATTGAATCGTAATGATATGATATATTTTCCATGACGCTCACTGTACCAGCCTTACAATTCTTGAATTAATCCAAGAACTTAGACATGCAGTGCATCAAATAAATATATCGGTTCCCAGAATAATCTTTGAATATTCATAACCACCTCTCGCCTGGATATTGTTAGGTTCGCTTGAATCAGAATGAACTAATTCCAACATATATATCTTTGGCTCTACACCCCACAGCCTTGAAAAGGCAGTTAATCATTTTTACTTCCAAGCATGACTCGCAAGTCCGATAGTTTCCACTTCGGATAAACCTTACGGTCTATCGACTATCAACTTTTGAATCCTACTCCAGTAAAATGAACTAATCTTAGACGCCAAATGTATGTTTAGTTCATCTCCGAAGGTTCCTTTCTCTTACTAATATTAGAAGATGCATTATTAATTACTATTTATTGCATCTGTGGGATGTACATGATTCAAGAGTATACACATTATCCACCAACATACTTTAACAGATTATAGCCTCATTCCTCATTTCTATGACCATGTCATTTAAATGAAATGAAGTATCCATCCGCTAATGCATAGAAACCGAAATTAAATTCTTTCTATGAAACGTATGTAAAGACAATTTCTCATAATCAATCGTTTATTGTTATCATGAGATAAATAAACAACTCCCACTGCAATAGCCACTACCTTTGTAGTTTTACCCATGTTATTAACAATCTTATCCTTACTCAGTGATAAACATTTAGTGATTCCAGTATCTACATACTTCGTGTCAGTAGATGCCATCACTAATCATGTTTAAACCATTAGTAAATAAGATATTAACCTTGTTCAGTTCATGATGAAAATTGGCTTTCTTTTGCCACATGTTTTGTTAGAAGTTTCCGACCATATACAACCTTTCGTATTTCAGGTAGAACTTGCTCAAAACATCCAGGCAAATTGTGAAGAATAAATTGATTTAGGTTTCCCTTTCAATTTCTATTCCAAGCTCTTCCAATTCATTCATCAATTTAACCATGATCTTCTGCCTTTTTAATTTACTCAAGTATCCGAAGAGTTACATGAGATCATCATATTTCTATGAACCTCTCATCTCTTCACTAGAGACTTTAATAGGCATCATGAGATGTCCTTTGTGAGAATACACATGTATTTTCTTAAGCAGTAATTTTCAAAACCAAGATTCTTTTCTAATCATTTAATTTGGACAAGTAAGTGTAATGTCTTTTAGTTAATAATTAGTGAAATAAATTCATTCGAAATTCAGAGAATCACAAATAAATATTCCGATCAAATCTTCGAATTTTATCCTTTTTATATTGATTCCCTCAAAACAATATAAATTAAAATTCACCGACATCTCAAGCACCGTGAGTCTGCAAGCCACGTTAGGGTGGACGTTTACAAACCCGAACATTTACAAGAGAAGGTTTTATCCATTAATTTCATTTGTCAACCTAACTTTATGACAAAATAATTAATAGTCGGTTCCTCTTTAGCCATGCAAATAATAGCAGTGACTCCGTTGGGGAGGATACTAATTATTCACATCTAAGTGTACACCATTATTTGATCCCAAGTCCGCTGCCCAAGCTTATGTGCCTTACTGTTAGAGAAGTACACACGCGCTCAGATAACTTTCTACAACCATCAATTATATAAGTTTGTACTAGTGAACCGCATATAAGCTCATCCGTTAGGGAGGAAGGCACTATAGCCAACGCGCAAGCCCATATGCAACACATTAAAAACAATAATTATTTAAAGAAGTTTGTACCAGTGATCCGTGAATAAACTCATCCGTTAGGGAGGAAGGCTCTAATGCCAACGCGCAAGTTTACTCACATCACTTACAAACCAATAATGGAGGCCGTGGGAATTTATTACCAATCCCCTCTCCCACTTAGTTATTTAACACCGAGGGTTTTAACATGCATATAATATTCCAGAATAAAATATACAATATAGCATGCTTCTATTAACAGCAATTTAAATAAATAAATTACATAGAACATGCCTTTCACATATACAACAATAATTGACAATTAAATCAATTAATCAGTTATATAACATAATTAATTGTATAAATAGTGGATCAATTAATTTGGGCCTGAAGAGCAACAAATAAGCACAAAATGAGCAGCAGATTAATTAATTAATCATACTCATTATCTATGGCCCATAATCTTAGCCCAAAACTAACTTAATTCCACTAAGCCCACTAGCACAAAATTAGTCCATTAATATAATTAATTAATTTATCATGCTTGGCCCATTACCCACAATTAATTAAATACAGCCCAGCAGCCCATAACCATTTTAATTAAAATTAGGCCCAACAGCCCAAAACTAAATTAAAATAAGGCCTAGCAGGGCAGCCCACATAAGCACTACACCTAAAATTGGGCCCAAGAGCCCAAAAACCAATTTAATAAAAAAATTGGCCCAAAGAGGGTAGCACATCTTCGACCTGCAGCCCTAAACATCCCAGCCGCAAGACTCCATCCAAACACCAGCCATGTCCGGCACGATGTGAGGCAGCTGCTGCTGGCAGTCGCGCTCCAGCCACCAGAAACGAACAGCTCTTCGATAGTCGTGCCGATCGCCCAGCAACCGCCCGCTGCCTGTCTCCTTGCCAGCCGTAGCAAACCGCCAGCATCCGCCTCGCCGTGAAGCTGCTGTGCAGACTGGTAAGCCGGAGACGAGCCACCGCATCGCAATGAAGCCGGCGACCATCCCCACCGGCGTCCATGAATACCAGCGACGCACACGCCGCCAGCGTAACCGACAAGGATCAGTCGCAACTTCTCCGTTTGAGAGTCCGCCGCCAGTACGCGTCGTCGCGATCCATCCTACTGCCTACCTTTCCCGTGCCGCCAGCCTCGCACGGTGCCGACAGCTTCTTTTAGTCTCGACACGCCGCTTGTCTTTCCATCACCGCCGCCACAAAATTGGTCCGGCCGAAGCCACCAGTTGTCAATAGTCGGCGCCTTTCAGACCCTGCCGCCACCTCCATCGTTTTTTCTAGACACCACGCGCCGCCGTCACTCGTACCAGCCGGCGCCGGACTGATCCGTACGCCATTCTCAATATACACGCGCCGCCACATGCAGTCCCATCAGCAGGGTGTGGAGTGAGATATTATGTATATTTTCTGGGTTTTCTTAATTACGAACTTCATGATTTGTTATGAAATCATGTCCAGTAAAAAAACGAGAACAGTTTACATCCAAAGAAATACACAGCCGATCACAAAGTAATATGCGATAACAAAGATAAAACTCATATCACATAATCACATACTTCCAGATCAACAACTATGCGATTAATACAGATTATTTCAATTAATCGAATAATCACAACCCACCTAACGACTCACGTTTCACCACGAAACCAACGCTCTGATACCAATTGTTGGCAATTGGATCGTGTGGTTCAAACATGATCGTTAGGATATAAGACAAACAAATAGCAACGGAAGCATAAAAACGTTTACCGTACTTCTGGGTTGGTGTAGAGGTTGATCGTTGCAGAGAACCACCTCTCGATCTTCTGCTGTATGTCCCAAGTGTGATCCTGATGTTGTGTGGGCAACAGTCTGCAGGATCTCTCAATCTGCTTCTCTTCCCTTCTCTCACCAAAAGACGCGCAGGAATAATCTGAGGGTTCCAGGAAGCTGAGTTCACTTATATATTGGGCAACAGCAGGGACCAGGAGGAAAAATTGGGCTGGGCCTCAATTGAATTTAATTAACCAAGCTTAGCCCAAAGCTTTTAATTAAATCCAATAATAATAATATAGTCCACTAAAATATTATTACTGCACTACCCGTCCAATCCCAAAATTATGTTCTGGGCTCCTTATTATAAGCCCGATAGTCTCCCCATGTTTAAGATATACAATGTCCATTAATTAATTAAGTTACTGACAACTCAAATTAATTAATATCTCATCCGAGAGTAGTACCACTCAACCTTTTTATCATGCCGAAAATTAATCCACTTGCAAGATTTACATGATAAACCTTATGAGCTCCTCAAGGGGACATCATCAACCTATAACGGACATGGATTCCTTCTACAATCAACAGCACACCATAGATACAGCACTACTTCCCAACTCACCGAGTTTGTTGATTTAATACATATAAATCTCACCCATTGATGAATCAAAGAAATACATACTGCCCTACGTGTCGAGGTTATTGTATAGGGATTAAGAGCACGAACTTCCATAATAACAGAGATCAAGTTCTTCTATAAGTCAGTATAAGTTGAACGATCTCAGGCGGTCCTGCTCAATACACACAAGTGCACTAATGTGATTCTATAGCCAAGACAAGCTAATACCAAACCACACTACAACCATACCGATAGAGAGTCCCCGTCTATCTCAGTTGTGAGCATATGTTTATACTTTATAAGGAAACCGATAATATGATCTTCTGCGTGTTGTCGCACAACATATTATCTACAGTATAAAGTAAATGGACTATTGCATCATGCATATAAAATAAATTATAAGATGCAATCATTTGATCAATGATTGACATTGTTCATACTAAAGCTAGACTTTTAGTATACAATCCAACAGCACTCACACTAGTTATTTCACACACTCTCACTCCTCACGCAAGGCTGCCTCTCACGTTATTTCAGAGAAAAATATCATACTTATTTTCTTATATTTTCTGATAATGTTTTTCTTCACTTGATTTATGGAAGTTAAATTAATATGGTGTATTTTCACTTCTTCACAGGATGTATTACTAAAAATTTTTAAACCCCAACACTTCCTTTTCATGGAGAACTTTTATTCTTGAAAGATCATGAGTTGGCTGGAAAGTCAACTAGCATTCGGCACACTACAGTGAGTTGTTAGTTCTGATAGTTTAGAGATTTTGGAATTTAATTTGCTGAGACCAAATTCTCTTATAACGAGTTTGCTTTCTTATTAAGTTTAGACCCTCCAATTTCAATAATTAATTCATAATTTATTGTTAAAATACGTCAAATTAATTATGCATATCCTACAGAAAATAAAAATACAAATTAATTCATCAATCTTTCAAATTTTGTCATAGCTTAAGGATTTTATGATGCTTAAGATGTAAAAAAGTCTATCAATCTTCTATTTGTATTGTGAAGCTACTTGATCTTTGTTGTAGTGATGTTTATCAAATCATGGGATTTCATTCGATTGCAATTGTAGACTTTGGATTTCATATTCTGATATCCTCACAATTAACTTTTTATGTCATTGTTTGTCCTACGATGAACAGTATAGTACATATAATTCTATAAAATTATGGTTCAATACATTCCAAAATATATTTTTCTTCAAGTTTGATAAACTAATTTGCATGAAATTAAACAATTTGGATAAAGAAAATTCTTTAAAACATCTAATAAATATTTACTTGTTGCTTGTGTATTTATTCTTATCCAGTCTTGGTATGCCCATGGAATAGCTGAAGCAATTATGCACTCTACTGACCTCTCTATTCCACTAAATGTAAGCACTTGAGAAACTGGTATTTTGGACCTTATGCTTTATGTTTGTTGTGAACCATGTTCTGCTTAGATAAATTTGTAATTGTAACTTGTTAATTCTTCGAACATATTTTGTGATTGTCACTTTAAATCTTCATACCAGATGAAAGGCTATTTTTCTCCTTCAAAAGTGAAGAAGTGGCCTGTTGAGGATATAATCACTGATGCATTGTGGGATTTGGGATTAGATAATTACAACTTGTGTGCATATGCCAATCTATTAGATTATTTTCTCTGATCGTAAGTGTTCCATTTCAGTTCATTATCGATTTTTAGTAGATGTTTGTAGCATATGTTGACAATACAAACTGGCCAATATTAATGCATTATATTTTCAGTGCGCTAATATCATGTGATATATGCTTGGACATCACATTGATCCCTATGCCAAAATCTATATATGCTCGCTATTGCAATTTAGATAATTATTTTTAAATTTCATTTGTTTCCAAATTTATTTATAATATAATTATAGTGTTGCAATAAAAAATTGAATAAAGAAATAAAGATGTTGTACAAGAATAGTAAATAGGACAATAGACTATGAAGTACTTTTACCAAATTAAAGTTTCTTTTCTGCTTCAAGTAATTAAGTAGAGGGATTTCTTGCTTACTGTTTAAAGTAATATTTTTAGAAAAGACTGGTCCAGACCCCTTCTCGGCCTTCCAGATCCCTGACCAGTAGCATCAATCGTGTAGTGAGATGAGTTGTGATTTTCTTTGTTTATATTCCTCCCATTTGCTTGTTAGATTCATTACAAAAACTTAATAACTAACCTTGTGGTTTAGCCTAACTTTGAAAAATAATCCAATGAATTAGTTTTTTCCAAATATTTCCTTAGAGTAACTGAGTAAGAAAATTACAGATTGCCCTTTAGATTCGCATTTTTCATTCATTCAACCATCCCCTCAATTAATTCATTATTCATTTGTGTGCGAAAGTGTTCTTAACTCAAATATGATCTCACTTTGTTGCTTCATCGATTTCTCTAAATTTGAGAAGGAATTTTGGCTCATATTTGCAAGTTCATAAAGTTAATATGAATTATGTTTTATTGAATTGCAGGGAGCTCAAGATAAGAAGAGATTATGGGCATCTCGTACTTCCTCTACATGAGGTTTAAATTATAAATTTAGGTTATTTATGTAAAATTAAATTTTAGATGTAATTTGTTAGATTTTAAGTACTAAACTTTTATTCTATCTCAGGTAATTACAATGGGACGACAAGAAGATAAATATATTGTATAGTGCAATACAAGAAGATACAGTGGATTTGAAATAATAGGCTAGACATCTCTCGATCATGAGATTTTAGCTTATAAATTTAGGTTTTATTTATTTAAAATTGAAGTTTGAAATTTTAGGATATTTTTGTACTTTTAGATTTGAAAGGATGATTTTCTTTGTATTTTAAATTAAGTATTTGAAATTCTTGTAAAATATTTGTATGTTTTAAGTTATATAGTTTGATTGCGTTTAATTTAATTTTAATAATAATATAAATTTATGTATAAAATTAAATAAAATACATCATATAATAACCGATATCTATGCTAGGAAAGACATCGGTGGAGAAATGATGTATTTTAGTGCAAAGTCGATGTCTTCTTAAAAAGACATTGATGGAAAATCGATGTCTATTGGTCCATTACAATGTCTATAAGTGGATAGACATCCGTTATTAACCGATGTCTAATGAATCATGATCGATATTTTTTCTTAAAAAGACATCGGTTGAAAATCGATGTCTTTTTATAACATTTATGTCTTTTCTTAAAAAGACATCAGTTGATAAACAATGTCCAATGGGTGCCAACCGATGTCTTTTCATCAAAAAACATTGGTGGACAACCAATGTCAAAGAGCGCAACTGTGAAAAGACATCATTGTATAACCGATGTCAAAGGGTGCAATCGATGTCTATACAATGGAAAAGATATCGGCTAAAAACCGATATCTATTAGTGCCAACTTTCAACATCGGCTACTTAGTGAAATAGATATTGGTTTTTAACCGATGTCTATCAGCGTTTTTGGTGTAGTGACATGTCATTATTGTGGTGTTAAATGTCAAATTTTTTCTAAGTGTCATAGGATGTATAATGATATTTATTGTGGACATGTGAATGAATGGAAGCATAAAGGATTTCTTGTTAAATATCCTAAACAACAGATTGATTTGAAAATCATAAAGTTGCAAAGATATGGGTTCAGAAGAAAAAAGTGGCAATCCACCAAGTAGCATTGCTTTCCGTCTCATTTTATTTGGAATTTAATGAGAGGTGATTCATTTATTTTGGAATAAGTTCTTACTTAAAATTGTTGGTTGTAATTTCTTCCATAACTCTGATGTTCATTTATTTTATTTCTCTAAAGGATCATAATATTTATATCTTCATTGATGCTTGCTCTTTGTTCATGCAAAGAATATTTCTTCTTGTGAATTGATTGATCACTGTATGTTCGCATGTCATAGTAAGATTTGCATCAAACATCTTTGCCTATCATTTCTGTTTGTGCGTGTTCTTTCATCTTCTGAAAAATATTCAGTATCTTTATGAGGTAAGTTTTGTAAATTCCTATGTTCTTTCCCCTCATATTCGTACTTCAGTCAGTATATGGCTACCTACGATGAAATGATGTACTGCAAAAGCCACCATTCTCTTGGAAAGGGCTACGTACATAGAAGGTGAAACGTGAGGAGAAAGTCATTGACTTTAAAGAAAATAGATTTTATTATTTTGAGTAAAAAAGAGTTATATGGATGGATATTGTTTCAATAATTTTTTAATTAACTCTTTCGGCGTAAGTTTTCATAAATCATAATTGGCAGTGGCCAAATCCTAGTAATGACAAGGCAGATTAATTATAAGTCAAATGAGCAAAAGGATTTGGTACTACACTTGTCCAAAAGTTTGGTGTTCTTGCACTTGGAAAAATATTCTGGAATTCTTATGTTGAAAGAATACAAAAAGAAAGGGGAGAAATGAATTGAGGTGATCAAAAGACAAAATTCTCTAAGCGAGACAAAGATAATTATTGAGATTTATGTGTTCCTATTTTTTTTATTATTTATTAAGCATGTTGAAGCATTTCCTTAAAAGAATGAACTATTGAATATTTGATTGTTTTTTGTTGAATTTGAAAGTCTTGGATAATAAAGTTGGAGCTCTTTTCAGACTTTTGGATCAACTTCGTTACATTCTAAATTTTATGATGATTGGATGTTTTGTTATTTTGTGCTTTTGAATCAAAAAGGGGGAGATAACATAGTTGGATGTCTTGTGATCTTCATTCATGTGACTTGTGTTCTTCATTCATATGATTGTTTTGTCATGGAGGTGTTATCAGATTATGGGGGAGATTAATTTTCTGGTTTCTTAAGTTGTTCCGTTAATGTAAGAACTCATCTTTATTTTGAGTTGTTGGCTTGATTCTCTGTTGCATCTTCTTCTTATTTTTTAGTTCTAACGTTTGAACAGTTTTTTAGAACTAGGCAAATTGGTTTTGTGTTATTTTTGAAGGATTTAAATATTTTATTCTTCATCTAATTATAAATTTTTTATTCAAATTTTTGAAGGAGTTAGTTGAAAAATTATATTTGATATATTTTATTATAATATGTTTTCCTATATTAGCATTCAGTCAAATAGTTTATATTTTGATAAGTTTAAATTAATTAATGCTTGAAGACAATATCAAGGAGAAAAGAATATCAAGGAGATGAAGATTTGATTAAGACTTTATGAAGATATTCATGGAAATATTTATTCCTTTGATACAATAGTGTTTGAAATCTTATTGGGCTTTTCTTGAAGCAGATCACTCATTCACGTCGCATTCACACGTTCTATAAGTAGCGGTCATAGTAGATAAAGAACGCATATCTTTTGTGCAAGTCTCCCCACATATATGATATATCTTTTGTATTCTCTCTCCATTACTTTTCATGTGATAATTATATTTGGAGAGTAAGAATTAGGTTTCTTTATTCTTGTTCCTTCTTGTAAGAACATGGTCATTCATGTGATACGGATTCCGAGAGAGAGTTCTTCTATCGAGTTTGGGAGAACTCATAGCAGCGCTGGAGGGAGTCCATTGTATGCAATCAAGTCCATGTTGTCATCAGATAAGTACTTAGAAGTTGTAGGTATTTTCGATTATCATCAAACGGAGTTACATAGAGCTAGATTGAAGTATTTGTTCAATTTTAATGAAAGAGATCTGAAGGATGAGGCGGAGTCTATCCCATATTTGTTTAGATAGTATGTTTTAAAGTTTTTCGTTGATATTTCGTTTACGTCTATTAAAACGTCACTTTCAATTTTTTTTACTTCAGTAAAGAACATCAACACACGAGCTTATTTTTTAAACAAAGACAATGTGCAGAAAAAATGTGCAACAATGAAATGTGCACAAAAAAAATGTACAACCGCTCAAGGGTAATTACGGGATATTACATTATAACTATGTAGTTGATAGTATAATAACTTAGAGTAATACTCCCTCCGCCCCACAATAATATTTACACATTTTCATTTTGCGTGTCACATAAAAAGGTTTACATTTCATTTTATAGTTGGATCCACACAAAATATTTAAATATCTCTATGGGACCCACAACACTGTTGGCATTCAATCATTTGGTTAATGTGAACTACTAGGGTTCCATACGTTTCTAACAGTCAGCGGAAGTAAGAAAATAAGAAAAATATTACCTTTCACCAGGGTATATTGGAGAAGATGAATTCTCACCGGCAGCCTGTGCATTCTGACCGTTTTGGGCATAACTCTCTCATCCGATATTAGATTTGAGTGATCTACAAGCCAAAATAATTCTCTCTTCCATGGATTTCTGTTGGTATATCACACATCAAATTCTGAGGTCCGTACAATTTTATAAAAATTGTGAAAGTTGACAGACAGCAGCTGCAAACAACCTTCCAGTCTTCTGCTGTATTCCTAAGTCCAATCTCGACGTCATGTGGGCAAAGATCTTTGAGATCTTCTCAATATGTTATTCTATCTACCCTCTTCACGTGTTAGGCGTGTCTCATCTAGGGTTAGAACAGTTGAGATGACTTATATATGGGCTACAGCAGGGACCAGGAGGAGAAATTAGAGTTGGCCTCCATTGGGCTTAAGTATTCAAGCTTAGCTCAAAGCTTATACTTAAGTCCAATAATAATATATAACACTAAAATATTATTACTGCACTACCATTCTAATCCCATATTACGTTATGGGCTCCTTCTTATTATGAGTCTGTTAGTCTCCCCATGTTTAAGATATTCAATGTCCATTAAATAATTAAGTTACTGACAACTTCATTAATTAATATATCATCCGAGAGTAGTACCACTCAATCTCATTATCATGCCGGAATAAATCCACCTGCAGGATTTACATGATAATCCTTATGAGCTCCTCTAGGGGACATCATTAACCTATAAGGACACGGATTCCTTCTACAATCAACAGCACACCATAGAGATAGCACTATTTTCCAACTCACCGAGTTTGTTGATTTAATTACATGTAAATCTCACCCATTGATGAATCAAAGAAATACATACTGCCCTACGTGTCGAGATTATTGTATAGGGATTAATGTGATTCTATAGCACAAAGTGCACTAATGTGATTCTATAGCAAAGACAAGCTAATACCAAACCACACTACAACCATTCTGATAGAGAGTCCTCGTCTATCTCAGTTGTGAGCATCTGTTTATACTTTATAAAAACCTATAATATGATCTTTTGTGTGTTGTCGCACAACATATTATCTACAGTATAAAGTAAGTGGTCTATTGCATCGAACATATAAATAAATTATAAGATGCAATCATTTGATCATATGATTCTCATTTCAAATTAATTGTTTAAACATTGTTCATACAAAAAGCTAGACTTTTAGTATACAATCTAACAATCTCCCACTTATACTAAAAGACTATGCTGTCATGTCTTCTGTCATACATCTGATTTCCACTCCCACTACATGATCATCAAAAGCTCTCGCCTTAAGGTCCTTATAAATTGATTTACTAGGTTATCATCTGATGCAATCTAGGCGACAACAACCTTCCCCCTCATCATACGATTTCTCGTAACAGGTGGTACTCGCGCTTCATGCGTTAATTACCTTATGGGCTCGTGATTTCTTCACGTTTGCAACTGCACCACTATCATCAAAATAAATTGTGATAACCTTGGACAAACTTAGAAACACTTCAAAGTCCACCATGAAGTTTCTAGAGTCATACAGATACTTTGGCTGCCTCATGGGCTCCAATTTATCATCTTTCCATGGTAGAGTCCGGAGTCCGAAATATATTTCTATATATCACTCCTCCATATTATGGCTCTACTTTATAAAATTAAACACATAACCTTTGAGGTGGATTTACTGTCGTCCCTATCCGATTTGAAAAATCCAAATCTATGTAACTCGCAAGAAGCAGTGAATATGTCCGGTAAGTCCACATATAATTTCTAGTCCTTTTCAGGTACTTCAAAATTATGTGTTACCATAGTTCTACATTCTTATTTCAGATTACCTTTGATACCCACAGTCTATGCGTTCAGCAAAACAGATACATGTTCTCGTGCATAGCATTCCTTAGATTAAGTTTCCTTATTCGCCGAAGCATAAGGAATCGATTCTGCCACCTTTATCTTCTATTCTGTCTCAAGACACATTTTCTTAAATAAAGTCATATGCTAAAACAAGTAGGGATTATATCATTCATAAAGCTTGAGACAAGCATAAAATTCTTTCTTGTGATTTGTATTACCGTGATCAAAATGATATATTTTATTTTTCTTAAGTCCTTCATTTCATACTGCTTTATTAACCATACTCATACGCTTGATAATATTCTTTCATTGTCTCCAATGAGCAATATATCATCTACATACAGTACAAGAAATACCACCATATTTTTGTCACTTTTTACAATACACAAGACACATCCGCGCATTGAATAAATCCATATGCCTGGATTTTCTCATCAAAATAGATGTTTCATGATCTTGGAGCTTGCTTTAGTCCATCGATGGACACTTTTAAGCTTACTATTACAATGCTCTTTGCCCTTTGCAATGAATCACTCTGGTTGCTTCACATAGATATTTTCTCAAGACTTCCAATCAGGAAAGTTGTCTTGACATCTATTTGTTATCCCTCATATTCCATATGAGTAGCAACAAATAAAAGAGTTCGGATCGACATAGGCATAGCTACCAGCAAAATAGGTTTTCTCATAATCGAACCCTTTCTTTCTGAGTATACCTTTTTGCAACAAGCTTTGCTTCCAAGGTTTTCACCTTAATATTTGATCCTCTTTTATTTTGTATGACCACTTCCAATTGCTTCTTACACCATTTATTGGTTGTACAAGCTCCCAGATTTGATTTAGAATCCATAGACCCTATTTCAGAAACCATTGCACTTTGCTAAGATTCGACATTTCTATCTTATTGTGCTTCGTCGTATCCGTGGCTCCATTCCATATTTACTAGGGACCAAGTCTCACGACTCTCCCAAAATATATATCTTACAGGTTGTCGAACAACCCTCTCACTATGACAAGGCACTACACGTAATTGTGTATCAGACGTAACACTCGTTGCAGTTTACTTTGTGGTATTTCCTCTTGTACACTTGGTACTATACTATGCATTTTCTTTCTCACACCTTTTAGAATAACTTATACATATGTTTATGATTATTACATAGTTCTTTTCCAAAAATCTAGTGTTTGTTTTAACAATCACCCTTCGATCTTTTGGACTAAATAAATCACCCTTCATTTTACTAAGATATCCCACAAACAGACAAACATTCATACGAATTACTGTTTCTAGGGCATATCCATAAAATGAATTTAGTAATTTCAAATAACTCTCTTATTAGGATTAGAAGATGTGTTATTAATTACTATTTGTTGCATCCATGGGATAAACATGATTAAAGAGTGAACAAATTGTCGCCAATGTACAACAACATATTATAGCTCCATCCTTCATTACTATGACTATGTCATTTAAATGAAATGGAATATCCATCCGTAAATGCATAGAAACTGAAATGAAATTCTTTCTATGAAAACGTACGTAAAGACAATTTCTCATAATCAAACGTTTATTCCTATCATAAGATGAATAAACTACTCCCACTGCAACAGCCACTACTCTTGTAGTTTTACCCATGTACATTACAATCTCATCATCACTTAGTTGCATGCTTTTAGTGATTCTAGTATCTACAGAGAACTTGTCAGTAAATGCCATCACTAATCATGCTTCAACGACTAGTGAATAAGATGCTAACCTTGTTCACATCATGATAAAAATGACTTTCCTTCGCCACATGTTTTGTCAGAAGTTTTCCACCATATAAAACCTATCGTATTTCAGGTAGAAGTTGCTCAAAACATCCAATCAAATTATAGAGAATAAATTGATCTAGGTTTCCCTTTCAATTTCTACTCCAAGCATTCCCAATTCATTCATCAACTTGTCCATGATCTCTTGCCTTTATAACTTACTCAAGTATCTGAAGAGTCGCATGAAACCATCATATTTCTATGAACCTCTCACCTCTTCACTAGAGACTTTAAAAGGCATCATGGGATATCCTAAGTGAGAACACACTTATATTTTCCTAAGCAGTAAAATTCAAAACCAAGATTCTTTTCTAATCATCTAATTTTGAACAAGTAAATATGTTTCTTTTAGTAAATAATAAGTTAATAAACCATTTGAAAATACAGAGAATCACAAATAAATACACCGATCAAATATTCAAATTTATCCATTTATATTGATTCCCTCAAAACAATATAAAATAAAATTCACCGACATCTCAAGCACCGTGAGTCTGCAAGCCACGTTAGTGTGGACGTTTACCAAACCCGGATATTTACAAGAGAAGGTTTTACCCATTAATTTCATTCGTCAACCTAACCTCATGACAAAATAATTAATAGTCGGTTCCTCTTTAACCATGCAAATAATATCAGTGACTCTATTGGGGAGGATACTTATTATTTACACCTAAGTGTATACCATTATTTGATCCCAAGTCCGCTGTCCAAGCTTATGTTTCTTACTGTTGGAGAAGTACACACGCACTCAGATAACTTTCTACAACCATCAATTATATAGGTTTGTACCAGTGAATCACATATAAACTCATCCGTTAAGGAGGAAGACACTATAGCCAATGCGCAAATCCATATGCATCACATTACAAACAATAATTATTTAAAGAAGTCTGTACCAGTGATCCGTGAATAAACTCATCCGTTAGGGAGAAAGGCTTTAATGCGGATGCACAAGTTTATTCACCTCGCTAACAAACCAATAATAGAAGCCGCGGGAATTATTAACCAATTTCCTCTCCCACTTAGTAATTTTAACACCGAGGGTTTTTCATACATATAATATTTAAAATAAAATACACAACCTAGCATGCTCCTATTACGGCACATAAGACAGTAAATCACAGAGAATCATGCATAACATATATAACAATAATTTGATAATTAAATCAATTATAAACAGTTATATATCAGCGAATTTGATTTTTCGCCACCAAGCATGAAAGTTGAGCAGCAGAGACTATGCGGGGTTCTACCTCCCCGATGAGGTAGCAGGGATCGACCTGCCTGGTCAGGTCGCGGGGCTCGGGACAGCGCCTCAAAATTTAATCTGAAAATTATAAACCGATCTTTATGAATTTTTCTCCAGATTCCTTGCTCGATGCTGGCCTGCTCTACTATTCTGGCACCCTGCCTGACATCCTCACACCTAGCCGCCCATTCACCATGTTCCAAAACATCACGAACGAGACCGTCAGGTTCACATACGCCCCAGCATAAAAAATTAGACTGCCTATCATATATATACTGAAACGACTCGTGCAAGGCACCAACACAAGTCGTGTCGACTCATACAGCAGCCTTCATAAGCTTAAGATGCTGTCCAGCCGCACGCCCAGCTGCCTAGCACCCTGCACGACTCGTGAGGGTAGAAGTTGACAGTCGTGCTGGCATTACCTCCAGGTCGTGCCACCAACATGCTTCATCCAATTGCCAGCAGCGCTATCTGCACGACTAGGGTAGCCCACGCATTACAGTAGCAAGGATTCGTGCACCCATCCTGCTCGCCATCGTGCACGGCACCCACACCCGGCACTAATTTCCAGCACACGGTAGTCAGCCCACCTCCGTACAGCTTACACACCAGCAGCAGTGCACTAAGTTTTCTCGCCCGCCAGAAGCCGTGCGCCAAGTTTTCTCGGTAGATACCTTTCTCCAGGAGCCAAGCCGTCTGAGCCTCCGTGCGCCTACACACTCCACACGCCCGGCAGCTGCTTGTCTCCACACAAGGCAGCGAGAGCCACATGCCCATCTTACATTCGGCAGTCTTCCCGCCAGCGTGTGCTCAAGCCCTACCTCATGCGCCCACCGTACAACTAATACCGGTTAGCAATCGTGCCATGCTCATCTTCCTGCATGGTCGTGTTCGTCAGCCACCACTATTTCACCACCGTGTTGCTGCCGCATCACACTTTCGTAGGGCAGCCATGTCATGTGATCATGTGGTGCTCATGTGCCGATGTGTGCAATTAGAGTATTCAACAAGAAACTTAATTCTAAACCCTAATTATGTATAGCACATAAACCCTAGCCTAACGTTTCACGTTTCTCTATAAAACTGAAACTCTGATACCAATTGTTAGCATTTGATTGTTTGGTTAACATGAACCATTAGGGTTCCATACGTTTTTAACAGTCAGCAGAAGCAAGAAAACAAGAAACGTATTACCTTTCACCAGGGTATGTTGGAGAAGATGAATTCTTGCTGGCAGCCTGTTCAGCCTCACCGATTTAGGCATAACTCTCTCATCTGATATTGGATTTGAGAGATGTATATGCCAAAATGCTCCTCTCTTCCGTGGTTTCCGTCAGTATATCACACGTTAAATTTTGAGGTCTATATGATTTTATAAAAATTTTGCAAGTTGACAGACAGCAGCAGCAAACAACCTTTCGGTCTTCTGCTGTATTACCAAGTCCAATCTTGACGTCGTGTGGGCGATGATCTTCGAGATCTTCTCAATCCGCTGTTCTATCTACCCTCTTCACGTGTTAGGCGTGTCTCATCTAGGGTTAGAACAGCTTAGATGACATATATGAGCTACAGCAGGGGCCAAGAGGAGAAATTAGAGTTGGGCCTCCATTGGACTTAAGTATCCAAGCTTAGCCCAAAGCTTATACTTAAGTCCAATAATAATAATATATACCACTAAAATATTATTACTGCACTATCATTCTAATCCCATAATTACGTTATGGGCTCCTTCTTATTATTTGCTCGTTAGTCTCCCCATGTTTAAGATATTCAATGTCCATTAATTAATTAAGTTACTGAAAACTCCATTAATTAATATCTCATCCGAGAGTAGTACCACTCAACCTCATTATCATGCAGGAATAAATCCACCTGCAGAGTTTACATGATAATCCTTATGAGCTCCTCAAGGGGACATCATCAACCTATAATGGACACGGATTCCTTCTACAATTAACAGCACACCATAGAGACATCACTATTTCCCAACTCACCGAGTTTGTTGATTTAATTACATGTAAATCTCACGCATTGATGAATCAAAGAAATACATACTGCCCTACGTGTCGAGGTTATTGTATAGGGATTAAGAACATGAACATCCATAATAACAGAGATCAAGTTCTTCTATAAGTCAGTATAAGTCGAACGATCTCAAGTGGTCCTGCTCAATACACACAAAGTGCACTAATGTGATTCTATAGCCAAGACAAGCTAATACCAAATCACACTACAATCATCTCGATAGAGAGTCTCCGTCTATCTCGGTTGTGAGCATCTGTTTATACTTTATAAGGAAACCGATAATATGATCTTCCGCGTGTTGTCGCACAATATATTATCTACAGTATAAAGTAAGTGGACTATTGCATCGAACATATAAATAAATCATAAGACGCAATCATTTGATCATATGATTCTTATTTCAAATTAATTGTTTAAACATTGTTCATACAAAAAGCTAGACTTTTAGTATACAATCCAACAAACACAACACTAATACAACTACCCACTACATATTAAAATATTATATCTCTCATCTCAATGCATATTCAAATATTATATTCCTTAATTCCCGTGTAGAAAATAAACGTAAATATTTTAACGGGACGGAGGGAGTAATGAATTATGTTCCCTCCATCTCGTTTCAGCTTTCACACTTATTGTTCCACGTTGTTTAAGAAAAGTTATTTTTTTTACCAACTTTATTGACTTTTAAGGGTATTATGGTATTTTTAAGTAATAAAAAAAATGTGAAGTAATGTTATGAGTATGAAAAAGGAGTGGCAAATTTGAAATTAAAGTAACTTTTGAGGTTGCTGGATAAAGTGATGTTTCATTTTTTGGGGTGTGAAAATTATTGTGGGACAAATAAATGAGGAAAGTGTGAAAGTTGTTATAGGACAGATGGAGTATTATTTACCTGATAGTAACTGATCCATAAATTTTAGAATTATGTTAAATTAACGTGTAAAAGGTGAGTGAAGATATGTGTAAAAGAATATTACTCCTTCCGTTCAGAAAATTTTACTGGTTTGTACGGGCATGAGAATTAAGAATTGTTATTTTTTAAATATACTCCCTCCGTCTTCTTTCAAATTGCACACTTTTCATTTTGGGTTGTTGATTAGCCATAATATAGTGGGCATGACCAATTAAAGAAATTATCGAACCACAGGGAGGAAGGTACTAGAGTTTAAGCGATCTCGTATTTGTCATAGTTTTATAGAGATGATCAAGAAGGGAAGATAATCAAGAAATTACAATAAAATAAATGTATAGATAAATGGGAGATGGATGAATGAGCCAAGTAGATAGAGATGAGATTAAGAATACTTAAAGCATGGAAAATCTAGGTATCATGCAATGAATTCATATGTGTCATGGAAAAAAGGCTAAGGGCCAACACTAAGATCACCTAAACTCCCTCTCGGAATGAATAGGATATGGATATCAAATAGCTCAATGGATTGGTTCTCACTTAAACAATTCCAACTAGGTACTAAGCTTAAATGAGAGTCCCTTCACACAATTAATCAATCTCTCGATCAAACTAATCGAATGTCCTACCAAAAGGTTCTAAACTATGAAGGATTTCTCAATCTCTTCACAATTTATAATGCACATGAGGTGTTTGATGAAATGATTCACTTAATTATCCTAAATATGCAATTGACTTCTCAATCTAATCACATGCTTAAAACAATTAAACACACAAATCATCATAAACCTCAAGATCTAAAGCATCAATGATAGAAAATCAATTAACTCAATCAACATAATCATTCAATTGCAAAATACCAAAATTATCCAACACAATTCATATTGCTAATCTCACAAGGGAGATTAGCCTCTCATATCCATAAGAAAATTAACATAGACATTAAATTCCCTACAAAACATGATAAACAATAGGTTTCAATACAAAGTTTAGATGAAAACTCCCTTGGATGTCTCCAATGGTGATCTTCTTCTTCCCCTTGCAATTCACCTCTCTTCCTTGCTTCTCTACTACTTGGATGAAGGATTTGATGGTTGGATGAAGGTAGATCCAAAGGATGAAGAATGGATGAAGGTGAAGGTGAAGAATGGAGGAAATGGTGTGTGAGGTGTGTAGAATGGTTGGAATTCGGATCTTTTTTCAAAATATTGAAGTGTTGGGTATTTATACCCCTTGGGAGGCTTCTAGAAGGATTCTGATGTGTTTCTGATGCTGCAGCAACACGACTCGTATGCTGCAACACGACCACAGGGTGGCCGTGTAGGCGTTTTTGATGTCAGAAAACGGCCAGGGCTTACAGGACCGTGTTGCGTAACACGGGTCGTGTTGCGTAATACGGGCTGCGCAGTCTCACCGTTTCGCGTATAACTTCCATATCCGATCTCTGATTTAAGTAATTCTTACACTCATGTGATCCTCTTTTCTTTGGCTTTCTATTCATATAAAGATCTCACAAAAATTCCAATATTTGAGGGTGTAACAAGTCATGCAAAATAGCACAATCGTGCTGAGTAGGAACAGCTTGCGCGACGTCACCATTTTAATCATAACTTTCTCGTTTCGGCTCCAATTGAAGTGTTTCTCATACCAAAATAATCCTCTTTTTTATGGCTTTCCAAACATGTATTACACTTCTAGTTTTGAGCTCCACAAGAGTACAGAAAAATTACACAATTTGGATGTGCGTTTTTTCAGCATTTTGCTTGATTTGACTCATTCTCCCTCGTTTCAACTCCGAATTGAGATCCGCTTTTTCCTACATCTTTCTTATCACGTCTAGGATCCATTTTTACCAAAAATCATACGTTTAAGCTCATTCATACAAATTTACATAAAAAGACAAAATACAACCAAATAACACATAAATACGGATAACAATATACAAAAACACATATAAAAAGACACTAAAATCTAGGTGAAAATATCACTCATTACACCCTCAAACTTAAAGTGTTGTGCGTCCCCGCACAACGAAAATGATAAACCAAGGAGAGTGATTTTCACCTAGTAAAAAAAACTAAACGAACACAAGTAATAACACATCATTAGCAACAAGAATTACAAATTATGCTAAGCTATCCTACAACATTAGATTTATGATATGAGAAATTAACAAGTTCAATCAAAAGAGAATAAGGTGCAATATAGTCCCTTTTAGTCTAAGCCTCACATAAGTTTATCAATTTCACTCAACACTCTTTGAAGTAGGGTTAATCAACACTCATCAACCGATTGGCTTGACTCGCTATAAGCTTGCTCGCAGACTACATTCACAACCCACCAAAGTTTCCATTAGTGATCAAAAAGGTCTTTTATTAAGGATGTAATGATAAGCTCTTTGGTAGGGTAGGAAGAATATAGGTAAGAGTGACTAATCAAGTGTAAGTAATCAAAGAGATGGCCAATTTCTCCAACTTCTCCACTTTTTTTTCTTCCTTTCTTGTCTTTAATGTTCACAAGCACTAATCATCAACTTTCTCCTTTGGATTGAGCTTCTTATGATGCATGTTTCCTTCTTTAAACTTTTAAATACTTGAGCATATTGTTGTTGCTTTGCTCATTTTCTTGTTTTGAGGTTGCATGTTCATTCTTTCTTGAGCTCTTTTCATCCTTTTTCTCTCTTTCTTGTTTACCATTTCTTTTCCTTCTTTTACCATCTCATCAATCTTTTCTAGCTACCATCTCCTCAATCACCCACACAAAGGTATATATAAAAGGCTTACGTGGGTAATCATGGCTTGTAATGCACTAAATTCACAAGAAATAGGCTTAAAGGCTCAAAATGGTTAACTAAGGATAATGTTCATGGTATGAAAATATTTGGCAATGACTATAATAACAAGGATGGCCTTAAATCATTTCACTAATCTCCACAAATCGGGCTCGTTCCTTAGTCCTTGAGCAAGTTTTAGCTTATCAAACTCAATCGATCCACTCATGAAGGAAAAACCATGTATGCACGGTTGAGGCTCAAATGCTCACAAGCTTATGCATTGAACCTTAAGAAACTTATTACACCATATTCATCTCAAAATTGAACAAGTTAAATAAAACATGTCACAATTCGAAAGTGTAGAGATTCTTAATTATAACTTGTTATCACTTATTACCACAACATATCATCACTCATATTCAAAAATGACTCACAACCTCCCTAAACAAACCACCAAACATACCAAGACAAAAATAAGAAAACACACAAAACATAAAATAAAGACTCAACAAACAAGAAACAAAATAAAAACACATAACATGCAAAAATAAAAATCACCATCATTAACAATAAAGCACACATTCTATATCATCCATAACATTTAAGCTCACATTCATCCCAACCTTGATTGAAAAGGAAACCTCCCAAATATAACAAATGAAGTAGCATGCTAATCACATCAATTCACATCAAAATATGTCAAGCAACTAGAAGTGATAAGGTGTAGAGCACTCCCTCAATAGTCATTTGGTAAGGAAAGCGTTAACTTCAAGCTCCATTTGTGCTTCCAATACCCTTCATTCATACTCAAAACTCATACAACACCATTAGTTCAACAATTTCATTAAAAATATGGATTCACATGCACTTCAACACAACCAATCATACCAAAATCAAAACAATACTCATGAGAAAAATTTTAAAATTAGCCCAAAAATACGAAAAGTATATGCCTTCAAAACAAAGTATGCCACACCACGCCATATCCCCCCAAACTTAAATTGAAACAAGAGTTTCAAGATAAGTTTGCAAAAAGTGGTGTGACTTACTTTCACACTTCAAATCAAGCACTTATCGTTTCTCTAATACACATTCTCCTCATGAACACAATCAATCTACATGCCAAAAATGCAAACAAACAAATCCATCAACCTTATTGAAAGCATTAAATAAAGCAATAAAAGGTAATGACGGGTTGCCTCCCATCTAGCGCTAAGTTTAACGTCTTCAAGCCGGGCGGGATATGGAGAACTCATCGGAATGGTCACGGATATCTTTCGTCCTTGCCATCGAATTTTAACCGTTGTGCTTCTTCCTCTATTAGGCATTTGTGGCAAGTGACGACCTCAGTTGCATCCTTTGAGCATGGCTTCAAAAATTCGATTCTCTTGAGCTTACACTCCATTGCCCTCTCCATTCTTGAAAACCACTTATTCCTCCTTACCAAATAGACCCCCAACATCTCTTCGAGTTCTCTTTTGTTTCTAAGGATATGAGAAAAATCAATGGGTAAGACAAAGTCAATGTAAACAATATTATCAAATTCAAAGCAACTTAAAGAGTTTAAAGGTTTAGAAATGCTCATTTCACTCTTCAAGTCATCATCATTTGCTTCTTGACTTTGTTCCTTCTCTTCAACATCATGTGCTTCAACAGGCTCTTCGAATACCTCTTTTGATTCTACATCTCCCAAATTCTTTTCTTCCTCTAGCTCTTCTTCAACCTTACTTTCTCCTTCAAGGTCTTCAACTTGTTGAAAATTGGTCAAAGCACTTATAATTTGGCTCACTTGATGCTCTAAGGCTTCAAACCTCTCTTCATCTCTTTTCTTGCTCTCCTCAAAACTAGCTTCATCTCTTTTCTTTCTCTCCTCAAGACTAGCTTGATCTCTTTTCTTGCTCTCCTCAAGGTTTGCTTTCATCATTTCAATCAAGACGTCTACAGATGATTTTTCTTCTTCGACTTGTTGAAAGTCTCCTCCCTCTTGGTTGTCAAAATTCCATCCTTGCATTGGTGGATAATTCCCATGAAAACTTCCTTCATAGTTATGTTGAAAATTTCCTTGGAAATCATCCACTCCCATGAAAGAAACATCTCCTACTTGATGCGTAGGCATCCTCCACTCTTCTTGCTCCATAGGACTAGGAATCGACACACCTTGCATATTTTGAGCACCTCCCAAACTTGAACTAGACAAGACTTGACCATAAGCACCTTGATTCATCATCCTTATTTGTCTTGTCACTTCCAAAGTAACTTGGGTATATAATTCAAGTAAGGCGTAGTTTTGGAACGGATGAGAAGTGTTGGTGTTGGGATTTTGTGGAGAATAAGTGTATGTTTGATACGGATGGAATGTATTTGCATTGTAAGCTTGTTGCCATTCTCCATTTCTTTCTTGATTGTAGTATTGAGAGCTATCTTGATTCATTTGGAAGTTGTACCCATAGTTGCTCTCATTCATGTAGCCTCTTGATTGTGGAGGTGGAACCCTATAACTTTGATCATCAAAGACATTTGTGAATTTGTTCCAACAATCCATTTGAATGCTCTTCTCAAGGCTTACTACAATTCTTCTTCCAACTTGCTATTTTTGGCTTTGATCCCCCTTCCTCTTCTCTCAAGGTAGTTTCACGTACCTATCAAAACGAAAAAGTGAGATCAAAAATTTTCCAAAACAAATAATAAAAAGCAATAAAAATATCTCTATTAATACCAATCGAAACACTCCTTCGTTAAACCACTAGCAACCGTTGCCTCCCCGGCAATGGCGCCATTTGATTAGTCATAATATAGTGGGCATGACCAATTAAAGAAATTATCAAACCACAGGGAGGAAGGTACTAGAGTTTAAGCGATCTCGTATTTGTCATAGTTTTATAGAGATGATCAAGAAGGGAAGATAATCAAGAAATTACAATAAAATAAATGGATAGATAAATGGGAGATGGATGAATGAGCCAAGTAGATAGAGATGAGACTAACAATACTTAAAGCATGGAAAATCTAGGTATCATGCAATGAATTCATATGTGTCATGGGAAAAAGGCTAAGGGGTAACACTAAGATCACCTAAACTCCCTCTCGGAATGAATAGGATATGGATATCAAATAGCTCAATGGATCGGTTCTCACTTAAACAATTCCAACTAGGTACTAAGCTTAAATGAGAGTCCCTTCACACAATTAATCAATCTCTCGATCAAACTAATCGAATGTCCTACCAAAGGGTTCTAAACTATGAAGGATTTCTCAATCTCTTCACAATTTATAATGCACATAAGGTGTTTGATGAAATGATTCACTTAATTATCCTAAATATGCAATTGACTTCTCAATCTAATCACATGCTTAAAACAATTAAACACACAAATCATCATAAACCTCAAGATCTAAAGCATCAATGATAGAAAATCAATTAACTCAATCAACATAATCATTCAATTGCAAAATACCAAAATTATCCAACACAATTCATATTGCTAATCTCACAAGGGAAATTAGCCTCTCATATCCATAAGAAAATTAACATAGACATTAAATTCCTTACAAAACATGATAAACAATAGGTTTCAATACAAAGTTTAGATGAAAACTCCCTTGGATGTCTCCAATGGTGATCTTCTTCTTCCCCTTGCAATTCACCTCTCTTCATTGCTTCTCTACTACTTGGATGAAGGATTTGATGGTTGGATGAAGGTAGTGTTAGATTTGTATACTAAAAGCCTTGCTTTTGTATTGAACAATGTAATAACGATTTTATTTGAAATGAGAATCATATGATCAAACTGTTTTGCATATTATAAATTATTTATTTATATGTTTGTGCAAAAGTCCATTTACTTTATACTGTAGATAATATGTTGTGCGACAACACGCGGAAGATCATATTATCAGTTTTCTTATAAAGTATAAACAGATGCTCACAACCGAGATATACGGGGACTATTTATCGGTATGGTTGTAGTGTGGTTTGGTATTAGTTTGTCTTGACTATAGAACCACATTAGTACACTGCTTTGTGTATTGAGTAGGACCGTCTGAGATCGTTCGACTTGTACTGTCTATATAGAAGAACTTGATCTCTGTTATTATGGATGCTCGTGCTCTTAATCCCTATACAATAACCTCGACACGTAAGGCAGTATATATTTCTTTGATTCATCAATGGGTGAGATTTAAATGTATTAAATCAACAAACTCGGTGAGTTGGGAAGTAGTGTTGTCTCTATGGTGTGCTGTTGATTGTAGAAGGAAACCATGTCCGTCATAGGTTGATGATGTCCCCTTGAGGAGCTCATAAGGTTTATCATGTAAATCTTGCAAGTGGATTAATTTCCGGCATGATAATAAGGTTGAGTGGTACTACTCTCGGATGAGATATTAATTAATTTGAGTTGTCAGTAACTTAATTAATTAATGGGCATTGTATATCTTAAACATGGGGAGACTATCGGGCTCATAATAAGAAGGAGCCCAGAATGTAATTTTGGGATTGGATGGGTAGTGCAGTAATAATATTTTAGTGGACTATATTATTATTATTGGATTTAATTAAAAGCTTTGGGCTAAGCTTGGTTAATTAAATCTGATTGAGGCCCAGCCCATTTTCTCCTCCTGGTCCCTGCAGTAGCCCAAGTATATATAAGTTGTCTCAGTTCCTAATAACCTAACTCTGCGCCACTTACGTAGAAAGAGATCAGGAACAGATTGAGAACTCTCTGGGGATTGTTGACCACACAACACCAGAGAGTTGACTTTGGGTAATACTGCAGAAGATCAGATGTGTTCTTCTCAGATCATCATCCACTACACCAACCCTGAAGTCAGGTTATTTATTTAATGCTTCCGCTGTATTTAATTATCTGTTTTATCTTATTGAATCATGTTCACCATAAGGTCCAATTGCTAACAATTGGTATCAGAGCCTTGTTACTTGGTGAAATGTGATTTGTAAGGTTGTTTTGTGATTATTTGATTAATTGTTTTAATCTGTTTTTAATCACATGTTCATTGGCTATTTTTCGTGTGTTGAAGTCAGTATACAGATTGTTTTGTTGATTTGATGTGTGTTTCTTTTACACTGTACACACTATTATCATACACAATAGTCAACTCTCTGGTGTGTTTGTTTCACACTCATCACACACGTGCACCCTGTCGAGAAATCCGACAGCGTCCATCCCGGTGGCGCGTGACCTTCTGACGACGCGGAATCGAGGCGACGGTGCGGCGGTGACGATTCCAAGACCAGTCGGCACGGAATCGAGGCGACGGCGCGGCGGTGACGATTCCAAGACCAGTCGGCGCGGGTTCGAGTTCGATTGCGACGCGGCGGCTTGAACTCCAAGGCGAGGCGTCTGGGCGGCGATGGGGACAGCGCGACTGGACGGACCAGCGCGGAAGATCCGTTCAGATCGGTGCACGTCGCCGTAGGATCTGGCGGCACTGGTGATGGCACGCGGCTGAGCGACGGAGTCGAGGCGGCGGTAGATTGATGCAGCGCCGGGGGAGATCCGTGCATATCTGAAGGCGACGATTGCGGCGGCACACGTCGGCGCAGATCGGGCGTTGACGTCGGCTGGTGGAGAGGTCAACTCCAGGCGGTCTGCAGAAGCGGACGTCTGTGCGGCGGCGCTGGACAGTCTGCTGGACGACTAAGGGCCGGTGGCTGCGAGGGAAGCCGACGGCGGCAGTGTCGGTGCCGTGGCTGGGAGCTGTCGGCGGCGGGCTAACGGCGTGATTTAGGTCGCCTGTTGGCGGCGCCTCCGGGGACAGCGGCAAGGTGGCGACTGGCTGAGCCGGTGAAGAGGAGATGGCGGCTGCTACTCCTAGGGTTTCAGCTGTTGTGGGCTTAAGGTTGTTGGGCTTAATTTTATTAATTGGTGTTTGGGTTAGGTTCTGTTGGGCCCAAATCTTTTTATTAATTGCTTTAGGCCTGTTATGTTATAGCTGCTTTTGGGCTTGATTTAATTTAGTGCATGTTGGGCCTGTATCTTTTTTATTGAGATTCGTATTGGGCTTCATGGGTGGTATTAAATTATTAATGGAGCTGGGCCCAATTTTGTTTAATTGTTTGTGGTATTGGGCCAGATCATAATTATATTGGCTGGATTAAATGGGCATAATTAAATTAATTTATGGGCTGCTTATTTTATGCCAATGTTGTTTGGGTCTAATGGGCCCATTAATTTGATCCAATATTATTTTGCAATTAATTATTATATATAATTGATTTAATTGTTTTGCTTGACAATTAATTGTTATATATGTGTATGGCATGTTCTATGTGATTTATTTGATTTAAATTACTTTAATAGAAGCATGCTAAGTTGTATATTTTATTATGAAATATTATATGCATGTTAAAAACCCTCTGTGGTAAATAACTAAGTGGGAGAGGGGATTGGTAAATAAATTCACATGGCCTCCATTATTGGTTTGTAAGTGATATGAGTAAACTTACGCGTTGGCATTAGAGCCTTCCTCCCTAACGGATGAGTTTATTCATGGTTCACTAGTACAAACTTCTTAATGATGATTATAGAAAGTTATCCGAGCGCGTGTGGATTTCACTAACTGAAGGCACATAAGCTTGGGCAGCGGACTTGGAATCAAATAATGGTATACACTTAGGTGTAAATAATAAGTATCCTCCCCAACGGAGTCACTGCTGTTATTTGCATGGCTAAAAAGTAACCGACTATTAATTATTTTGTCATAAAGTCAGGTTGACGAATGAAATTAATGGGTAAAAACCTACTCTTGTAAATGTTCGGGTTTGTATACGTCCACCCTAACATGGCATGCAAATTCACGGTGCTTGAGATGTTGGTGAATTTTATTTTATATTGTTTTGAGGGATTCAATATAAATTGATAAATTCGAAGTGTTTGATCTGTTTATTTAATTATGATTCTCAGGATTTTCAAATGGCATTCAACTCACTTTCTGTAATACTTAAAGAGCATAAACTTACTGGTACAAATTATGTCGACTGGAAGCGAAACATGGACATTGTTTTAACTGCTGAAGATTATATCTTTGTTCTCTCTGAGGAATGTCCTCCGGAACCTAATGATGACTCTACTGAAGAGCAAAGAAATGCTTATAATAGGTGGACCAAGGCTGATAGGATGGCTAAATGCTACATTTTGGCTTCTATGTCAAATGTGCTTCAGACTCAGCATCAAGCCATGGAGACCGCCTATGATATGATGCATAATCTTAAGGAACTCTTCGGACATCAGAGTCGTCCTGCTAGGTCGAAGGGCATGTCGGTCTTGATGAATACCAAAATGGCTGAGGGTACTTCCGTAAGGGAACATGTCCTCAGGATGATGGGCCAACTCAATGAGTTGGAAGTTCTTGGAGCTAAAATCGATGGGGAAACCCAGGTCGATATCATACTCCAAAACTTGCCTAGGAGTTTTGAGCAGTTTCGCCTGAACTATGGTATGAACAAACATTTGTACACATTGGCGGAACTTCTGACAGAACTTGTGGCGGCGGAAGAACTGTTTCGTAGACCTCCTCAGGTTCATGTTGCTGAATATGCTGCTCATCCTAGGCCGAAAGGCGGTAGGAAGAAAAAGAAGCAAGGAAATTCAGCACCGGTGAACCAAGTGAAAGCAAAGACTGGTGCAGTCAAGAAGCCTAAAGGCAAGTGCTTCAAATGCAAGCAGCCGGGACACTACAAGGCAGACTGCCCTCTTCTGAAGGGGAACAGGAATGGTAAGTCTTATATTCTAGTTGTTGAATCGTGTTTAGCGGCTGTATCTGCTGACACTTGGTGTGTAGATACGGGAGCCACTGATCATGTCTGCAATTCTTTGCAGGGGTTCCACCAAACCCGACAGCTCAGTGATGGAGAGATTACTATACTCATGGGAAATGCTACAAGAGTAGCGGCTGTTGCAGTGGGAGACGTCTATTTATCTTTTAATAAGAATAAAACTCTTGTTTTGAGGAATTGTCTTTATGTACCTCATTTTAGAAAGAATTTAATTTCAGTTTCTAAATTGTTTATGGATGGATATTCTGTTTCTTTTAATGACAAGGTTGTTTTAAGGAAAAATGGAATTTTTATCTGTGATGGTGCATTGATAGATAATTTGTATACTCTTAATCCAATTACTCCCACAGTGCAACAAATTGAAATGAATGATACATCTACTAATAAGAGAAAAGAACCTTCTAAAATGAACCAAACATATCTTTGGCATCTAAGACTAGGTCATATTAACTTGAGTAGGATTCAAAGGTTGATAGCTGATGGACCTCTGAGTTCATTAGTAGTGGAAAATTATCCAACTTGCGAATCCTGCTTGGAAGGAAAAATGACAAAAAGGCCTTTCAAGGCAAAGGGGTATAGAGCCAAGGATTTGTTGGAATTGGTTCATTCAGATTTATGTGGTCCTATGTCTGTCCAGGCAAGAGGTGGTTATGAATATTTCGTCACTTTCATTGACGATTATTCTAGATACGGGTATGTTTATTTGATGCGCCGCAAGTCTGAGTGCTTTGATAAATTCAAAGAGTACAAGGCTGATGTGGAAAAGCATCTTAGAAAATATATCAAGACACTACGATCTGATCGTGGTGGCGAATACCTCTTGGGAGAGTTTAGGAATTATTTATCAGAAAATGGGATTGAATCCCAATTGTCTGCACCGGGCACACCCCAGCAGAATGGTGTAGCGGAAAGAAGGAATAGGACTCTTATGGAAATGGTAAGATCTATGATGAGTTATTCGGAATTACCCAGCTCGTTTTGGGGATATGCCTTGGATACAGCGGCTTATATCCTGAATTTAGTACCTTCTAAATCAGTAGCTTCAACACCAATCGAATTGTGGACAAAGCGAAAGCCCAGTCTCAAACACTTTCGGATTTGGGGTGCTCCGGCACATGTGTTGAAGCAAGATGCTGATAAGTTATAATCGCGTACGGATGTTTGTCTGTTTATAGGATATCCTAAAGGAACGAGGGGTGGTCTATTTTATGATCCTAATGACCAAAAGGTGATCGTGAGTACGAACGCCAGATTTTTGGAAGAGGATTATGTAATGAATCATAAACCCAAGAGTACAATTGTTCTAGAAGAAGTTATAAAGGAAACACCAAACAATATACCAACTGTGCAAGAGAATATACCACAGGACACTGCACCGCGTGTCACACATGATACACAAATACCTGCGGAGCCTCGTCGTAGTGGGAGGGTTGCCAGACAACCGGATAGATTCATGGGATTGGGAGAGTCATCCGACTTGGTCCCAGGTGAACATGAAATTGACCCATGGAATTACAACGAAGCATTACAGGATAAAGATGCTCAATTATGGCAAAACGCAATGAAATCTGAGATAGAATCCATGTATTCTAATCATGTCTGGGAGCTTGTAGAACCACCTAATGGTGTAAAAGCTATTGGATGCAAGTGGATCTATAAGAGAAAAAGAGGATCTGACGGTAAGGTGGAAACCTTTAAAGCAAGGCTTGTGGCTAAAGGATATACTCAGAAAGAAGGAATCGATTATGAGGAAACCTTCTCACCCGTGGCCATGCTTAAGTCAATCCGGATTCTTTTGTCTATTGCTGCTCATATGGACTATGAGGTATGGCAGATGGATGTCAAGACAGCTTTCCTAAATGGAAGTCTTGAGGAAAACATCTATATGAAGCAACCAGAGGGTTTCATTGCAAAGGGCGAAGAGCATCTTGTGTGCAAGCTTAAAAAGTCCATTTATGGATTGAAACAAGCTTCAAGATCTTGGAACATCCGGTTTGATGAAGTAATCCAGTCATATGGATTTATTCAATGTCTGGATGAATCATGTGTATACAAGAAGTGTGACGGAAACGTAGTGGTATTTCTTGTACTCTACGTGGATGATATTCTGCTCATTGGAAACAATATAAAGGTATTGTCGGGCGTAAGGGTATGGTTGTCCAAGCAATTTGAGATGAAGGACTTGGGAGAGGCCGGACACATTCTTGGGATCAAATTAATAAGGGATCGCAAGAAAAGAATGTTGTGCTTATCACAAGCTTCATATATTGATACAATACTGACTCGTTTTAGCATGCAAGATTCCAAGAAAGGTTTTCTACCTTTCAGACATGGAATACCTCTATCTAAGGAAATGTGTCCTAAGACACAACATGACATAGAGGCAATGAAGCTGGTCCCTTATGCTTCGGCAGTGGGAAGTCTCATGTATGCTATGCTATGTACGAGACCAGATATCTGTTATGCCGTGGGCATGGTCAGTAGGTATCAAAGTAATCCAGGACAAGGGCATTGGACTGCGGTAAAGCATATTTTGAAGTACCTGCGAAGGACTAGGGATTATGTGCTGGTTTACCGGGCAGATACTTTGTTACCTTTGGGTTATACTGATTCGGATTTCCAGTCAGATAGGGATGCTAGTAAATCCACCTCGGGTTATGTGTATACTCTTGGAGGAGGAGCCATAATATGGAGGAGTGTAAAGCAGAAATGCGTTGCGGACTCTACCATGGAAGCTGAATATGTAGCAGCCTCTGAGGCAGCTAAAGAAGCAGTGTGGCTCAGGAACTTCTTAATGGACTTGGATGTGATTCCTGGTTTGCCCAAAGCAATCACAATTTATTGTGATAACAGTGGTGCAGTAGCAAACTCGAAGGAACCACGAGCTCATAAGGCGAGTAAACACATTGAGCGCAAGTACCACCTGATACGAGACATCGTTAAAAGAGGGGAAGTCGTTGTTGCTAAGATAGCATCTGAGGATAACCTAGCTGATCCTTTTACTAAGAGCCTTCCAGCAAAAGCGTTCGATGGGCATGTAGAAGGAATGTGGATTAGATGCGTGTCAGCAGATAAGGCAGCGTAGTCTTTTAGTATAAGTGGGAGATTGTTAGATTTGTATACTAAAAGCCTTGCTTTTGTATTGAACAATGTAATAACGATTTTATTTGAAATGAGAATCATATGATCAAACTGTTTTGCATATTATAAATTATTTATTTATATGTTTGTGCAAAAGTCCATTTACTTTATACTGTAGATAATATGTTGTGCGACAACACGCGGAAGATCATATTATCAGTTTTCTTATAAAGTATAAACAGATGCTCACAACCGAGATATACGGGGACTATTTATCGGTATGGTTGTAGTGTGGTTTGGTATTAGTTTGTCTTGACTATAGAACCACATTAGTACACTGCTTTGTGTATTGAGTAGGACCGTCTGAGATCGTTCGACTTGTACTGTCTATATAGAAGAACTTGATCTCTGTTATTATGGATGCTCGTGCTCTTAATCCCTATACAATAACCTCGACACGTAAGGCAGTATATATTTCTTTGATTCATCAATGGGTGAGATTTAAATGTATTAAATCAACAAACTCGGTGAGTTGGGAGGTAGTGTTGTCTCTATGGTGTGCTGTTGATTGTAGAAGGAAACCATGTCTGTCATAGGTTGATGATGTCCCCTTGAGGAGCTCATAAGATTTATCATGTAAATCTTGCAAGTGGATTAATTTCCGGCATGATAATAAGGTTGAGTGGTACTACTCTCGGATGAGATATTAATTAATTTGAGTTGTCAGTAACTTAATTAATTAATGGGCATTGTATATCTTAAACATGGGGAGACTATCGGGCTCATAATAAGAAGGAGCCCAGAATGTAATTTTGGGATTGGATGGGTAGTGCAGTAATAATATTTTAGTGGACTATATTATTATTATTGGATTTAATTAAAAGCTTTGGGCTAAGCTTGGTTAATTAAATCTGATTGAGGCCCAGCCCAATTTCTCCTCCTGGTCCCTGCAGTAGCCCAAGTATATATAAGTTGTCTCAGTTCCTAATAACCTAACTCTGCGCCACTTACGTAGAAAGAGATCAGGAACAGATTGAGAACTCTCTGGGGATTGTTGACCACACAACACCAGAGAGTTGACTTTGGGTAATACTGCAGAAGATCAGAGGTGTTCTTCTCAGATCATCATCCACTACACCAACCCTGAAGTCAGGTTATTTATTTAATGCTTCCGCTGTATTTAATTATCTGTTTTATCTTATTGAATCATGTTCACCATAAGGTCCAATTGCTAACAGGTAGATCCAAAGGATGAAGAATGGATGAAGGTGAAGGTGAAGAATGGAGGAAATGGTGTGTGAGGTGTGTGTAGAAGGGTTGGAATTCGGATCTTTTTTCAAAATATTGAAGTGTTGGGTATTTATACCCCTTGGGAGGCTTCTAGAAGGATTCTGATGTGTTTCTGATGCTGCAGCAACATGACTCGTGTGCTGCAACACGACCACAGGGTGGCCGTGTAGGCGTTTTTGATGTCAGAAAATGGCCAGGGCTTACAGGGCCGTGTTGCGTAACACGGGTCGTGTTGCGTAACACGGGCTGCGCAGTCTCACCGTTTTACGCATAACTTCCACATCCGATCTCTGATTTGAGTAATTCTTGCACTCATGTGATCCTCTTTTCTTTGGCTTTCTATCCATATAAAGATCTGAAAAAACTTCCAATATTTGAAGGTGTAACAAATCATGCAAAGTAGCACAACAGTGCTGAGTAGGAACAGCTTGCGCGACGTCACCATTTTAATCATAACTTTCTCGTTTCGGCTCCAATTGAAGTGTTTCTCATACCAAAATAATCCTCTTTTCTATGGCTTTCCAAACATGTATTACACTTCTAGTTTTGAGCTCCACAAGAGTACAGAAAAATTACACAAGTTGGACGTGCGTTTTTTCAGCATTTTGCTTGATTTGACTCATTCTCCCTCGTTTCAACTCCGAATTGAGATCCGCTTTTTCCTACATCTTCCTTATCACGTCTAGGATCCATTTTTACCTAAAAATCATACGTTTAAGCTCATTCACACATATTTACATAAAAAGACAAAACACAACCAAATAACACATAAATACGGATAACAATATACGAAAACACATATAAAAAGACACTAAAATCTAGGTGAAAATATCACTCATTAGTTGTCTCACAAAAGTTTGCACCTCCCTTAAAAAATAAATGGTCAAAACAATCACCCTTCCACATGCACTTTATTTACAAAAAATCACTCGTATCTAACACACCTAACATATTTTATCATTTATTTATTACGAAAAAAATCTCACAGCACCCTCACTTTTCTTAATCTTTGTGTCGGAGTGAGGGTGCAAAATAAAGTTGGATGGAGAGAGTATAATATAAGAAAAAGTAGGGATAAATTAGTAATTTTGAGAGAAATTGTAAATAAAGTTGTTGGGAATAATAAATAAAACTTAAAAAAGTAAATACAGTTATTGGAATTATAAAGTGTAAAAAGTAAATAAGATATATAGTAAAACCTCTATAAATTAATATACGCGGGACCGAAAATTTTTATTAATTTAGAGATATATTATATAATCAATAAATTAATAATTTATTAATTTAAAGAGATTATACAAAAAAACTAAATCATAACTTATTTATACATTTAGAAATATATTGATTAGAATATATGATATGTACTAATATTAATTAGAATATATGATATGCACTGGATTCACAATTATATATTACTTGTAAATCATATAGAGTACATTGTGCAATCATAATATTTATCTAGTATATATATTTTATAGAGGTAGATCAACATAAGATATTGAACTATTTTAATTGTTTTCAACTTGGCTGCAAACTGAAATATTTTAAGATGTGATTAATGCAAATCTGAAGTTCAACAAATAGTAAATAACAGTAAATTCATATTTTTACTAAATTTTCTTAAAATGTTGAAGTTGATAATATATATATTTGAGATTTTCTTAATAATTATTAATTTATAGTTTGGTTGTGACCTCAAGTATTCTTTAGAATTTCCTAAAAAATATTATCTTATTATTTAATTGATTGGTACTCAAATTTGAACTGGTCCCAACTTGGGACCGAACAAATTATTAGTTTTATCGAGGTTATTAATTTATTGAGTATTATTTTATAGAGGTTTTACTGTATATTGTATTTTTATGATTTATGGAAACATATAGGAATAATTGGGACACTTCAAAATGAGAAGCGAATAGAAATACTCCCTCCGTCCCGGCATAAGTCTCTTTTGCTTTTTTTCCACGTAGATTAAGGATTATTATTATTTAATGTGAGTGGGTAGTTGTATTAGTGGGAGTGTGGGCCCATATTTTAATTGTATTAGAAGGGGTGTGTGGATCTCATGTGTGTAAAAAATGAAAGGAGACCATTTAAGTGAGACGACCAAAATAGAAAAAAATACTCTCTTTGAATTGGACGGAGGGAGTACATGATACGAAGGAAGTAATATACTCCCTCCGGCCACTTACAAGATAACAATTTGCTGTTTGCACGTGGGCAATTCTAAGGTTTTTATTTGCTTTTTGCATGTGGATTAAGGAGTGTTATTATTATAGGCAAAGTGGGTAGTTGTATTAGAGAGAAGTGGTGGGTCATATTGTGTACATTCTTTACTAAATAGAGGAAATTGATATCTTTGAAGCGGACACCAAGAATAGTAAAATGGATACCTTGTAAGTGGACGGATATAGTATATTAGAAGATAGACGAAGGTTTTATTTAATACTCCCTCCGTCCCACAAACTCTTCATCTTTCATTTATAATTTATAAAGGGTGAACAACTCGGCAGAATGGAGGGAGTATATAATAGAAGATAGACGAGAGAGTTTTAGTCGAAGAAATAGAATATATGGAAGATATCGAGTTGAATTCAAATAAAGTTTGTAAGTGTACACAGGGAAAGTTTTTAAAACCTACAAGTTTTGAAAATAAAATCCTGTATTAAAAACCTAATAAACATTGCCTTAATGAACATTTACATGAATACATCAACATAATCAGCTGTTCTATTACAGTAAGGGACGGCATTAAGAATCGTTACAGAGGACAAGCTGAGAATGAAAGATGATCGTCGCAGAGGACAAGCCATAGTAACAGAAATGGAACAGAAAAGGTGTACACCTTGTAAAGCATCCGGATTTACTTTCTAGTTGCTATCTATGAGTCGTGAGGAGTGAATGTAGTAGAGTAAGTTCACCATTAGATGGATCGAAGAAAGTCTCAATCTCTGTTGAGGAAAAACCATCATTGCCAACCTCTACTGGATTATTCAGAAGCTTAACAGCTTGTTTCCAATGTCTTTTATCTGATTCATTCAGAAAAAGAAAAACAGTATCAATCAAAAGAAGATCAAAAACAGCATTAAATTAAGGGTTGGTCAGAAATAATAACAAGATGATGAACATGAATCATGAAAGCCAATTGATTCCGTCAAACAAATAAACAGAACCTGGTCCTGTTGACACAATGTTGTTGCCCTCTGTATCCAATATCCAATCAATCCAAAGTACAAATCCATGGCATATCCCAGATTCTCTAAATTTAACCTATAAAAAGTTTGTTAGATGCAGTGTTTTAAGAAGATTATAAAAAGAATCGTTTTAAGTACTCCAAAGCAGTGATATTACCTGAGCTTTTCCAGAACAAGATTTCATGGGTTCAGAAAAATTAAACTCCAAAACAGTGGCCATTTCACTGAGAGTCTAGATAAAATAATAGCAAGTTTATCAATATTTTTTACCTAAAAAATACACAATGATTAACACAAGGCAACCTTGGTCTCTCCACACTGCCAAACATGGAAGGGCAGAAAAGGACTTTCTTCTGTTACAGGTAAACCTCCACACGCCCCTAATGTAGTATTGACAATTGAGTGATCAAATCCTTCAATTTCTTTCAAGCAACAACGGCTTCGCCATAGGTCCTAGAGAACATTTTAACTCAATATCTCTTGAAGTGGATACAGTACCAGAATCTTTCAAATAAACCATCTCTGTTACCAACTTACAGGGAGGTACATTGCACAGGCTTTTAACAATCCTCTACAAGGCATAATTTGCACATTTTTTGATAGAATGGGGTCAAGCAAAGTTCTGTCCTTCCTATAAAAGGTCAGAAAAGAAAGGTGAGCCACTAAGTTCTCAAGTGTGGTAAACCTAGAAGATAAAAACAAATGCAATTTTATGTAACAGATAAATTGAACAAAATAAGTTTCAGAATACAGTTGTAAATGAGCCGAACTATATGCTAGTGTTTGAGAATTATATTGTGTTCTAATACGTCTGCCTTGAGAGAAGGAAAACAGAAACAATTGAATATTCAATTTTTAGGTCACAGGAAAGTAAATTGAACCAAATGACTTAAGAGAACATCATGGAAGTTTTTGCCAAGCAAATACAAAGTTAAGAGTGCAAGCAGAGCCTTAAATAATATATTGAAAAGTTCATGCCTCTGCCAGAGCTTGAGCTTGAATCAAACAGGCATAGAATATAAGCTAAATATTTAGATCATATCAGGCTTAGTTCGGAAGATAGCTAGAAGCTGAACAAAGCTAATCATGCTTGAACACAATGACCAAGTCAATTGGCTTGAGCCCAATGCAGGTGGGCTGATTTTCAGACAGCTCTTAATAATGATGATCAAGATTCAAATATGTGAACAAGTTGAAATAAATTATTGCATACTAAATCCAGTTACCAGACAGATAAGAAGCAGTGGCAACTTATTATAAGAGTCAAGATTGAAGAGCCGCAATAATCTTGACACCATGTTAATTTGGAAAATATAGATCATTTCATTAACATTGGAACTTCTATCGTGATATTTCTTCGTTCCCCTGAAGGAAGATAGATTACTATTGCCACCACTGAACTTGGATTTCATTTTAACAAGGGCATGGCATAATTCACTGGTAGGCTCTAACTTGTGGTAAAAAAATAAAAAATGAATTGTTACCCACAGGTTCTTTCTGGCTGTTTCTAATATAATTGATATTATTCATAGATTTAGAGGCATTAAGTGGTATGGAAAATTGAGATAGTAACTGCAAAAAAAAAATAGTGAATAAGAGCAACTGTCAGTAATGATAGAGATATAGTGGATGAGAGAGCTAGAAAGTTAATGCGGATATTTAGGACATATAAATCATGAATTAATATTAAATTATGGGGTGCAATCTCACGATTTAATCTTAAATGGGGTCACGCAATGCTAGAATAATAAATATACATTCTACAAATTTAAGTCAGATAACACATACCAAAATCGTAGATTTTGCCAAGGAAGAACACTTTCATTCCCATGAAAGAAAGGCTCCACTACAAATAAGTCAATCTGCAAAACTAAATGTTTCAATTAAATGTTTAATATCAATAGTTGTATATTACATCAAGTAAGATTTCGTTTCTAATTAACAGTCAATAGGACATCGCAGATGCCATAATTACCTAAAGCACTAAATCATTCTTAAAACTAAAAAATAAAATTATAAGATCCAAACATAAATTCGCTCCTACCTTTTTGTGTTGTGGCGAGTCAAGCAGATTTGACAGAAGGTCCTTCTTCTTCAGAAATTGAATACGATCCATGGTGTAGCTATTAGCAGCAGCAACAAATTGCAGATATCGTGCACCCTTCTTTCCAAGTCCAGGAAACAATGGAATCACGTGTGAAGTCTTGGAAAGACGGGCAATAACAATTGTCAAGAAAATGCTATCATCAGCAACTAAACATAAGGGATGTACCCTCTGACACAACTGAAAAGAGAAGAGGATAAATCAAAGCCAAACTATAGATGAATAATCAACGTAGGTAAAAGTAAAATAATAAGCAAACAGCTCACATACTTCAAGACTCAAAACAGTAAAGGCCCAACTGATTTGGTTACACACTCGAACACAAGGAGTTAAATACTTCAGAAGGTTTACATGCAAAAAAAATACGAGGGTCTGTGGCATATCTTCGACACTGTATAGTAACAAATCACTAGAGATAACTGACATTCACCATAACCCAAGCCAGAAAAAATGAAGCATATATACAAGAGCTAAAGAAGGGAGAGGAAGGGAGTTTATGGAATGAAGCAATAAAGTAATCTACCACTTTTACAGAGTCACACAATACACCAAATACGAGAGAAAGACAACCTCATAAGAAAATTATGAAAAAGTATTTAAATCCTTAAAATCGAAATGGCTGAGGAATTTAATGCCCCAATCGTTTTATTTATCTCACAGGAAAAACTGATTCATTTTGAACAATGGACTAACTGAGAGTTCCCAATAACCATGTCCATGAATTACCACACACCAAAAACATGGCATAGTATAAAATGACTTGAGAGTAAAGGGAAGGAAACAAAGAAAAGGATTAAAGCTAAAAGTAAGAAACAACAGAGATCACATGCAAAATAAGTTTCACCATGCATCATTAACAAGCTAAGGTATATATTGGATTTTAGATGTCATATAGGTAGAATAACTCTGTTTGAATTATGCATGCACCATCAAAAAATGAAATAATCTTACAGCTTTCTCAATGGCATTGAGCATTAAAGATCTCCAACGACTGTCTCCATATAAAGCATTTCTTTCTGGTGATAGAACAATCTGACAGTCCTGAGTAGGTAGGTCAAGCTGTGCAGCCTCTTCTACGTCAGGCAATGTCTTGATATTGTATGAGACGCTCGTTTCACTATGAACAGCGTGTAGCTGGACCTTGTCATCTTTTAACACCGACAGACCTGATCTCGGGATAAACCAAACAGTTTGCTTCCAATGATCACACCAATTCCCAGAGCCTACACAAACACAAAATACAAGAATTGGTTTGCAACAAACAACTTTATTGCATAAACGCTCTAGTCATAAAAGCCTCAAATGAACCCCCCACACCCACCCACCACCACACAAACACACACATATCTAATAGCAAGCTTTTACCCCAAGTATGAATAGAGCCACAATTCAAATCAATCACAGAACCACTACTTCCAGGTGGGTGGATCATTATAAGAACAAGCCTAAGGAGTTGACTTACAAAGGAAGGTTGCTTGAAACTCTTCCACATCAGGACAGCATATCCAACTTGGTGCTGTCGAATAAAAAATTGTTCCTTCGCGGTCAAGCTGAAGCAACCACCTGAAAGAGGACAATTAAATCATTACCTAATCTGGATGTGTTCTAATTATTATGATTACATAAAAACTGAATAATACATGATAAAAATGATTTATGGGTCAAATCATGTACCATGAAATAATAGCATGAACTGTACCACTATGGGAAGCCCTTACTTGCAGCTCAATTTCACGAGAACTGTCTGGCCTCCTCCAAAAGTCAAAATCAAAAACTTTAAATGGCTCTGAAAGCTGAACATATATGTAGATTGAACAAAATAAATTTTACCATCAATTCATCAGAATAACAAACATATTATTAGACAACAGTACCAGTTTGATTTCATCTTTAATTGCATCGCAATGCATAGAAACTTGCTGTTGTTTGATGCCTAAAAGGTCGGCCATCCCACTTGGAAGAAGATGAATGTTGTCTGATGCTTCTGTCTCTCCATACGCTAAGTCATGCATCTTCCTCAAATAAGTGCACTCAACCAACTGAAGCGAATAAATAAACTACGCATCAACAATCTCAAAACAATAGAATGTATAATATACTTGTAACAAAAGAATACATAACTTAGCTAGCCAATTATTATTTTATTGAAAAAGACATATTATTAAGTCACAAACAAACTGATGTGTTCAACAAATTACGCACTTTGATAAATTACCTGACCATAAGTTGTTGCTCGAAAAGGCACTATTTGTGGGTTTTCTACTAGTAGTTTGTCATGTGCATGTTGCAGAGTTGGGATTAGCCCTTCACCCAATAATTCTGAGTCTAAGATCTCACTAACCTGCATTTAGTCATATCATATAATCATAAGACTAACAGATGAGTAATATTGTAGCACCAACAGAATGCATAAAGAATTCTTCTATAAAGTTTTGTAACATCTAAAACTAATTTGACATATATCCAGGGAAAGATGCTCGGCATTGAGCTAACAACATTGAGGAAGCAACTCAGATGGCATGTTATACTCCCATGTAGATTAGAAACAATGAAGAAATACACGTTGGTCATTTAATGATATCAGACTAATCACAACAGCTGAGAGAAGTTGAGATTTTTACATGTTCTACTCCAAAGCTAGTTCTTAGGCATAGAGTTAAATTAAGAAAAAATTGCATAAATCTCTATCCTCAAAGAGCAAATAAAAATATTCTGTTAATTCTCAGTTTATTCCTTTAAGCATTAGGACATCATTCGCTGATGAAATAACCCCCATATCTATGCTCAGAGGAATGGTTATATTTACTTTGTAGAAAATAAGTCACTGTCTCCTATTTCATCAATCCACGAGTTTAGAACATATATCATTGAATTTGTACTCACAAGAATATCAGCACGGCACGGAATATCCAAGCCAACTTCCAACTCATCCGACCTCTTATTTAAGACACGTATTTTCCCATCCATGTAGTTGGCTCGGAGAACCCTTTTCATTAATTTTACCATGGGAAGATATGATTCACAAGCCGTCACCATTCCATTTGAACTGGAGCTCCCTCTTAAATCACAGAGACCCATAGCCCGAGCTGCCATCATTGACAGCAATCCCGTCCCACTACTGTTCAAAATATACCAGATCTGAGTCTTAAATAATAATGAACAAAACAATATCAGCTGAATTTTTATGCACAAATTTTGCTGATCTGATTACAGGTTAAGCCAGGCAAAGGTACAAGGACAAATTAGCAAATAAATTACATTCTGCCTGAATTTTTTAGGTTTTGAACCGTACTGAAGTTAATCAGTATGCAGCATCATTTTAAATTTTCATTTTTCTGATCCTATTCACAAAAAAGAACCATGAAAGATACCTTTTAACTTTTCTAGACTGCGGTTTTGATTTAATCATACAACAATGGTATCATGCTCGCTGCCAATAGGGGGTATAATTCAAATTAAACACGCAACAACTATAATAAATTGAATAGATACTGGTGAGAATAAACGAAATTCACTCAGCTCTATATTTCGTAATTTAGTCCTGAATCTTATCAACAGTACCCAATATCAAGAACGTGGCAGGGTTTAGCAACAGTCTTGTCAATGGCAAGGCGAAAGGCAGTGTTGCGTCGAGAATCATTGAGCATGTCGAGGTACGACGTCGTAGCAAGAAGTGCTTTTGGGGTTGTCTGTTTTCCGTTGTCTTCTTCTTCTTCTTCTTCAATAACAAACCACTCGGATTTTCCAGTGAGTGGGTCGGTTTTGAGCTGAAACATTCGCCTCGCCGACCTGCCGGCGAGGGCGGAAGAGCTCATGCTTCTAGCTGCAGCTGAGCGAAGGGGAAATGTGAATAATAGGTGTTTAAGTTGTACGGAAGTCATGCATCAGTCATCAAATTACCAGAGGGCTTGTGTTCTTCAAAAAGTTGCATTCTCCCAAATTTAATTTGACTAAGACTCCAGTTGGGCCGCTTATCAATTGGAAACGTTATTGTCACCCCCAAAGAATACTAAGGTTACCCTAACTAAAATAAGATTGCAGTAAAAATAACTTTCACCTCTAAAGTTACTCTTTACAACCTTATTACTAACTCCACCCCCATTCATTTTTGCTAAGTACACCCAAATACAACTCAACACACACAAACATATATAAGGAAATTAAATGGAAAACAACTGAAAAATAAAAGGGAAGAGAAAGGGAAAAGAGAAGAAAGAGCATTTTAATCCAAACTTTCTAAGTCCTCTCATTTCAGGCTTCCACTTCCCGTCTCTCTTGCTATTTCCAGCACCATGGATGCCTTAAATCCTAAATTACAGTGTTTATTCAGTGTGTTTTTTCCAAATTTCTTTTACAGTTGGAAACAAGTAATTCCACTTCTATCTCTCTCATTACTCTTCTTTTGCTTCTTTCCATATAATTTGTATCCAAGATAGCAAAGGCTTCTATCATTTCCAGAGACCTCCTCTAACTTTTAAATTGATGAAATTAATTATTGTAATCAAGATATATAATTAAATCAAGTTATAGCAGAAGAGAGATCTAATCAAAGAGGGTGGGATAATTGAGAACGAAAGATGCGAGCAAAGTTGGATTTTTCTTTTGTAGAGTGAAGTTCATGATTTTCCCCAACCATCATCCCATGCACTTCCTATCAATAAACAATATGCATACCATCGGACACTAATTTGTTAAAGCAAAGCTTGTGTTATCATATCATATACTAGCTACTCCATGAACAATAACTTAATGCTAACGATCAAATATTCGTATGTGAATTAATGTTGATCCTGAGGAAAAAGTTGGTTATAAATCAATTCAACGGTTGATTAATGTCTCAAGGTTTGTTTGTTTCTTTGGTTTTTTATTTTATTTTATCTTTAATTTTAATTTTCAAGCATGATTTATTTTGTTTAATTTAAAATCACGGTTCATCTGCATGCATACAGATGCGGGATTTGTTCTTCTTCTTCTCTTCTTTCTTATTTTTCTTTTAGTATGTGCTTTTGTTTTATATTTTCTTTCATGGGCATGTTTGTGTGTTGAGATGTGTATGGGTGGAGTGGAAATGATGTGTGGGTGAGATTAGCAAAATTAGATTGAATGGGATTAGTAAAAAGCCATGAAGAGTAAGTTTAGGAGTGAGGGACAAAATAGTATTTTTAATATAAATTTTTTTAAGAATCAGGTGCCCTCAATATTATTTCGAGTGCCAATAGCGCCACCCTAGATAATTTTGCATTTCGAGTTAAGTTTGTGTTATGTTAATGGCATAGCATGTATCAAATTTTTAATATAAGGTCTTGAGGTCAAATTATATTAATCACTCTAGTTTTTTTATTTTTTTAATCAGTTTAATTATTTATTATTTTAATTTATAAAATAATCAGTCTATTCACATAGATATGGACAAAATATTTAAACTTTATAATATTATTACAAAATTATTTTATTTAATTTTCTTAATTTAAATTTCACTGTTCTTTTCTTTTATTTTTATAATTTAAATTTGATTCTTAATTTTAAATGATAATTTTTTAACCATTCATAGATTAAATAAAAAGTAGAAATAATGAAAAGTAATACATGATCAACAAAAGATTATATTCATTAAATAAAAATATTTCATGAATAATTTGTAGAATCAATTAAAATTGATAATATTTAGTGATACCTAATAAAGAAAAAATAATTAATAATTGGTTCAATTACCATTAGGCTTCAGTCACAGACGATGAGAGGAGAGAGATGAGAGGAGAAACCAAAGAACGAAAACTTTTTCCGTGAGATCACCGGGTAAGGTAGAAATGGACCTTGAAGATAGGTAGTAACCAGGCAACTCACGAAGGAAATCGCATTTAGTTAGGTGATGAAGGAGCATTATAGGATAAGTTCCAGAATGGAAATTCAAAAAAAGTTATGACATTCTTCTTCAACAAAACTTTCCTGATGAATGCACGGTGGCTTATCTCAAGTCTATATTCAGTGAGATTGGTGAGGTGGAGGATATTTTCAGAATAAATAAGAAAGATAAATTTGGGTGACCTTTCGGCTTTGTTAGAGACTCAACAAAGTACAATGCAGAAAAGATTTTGGATAAATTGAATAAGATATGGATAGGAAGTTATAACATACTCCCTCTGTCCCCTTTAAAGAGGATCTTTTTTCCATTTTGGGCATCCCACCCAAAGAGTCTTCTTTCATTTTTTACACACATGGGACCACACACCCTATTAATACAATTAAAATATGGGACTCAAACTCCCACTAATACAACTACCCACTACACATTAAATAATACTCCTTAATCCACGTGTCAAAAAATAAAAGACCCTCTTAATAAGGGACGGAGGGAGTAAGGGCATTCATAAAAAGATTCAATCAGACAAGGATGATATCTCAAAAAGAAGAATAAATGCCGATTTCATTCCCTTCAAATTGTGGAATCAGAATCCAAGAACAGTCTTATATGTAAGCATTGGCCAACAAGGTTAATAACCACCAGCAAGACAACTCTAACAGTGGAGTAATGATACAGTTTGTTACAACCCCAGAGGAGAAACAATGGATCAAGGAGTGCTACACAACTAGCTTGAAAAAACAATTCTCTTGGGAATAACACTACAAAAATATTCAAAGCGAGTGTGGAGGCTCGTTTTGATAAGATTTATGGACGAAAATATCATACTCATGAAGAATAAATCAGATAAATCGTTCAATAATCTTGTTGTGGAGTTAGACTAATGGTTTAAGAATTTGTTTGAATGGTTTTGCCACTGGAAAGAAACCGACGTTAGCCACAATAGACTTATTTGGACAAGATGGTTTGTGTTGGCGTTTTGATCTTTTGGATAACATGAACTATTAGGGTTCCATGCAATTCTACAACAACGGAAGCATAATATAGAATTAAATTATCTTTCACCAGGGTATGTTGAAGAAGATGAAATTTTCAAAAATTTTCAAAAATTCTCGCTGGCAGCTTGCGCGACCTCACGACTTTGGGCATAACTTCCTCATTCAATCTCCGATTTGAGTGATTTTTGAGTTCCATGTATCACACAATCAGTTTTGAGTTCCACACGAATTAAGAAAAATTATGGAAGTTGACGATCATGTTGCTAAAAATGATCTCCCGATCTTCTGTTGTATTCCTAAGCCGCATCTTGATGTTGTGTGGGCAACGATCTACAAGACGATCTCATTCTGCAGTCAATCTGCTTTTCACGGTTATTATGCGTGTGAACCAGTTTACCGGACTGTGAGATTGGCTATTTATAGGCTACAACAGGGACCAGGATGAGAAATTAGGGTTTGGGCCTCCCATTGGGCTTAAGCATCCAAGTTTAGCCCAAAACTTATACTTAAGTCCAATAATAATAAATCAGTCCACTAAAGAAATATTATTGCACTGCCATCCTAATCCCAAATTACGTTATGGGCTCCTTCTTATTATGAGCCCGTTAGTCTCCCTGTATTTAAGATTCAATGCCCATTAATTAATTAAGTTACTGATAACTCCATTAATTAATTTATTTACCGAGAGTTATACCACTCAACCTTATTATCATACCGGAATAAATCCACCTGCAGGATTTACATGATAATCATTATGAGCTCATCAAGGGGACATCATCAACCAATTCTGTTAGGACATAGATTCCTTCTACAATCAACAGCACACCATAGAGACAACGCACAATTTCCCAACTCACTGAGTATATTGATTTAACTATTAAATCTCACCCATTGATGAATCAAAGAAATAAATACTGGCCTACGTGTTTAGGTTATTGTATAGGGATTAAGAGTATGTACATCCATAATAACAGAGATCAAGTTTATTATATAGTCAGTATAAACCGAACGATCTCAACGCGGTCCTGTTCAATACACAAAGTGCACTAGTGTAATTATATAGTCAAGAAGACTAATGTCAAATCACATTACAACCATACCGATAGATAGTTCCTGTCTATCTCGGTTGTGAATATCTGTTTATACTTTATAATGAGCCGATAATATGATCTTTCGTGTGATGTTGCACACCACATTATCTACAGTTTAAAGTAAATGGACTTTTGCAAGAATAAATAATTATGCAAAACGTTTGATCACATGATTCTCATTTCAAATATTGTCAAAACATTGTTCATACAAAAAGCTAGACTTTTAGTATACATTCCAACAATCTCCTACTTATACTAAAAGACTATGCTGCTATATTCGCTGTCATACATCTGATTACCACTCCCACTACATGACCATCAAAAGCTTTCGCCTTAAGGTCCTTGTAAAAGGATTTACTAGGTTATCATCCGATGCAATTTAGGCAACAACAACCTTCCCCTCATCATACGATTTTTTGTATTAGGTAGTACTAGCTCTCAATGTGTTTAAGTACCTTATGGGCTCGTGATTTCTTCAAGTTTTCAACAGCACTAATATTATCACAAAAAATTGTGATAACCTTGGGCAAACTCAGAATCACATCTAAGTCCATTACGAAGATTCTAGAACCATACAGATACTTTGGCTGCCACAAGGCTCCAATATTATCATTTTTTCATGGTGGAGTTCGAAATATATTTCTATATAACACTCCTCCATATTATGGATCTACTTTCCATTTTAAACACATAACCTTGAGGTAGATTTACTGTCGTCCCATTATTTGTAAAATCGAATCTATATAACCATCAAGAAGTAATGAATCTGTCCGGTAAGCCTACATATAATTTTCAGTCCTTCTCAGGCACTTCAAATATGTCTTACCACAATTCAATATTCTTGTTCTGGGTTACTTTGATATCCACTGACTATGCCATTGGCAAAACAGATATCCAATCTCGTATATGACATTCCATAGATTAAGCTTCCTTATTGCCAAAGCATGAGGAACCGCCTTTATCTATTTTATCTTCTTTTGTGTGTTAAGACACAAATTATTAGATAAAGTCATATGCTAAAACGAGTAAGGATTGTATCATTTATACGAAGTTTGAGATAAGCACAATATCATTTCTTGTGATTATTGTAACCATGATCACAAAAATATATTTTGCTTCTCTTAAGTCCTTCATTTCATACTACTTTATTAACCATACCCATACGCCCTACAATACTCTTTCATTGTCTCCAATAAGCAAGATACCATCTACGTACATACAAGAAATACCACCACATTTCTGTCACTCTTTCAATACACAAGGCCCATCCGAGCATCGATTAAATCCATATGACTGGATCTCCTTATAAAAGCGGATGTTCCATGATCTTGAAGCTTGCTTTAGTCCATCGATGGACAATTTTAAGCTTACACTCAAAATGCTCTTAGCCATTTGCAATGAATTACCCTGGTTTCTTCACATAGATGTTTTCCTCAAGACTTCCAATCAGGAATGTCGTCTTGACATCTATTTGCTATACCCCATATTTAATATGAGTAGCAACAGACAAAAGAATCTGGATCGATTTGAACATAGCTCAAAGGTTTTCACCTTACTATGTGATCCTCTTTTATTTTGTATGACCACTTCCAATGGCTTTTACACCACTTAGTGGTCCTACAAGCTCACAGATTTGATTTAGAATCCATAAATTTATTTCAAAATTCATTGCGACTTACTAAGATTCCGCATTTTGATCTTGTAGTACTTCGTCGTTGTCATGGGCCGATTTCATGTTTACTAGGAATCAAGTCTCACGACTTTCCAAAATATAAATCTATTGGGTTGTAAAACAACTCTCTCACTACGACAAGGCACTACATGCAACTGTGTATCAGATGTGACACGCGATGCAGTTTACTTGTGGTATATCATCTTGTACAATTGGTACTAAAATTTGTGTTTCCCTTCTCACACCTTTAGAATAATTTATATATAGGTTTGTGATCTATTACATAGTCCTTTCCAAAAATTTAGTGTTCGTGTTAACAATCACCTTCTGATCTTTTGAACTTTTAAATAAACCACCCTTAATTTTCTAGGATATCCCACAAACAGACAAACATTATACGACATGTTGTTTCCAGTGTATACCCATAAAATAAATTTATTAATTCCAAATAATTCATTATTTATCTAGCCATTACCATAAAAGTCTTATTCCTTCTTTCCACCACACCATTCAGCTGGGATTTGCCCGGTGTTGACTACTTGAGATTTAATCTCATTCTCTGATAAATAGCTCCTAAACTATCCTAAGAGGTACTCACCACCACGATTAAATCGTAATGACTTGATATATTTTCCATGAAGCTTCACCGCATCAGCCATGTACCTCTTGATTTAATCATAGTACTCAGACTTGCAGTGCATCAAATAAATATATCTTGTTTCTAGAATAATCGTCAAACAAAATGACGAATATTCATAAACACCTCTCGCTGGGATAATCTTAGGATCGCATAAATCAGATTGAACTATTTCCAACATATCTTTACATGACTCTATACCCCTTTGCCTTGAAAAAGGCAATTAATCATATTCACTTTCAAGTAAGACTCACAAGTTTGATAGTTTCCACTTCCAATAAACCTAATGGTCCACTGGCTATCAACTTTCGAATCGTACTTAAGTAAAATGATCTAGTCTTGATGCCAAAGGTATGTTTAGTTCATCTCCAAAGGTTCCTTTCTCTTACTAAGATTAGAAGATGCATTATTAATTACTATTTGTTGCATCCGTGGGATAAACATGATTTAAGAATATACAAATTGTCACTAATGTACCACAACAGATTATAATTTCATCCTTCATTATAATGACTATGTCATTTAATATAATAGAGTATCCATCCATAAATGCATAGAAACCGAAATGAAGTTCTTTCTATGAAACGTACATAAAGACAATTTCTCAAAAAATCAAACATTTATTCATATCATAAGATAAATAAACAACTCTCACTGCAACAACCACTACTTTCATAGTTTACCCATGTACTTAATTATCTTATCATCACTATGCTTAAAACATTTAATGATTCTGGTATCTACACACAACGTGTCAGTAAACGCCATCACTAATCATGTTTCAACAATAAGTAAATAATATACTTACCTTGTTCACTCTTTTGATGAAATTGGTTTTCCTTCGCCACATGTTTTGTCAGGAATTCCCCACCTTATACAACCCTTTGTATTTCAAGTAGAACTCACCAAACATTTAGGCCAGAATAAAATTGACTCGGGTTTCCCCTTCAATTTCTACTCCAAGTATTTCCAATTCTTTCATCAAATTAACCATGATCTCTTGTCTTTCTTACTTTCTGAAGTATCCGAAGAGTCGCATGAGACCATCATATTTCTATGAACCTCTCACCTCTTCACTAGAGACTTTAATAGGCACTAGAGAACATCCTTAGTGAGAACACACATTCTTATTTTCCTAAGCAGTAATAATTAAAACCAAGATTCTTATCAATCATCTAATTATGGACCATTAAATATGTTTTCTCTTAGTTAACAATAAGTGAAATAAAACATTTGAAAATCCTGAGAATCAAGTAAATAAATACATTGATCAAACACTTTGAATTTAAAATTTATATTGATTCCCTCAAAACAATATAAAATAAATTCACCGACATCTCAAGCACCGTGAATTTGCATGCCACGTTAGTGTGGACGTATACAAACCCTAACATTCGCAAGAGAAGGTTTTACCCATTAATTCCATACGTCAAATTAACCTTATGACTCAATGATTAATAATCGATTGTCCTTTAGCCATGCAATTTAATAGCAGTGACTCCGTTGGGGAGTATACATATTAATTGCACCTAAGTGTATATCATTATTTGATATTAAGTACGTTGCCCAAGCTTGTGTGCCTTATAGTTGGAGAAGTCCATATGCGCTCAAATAATTTTTTATAATCATCAATTATTAATTTGAATCAGTAATTCGTAAATAAAACTCATCCATTTGGGAGGAAGGCACTATAACCGACTTTTAAGTATATGTGCATCACATTACAAATAATAATTATTTAATGAAATTTATTCCAGTGATCCACTAATAAAACTCATCCATTGGGGAGTAAGGCACTATAACCGACTCATAAGCTTACTTGCATCACACAATAAATCAATAATGGAGGCCGTGGGATTTTGACCAATCCCTCTCCCACTTAGTTATTTAACAAGAGGGTTTTTGCATGAATAATATATATCAAATATAATACGCAACTTAGCATGCTACTATTACGATATATAAGGTAGTAAATCACGGAAAATCATGCATACATATAAAAAAAATCAAATATTAAATCAATTATGGCACTTATATATCAGCGAATTCGATTGTTCGCCACCAGGCACGAATGTGAGTAAAGACTTCCATATTATCAAAATTTCAAAAATCTCCAGATTATCAAATTATCAAAAATTTCCAGATTATCAAATTTTTCAAAAATCTCCAAATTATCAAATTTTCAAAATATCCAGATTATCAAATGTTCAAAAAATTTCAGATTATCAAATTTTCAAAATTTTCAGATTATCAAATTTTCAAATATATCCAGATTATCAAATTTTCGAAAATTTCCAGATTAAATTTTTGAAAATATCCATATTATCAAATTTTCGAAAATTTTCAGATTATCAAATTTTGAAAAATTTCCAGATTATCAAATTTTCGAAATTTCCAGATTATCAAATTTTCAAAAATTTCTAGAATATCAAATTTTATAAAATTTCTAGATTAAATTTTCAAAAATTTCCAGATTATCAAATTTCCAAAAATTTCCAAATTATCAAATTTTCGAAAACTTCCAGATTATCAAATTTTCGAAAATATCCAGATTATCAAATTTTCAAAATTATCGACATCGACCGTCGATATCGTCCAGATTTATCGAAATCATCGATATCGACCAGATTATCGAAATCATCGATATCGACCAGATTATCGAAATCGTCGATATCGTCTAGATCATCGAAATCGTCGATATCGACATGCAACCATATATAAAATAATAGACAATTAAATCAATTATAGCAGTTATATATCAGGAATTAAATCGCCAAATAAATTAGGAAGTCTTGTCCGACACTCCAACTGTTAAACTGATGCCTTACGCAACAAGCAGGATTACTTGCGCCCTAAGTCGTTCATCAGTCGTGATTCACCGTGTTATACCGCCGTCAAACGTTTAGGGTATACAAGTATAACAATTAATATTCTACACCCTAATCCACGTGTATGGTATTCGAATAGAGTATACAAACATAACACGAAATATACTTAAACCCTTTTACCTTTGGCACATAAACCCTAGTCTAATGTTTCATGCTTCACCACGAAATCGAAGCTCTGATACCAATTATTGGCGTTTCGATCTTTTAGTTAATGTGAACCATTAGGGTTCCATGCAATTCTACAGCAGCAAAAGTATAATATAGAATTGAATTACCTTTTACCAGGATATGTTGAAGAAGATGAAATTTTTGAAATTTTTCAAAAATTCTCGCTGGCAGCTTGCGCAACCTCACGACTTTGGGCATAACTTCCTCATCCAATCTCCAATTTGAGTGATTTTTGCGTCAAAATGATCCTCTCTTCCGTGGCTTTCCATCCACATATCACACCACCAGTTTGAGTTCCACATGAATTCAGAAAAATTGTGGAAGTTGACAATCATGTTGCTGAAAAATGACCTTCCGATCTTCTGTTGTATTCCTAAGCCACGTCTTGACGTTGTGTGGGCAACGATCTACAAGACGATCGCATTATTCAGTCAATCTACTTTTCACAGTTATTATGCATGTGAATCAGTTTACGGGACTGCTGAGATTGGCTATTTATTGACTACAACAAGGACAGAAGGAGAAATTAGGGTTTGGACCTCCCATTGGGCTTAAGCATTCAAGTTTAACCCAAAACTTATACTTAAAGTCCAATAATAATTAATCAGTCCACTAAAAAAATATTATTACACTGTCACCCTAATCCCAAATTACGTTATAGGCTCCTTCTTATTATGAGCTCGTTAGTCTCCCCGTGTTTAAAATTCAATGCCCATTAATTAATTAAGTTACTGACAACTCCATTAATTAATATATTTACCGAGAGTAGTACCACTCAACCTTATTATCTTGCCGGAATAAATCCACCTGCAGGGTTTACATGATAATAATTATGAGCTCCTCAAGGGGACATCATCAACCAATTCCGTTAGGACACAGATTCCTTCTACAATCAACATCACACCATAACAGCACACCATAGAGACAGCACCATCTCCCAATTCACCGAGCATATTGATTTAACTATTAAATCTTACCCATTGATGAATTAAAGAAATAAATACTGGCCTACGTGTCGAGATTATTGTATAGAGATTAAGAGTTTGAACATCCATAATAACAAAGATCAAGTTCTATTATATAGTCAGTATAAACCAAACGATCTCAACGTGGTCCTGTTCAATACACAAAGTGCACTAGTCCAATTATATAGTCAAGACAGACTAATGCCAAATCCCACTACAACCATACTGATAGATAGTCCCTGTCTATCTCGGTTGGGAATACCTATTTATACTTTATAAGGAGCCGATAATATGATCTTCCGTGTGACGCCGCACACCACATTATCTACAGTATAAAGTAAATGGACTTTTGCAAGAATAAATAATTATGCAATGAGTTTGATCACATGATTCTCATTTCAAATATTGTCAAAACATTGTTCATACAAAAAGCTAGACTTTTAGTATACATTCCAACAGTTTGGAGATCCCGCTCATGCTTGGAATGGCAGGCTCTTCGCTTTGACAAGTAAAAATATTTATTCTTTTGTGAGATTATATAAAGCTACATAGAATAAATATAGGTTGGATATAGCGAGAGTACTATTATTAGTCCCAATCCTATCCGAGATCAACAAAGTCATATAAGCCAGTGTGGATGGAGATTTTTTTCCTATTAAAATTATGAAGGAGATAAATTCCGGACATGGTGAGGATCACGGAGGAAACAAGATAGATGTTGGCGACGGAGAATCCCATTAGTCTATTAATTTTTAAGGGTCGATCTTGTCGAGTCCAGCAGAGGCAGTTCATGGAGAGTATTCTAACCAACGAGACAATATTCGAAGAACCGAATAAATGCCAAATCAAATCGGAAATATTTTTCTTGGAATTGAAGAAAATGGTGGCTACATGCGGGGAAGCTATAATTTTCAACAACTTCATAGCAATAATGTGGTGTTGGAAATAGCGAAATATCCCATGAACATTGCAGCGATTAAGGTCCCACAAAATTTGAATGATATTATATGCTCATAACTAGATAATACATCAAACATTGCAGGTCTAGTTGGCCTTGGATTAAGATGTGGGCCTCTTCATATAATGACTAAATACATTAATAACGGGCTTGACGCTGCGTTGAGAAATTTAGAGAAAATAGATGTGAATCACTTACTAGACTTCAATCTGATTTTTGTGTGGATAGTGTTGAACAGCTTAAAGAGAGGAATCGACCTTTACAGACCCAGAATTCCCACCAGGTTTTGAACCAACGCAGAATACCACCACAACGAAGAATCCGCGATCAGGCAAGCAAAGAAAAATGGATTCTCATATTGACTCCAATATGTATTGGTCATATGGTAAGGGAGGATAATATTACAAGATTTCGATGAATATAGTGATCAATTTACCAATTTCCTTATCGGTTGCAACAACTCTCAAGCTACAAAGGCAATTAGAAGAAAACAACAAAAAATAGAGAAATTGAAAATTCAAGCAAGAAGAAAAATAGAGACAGATTCATGGCATGCTTTTGTTAAAGATATGGAAAATACAGAGGAAAGATATGGTAAATTATGCAATACAAAAATTCATGTTAAAAAAAGGGTATTGGTTTTTGATGAGAGTGAAAATAAGCGTGTTATATTATCCAATTTAACACCTTTTAGATGTGAATTATTGTAATATATTAGCACAAGTGTTTTATATTTGATATATGTGAAAAAAAGGTGCACTTGAGGTGTTTTGTTATGTTTTAGGTGGAAAAATAGATCAAAAGTGTAAAGTTGGAGAAAAGGTGCAACTTATGAAAGAATGATGAAAAATGCACGTCCAATTTGTGTAATTTTTCTGTATTCAGGTAAAGCTCTGAATTGGAAGTGTGATATATGGTTGGAAAGTCACATAAGAGAGGGTCGTTTTGGCGTAAAGAACTCCCCAATCGGATTTCAAACAAGAAAGTTATGATCAAAATGGTGACGCCGCGCAAGCTGTTCCTGCTCAGCATGGATGTGCCACTTTTCATGACTTGTTACACATTCAAATGTTGGACTTTTGATGAGATCTTTATGTAGACAGAAATCCAAGGAAGATAGAATTGCGTGAGCACAAGAATTACTCAAATCGAAGATCGGATGTGGAAGTTATGCGTGAAACGGTGAGACGGCGCAAGCTTGTTCGATCAGTGAGAGTCCGTTCGACCAGAATCATCTTGGTTGAACGGAGGAGGAAAGTCGAACAAAATGTGCAAAATCATACAAAGAGCTTTTTCGACTTCCGTTCGACTTGGAGGCCTTGTTCGACTTCTGAAGGCTTGGTCGAATGGAATGTCGCTGATACTATTTTTGGTAGTTTCGGGTTTCTTTTACCAAATTTGGCGTATGTCTCAAGTAAAAGTCCATCCAAGATCCGTGACGAGATATCGTGGAAAGATGGGAGGTTTTTATTGCTAAGATTGCATCGGAGGATAACCTAACTGATCCTTTCACTAAGGGCCTTCCAGCGAAAGCTTTTGATGTGCATGTTGAAGGGATGAGAATTAGATGCATGCTAGAAGATATGGCAGCATAGTCTTTTATTTAGTATAAGTGGGAGATTGTTTGATTGTATACTAAAAGTCTAGCTTTTGGTATGGACAATGTTTTGACAATATTTCAGAATATTTCATTAATAATATAAATATGATTTTTTGTATGGTTAAAGTAATCTTACACTATAGAATAATCTTTCATTTCTTCTAAATAGTATTTTTAATTCACCGTAAAATCGATGTATTCTAGTTTTTAGAGTTATGGAAAAATATCGAGATTGGTCTTTTAAATATGACAAATTTTAATTTTAGTTCGTTTTTATTTGCAATTTTCAATTTTGTCCTCTTTTTGGTCATTTTTGTTTATTAGTTCACAAAAATTAACATTTTTTTAAAATCTATTTTACGAAAATATCCCGTGAGATGATCACAATTGTTTGACTAACTGTACCAAGATGGTGGAACAGGGGTTTACAGTTGATTTAGATAAACCGCTCGTCTTTCAGGTGTGACATTCATTTCTCAGTAAATGCTTTAATATATCTTGTTCCTAGCAGATAGGTTTTATGCCAGTATTATGAAAGTTTTTTTCCTAAAAGTTTTTTTGTTCGATCATTTTACATTCGCCACTCAATTAATATTTTAGGACTTGCTATTTCATATTTCCATTATAATGTAGGCATATTGATTCATATTTGAAAATCTGACTTCAATGATTCTACCATTCCACATTCACCCACCGAAACTATTATGAATTTTGCAGTCATCTGTTCTGACATGTTTATGCGTGTCTCACATTTGCTCTTCTCATTCTTCCTCTTATAATGCATTTATCTGAGTTTTTGTAGGTTGGCCATCTTGGTGAAGATTATGAGGAGTGGGTTCACGGGCCAATTGTTAGCAAAGACAGCCCTCGATTTTTTGAAAATGATATTGTGGAGGTACTAAATGTGTGCAGTTCTCTGTGTCCAAGAACCTGCCACACACGTGACACAATTTTATCTAAGCAAACTATCTTAGTTAGTTTTTGGGTTATATCCGTAAGCTAAGTCCTGGTTCACTCCCTATACAGTTTTTGACAAATAACCAGTGGTGGGTGATTCCCCTTTATTGGCTAAAACACAATTCATTACCTTCTCCATGGTTGTCATCATAAGCACCCAATGGATGGACTGCACCTCGTTTTCCCTCCAGCTGCGACTGTTGTTCTCCTATATCATGTATGTCTTGATGATATTGTAGGCAATTAAAATTTATTGCCTAATAAATATAAATGCAAAGGAAAATATATGAAATATTGATTAAATATTTATTTATTAAGGAATTTAAATAAATTAATTCTTGAAATAAATAAATAAATAATTGATAATTAATATAATTAAGTGGGCTCAATTCAAGTCAAGTGGGCTCAATTTCAAGTCAAGTGGGCTCGATTCAAATCAATAGGGCCTGACCCAAATCAGTAAACCCAAGAAATAAATCATGTGAGTCTGGCCCAAATCAATAAGCCCAGGAAATAAATCATGCGGGTCTGATTCAAGTCAAACAAGCCCAGCAAATCAAATCCAGCAGGTCTAATTAAATTAAATAGGCCCGTATCCAGTCCAGCAGGCTTAATTAAAGGAGAAAAGCCCAACATATCTTTTGAAGGAGAAAATATCTCTCAAGTGGTTATTTTCTCTACCTATAAATAAGGACCTTCAGTCCTCATTCCATTCACTCTGAAAATCCTGAAGACCTGAAGAACTCTGAAGATTCAAGTGAAAATCAAGTTCGATCAAGATCCGGTCAAGTGAAGTTCAAGTCAAGATCAAGATCAGGTCGAAGAACACTCAAGATCTTCAAATCAAGTTCAAGTCATCTTCAAGTCAAGAACAGCCTCCGATCAAAGACCAAGGTGCTAAGCCTCTTTGATCCGGCGTTCTTCATATTAAATTCATCAATCTGTCTCCGTGAAGTCAACATTCTACCAAATTGAGTGTCGTACTTCACAACAAATCTTCAAGTCAACGTTTGATCCAAACAAAGGCTCGACGCCTCCGGATAAATGTTTTAAAGCTTCAAGTCAACCCCGAGCTCGGACAAGCTTCATCCAAAGATCCGGCTCAGAAAGTTGAGGAAGTCAAAGAAGTCAACTCAAGAGAGGAATCAGAGGGTAGCTAGAGACTGTTCGCTCAAATTCTCAAGCTCAATCCATCTTGGATTTTCTTTGTAATTTCTTTTGTATTTATTATTTAATAAATACAAAATTTGTTGTTACAAATTTTGGCACGCCCAGTGGGACCGTTTCTACCTCTCATCTCCTCTTCGAGCAAAGTAAGATGGTTCCGCTAAGAGTCAAAGTCAACAGATCAGCTTCCGTCTTCAAGTCTTCAGAATTACAAGTTGAAGACGTTAATGTGACAACTAGAAGCATGTCAAACATGGCACGATCTGAAGCCTCTTCAGAGATAAATTCTTCAGTTGGAGTTACCTCTGGAGTGATACCGTATGATGATAAAGATGAGGAAAACGACTCAGCTAGCTCAACTCCTATACTTGAAGAAAGCTCATCGTCTGATTTATTCATAGCCTCGACGATGGCAATAAACACTTCGTCTGTCGAAGAACAGTTGGCAAGCTTAACTGAATCCATTGCTGCACTTGCCAAACAGAACCAAGAGCAAAGTATTTTGATTTTCAAACTGATGGAGAAAATGGCTGGTGCTGAAACTAGCCATGCGAACGAAAAGCAAGAAGAAGATGCTGAAAATGAAGTAAATAATTCCGCGAAATGCCTGTCGACGGGGAAGAAGGTGATTGAAGAAGAATTGAACATTTCCCATGATGGAATGGTTCCTATTGTTGGCAATTGGATCGTGTGGTTCAAACGTGATCGTTAGGAATTCAGATAAACGATAACCAATAAGCAGCGGAAGCAATTAAACCGTTTACCGTACTTCTGGGTTGGTGTAGAGGATGAACTGTAGAGAACTACCTCTGATCTTCTACTGTATGTCCCAAGTGTGATCCTGCTGTTGTGTGGGCAACAGTCTGCAGGATCTCTCAATCTGCTTCTCTTCCCTTCTCTCACCAAAAGAGGCGCAGGAATTATCTGAGGGTTCCAGGAAGCTGAGTTCACTTATATATTGGGCTACAGCAGGGACCAGGAGGAGAAATTTGGCTGGGCCTCAATTGAATTTAATTAACCAAGCTTAGCCCAAAGCTTTTAATTAAATCCAATAATAATAATATAGTCCACTAAAATATTATTACTGCACTACCCGTCCAATCCCAAAATTATGTTCTAGGCTCCTTCTTATTATAAGCCCGATAGTCTCCCCATGTTTAAGATATACAATGTCCATTAATTAATTAAGTTACTGACAACTCAAATTAATTAATATCTCATCCGAGAGTAGTACCACTCAACCTTATTATCATGCCAGAAATTAATCCACTTGCAAGATTTACATGATAAACCTTATGAGCTCCTCAAGGGGACATCATCAACCTATGTCGGACATGGATTCCTTCTACAATCAACAGCACACCATAGATACAGCACTATTTCCCAACTCACCGAGTTTGTTGATTTAATACTTATAAATCTCACCCATTGATGAATCAAAGAAATACATACTGCCCTACGTGTCGAGGTTATTGTATAGGGATTAAGAGCACGAACTTCCATAATAACAGAGATCAAGTTCTACTATATAGTCAGTATAAGAAGAACGATCTCAGGCGGTCCTGCTCAATACACACAAGTGCACTAATGTGATTCTATAGCCAAGACAAGCTAATACCAAACCACACTACAACCATACCGATAGAGAGTCCCCGTCTATTTCAGTTGTGAGCATCTGTTTATACTTTATAAGGAAACCGATAATATGATCTTCCGCGTGTTGTAGCACAACATATTATCTACAGTATAAAGTAAGTGGACTATTGCATCATGCATATAAATAAATTATAAGATGCAATCATTTGATCAATGATTCTCAATTCAAATATTGTTATGACATTGTTCATACTAAAGCTAGACTTTTAGTATACAATCCAACAATCTCCCACTTATACTAAAAGACTATGATGTCATGTCTTCTGCCTTACATCTGATTTCTACTCCCACTACACGACCATTAAAAGCTCTCGCCTTAAGGTCCTTGTAAATGATTTACTAGGTCATCATCCGATGCAATCTAGGCGACAACAACCTTCCCCTCATCATACGATTTCTCGTAACAGGTGGTACTCGCGCTCCATGTGTTTAATTGCCTTATGGACTTGTGATTTCTTCAAGTTTGCAACTGCACCAATATCATCAATGTAAATTATGATTACCTTGGGCAAACTTAGAAACACTTCAAAGTCCATCATGAAGTCTCTAGAGTCATATAGATACTTTGGCTGCCTCATAGGCTCCAATTCATCATCTTTCCATGATGGAGTCCGGAGTCTGAAATATATTTCTATATAACACTCCTCCACATTATGACTCTACTTCCTAAGATTAAACACATAACCTTTGAGGAGAATTTACTGCCGTCCAATCTGACTAAAAAATCTGAATCTACGTAATCCACAAGAAGCAGTGAATCTGTTTAGTAAATCCACATATAATTTCCAGTCCTTCTCAGGCACTTTATATATGTCTTACTACAGTTCATCATTCTTGTTCCGGGTTACGTTGATACCTTCTGTTCATGCGTTCAGCAACACAGATATCCAACTTCGTTCATAGCATTCTTTAGATTAAGCTTCCTTATTCGCCGAAGCATAAGGAACCGCTTTCATCTACTATATCTTCTTCTTGTGTCTCAAAGACACATTCACTTAGATAAGTTTACATGCTAAACGAGTATGGACTGTATCATTTTATGAAACTTGAGATAAGCATAACATCCTTTCTTGTGATCCGTATTACCGTGATCAAAAGGATGTATTTTGCCTTTCTAAAGTCCTTCATCACTAACGCTTTATTAACCGTACCCATACGCCCGATAATACTCTTTCATTGTCTCCAATGAGCAAGATACTATCTACGTATAGTACAAAAAATACCACCACGTTTCCGTCACTCTTTACAACACACAAGACTCATCCGCTCATTGATTTAAATCCATGCCACTGGATTATCTAATCAAAACAGATGCTTCACGATCTTAAAACTTGCTTTAGTCCATCGCTGGACACTTTTAAGCTTACTATCAAAATGCTATTAGTACTTTGCAATGAATTACTCTGGTTGCTTCACATAGATGTTTTCCTCAAGACTTCCAATCAGGAAAGCTGTCTTGACATCTATTTGCTGTCCCTCATAATTTAATATGTGCAGCAATAAATAAAAGAATCCGGATCAATTTAAGCATAGCTACCAGCGAATATGTTCCCTCATAATTGAACCATTTCTTTCTGAGTACATCTTTTCGTAACAAGCTTTGCTTCCAAGATTTTCACCTTTCCGTATGATCCTCTTTTATTTCCTATGATCACTTGCAATGGTTTTTACACCATTTAGTGGTCATACAAGTTCCCAGACTTAATATAGAATCCGTAGATTCTATTTCAACATACATTGCAACTTACTAAGATTCCGCATTTTAATCTTGTAGTGCTATGTCGTATCCGTGGGATAATACCATGTTTACTAGGGATCAAGTCTTACGACTCTCCCAAAACATATATTTATGGGTTGTCAAACAACCCTCCCACTACGACAAGGCACTACATGAAATTGTGTATCAGACGTGACACGCGTTGCAGTTTACCTTGTGGTATATCCTCTTGTACACTTGGTACTTATACTTAGTGTTTTTCTCTCACTTCCTTTAGAACAATTTATACATGGGTTTGTGATTTATTACATAGTCCTTTTCCAAAAATCTAGTTATTGAGTTAACAATTATCCTTCGATCTTTTAGACTAAATAAATCACCCTCCATTTTTCTAGGATATCCCATATATAGACAAACGTTTCACGAATTACTGTATCTAGGGCATATCCATAAAATGAATTTAATTATTCCAAATAATTCATCATCTATCTAATCATAACCATAAGAGCCTAATACCTTCTACCCACCACACCATTCAGCTGGGGCATACCCGGTGTAGTCAACTTGAGATTTAATCTCAACTTCTGATCAATAGCTCCCAACTATCCCAAGAGGTATTCGCCATCATGATTGAATCGTAATGACTTAATATATTTTCCATGACGCTTCACTGTACCAGCCTTACAATTCTTGAATTAATCAAAGAACTTAGACATGCAGTGCATCATATAAATATATTGGTTTCCAGAATAATTTTCGAATATTCATAACCACCTCTCGCCTGGGTAATATTAGGTTCGCTTGAATCAGAATGAACTAATTCCAACATATATATCTTTGGCTCTACACCCCACAGCCTTGAAAAGGCAGTTAATCAATTTTACTTCCAAGTAAGACTCCCAAGTCCGATAGTTTCCACTTCAGATAAACCTTACGGTCTATCGGCTATCAACTTTTGAATCCTACTTAAGTAAAATGAATTAGTCATAGACGCCAAATGTATGTTTAGTTCATTCCCGAAGGTTCCTTTCTCTTACTAATATTAGAAGATGCATTATTTAATTACTATTTATTGCATCTGTGGGATGTACATGATTCAAGAGTATACTTTTTATCCACCAACGTACTTTAACGGATTAAAGCCTCATTCCTCATTACTATGACCATGTCATTTAAATGAAATGAAGTGTCCATCCGTTAATGCATAGAAACCGAAATCAAATTCTTTCTATGAAACGTACGTAAAGGCAATTTCTCATAATCAATCGTTTATTCTTATCATGAGATAAATAAACAACTCCCACTGCAATAGCCACTACCTTCGTAGTTTTACCCATGTCATTACAATCTTATCCTTACTGAGTGATAAACATTTAGTGATTCCAGTATCTACATACTTTGTATCAGTAGATGCCATCACTAATCTTGTTCAAACCATTAGTAAATAAGATATTAAATTTGTTCACATTATGATGAAAATGGCTTTCCTTTGCCACGTGTTTTTGTCAGAGGTTTCCCACCATTTACATCCTCTTGTAATTCAGGTGGAACTTACTCAAAACGTCTAGGCAATTGTGAAGAATAAATTGATTTAGGTTTCCCTTTCAATTTCTATTCCAAGCTTTTCCAATTCATTCATCAATTGAACCATGATCTTCTGCCTTTTAATTTACTCAAGTATCCGAAGAGTTACATGAGACCATCATATTTCTATGAACCTCTCATCTCTTCACTAGAGACTTTAATATGCATCATGAGACGTCCTTTGTGAGAATACACATGTATTTTCTTAAGCAGTAATTTTCAAAACCAAGATTCTTTTCTAATCATCTAATTTGGACAAGTAAATATAATGTCTTTTAGTTAATAATTAGTGAAATAAAACCATTCGAAATTCAGAGAATCACAAATAAATTTACCGATCAAATCTTCGAATTTTATTCTTTTATATTGATTCCCTCAAAACAATATAAAATAAAATTCACCGACATCTCAAGCACCGTGAGTCTGCAAGCCACGATAGTGTGGACGTTTACAAACTCGAACATTTACAAGAGAAGGTTTTACCCATTAATTTCATTTGTCAACCTCACTTTATGACAAAATAATTAATAGTCGTTTCCTCTTTAGCCATGCAAATAAAAGCAGTGACTCCGATGGGGAGGATACTTATTATTTACATCTAAGTGTACACCATTATTTGACCCCAAGTCCGCGGCCCAAGCTTGTGTGCCTTACAGATGGAGAAGTACACACGCGCTCGGATAACTTCCTACAGTCATCAATTACAAGTTTGTACCAGTGAACCGCATATAAACTCATTCGATAGGGAGGAAGGTCTAAGCCAACGCGCAAGTTCATATGCATCACATTACAAACGTAATTATTTAATGAAGTCTGTTCCAGCAATCCATGAATAAACTCATCCGATGGGGAGGAAGGCTCTAATGCCGACGCGCAAGTCTATTCACATTGCTAACAAACCAATAATGGAGGCCGCGGGAATTTATTACCAATCCCCTCTCCCACTTAGTTATTTAATTACCGAGGGTTTTTAACATGCATATAATATTCCAGAATAAAATATACAACTTAGACATGCTTCTATTAACAGCAATTTAAATAAATAAATCACATAGAACATGCCTGTCACATATACAACAATAATTGACAATTAAATCAATTAATCAGTTATATAACATAATTAATTGTATAAATAGTGGATCAATTAATTTGGGCCTGAAGAGCAACAAATAAGCACAAAATGAGCAGCAGATTAATTAATTAATCATATTCATTATCTATGGCCCATAATCTTAGCCCAAAACTAAATTAATTCCACTAAGCCCCACTAGCACAAATATAGTCCATTAATATAATTAATTAATCATGCTTGGCCCATTATCCACAATTAATTAAAACCAGCAATTAATATTGGCCCAGCAGCCCAAAACACATTTTAATTAAAATGGACCCATAAGCCCAACAACCAAATTAAAATAATTGTGCAGCCTGGAATCTACAGCCCAATACCATTTTAATTAAATATGAGCCCAAAAACCCATAATCAATTAATTAGAATTTGGGCCTATAATCCAATCCCCATGCTGGTCCAAATAACAAAAAAATAGCCCAGCAGCAAAAGCATGAGTGCCCATGACCACAAATAAAGCCCAACATCAAATTAGGGCAGCCCATATGCTGCTGCCCTAGAAAAGCCAGCCGACCGCTTCATCCACACACCAGCCATGTCCGGCACGACTTGAAGGAGCTGCTGTCGGCGGTCGTGCCCCAGCTTCCGCCCTCTGCCTGCCTCCTGCCGGGTATCCATCCAGCTCGATTAACAACGAGAGAACCACGCGCAGCAGACTCCCGCCAGCCCACCGGAGTGGCTCCATCAGCCCATCTCCGATGAACCAACAGGTCGTCATCTTCGCTGTAGCTCGCACCACGCGCATCGCCCATCTGTCCACACCGCCGCAACCAGGTGCGGCTGCCGCCTGCAACCACGCACACAGTCCACCGCAATCGAGCCTTCAACACGCCATCAGTCCCGATCGCCTGGAATGACTCGGACCTGATCGGACAGGGTGGTTACTCGCCCTTACAGCGACTCAGAGCCGCCCCGCGTCGTCGTCAGATGCTGTCTGAACCTCCATGGATGTTGTCTCTCCAGTCGACTCGCCTGGAACTCGCCCTACATCAAACCCCGCCTGCTCCAGCGGTAGGCGTCGCCAGGATGCTTGTCGTCCACAGCTTGCCGGCCGATCGAGGCAATTGCCATCGTCTCGTCACAGACCAGCAGTCATACATGCAAGTCGTCTCGGTCTTATACGAGCCCTCCGTGCACCCACCAGTCTGATTCGGCCTTCGTTTGGTTCTTTTTCCATTGTTCAGCCACAGCAGTGCCTCTTTCTTTCACCCAGCGGCCATCAGGCCCGTGTGTGTAAGTGTGTGAGGGAACAAGTTGTTCATACAGCATGTATACACACCATGTACAACAATGAAAATTTTGATGAACTAAAGATAGGATTCCATGGTTAATCTTAGACATACCAAATCCTAATAACATGCTTCTTACACCGATAAAAAAACACGAGAAGCACTAAATGAGCATGCGATTACAACTAGATAAAATCACATAATCATATAAACAATCAATCACGTTTTCACCTCGAAACCAATGCTCTGATACCAATTGTTGGCAATTGGATCGTGTGGTTCAAACGTGATCGTTAGGAATTCAGATAAACGATAACCAATAAGCAGCGGAAGCAATTAAACCATTTACCGTACTTCTGGGTTGGTGTAGAGGATGAACTGTAGAGAACTACCTCTGATCTTCTACTGTATGTCCCAAGTGTGATCCTGCTGTTGTGTGGGCAACAGTCTGCAGGATCTCTCAATCTGCTTCTCTTCCCTTCTCTCACCAAAAGAGGCGCAGGAATTATCTGAGGGTTCCAGGAAGCTGAGTTCACTTATATATTGGGCTACAGCAGGGACCAGGAGGAGAAATTGGGCTGGTCCTCAATTGAATTTAATTAACCAAGCTTAGCCCAAAGCTTTTAATTAAATCCAATAATAATAATATAGTCCACTAAAATATTATTACTGCACTACCCGTCCAATCCCAAAATTATGTTCTAGGCTCCTTCTTATTATAAGCCCGATAGTCTCCCCATGTTTAAGATATACAATGTCCATTAATTAATTAAGTTACTGACAACTCAAATTAATTAATATCTCATCCGAGAGTAGTACCACTCAACCTTATTATCATGCCGGAAATTAATCCACTTGCAAGATTTACATGATAAACCTTATGAGCTCCTCAAGGGGACATCATCAACCTATGTCGGACATGGATTCCTTCTACAATCAACAGCACACCATAGATACAGCACTATTTCCCAACTCACCGAGTTTGTTGATTTAATACTTATAAATCTCACCCATTGATGAATCAAAGAAATACATACTGCCCTACGTGTCGAGGTTATTGTATAGGGATTAAGAGCACGAACTTCCATAATAACAGAGATCAAGTTCTACTATATAGTCAGTATAAGAAGAACGATCTCAGGCGGTCCTGCTCAATACACACAAGTTCACTAATGTGATTCTATAGCCAAGACAAGCTAATACCAAACCACACTACAACCATACCGATAGAGAGTCCCCGTCTATCTCAGTTGTGAGCATCTGTTTATACTTTATAAGGAAACCGATAATATGATCTTCCGCGTGTTGTCGCACAACATATTATCTACAGTATAAAGTAAGTAGACTATTGCATCATGCATATAAATAAATTATAAGATGCAATCATTTGATCAATGATTCTCAATTCAAATATTGTTATGACATTGTTCATACTAAAGCTAGACTTTTAGTATACAATCCAACACCTATTAGCCAGCTAAAAAGTATTATACTTGGGACAATGAAGGACCAATTTGAAGAGAGTTCCAAACCTTTATTCATGTATGCTAAACCTTTTACTAGAAGGATTGACAACTTGAAGATGCCATCGAACTATCAACCCCCTAAGTTCCAACAGTTTGATGGAAAAGGTAATCCAAGGCAACATATAGCACATTTCATTGAAACATGCAATGATGCGGGAACTGACGGAGATCATATGGTGAGACAATTTGTTCGTTCTCTAAAGGGAAACGCTTTTGAATGGTACACCGACCTGGAGGCTGATTCTATAGACAGTTGGGATCAGATGGAATATTAATTCCTTAATCGCTTCTATAGCACTAGGAGAACGGTTAGCATGATAGAGTTGACTAACACTCGTCAGTTAAAAGAAGAGCCAGTAATTGAGTACATTAATCGATGGAGAAATTTGAGCCTAAATTGTAAAGATCGATTGTCTGAAGTTTCTGGCATTGAGATGTGCATAGCAGGAATGCAATGGAGCCTTCGTTACATACTTCAAGGGATTAAGCCTAAAACCTTTGAGGATTTAGCCACAAGAGCTCATGACATGGAGCTAAGCATGGGGATAAGTGGAGTGGTTGAACCACCGATTCCCGGCTCCTATAAGTATAAAGAAAAGCAAGAGGCCAGAAAAGGGGGCAAACCCTACAACAAATCTTCTGAAAAGGAGTCCATGGCGACAAATGCACCAGCTGTCAAATTTCGAAGGAATGAGAACGAAAAGGATGATAAAGTGAGGAATGATCCCCAAGAAAAGGGGCAAAGAAGATTGACCTTGAAAGAGATGCAAGAAAGGAAGTACCCATTCCTTGATTCAGATGTCCCAGGCATATTTGATGATCTGTTCAAAGATAAACTTATCGAGCTTCCTGAAATGAAGCGACCAGAAGAGGCGGGACAAACTGACAATCCAAAATATTGCAAGTATCATAGACTGGTGGGTCATTCTATTAAAGATTGCTTTGTCTTTAAAGACAAAGTTATGCGATTGGTTGAGCAAGGGAAGATCTTTCTAAATGAAGATGCAACTGCGAACTCTATTTCTGCAGGCGGTGATTATTCATGTCATATGGCAAGCGAAGCTCAGCTACCTAAGGGTGAATCTGGGAATGAAAGTGAGACCCATGTTATAAAAATAACCTTCACAGAGGAAGATTTACTGCTCGGTTCACAACTTCATAACCGACCTTTATTCGTAACTGGTTATACTCAAGAGCAAAGGGTTAATCGAATATTGATTGACGGAGGTTCAGCTGTCAATATCTTGCCCCTATCCACGCTTAAGAAGTTAGGAATCCCTACCAACGAGCTCGGCAGTAGTCGATTGACAATTCATGGGTTCAATAAAGAAGGCCAGAGAACACTTGGTACAACGGTCTTGGACTTAATGATAGATGAGATGGTCTCAATAGTTCTGTTTCATGTCATTGATGCTAAAACATCATATAACATGCTCTTGGGACGCCCATGGTTGCACGAAAATGGAGTGATTCCTTCTACGCTACATCAATGCTTCAAATACTGCGATGGAGGCAACATAAAAAAGGTGCTTGGCGATGAAAGGCCATTCACAGAAGCTGAGTCATATTTTGCAGATGCTAGATATTTTCTGAAGAGTAGCAAGGCTGTCAAGCCCGAAAGAAGTTCATCGCAAGAGAAAGGTGATGATAAACAAGAAAGAGAGAATGCAGATGATGTTTCATCCACAAAGTCTATTGAAGGTAAACAGTTGATCAAGACTGTAGAAGGGTTGACACTACCTCTGACTGAGGTTGACACTAAGAAGCCCTTTCCTCCTCCACTCAAAGGGTTCACTAGCCCAATTCAAGGAGCTAAAACTGAGCATGGAGATGTATTCGAGGCGGCAGTTTCCAAATCATATAGCCCACAAGCTTACAAACTTCTTGTGAAAGCTGGCTATAACCCTAAAGCTGGCTATAACCCTCAAGAAAAAGCTATGATGAATGAACAGTCTCGTAAGACTCCTAGTAAATTTAATACCACTCAAGAGACATTGAAGAGTAATGGTCGCACTTCCAAGTATACTAGGACAGGGTTGGGATATGTTCCATAGAAACCTGTTCGCATTGCAATCAAAAGGGCAAACACGAACTACATCACTGAAGATGAAATTCTTTCTGAAAAAGAAGAGTCTCATGAAGAGGATAGAAAGGTAGAAAGAATCTCAGTATTCAAAAGACTCAAACCAGTTGAAGCTAAAAGGACTTCCAAGTTCCCAAGGTTCCCAAAGATACGTAGTCGGATCCCATCTCGCATAAAAAGATGACATTTCCTGACTATATCATGTGACACAGTATTGAAAGCTAAGAAGCGAACAATAATCTTCACCCAAAGTGAAGAAGACGATCGGGAAAGTGTAGGCTCATCAGATATTGTTCATTCCGTTATCATGCAAACAAATCTACACAATGCAGAAAGAGATCTACGAGGCAAGATTGTCGAAATGAGGAGAGATGGTTATGTAGTGGAAAGCATTGTTAAAGTGGGAGAAAATGAACAAGTTATGTCTAATCCACATTTTCAAAGGCAAGAATTTCTGGAGGACGTTGCTGTAGTAAATCATGTGACTATACAAGAAGAAACCTCAACTGAAGAGAAAGATGTCGATGATGCTCCCCCAGAATTTGAGGAGGGTATTAAATCTACTGTTGATCAATTAAAGGAGATTAATTTAGGTGATGTTAATGATCCACGTCCAACCTATATAAGTGCTTTGTTGACATCTGAGGAAGAAAAAGCTTACATTGAGCTTCTTCAAGAGTTTAGAGACGTGTTTGCATGGTCATTCAAGGAGATGCCCGGATTAGATCCAAAAGTGGCAGTTCATCATCTAGCAGTAAAGAAATGAGTCAAGCCAGTTAAGCAGATGCAACGTCGATTTCGACCAGAGCTGGTTCAATTGATTGAAGCTGAGGTTAATAAGCTCCTTGAAACGGGAAAGATACGAGAAGTCAAGTATCCCACTTGGCTCTCTAACATTGTGCCAGTAAGGAAGACAAATGGACAGCTTAGAATGTGTGTTGACTTCCGTGACTTAAACTTGGCATGCCCAAAAGATGATTTTCCACTACCAATCACAGAACTTATGATTGATGCAACGACCGGGCATGAAGTGCTTTCATTTATGGATGGATCATCTGGTTACAATCAAATTAGCCTAGCTCCGGAAGATCAAGAGAAAACAGCCTTCCGCACCCCTAAAGGAATATACTGCTATAATGTTATGCCGTTTGGCTTGAGGAATGCTGGCGCTACGTATCAACGAGCTATGCAAAGGATATTCGACGACATGCTTCATAAGAATGTCGAATGTTATGTGGATGACATTGTAGTGAAATCAAAGAAGAAAAAGGATCGTCTTAAGGATTTAAGGCAAATATTTGAACGTCTCAGAAAATTCCAACTCAAAATGAACCCGCTTAAGTGCGCATTCGGAGTTTCTTCTGGTAAGTTCCTTGGATTCATTGTCCGACATCGTTGCATTGAGATTGGCAAAGCAAAGATTGATGCGATAATGAAGATGCAGATGCCCCGAAACATACATGAGCTCAAGAGTTTGCAAGGTAAGCTGGCGTACTTAAGAAGATTCATAGCAAATTTGGCTGGCCGATGCCAACCATTTAGCCATCTTATAAAAAAAGGCAGCCCATTTGAATGGGATGAAGCTTGCACTAATGCATTTAACAGCATTAAAGCATATTTAATGAAGCCGCCAGTGTTGGTTGCTCCAATAGCCGGACGTCCATTAATTCTCTACATATCTGCTCAAGAAAAATCAGTTGGAGCTTTGCTCGCACAAAATAATGATGAAGGAAAGGAGTGTGCGTTGTACTATTTGAGTAGAACAATGACTCCAAATGAGTTAAAGTACTCACCAATTGAGAAGCTCTGTCTTGCTCTCATATTTGCGATTCAGAAGTTAAGGCATTACTTTCAAGCTCATACTGTTTACTTGGTCTCGAGGGCCAACCCATTAAAGTTCGTAATGTCAAAACCAGTGCTCTCTGATAGGCTCGCAAGGTGGTATTCTCCAATTGCAGCAATTTGAAATTATCTACGTCCCTCAAAAAGTGGTAAAAAGGCAAGTGTTGGCAGATTTCTTGGCTGATCATCCCATGCCTGCCGAATGGAAATTGTCTAATGATTTTCCCGATGAAGATATATTGGCTATTGAAATCACTCCTCCTTGGAAGATGTATTTCGATGGAGCTGCTCACAGAGAAGGAGCCGGCGCAGGAGTAGTATTTGTAACCTCAGATGGAGGAGTTCTGCCATATTCGTTCAGTCTAACTGAAAATTGCTCTAACAATGTAGCTGAATATCAAGCTCTTATACTTGGTTTGGAGATGGCAGTGGATGTAAAACAGCGACACCTTAAGGTATATGGAGATTCGTTGTTGATAATCAACCAGCTGCTTGGCTTGTATGAGGTTAAGAAAGCTGAACTACTTCCATATTATAACTATGCTCAGAGGCTTATGAATTGGCTTGGAGACGTAGAGATTGAACATTTACCAAGGAGCAAGAACAAGCAAGCCGATGCTTTGGCAAAACTAGCATCAACCATAGCAATGCCCGAAGCACTTTTTCAAGTACCGATCTGCAAAAGTTGGGTGGTGCCTCCCTTCTTCGAAGATGAAGATGGTGAAGAAGTTGAGTATTGCGCCACAGAGATTTTTGATATTGAGAAAGAAGACTAGCGTCAACCGTTCGTGGATTACTTGAAGAATGATAAGCTTTCCAATGATCCACACCTAAAGGTTGATGTCCGACATAGAGCACCACGATTCTTCTATTACAAAGATACACTCTATAGAAGATCGTTTGATGGTATTCTCTTAAGATGCTTAGGTGATGAAGAAGCCCTTCAAGCAATGGAGGAAGTTCATTCTGGAATATGTGGCGCCCATCAGTCTGGACCCAAGTTACATTTCAGAATCAAGAGGATGGGATATTACTGGCCTTCTATGGTGAAGGATTGCATAGATTATGCACAAAAATGTCAGCCATGCTAGTTTCATGCAAATCTCATTCATCAGCCTCCCGAGCCATTACATCCAACATTTTCTTCGTGGCCATTTGATGCATGGGGCTTAGATGTGGTGGGGCCATTAACGAAGTCTTTCGGAGGTCATCTTTATATTCTGGCTGCCACTGATTACTTTTCCAAGTGGGCGGAAGTTGTACCCTTGAGGGAAGTGAAGAAAGAAAATGTGGCTGATTTCATTCGCATCAACATCATATATAGATATGGAGTGCCTCGATACATTATCACAGACAATGGGAGGCCATTCAGTAACTCTTTGATTGATAAGCTTTGTGAGAAGTTTGACTTCAAGCAAAGAAAATCTTCTATGTATAATGCAGCAACTAATGGGCTTGCCGAAGCCTTCAACAAAACACTGTGTAATCTGTTGAAGAAGGTGGTCTCCAAGTCAAAGCGAGACTGGCATGAGAGGATTCATGAAGCTTTATGGGCGTATCGAACTACTTATAGAACGCCTACTCAAGCTACCCCGTACTCTCTTGTATATGGGGTTGAAGCTGTGGTGTCCCTTGAAAAGCAAATACCATCTTTGAGAATAGCCATACAAGAAGGTTTAACTGAAGAAGAGAACGCACGACTGCGTCTCGAAGAATTAGAGGCACTTGATGAGAAGAGGTTAGAAGCACAACAAAGACTTGAGTGCTATCAAGCCCGCCTCTCCAAAACGTTTAACAAGAAAGTAAAGATACGTTCTTTTCAAGTCGGAGACTTAGTCCTTGCTGTAAGAAGGCCTATTGTCATCACTCACCGAGTTGGAAATAAATTCTTGCCCAAGTGGGATGGCCCACATGTTGTGAAAGAAGTGTATACGAATGGTGCGTACAAGTTGATATCTGAAGATGGCGTAGGAATCGGCCCCATAAATGGCAAATTCCTGAAACACTACTATGCGTAATCCAGTCAAATCCAAGGAACGCTCCTTGACGCACGAGCCTAAACTGCATGTTACTCCTGGTCCGCATGAGTATAAACTGTGTATGACGAACTCCTGGTCCGTATGAGTATAAACTGTGTACGACGAACTCCTGGTCCACATGAGTATAAACTGTGCACGACACCCACCAAAGGTAATTATATGTGGTTAAACTATTAATTCACCCCACTCAGATATTTTAAGTGGTTAAAGCATTAAATATCCTACTTTGTCTAAAGTGGTTAAAGAATAGTCACTCCTGGCCCGCATGAGTATAAACTGTGCATGGCACCCCCCCATCCAAATCAAATCATGTCCCTTTGAACTACGTAATGACTTGATCCTCTGCGAAGAGGTACGTAGGCAGCTTAGCACTTTGCTAAGTTCAGTCATGTCTTTGGTTTATTCACATCAGGTTTGTGGGGCAAACAATAAATTGGAGCATGAAGGCAGCAAATAAATATGAAAGACAAGAAAACAAATTAATGATGTAACATAAAGGAGAAATAAGGAAGAGAATAGACTTTATTGATAATATCATTAGATGTTCAAAAACATAAAAGGGGAAGGCAAATAAATAACTAAGGGAGCAAATTAAAAGAAAATTAGTCCTATGCTAAACAAGAAAGTTATCAGAGAGTATGCTTTGTAAAACAGACTTCAGAGCTGCTTTCTCATCTTCAGGCGATGATTTTTTCAAGACGGTTGCATTGTCAAGCATAAGGATCTCTTCTTCTATGAGCTCAACTTCCTTCTTGGCACGACAGAGAGTTTGTTGGAGACGATCAGCTGCTTCAGACAAAGTTTTCTCTCCCTGCTGCAGATTAGTTATTTCTTTGCCTATCGACTCCAACACTTCCCAAGTAGTTTTTAGTTTTATGTCTCTGTCATGTGAGTGTCTCTGCAATTCTGAAGGCGACCCTTGACGTCGGTCAAGCATTTCACATGATTTTCCTTGGATGCCGCTTCATCAGACTTCAATTTTGCCGTAGTATAAGTATCGGCCTTGTCAAATAGAGGTTCCAGGGCTACCTCTAAAGGAGAACAGTCGATTCTAAGAGCCTTCACTTCATTTATTAAGGAAAATATTTCTTGTCTCAGAGTTGATAAAAACTCAAGAGGGGTCCGTTTGAGTTTTCTTCTTATTTTACTCCATTCACTCCGAGCAAATTTCCCTTTGAGATCACGAGTAATCTTCTTAGATATAAATTCTGAGATCATGGGACATGCCTTTGAAGAATTCACCCCTGTGGTTGATGCATCACTTTCAGTAGAATCATCACTCTCATCAGAATCGTCACCGCTACTAGAATTTGAAGAGATGCCCAAGATCTGATAAGAGGAGAAACATGTTAGTATAAAAATGAGGATATACAATGAAAATAAGATAAGGGAAAGGGGGAAACCTCATCTGCCAAAGTTTTTGAAGTAACAGCAGTAATTAATTCAGTTCCTTCAGCAGCCTTAGAGCCAGAAATTTTCAGCGCAACCTGCGATAATAAAAGAAAGTTTTGTAAGGAAAAAATAAAGGAAAAGGGAAAAGAGGAGAGAGAATGGAAGAAACCTCATTATCTTGTTTTTCAGTATGAACAACAGATTTCTTTCTCTTCCAATGGCATTCATTAGAGGCGCTACGACTTTCTGTAGAATGAGGGGAACTTTTCTTCCTTTTATGTACTGTAGGTTGTAAAACTTCATCATGCACCGGAGAAATATCCTGAACTTCTTGATTATCATCATCAAGGTCATTAATGATGTCCACTTCTTCCTCCAGAGGTTCTGAAACTAGGGTGGTTAAAGCCTTGATATGATCAGATAAGTAAGTTCCGTGGACTTGCTTCCACCACTCCTTATATTCAGTAGTGGAGTAGTTTTTAGGAGCTGGGGTTGCACATGGAAAGTAAGATTCGGAGGTAGAGTTATACGAAGTGCAATGTCTCCAATGGTTGAATCCTTCTTCTAAAGATGCTTTCCGAAGGTTGGTTCTAAGCATCTTAGGAACATCTTGTAGGAAGCCAAATTGACGAGCAAACCTGTGAGGGGAGTAAGGCTCCATCACAAAATGACTACCCTGCCGCAAAGTGAGATAGCTAGTACGGATAGCCACCAGATGAGCCCAATTATCCCATTTCTTATTTCCATCATCCGTGTAGTGGATTGCTTTGTCTTTTGAAAAAATATTGCAAGTCCATAAGGCATTATCAGCTGTGTGGATTCGTTTACGAGCATCTTCAGCATCGAAGTATCTTGCTCCCTGCTCTCCAGAGTATGTCACCATTCGAGGATATGCTATCTTACTTCCAACCGAAAAATGAGTTTTGAAGTAGTGAGCCAGCCAAGCATGAACGAAATGGACCGGAAAGGTTGATTTAATTTCAGATAAACTCGATGAGTTCGAAATCGCATTCAAGCCATGGTAAATGTTTGCCAAAACTGGAATAGCAAGACTCACTTTTTTTCCTGCAGCCATTAAGCTTGCCACTTTAAAGGTGCTTGGTCGTATCAAGCCTACCTCGCCACCCGGAAGTGCAAACGCACAAAGCCAGCAAACTAAGTAAGCGGCTAGATAGGTCTCTTCTTGATCAGTTTGAGAAATGCCCAACTTTTTAAATTGATCTATCTCAGCAGACGTCCATGGTTGGTGACTCGAAATAACACCAGTCGGGTTATAAATTTTTTTTGGCCGAGAAGTCGTCTTTCTTTCAACACGTGTAGGAGGTTCAAGGTATGTTATAGCCTTTTTGGACCAAAAATCTACCCATTGGTCAATGGTTACATTTCTTCTGTTAGCACCCTTGCAAAGTACGTGATAGGCGCCAAGTAAAGATCTACAGCTGCGCGGGATACGTAAACCATCCTTCGTGGAAAGCAATTCTTCTGCACAGGGCACAATTTCATTATACACATAACCCGCTATGGGTAGTCCCATCAAGTTGTATAAGTCCCATAAAGAAAGTGACATCTCTCCGAATTTAGTAAGTAAAGTATTGGTGGAGGAACACCAAGCTTCACAGAAGGCCTTCATGATTTCATAGCTGCAATCATAGGTAAAGAGGGATGCAAAGACAGCATCATAAAGCTTTGTGTTTCGAAGAATGGATCCGCACCGGCTTAAAATATCTTCAGTCCATTCCCAGTAACCCTTGATGTAGTGAAAGTCTCCAAGAAATTTGATGGGTTCCCCCAGGATGCTTTTCCTTTTGCAATGCGGCGTCCCAAAGAGGGTAAAGGTGCTGAATTGATTTCTGGCTCGATGTCAGCTCCCTTCAAGGTCCAACTTATGTTATTTTTACTTGAAGAAGATTCATGAGACCAACATGCCAAGAAAAATTCATTTTTGCTTCTTGGGGGAACATAAGCATAGTTCCCTAGCAAAGATTGCCAGGGTAAAAGACAAGTTCCTTGGGGCAAAGGTTGATGTGCATCTTCAAGAATAACCAAGTAGCTTGCGCCGGACTTTCCCGTTACAGTTTTGAAGAAAACCATGTTGAAAGTTGAGTTAGCTGCTAAATAAACAAAGGAATATTAGAGACGAGAAGATAGGAAAATGTGTATAATTTAAATTTATGAATTTAATTAATTAAAAGGCCCAAAATAAATTCATGGGGTCAATTAATTATTAGATTTGAAATTATAAATTAAGTACATATGATAAAGGAGGCAAAGATGGTGATGGGGTGATTAAAATAATTCATGTGTAAGTTTAATTAATAACTTAGTATATGACATGGATTAAATTTAATTTAGGCCTTAGAAGTTAAAGGTAATGGCCCGAAGTTTAGGCTAGGTTAAGCCCAAGGAAGTTGTGGGTTCAACAAATAAAATATAAATCTAAATCCATGGTTTAAGATTTTGGATCCAAGTCCAAAGTAGTAGGCCCAAGGGGATGTTTGAAGTAATGGACCAATATTTTATTAAGGCTTATTGGGCTAAGTAAGAAAGGAGGGTCAAAATTGGAGGAATAAAGTCAAAATAGAGGAGAAAGGGGGGAGTTCTTCTTCAAAGCCGAGAGCTTTTTTGAGCTTCGCAGGCACCTCCGCTCGTCATGCGTCGCCGCAGCAGCCGCAGCCGCCGCACGCCGCCCATCGCGCCGCCGCGCGCCGCCCTTCAGCTGCGTCGGGTCATCGTCCGCCACGACCACCGGTGCTCCAGGGCAGATTGATGCCCTCACTGGCTCGGTCTCCCCTCAGGAACAGCAGCCGCAGCCGCCGCACGCCGCCCATCGCACCGCCGCACACTGCCCATCGTGCCGCCGTCGACGCCCAGGCCATCGAGCAGCCGCATATTCTGTTGCAGCCCAAGTTGTCGTGCTTCCGCCAGTCGCTCGACTTCGATGGGTCGCTACATCGTGGGTTGTTGCCAAGTTTGGAACTTCTAAGTCGTTGTTGGTATAAATCAGGAACGCGACGCCCCCAGCTCGATGTCATCACCCGCCGCGTTGGTTGGAATTCTTCACTTCGTCGTCAAAGCATCGACAGAGAGGTGAGCCCAACAAGCAACCACCATGGGTGGTCCGCCGTTGACTACTCTCTATCCCAACGTCATCGGAGATGTGAGCCCAATAAGCAACTACCATGGGTAATCTACCATTGACTGCTCTCCATCTCACGGTGCGAGCCCGACAAGCAACCACCATGGGTGGTCCGCCGTCGACTGCTCTCCATCTCGACGATGTTGGTTTGACTCTATGGAGGCTCGTTAACAATGTCTTCGAGGAAAAAGAATAACGAGGTAGGTAGGAGGATCATAAATATACAGGTTGGTATGAAAGTTGTTTAAACTTTGGGATTGGCATAAGAAATCCGTAAAGAAAGAAGTGCATGATATTAGATTGATCGTTGGATGAAGAAGTAAAAAAATCATACAGCAGCAAAAGAAAAGAAAGGAAGGAAAAAGGAAAAGAACAAGAAAAGAAGAGATAATGTGAGAGAAGAGAATTGTTACTTTGGTAGTTGATGAAAGCAGTAGCAGGAGTTCCTCTTGCAGTAGCTTTGAAACTAAGAAGAGAATCTGCAAAGAAGGATAGTGTTGTTAGTCGAAACTTTGAGGTGAAAAAGTGGAAACGGGAGTTGTTCTTATATAGTCTTGGGGAATTTTGGATAACTTCTGTGAATATTAGATAAATATTTGTATTTATCTTCAAAATAATGTGAAGTTATTTCTTGGAGTTTTGGGAAAATTTGGATAACTTTTGTGAATATTAGATAAATATTTGTATTTATCTTCAAAATAATGTGAAGTTATTTCTTGGGGTCTAAGAATTGAGTTGATAAGGATTTGTGGATATTTGATTTTCAGTTCTATGAGATATATTTTGCAACTGCATTATCTACTAAATTTTGAGGTTCGTTTGTTTATTGGGCCAGAAATAGTAAAATAAAAAGCTCAATGAAAATAATGGGTCGAAAGAGACTTCAAAGCATATGCAAATAATGTTGCAATTTGTCCACTTCAATGATAAATTTCCGTGAACAAAGTGCAAGGGGGCATATGTAGGCAATTAAAATTTATTGCCTAATAAATATAAATGCAAAGGAAAATATATGAAATATTGATTAAATATTTATTTATTAAGGAATTTAAATAAATTAATTCTTGAAATAAATAAATAAATAATTGATAATTAATATAATTAAGTGGGCTCAATTCAAGTCAAGTGGGCTCAATTCAAGTCAAGTGGGCTCAATTTCAAGTCAAGTGGGCTCGATTCAAATCAAGAGGGCCTGACCCAAATCAGTAAACCCAAGAAATAAATCATGTGAGTCTGGCCCAAATCAATAAGCCCAGGAAATAAATCATGCGGGCCTGATTCAAGTCAAACAAGCCCAGCAAATCAAATCCAGCAGGTCTAATTAAATTAAATAGGCTCGTATCCAGTCCAGCAGGCTTAATTAAAGGAGAAAAGCCCAACATATCTTTTGAAGGAGAAAATATCTCTCAAGTGGTTATTTTCTCTACCTATAAATAAGGACCTTCAGTCCTCATTCCATTCACTCTGAAAATCCTGAAGACCTGAAGAACTCTGAAGATTCAAGTGAAAATCAAGTTCGATCAAGATCCGGTCAAGTGAAGTTCAAGTCAAGATCAAGACCAAGTTCAAGATCAAGATCAGGTCGAAAAACTCAAGATCTTCAAATCAAGTTCAAGTCATCTTCAAGTCAAGAACAGCCTCCGATCAAAGACCAAGGTGCTAAGCCTCTTTGATCCGGCGTTCTTCATATTAAATTCATCAATCTTTCTCCGTGAAGTCAACGTTATACCAAATTGAGTGTCGTACTTCACAACAAATCTTCAAGTCAACGTTTGATCCAAACAAAGGCTCGACGCCTCCGGATAAACGTTTTAAAGCTTCAAGTCAACCCCGAGCTCGGACAAGCTTCATCCGAAGATCCGGCTCAGAAAGTTGAGGAAGTCAAAGAAGTCAACTCAAGAGATGAATCAGAGGGTAGCTAGAGACTGTTCGCTCAAATTCTCAAGCTCAATCCATCTTGGATTTTCATTGTAATTTCTTTTGTATTTATTATTTAATAAATACAAAATTTGTTGTTACAGATATAATTTTGGCATTTGTCTTTTACCTTCTAAGATGCTCCATATTTACTTCCATCTTTGTGCTGAAAGTAGTTTATATCCATCAATAGTCAGAGAATTCATTGTTTCTAAATGTGCCTAGGCCCTAATTAACAATCATATCAATTATTTACTACAACATAAATATGTGACAAAAAGAGAAACTTATATGTCTTTTGTTTGATTGAGGGAGCATAACATGCTTCTACAAAGTAATTTTATTCTAAGGAGTATATTTTACTTAATGAGACATGTGTCTTCTCTTTCAGGAATATTATTCCCCATTGATGGCGGTAAAATTGGATCATGAATTGGAGAAAATATCTTCTTTAAAGGTATGGAAAATTATGTATGATATTACATTGTATTCAATGGAGCTTGTTCTGTAGAATTTCGTTGTTCATCTAATTTGATTATATACGGAACAAGTAGTCACTTGGCAAAAGTTATTAGTGAGGATTTACTAGTTCTGATAATTTACTATTTGTTTGATGTAAATTTGCTAAAGTGCATGTTTCCCATTATCTTGTTTCCAGGAGATAGGATCCAATGTGGTATCACTTGTCATGTCTAATTGCAGATGATGTTGAGACAACAAAAGGAGGAGCAAATTGGAGATATATATGGTTGGATCCTGCACTGGTAGACGTTGTGACTTGCTTAATTTGAACCATTTTTGTCATAGTTTCTATCTATAGTTAGTTTTTTATTATCATTTTTTTGTGAAGTTTTTTATTCTTTGCTACATTTGGTTATAAAATGGAATATATCTTGACTCGTTTAGTTATTAATATTTCGAAATTTGTTCTCTCGTTTATCAATTTATTATTTATTTTTTTATATATCATGCAATAAATATTACACAAAGTAGTAGTAATAATAATAAAATAAATAAATAAATAATAAATAAAAATATAAATAAATGTGTTGTTTTAACAAATTAAGACTACACATATAATTTATTGTCATTTTAAAAATTTGTAGGAAAAAAGATGCACAAAGACAATACATCTAATCTGTTGTCATTTTAAAAATTTTAAGAAAAAAATGCACAAAGACTACACATATAATGTGTTGTATTAAATAGACTCTAAGACTACACATATTATGTGTTTTCTTTGTGCGTCTTTTTTAAAAAAAAAACACACAAAGACTACATATATAATTTGTTGTCTTAAATAGACTCTAAGACAACAGGAGCTTTGACTACATAGCATTTTCCCTAAAATAAGCGAATTGACAATAGATTATATATGTTGTCTTAATGTTTTTTTGTTGTAGTGAATATATAAAATGTGGAATAGATCCTCTGGTTCCCCTTAAATTTTAGAAAGTTTTAGTATATATATAGTCATATTATTATACTCCGTCCATCCCGTTCAAAGAGAGTTTTTTTTTATTTCATTTTGAACGTCCACCCAATAAGTTTCATTTCTTTTTTTACATACAAGGATTACACAAACCCACTAATACGATCAAAATATGGGGCTCATACCTCTCTAATATAAGTACCCTCTACCTATTAAATAATAATATTCCTTAATCCACGTATAAAAAGTAAAGACCCTCCTTGAATAGGATGGAGGGAGTAGTAAAATTCAGATGGCATGATGGAATGATATTGACCTTCTTTCGCCCTTGAGTTCGACTCTCACTTGTGGCAGATTCCTTTTTTTCATTTTATTTCCTATTAAACTTTCTTTTAAAGAAATATTTTTTCTTTAAAATTCTGTAGTATTTTCACTTCTTCTAAATAATATAAACGATTATGTTGAACGAAAAATATTTTATTTTACAATACTATTTTGAAACCTAAAATTCAAATCCCGGCTCCCTCACAGTTTGTATTTAGACCTGGTCAAATGGAAGATACTACACGGCTACTATTCTTCCGATGGAAAATGCGAACTGGCGGCTTTGGAGTGTTTTTATTTTTAATTAATAATTTAGCACATCATTTTGTCTGCGTCATGTTTGCCTTCTTTTTAATATTTTGTTTTATTCTACTATTTTTTATTGAAATTTTAACGTTATCATAATATATAGTGGAACAATACATAAAATACAAATAATTAAGATAGAATGGTAATAGTCGAGTCCTCATGAACTCTAACAAGTGGACAAAGCACTTCTATTTTAGAGTTGAATAGAATTTTTTTTTTTAGATATATATAAGAATTGGAATGAGAATAAGAATTAAATATTGGGTAGAGTTTAATAATAACGAAAATGAAATAATCCCTCATAATGGTTCAGAATTCCTAATTTGTATGTTTTGTAAAATAGTTTGCATTTGATTTCACTACTATTACTACAAGATACTAATTTTCCCTTTTTAATACAAGGCACATATGGTTCAACATTCACTATTAATACAATTTATTCAGTACACTTAAAATAATAATATTCCTTAATTTATGTAAAAATAATAAAAATAAATGATCATCTTTTAAGTGAACAAGTAAGAGAAAATAGTACATTATGGAACGTAAGAGTAAAATGGTTATTACACCGAAAGACTATACCATAAAATGTAAGGATAAAATAGTAATTTGAATAAATGGTCAATTATAATGATAAATAAGGCTAATTATACTGTGCACTCGAACACCCACTTTAAAAAATGTATACAAATATAAATAAAATATATAAAATTATGAACAAAAATGTATACAATTTAATTATTAATTTTTTTAATGAAAAATTGAGAGTAAAAAGTTATACAATTATAAAAAACATGCATACACTATTCAATAAAAAGTTATACATATATGGATGCTAGTTTTTTTAATGAAAAATTTAGTGTGAAAAAAATATACAATTATTGAGAAACACGTATACAAAATAGAATAACATGTATACAAAATAGAATAAAAAGTTATGTACATATGGATGCGCCTAATATCAACTCTATAAATAAATAAATAAATGAAACTAAACCATAAGAATAATTTATATCCTAAACTATATGGAAAAATTGGAAATAAAAATATGAAGAAATGTAAAAGATGTATTTACCATTTTATCCCTCACACGGCGCAGAGGTGTTACAAACTTTCCATCACCTAAAAATGAAAAAAAAAATTAAGGTGATGTTTGGTTTGGATTTATATAGGATTTGAAAACTATGAATAGTCATTCTATATTTGTTTTGAGTTTTAGATAGAGTAAGTTTTAATTTTTTGTCAAATTAATGTAATAATTTATTTAAAAAGTTAAGTGAGAGATGAGAGATAATGAGAGAAAGTGTATTAATTGAGGATAGAGAATATAGTAACTATATGTAGAAGTGTTTTTTAAAATCTTGATGTGGGTTTTGAAAACCAAAACCTGAATTTAAAACCTGGAAACGAATAAAAGAAAAAAAACTTTAAAAAAGAAAATGACTAATACTCCCATGAGAAGATAGTTGTACTTAAAAATAAGAAAGAAAATGAGTAATACTCCTATAAGAAGTGTTTTGAATTACGAACTGATCAAAGAAGAAAAGAAAACGTAGAACACAAACTAAGGGAGAAGAAGATCTTATTAATGGTGATTTTACAACTACAATGAAAAATAAAACTTAACCCATATATATATATGATATATATAGATAACATCATATATGATGATATATATGAATAATATATGATCTGCAGAATCTTGTCTATAAAAGATATGATCATAATTTGCTTGGGAAACAAGCTGCTCCCAAATCCAAGCTCGCTTATTCCGGCGGCCAATCTTATATCAAACACATGATCTCAGCCAACTCAACGGATGCAAGTGTCTACCTCTCAACAATACTCCACCTTAGACCTTGCATTACCACACCAATGCTCTTTCTTCTCCAACCCGCTGCTTTATGGTGCAGCCACCCTTACCTACTGTTTTAACGAGTGCAGCAAACTCATCCCACTGACTTTAGAGAGCAGCAAAACTCATCCACTATTTTTAAAAGGGAAAAACAACCCTCTTCTGCATCATTACTCTACCTTGAGTAGCACCTCCATCAGCCGCCATCGAAAATCCTCTCCTGATCGCCGAAGGAAACAGTAGCATGCTACTCTCTTCATCGAGAGCCACCATAGAAAAAGCACATCTTCTACTCTGACTGTCATCTTTCCTCCGCCACCTTGGGACTATGATCTGCTGCACTCCGTAAGTCACTGTTATTCTGATCGCCTTGCCAACTTCCCGCTTCTTCTTCCTTTGATCAGTCTGCGCTTCCCTTTCCCACAGACGGCGCCAAAAAAATAGTTGTACTTAAAAAGATAGAAGTAAGATTTGATCTCTTATATCCACTGAGTGGATAAAGTGTTTAGGAGTATATATTTTATTTTAAAATGTGTATATTTAATTAATAAAAATATTATATTTTAAATAAAAGAGTCGATTGAAATATGAAGGTATTAATGTTTGATTAAAAAATTTATTATTTTTTTTTTCTTTTTTGAAAAATCAAAGGTATAAGGCAGTGTTTGTTTGGGAGGTTTAGTGGGAAGGAAAGCTATCAAAGTGAATATAAATATTTGGTAATGAGTAATAGGTATGCTAACCGTAATTTGATTTCATAGTTTCTTGGAATCAATCAAAGTGTTCAATTATGTGTAGAATGAAAGCCATTAATTCTCTCTGCTTTCAAAATAATTCTCTTTTCTATTCTCTACTTTTAACCAAACACTTCTTAAGTTTTTATACTAAGGATATTACATTCAATTCAACACATAAAAATATAAAATTTTTGGAGATAGTCGAACATATCTCTAAGTTTTTATACTAAAAGATATGACATTCAATACATAAAAATATGACTTTCTGAGATATTCGAATATTGGAACACGATAAGTGGAGTGCGCACAAGTTTTACTTCGAGGACAAATGGGACATTTTAAGTAGTTTGGATCAATGGTGGATGTATGTGGCACAAACACTTATGTGAGACCGTTTTACAGGATGAATGATGTGGAACGGATAAAAAATATAATATTTTAATAAATAGTAATACTTGAATTAAGTAAAAGTGATAATATGGTAGGCAATTATTTCATAAGCAATTCATGTATGAATAAAAAGTGATATTATCCTTTATAAATCATTATACTCCCATAACTATTTAAGAAAAATGTTAAATCAATCTCGCCTATTATCTCACACAAGTCGTGGCATTATTGTGGGTAGAGCAGAGAGAAGTCAGGGTGCCAATTTTGAAAATGGTGTTGCAACAAGTGACCACATGTATTTTTAGATCCCTATGTATGTGTATGATTTAGAAAACTCTCCCAAACGATAGGGATAAGATTTTCTTGTGAAAATGACCATATAATATTTTCTGCATGCATCATCATGTTTTGCATTAAAAAAATAAATTTCATAAGATAGAATATGGGTTAAAGTTTCTTGATTAAGCATTAAATGATTTCACTTTCTATTAGTTTAAATTTTTAGATGTGTTAGTCATTTAACATGATATCAGAGTCAAGACCTAACAAAGGTTCAGGATTCTAACTGTCATTTTCGTCTAGGTATATCATCTTCTGTGTCACGTGTTATATGATTGACATGTTGACATATACGTATTATATGATTGACATGTTGATATTTAAGAGGGAAAAAATTCCAACCATTGTCTTAGGGTTTAAGTTTTTTCTTAGGTTGGATAAAATCCAACATTGCTTTAGGTAATATTCGTTTTTGGGTTTTAAACTCAGGTTTTAGTTTTCAAAATCCACATTCAAATTTTAAAAATCACCCCTATATCTACCTACTGATGACTGATATTTTCACCTAGATTTTAGGTCTTTTTTATATCTGTTTTCGTATTATTTTATCTGTATTATGTGTATTTTGGTTGTATTTTATTTTTTTATAGAAATATATGAGAATAAGTTTAAACGTATCACTTCAAGCAAAAATAGATCCTAGACATGAAAAGAAAGACGTAGGAAAAAGCAGATCTCAATTCGGAGTTGAAACGAGGGAGAACGAGCCAAAACAAAAGAAGAAAAACAGAGGCATGCACCTACACGAGCCGTGTTCCGAACACGGCCCTATAAGAAGTGGCCGTGTTCCGACACCTGAGACACCTACACGGCCATCCTGTGGCCATGTGCCGTGTGCATGCACACGAGCCGTGTTCGTGCAAATTCTGTGTCATGGGCATGCGACAAGATTGAGAAATCAATTATGTGTTTAGGATACTTCATTGAATCATTTCATCATACACTTCATGTGCATTAATTTAAAATGAGATAGAGATATCCTTCTAGATTTAGAACCTTTGATAGAACATTTAATTGGCTTAATCGAGAGATAGGTTAATTAGGTGAGGAGATCCAAGCCATTAGTGAATTCATAGTAACTTAAAAGGGAATATTGCCTATGATTTAGTACCTTATTAGGGAACTCGTAGAGTAATTAGTACCTATTGGGAGGTGTTCGCTATGGTATCGATCCTAAATATTTTTGGGAGTCTTATTTAGAGCCTACATCCTATCCATCTCGAGAGAGAGTTTAGATGGAATTAGTGATCGCTTCTATGCCATGTCCATGAGAGATTAGAATTAATTGCATAAATACTTATTATCTTAACCATGATTGTTGTTAATCTCATCTTTGCATCATTTGGAATCCATCATTTATCTTTACTTTTGTCTTATTTTCATTAGTTTAGGTGTATTCATTTGCACGCTTATCCTCCATCCATTCCGTTATCCTTATAAAATCACGATAAACTTGAGATCGCTTAAACTCTAGTACCTTCCTCTCATAATCGGGCACCCAAAGAATTTATTTATCTTATTTAGAGGAACATTCTCCCTCATTACGTTGTTCAGCTAAAATGTAATAGAGATAGGAAACTTGTTCCTATCCTTCTTAACCTCTAATGTGCTCATAAATTCGGCTGTGAGATGGAGGTAGGTGGAAGGCCTCTTGTCAAAGAACTCTTCTATTTTCACACGCCGGAATAAAGTCCTCAGATCATCCTCAATTCCAAGACCAACCATCGTGGTTTGATCTTGGAATCGAGTTGGCTTGATCTTGGGCAATATGGATTCTCATCTTAGTGCATACTTATCCCAATCTTCCGCGAATTCCACTCCAAAATTCAATGGGTGTATTTCATTCTCTATCAAATGTGCATCGAGGTTGGATAATTCCATATCTGTCTCAACAACAATGAAGTCCTCATTACGTTTTCTTACTCTTCTTTCAGCCATCTACAATATTCAACATACTTAAAGTTAACTTCAATTTCATCTCGAGGCAAAACATTTCATGACGCATAGAATCATCACTTGTTATTCAACTAAGTGTTGACTCTAGCTTACATTCAATCATAACAAACAATATTCCCCAAGGATTTTCACATTTTAATCCAAGCAACTTCACAACAATTTATTCAAGTTTTTACTATTTATTCAATCAAGTTCAACATCTCAATCCTTCCATTCTTTCATGAATTTCATCACATTTTCTCTTTCATATGCATAACTTATATCAACAATATTTCAGTATTTATGTAAAGCTTTCAATTTGAGTCAAAATTTCACTTAGGCATTTTATCGAACAATTGGCATTCACATATTTTACAATAATTTCAACAAGAATTTTAATTCTCTCATGTCCAAATCCTCAATGCTTAAGCTAATTTACAACACAATCATCATAAAAGCATCATCAATCAATATGAAACAACATATGCATCTAATTCAATCACCTTCAAAAATCCCCAAATTCAATATGCTCATGAACCCTAATTTTTTCACAATTTCAATCAATCCAACAATTACACTAGCAAATTCATGTTTCAACATCCTAGATATGCTTCAAACATATTATTATTCAAAGCCCATACTAAAATTTTAACATTTAAACCTTCAATTGAAAACTAGGATTCGAAGTGTCATACCTTGATTTTTCTTGGAATCAAATGGAAAAATTGATGTTTAGACCTTGAGGATTACACTTTAATCACTCAATCTTACCACTCTTTGATGTTTACTGACAATTTGTGGAGTTTGGAAGTGAAGACATATGACGAGATGTGTTTAAACATGAGAGGAATGAGAAGCGCGTGTTCTGGCAGTCGGCTTTATAATTCTGACTTGAGACAATTTCCTTGTGTGTTCATAGTGGGATGAGCACAAAGCACAACTTCAAGAAGAAATCTATGACAGTGCCTAATGACTATTCTAGACCACCATGAGCTAAATACTATTATCTGGCTTGAAGACGTTAAACTTAGCGCTAGATGGGAGGCAACCCATTATTATCTTTATTGCTTTATTTAGTGTTTTTAATAAGGATTGTGGATTTGATATTGTTTTGCAATTTTGGTATGTAGGTTGATTGTGCTCATGAGGAGAATGCATATTGAAGATATGGAAAGTGCTTGATTTGAAGTGTGTAAATACGTCACACCACTTTTTGCAAACTTAACTCGAAACTCTTGTTTAAATTTAAGTTTGGGGGGATATGGCGTGGTGTGACATACTTTTTCTTGAAGGCATATACTTTTCGTATTTTTGGGCTAATTTTAAAAAAAAATTCATGAGTTTTGGTTTGATTTTGGTCCGTTTTTTGTTGTGTTGAAGTGCATGTTAGTGCATATTTTTAGTGCAATTATTGAGTTAATGGTTTTGATGAGTTGTTTAGCATAAATGAAGTGTAGTGGAAGCATGAATTGAGCCCAGAGACCAAGTCGAGATTCGTTGTGCATTCAATCCGGAAGCCCATGCCAACCATTTTCACTGCCAAATGCCTTTCTAAGGGTTCACTTTACATCTCATCTATTCTATTTAATTAGCATAAATTGATTTTGATTTGGATTGATGTGATTATCATGTTACTTCATCTGTGGGAGGTTTACTTTTCAATCAATGATGGGGATATTGTGAGCTTAATTGTTATGGATGTTATAAATGTGTGCTTCATTGTCTATTAATGGATGGTTATTTTTATTCTTGCTTGTCATGTGTTTTTGATTATTTCTTGTTTGGTGAGTTTTTTCTTATGTGTTTTGTGTGTATTTTTATTCTTGTTTAGGGATTTCTTTGGTGGTTTGTTTTTGGGATGTTGTGAGTCATTTTTGAATGTGAGTGATGACATGTTGTTGTGATAAGTGATGACAAGTTATGATTAAGAATCTCTACACTTTCGAATTGTGACATGTTTTACTTAACTTGTTCAATTTTGAGATGAATATGGTGTAATAAGTTCCTTAAGGTCCGAGCATAAGCTTGTGAGCATTTAAGCCTCAACCGTGCATACATGGTATGGCTTCATGAGTGGATCGGTTGCGTTTGATAAACTAGAACTTGCTCAAGGACTATGGGAATGAGCCCGATTAGTGGAGATTAATGAAATGATCTAAGACCATCCTTGTTATTTATAGTCATTGCCATATATTTTCATACCATGAACATCATCCTTAGTCAACCACTTTGAGTCTATAAGCCTATTTCTTGTGAATTTAGCACATTACAAGCCTTGAGTACCCATATAAGCCTTATATATATATCTTTTGTGTGAGTAATCGAGGAGATGATAGTTAGAAAGGTGTGATGAGATAACAAAAGAAGAAAAGGATATGAAAAGTAAGCAAGAAAAAGGATAAAAAGGAAATAGCCAAGAGTGTACATGCAACCTTAAAAATAAGAAAATGAGCAAGGAAAACAAAGACGCTCAAGAAACTAGAAATCAAAAGAAGGGAGCATACAATCAAAAATAGTTGAAAATCAAAAGAGAATTGATGATTAGTGCTTGAATGTTGCAAAGAATAAGAAAGAAAGTGGAGGAATGGAAGAAAGTAGCTACCTCTTCGATTATTTACACTTGATTAGTCACTATTATTCATATTCTTCCTACCCTACCAAAGAGCTTATCATTACATCCTTAAAGAAAGACCTTTTTGATCACTAATTGAAACTTTGGAAGTTTGTGAATGTAGTCCACGAGCAAGCTTATAACGAGTCGAACCAATTGGTTAATGAGTGTTGTTTTACCTCAATTAATAGTGTTGAGTAAAATTGATATCTAACATGAGGCTTGGACCAAAAATGGACTATTTTACTCTTTATTCTCTTTTGATTGAACTTTTTAATCTTTCATGTTATGAGTTTAATATTGTAGGATGACTTAGCACAATTTGTAATCCTTATTGTTGTTGAAATGTTATTACTTATGTTCGTTTAGTCTTTTTCTAGGTGAAAATCTATCTCCTTGTTTTATCATTTTCATTATTCGGGGATGCACAACACTTAAGTTTGGGGGTGTGATAAGTGATATTTCACCTAGATTTTAGTGTCTTTTTATATTCATTTTTGTATTATTTTATCCGTATTTATGTGTATTTTGGTTGTGTTTTGTATTTTTATGGAAATATATAAGAATGAGTTTAAACGTATGATTTTCAGGCAAAAATAGATCCTAGATGTGAAAAGGAAGACGTAGGAAAAAGTGAATCTTAATTCGGAGTTGAAACAGGGAGAACAAACCAAAACAAAAGAAGAAAAATAGAGGCATGCACCTACACGAGCCATATTCCGAACACGACCCTATAAGAGGTGGCCGTGTTTCGGCACCTAAGACTCCTACATGGCCACCCTGTGGCCGTGTGAATGCACACGAGCCGTGTGCACGCACACCAATCGTGTCCGTGTAAATTTTGAGAAAAAATCAGCAAGCCTTCTAGAAGCTTCCCAATGGGTATAAATACCCAATACTTCAATATTTGAAGAGAATTCGAGGGTTTTTACTGTTTCACACACATCACACACATTTTTTTCCATTTTTCACCATCCCTTTCATCCATTCTTCATCCATCCATCTACACTTGATCACCTCCATCAAATCCACCATCCAAGTGATTAAGGAATCAAGGGGGAGTGAAGATTACAAGAAGAAGAAGGATATCTCCATTGAAACACTTCAAAGGGGGAATCTAATTCTAATTTTTGTGAACTTCTTTATAGTTTTGTCATGGAATTTGTAGATATAATTATCTATGTTGTTTTCTCTAAGACTATGATAGGTTAATCTCCTTTGTGAGATTATCTCCATGATTGGTGTTGGATAATTTAGTTTTTATGCAAATATATTTTAATCTTGAATGGGCTTTGTGTATTTTTATCATTGATGTGAATTGCTTGATGTATATGATTGATTTGTGTGATTAATTATCATGGGCATGTGATTAGATTGGAAAATCAATTATGTGTTTAGGATAGTTCATTGAATCATTTCATCATACACTTCATGTGCATTAATTTAGAATGAGATAGAGATATCCTTCTAGATTTAGAAGCCTTTGATAGAACATTTAATTGGCTTAATCGAGAGATTAGTTAATTAGGTGAGTAGGCCCAAGCCATTAGTGAATTCATAGTACCTTAAAAGGGAATATTACCTATGATTTAGTACTTTATTAGGAAATTCGTAGAGTAATTAGTACCTAGTGGGATGTGTTCGCTATGGTATTGATCCTAAGTGCTTTTGGGAGTTTTATTTAAAGCCTACATCATATCCATCTCGAGAGAGAGTTTAGGTGGAATTAGTGATCGGTCCTATGTCATGTCCATGAGAGATTAGAATTAATTGCATAAATACTTTATTATCTAAGTCATGATTGTTGTTAATCTCATCCTTGCATCATTTGGAATCCATCATTTATTTTTGCTTTTGTCTTATTTTCATTAGTTTAGGTGCATTCATATGCACACTTATCCTCCATCACATTCCGTTGTCCTTATAAAATCACGATAAATTTGAGATCGCTTAAACTCTAGTACATTTCTCCCTGTGATTCGATAAAATCTTTAATTGGTCACCCCAACTACAAAATGACCAATCCCCTACTACATTCTCTCTCGTCAATTAATACCCTTTCTCTCTTTATCTCTCCTCTCTCATCTAACTTTTTAAATAAATTAATACACATAAAGTTAAAACCTACCATACCCAAAATCCAAAACAAAAATAGAATTGCTATTCATGATTTTCAAATCTCTCAAACCCCAATGGTTAATTACAACAAAAGTCCCAACTTTTCGCGAATTGTGGATTAGTCCAAATTTTTTAATTTACAAATAAGTACTCGACCTTTAACCCGATTTGCAAATCAAGCTACCGGGCAGTTATGGACCTGCCTGGTAGTTGAGTGTCATCTTTCTTCCACGACGCCTTTCACGTGTACAAAACGACATTATTTCAGCTTTCCACCTGTCAAAAAGTTAATTGCATGAAAAGTTCCAACATTTTCGCTGATTGCGAATTAGTCTAAACTTTTGAATATTTACAAATAAGTACCCGACTTTAAGCCTATATTTCAACTTGAACCACCGAGCAGCTGGAGGGTTGCCCGGATACCGACATGTTACTATATATGCCAAGTTATTCTATACTTGTTAATAAAACAACGTCTTTTTTATTTTTTTAATTGTATATATCAACAACAATTATCGTATGGATCATTTATTCAAAATTCAGAAGTTGTCTACCACAACCCCTCACTTGGTGAATTTTGATGGATGATGTTAATGTGTGATATATGATGACATTTTTTTGGATATAAATTAAAATTTTAACTTTAAAAAACTCAAAACGATGCCATTTTGTTAACAAGTGTAGAGTGACTTGGCATATACAGTGACACATCATCGTTCGGGCAGTCCTCTAGCTGCTTGGTAGTTAGAGTTGCAATACGGGATTAAAGTCAGGTACTTATTTGCAAATATCCAAAAAATTGAACTAATTTGCAATCAGCAAAAATGTTGAAACTTTTCATGCAATTAACTTTTTGACAGGTGGATGGCTGAAACGACGTCGTTTTGTACACGTGGAAGGCAACGTGAAAGAAAGATGACACGCCAGATACCGGGCAGGTCCCCAGCTGTCTGATGGCTTGATTTGCAAAATGGGTTAAAGGTCGAGTACTTATTTGTAAATATTGAAAAGTTTGGACTAAATCGCAATTCGCGAAAAGGTTGGAACTTTTGTTGTAATTAACCCTAATCCCAAATCAAACATTTAGAGTACGTTTACATTGAAGGTAAAGGTTAAGGTTAACAAACTTTTAGTAAGGGTTTTGTGAAGGTTGAGTTAAAATTACTGTTCAAAATTAAATTTGATATAAGCGTTAACTTTGCATGTTTAAATTAGTGAATTTTACTGTATTATCCTTACATTAACTATATTAAATTAAGTAAATATATTAATCAAATTCAAATGGTTACAGATTCCGACTTTGCATTTGAGAAGCTGATTGAATGAATCAAATATCCAATTTAGATTACTAATTTAATTGAATCTCCCAAATCTAGACAAATTTTGTATTCTTTGGCATTTCGAATTGCTAATTCATTTTTAGTTCATCATCAGTTATGCCTAGGGGCAATATCGGTATACCGAAAATACCGATACCGTACCAAAAATTTTGGTATGGATTTTTCCATACCGATACCGAAATTTCGATATACCGAAATTAGTTTATCAAAATTTTGATAAATTAAATCGGATACCGATATCGTACGATTTTCAGTAAATACCAGTTAATACCGAAATATTGACATATCATTTCATACCGAAAATTCAACACACCGAAAAATACCGATTTACCGAAACCATACCAAAAATAATATTTAATTTTAATCAAATTAATAAAATTAATATAAAATATTTCAAAATAATTAAATTTTCTAATCTCAAATATTCTACCTTAATGACACATATGTTGCTTTTAATTTATTCACTAGCATGTAACCCGTATGCTATGCTGGATTATTAAGTATTTATTCAGTAAAAAAATAAAATGAGTGAAAGGAAATTTAAATAGTATTGTCATAAATATATTTATTAAATTATACTACTTCATTTCTCAATTTTTTTTGTTTTTTTAAGCTTGTCTCACAATTTAAATTAGTCAAAATTCTACTTTTATTTCAACAACTAACGTATTACACGAATTTTAAAAAACCAAAATTATTTAAAATATTAAATAACTACTATTTTTATTTATATATTTGATGGACACATCTTTGATTTAATGTATTGGATATTTATGTGTTTAGTGTACAAATTTATGTATAATTTATCAAATTTGGTAGTCTTTTTAGTTAAATATTCATATAAATCACTCCAAATTATGTTTATTAAGGAGACCACAAATTTAAAATTAAAATATATTTTGAACCTATAAAGTTCAAATATTTTCTAACTTTGAATAACAAAATTTAGTGTGGTACAAAATACTCAAACATGCAAGGGAGCCCAAATATTAGCTGATATATTTTCTTAGATCAAATTTCAATACATGAGTGATTGTCAATGTGTTGAACCAATCCTGTCAGTTACATTATATCTCAACTGAGAAAAGGGGAAAAAATCAATCTATCAACATAATAAACCTACTCCGAATATTTTATTTTATTCCCTAATTTTCCAACAGCCAGTTGAGAATAAGTGGTAGGCTTAGGATTTTTAAAAGAAAATGCAATTTGAAACTACCAAGTTGTGGCTCCAAAGACCAAGCCAAATTTGAGAAAAGAGGTGTTCAAATTACTCAACATGCAACTAAGCACCATATATTAGCCGGCTCTTCCTTACATCGGATTTCGAAGATAGCAACGACTTCATAAAAGATAAGTGATGGAGACGTCTGCATGCTGATTAAGTAATTGGAGCTTCATATAATTTTTTTCGGTGTTTGCATACTCAGGAGTGGAGAGGTTTGCCATCTGGTATTGAGATCACCACACACATTGAGTTTTAAAGCAGAAGTTAGAGAATTTGTTCAAAAAAAAAAGAAAAGGAATCTTCCCCTTTATTGAGGCAGTACAGATATATATAAAGCTTGTTCTCATGATTGTTTTCCTTTATACTAAGTGTTCAACTGCTATTGAAACAAAGAAATTCCATTTCACAATTTAAAGAAAGCTTTCGAAACAAAAGAAATTTCAAAATAATACTACATGTTCACTTTTATCTAATTTACCTTAACAAGAATTGATCGGGAGAAGAATTTGCCGTCTGTTCATCTCCCCTTTAAGCCATATATGATGGCTTTTTGCATATGCTTTCCCAAGTAACCTTCAAAAAAGCAAAATTCTTAGTATTTTCAGATAATCTATATTTATAATATTATAGTGTACATACATATTAATTTGATAAAAAAATTAGTACAATTTTTTTCTCTATGCTCTAATTTGATAAAATATGTCTAACCGTGGAAAATGTGTTGCTAGTGTAAGAAATCAATATATAGGTGTTGCCAATGGCACTGTCACCCACCGTCATACTTAATGAATCTCAAAGCACTCCTTCTTCCACAAGATTCTACAATATCTATATACTGTCATAGTAAGTTTGTTATAATTGTAGAGCTGATTTTTACTAACTAAAAATATCAGTATTAGGTACATAAAATCTACTTTGTACTTGAAACCTGCAATAGAATGGATGTAATATAACATATGAAAAAAAAAAAGCCAATCAAATCATCATAGTGAACAATTTTTTTTCCTTTTTTAATCAAAAAAGTCAGATGAATGAGCATATGCAATGAAAAACAAAGAATGTTTACATTTAGTCATAGTAAATTAGCTAGACTACTGTTATTCACCTTTTATCCATAAGGCAGATGTATATCTATTAAGCAATGAAGACAATTTATGGCAAGTTAGCTGAACGACATTTCTTCTCACTTTATCCCAAAATACAGATCCACAGCCATAAGTATTATCAAAAAGATATTCCACAATAGTAATTTTTTATTCTACTTTATCCAACAATAGGTATAACCGATTTACAAAGAAAAAAAATAAAATTACTAAAAGTTGAAGGGTATTGAAGGGGAAGATGAGCGCACATTATAAAAATTTATGGTAGAAAATTGTTAATTAACAAATTAAAAGAAGAGATCAACTTCAGAAAAATTGAAATATTTTGGTTTTAGTGAATTTGTATTCGTGTTTCATACAAATTATTGTGTCTGCATTCTGTAATTCTAGAAATTATATATGTTCCAAGGATTGTTTCACTTAAGAAGTCACTAAATCAGTCTCCTTTACTTTGAGTTAGACGACAGGAACTATTATATGAGGAGGCAACACCAGCATAAATAAACTTACAATATTTGAAACAATATGGCATTCACAACTTTTGGAGTCCACATATATGAAAATTCTGGAACTACTACAAAGTGGTCAGAATTCTCTTCTCCATGTGCTTATAGTATATGTAACAAATCATCTTAGAGTTTAAGAAATACTTCAATTTAAAAATTATAATATAAGAGTTACTAATTGCATAAAAGATAGATTATGTTTAAATACTAATTGAGATACCCAAGGTCATTAGATTGATTTATTATATTCGAAAATTCCATTGCGCTTTGACTATTTAGTACCATGATTGTAATGGAGCTAAAAAGAGGAATCTTAAAATCACTTTTAAAAGACAACAACTTCTTGTAGAGTCATAGTTTTCAGATAAGCAAAGATGCAACTCGATTTGAGCCTAAATTGTAAGCTGGAATAGTCGGCACCTGAAACCAAGTAACTGGAGAAATAAATTATTACCTTGAATAGGTGCGACAGTAATTGCATAAAAGATATGTTCTATTTAAATACTAATTAAGATACCAAGGTAATTAGATTGATTTATGAATTTCATTATATACAAAAATTCTATTGTGCTTTGACTATTTAGTACCATGATTGTAATGGAGCTAAAAAGAGGCATCTTAAAATCACTTTTAAAAAATAATAACCTCTTGTAGAGTCATAGTTTTCAAATAAGTAAAGATGCAACTCGACTTGAGCCTAAATTGTAAGCCGGAATAGCCGGCGCATGAAACCAAGTAACTGGAGAAATAAATTATTACCTTGAATAGGTGCGACAATTTTTGTAGACGACTGACGTGTTACTATTTGATTTATTCTGTTGTACATGTTGCATTCTGCAGTAAAAATAAGGTAATAAGAAAATAGGGAAAATGTTGATAGTTGGGATTTCAAGAAAAAGCAGGGAATTAAAGTTTAGTGGAACTTCATCAAGTTCCACATATTATATTGGAACATGCAGACAATTCAAATTTTCAAAAGCTAAATAAAGTATTTCAAGTTGCTTTCCACATTTCCATGGCAGTATGCTCTCAGGTATATATAGCACTGACCAGACTTATCTTACCCACCAAACATAAAGCACACTTAAAAAAGGGAGATCTAAAGACTGACCTCTTATTATCTAAAATGACAACAAATGCATTAGCTGGTTTACAGATTGATTTGAATGAGCAACTCTAAGTGAGACATTATCAATCTATTAAATGGCAGGATTCCCCGCTCAAATGTATTATCTCATCATTAAACTGTAAGAGTGTCAATGGTCATATACAACATCATTGATTATAAAATTAACAAAGCAGCAGAACATATAACAGATGAATGTTTCACTCTAGAAGTACGACATATGCTCCTTTTTAGGGGCTCAAACTGCATGCATATTCTGTTGTTTAAAACATTCTTCTGAAGCTTCAAACATTGATTTTCTGATCAAGCTGCAAAGAAAATTATTTTACTAAATATGAAGTACAGCATAATGAAAAAATAAACCAAACTCAAAGCATATTTTTTCAACTGATTACTGGTAGAATTAGAATGCCACAGCATGAGAGATACTAAACAAATATTCATTGTTGCTACTCCAGGTAGATCTCAATTCAGTGCATTGTCCTAAAGCACTTAATTAAAGTATCATGATAAAAACAACAGTTTCAGAAAGCATGAGAAGCAGTAAAATAGTATCAAACAAACACAATATAATTTAAAATCTTAATATTGTCCTGCAACTCCATCCTCGCAAGATCTTGGACTGTCTTAGGCCCATCTATTATACAAAAATTGCAACAATCGACATAACATCATTATTAATTAAAATAAAATAATAATAATTCAAAGCAATTCAAAAATTAAAATACAGAAGCGAATAAAAACCCAAATAGACAACCCAAAATATGACGTAACAAAAACTACACACCTCATATGATGAGAACTTACACCAAAGGAGATTTATTAGTTTTAGGTTGTTCAATGTGCATTATCGTAATCTTCAGTCGAATCACTCAAATACATTGTCATAAAAAAATACACTAAATTAGTAATGTTAAAAATTCTCGATAGAGCAAGAAATTGAAAGGGAAATCTAGAAGAAATTAGAAGAAGAAAAGACTAACATGTTTTCCCATTCGAACAATAACTTAAGGATCGTTGTTAAAAGTATCTCTCTTACCAAGGTTTATCACTCTCAGGATTCTAGCAAAGCCATCACATGTTTCTATTGCGTTTGATTTCCAGCACGGAGAATAAATGATTGAAAGGGCAACATGAATAAAATTAAATTCCACAATAAGAAGACACTGAAAGGATTTCAACAAAGAAACGTGTAATTAAGATTAAGGCTTTGCGTTAGAAGACACTGAAATCAAATCCAAATCATCCAAGCAGCTGGTGCCAAGTCTGGCTTACCAAGAATTTGAGCGATCTAATAAAATCCAAATTGAAATCAGCCAACACTATTACACAAGCTAATTAAAGTTTAAACTACTCATCTCTAAATAATAAAACCATGGAAAGCTGCAATTATAGATGTATGGACTAAAAGTGTCAGCACCAAAATCAGGATTTTGAAGCAAAAGAAACCAAGAAACAATCAAAATTAACACCAGGGTAGTGCCCAATATTACAATAAATATTAAAAAAAAGGAAAGAAAAAGTTATAGATTGAATTAACTTGATAAAAAATCCCCTGGGATCAGAACACATGTTATATCTTTTATCAGCGGCAAGTTCGTGTTGCTTCTTTCACATTTCCTTCCTCTTCTCCGCATCATTCTCAAAATTCACACGGAATTGAAACACCTGAACACAATGGGGAGAGAGATTACAGAGAAATCAATCTTCCCAGAATAGTTAAAGAAAGAATTAGTACATTGTATCCAGTATAGATATTAACGGCTCGAACCCAGAATTGGAATGAGCGGTGCCAGGGTCGAAAATGAGCAGAAAGCTTCTCCTGAAATTATTTGGAATCAAGAAGAAACATAGTGTGAAATTTCGTTCGTCAAGCGTTTCTGTTACATTGAGATTGAGATGAAAAGATATCATGGAAAAATATAATTAACATTAGGGCTTTATGTTACAAAATAATTAATGGATTGATTTCAGTTAGAATTAGGAAGTGCTTAAGAATTAGAAATATATTGGAAAAAATTGAGAGCTTGACACATCATATTCAAATGCGTAAGAACTTGCCAACTCAACAAGAAAAAACGTTCGTTTAGTATATAAAAGATGATTATATATATATATATATATATATATATATATATATATATTATATTTTTATACTCCTATATTTTAATTTAGAAGTGTATTATATTTTTATTAGAGCTTATTTTAAATTTTAAAAAAATATATATGAATAAATGTGACACATAATAAAATAAAAATAATTTAAATATATTAATAATATAAAATATACTTAAATATAGTATTATGTATAATTAAATTTAAAAAAATAAATATAAAATTTTCGATATATCGGTATCGCTATACCAATATCGAAATATCGAAAATAATTTCGGTATACTGAAATAATGAAAATTTTAATATACAATATCGATATCGTACCGATATTCGTGTTTCCAGAACGAACAAGATAGGGGTTGATAAGGGGGAGTTAGCAAAGTTAGACAAGATTGGAATGGGCATAGGAACATGTATTGATGTACCAGATCGGCTAATGCTCCCAGGTTGATGCGATGTATTCCACCAGTTGACTGAAGACTTTATTATTGGTATATCGATCTGTCCAGCACGGATTGAAATAGGAGCCAGTTCGACAGAAAGCTTTTGAAAACATAGTGCACCCAGGATAATATCGGTATGACAATCATACCGTACCGAAAATTTCGGTATATTGAAACTTCAATATTTTTCAGCATTTTTCGATACGGTGAGCGCGGTATACTGAGTTTTTTGTATTTTTTCTACCCCTAGACTTATACTTAAATTCAAGTCTCAATCCTTAAATTCAAGTCTCAAAGACTCAGTTATTAACCTTCTTAATTCATCATTACACACAGGTGGAGAATCGCCCAAAGCCCCCATTATCGTTCTCTACCCAAATTCTTCATTCTCTTCCCAAATTGAAATCATTACGCCGCCGTCCAAATCATCCAGCGCCTCAACTACTGTCCGCACCTGCCACCGCCCATAACAAATCGATCCACACTTGAAATCGAAACCATCATCCAAATCACAAATCGATCCACACTTAAAATCGAAACCATCATCCAACTCAACCGCAAACCCGTATATGACATGAAACCTCAAGCAACAAAAATATATCGAAAACAAATAACCCCATTCATAGAAGATTTGATATTGTCAATTTCAAGATCTAATGTCAAAACCTACAAAAATTCTTAACTATCAATTCACACTAAAGAAATTTAAGGAGGGTGCAGATAGTAAGATAAGGCTGCGGACATGAACTGCGGCGAATCTGGGCGGCAATTGTTGCAAGTGTTGGGCCGAGTAGAAATCACCCAAATTCAAGCGAATCTAGGGTAGTGGAAGGTTTGGGCCGGTGGTAGGGACGATGTCGTAGGTTGGTGGTGAATGAGGAGGAAGATGAGAGAGAAATAAGGTTTAGGGCTGCAACCATAGAGGAGTGGCTGCAAAGGGATTGGTATTTACAAAAGGAGGAAGAACCCTAGTTCCTAAAGAAGCATAGCTAGCGAATGAAGGAAAGTGAAGAGCCTGGTTCATCTCCTCCAAAGATTTGATCTGAAAAGTGTAATTTTTTATTTTGTAATGGAGGGGCAAAATAATAATTGCACCTCTTTGACCCAAGGGTTGAGAATAATCCCCCATTTTCTGAGGGTTGAGGTAGCCCTCGTTGAACCATCTTTCACACCGGGCCAACAGAAGCCCGAGGGTTATCCCTCGGGCCCAATTTTAAAGTACTCAACTTTTAAGTAGGGTTGAGTAGGGGATAACCCTCCTTAACCTTCAATGTAAACGCAACCTTAAGATTAAATTTTTCTTTTTAGGTTATAATTTCATCCTCTTTCCCATATATCATCATTCCAATGATATTATACAAAAGATAATGTACCTAGATAATTCCAGCAGTACATAGTAATATGGAAAAAGGGAGTATATACTGTACGGATTCTTGGAAACTTTGGGAGCTAGTGTCCTCAATTTTTTTTATTACTTTTATGCATTATTTTTTAGATAAGTACAAAATATGAAAAAAGAAAAATCTAATAATTTCCTTTTACATCCAAAAAAAAAAATGAGGATTAGAACATACCCTTTTCCTCACACGTTAAATTTTACATTTTGCATTTTTTCGTTTCACATTAAATTTTACCATAAAAAAAAACATCATATAAATTCTTAATTCTAAAATCATATCTTAATTTCAAATCTACTATTCATACCTAACAAACACAACATACTTTATAATTTATTTATTATCTAAAAATGTTATATTATCCTAAAAAAATAAATAAAATTGATAAAAAAAAAGCTTTTTATAAACTCCACGAGCACAATGTGCAATTTTTTTCTCGGAACAGAGAGTGACTTTTCTCTTGCCGTATAGAGTGAGTGATCCGTGTCACTCTATCGACAAAAAGTGCAACTTCAAATCCAAAGTGGACGTTCCTATCAATGATCAAAATAAAAAAGCTAGACTGGTATAATTTCTTAATCTAATACCCATAAGACACCAAATTAAATTCAATCCTCACTCAACAGTGACAAGTTTTTACTTCCCTGAGTCACCCATTTAAAGAGTTGATAAAAAGATAGTGAGTTTCAGCAATATCTCCTACATGCATAATGCACTAAAAAATAATTGCAACTAATTTTTTCAACTCATGGAGATTCCAATATCCCTTCTAATGTATGTTTCCATTACCATCTTCTTTATTTCCGCTTTCATCTTCTTCAAAATGACAACCCGACCCGAATCCAAGTTCGCAAAACTCCCTCCAGGGCCATGGAAGTTGCCGTTGATAGGAAACATGCACAATCTAATTGGATCCGTACCCCACCGCGCACTGCATCAACTGGCCATGAAATACGGCCCGTTGATGCATCTACAGGTGGGCGAGGTCTCCGCCGTCGTGGTGTCGTCACCGGAAGCCGCGAAAGAAGTGATGAAAACTCACGACATAAACTTCGTGTCGCGGCCTCCGATCCTGGCGGCGGAGATCATGAGCTACAACTGCACCAGCATCACCTTCGGTCCCTACGGTGATTACTGGCGCCAGCTCAGGAAGATCTGCACACTCGAGCTTTTGAGCCTCAAGCGTGTGCAGTCGTTCCGATCGCTGAGAGAGGAGGTGTTTACAGATCTTGCCAGGTGGGTGGCTGCCATGGAGGGATCCGCCGTGAATTTGACGGAAAAATTGTACTCGTCGATGTACGCCATCACGGCGACGGCGGCGCTGGGGAAGATCAACAAGGAAAGGGAGATTTTAGTACCGATAATCAAAGAGGTGCTTCAATTGGCAGGAGGATTCGACATCGCAGAAATTTATCCTTCCAATCATTTTCTGAGGGCAATCAGTCCAACTAGGCGGAGATTGAGCAAATTACATCGCGAAGCGGATAAGATCTTTGATGAAATCATCCATGAGCACAAACAGGCCAGATCTGACAAGCAAGAGGATCTGGTTGACATTCTGCTGAAATATCAGGACGGCGGCACCGGAGATGAATTCCGGTTGACAGACAACAACATCAAATCCGTCATAATGGTAATTACTCCCTTCGCTTCGTATCTTCACAGTTATGACACAGAGTTTAAGAAAAAATTGACTTTTGATCTATTTTATTGACTTTTTAAGGGTAATTTGATATTCTCCACATCCATCACTGACTAATGTTAAAGTATTAATTTTTTATTTTTAGAAAAAGTTCACACATGGTCTACTCCAATCACTCCCTACTAATAATGCACTTTATATAAAATATGGAGCGGAAAATTTGTAATTAAAACGTACGGTACAAAGGAAATGTAATTCTTTTTGTTGCGGATGGAGGGAGTACTTTTAAGGGTGAATATTCATGTATTGTTTATTTTAGTGGTGAAATTTAATATGAAAATAATGTAAAACGGAAATTGTAAAATTTAACTTGACGGGGAGTGCCTCTTCTTCTCCATATGCAGGACATACTGGGTGCGGGGAGTGAAACATCTGCAACAACAATAGATTGGGCGATGGCGGAGATGCTGAAGAATCCACGAGTGCTGGCGAAGGCGCAAGAGGAGGTGCGGCGGGTGTACAAGGAGAAGGGGCACGTAGACGAGTCGTGCATTGCGGAGCTGGTGTACCTGAAGGCGGTGGTGAAGGAGAGTCTACGGATGCATCCGCCGTTGCCGCTGCTGCTTCCAAGGAAATCTGGCGACACGTGTCAAATCAACGGGCACCTGATACCTGCCAACGCCAAGATCATCGTGAATGCGTGGGCCATCAACCGGGACCCACGGCACTGGAAGGATGGCCATGTGTTCGATCCGGAGAGGTTCGTGGACAGTCACGTGGATTTCAGGGGGAATCATTTTGAGTTCATTCCGTTTGGGGCAGGGAGGAGGATATGTGCTGGCATCTCGTTTGGGCTTGCCAACGTAGAGCTCCCATTGGCCATGCTGCTGTATCATTTTGACTGGAAACTGCCAGCTGGACAGAAGCCAGGTGATATGGATATGGCAGATGGGTTTGGAGCATCTGCGAGGAGGGTTCATCCGTTGTGTGTTGTTCCACTCTTCAAAATTCCTTTGCCTTTGCCAACCAAGTGATCATATCATCATCCACATCTCACATTCTCACTTTTATCTCATCTTTTCAATAAATGCATGATTCCATATGTATACGATATATGCCCAGTCAAATTTCAGTCTTTCTATTTCCATAAGAAACATGCATTACTTCCAAGCACGGCATCTCATGTCATTTTCGTGTGACATCTTTTATAACATATCTTTATTGAATAACATGTGGTGAGAGGAGAAATCCAATCCATTGCCCATATGGATTACTGATTAACTTAAAATATAGTTTTCTTCCTCTCTCCTACGTATCACTCATCCAACAGAGTGTCATAATAGATGTCATACCAAAGTGACACAGGAGATCCACACCCTTACTTCCCACCCTTAAAAATATTTTTTAATTAGTTACAAATTTACCTCTTCTACCAAACACACATAATATATTCCATCTGTCCCACCACAAGGGTGACGAAATATTTTTTGCACGTAGATGAAAGGATATAATACTTAATAGGTAGATGAGGAGATAAATAATAATTTAATATATAATGGGTAGATATTAGTGTGGTATGTGGGTCCCATGGAGATATATTAATTGTTTGGCTGAGTCTCATTTACTAAAATGAGAAATGTATCTCTTGTATGGAAATGACAAAATTCACTATTATGGTGGAATGGAGAGAGTACTTTATAATTTGCTTAATATCTAAAAATATTATATTGCACTAAATATTAATAAAATTAGTTAAGTTATGGGAAGCATTATTCAATGGGCTGAGAAATATTTGTATTATACGGAACATTATTCAATTGGCTGAGAAGTATTGTGTTTAGTAGGAGTGTGCACAGATATTGGATTTAACCGAAACCGTAATAAAATCGTACCGAATTAATCTCGTATCGAAAAAAATTATTGACTTTTTTACTTTTTTCGAACCGAACCGAACCGAACCGATTTTTTGTTTGATACGAACTTGTATATTTCCCGCTTTCCCGTACCGAATATTGGATATAATCGGACCGAACCGTACCGAAAAATCGAATTTAAATTATATATTAAAATTATATATAATATATTTATCTTATTATTTATACTTTATACTTTATATGTTATGAATTAATTAATTTTACTCTACTAATTATAATGTAATCATAATTAATAAATTATAATTATTTATAATATACTACCAAATAATAATTTAAAAATATATCTAATGCTCTAAATATTTATTTATTAGTGTATATTAGAAAATATATATTTCATAAACTAAAATAAATTTCTAAAAAAATAAGAAATAAATAAAATAATATGTTCAAAGTATTATTTCATAGAATATAATGAATAAAGTAAATAGTATCTCCAAAGTTTAAATTCAATCGTAAATTTAATAAATAATTATTATATTTTATATTTATTTAATAAAGATAAAATGCAAAAATTAAATGATAATCCATAATTATGTCTAAAATATTAGTATTAGATAGACTTTAATTGAAATACACCTTAAATTTAAAGTTAAATGTTTAAAAAAATCTAAAATTATTAATTTTCTTTATCTTAGTACTATTATTATTTAGGGCAACACATAAGGTCGTGTTATGTAAGATTATTTTACATTTTTTATTAAATATATTATCACTTTTCATTAAAAGTTTATAATTCTTTATTTATAATATGAATTGTTTATGAAATAATGCAATGCACCACTCTCACTTTTCATCAATTCGAGTATAATTTTTTATTCAAATATTATCTCTTCTTATATGTCTCATGAAACTCTTAATGTGAATTGTGAAGTAGTATTACAGAAATATTTTCATATTTTTAAAGTATTATTACCTTTTATTAAAAAAATATAATATTATCTTCGATTCGCTCCGTACCGTCAAAATCCATTTTCCCGAAAATTCGTTCCGAACCGAACCGAATTTCTATACGGATTCAATATCATATTTTTTATTTACGGATTCAATATCTAATTATTTAAAAAAAAAAAACTATCCAAATTTCAGTACGAATTTTTTTAAAATCCGTGTCAATTCCCTATCCGCACACCCCTACAGTGCTTAGCATCAATTAATGTAGGGTCATAAAGATTCAAGAGGGGCCTTTATCATCTCATTCCCAAGCAAGTCGACCGGGTCAACAATGGGAAAATACGAAGGTTCGTCCATTAACCAACTAATTCTAATTTTAGTTTTTTTTTTTCAATTTTTAATTTTAGTTAATACTTCTATGTTTGATTTTGAATATTTTTTTATTCAAATTTAGTTTTTTTAATGATTTAGTCATTTTTGGATCAAAATTTGACATAAACACTACAAAAATAAAATAAAATAATATGTTTTTTTTCCTGTGATAAAAACTTTAATTTCATTTTTAAATTGGTTTATCAACAGATTAACAACAAAATTCGTTGGTAAATTTATATTTTAAAGTGATGGTTAATAAATTTTTACTAAAACAAAAATTCAATTTCATTTTGTTAAATATTTTCGTTAGTAATTCATTACTAATAATTCTATTAGTAATTTATATAATGATTTCGTTAGTTATCCATTTGTATTTACAAACGAATATTATTCAATTGATAAAACATTATAAATCCGTTGGCTTTCGTGTAGTTGCTAAAAAACAAATGTAGTTTTAATTGTCAATCAATGATTTTTTTAGTGAAAAGACTAAATTGGATTAAAGAAATTAAATTAAATTTGATTAAATGACTAAATATGAACAAAATAACCAATTAAAATGGAAAATTACGAAAAAAATTTGAAATTCACCCTACTTAATGAATTTTGATATTTTTTTGGTAAAAATTAAGAAATAATGATGAGTCAAAATTGTGGAAATTGAAGTTGTGGTATAAATGTTGTAATCGAATTAAACTTAGTCACCAAAAAACTTGTATGCTTCTGAGCGCGGGAGGATAAGAGACCAACTCGTCACTTAATTTAGCGAAGTTATCCATCAACTGCATGTCTCATAATACGTTGGTCTTTTTCTTTAAGTGCAGACAAGAATCAAGGCTATTGCATGATTGTTTATAGTTTTCTTGCAATTTTGGTATAACGTGATTTTTGGATGGATGACAGGTAAATAAAAGGGGGAGGATTACTAGATACAAAAAAACTCTTAATTATTATGAGATACAAACATATAAAAATATTACTATTAACTATAAAATATATAGTGATATGCATATAAATGTTGTATGCAGCAAAAGTTTATGTGCAGCAAAGTCTGTGCAGTAAAAAAAGTGTGTGCAGCAAAAAAGTTATAATATGCACTAAATTATAACCCCGCAAATTTAGAAAGTTATAATTAACATTATTTAGTTATTTTAATGGGTGACTGAAATTTGTTTGAGAAATAAATGGTTATGATTTGAACTAAATTATTTTCTTTTATTTTTAAGTTGATATTTTTATGTTAATCATTTAAAAAAAATATCATAATATTTTTATTTGAATTTATATATTTTTGAGTTATAATCATGTTGTATTCGAATATAAATAAACTTGAGGTTCATTCGAATACAAAATATAACCTTGGTACCTTAAACCACAGGATATAGTCGTAATTTTACACATGGAATGAACATTATACCTTACGGATAATTGGTAAACCCTGGGAAAACATTATGCCATAAACTATTGGGTAAGAGTATACAAAAAACCATAGAGAGAAATTCGAATTTATTATTATTTAAATTAGCAATATTATTATTTGTATATATAATTTTAAAAAATTAAATCATTTTAAAATTTTGAATATTCAAATAATATATTTAATATTATTTAATTTTTATTTAATAATATCATTTAATTTTTTGTTGTGATCATAAACTATTGGGTAAAAGTATACAAAAAAATCACAGAGGTAAAAATATAATTTTACACTTGGAACAAACGCTATACTCTATCGATAAATATATATTTAATATTATTCATTTTTTATTAAATAATATCATTTAATTTTTTATTGTGATTAAATTATTTTCTAATTTCAAAAAATCATAATTATAATTATTTAACTATTTTAATGGGTGGCTGAGATTTGTTTGATAAATACTAAATTATTTATTGATTTGAAAAGGTAATAATTATAATTATTTAATTATTTTAATGAAAATTATTTAACGCATAAACTAAATGAACACTTTCTTTTATTGAACACACATCCCTATTATTAGAAAATTTAAATATATATTTTAAAAAGTCTAAATTATCCCTAATCTATTAATTAAATACACACCCCTAAATTAATTACTGATATACGTATGACAATGACTGTAGATTTCATTAGGCAAAGGATCTAATGAGCGTATGGCTGTTGATGGTAGCTAAGGGATAAGGGCAATTGCCACACTATGATCTCTCCAACCTCACAAGTTTAGCATTTCTCTCCATCTCACCAACATTTAATGGGACTTGTTCTCATCCAATCTGGAAACTCTTCTTCTCTTTGAAAACAATTTCCAGGGTTCTCTTCTTTTCAACATTACAAGATTTCAAAAACCTTTCTGACATAAACCTTGCAAGAAACAAGCTTTCAGGTCCAATTACCGATTCCATTGGAGGCCTCTCAAATTTGAAACCCTCATTCTCTACTCCAATTGGCTGCTGTCATCCCTCGAAGTTCTATACCTGTTGAACAACACTCTCGAAGAAACGCCGTAAAATAGTACACTGCGTTTTTGCTACATCCTTGCAGTTGGTCTTTAGCCATTCCGAGAATTGCTCTTTCTTTCGACAATGACTGTCTCATCTTCGAATTTGACAATCTCGAAGCAAACTCTCTCCACTAGTCCACTTTACACGGTGGGTGGGCAGATTGAAAAGCAGATGTGATCAATGGCATCAACAACTTTGTAAGAGAATTCTTGATTAATGAAGAAATTAAATATGGAGGCTCATGCTTTCAGATCCCTCCTGCATGTACAAACTCATCACCGTCTTCCTTCAAGCTGAATCCACTCCCTGATTTCTTCTTGAAATCAATCTGTTGTACGGTGAAGAATAGTGTCATTAGATAATTTTAATTTATTAAGAGGGATGTATAATCTTAAAATTAAAAGGGTAAAATTGGGTTTTTAGGGGGTGTATATAATAAAATTTCAGATTTAAAAGATCAAAAGGGATGTGTATTTAATAATAGGTGTGTATTTAATAAAAAATGGTGTGTATTTAACAATACTCTTTATTTAATTATTTTAATGGGTGGTTGAAATTTTTTTGAGAAATAGATAGTCATGATTTGTACTAAATTATATCATATTTGAAAAAGTCATAATTACGGTTTTGGATTAAATTATTTTTTTATTTGAAAAAGTCATAATTACAATTATTAAATTATTTTAGTGGGAATTACTTAATTATTTTAAGGAAAAGACTTGGGTGAGACCGTCTCACGAATCCTCTTATGTGAGACGAATCATCCATTAACCCAAATAAATGAAAATTAAAAAAATAAAGGGCCTTGTTTGGCTTGAGTAACTCTCTTATGAGACGGATCATAAGAAAGACGAGTCATGAGACGGGTCAACCCAGCATATTATTTATAATTTAATAATATAATATAGGATAATTATATGATTAGTCAACCCCTATCTTTAGTAGTTCCTAAATTCATGGGATGAGTTATCATTAGTCATCACCCATTACTTTTAGTAATTCCTAAATTTGTGGGATGAATTCAAACCTCCCAATCTAATGACTAGTTATTTTCAGTTACTATTTTTTCACTTTGGTGAATCGTCGCTACAAATCATAATTCGTCCTCACTAGCGCTCGTGTACATTACATGTGTTATAGTATATCGTTTTCATGTTATTGTGTGCAATGTATGTGCTATAGTATGTCGACTAAAATATGTATCATGGTTTTTTTATAGTATGTCAAATCCACATTATAGTATGTAATTTTTGTGTTATTGTATGCTAGTTAAAACAATATCTCATTAATTTTTAGTGTATTACGTATGTCTTACAGTATGTCGTTTCCATGTTACAGTATGTCGTGGATGAGTTATAGTATGTAATTTATGTGTTATTGTGTCTTAACTGGAAAAATATTTCAGTTTCTTATAGTATGTCATTTTCATGTTATTGTGTGTAATGTATGTGCTATAGTATGTCAGCTAAAAGTATATTCTGTTTCATTTATTGTATAACATATTCGTGTCATAATATGTAATATATGTGTTATTGTATGTTAGATGAAATTAAATTTCATTGATGTTGCAGTAAGCCTTTCATGTGTTATAATATCTTATGTAAAATGTCTTACAGTATATCGTTTTCTTGTTATAATATGTTGCTAATGGGCTATAGTGTGTAAGTTCTGTAATATTGTATGTTGAGATTTTGTAAACCCTCCAATTATGTCTAGGCGGGCAAGTTGCAAGAATCTTATGTTTGACTCGTCTTTATATTATTAAAACTTGAATACCTCTAAATTCACCATGGTGAGATCCGGCACACCCTTCTACTTCACGATGATAGTGAACGAAGATCTCTTAGGTGGTGGATTTGATGGAGTCAGCAATGGTGGACTCGTTGGTGGTCATGACTTTTCCAGCTAATTCTAGGAAAAGTTGTGGTTAGGGTATGCAAAAATAGACGATGAGTTTTTGGTGTAGACAATGTGTTGGGTATCTCGGCCGTCGACACGTCGGGATCAGGGGATGACAAGGGGTGCTCAAATTCTTGAGGTTTGGCTCACAACAGAACCGATGATCACACAGTGGCAACGAAAATAAACCCACCAAAGGAACTCACGTAAACACTCACACTCTCTATTTCGTAATACTGATAAGTGAAGGTAAGGACCCTACTTATACAGGAGCCTAGCCACCACATGAAAGGAAAGATCAATCTTTCCATTCATGGAAACAACGACAAGAATCAAAGAGGGAAGAGAAGAGTGTTCGCGCCCCATTAGGGTTGAGCGATTAGAGGGTTGGAGGGATGGGCCTTGGCTTAACCAAACCCAATACCAAAATTGAAGACCAGCAGTTGGACCACAAGATAGCCCAAAGGGCTCAACAATTCTCCACCTTAGTCCAACTCACCACTGTGTTCATCTAGTTAGGATTTCATCATCGCACGTTCCTGGACATACCTGCACATTAGCAAAACACAAAGTTAGTGTATAATTCGAAACAAAGCCCCATAAAGGGAAATGCCACAAAGGCAAAGAAACACAATATCACAAAGATATAGTGAGCAGAGAACAAACCTCATACGTGATCACAGAGGTCATGAACACGAAGTTCAAAGGGTAATCACCAAGATCAGAACATAAAGTTTATAAGACACGCGCGCATGCCAAACATAAAGAAAAAAACAAAGCTATAGCATTTAAAATATATCACGAAGACACCACACAAAGAGGCACACATAGATAAAACATAATCTAACAAGAGCTACAAAAGCTTAGATTCATGTAACATGCTCCACCTCACTAAGAGACACAAATAAGCATATAAAATGCACATAAGCATTAACGATACCAACAAATAGTAAACCAATAATAGTGCTCCACCTCACTAGGAGCAACCAACAAATGCACATAAGCACTAACAATACCAACAAATAGTAAACCAATAAAAGTGTTCCACCTCACTAGGAGCAACCAACAACAAAAGCAAAATTAACAAATAAACATGCTAGACAGAAAATATATTTCAAAGTACTTCTCACATAGAGAAAACACATAAATCAAGAAAAACACATTTCCACACAAACATGCATAAAAAATAAGCCATTAAAAAACACAAGAAGTATTTAAAATTCACAATTAAATACACATCAACATAAATCAGAAAACATCACCATAATTCACAGTTTCAGTTGCAACATTTGTTTGATCACTAGAATTATCCTTCTTGGGGTGGGGACACTTATTGGCATAATGACCACGTTCATGACAATTAGAGCATCTCCTATTCTTAGGATTGTTCTTAGGCTTAGCCACCTTAACATGCATAAACCCCAGAGTGAGTTTCACTCTGACTTAAATTATGTTTTTTTACTCTTAAGAGCATTAATCACAACATCCAAAGTAATATCATCTCTACCATACATAATAGCAGATTTAACATCATTGTAAGATTTAGGGATAGCATTCAAGAGCACAATTGAAGAATATTCATCAATATGCTTGTCACTAGACTGTTTAATATCTAGAATAAGCTTAGTAAACACATCAAGATTCTCTTCAATATCTTTGTTTAAATCCAATTTAAAACGAAAGAACTTTTCAAGTAGAAACAGTTTACTAGGCAAGGAAGTTTCAGTGTATAACTCATCCAACTTATCTCAAAGTTTTTTAGCAGAATCATACACACCAACCTTTCTCAACACAGAGTCAGACAAATTCAAGATAATAGCAGACAAAGCAAGTTCATTCATTTCAGACTTTTTAGCATCAGTAATATCCTTCTCATAAGAATGATCTACAGTTTTAAATACCCGTTGTTGGATAAGGATATACTTCATTTTCTGTTTCCAGATACTGAAGTCACATTTTCCATTAAATGGGGCTTGTCCAAACGACGATTGAGAAGTCATAGATATTCAAAGCTACATAGAACAATCACGGGAAAGAAACAAATAATAAATAAATAAACTACTACACACAGACAGGTAGAAAAAATAGATTTGTAACAGCAGAAAATATGCCCCAGAAATGAGATTCACAAAAGCAAATAATCAAATAGGATCACCAAGAGGACCAGTCGCCTCAAGCATCACACAAATCCTAAACGACTAACAGCACATAATCCCAACCCTATAGTCACAATCAGTGTCACTATGCTGAAATATATGAGGGTAACAAGCCAATATACCAGAGCGAGATTTCAGATGAAATCTCAATACACCTCTAGAACTCACCGGAGCCACTTGAGCGAAGGCTCATAATGGCCAAGAACAGATACTACGAGCCACACGAAGGGCACCAACAACAGCTACCAAGCAACAAGCACCGAAGACAAGAACTAAGAACGAAATCAACACCTACCAAGCAACAAGCACCGAAGACAAGAACTAAGAACGAAATCAAAAGTTCAAGTCAGAAACAGATCTAACAAGTTTTGAGAATACAAATTCTTGAAAACACAAATAGATCAAAGAAAATGAAAAAGAGACTTCCCTGAATGTGGAAGGGAACAAAGCACTAGAACCGACGGATAACCGACCGACCGGCTCTGGTACCAGTGTTGGGTATCTCGGCCGTCAACACGTTGGGATCAGGGGATAACAAGGGGTGCTCAGATTCCTGAGGTTTGGCTCACAATAGAACCGATGATCACACAGTGGCAACGAAAATAAACCCACCAAAGGAACTCAATTAAACACTCACACTCTCTATTTCGTAATACTGATAAGTGAAGGCAAGGGCCCTATTTATACAAGAGCCTAGCCACCACATGAAAGGAAAGATCAATCTTTTCATTCATGACAACAACGACAAGAATCAAAGAGGGAAGAGAAGAGTGTTCGGGTCTCATTAGGGTTGAGCGACTAGAGGGTTGGAGGGATGGGCCTTGGCTTAACCAAGCCCAATACCAAAATTGAAGACCAGCAGTTGGGCCACAAGATAGTCCAAAGGGCCCAACACAATGGAAGAAACAAACCTTAAGAAGAAATCGATCCTCTCTCTGTACTCCCCAGCCTCAATATGGATATTCTCTCCTCTCTCCCATTTCTCTGTTTCTGACTTCATTTATGACGTCGATGATAGAGGATGGTATGTTGTATAGGAATTTGGAAAGGTTATTTATCTCTCTTAAATCTATATTAAGTGGGAGATTTTGGGGGATTTGAAAAACTAATTAATTTAAAAATTAAAAGTAATAACAGGTTAAATCAGAAATGGATATCCGTTTCAGATCCGTCTCACGTAAATGAAGTCTCACAAGAGACTTTATCGAGTAATAACAGGTTAAATCAGAAATGGATATCTGTTTCAGATCCGTCTCACGTAAATGAAGTCTCACAAGAGACTTTATCGTTTGGCTTCGCTAATTAAAATATTCTTTTTCTCCCACCATTTAAATTTTTCGGCATCTCCATGCCACATTTAAAATTTTCGGCAATCTTAATATCTTATCTACCTGCCAAGCATTAACGTTATATATTAAATTAAAAAAATTATTTTTAATAAATTATTATTATTATTATTATTATTAATTGTTCATTATATAGTTTAACGTTTTTCATATCACTTTATTATAATTAGGTATCACTTTAAATTAAAAATATTATTACTTTTTATTCATCTTATAAATTTTTCATAAAATAATTAAAGTAATTGATTATCACTTTTTATTTATTATGTATAACTTTTTATTAAGCATATTATCACTTTTTATTCTAATGAATTGTTCGTGAAATAATTTAATTAGATGGATATCATTTTTCTTTAATTAAAAATCACTTTATAATAAAATGAATAAATGTGATAATATTTTTAATAAAAAGTTATATTCATAATCAAACAAAAGTAATATCCATCTAATTGAATTATTATTATTTCATTAACAATTTCCCGAAACAATAAAAGTGATAACATTTTTAATAAAAAGTAATACATGATATAGAAAAAGTGATAACCATTTAATTAAATTATTTTATGAACAATTTATAAAATAAATAAAAAGTGATAACATTTTTAATATAAAATGATATCCAATTAAGAAAGAGTAATACCAAAATATTCAACTAATTGATTATTATAAATAATATTATTATAATAGAATAATTAATAATAATAATAATAATAATAAATACTCCCTCCGTCCTACTTATTTTTACCTACTTTCCATTTTGTGGTGTCCACGTACTTTTATCCATTTCATTTTTGGTAAAAATACATAATATTTTATTATCTACTTTTTACAATCCCAACAACTTTAATTACTTTTTTACACTTTATCCATCATTCCCAATAACTTTATTCAATTTTTCTTTTTAAATTACTAATTTATCCCTACTTTCTCCTACAATATATATTAAAAAAAGAAAACTTCTTAATCTCTGTGCCCATACAAACGGGTAAAAATACCCGGGACGGAGGGAGTATAATAACATTTATTATTAAAATTGAAAAATACTCAGATTTGAAATAACTGTTTGCACTTTGTGTAGACGTCGTGCATAGACAGGGACGAAAATATCCCGATATATCCACGATATATCCATTTTTTGAGAGTGCCGATATCGATATGGGGGAAAAGGATATATCTTTTCTGATATCGAGGATATATCGGGATATATCAAGAAATATCGGTAAGAATATCGTTATCGAATTGGCGCAGTTCAAATTTTCCCAGATATCGGGATATATCGAGGAAATATCGATAAAATATCGACAAAAATCGAGGATATATCGGATATATCAAAAATTTATCTATAATTTAAAAAAAATATAAAATAATTTTTTTATCTTACTTTTACTAACCAAATACGTTTTTTTGTTATTAATATGTTCAATTTAAAAAAAATAAAGCAACACTTGCATGAAACCATCTAATGGTGCAATTGTTTTACTTTTAATTAATTAATTATAACTTTTATTAAAATTGTTATCACTTTTCATTAACATTATTATGACTAAGTAAATAAAGAGGATTCACGTACACTTAATATTATGACTAAAAATATAATTACTTTTATACATTCAATCGGAACGAGTTCAATCATGCCTCACCAACATGGTGATTGGATTAGCCCACATTATCCAATCCATGGTCAAACAGTTGGACAAGATAGAACGACATACTACTGGCACATTCAGAACTATGTTCAAAACTTCTCTAATTCGATGAGCTGGTACCAATATTGTTTAGATCTAGACGGCATGACATGTTTTACATTTGAGCCTCATAGATCATCATTTTAGTATTAGTTATTATGTATTAAACAACAAGTATTAATTATTGTATCACTCCAGACTATTTAAATATGTCGTTAATGATTTGCTTATCATGTGTTATGACTTATGAGTTTTATTAAGATTTTAAAGTGTATTTAAATATTAAAATTAGTTATAATATATTGAAAAGTTAATAAATTAATTTTCTTCTATTTTTTTTCAAGTTTCCGTGATTTTTAAAATTTTTTCCGATATCGATATCGATATTCGATATATCCATCGATATATCCGTAAAATTGAGGTACCGATATTTTAACCGATATCGATATTTGCTTCCTTGTGCATAGATGACTGGCCGGCAGCCGATTTGACACATGATTACATTAGTTTAAATAATCTTAATTAGCTAACTAAACAAGGTCCTTACTTTTCTTAATTTCTTTTTATTTTTTATTATTTTTATATTAATGGGTAGGATAGGATCCTTCTCACATAAGAAGATTCGTGAGACGGTCTCACCCAAGACATACCCTTATTTTAATAGAAAATAAATTGTTAGGATTTGGACTAAATTATTTCCTATTTAAAAAAGTCACTATTTAATTATTTTAATAAATAACTAATATTTGTTTCAGAAATAAATTGTCAAGATTTGGACTAAATTATTTTCTAATTTGAAAAAGTTGTAATTGCAATTATTTAATTATTTTAATTTTAATGGAGGATTTGAAATTTGTTTGAGAATTAGATGGTCAGCCGGATTTATTATGCTTTTATATATAATATTAAGATAAAAAATTATAATATTATTAATTATCTCTTAAACAAAATATTTCAATATCTAATGTGGTATTTTTCTTTCACTGTACTATTGTATATATATATATATATATATATATATATATATATATATATATATATATATATATATATATATTTGAGTGTATATTTGGTGCACCTGGGTGCAAGGGTGCATCCATATGTGTATATCTTTTTATTCTATTTTGTATACATATTATTCTATTTTGTATACGTGTTTTGTAATAATTGTATAGTACTTTTTTCACATTAAGTTTTCATTAAAAAAATTAACATCCATATGTGTATAACTTTTTATTGAATATTATATACAAATTTTCATTAAAAAATTAACAATTAAATTATATACATTTTTACTCTTAATTGTATATATTTTTGTTTATATTTGTATATGGGTGCACCCTATCTTTAGGTGTACCGGGTGTACACTATAAATTGACATATATTTAATTATAAATATATAAATATAATTATATTATTAAATAAAATAAAATATTTTACCCATAAGAGGCGGGTTATAGGATGTTAATCCATGTATATTAATGCACCAAATTTTAGAATAATATACATTTTAATTTTAATATCTTATTATAGAAAGACATGATTTAGTTAATAGTGATTTCCATTAATGGTAAATTTTAGGAAAAATGTTATTACCATCTTTTTTCCAAACGTCGTTTTGGGAAGAAAGAAGGAGCCGCCAATAAGGAAAAACAAAAAGAAAGAAAGTTGAATGGGGTTCCTACTTTCTTGTGGGCCACACAATTTGCTGGTCACACCCCCACTTAAACAGTTAGGACGCACCTTGACCTTTGCACATCTTTTCCATCCTTCAATGCTAAATTATTAGGGATGTAATCGAACCGAGCCGAGTCGAACACTACTAGGTTTGAGGATCGTTTGTTAAGAAATTATCGAACTCGAGCCCGAGCTCAAACTCGTCAAGAAAAAAAATATCGAACTCGAGCTCGAACTCAAACTATTTGTTAAGACTCGCGAACATGTTCACGAACACATAAAGTAACTTGTTTATGAATATATTTTCATGAACATCTAAATAATTTTGTGCCTGGATATTAAAAGAATATTTCATTATAAACATTTAATGTTACTCATAATATTAAATAAACAAACTAACAAAATATAATACTCCCTCCGTCCCGGGCAAAGAGCTACGCTTACTGTAGCTTTTGTGAGAGTTTTATGCAGTCAAACGATACAGTTTGCCGGGACGGAGGGAGTAATAAACAGTAAAAAGTATTTAAATAATCACTAAAGTTATTATCATATTTGTGTGGTTTAATATAAAATATTTAATTATTGAATATTAATAAATAAATAAATAATATACAATTCTAAAGAATAACTATAAAATTTACGAACGCGTTTGCGAGCCATTAGCGAGCCTATAAACGAATATGTTCGCGAACTTTCGAGCCGAACACCCTTAGGCTTGAGTTTGGTTTGATAAACTATTCGAACCCAAAATTCAAGTTTGGTTTGGCTCGATAAGGTTAACGAACGAGTTCGAACGAACATTTAATCAAATCGAGACTCGAATAGTTCGCGAACGGTTTTGTTTGGTTACATCCCTATAAATTATTACTCCATTACACTCCAAAATACGTACTCTTATGTTGTACATAATGTTTGGATCATTGTATATTCCTTCCACCATTTAAGGGGAATTACGGAATAATTTTTTAAGATAAATAAAAAAATTGATAAATTTTATAATTTATAATAACAAATTATATTCATTTGATGACAAATAATAGCCGTGTAGTAAACTAATTCATGAAAAAAATTAGAAATAAAAGCAATAATATTTTAAAAGATAACATTTTTAATAAAAAGTAAGAATAACTAATTATGAACGACAATTTATAGTTTTGGATTTTTTTTATTGATTTTATGATTTTAAGTCTTGAATTTGATAATATTATATTTTTCGTATCCTAAATTGATAGAAATTTTTTTCGGATTCCTAATTAAGAATTAACCTATCTTTTAGGTCTGTATTAAAAAACTAAAAAAAAATCATTTATACTTTCGTCTCACATATTTATGCGCACTTTTTATTTTGAGTTGTTCAAGGTATTTATATGTTTCATTAATAATAAAAGTTAAAAACTTGTGTACCCTCGGGATACTGTGCGTCCAGATACCTTTTAGTATTAAATGATGTACCCTTTAGTATAAGGACGTGTACCCTTTATTTTCTTAAAAAAATAAATAAATACTCTCTCCGTCCGCTTTCAAGGGTACCATTTTTCCATTTTGGGAGTTCGCCTCTAATGGTCTCATTTTTTTTTATCCACACACACTCACTAATACAATTAAAAAATATGACTCACACATCTACTAATACAACTATCCACTACACATTAAATAACAATACTCTTTAATCTCCGTGCCCAAAAACAAATGACACCCTTGAATCCGAACGTAGGGAGTATATAAAATTGTGTACCCTTATTAATTAAAATGTATACCATTTAGAATAAAATGATATACTCTTATACATTTTGTACACCTGAAAACACAAGAGACCAACCCATTATAAAAATAAAATTAAACTATCTTATTTACTTTTTACATGTTATTTATCAAATCTAACAATTTTATTTATTTTTATACACTTTATTCATTATTTTCAAAAAAAAATATTTACCTTTTCTCTTTAAAATATCAACTTACCTCCTAATTTTTTTATATATTATATATTAAAAAAAAACAACATTTCTTCATCTCTATTTTGTACAAATAGGCATAATTAAAGGGAATAGAAGAGGAGTAAAGCTAAAACTTGGTATCGCTATAGAAACCATTCCTTCAAATCCCATATTTTTCGAAAAATTTTACATTTTATTCATAAAAAGTTGCCTGATGACAAATTTTTGCTATAAAAGTAATACCCCAGTGGCGCTGTTATTGATTGCTTGGGAGATTAAATAACACATAAATGCTTAAACCACCTTTGCATCTCAAATTTATAGCTAAAATAGATGGTGGGATGTTTTTTTATTTTAAAAAAATAATTATATTATATTATTTAATAATGGAGATTGATTTAAAAATTAATTTAATAGTTAAAATTATCTAGGTTTACCGGTGCACTAATTGGACTCCAAAATTAGAAATAAAAATTGAAAAACAAGCGGTGAGAAAAGGAAAATTTTATTATATTCAGGAATCCCGATTGGTGATATTCGTATCTTGAAGTCCACGTGTCCTTCAAAAACGTGACTCTTGGGCACCACGTATCCCTATGCATATGGAAACTGCTTTCCTTTTGACTTCTTACTGCAATCAGACAGAGCAAATAGCTAGGCCACAGATGAAAGCTCCATTTTGTTGTATATATTAATTAATTATTACTCCCTCCGTCCTGTTTCAATGTTTGCGTTTTTATTTTGCGCGTCTCATTTCAATGTTTACATTTTCCTTTTTGGAATATGGGACCCACCTAAAACAATTAATATATCATCCAACACTAATACACATACTCACTTTACATTAAATATTAGTATATCTTTCCACCCACATTCTATTAAAATATTATACTTCTTAATCAACGTGCAAAAAACAAACGTAAACATTGAAACGGGACGGAGGGAGTATATCATATGATTTCTTAATGATATCCTATGTACTTTGATGATATCTGTCTATAAATACATATATTTTGATTCATTCCATTCTTCATCACATACAGCCTGCTCTTCACACTCACTAACCTGTGTCTCCTCTCCCACAAAAACTGACCTAAATGGGATTTCTTCAAAGATGTTTTTCCTCCTTAACGGGTATGTCTGTTTTTGTTCTTGAATCCCACTCTTTAACCCTTCAAGATATGCCCTCTGATTTTTACTTAAACCCAATTTTCACCCGTTTACTCATTGGTTCTTCACACCTAATTTTGTTGCTCATTGTATTTGTTTATGGGCTTTACTGGAAATTTTGGAGACATGGGGGTGGAAACCAGAAGCCTTATGTTGGGCATTCTAGGCTTATGTACTACAGACCAGCCATGTTTTCTTGTTTGAGTCTTTCGTTGTTTAATCTCATATTATGTCTTTTGGACCTCTTTTATTGGTATAGAAATGGTTGGTCTGATGAAAAGGTGCTGACTTTATTGGATTTGGGGGTGAAAACACTGACTTGGTTAGCTCTCTCTCTTTTCTTACAAACCCTTTTCGTTAATTCGGGTGAAACTAAATACCCACTTGTTTTGAGACTTTGGTGGGGGTTTCTCTTTCTTGTGTCTTGTTATTGCCTTGTGACTGACTACTTTTACTTCCATAAGTACCATTATTTATCTACTCTGTTTTGGGTCTCTGATATTGTGTCTCTGGTAATGGGTTTACTCTTCTGTTATGTTGGGTTTTTGGGTAAGAAAAAAGATGAAGATGTTGTTCTTCAAGAACCTCTTCTAAATGGTGCTAATGGTATTGGTTGTGAGTCTAAAGATTCTCCCAAAGGGGATGAAACTGTGACCCCTTATGCCAATGCTGGTATTTTTAGTCTCTTTACTTTCTCTTGGATGGGTCCTTTAATCTCTCTTGGCTACAAGAGAACATTAAACCTTGAGGATGTTCCTCAGCTTGATTCTCCTGACACTGCTAAAGGGGCATTTCCAGTGTTTAATAGTAAACTGGAGGATAGTTGTAGAGGTAGTAACAGAGTCACTACAATGATGTTGGCAAAGGGATTGATCTTAACTACATGGAAAGAAATCTCTGTATCCGCCATTTATGTACTCATATACACAGTGGCTTCCTACGTTGGTCCATACCTCATTGACACCTTTGTTCAATACTTAAATGGAAATAGAGATTTTAATAATGAGGGTTATGTGTTAGTTTCTGCATTCTTCGTAGCGAAGCTGTGCGAATGTTTCGCGCAGCGGCATTGGTTCTTTAAGGTGCAGCAGGCTGGATATAGGGCCAGGGCAGCATTGGTTTCCAAAGTGTATAACAAGGGATTGACCTTGTCGTGTCAGTCGAAGCAGGGACACACGACGGGGGAGATTATAAACTTCATGTCTGTAGATGCCGAGAGGATAGGTGACTTTGGATGGTACATGCATGATCCATGGATGGTGGTTTTACAGGTTGCTTTGGCATTATTGATATTGTATAGAGATGTTGGGCTTGCTTCAGTAGCTGGACTTGTTGCTACTATTTTGGTGATGTTAGCAAATGTTCCACTCGGGAAATTGCAGGAGAAGTATCAGGACGAGTTGATGAAATCCAAAGATAAGAGGATGAAATCAACATCAGAAGTCTTGAGGAATATGAGGATTCTTAAACTTCAGTCTTGGGAGATGAAGTTTCTCTCCAAGATTCTTGATCTTAGAAAAGTCGAGACGGGATGGTTAGGAAGATATCTTTTTACTAACGCAGCTACCTCGTTTGTCTTTTGGGGTGCTCCTACATTTGTCTCTGTGGTGACTTTTGGTGCTTGTTTGCTGATGGGAATCCCACTCGAATCTGGGAAGATCCTATCTGCTCTGGCTACCTTTAGGATTCTGCAAGAGCCCATATACAATCTTCCTGATACAATAGCCATGATTGTTCAAACCAAAGTTTCTCTTGATCGAATCTCATCATTTCTTTCTCTTGATGACCTGCAACCGGATTTAGTGGAGAAGCTTCCATTTGGCAGTTCAGACACTGCTTTGGAGGTAATAAATGGTAACTTCTCCTGGGATGCATCATCCCCTAGTCCTACATTGAAAGATATCAATGTTAGAGTGTCCCACGGAATGAGGGTTGCAGTTTGTGGGACAGTTGGTTCTGGCAAGTCAAGTTTACTTTCCTGTATTTTGGGCGAAATGCCGAAGCTATCTGGTATGATTAGGATTTCGGGGACGAAAGCTTATGTTGCTCAGTCGCCTTGGATACAGAGTGGAAAGATAGAAGAAAATATCCTGTTTGGTAGAGAGATGGACAGACAACGGTATAATCGGGTTTTGGAAGCATGTTCACTGAGTAAAGATCTAGAGATTCTGTCATTTGGTGATCAAACTGTTGTTGGTGAGAGGGGAATCAACTTAAGTGGTGGACAAAAGCAAAGGATACAAATTGCGCGAGCTCTTTACCAAGATGCCGACATTTATTTGTTAGACGATCCTTTCAGTGCTGTGGATGCACATACAGGATCACATCTGTTTAATGTAAGCACATTGTCTCTTGTTTCCACTGTTGCTATATTGCTTGTCTAATGATCACACTTTTGGTAATTGCAGGAATGCATTCTGGGGCTTCTGGATTCCAAAACTGTTATTTATGTTACCCATCAAGTGGAATTCTTGCCTGCTGCTGACTTGATTCTGGTGAGATTTTCATCTTTTAATTGGTTGTTTCTTGCATGGAAATCTTGATCAAGTAATGTAAGAAAACTTTGGATCATTAGGTGATGAAAGATGGAAAAATTAAACAAGCTGGCAAATACAATGATATTCTCAAATCTGGAAGTGACTTCATGGAACTTGTTGGTGCTCATGAGGAAGCTTTATCAGCTCTTGATTCCTTCGATTCAGAGTCGATAAGTAGTAGAGAGGAACGGAGCTCGACAGATGCGAAGCCTGTATTGCAGAAACAACTATCTCGATGCGATGGAAATGAGAAAGCAGACATCAGTGGGGAAACCAAGGGTCAGTTAGTCCAAGAAGAGGAAAGAGAGAAGGGAACTGTTGGATTATCAGTTTACTGGAAGTATATTAGAACAGCATATGGAGGACTCCTAGCACCCATTGTATTGTTTTTTCAAATTCTTTTTCAAATACTTCAAATTGGAAGCAATTATTGGATGGCTTGGGCAACTCCTGTATCAAAAGACTCCACTCCTCTGGTTGGAGGATCTACACTTATCCTCGTCTATGTTGCCTTGTCTGTCGGAAGTTCGTTTTGCGTATTTGGCAGAGCCTTAACCATCGCCACTATTGGCTACAAGACAGCAAATATTCTCTTTAACAAAATGCATCTGTCCCTATTTCGCGCCCCCATGTCTTTCTTTGATTCAACGCCAAGCGGACGAATTCTCAACAGAGTATGTGACACTATGTTTTCGTTTGTTTTGCTCTGATTAATTCAATTATAATCCTCTCTGATCCTGAGCTTTACTCTTTCACAGGCGTCTACGGACCAAAGTACGGTCGACTTGAACATGGCTTCTCTAATTGGGCAATTTGCTTCTGCAATGATACAGCTTCTTGGGATCATTGCTGTCATGTCACAAGTAGCATGGCAGGTCTGCATTATTTTTATTCCAGTGATAGCAGTTTGCATATTGTTGCAGGTGAACTCTTCCCTTCATACCTTATGTTATTATGGCATTAGAGTTTGATTAGATCATCCTTAAGATATTCTTTAGTAACGTGTGTTGTTTTATGTTCTCATTTTTGTGAAGATGCTAGCTAGAGAAGTCGTAGGATCGTTAACTCAGGGTTTTTTTTCTTTATATAGAGATATTATATAGGCACAGCACGAGAACTAGCTCGACTGTGTGGGGTGTGCAAGGCTCCAGTTATACAACACTTTTCTGAAACGCTCTCGGGAGCAATCACGATTAGAAGTTTCGATCAGGAACCTAGGTTTCGAGATATAAGTATGAGACTAATAGATGGATATTCGCGACCCAAGTTCCACACTGCTGCTGCTATGGAATGGCTGTGCATTCGTTTGGATGTATTGTCTCTCATGACGTTCGCCTTCTTGTTAATTTTCCTGATTACTCTCCCGGAGGGGACGATTGATCCGAGTGAGTGTTATTAGTACATTATATGTGATTTAAAATTTTGCAGTAAACTTTATACTAAAATATGCAATGCAATGCAATGCAGGTGTTGCTGGGTTGGCTGTGACATATGGCCTCAACTTAAATATGCTGCAATCATGGGTGGTCTGGAATCTTTGCTTCATGGAGAATAAAATCATATCTGTGGAGAGATTACTTCAGTACACTTCAATTCCAAGCGAACCGCCTCTTGTTGTCGAGTCGAACAGGCCTGAAACTGGCTGGCCAGTTCAAGGAGAAGTTCACATCCAAGATCTTCAGGTGATTTTTACTGGAACCTCATTAATACTCTTGAAACATTTTGAGTAGACTTGTGTGTATCTGCTGACGATCTGTGTAATATATTTGTAGGTTCGATACAGTCCTCACATGCCTTTCGTGTTACGAGGCCTTACATGTACGTTTTTCGGAGGGAAGAGGACTGGAATTGTAGGGAGGACAGGAAGTGGAAAGTCGACGCTTATTCAGACACTCTTCCGAATCGTTGAACCAACAGTGGGAGAAATAATGATCGATGGTATCAATGTCTCATCTATTGGACTGCACGATCTACGGTCTAGATTAAGCATTATCCCACAGGATCCGACAATGTTTGAGGGAACTATTCGAAGCAACTTGGACCCTCTTGAAGAGTATACAGACGAGCAGATATGGGAGGCTCTCGATAAATGCCAGCTAGGGGATGATGTCCGGAAAAAGCCAGAGAAGCTCGACTCTGCAGGTTTGACCTCATTCGTCACCTATTAAACATCAAACTGTCTCACATTGTATTATTTTACTAAGTTTTCACTATCTAGTGTCTGAGAATGGAGAGAACTGGAGTGTGGGTGAGAGGCAGCTCGTCTGCCTTGGGCGCGTGCTGCTAAAGAAAAGCAAGGTTCTGGTGCTGGACGAGGCAACTGCATCAGTCGACACAGCAACCGATAACCTGATCCAACAAACCCTCAAGAACCATTTCAACAACTCGACTGTCATAACAATCGCGCACAGAATAACATCTGTGCTCGACAGTGACATGGTTCTACTGTTGGATAATGGTAATACATACATACATTTTTCATACTGTCATCAGATCAGATCCTTAGTTCGTTTTCTTTCAAAGTACTTAATTGGTTATTTTCTTTCTGCAGGGCTTGTTAAGGAGTACGACTCTCCAGCGAAGCTGTTGGAAGACAAGTCGTCATCATTTGCAAAGCTTGTAGCAGAATACAGCATGAGATCAAGTCCTAGCATCGAAAATCTTTCGGATATCCGAGCTTAAATTGCGTAGATGATGATGAAACCTGTCGAAAAATCCTGGATAGAGCTCGTGAGATGGTTTTCCTTTATAAGTACTGCAAAATGCAATCGCAGAGGCAGTAGTTTTGGCTCAAGTTGTATAAATTTATGCAAGAATGAATTTGATATTAACTATTTCATCTTTGAGTAAATGTTTCTTTGAAGACTAAACTGATGATGCATAAAAACAGAGTACATTTTCACTTGCATGAATTCACGTATCATTATTTATTTGAACAACACGTGATCGTTTTATTTTTTCTTAATGTATAGAAAAATGTATACTAGATTTTTTTTTTTTTTTTGAAATAGTAGCACCGCACCAGTTTATAACAATAACAGAGTAATTTACCCCTTTTTTTTTTTTTTTTTTTTTGAAGACCTATAAAGTAAAGATTTTGATGGATCATTTAGTATCAATTTTCTTCACACCAGTCAACCTCGAATTACAAACCCAATTAATTTAAACGTTGATTTTTGTGTGTTCTTTATACACAAATCTACGCATTATACGATCGGCCTTTTTTTTTATATAGGTAAAAGTAATTTATTAAATTAAAACAATTAAAGTGGATTAATTCTAAATTGATTCCACGGCTACACATGAACTACAAGTGTATATATGTGAAAGATAAATTGAGAAAAAACTTCATCCAAACTATATAAAATTGCGAGAAAAAAAAAACCGAAGTGGGGAACTTATCAAATTTTATTTTGTGACGTTGTATACCTTGTTCCAAATTTGTACAAAGTGGTTCTTTGTAACTCTTACATGTATCCACTTTAGTAAAACCTCTATAATCTACTAATATTGTACGGAAAATTTTTACTAATTTAATGAGATACTCCCTCTATCCAGCAATTGCTTCAAGTATTCCACGTTTTTTTAAGAAAATTAATATTTTTTTTATCAATTTTATTGGTTTTTTGGAGAAATATTTTACAATTCAAATCTCAACTTAGTTTGTTATATTCTCAATTTAATTCACAGCTTCCGTTGTAGTCTAGTTGGTTAGGATACTCGGCTCTCACCCGAGAGACCCGGGTTCAAGTCCCGGCAACGGAATTTTTTCATTTTTTTGGAACATTTTCTTCTAATAATTCGACAGAAAAAGATTTCTCCCAAACATGAACCAGTGAACATCAACTTAAGTCCATGACTGTTGCCATAGTTATGAGTTCCACAGCCAAAAGCTATGTTCTTGAGCTGCACCGGTGAGCCTGGAAAGGAAAACGTGTCAAGTGAGACGAGCCCCTGGGACGACAAGCTGTAGTAGCACTCAAGAATAGTGCAGTTAAAATTTGGTGACAGGGTGTGATTCCTGTACAACCTCTTGTACGAGGAGGACTGCCTCTGGCCGAACAAAGGGTAATCTTGCTTTAAACAGTGGATGCTTGGCTTCCATGTGAGGGAACGAGCAGCCTAGTCGAAAACCAGTCTTGCTTTTGTGGAAGATTGCAAATCTATTAATTTCAAAGTGAAAGAAAACAGATACCAAAGTGTGAGGTTTTGCTTCAAGAAATCAGATCAATACACTCACTCTCACTCACTTTGTGCTATGATTTTCAGTGTGTGATGGAGTGTGTAAAAATGAAAGAATAGCAAGACAATTTATGTGGTTCAGTTCAATGAAGAACCTACATCCACTTTACAATGGTTCCAATTGTTGGTTGCGTGTCAATCAAAGTCCTACATCGGTTAGAAGTGGGGATGGCAAGGGGTTTATAAGTGTGAGATGGACTCTCCCTAGCATGAGGTCTTTTGGGCGTGATGCCCGAAGTGGTAAAACCGTGCGGGCCAATGGGCGGCCCAAAGCGGACAATATCATGCTAGTGGATTAAGTGAGCCCGGCACCGCTGGGCGGATAAACCCAGAGTGGTATCAGAGTCAGGCCCCAGACTTAACCGCCCAGATGGTGGGATATTCGGACCTCAAATTGGATGGTCTTGTTGCGTTTATCTTGTTGGGTTTATCCGGCCCCTAATATAGTCAGGCCGATGTGGGCCCCTAATATAGTCAGACCCACTCAATCAGTCAATTCACTAGCATGATATTATCCGCTTACTATCTTTCAGGAACACTTACTTTTGCAGTCGGAGTGCAATAAATTAAAGCAAAAGTTCCATGTATCTTACTCGTATTGATGTAATATATCATTAGCTCTGAATGATAGTAGAGAAGCAGGTTAATTATGAGGCTTGAGAAGATTCGCATGAATAAAACTATTACCAGCAAAAAAGCATGAATATGTATCGGATTGTCCGACATATTCAACAATTATGGCCTTAATCTTATCATTTGACAAGGTGAGCTTTAATATTTAATATGTTCTACTTTACTCAACAAATTATCAATAACATACTCTCCATCTCGTACGGTTTTATCACTCTGGGTATCACACCCAAAAGACTTCATGCTAGGGAGAGACTCTCTCACACTTATAAACACATCGTCATCCCTACTTCTAACCGATGTGGGACTTTGGTTGATACCCAACCAACATAGTTCATCTTTCATTTATAAACCCATCATCCCCACTTCTAACCGATGTGGGATTTTGGTTGACACCCAACCAACATTTCCCCCTCAAACCGATGTGGGATTTTGGTTGACACCCAACCAACATTTCCCCCTCAAACAAAGTCCCGCAGCTAGACCATTCAGCTTGAGGTCCGAACATCCCACCAATCCCGGGCCGGGCTGATTAAGTCTGGGGCCTGACTCTGATACCACTTGTTGGGTTTATCTGCACAGGAAGCCGGGCCACTCAATCCAATAGCATGATATTGTCTGTTTTCGGCCGCCCAGTGGCCCGCACGGTTTTATCACTCTGGGTATCACACCCAACAGGCTTCATGCTAGGGAGAGACTCTCTCACACTTATAAACCCATCGTCATCCCCACTTCTAACCGATGTGGGATTTTGGTTGACACCCAGAGTGGTAAAACCGTGCGGGCCACTGGCTCTACTGGGCGGATAAACCCAACAAGTGGTATCAGAGCCAGGCCCCAGACTTAACCACCCAGATGGTGGGATGTTCGGACCTCAAATTGGATGGTCTAGCTGCGGGACTTTGTTTGAAGGGGAAATGTTGGTTGGGTGTCAACCAAAGTCCCACATCGATTAGAGGTGGGGATGGCGATAGGTTTATAAATGAGGGACTCTCCCTAGCATGTTGGTTGGGTGTCAACCAAAGTCTCACATCGATTAGAAGTGGGGATGACTGTGGATTTATAAGTGTGGAGGAGACTCTCCCTAGCATGAGGCCTTTTGGGTGTGATACCCAGAGTGGTAAAACCGTGCGGGCCAGTGGGCGGCCCAAAGTGGACAATATCATGCTAGTGGATTGAGTGGGCCTGACTATATTAGGGGTCCACATCGGCCTGACTATACTAGAGGCCTGATAAACCCAACAAGTGGTATCAGAGACAGGCCCCAGACTTAACCGGCCCGGCCCGGGGTTGGTGGGATGTTCGGACCTCAAATCGGATGGTCTAGCTGCGGGACTTTGTTTGAGGGGAAAATGTTGGTTGGGTGTCAACCAAAGTCCCACATCGGTTAAAAGTGGGGATGACGATGGTTGGGGGTCAACCAAAGTCCCACATCGGTTAGAAGTGGGGATGGCGGTGGGTTTATAAGTGTGAGAGAGTCTCTCCATAGCATGAGGCCTTTTGGGTGTGATACCCAGAGTGGTAAAACCGTGCGGGCCAGTGGGCAGCCCAAAGCGGACAATATCATGCTAGTGGATTGAGTGGACATTTTGGGTGTGATACCTAGAGTGGTAAAACCATGCGGGCCAGTGGGCGGCCTAAAGTGGACAATATCATGCTAGTGGATTGAGTGGGCCTGACTATACTAGGGGCCCACATCGGCCTGACTATACTAGGGGCCGGATAAACCCAACACCAATCCCTCCACATCAACCATGCATCTCGTCAAACTTCATACCCAGTGTACAATCCAATTAAGTCATGTTACAGCCCAATTGGATATAGGATTTCAAGCACACGCTCTACATAAAGGACCCATCTAAATTTTTACTTATGGCTCATAATAATAAAATAAAATTAAAAATTAAAAAAAGAAAAGGTAAATTACTCTGTTATTGTTATAAACTAGTGCGGTGCTGCTGTTTCAAAAAAGAAAAATAATCCAGTTGATGTGGATTAATATCAACCTTATATTTAAGATTAATTGGATATTTAATTTTATATTATATTTTATAAGCAAATTAAAGCTCATTATGTAAGTCCACAATCCAACTGCTCCAATTCTCAAGGAATTGAGGTCTTCATGGTGTGAGACGTGCGTAGTGGGGACGCAGAGGAGAAAAGAACTTATATATGCTCGATGAAAGAAAGATACAGAGAGGATTAATATATTTCTTCCCATATAACTGATACGATATAAAAAAAGTAAGATTACTGACTTGGGCGTCGGAGGGTCTACGCCGAAAATCCCTTCCGACGTATTTTTGCAGGTTTACGTGGAGTTGCAGATTGAGGAATTTGGAGGAAGTACTTGAAGTTCTGTGGGGGTTTATTATTCTTTTATATTATTCTTCAAGTTTATACTTATCAAGTGGCGCCGTCTGTGGGAACGTCTTTTGAGTTGGCGAGGAAAAGAAATTTAAACGCAAGAAGAGGACTCGACGGATGAGACTGGACGCATCTCCCTTATTAAGGGTGAACTAGATGCTATAATATTGCAGGCTGTGAAGTCTGCGTTGGAATTAAGGAAATTCGAGCTCGGAGATATAGTTCTACGAAGGGCTGATGCATTAAGAGCTATTAGAAAGTTAGAGCCTAATTGGGAAGGACCGTATAGAGTGACGCGAGTCATAAAAGGTGGAGCATACGAATAGGAGGATATAGGAAGCAAGAAGATAGTCAGGCCATGGAATATTAGTAATTTGAAGAAGTTTTATGCATGATTGATAGTTTCTCTTGTATGCGGGTGCTCTTTTTCCTACTTATGGTTTTCCCATGTGGTTTTTACATAAGCAGGTTTTAATGAGGCCCGAGTAAGTAAACAATATGTTTGAAATTATTATGAAAGGCTTACGTTATTATTTCTCTTTGACTATCAGTGTGTAAACGTGACCCTGAGGTCTCTAGATGATCCAAGGCCATGCTATGAAGCCTAGTGACTCTGGATGTCAAGGTGATTGAGGCTAGGACCACGAGGTCCGATGCCTAGCTAGTAGCCGCATTGAGGCTAGGACAATGAGGTCCGATGCCTGGCTGCGAAGCCGCATTGAGGCTAGGACCACTAGGTCCGATGCCTGGCTGCAAAGCCTATCATCTCTTGATGGCGAGATAGTTGAAGCTAAGACCTTGAGGTCTGATACTTGGCTACAATTCCCGACTGCGAAGCTTTATAAATAAGAGCAAGTTTGTTTCTGGGCATAAGAGGAAGTATTGTTATTGACGTGATAAATTCTCAATAACCACACAAACACTCAAGAATATAAACACATAAAATGATAGAACTTTAAAAGAATTGAAAAGCTTGCACAAAGATGTATAGTGGTTTGGTTATGAATAACCTACATCCACCTTGGGGAGAATAAACTTTATTAACACTCAATGCTTACAACCAAGAACAGATTGATCTCAATCTGATGCAACACACACAAAAACGCAGCTCAAACTATCAACTCTCAAAAATGTGAAAATTGAAATGATCAAGCTATTTTGAGCCCTTATATCTAGCTAACCCCTCAACCTATTGATCTGGTTGAACCTCCATCAGACAGCCCTCACTTAGTAGTAGAGATGCAGCCATCTAACCAGTTCTAGGTAGCTTGACTAACCACTTAAAAACTGCTCCAAAGTCGGCTCCTCAACACTACACCAATTTGACAGTTTCGACAGTTGGTGTTGTTTGAGTTGTTATAACAACTTCCACTGCTTCCAGCTCACATGCAACATATTATGATCATTTCCTAGCCTCCAATGAACATAATCCACGTGAGCAATACCCCATGCATGCATCTATTGTTATCGATCTCCACCTTAGATATATGCATGCTCAAGTTGATCCCTTCTCTCCATTTTGTTGCTTTTAAGGAGCAGCAACCTTTATGTCTTCATACATGCCAACTAAAGTCTTGCACAACTAAAATTTTGCTGCTGGCAATGCTTTAGTAAGACCATCAGCTGGATTCACAGCTGTATCAATCTTTTTTACTTCAACAAATCCACTTTCCACCATATCTCTAACAAAGTATAGCTTAACATCAATGTGTTTGGTCCTTTCATGATATTCCTGATGCTTAGCTAAGTGTATTGCACTTTGATTGTCACAATACACCACAACAGTCTCCTGATATTCTCCTAACTCTTTCAGTAAACCAACAAGCCATATTCCTTCTTTAACTGCTTCAGTCAATGCAATAAACTCAGCTTCTGTAGTTGATAATGCCACTACAGACTGATGACTTGCCTTCCAGCTCACTGATGTACCATACATATTAAACACATACCCTATAAGAGATTTTCTAGATATCCAATGACAACCTCTGATTTTGCTTCCCTTTTCTAAAATTTCAATCAGTTTGTTCAGTCCCTTTGACATATTTCAAAACCCATTTGACTGCTTCCCAATGCAGCCTCCCTGGACAACTTAAGAATCTACTGATCAAACTCATTACATAGGCAAGATTAGGCCTACTACAAACCATAGCATATATAAGACTGTCCACTGAACTTGCATATGGAATCCTGCTCATTTCAGCTACTTCTTTGTCTGATTTAGCTCCATTAAGTAGTGACAGACTCAGCCCTTGCTTGACAGGTGTTGCAACAGCCTTACACTCATCCATATTGTATCTTTTGAGTACTTTCACAAGATAAGATTTCTGTCTCAACACAAGTGTACCAGCTGACCTATCTCTACTTATCTCCATACCTAATATCATCTTAGCTTCACCAAGATCCTTCATCTCAAAGTCTGATTTGAGTCCTCCCTTCACTGCATTAATGCCTTGAATGCTCTTGCAAGCAATCAAGATATCATCCACACAGAGTAGTAAGTATGTGTAACAGGTGTTCTCCTCCTTGATGTATACACAGCTGTCATAGAGACTTCTCTGAAATCCATTGGTAACTATATACTCATCAAATCTCAAGTACCACTGTCTTGGACTTTGTTTAAGTCCATACAGAGACTTGAGTAGTAAACAAGCCTTTGTATCAGCCCTCTCAACTGTAACACCCTCTGGTATATTCATGTAGATACTTTCTTCCAACTTCCCATGTAGAAATGCAGTAGTTACATCCATCTGATGAAGCTCAAGATCATATTGAACCACTAGTGATAGTAATACTCTGATTGAACAGTGTTTGACCACATGTGAGAAGATCTCATTGTAATCCACCTCTTCCTTCTGTGAAAAACCCTAGCTACTAGTCTAGCCTTATATCTGACTCCACATTCAGCTACAAGTGTTGGTTTCCTTTTGAAAATCCACTTACATCCAACTAGCTTCTGAGACTTTGGCTTGTCAACTATTCTCCATGTCCCATTCTTGTTTAGAGACAACAATTCTTCTTCCATGGCTATAAGTCACTTATTACTGTCTTGACTAGCCAATGCTTCAGTATAGTTTCTAGATTCATAAGATTCAACTTCAATTGCTGTATATAGTGTAAATGACACTATATCAGCTTACACATACCTTGCAGGTGACACTATAGTCCTTTTCTGTCTATCTCTTGCAAGTTGATAAGTATTTGGTTGTTCTTTAACCCTTGATACTTCATCTGTGCCTCTGTCAGTGGAATTTTCTTCACTTTCACCTGATTTGACCATGTTTTGTGGCTCCACCTCAAGCTCAGATTGTCTGCTCTGATCATCCTTGATCAGTGGCATCTTGTTTTCAATAAAAACATCTCTACTAACCAAGAGCCTGTTCTCATCATAACACCATAGTTTATACCCCTTTACTCCCTTAGGATAACCAATCATAACACATTTGAGTGCTCTAGGTTCCAGCTTATCCTGTTTCACATGAGCATAAGCTTGACAGCCTATAACTCTAAGGTGTGAGTAGCTATGGACCTTACCTGACCAAACTTCTTCTGGAGTTTTGAAATTCAGAGTTGTAGCAGGACATAAGTTGATCAAATAAGCTGCAGTTGCAGCTAATTCTCCCCAAAACATCTTGCTTAAACCTGTACTGCTCAACATGCATCTGATTCTTTGCAAAAGTGTGTGATTCATCCTTTCTGCAATGCCTTTTTGTTGAAGAGTTCCAGGGACAGTATTGTGTCTCTTAATCCCCCTTTCCTTGCAGTATGAATTAAACTCTTCAGATACAAATTCTAGTCCATTGTCTGTCCTCAAGTAGTTCAAACTAGTTACAGTGTTATTCTCAGTTTCTGTCAGCCAAATCTTGAATGTAGAGAATGCTTCATCCTTAGTTTTCAGAACATAAACCTATAGCTTTCTTGAGTAATCATCAATTATGATTATTATGTATCTTCCTCCACCTCTGGTTATTGTCTTTGAATGTCCCTAGAGGTCTGAATGAACATAATCCATTCTTGCTTTGATTGTATGTTCTGATTCACCAAACTTAAGTCTCTTGGACTTACCAAGAATGCAATGCTCACACTGTCTAATCTGATCATCTACACTGAACTTGATCAGCTGTTGTTTAGCCAATTCTTGCATTCCTCTTTCACTAACATGTCCCAACCTACCATGCCATAACTTGGCATCATCCTGCTGATCAGTGTTGTGTATCTGTCCAACAACAACACTCCCATCCAAGAAATACAAATCAGATCTCCTAGTTCCCTTTATGACTATCTTATCATCCTTAGTCACTGTGAGATCTCCCCTCCTTAGATTTGAATCATACCCTTGAGAATCAAGCATCCCAAGAGAGATGAGGTTCCTTCTTAATCCATGAACATATCTAGCATTCCTAAGAAGCCTCTGAACTCCATCAAACATAAGCAATCTGATGGATCCCACTCCTTTTATCTCACAAGATTGAGCATTACCTAACAACAATGATCCTTCTTCTTGATGCTTCAATTATTCAAACCAATACTTCATGGGTGTCATATGGAATGTACACCATGAATCCAATACCCACTCAACAGACACATCTGATGATGTGATGGCCAGAGCTTCAATACCTTCCATACCAGCATTGTTTTGCAATTCACCTACCTGATTTACTTGGTTCTTCTGATTTCCAATAGATGCTTCAGCTTTCTTGGACTTGCTAGCCTTCCATTGTGCACATTGTTTCTTTAAGTGACCTGGTTCATGATAATAGTAACACTTCTTTCCTGTTGACTATCTTGTTGCACCCTTCTTTTGATCAGAATTTTCTCCCTTGTTCCATTTCTTGTTTTGATTTCCTTTCTTGGCAAAGAGTCCTTCTGCTCCTGACTTTTCTTTGCTGTCAGCCCCCTCCTCTAGATCTTTTGAACTAAGTGCTTTCAGTACATCTTCAAGCAACACAACATCCTTTCCTCCATAGAGAAGAGCATCCTTGAAGTGCCTCTGTGATCTTGGCAGTGCAGACAACAACATGATGGCTTTATCCTCACTGGTAAGCTTGAAATCAACACTTTCAAGATCATCTGTGATCTTGCAGAACTCATCAGCTTGATCCATCAGAGACCTTTCATCAGTCATCTTGAAGGCATGAAGCCTTTGCCTCAAATGCATTTTATTTGCAGATGATTTAACCATAAACAGAGCTTCCAATTTATTCCATACACCAACTGCTGTTGTCTCTTTTGATACTTCTATAATTATTTTATCACTTAGGCATAGAATTATTGTAGAATAGGCTTTTTGAAGTATCTGATCATCCACTGGAGCTCTTACACCACCTGCTGCAGCCTGAGGGTCTCTGAGTATTTCAATCTTCAATGGTGGAGGAGGTTTCAAAGCATCCATCAGACCTTGCTGCATAAGAATTGCTTTCATCTTGAGCTTCCCTAGGTTTAATCTGACTTTTCTGAGAGCTTTTCAATATCAAATCTTGTGGTGTTCATCTTGAATGCTTGCCGTGTGTTTGTTTCCCACAGACGGCGCCAACTGACGTGATAAACACTCAATAACCACACAAACACTCAAGAATATAAACATATAAAATGATAGAACTTGTAAAGAATTGAAAAGCTTGCACAAAGATGTATAGTGGTTCGGTTATGAATAACCTACATCCACTTTGGGGAGAATAAACTTTATTAACACTCAATATAAACTTTATTAACACTCAATGCTTACAACCAAGAACATATTGATCTCAATCTGATGCAACACACACAAAAACGCAGCTCAAACTGTCAACTCTCAAAAATGTGAAAACTGAAGTGATCAAGCTACTTTGAGCCCTTATATCTAGCTAACCCCTCAACCTATTGATCCGGTTGATCCTCCATCAGATAGCCCTCACTTAGTAGTAGAGATGCAGCCATCTAACCGGTTCTAGGTAGCTTGACTATCCACTTAAAAACTGCTCCAAAGTCGGCTGCTCAACACTGCACCAATTTGACAGTTTTGACAATTGGTGTTGTTTGAGTTGTTGTAACAACTTCCACTGCTTCCAGCTCACATGCAAAACATTATGATCACTCCTAGCCTCCAATGAACATAATCCACGTGAGCAATACCCTATGCATGCATCTATTGTTATCAGTTATCAAGGTGAAGAGTTATTTACCTAGCGAGGAAAATGGATAGAATACGTGTAGGGTGAAGGAAGTTACAAATGTTGTAAGAAATGGGAAAGTTTAACAATTTATTTTGTTGGTGTTTAGCCTCGTTCTGAGAAGTTTGGCCTACGGCACAAAGCAGGAGTGAAGCAAAACAAAGATTATTTAACAGGAGCCTAAAAGCAATGGGATTCTTTTTAAGAGCTGCACGGGCATATATTTTATTGCACCCAGCGAAGGTAAATTCCCAAAAGGTAAGCATTCTGGGGTAAACTCATTTCTATGTGGCTAATTGTCAAGAAAGGGGTTTTGAATAAAAAAGGATATATAGTAACAATAATACGTATAAATAAGTAAAGAACCTGTTGTTTTACATTTCTTATGTTTTCCTAATTATATTTGTCCAAAAGGGAATAAATTTTGATTTTCATACTACTTCAAATTGACAACATGGTGGTATGAATGCTTTGACTCCAAGGAATAATGTGAGGTATAGAGAAAGTCTAAGCTGTTGTTTGGATTGTATTTTGGGTAAAATGGGTGAACGATAGGTATCTTCTACAAAGTGCATTAGTAGTGCACACCATATATTCGATATAATGGCTCAAAGAAGTTTTGCATCTTGGTGGATTTCCCACTTATTGATATAAAAATTGAAGTTGCCTGGAATATTAAGGTAAGTTAAGAAAAGAGTTGCTCACCCAAAAGTATTTAGTTTCACTTTCATGCTATCAAGCTGGGTCAATGTTGTGACTTTTAATATGTTGTAATATTTCATAGTATTTTGCAAATTATGCTACTGTTAGCTATTTTTATTCTAGATTTGAGCCTATATATTCATCTTTACCTACCTACTCTCATCTTGCATCTCCTTGATTCAACTTTGGAGTTCCCTTACTAAAATTAATTAGAATGAAATCTGATGATGTTGTTGGGATGTTGAGTGAGTGCTACTATTGGGTGCTGTAATTGAGTTCAGTAATTCCTAATTGTATGATGTATGGGCAGAGGTAGATTGTTGCCTATTCTTCTTTAGGTATATGAGTGATGCATATGAAGTGTTTGATAAAATGCTTACAAGAAATCTTGCATTTTTTAGACTCATTTGATTGCCAGAACCCGAGTTCTGCAAAGCATGAGATATGTTAGTGAATAGGTAGTTGTTCACACACATGTTTAGGGTCATTCCCCAACCTGCATATTTAGTGTTATTCCCAACCGTTCTCATTGAACTTACCAATTTCAGAACCTGCATGTTTAATATTAATATAGCACTTGATATGTCTTGGATAATATTTTGTGAGCTTGTGTACCTATTGATAGCTGTCAGCCATATAATATATCTACTCTGATTCACCTATTAAAATAATCAGAGTAGGGGGAGTAGTTGATGTGGATTAATATCAACCTTATATTTAAGATTAATTGGATATTTAATTTTATATTATATTTTATAAGCAAACTAAAGCTCATTATGTAAGTCCACAATCCAACTGCTCCTATTCTCAAGGAATTGAGGTCTTCATGGTGTGAGACGTGCGTAGTGGGGACACAGGAGGAGAAACGAACTTACATATGCTCGATGAAAGAAAGATACAAAGAGGATTAGTAATTGATACGATATAAAAAAAGTAAAATTACTGACTTGGGTGTCGGAGGGTCTACGCCGGAAATCCCCTCCGGCGTATTTTTGCAGGTTTAAGTGGAGTTGCAGATTGAGAAATTTGGAGGAAGTACTTAAAAGTTCTGTGATCACACTTGTATATGCCTTCTTTTTTTTTTTAATGAATAATGTTCAAATAAATAATGTGAACTCCTGCAAGTGAAAATGTAGTCTGTTTTCTTACCACCCACCAAATACTTATGTTTTATATGCATATCAGTTTAATCTTCAAAGAAACATTCATTCAAACATGAAATAGTTAATATCAAATATTATCATTCTTGCATAAATTTATACAACTCCTCTGCGATTGCATCGTGCAATACGCAATACGCGTACAAAGAAAATCATCTCACGAACCTCCATCTAGGATTTTTTGACAGGTTTCGTCATCATCTACGCGTTTTAAGCTCGGATATCTGAATTTTTTATGCTTGGACTTGATCTCATGCTGTATTCTGCTACAAGCTTTGCAAATGACGACGACTTGTCTTCCAACAGCTTTGCTGGAGAGTCGTACTCCTTAACAAGCCCTGCAGAAAGAAAATGACCAATTAAGTACGTCGAAAGAAAACGAACTAAGGATCTGATTTGATGACAGTATGAAAAATTTATGTATGTATTATTACCATTATCCAACAGTAGAACCATGTCACTGTCGAGCACAGATGTTATTCTGTGCGCGATTGTTATGACAGTCGAGTCGTTGAAATGGTTTTTGAGGGTTTGTTGGATCAGGTTATCGGTTGCTGTGTCGACTGATGCAGTTGCCTCGTCCAGCACCAGAACCTTGCTTTTCTTTAGCAGCACCCGCCCAAGGCAAACGAGCTGCCTCTGACCCACGCTCCAGTTCTCTCCATTCTCGGACACTGGATAGTGAAAACTGAGTTAGTAAAATAATACAATATGAGGCAGTTTGATGTTCAAAAGGTGGTGAATGAGGTCGAACCTGCAGAGTCGAGCTTCTCTGGCCTTTTCCGGACATCATCACCTAGCTGGCATTTATCAAGAGCCTCCCATATCTGCTCGTCTGTATACTCTTCGAGGGGGTCTAAGTTACTTCGAACAGATCCTTCAAACATGGTGGGATCCTGTGGGATTATGCTTAATCTAGAACGTAAATCATGCAGACCAATAGATGAGATATTGATGCAATCGATCAGTATTTTCCCCACTGTTGGTTCAACGATTCGGAAGAGGGTCTGAATAAGCGTCGACTTTCCACATCCTGTCCTCCCTACAATTCCAGTCCTCTTCCCTCCGAGGAATGTACATGTAAGGCCTCGTAACACAAAAGGCATGTGAGGACTGTATCGAACCTACAAAAATGGAATATTACACAGATCATCAACAGATATACACAAGTGATCTACTCAACGTATATTTCACCTGAAGATCTTGGATGTTAACTTCTCCTTGTACTGGCCAGTCACTCTCAGGCCTGTTCGACTCGACAAAAAGAGGCAGTTCGCTTGGAATTGAAGTGTACTGAAGTATTCTCTCGACAGATATGATTCTATTCTCGATGAAGCAAAGATATCTGACAACCCATGATTGCAATGTATTTAAGGTGAGGCCATATGTCACAGCCAACCCAGCAACACCTGCATTGCATAATTTATTCAAGATAAAAAGCATGTGAAAGAATAAGATGCATTCATTATAACACTCACTAGGATCAATTGCTCCTTCTGGAAGAGAAACCAGGAAAATCAATGAGAAGGCGAATGTCATGAGAGACAACATATCCAAACGAATGCACAACCATTCCATAGCAGCAGCATTGTGAAACTTGGGTCGTGAATATCCATCGATTAGTCTCATGCATATATCTCGAAATCTTGGTTCCTGATCGAAACTTCTAATCGTGATTGCTCCCGAGAGTGTTTCTGAAAAGTGCTGTATTACTGGAGCCTCGCACACCCCACACAGTCGAGCAAGTTCTCGTGCTGCATCTATGTAGTATCTCTGGAAAATAAAAACCTTGAGATAATGATCCTATGTCCTATGGATCCCAGGCTAGCATCTATACAAAATATGAGAAACATAACACAAAATTCTCCAAGTGAGACACATCTAAAACAAACATGTTACCAAAGAATATATTATGGATGGCCTAATCAAACTCTAAGGGCATAAATAACATAACGCGAGAAGGGAAGAGTTTACCTGCAACCATATGCAGACTGCTATCACCGGAATAAAAATTATGAAGACCTGCCATGCCACCTGTGACATGACAGCAATAATCCCAAGAAGCTGTATTATTTCAAAAGCAAATTGTCCACTTACAAAAGCTATGTTCATGTCTACCGTACTTTGGTCCGTGGATGCCTGCGATGGAGTAGAGCATAGGATCAAAAGATTATAATTGAACTAATCATAGCATAGGAATAGTCCAATGGTGTTCTGAGCAAAACAAACAAAAACATAGTGTCACGTACTCTGTTGAGAATTCGTCCGCTTGGTGTTGAATCAAAGAAAGACATGGGGGCACGAAATAGGGATAGATACATTTTGTTAAAGAGAATAATTGCTGTCTTGTAGCCAATAGCAGCAATAGTTAAGGTTCTACCAAATACGCAAAAAGAAGTTCCGACTGCCAGGATGACATATACAAGGATAAGTGTAGATCCTCCAACACGAGGAGTGGAGCCCTTTGATACTGGAGTTGCCAAAGTGATCCAATAATTGCTTCCAATTTGCAGTATTTGAAACAGAATCTGTGCAAACAATGCTACGGGTACTAGCAGTCCTCCATATGCAGTTCTAATATACTTCCAGTAAACTGATATTCCCACGTTTCCCTTCTCTCTTTCCTCTTCCTGGACAAGCTGACCCTTGGTTTCCCCACTGATTTCCGCTGTATCATTTCCATCACGTCGTGATAGTTGTTTCTGCAAAACAGGATTAGCATCTCTGGAGCTCCTTTCCTCTGTATTACTTGTTGGCTCTGAACCAACGGAATCAAAAGCTGATAAAGCTTCCTCGTGAGCACCAACAAGTTCCATGAAGTCACTTCCAGATTTGAGAATATCATTGTATTTGCCAGCTTGTTTAATCTCTCCATCTTTCATCACCTAATGATCCAAATATTTTCTTACATTACTTGATCAAGATTTCCATGCAAGTATCAACAAGTAAAAGATGAAAAAAATCTCACCAGAATCAAGTCAGCAGCAGGCAAGAATTCCACTTGGTGGGTAACATAAATAACAGTTTTGGAATCCAGAAGCCCCAGAATGCATTTCTGTAATAACCAAAAGTGTAATCATGAGACAAGCAATATAAGTGGAAACAAGAGACAATGTGCTTACATTAAACAGATGTGATCCTGTATGTGCATCCACAGCACTAAATGGATCGTCTAACAAATAAATGTCGGCGTCCTGGTAAAGAGCTCGTGCAATTTGTATCCTTTGCTTTTGTCCACCACTTAAGTTGATTCCCCGCTCACCAACAACAGTTTGATCACCAAATGACAGAATCTCCAGATCTTTACTCAGTGAACATGCTCCCAAAACCCGATTATACCGTTGTCTGTCCATCTCTCTACCAAACAGGATATTTTCTTCTATCTTTCCACTTTGTATCCAAGGCGACTGAGGAACATAAGCTTTCTTCCCGGAAATCCTAATCATACCAGATAGCTTCGGCATTTCGCCCAAAATACAGGAAAGTAAACTCGACTTGCCAGAACCAACTGTCCCACAAACTGCAACCCTCATGCCGTGGGACACTCTAACATTGATATCTTTCAATGTAGGACTAGGGGATGATGCATCCCAGGAGAAGTTACCATTTATTACCTCCAAAGCAGTTTCTGAACTGCCAAATGGAAGCTTCTCCACTAAATCTGGTTGCAGGTCATCAAGAGAAAGATATGATGAGATTCGATCAAGAGAAACTTTTGTCTGAACAATCGTGGCTATTGTATCAGGAAGATTGTATATGGGCTCTTGCAGAATCCTAAAGGTAGCCAGAGCAGATAGGATCTTCCCCGATTCGAGTGGGATTCCCATCAGCAAAGAAGCACCAAAGGTCACCACAGAGACAAATGTAGGAGCTCCCCAAAAAACAAATGATGTAGCTGCTGTAGTAAAAAGATATCTTCCTAACCATCCCGTCTCGACTTTTCTAAGATCAAGAATCTTGGAGAGAAACTTCATCTCCCAAGACTGAAGTTTAAGAATCCTCATATTCCTCAATACTTCTGATGTTGCTTTCATCCTTTTATCTTTGGATTTCATCAACTCATCCTGATATTTCTCCTGCAATTTCCCGAGTGGAACATTTGCTAACATCACCAAAACACAAGCAACAAGTGCAGCTACTGAAGCAAGCCCAACATCCTTATACAAAATCATTAAGGCTAACGCAACCTGTAAAACCACCATCCATGGATCATGCATATACCATCCAAACTCACCTATCCTCTCTGCATCAATAGACATGAAATTTATAATCTCCCCAGTCGTGTGTCCCTGCTTGGATTGACATGACAAGGTCAATCCCTTGTTATAGATTTTGGCAACCAATGCTGCCCTGGCCCTATATCCCGCTTGCTGCACCTTAAAAAACCGATGCCGCTTTGGGAAACATTCGCACAACTTCGCTATGAAGAATGCGGAAACTAACACATAACCCTCATATTTATAATCTCTACTTCCATTTAAGTATTGAACGAAGGTGTCAATGAGGTATGGACCAACAAAGGAAGCCAATGTGTACACGAGTGTATAGATGGCGGATATAGAGATCTCTCTCCATGTAGTTAAGATCAGTCCCTTTGCCAACATGATTGTGGTCACTCTATTACTACCTCTGCAACTATTCTCCAGTTTATTATTAAAAACTGGAAATACCCCTTCAGCAGTGTCAGAAGATTCAAGCTGAGGAACATCCTCCAGGTTTAATGTTCTCTTGTAGCCAAGAGAGATTAAAGGACCCATCCAAGAGAAAGTAAAGAGACTAAATACACCAGCATTGGCACAAGGGGTAACAGTTTCATCCCCTTTGAGAGTGTTTTTAGATTCGATACCATTAGTAGCAGCACCATTTAAAAGAGGTTCTTGAAGAACAGCATCTTCGTCTTTTTTCTTACCCATAAACCCAACACAACTGAAGAGTAAACCCATTACCAGCAAGACAAAATCAGAAACCCAAAACAAAGTAGATGAATAATGGCAATAAAAGAAGTCCGTCACGAGGCGATAACAAGATACAAGGAAAAGAAACCCCCATTCATGAAATGGATTTGTAAGAAAAGATAAGAGAACCAAGCAAGCTAGTGATTTCACCCCCAAATCCAATACAGTAAGAACCTTTTCATCAGACCAACCATTCCTGTACAAATAAAAGAGGTCCAACAAACACAGTATGAGATTAAATAACGAAAGACTCAAAAAAGTGGATTGTGGCCAACATAATAACTGTGGTTTCCATTCCCATCTCCAAAATTTCCAGTAAAGCCAATAAATGAAGACAACAAACAACAAAATATGGTGCAAAAACAGACATACCCGTTAAGGAGGATAAACATCTTGAAGAAACTCCATTTCTACGTAGAGTAGGTCAGCTTTTGTGGGAGAGGTATACGTGATGATGCAGAATAGAGAATGAATCAAATTGTAATAGACAGAAATCATAGTACATGGTGTTATCATACAAAAAAATCATTAGAAAATGAAAACAAAATGGAGCTTTCATATGTGGGCTTTGTGGTATGCGAGAAGTCAAAAGGAAACTGGAAAACGGAAACGGGTTTCCATCGGGAGAGCTTGATGGGATGGGTACTGCCCAAGATTCACGTTTATGGGTGGCTTACCAATTGCCATACGTATACGGTAAATGGAGCAGCATTATCTTTAAATTACCAGAAATCACATAGTAATGAATTGCACACTCCTCTGTTAATTTTAATTAATTATTGACGGTTAATTATTAAAAAAAAAAAATTACTCGTGTAAATGTTTACATGAACAATTTATAATACTCCCTCCTTCGTGCCACATATTTTTACTCGTTTTTTATTTTAAGGTGTTCAATATATTTTTACTCATTCCATAAATGGTAAAAATACATTATACTTCTTACCTACTTTTTACATTTTATTCATCAATTCCAACAACTTTATTTATGTTTTTTATACTTTGTTCATTATTCCCAACAACTTTATAGAATACTTTTTCTTAAAATTATCAATTTATCCCTACTTTTTCTTACATTACATATTTAAAAAAAACATTTCTTAATTTTCGTGCCCATATAAATGATTAAAAATACTCGGGACGGAGGGAGTATACTAGTTTATCGGAACGTGCGTCTCTATTTTGTACAATGAATCTGTGCCTTTAGAAGATTTATACTGTTTTGAAAATTGTATCACAGAAATTCAAGGGTTGTCGGGAAGGTGTGATGACTGATGAGTGGAATTCAAGAGTTCATATACTCCCTCTGTCTCGTCAAAAGAGGGTATTTTGCTTTTTTCGTGTAGATTAAAGAATATTATTATTTAATGTGTAGTGGGTAATTATATTAGTAGGAATGTGGGCCCCAAATTTTAATTGTATTAGAGGGGTGTGTAGGTCTCATGTGCATAAAAAAATAAAAATGGACCATTTGGGTAGGATGACCAAAATAGAAAAATATCATCTTTAAATGGGATGGAGGGAGTAATAATTATTGTTAATTAATAGAAATTAAACTCTTTAAAATTTTATTATTAGAATAATCCCTTCGTCCCAGGCTAAGAGGGCCATTTTTTCATTTTGGTCGTCCCACCCAAAGAGTCCATTTTCCTTTTTTACACACATGGGACCCACACACCCCCTCTAATACAATTAAAACATGGGATCCACACTCCTACTAATACAATTATCCACTCCACATTAAATAATAATACTCCTTAATCTACGTGCAAAAAAGCAAATGACCCTCTTACGCCGGGACAGAGGGGGTAAGTGTTAAGGAGGTAGAGGTAAATAGAAAAATAGGCATGGATAAAATGGGAAAAAAATGTTTCTCAAACTCTTTCTACTTTTAATATACTAGATATTTAGGACGTGTATTGCACGTCACCTTCACGTTTCATTCCGTAATATTTCTTTTGCAATTTTTTTTACGATAAAATTTTGAGTTACACATTTAAATATTATATCATGAACGAACCACATGCTGCTTCCTCATTTCTTAAAGGTGAGCTTCAATGCCTTAATTCCCAATAGGACGTCCAAAACCATAGATTTCATTTATTCACTACTATAAAGAATAATTAAGAGAGGGACAAAAAAGAAAAGACATAAGGCGAAAATGCTTGTTGAATGTATCAAATATTATGTTGTTTTAATCTTTTTTTTTTTTTTGAAACAGATGTTGTTTTAATCTTACTAATACAAATGTTGCTAGGTAATAGAATGATTGATGATGTAATTCATAGTCCAGAATTTCTCCTACGCGAGATTATTCTTAAATCCCATACTTCCTGTTGCATCTTGAAGCTTCATGATGAATATCTTCACTATTGGATGATGTATATGATCAAATAACTTATTTAAAGCACATAACTCATCCTTTGATGAACATCAAGGTTATACCCTTTCAGCCATAGAAAGCATCAGTAGCAGCACAATTATCATTAGGGCAATTTGCATACCACCTTGGAACTACTCGTGCGGCATGCCATGAGATTTAGGCAACTTTATATCCACCAAATTGACAAAAAAACATAATAGCAATTTGTTCTTGGAGGTAATTTCGGCTCAATTTTAACATTAAGGTCACACTGAAATTAAAGAACCACCAAGACAAAAAATAAAAATAAAAATAAAATAAAAAATGCTCAGAAGATCCCTAAAACTTCATTAATATAATTTAACCAATGATGATGAAATTCACGCATCAGATATCATCACTATTATCTACTCGTGTATTATAAGAAACTAAAGTATGTTTTTAAACCTATATATACGTGGAATCTTATTAAGAAGTAGTTGGCTTCATCAAGATTATTATTCTTGCAATATCCATTGATCATGCTTAAAGCCCTTCTCTACAGTGGAATCGAATTTTTCTTTCCTCTAGCCATTAGCCCTTGTAGAGAGTATCCATACATCAATGCACTATCTGTGACAATGTTGAGACGAACACTGATTCGCACCATAAGTTCAAACACATCCTTAGCTTCTTGCATAATTCCTTGCTTGCAAAATGCATTCGCCTAAATACTATGAGTAATCACATATGGAAGTATCTTAAGATTATTCATTTTAACTAATAAAAGTAAAAGAGAGCAGTACCTTTGCAAATATATCATCTCAGCCGGAATAATTACTAAAGAAATTAGGCAACGCTGGAAATGTGCATAAGAATTTCACAATTACTTACCATGGGATGAAGCCCAACACGTGGAGGATCAATTATGGCCACAACATTTTTGAACTGATGCACATGAGTTGTACTGCTTTCCAGGACACAGCTCTTCTCCGATTGTGTTTCATCATTTGATTTACATGAATCAGATTCATCCTCATGGTCAACAATTGAGGTATCCTCCATTCCAAGCACAGGGTCTGCAAAACTTTTGTTTTCTTCAGCATAATATGGAGCTGACTACTGACTTTCTGATGTTTCACTATCTTCATCATGTTTTTTAGCTAAAGATTGGTACTTTTTCATCAGCGACCTAATCACACCCTCAGTCTTACAATGCATCAAGAGATACAACATAGACCTAAGTTAGTGTAATACAAAGTGCTAAACATAAGGTTATATATAGAGGGTCTCCAAGGGGAACAATAGTATGAAGACAAAAAGGGAATGACTTACACATGTGTCCAATTTCTATCCTTATGATAGAAGTCAGAAACATTCAAATGTCCGGTGTGTTGACTGCAAAACATATAGAAGTTGCTGAAAGAAAATCCCAAAACATGAGTATTCAAATATATTAAGAAAAACAATTATGTATTATGTAACACACAAAGGACATGAGAAAGCATTATATACTAACTAATTCTTGAGGGTTTGTGCCAAAGACTTCTTCTTGTAGCAAATCAGAGTAGGACATGTGATCAAGAGGAGTCACTACATCAAGTGCACTTCTACCATTTAACATTGAACCATCTAGAAATAAACTGCTATCATCATCAACTTCATTGTTTTCTATATTTGCTATCATCATCAACTTCATTGTTTTCTATAGTATTGAGAGGTGATCCAACTTCATTATTTTTCTGAAATGCTAATGGAATGACATCAAAAACATTAAAAATTCTATTATTGCCAACAATTTTCCCATTCAGCTCCTATCACACTAAAAAATCAGAAGCTAATTCAATCTTCATTAAAATGTTTTCAAATTAAATTTGTTGATTACCACCACGGTAATCTTGACTTGTTATGCAGTTTTAAAAGTAACACAAAACCTACTTCATGCCATTCTTTTTCTTTGTTGAATTGAATAGAACTCCTTATCGTGAAATCTTCATAAAGTATTGTCAGGAAACTCAATAATATTAGTTGAATACTAACCAAATGTTCACAAACTACAAAAATAAATTTCAATTAATAGCCCAATAGTATATTGCAATAGTAAATGTCCAACAAAGCAGTTCTAATACCTCACAGAACCCATTATATGAACTACAGTGCCATTACTTTGCAAAGGAAAAAAAAGGTAACTATTTGTAAAACACAAAAAAGATGAACCAACAACAGTAACCTGATCGTTGAGGAATTTTCTGAAATTATTCGAAGTCCACTTCATAGGCAAATTCACAAAGCATTTAGACCAATCCAAAGAGGAATCCTACTTGCCGCTGAGTTCTGAGGAGCGGGCGCTGAGGTTTCTCCTCTTTCGCGGAATTTGGGATTTCTCCTACTGTGTGCAGCGAGGGAATGAGGCGTCATCAACATCTCCGTAGTTGGGTGACTCCTCAAGCCTACAGTCGCTGATTCTTCTTTGCATTATTTGATAGGGGCGTTTCAGATATGAAACAATATTTGTATAGGCGTTATTGGGAGGAGGAATAAATAATCCATGTAATTAGTATGTAATTATTAAGAGTTGATATAGGTGCAAAGATACAACCATATATGTATAACTTTTTTCTGTTTTGTATATATAATATTTTATTTTGTATACGTATTTCTTAATAATTGTATACCTTTTTCACACTAAGTTTTTCATTAAAAAAATTAGCATTCATATGTATATAACTTTTTACACTCAATTTTTCATTAAAAACTAACAATTAAATTGTATACATTTTTGTTCATAATTGTATATATTTTTATTTATATTTGTATATGGTTTTTAAAGTGGGTGCATCCGGGTGTAAAGTATAATTAACCAATTATTAATTAAGGTTAAATAGGTAAAGGTTAAATGGGTAATAGGAAAATATGGGTAGGGACAAAATGGGAATAAATATTTTACAAATGGCTTGCCTCTTTTAATATACTAGCGTTTAACCCGTGCGTTGCACGGGGAAGACGTTATAACAATAATATTATTTTTATGCAAATTTAAAGAATTTAAAATGAATGACTGTTTTTATTGAGCATTTTATTTATAAAAGACGTTATAACAATAATATTATTTTTATGCAAATTTAAAGAATTTAAAATGAATGACTATTTTTATTGATCATTTTATTTATAAAGAACCGTGGTTACCAAAAATGATTGTGAATGCAAATTACTAATTGATACTCGCTTAATTAATTAACTTTGTAGGTTATATTCTGTGAAACCTCTGATTACATGACACTATAAATAAAGTTCCTATTAGAATGTAGGAACGTGAAAGTTAAAAAAAAAAACTTATGACATAAATAATTTAGAAAAAATAACGAACCAAACTTGTGCATTAAAATGAGTCTGGGCGAATTTCCTTCAATAAAAAAGTTGATTATCCCTCTCGAAAACGAAGATTTGAAATAATCTATATTAAATACGACAATCATGATAAGAGAATATTTGTACCCGTGCGTAACATGGGAATAGGTATAAAAAACAGGCATAGTATTATATTTTATACAAATTCAATACAAATAATTAATATTTTTATTCTTGGGGTAATATTTGTCTAATTTAAAAGTTACTGGACTAAATAAGTTGCCCTAATATAATGTTGAACATCTGATGAATAAATTTATTCCAAAATTGGATATTATATATTTAAGTTCTTTAATTTAGATATAATTATATTTTATTCATATGACCTTGAGTTTTGTAAATGTAGTCATTCGATTTATTTTTAGCGCCAAACTTTAAAGATTTTCAATTTTCTGTATATGCAAAAATTATTCAATTTCTATATGTATTTCAAGTTTTATATGTTTAGAAATATTATATCCAAGATGTAAATGAAGGCTTTAATTAAAAAAAATTATATTATTAAAAAGAGTATAGAAGTGCAGGAAACTCACCTTAAGCAAGTTATCACGACCATGTCTTTGATATTTTTGTCTTATGTTTTCTTTTTGAAAGGGACAGATTCATCAATGCGAGCTTATTCTAAATACGGACATTTGTGCTATAACCTTCTCAATTTTGACTCAGTCATGTTTCCTTCAATTATATTTATTGAGCACTATTGAGATATGAATTTTATTCCACCAAATTTAATCTTAAGATCTAATATAGATGTTTAGGTAAAATGAATCTTAAGATCTAATATAGATGTTTAGGTAAAATGATAATAAGATGATTAACCAAATTTTCAAGAATATTTACAAATAGGGTACAACATCTCAATCTAGGAAATTAATTAATTAATTAATTTAATTAATTAAAAATCGTGAAGTCCTCATTTCATAACTAACATTAGAATCCATTTGAATAAAAATACATATAGACACACTAAAACACTTCAATTAATGAATATTAATATATAACTCTGACTTTACACATAAATGGAGCAGTTTACCGACAATAAAATATAATATGTTATTTAGATATAAAAGAATGTTGAACAGTCAATTAAAATATAATTAATTAACTTTTTCATAAATTCTAAAAAAAAACATTGATGATGATTTATCATTAATCATCTATTTAAAGTATGAGAACATTTTTGAAAGACCGTCTCACTGGAAGACTTTTGTGAGACAAATAGGGAGTAATAACATTTTAATAAAAATTGATAATTGAACTAACACAAAATGATAATTGTGCGATAAATGAATTTGTAATATGAATAAAAAGTGATAATATTTTTAATAAAAAGTGATAATATCTTTTATAAAAAGTGGAAAATGTAAAAAAGTGAAAGTTTAATTAATGATTTGTAAATTCCCTAGACAAACTCCCTAGACAAACATTAATAAATGTAAGTATTAACAATCATACATCGTGTTGACTAATTAAAATGATTCACGTTTAAATTTATTTATTTGATTTGCTAATCAAATATTTTAATTCACACTCAAATTTTATTATGATCATAATAATACCATAAATTCAAAACTTTGAGGCTTCAAGTTCTTTACCATTTTTATCACTAAATTAGTATGATAATTTTAGAGTTGATTTTGTATTTCAATTGTATAGTATAAATTTAGTACGACATATGAATTAGATTATTAATTGGTGGTTCAAAATTGAGAAGATCAATGAATTATAAGTCTTTTTTAATGAAAATTTCAATTTATTTATTTTCTGAAAGGTAATGAAAATTTTCACTTTTATTTTTTTTATTAATGACAGGTAATGGAAAACAGTGATGTCGATTTGAAATCAAAGTGTGTTAAAATAAAAAAAGTAGCTAAGTATTATTTTCTTTTTATAGAAGTGTTTAATAGAAGTTGGGACGGAGGAATTAGTAACTTTAATTTTTCCAATAACATTTTTTAGAAAGAAATAAATCATATTTTCCTCCAATAACGTATTTTAGAAAGAAATAAATCATATTTTCCTCCTGTAAATAATGCGAGTATTTATGCTTAAAAATTAAGAAAAATTTGTCTTATGTATAAAGATGTTTAAAGTTGTTGAGATTGTGTAAAAATTAGTATTTTAGATAATTTAATGGAAAAAATGTGTAAAATAGTTGGAATGTATATAATAAGTTAGTATTATTGAAATGTGTCTTTTCATTTTAAGATTTGTGTTCAAATTGCTTAAATATATCCTTGCAACACTTGAGTTCGATCTAGTTCATAACATTACAAAAACAAAAGCTAAATAGATAAATCCATTTACATTGGCATTATTTCAAAAAAAATCACTTGACTCCATAAGTGATAGATCAGACATATATTTACAAAAATAATTAAAAAAAATAACATAAATATATAGTATAAGAATACAAAAAGGGTACGCACTTTGTCTCTTCACATACTTCACATACACGGCTTCAGCTTCTTTTAAGTGTCTTGGTATATACTTGAATATTTTCTCCATGCAAAAAAAAAAAAATAATAATAATAATAAATTAATAAGAAAGAAAGAAGAGCCAATGAATTTTTTGAAGAAGTCTGATGTTCATCCAAGAGTTGGGCTAGTAAGAAGAAAATTACAACATTCAATCTCTTAAGTATGCTTCTAAGCTTGTGTACAAAACAAAGTTCAAAACCAAAAAATAAAGAATAAAAAAAAAAGAAGAAACTTCTCCCATTCACTGAATGAATGATTGAATTTCTGGTATTTTAGTAATAAACCAAAGTTGTGATTGGTATTTTACTATAACATATCATAGAAATGAGTCATTATAAGCAGAGTGATAATTATGAGAAAGGATTACTTCTAAAAATGGATAAGAAGAACCATAATGGGAACAACCTTTTGTTATTACCAGAAATTAACAAAGTGCTTAGATAATGAGGAAGTACTGTGAGAATCAACATTACCAACTCTAGCCAGCAAAAATCCAGTGATTGTGTCCTCATCTGCAATCATCTCTATCAGCATTGAGTTGTTTGTGCGGAACTAAACAATCAACAGTAAGTTAGACTACATTTGATGTTACTCCAAAATCATAAATTATTTCTGGTTAGTTTATTCATGCTGCTATAAAATCACATTTATATAAATAATTGTTCAGAAGCATGATTTTAAGGAACAAAATTGATATCATAAATAACGTTCTGCACTAAAAAATGACTTTTATGAATGCAAATCTTCAGAGTAACATAAAAATATGGCAACTGATTCAAGTACATCCTCCAAACTTTTATCCTTCAGCACTTTGGTTGCTTTCAACGCTCGAATATAACTTTGAGGTTTTCCTAGATTCAAGTACTGTATACATAATTCCTATTCATTCAAATAGAAATTAGTTAAGTAGAAGAAGATGTAGTAGTTGTGATTTATTCTATATCTAAAGCATTATTCACATGTGATGATATAATTGCAATTCTATTAATGTTGTATAAAAAATAAAAAATTAGTCAATTTATAGACAATTTACATTTAGTTTCAAAGGCTTTTCATGATATTAAAGAAATTTCAGATAACACATAAAAAATCAAATCAATAAAGATTTAAAGATAAGATAAAAATATAACCCTTAAAAATTAAAGATGTAACAGATCCATATAAATATATGAGGACGACTATTTAATTCAGAAACAAAGTACAGACAGATTTTAAGTACAGCAGTAGATAAAATATAGTATATATAAATGTATAAAACCCTAAAAGTTTGGGCAAAAAATTACAAAAACCATCTACATCAAATTTATCATTCATCACAAACATAAGAAATGAAATCATTAATTAATTTAAAAAATAAATAAACCTCAGAATCCCTAACAGAATAATAGATTTACCAGTACTTATGATTATCCTGTTTAGAAGACTCCAAGCTGCTAAGTTGATTCTTTCTTGTGGCCCCTTAATTATAAGAATTGTTTCACCAACCTCTTTGAAACCTAGACAATAATAATTTAGCAATTTGGAAATGCCTACTCTAGTTTCTCAAATATAAATAACCAAAAAATAATTGTATTATGAAGAAGAAATAGATTCCTCATAGATCACTACGACATCATATTACTTCTGTGCATTATAGAGTTAATGTAGTTCCTTATTCCCAGGACGTTTCAAATAAAAGAAATCAGTAGCTAATTTGAGCAAAGTCATGTCTTATTTTATCAGTAGCTAAACAAATCTAGATTGTATTCTCATAAATCCCATCTGCAGTGATTAAATGATGCGTAGATTAAATTTAGTCGAAAGCATTACTGGAAATCTCATATCTCTTTGATCTTTCTAAAAGAATGTCTATATTAAGTTAGAATCATTGTTAGGTTTTTTCTATGCACTCCAATTTAATCCTCAAGTATAAGGATGTCAATTATAGCAGCAAGTATCCAAGTTAAATTATCGATCTCACTGAGACAGTTAATTATTTATTTATTCTAGATTACTATTTAAGAAGAATTAAGTAACCAAATTTTCGAGTTTGTGATGATTATTAATCTAAATAACGAAATATTAAATAACTGAATTAAATAAAAGCAATGAGAATAAATCGAGTTCTAATCATGAGATAAACAATAGTTCTAAGGTTTCAGGTGTAGACCAATTAATTTGGGTTGCTAGACCCACAATTGTTCATTCATGCAGTTTCAATGAAAACACACCATATAACCCTGTTAACCCACCGAATATGATCCCATTTTAAGTTAACAGTATATTCTGGTTTAAATTCTAAGGTGCGCAAATATTACCAAGCCTTATTCCTAGATACTAATCAAAGCAAGTAACAATACCTCCGGATGGTAAGCTCGACTAATAAGATATTTTCTGGAATTACTACAAGGTTCTATTCACTTCCTACTTGGAAGTCTAATTGCATTGTTTCACTAGACAATTCAAGTATTTAATTTATCAGTTCATGGAATTAAAGTGTTTATAGTAGAACTACTTCAATCCCTAACAAATAGACAATACCAATCATGTACGCATACAAGCTAACACAATAATTCAAGTATTATAGCGGATGTTATGAATATATTATGAAGACGTTACGAATCAGAAAAGCAAATCTTGATAAAATAAGTAAAATCAAAATATTCACTGCATAAAATCTCAATCTTTGATCTAGGTTCCCAAATCAATCCAATCTAACCATCAAACCCTAGAACTATTTATAAAATTAGCCCATGAGGTTACAATCAACACTCATGGCTATGCAATTCATATCAAAAACCAAGATAAAAGAAAGGGAAAGATTAGAAACACGAAACCCTAGCGTAAGCGTAAGTCTGCATCACTTCTCCGTCTCTCCGATCGTTCGATTCCCCTCGATTAGCACTTGAAACACACTTGGAGATGAATGGAGGATGAAATCAGATATAAATCTGATATGAAAGTATTGGTAGAGTGAATTGATGATGGATTATAGATGGGTTCTCTCCAATTTGTGTATTGATCTCTCCTAATCTCTCTTGGACTGTTGCAGGGCTGTTTTTCGACGTATTCTGCCTCAAAAAGTGACCTGAAGAGTATAAATACGCTGCAGCATCGAACAGGCCTCGACTGGGCTCGATTTTGGGCTGCTCGGCACCCAGCTCGGCTCGAGCTAGGTCTTGATGCAGCCGAGCGGCTTCAGATGACTTGCCACGTCAACAGGGATCCTCATGGACTCTACTAGGCACCCGGCTCGGACCGAGCTATGCCTGAAAGTTGTCGAGCTGTATATGGGTGAAACGGGGACATCGTGTAGGCTCCATGGGACCCCAACTCAGCTAAAAACTCGCACAAGCTGGGTATAGCTCGAGCCGAGCGGCAGAGACTGCACTGCGCAATCTCACCGTTTTGAGTATAACTTCCTCATACAGACTCTGATTTGAGTAATTTTTACGCCAAAACGATCCTCTCTTCTGTAGTTTTCCAACCATATATCATATAATCAATTTGGAATTCTATACAAATATAGAAAAATTATATAATGTGGACGTGTGTTTTTTAGCATTCCTTCACGCTTTCACTCTTCATTCCAATTTTGAACTTTTGATCATATTTTACCCTTCAAAATTTAACAAAACACCTTAGTAGCATCTTAATTATACAAGATGTGAAAACCATGCCATTCTACACAGAATCATGGTCATATTATATCAAAAACGGTGTAATGTGAGATCTAAAACACGTGAAATTCCACTCTCAACAATCATCTACTTTGATCTTTTGTATAGAAGAAAATGCAAGAAGCAGTAAAGCTTTAGTATAGTTGTTCAGGAATTCAGGAATATTTTGCAGCAAAAAATACATTATTTACACTTGCTTTAGAAAACTAAAGCAGTTCAGACTGACCTCAAGTAATTCGAGTCATCATGAGTGAATTGTTTTAAAAAATGATTGGATTCCGAAAGCAATGAAGAAAACTCCCTAGGAGGTTGCAACTATACACCACAGAAAATATTTCAAATATACTTGTTGGAAATTAGTATTTTTTCAGATATTTGAGTTAACGGACTTTTCCCTCCCAGGACTGCAGCTACAGTACACAGTGTTTGTCTACTGATACATGGTAAACCAAGTGAAAAACAATTCATAAACTAAAATAAATATATTCATATTTAAATATAAATTCATAGAGATCTTCCAGTTGTGAAAAGAGAAACATAGCACAATAATGCCATGAATTCACTTGTCAAAAGTCAAGAAAATTCTCTCATATTAGCCATATAAATTGTTTGAATATTCGCTAAATATAGTACAATAAATAAAGTAATCATTTATTGAAGTTTACATTATTAAAGTAACCAACAGATAAATCAATGTCCTTGCATAATTTTGAAAAGCCTAATTACCAAAATAATAATAATATAATAAAATAAAAATAAAAAAGGTAAACCCTCGTTCTTTATTCCCACTTTCTAAACACCTTGATTATATTGAATAACAACTCAGAAGTAATCACAGAAAAAAAATGTGCGTAATAACAACTCTGATTATATTACATTATGCTACAAATGAATGCAATGCACATGGAGTTAAACCAACAAATTATGATGCATAAACATTTTGAATAAACAAAAGACGACGTACCGAATCCCGCACCAGAGACAGATATTTTTTGGGATGAATGATCAACATAAATGGAATCAAAAGGGATTAACACTTTCTATCTCTTTCTATGCACATGATCAGCATAAATAAAATTAAATGGGATTAAAAGCACAGTTACCTATTTGAATTTGATAATATAGGGATGCTTCAAGGGCCTATGGTTAATAATTCCCTCTATACATATTCATCAATCTTTTAAAAAAAAGAGTAAAAATTTTCAATAATTCAGAAGAGTAATTAGACAATAATTGTGGAAATAAAAGCAACAAACGAAAGAGAGTTACCTTTTTCCTCTCTTAATATACTTAACCGCATATAACTCACCGCTCCATTTATCCCTCACAAGCTTCGCAACACCAAAATTCCCAGATCCTAATTCTTTAAGAACATCTAATTAAGACAGAATGTGGAAGCATCATATAGAAAACATAATTGAAAGATGAGGTTGTCGTCGCGGTTGCTATAGACACATCTTCTAAGGAGTGCAACTTCGATTAGTTTGATACATTTGCAAACACCAAAAGAATTAATCAATTAGACAATATATTTCATCGATTGGAATGCAGGTCAAAATCGAGAGATTTGGATTACCATGGTGGAGAATTTACCATGTAGGTATCTAACATTAATCTTGTAGAGTAATGAAGAAATCTGCACCTAAAACCTCTGATTGGAATGCAGTGACTGAAATTTACGAAATATATTCGTAAGATAAAACAAATAAAGAACGAAACAACATAAAACAAAAATTAGGAGTCAAATGTAAGATGTTTCATCAGATGTACAAAATTAAGAAAATACAAAAAAAATCATATAGATGCAGAGGAAGATCGGAGAGAAACTTACCAAAGAAGATCTGTGAATGATCGATTAGGGCTTTTACTGAGTTGATAAAACCGATTAGTGGCAAATACGCTGTTAGAAGAAATGACGCAGTAGATTGCAGATAAAACAGAAATGAAAAAATAGGGTTTTACTTTTGATGTGTAATAATAATTTATGGTTTAGATTTAATTGTAAAAATAGATGGTGGAGATTAAAGCACAAATGTTATCCTAGGTGAATATTAATTATCCTAATGTGATAGGTGGTAAATATTATCTTATTATATATATAAAGATTATGATTATGATATGATTATAATATGATGTATAAATAAAGAAGTGATAACATTTTATAGCGAAAGTGATAATTTTTTATAATGAAAGTAATAACTAATTACGAAAGCGTAAAATGGTTTCACCGTGAAACGGTGTGATACAAGACTTGCCAATAAATTTTAGGTAAAATTTTTTGGGATATTCTCTTGTGATACAGATATTTATGAGACGGATTGTAAAAAGGTCAACCTATTATTAAAGTAGTAATTTTATCGGATGTCCCCGAAGGGACATTATTAATGTAGTACTATTGCTATACTATAAATAAAGTATGTTTATTAGTACTTAAAGCATATTTGTTTTGAATTGTACTATGACACTTTAAAAATATACTTTAATTTAATATCTATTGTACTTTAAAAAACATACTCCCTCCGTCCGCCGGATAGGTGAACATTTTGTCATTTTGGGCGTCCGCACCAAAGGTGGATATTTTATTTTTTTAAACACATGGGAACCACACACATCACTAATACAATTAATATATGAGACTCACACACCTCACTAATACAACTACACACTACACATTAAATAATAATATTCCTTAATCCACATGCAAAAAGTAAATGTCCACCTTCTGGGCGGACGGATGGAGTATTTTAACTACTAATTAATATATTTTACTATATTAATATACTTTACTAATGATGATACTCTAACAATGGATCGATCTGTCTCAAATAATTACCATTTCATAAGAGATTTTGTCAAAAATTTATATACCCAAATATATATATATTGCTAAATATAGTGTGCACCCGGGTGCACACGAAGCTTCGTGTGCACCCACATACAAATATAAACAAAAACATATACAATTATGAGTAAAAATGTATACAATTTAACACTTATTTTTTTAATGAAAAATTGAGTGTAAAAAATATACAATTATTAAAATACATGTATACACTATTGAATAAAAAGTTATACACATATGAATGTTAGTTTTTTTAATGAAAAACTTATTGTGAAAAAAATATACAATTATTACAAAACATGTATACAAAAGAGAATAACATGTATACAAAATAGAATAAAAGGTTGGGTGCAAGGTTGCACCCGGGTGCACCTAATATACACTCTATATATATATATATATATATATATATATATATATATAAAAGCGCCTAAAGTCAACTTTTATTTCCTGCTCAAAATTTTAGGTCAAAATCTCTCTTCAATTTTTCACCTCTTTTCAATTTCTCTTCAATTTCTCACCACCCATTTTATTCTTATTTTCTTAAATAAAAATAATATGGTGTTTTACTATCATATTTTTGGCAAAATTTCCTGCATCCCAGGGACACACTGTGTCCCCATGGGAACACAATTCTCCCCCCATATTCTATTTAAACATATGTATTGCTAGGGGTTTAAATTGCAAATGGGTACGGAAATTGCAAATGGGCACGGTGTCCTCGGGGTACAAGAGCCTCACTCCACATTTTTTAACACTTATTTCCTTAAATCTCTCTTCAATTTCACACATTTTTAAAATTTGGGTTTCTATTTGAAAATAAGGTCAAGTAATTAAGACATTATTTGGAATTGTTTATAACATATGATTACGTAATGAAATATAAATATTAATAAAATTTTTAAAATTGTTGGTTTTTTATAATTACATTAATTTATTATACATGAAAAACGAATAAGGGTATAACATCGATTCAACTAAAAACTATTTAATTCATTACACATAAAGAACTAAATTAAATATACATATCATCACAACATAAAACCTCATACATATGTATTCCCTTCGTCCTATTCTAATATTTATATTTGCTTTTTGCACGGGGCTTAAGAAATTTAATATTTTAAGATGTATTGAGCTGCGATAAATAATATTTTAATGTATAGTGGATGTTTGTATTAATATGGCGGATGAGTCCCATTGAGATATTTTACTTACTTAATTGTGTGGGTCTCATACACAAAAAAAAAGAAAAAAGAAAAAAATATAACCGTTAGAATGAAACACCCAATTAAAAAATATGTAATTATTAGGATGGGACGGAGAAAATACGTAATTATATGTGTTTATGTGTCCACGACATATATATATATACTATTACAAAAAATCTATATTTATATAATTTTATTTTTTAAAATCTATCCTCATGCAGCGCACGGGTTAAAATGCTTGTAAAATTAATAATTTTTTAATGCCCCAACTTTAGTGATTATTGTTAAAATATATCATAAATGACAAAAATATTCTTATTTCGATTTGTGATTTGATTTAAAATTTTAATCGAGTTACAAATATATACAATCGAGTCATAATTTTTTGTAACGAGTCATAAATATATACTCCCCCCATCCTGCCAAACAATACCATTTTAATATATTGGGCGTCTCGTCCAAATAACACAATTTTTTTCTTTTAGTAAAAAAAGCCCACCAATGGCCCACCACTACCCATCACATCTCTCTAATACATCTACCCACTTTATATAAAATAATAATATTTCTTAATCTACGTACAAAAAACAAATGATGCTGCTTGCCCGGGACAGAGGGAGTATAATCAAGTCATTTATTTTAACCGAATCAACAATTGAGTAAAAGTTACCTTAATAGTATATTAAAAGTGGGAAGGTGATGAAAAACTTTTTTAAACTATAATATCCCTACCTATTTTTCTTATTTCCACCTTTACCCTCCTAATATAATTAAATGTATTCATTATATAATTAATTAGAAAAATTAATAATAGACGTGATTAATAGATTAAAAATAATAATTTTTAGTTCCATTTTTAAACTTAAAGTAAATATATAATTTAAAACTTTAAGAAATTAATATTAACAAATTTGAATTTATATAAAGTTTTATGTAATTAAAATATTAAAATGTGAATGTTTATCAATGTCTCTGACCATTCAATTTTTCTACAAATTTGAAACATGAAAGTACATAAAATTTTAAGAGTGAGGCTTGTGTGCGCCCGGGCGGAAGGGAACACATTCCGTGCGCCTATAGAATTTAGTATTATGGGTAATGATACATTACTTTGGTCTAAAGGGTATACACTTTAATTAATAAAGGTACACCATTTTGTTCTAAAGGGTATACACTTTATTAATATTTTTTATTTTTCTTCAGAAAATAAAGGGTACACATATTTATACTAAAGGGTATACTACAATTTAACACAAAATTTTAAAGGCACACGGAATGTGTTCCCGTGCGCACGGGCACACACAAGTTTTTGCCATGGTACACATCTTTATACTAAAGGGTACACAATTTAACACAAAATTCTAAAGGCGCACGGAATGTGCTCCAGTACGCCCGGGTGCACACAAGTTTTTGCCAAATTTTAAATATAATTTATCATAATATTTTAAAATTCTAATCCACACGTGTAAATATATACAATCCTTTTATATGACATATTTTTAATTATTTATATAAGTAATTTAATACTATATAAATTTACATTAGTTATTTCATGAATAGTATATTTTCCAATGAACTAATTCATAATACAAAATTCATTGAACGGAAATCTGAAACAACTAATCTTAATGTCCTATGCATACACTTAACCCTCAAATGACTATTTATTAATTCTATTACAGTTTAATTTTGTCAATTTAATTTTATATCAAATTAAATTTTGTTACCCGTCCTTTGCACGTGACAAAGATTTATACTTCCTCCGTCACATGAATAATATTATGTTTATTATTTGTATGGGTATTATTGTTGTGTGTAATCCCCATAGTATGAAGATATATGTAGGATGGAAGTAGGTATGGCAACGGGCAGACTACTCACTTATTTTGGGGTACCTGTACCCGATTAAAAACAACTACCCGTACCATACCTATCCCATTTAAAAAATTTATTATAGTACTCGTATCCATCACACATCCATTTATCAATGTCCATGGATACCTGTATCTGTTTAATATTCATTGATTTTATTTATATATATTTATATTTTAATATAATAATAAAAATTACATTATTATTATTAATTAAATATATAATAAATATAATATAAATTCTATTATTTTAAATAAATATTTAATAAATATGTTTAAATAAAATTTATAACTATTAATTAAATATATAAAATAATTCATAACTAATATATAAATTATATAATATATATATATATATATATATTAAATTTTATAAAAATATATATATAAAGGGGGCACCAGCTGGTATTGAGTTATTACTCGTACCCATCTCAAATAGGTACACGTCCCATTAGAATTCGAATAGGTACCCGAAAATACCTATCCCATTGTCTTCCCTAGATGGAGGAAGTATAATATAAATTATATTTTTTAAATAAATATTTAATAAATTTAATCAAATAAAACTTACAACTATTAATAAAATAAATAAAATATCTTATAATATATAAATTATTTATATTAAAAATACATATATATAGAAGGGTACCCGCGGGTACCAAAGGATTTGTCGTACCCATCCCAAAACCTAATGAGATATTATTTAACTACTCGTACCCATCCTAAATCAGTTTAAAATTATCCGTATACATCTCATATGGTTCAGGTAGATCGAGTACCCATAAATACCCGTATTATTGTTATCCCTAGACATGATGTGTGTAATTGTGTACTTATTTATTTGTTATATATTTTTTATTTTATTTTATTTATCAATTTTATCAAATAATTTCTTATCTTACAATAAATAATTAAATATTATGTCATTAATATTATTTTAAATTGTTGAAAAGAAATTTAAATTGATAATTTAGATATATGGGTTTACATAATAAAAAAATATTTAATTTTGAAAATATTATTATGATACGTGTACCCGTCTCATACCTGTTTATGAATACTCGTGAATAACCCAAATTTGTTTAATATTCATATATATAGTATGGAAGAAAGTAAAATATGTCCAGAGTTGGTTTTGAGAAAATTGTAGGGGTGAAAGAATAAAAAATATCTTTTATGAATTTTAGTGTAATTACATAGAAGTCTTTTAAATTTGTTTAAATTACTAAATAAGCATCAAATATCACCTTAAAAATTAGTCATACAACTCAACGGTAGAGATCAATTTTTATTAAATTAATGGTCAAGATTAAAAATAGGATGACTCAAAAGGAAAGTTAAGAAATGGGGGGAAAGATTTCTCTCCAATTTTGACTCTTTCATTTTCTTTTTATAGAAATTTTTTAAATTTGTTTAAATTACTAAATAAGCATCAAATATCACCTTAAAAATTAGTCATACAACTCAATGGTGGAGATCAATTTTCACTAAATTGATGGCCAAGATTAAAAATAGGATGAATCAAAAGAAAAGTTAAGAAATGGGGGGAAAGATTTCTCTCCAATTTTGACTCTTTCATTTTTTTTTTATAGAAGTCTTTTAAATTTGTTTAAATTACTAAAATAAGCATCAAATATCACCTTAAAAATTAGTCATACAACTCAACGGTGGAGATCAATTTTCACTAAATTGATGGCCAAGATAAAAAATAGGATGACTCAAAGGGAAAGTTAAGAAATGGGGGGAAAGATTTCTCTCCAGTTTTGACTCTTTCATTTTCTTTTTATATTATTATAGATAGATATTAGTATAGATTGATAGATATGCATACCTATTTACATTCTTCAATTAATTAAATTGGTTTAAATATGGGGTTTAAATATGTTCTTTTGATTTTTAACTTAATTAATCTATAAAAAGCCTTTGAGTGAAGCCAAATTTAATGGGTTAGAATTCATATATGCAATAAGCTAATTGCAATATCCATCTTCTTTTGAAGTCGTTAATCATTATTCAATACTGATGTTTTTTATTCTGTATATAATTGAATTCATATATATAATAAGTTATTTATAATACCTTACTATTTTATTTTTTCGAAGTTGTCAACCTCACTTACTGATCGATTTTTTGTACATATTTTCTATAAAGATGTAATTGTTATGTTATATGGATTCCATTAATCAAGACAAGACATGCATGTTAATCAATGTTTTTAATTGTTAATTGATTGTACTTAGATTTCGATGTTTGTTGATGCTTTATATGTGTTTCTTTATTAAGCTTGCTTAATTTATTTTGTTTTCTTTTATAAAGTTAATACTCCATTAAGTTTTCACTTTGAAATTTAGAATTTATTTTATTTTGAACAAATAAAATAAGCAAACAAGTTTCTCTACACCCATTTAAACCAAATTTATAAATTTTTAAGATGGCATGAGAGCGTGAATTTTGGAATTACTAGCATTCGATGAATTTGTGAAAAAATTATCTCAAGAAATTCTTTTTATTTTTCCTTTCTTCCCATGGCCAACCATAATTAATCATGTTGATTCTTTCATATATAATTTTATTTTTAATGAATTTTAAAACATAACTTAAATGAATAAGAAAACTAATCTAATTCAATTAATAATTTATCATTATATTTTATATATTGTAGTAATTGTACATTTAAATTTTTTAAAAACATTCACAGTTAAAATAAGTGTACATAAAAAAAAAATCTATTTTCTTTTTAAAATTATATTACAAAGAATTTTTTAATTTTTTAATTTATAAAAAATATTTTTTTAAATAATTCTACCCTATGTTAAAAGAAAAGGTACATTCTTACAATATAAAGAAATAATAATTTTGAAAAATTAATCACGTTACCGAATAAAACGTTTATGTGATGTGCAAATCACATTTAAAATTTAAACCTCATGAGATGTACAAATTGTCTTAAGTTTGTTCTAAGCACTAAGAAGAAAGATGTCAATCCTCATTGAATGAAAGGAAATAAGTGTAGAGAAAGTATATATATATATTTATTTTTTTTACTGTAAGTTACCAAACAAATCACAAAGTGAATTTGAACGAACTTTGAAAGGGAGTAAAAGATTTTTGAAATAGTTAAACACTTAAAAAACACATATATACATGCTTTCATTCATAAATTAAAAATAAAAAGTTTTTTTAAAAAAAATTGTATAATAACAATGCTTAAACATATAACTTTAACATATACTAGCGACGTGCAATGTGTTGGGATAAGCAGATCCACATTCATTCCGGAGAAATAAAGAAGAACATAAAAAGCACAACACAAAAATTTATGTGAAAATTTTCAAAACCGGAGAAAAATCACTGACCGAGAAAATATCACTATGTAAAAATTTTTACAATCACACAGAATTTCTCTCTCTCGAACTCAATCCCTACACTCTTACAAATCTTTGACTAATTCACACCTTTCTCCCCATTCTCACAACCGAGAATCAAAGAAAGAAATTTAAGAAGAATCAAATACAAAGATTAAAGTGTACTTGATTGGCGCACTTGACATCAAGTCCAATGGCCTTCTTATATAGCCTAAGAAATTCCTCTCCTTTTACTCTTCATTCGATGTGGGACAAAGTAAATAAAAGAAAAATCTTCTTTTATTTTTGACAAAAAACCAACAATCTTCACCTTGTCAAAATAAAAGAAGACACATTGTCTTTACCGACAATCATTCTCAACTCTGAGAATCCCTTAGAATTAACCACTCTAAGAATCATTGTCTTCACCGATAATCCATACTCAATCCCGAGAATCCTACTCCACTATATGAGTAGACCACTTAGAATCCATTTATAATCAACCATTCTAAGAATTTCCTATGGCACATATAAAAAAATACCTGCTGATATTTATGGTGCTATTTTCAGCACTTGACTACCCCTGGAAGTTCATCAGTCATCGATATACATCCACCACACACCCTACATCACCTGTCAAGTCAATGTCCGTATGTAAACTTGTGGACCAGCTAATATTATTACACCCTTTTCCATAACAACTGAACATGTCATAAAGACACCCAATAATATTAACTCAACATTCAGAACTGTTGCCGCACTAGCTTCTCCTTGACCAGCAACGTCATCATTGCTCCACCGTAAGCAATTACCATGCCATTCCTCCACCGCAATTACCGAAATATTGCTACACCTTGAGCAAAAACAGTCATTATACCGACATGACGTCGCTGCCTTTTACCACCAAGCTACACCAGGTTTGTCCGAACCCTTTTCCTGCTGAAAGTGTCGTCACTTTAAGCCGATTCTAGCCCTCAGAATTCACGATGCTTTTTCCCACTTGTCGATTGAATCCATGCTATTTTTTACTGATCTAGCGCCACCGGATATCAAGCCACCACATTGCCTTCTTCCCCGTTGAATCGCCGCTTCCCCATGCCACCATTCATTACTGAAAAAATCGTTCCTTTGCCGTTGTTAAGCCAATTCCACCACCGGGAGTCCCAGCAATTCTCATTACTGCAGGTCCAAGAACTCCGCCAAAAACTACTGACCTACAAATCCTATCCCTTGTCATGCCACCGTCCGGCGCATTTAACAGCAAGAAATGAGATGCCACCGCATCCGGCTGATCCGTCACAGTCCGACGCATTTCACCGCAAGAAAGGAGATGCCACCGCATCCGGCTGATCTTTTGACCCCCTTGTACCACTAGCATTTTCCACTTCTTTCATGCCACCCTTAGCCTAATGAATAACCCTCTTCCTCTCATAAAGTTTTTTCTGATGTGGAAGGTCAGGCTATGCTGCAACCACAGATCATACTAAGAACTTTATAAGCTTTCCACTTCTTTCATGCCACCCTTAGCCTAATGAATAACCCTCTTCCTCTCATAAAGTCTTTTCTGATGTGGAAGGTCAGATTATGCTGCATACTAAGAACTTTATAAGCGCGTCTTTTCTGATGTGGAAGGTCAGACTATGTTGCATACTAAGAACTTTATAAGCGTCTGAACCGGGCTCTGATACCACTTGTTGGGATAAGCAGATCCCCATTCATTCTTAATGGACAAATAAAAAAGAACATAAAAAGCACAACACAAGAATTTACGTGGAAAACTCCAAAATCGGAGAAAAATCACGGACCGAGAAAATATCACTATGTAAAACAGAATTTCTCTCTCCCGACCCCAATCCCTACACTCTTACAAATCTTTGACTAATTCACACCTTTCACCCCATTCTCACAACCGAGAATCAAATAAAGGAATTTAAGAAGAATCAAATACAAAAATTAAAGTATACTTGATTGGTGCACTTTATTCAAGTCCAAGGGCCTCCTTATATAGCCTAAGAAATCCCTCCCCTTTTACTCTTCATCCGATATGAGACAAGGTAAATAAAAGAAAAACCTTCTTTTATTCTTGACAAAAAAAAAAAAAACCAACACAATGCACGTCTAATATCTAGTTTTTATAAAATTGAGTACTTAAAACATCACTTTAAAAATAAAAGAAATTTAATATATTAATCGTCAATAATAATTAATTAAAATTAACAGAGGAGGCGCAATTCATGATGTGATTTCTTGTAATTAAAAGATAACAATGGTGCTGCATCATATATGTATGGCGATTGGCAAGCCGCCCATCAACGTGAATCTTGGGCACCAAAGCATCCCATCGCTCTCCCGATGGAAACCCGTTTCCATTTTCCAGTTTCCTTTTGACTTCACGCATTTCCATTTTCCACAAAGCCCACATATGAAAGCTCCATTTTCTTGTATTTGATAATGATTTTTTGTATGATAACATCATGTACTATGATTTCTTTCCGTTACAATTTGATTCATTCTCTATTCTGCATCATCACGTATACCACTCAACACTCACTACCTCACTGCTCTCCTCTCCCACAAAAAACTGACCTACTCTACGAAGAAATGGAGTTTCTTCAAGATGTTTATCCTCCTTAACGGGTATGTCTGTTTTTGCACCTAATTTCGTTTTTCATTGTCTTCATTTATTGAACCTCTTTTATTGGTACAGGAATGGGGTCTGATGAAAAGGTTCTGACTGTATTGGATTTGGGGCACTAGCTTGCCTCTTCTTTATCTTTTCTTACAAATCCATTTCATGAGTGGGAATTTCTTTTTTTTAAGACTTCTGATGTTATCTTGCTGGTAATGGGTTTACTCTTCAGTTGTTTTGGGTTTTTGGGTAAGAAAAAAGATGAAGATGCCGTTCTTCAAGAACCTCTTCTAAATGGTGGTGCTACTAATGTTAGTGAGTCTAAAACTACTCCCAAAGGGGATGAAACTGTTACCCCTTATGCCAATGCTGGTATATTTAGTCTCTTTACTTTCTCTTGGATGGGTCCTTTAATCTCTCTTGGCTACAAGAGAACATTAAACCTCGAGGATGTTCCTCAACTTGAATCTTCTGACACTGCTGAAGGGGCATTTCCAGTTTTTAATAATAATCTGGAGAATAGTTGTAGAGGTAGTAATAGAGTGACCACAATCATGTTGGCAAAGGGACTGATCTTAACTACATGGAGAGAAATCTCTATATCCGCCATCTATGCACTCGTGTGCACATTGGCTTCCTTTGTTGGTCCATACCTCATTGACATCTTTGTTCAATACTTAAATGGAAGTGGAGATTTTAAAAATGAAGGTTATGTATTAGTTTCTGCATTCTTAGTAGCGAAGCTGTGCGAATGTTTCGCTCAGCGGCATTGGTTCTTTAAGGTGCAGCAGGCTGGATATAGGGCCAGGGCAGCATTGGTTTCCAAAGTTTATAACAAGGGATTGACCTTGTCGTGTCAGTCGAAGCAGGGACAAACGACGGGGGAGATTATAAACTTCATGTCCGTAGATGCACAGAGGATAGGTGACTTTGGATGGTACATGCATGATCCATGGATGGTGGTTTTACAGGTTGCTTTGGCATTATTGATATTGTATAGAGATGTTGGGCTTGCTTCAGTAGCTGCGCTTGTTGCAACTATTTTGGTGATGTTAGCAAATGTTCCACTCGGGAAATTGCAGGAGAAATATCAGGACGAGTTGATGAAATCCAAAGATAAAAGGATGAAAGTAACATCAGAAGTTTTGAGGAATATGAGGATTCTTAAACTTCAAGCTTGGGAGATGAAGTTTCTCTCTAAGATTCTTGATCTTAGAAAAGTCGAGACGGGAAGGTTGGGAAGATATCTTTTTACTACAGCAGCTACCTCATTTATTTTTTGGGGCGCACCTACATTTGTCTCTGTGGTGACCTTTGGTGCTTCTTTGCTGATGGGAATCCCACTCGAATCGGGAAAGATACTATCTGCTCTGGCAACCTTTAGCATTCTGCAAGAGCCTATTTACACTCTTCCTGATGTAATAGCCATGATTGTACAGACCAAAGTTTCTCTTGATCGTATCTCATCATTTCTTTCTCTTGATGACCTGCAACCGGATTTGGTGGAGAAGCTTCCATTTGGTAGTTCAGAAACTGCATTTGAGGTAATAAATGGGAATTTCTCCTGGGCTGTATCATCCCCTAGTCCTACATTGAAAGATATCAATGTTAGAGTGTCCCATGGCATGAGGGTTGCAGTTTGTGGGACAGTTGGTTCTGGCAAGTCAAGTTTACTTTCCTGTATTTTAGGTGAAATGCCGAAGCTATCTGGTATGATTAGGATTTCCGGGACGAAAGCTTATGTTGCTCAGTCGCCTTGGATACAAAGTGGAAAGATAGAAGAAAATATCCTGTTTGGTAGAGAGATGGACAGACAACGTTATAATCGGGTTTTGGAAGCATGTTCACTGAGTAAAGATCTAGAGATTCTGTCATTTGGTGATCAAACTGTTGTTGGTGAGAGGGGAATCAACTTAAGTGGTGGACAAAAGCAAAGGATACAAATTGCACGAGCTCTTTACCAGGACGCCGACATTTATTTGTTAGACGATCCATTTAGTGCTGTGGATGCCCATACAGGATCTCATCTGTTTAATGTAAGCACATTTTTCTTGTTTCAACTGATATTATATCTTTTATGACTGCTTGTCTCTTCATTACACTTATTGACCCTGTTTTAATCCTCCAGCTGACAATAGTTATTTGTAATTGCAGGAATGTATTCTGGGGCTTCTGAATTCCAAAACTGTTATTTATGTTACCCACCAAGTGGAATTTTTGCCTGCCGCCGACTTGATTCTGGTAAGATGATCATATTTTAATTTTTGTCACTGACATGGAAACCTTGATCAAGGTGTATAAGCAAATCTTTGAATCATTAGGTAATGACCAAAGGAAAAATTAAACAAGCTGGAAAATACAATGACATTCTCAAATCTGGAAGTGACTTCATGGAACTTGTTGGCGCTCACGAGGAAGCTTTATCAGCTCTTGATTCCATTGGTTCAGAGCCAACAAGTAATACAGAGGTAAGGAGCTCGAGAGATGCTAAGCCTGTTTTGCAGAAACAACTATCACGACATGATGGAAATGATATAGCGGACATCAGTGGGGAAACAAAGGGTCAGCTTGTCCAAGAAGAGGAAAGAGAGAAGGGAAACGTGGGAATTTCAGTTTACTGGAAGTATATTAGAACTGCATATGGAGGATTGCTTGTACCCGTTGCATTTTCTATTTCAAATACTTCAAATCGGCAGCAATTATTGGATGGCTTGGGCAACTTCAGTTTCAAAGGGCTCCACTCCTCGTGTTGGAGGTTCTACACTTATCATTGTCTATGTCGTCCTGTCAGTCGGAAGTTCTTTTTGCATATTTGGTAGAACCTTAACCATTGCAGCTATTGGCTACAAGACAGCAATTATTCTCTTTAACAAAATGCATCTATCCCTATTTCGTGCCCCCATGTCTATCTTTGATTCAACACCAAGCGGACGAATTCTCAACAGAGTATGTGACACTATGTTTTTGTTTGTTTTGCTCAGAAAGCCATTGGACTATTTAAATTTCAGTTCATGTTAATTTCATTCCTATGCTATGATTGTTTCAATTTTAATCTTTTGATCCTATGCTTTCCTCCGTTGCAGGTATCCACAGACCAAAGTACAGTAGACTTGAGCATAGCTTCTGTAAGTGGACAGTTTGCTTTTGCAATCATACAGCTTCTTGGGATTATTGCTGTCATGTCACAGGTGGCATGTCAGGTCTTCATTATTTTTATTCCGGTGATAGCAGTGTGCATATGGTTGCAGGTAAACTCTTCCCTTCTCGCCTTATGTTATTTATGGCCTTGGAGTTTGATTAGGCCATCCTTAAGATATTCTTTGGTAACATGTTTGTTTTAGATGTATCTCATTTGGAGAATTTTGTTTTCTGTTTCTCATATTTTATATGGATGCTAGCATGGGATCCATGGGACATAGGATCATTATCTCAAGGTTTTTATTTTCCAGAGATACTACATAGGTGCAGCACGAGAACTTGCTCGACTGTGTGGGGTGTGCGAGGCTCCAGTTATACAGCACTTTTCAGAAACACTCTCGGGAGCAATCACGATTAGAAGTTTCGATCAGGAACCAAGATTTCGAGATATAAGCATGAGACTAATTGATAGATATTCGCGACCCAAGTTTCACAATGCTGCTGCTATGGAATGGTTGTGCATTCGTTTGGATGTGTTGTCTCTCATGACATTCGCCTCCTCATTGATTTTCCTGGTTTCTCTTCCAGAAGGGGCAATTGATCCGAGTGAGTGTTTTAATGAATGCATCGTATTCTTACACGTGCCTTAAATTATGCGATAAGCTTGAATAAATAATGCAATACAGGTGTTGCTGGGTTGGCTGTGACATATGGCCTCACCTTAAATACGTTGCAATCATGGGTTGTCAGGAATCTATGCTCCATCGAGAATAGAATCATATCTGTCGAGAGAATACTTCAGTACACTTCAATTCCAAGCGAACCGCCTCTTTTTATCGAGTCGAACAGGCCTGAGAGTGACTGGCCAGTACAAGGACAAGTTAACATCCAATATCTTCAGGTGATATATACGTCAATACTCAAAAGCATTTTGAGTAGACTTGTGTATATCTGTTGATTATCTGTGTAATATTCCATATTTATAGGTTCGATACAGTCCTCACATGCCTTTTGTGTTACGAGGCCTTACATGTACGTTCCTCGGAGGGAAGAGGACTGGAATTGTAGGGAGGACAGGATGTGGAAAGTCGACGCTTATTCAGACCCTCTTCCGAATCGTTGAACCAACTGTGGGACAAATACTGATCGATGGCATCAATATCTCATCTATTGGACTGCATGATTTACGATCTAGATTAAGCATAATCCCACAGGATCCCACCATGTTTGAGGGATCTGTTCGAAGTAACTTGGACCCCCTCGAAGTGTATACAGATGAGCAGATATGGGAGGCTCTTGATAAATGCCAGCTAGGTGATGATGTATGGAAAAGGCCAGAGAAGCTTGATTCTGCAGGTTCGACCTCATTCACAAAAATTTTCACTTCAAACTGCTTCACGTCGTATGATTCTACTAACTCGGTTCACTATCCAGTGTCTGAGAATGGAGAGAACTGGAGCGTGGGTCAGAGGCAGCTCGTCTGTCTTGGGCGCGCGCTGCTAAAGAAAAGCAAGGTTCTGGTGCTGGACGAGGCAACTGCATCGGTCGACACAGCAACCGATAACCTGATTCGACAAACCCTCATGGACCATTTCAGTGACTTGACGGTCATAACAATCGCACACAGAATAACGTCTGTGCTCGACAGTGACATGGTTTTACTGTTTGATGATGGTAATGCATGCAGTTTTAATACTGGCAGTAGATCTTTTATGCAAATTCATGAGTTTTCTTTCATAGTATCATCCTTAATTTGTGCAGGGCTTGTTAAGGAGTATGACTCTCCAGCGAAGCTGTTGGAAGACAAGTCATCATCATTTGCAAAGCTTGTAGCAGAATACAGCATGAGATCAAGTCCTAGTATCCAAAATCTTTCAGATATCCAAGTTTAAGACGCTTTGATGATGCCGAAACCTGTCGAAAAGATCCTTGATGGAGCTTGTGGTATGGTTTTCATTTATACGATGCAAATGGCAGAGGCGATAAGTTTTTGCTCAAGCTGTATAAATTTATGCAAGAATGAATTTGAAATTATCTATTTCTTGTTTAAGTGAATGTTTCTTTGAAGATTAAACTGATGTATATAAAACGGTGTTTGTGCATGAAGGTTATTGTACCTGATTTGGAATGTCTAAATTTAAATAAAGGTTTTCTTAAATTTAACAATTCTGTTTTGCAAATGATACCTTGTTCATACCTAAATCAAACAAGAATCTAACATTCTGTTGTTGATGAATCCCCAATATATTTGTCTTCGCCTCTCCCAATATTTGCAAGCGAACATAATTTGACAAAAATAGATTTCTCCCAAACATGAACAAGCTTGAGCCATTGATCTCCAGCTCTGCTCCTTCAAAATGCAGAATCATGCTCGGAAATTTTCTAAATCCTCTGGGGACTTATAGCACAGATTTTTCAGGTACTTTTTGCTCACCATCTGTTTGATGTTTTGATACTGAGAGAAATAGCTGGAAATTGCACTCACCAAAGCTTTATAAGCCCGTTCTTCAATTATACTGAAAGGAGTACCACTGTCGATGGTGCACCCTCCATCAAACCAATCTGTCGGAATCTCCAATCTCTTTCCTGCAACGCTGATGCCAACCAGGTTCACTCTGTAGCTCCCTTGTCTGATCAGAAGACGTGCTGTTTGGACATTTTTTGCATTCATCATCACCTCTGCTCCGCCAAAAGTTATGTGTCCTTTCTTGGCCTTGGATGATCTCAGCGATGGCAGGCAGTAGGAGAAACGGTTCAGCCCCCGTTTGCCCAGTTGATGAGAGAGAGAGGTGGGAGAATTCCCCATGCCCAGCAGGCCAGTGAACATCATTGCAGGCCCCAAATTTTTGCCATAGTTATGAGTTCCACAACCAAAAGCTATGTTGTTGAGCTGTTCCGGTGAGCCCGGGAAAGAAAACTTGTCGAGTGAGACGAGCCCCTGGGACGACAAGCCGCCATGACTGGCAATGTAGTAGTAGCACTCAAGAATAGTGCAGTTAAAATTTGGCGACAGGGTGTGATTCCTGTACAACCTCTTGTACGAGGTGGACTTCCTCAGGTCGAAAATAGGGTAATCTTGCTTGAAACAGTGGATGCATGGCTGGCATTGCGTCTATGTAAGGGGAGCAGCCGTGTCGAAAACCAGTCTTGCTTTCGTAGGAGGTGTTCCGATTCCTGCCTCCACTGTGAACAGGGGTGCCCTGAAAAAGATTGAGATGTGGAGATGATTCTCCTGCTGCAGTGACATTAAATCGGCAGCCCGATTTCTCGAGTTCTTGATGTCTCTCCAGAAAGCATGAAGATGAGAAAGATTATTGGAGTGTGGGAAATCATTGTAGAAGATTTTTGAACTGAAACCATTTGATGATGAACTGATGACGCAGAAGAGATTTGAGCAGAGGAGGATCTTGAAAAGACAAACCAGAATAAAAGCCATTCTTGGATTTGGGTATTGCTTATGCTTCAATCTTTAACATCATTAATTTTGATGAAGATGCCACCTTTTTTTGGGTATTTAATATGAACTTTTTAACAGCATTTATGTGAAGCTCATCTCTACAAATACTTGGCTTTCATTTTAATTTATTGCTCTTGTCTTCTATCAGGATTTGACTTTAGTATTTTCCTTTACCATATTCCGGTATTAAATGTGATTTAATTGATAATTTGATATGATCAGAAGAAAAGAATTGTGCTGGCTGGAAGCTTGGTTAGATTTTTTATTTTTATATTAGTGTTGATATGATCACTTGTATTTTAACGCCCTGATTTGGTTTTTATAACTCGTGTTGTAGTTAATTAACTAAGAATGGCGTGGATTTTGTGTCGAGATTGAATTATGTACTCATTTGTCTTTTCCTATGCTTTTACCACACGAGATCTCTCGCCTCATTTTCATACATATCATTGTACGAGTAAAAGGTAAAAAAAGGAAGAAATCCAACCATTATCATAAGATTTTGTGCTTTTCTTTTATGGTCCTTAAATGTTGTACCTCACCCTCCCCTACTATGGGATTAGTGGAAGAGTTATATATCAATATGTGCCTCAAGGGATTTAAATTCATCCTAAAGACATGAGTCGAACTTTCACCCTATAACTATCAGTTCAGTAGGAAGGGTTTTTCCACTCTCTTCTTTATCACTTGAGCTAAGCTGTGGTAGCTATGGTGTAGCATCCTTCTCTACCCTATGCGTCATACATTATAAGTGCGAGGAGATGACGTACTAGATAGATGGCATTGGAAATCTGGGCCCATACTTTTGTAGACATATTCTAGATGTGGATTTGTGAGTGGAGGCAACTGAGATTAGGGTGGCTTTGGTGTTGATTGGCTGCATAAAAATTGGTATCCAACAATGCAGAACAAAAGAATCTGGTGTATGCGCTTCTCTATTCTACTCTCCTTGGTTTGGATGAATATGGTGAACTGACAAATAAGGATATATATATATATATATATACTTTTTGTTGAGGTTCAGCACCAAAGTAAACTTTTGAGTTGCTACATATACTGATACCACAGTTTGCCTGTTTAAGGCTTCTTTTTCTCTTAGGTCACATGCTGAGTTTTTTAATGCCAGGGATCTACGCATATGTTATTTTCATGTATTGTCTCCAGTGCCACTGGGTTATGTAATTAACACGTTAGTGAAAAATTAAATCCGAACATTGTATAGAGTTTATATTTTTCTTTATAGGGTATAATTTCTTCTCTTAAGAGAGACCAGAAGGTTAGCAGCAGGACGGGGATGGAAAATGGAGAAGAAAGGATTGGTGGGGGATAAGAGGGTTAGCGGCTATGGTTCTGGTCCTTTACGTAAATAATGGGGAAGTACATTTAATGTATTAACAATTAAAATAATTTAATTTATATATAATTATTAATAATAATTTTATTATTGATATTTTGGTATATATCGAAACATTGAATTTTTAGAAATATCTTATTAATATCGAACCAAAAAATTCAGTAATGTTGAAATTTTTGATAACTTTGTATTTTCATGATACGATAAATGTGATATATCGATATTTCGGTATTTTCGTCCACATCTACATATGTTCAACAAAATATTAATTATCATTGTGAAGGTGGTACAAGCAATAATATATTTTCTTAGTGCAACAATTCTATTCCTTCTTTGCAACTCTCATTAGTATTTCTTGTATAATTAACGATTCTCATATGAATTAAAAAAAAAACTAGTACTTTCTTCGTCCGTCCATAAGGTATTTATTTATTTTTTGCACGTGAATTAAGAAGTATTATGATTTCATATAAAGTTGGTAGTTGTATTAGTAGTGAGTGGTTGGTATGTGTGGAGCCCTTTTACTTAAAAAAAAATAAATATCTTAAAAGTGGATGATCAAAATAGCAAAATGAATATATTATCAGCAGAGAGAGGGAGTATTTTACAACAACATGTTAACATTAGTGCATTTAAGTGCATGTGAAGGAGTCAAGGAGACGGTTGAACATTAATGTGTGAGACCAACAAGATTTCTGTAAAATGGATAAAAAAAGTCACACTTGAATTATTGAAATATAATTGTGACGTAGTGAATGGTTTCATAAACAATTCATAATATATATAAAAAATGATAATATTTTAATAAAAATGATAATTTTTTTTAGATAAAGTGATAACTATTTAAGAATGATTAAGTTTTGCATGCAGCCGAGCACATTGATTTAGGTTCGTGCGCCCAAATTCAATTTTATACCTTTTAATATAAAAATTTATGTATAAATAATTCTTTTAGTTAAACATTAATAATCTGTATATATATTTCGACTGATCTTTTCAATGAATATATTTATTAAAACAAAATATTATACCTTTAAAGATGTATGCTAATGTAAAAAAGAGACCAAAATATTTAGAAAATGTAAAAATAATTTGGCACGAGACTATCTCACCTAAATGTTCTTAATCTAATTGATGATAATCGACAACAATGTACGGTCTGACATAATTATTACTCGTAATATTTATTTTCTCCAATTAAACTCTTCATACATTTTTATTTGTCAAAATCCTGTAACATTCTTGGCTTCTTAAAGAAAAAATCATTTTAAAACCTATTTTAATTTCAAATTTATCATTTCTACCTACTTATATCACACATAATATAATTTTTAATGATAAATACTTGCGTATGGTTAGTTATACTTATATTCTAGAATTTAATATTTATTTTTCAAGGTTTAGAATATTTAATAATATAATTATCGTTATAATTTTCAAATAAAGAGAGTTTAAGGTTTAAAATAAAAAAAAAATACTCCCTTCGTAAGCCCTCATTCGCTTTTTTTACGTGGATTAATGAGTATTATTATTTTATGTGTAGTGGGTAGTTATAATGAATAGTTGGTCATATGTTGGACCTTTTTACTAAAAAAGAATAAATGAAAATTTTTGAATGAGACGTCCAATTAAAATGGGGATTTTGGGATGGAGGGAGCAATATAATTATTTTATAATAATATTTAAATAAAAAGAATTTAAGTGAAATATAATCCATACCAGACTAATTATTTAATTTATTTAGGATAAGTCTTGTACGAGACCGTCTCACGGATCTCGTTACATGAGACGAATTATTCATCAATCAATTAGCATAATATATAAAATAAAAAATAAAGAAAAAACGGAATTAGCGGGTCACCAGTGCATGACTCCTCGGAATTGACGCATCAATCAATTAGTTGTGTGTGGCTTTTTTTTTCTTTTTCTTTTTTTATACATTTTAATTTTTTATTAATTATAAAAATTATAATTAATACTATTATACATTAATAAAAAAAATTAAAAGTGATAAATAAAAGTTCAAAAGTGATAATAAATAAATAAATAAAAATCAATACATTTATTATTGAATTTTAAAAATTAAAAACTGATAATATTTTTAATAAAAAATAATATGTGAACATAGAAAAGTGATATTCAAGTAATTAAATTATTTCATAAATAATTTGTAAGAAAGTGAAAAAATGATAATATTTTCAATTAAAAGTGATAACTTGATTAAGATTAAGTGATACACATCCAATTAAATAATTTAATGAAAATTTTATAGTACAAATAAAGAGTAATAATATTTTTAATAAAAAATAATATTTGATCAAAAAAAAGTGATAAATGTCCAATTAAATTATTTAATAAATATTATACTCTTTTAAAAATAAAAAGTGATAATATTTTTAATAATTAATAATAACTTATAAAGAAAAAGTGATAACTATTTAAATGAATTTTTTTCATAAAGTATTGTTATAATAAATTATTATCCAATAATAGTAAATGTGCTAAATTAAAAGTCTCAATTGTGAATATATAAAAAATAAATAATAAAAAAAAAGAAATAAAGAGAGACGACAAAATGAACTAGTTAACTTTGATTGCATATATACTCCATGTAGCAGGTTACAAGTCAAATGAAGATCCGCGGGTTTTAATTCAAATTTTATTTGACCCATCTCACAAAATGATCCGTGAGTCGGTCTCGTACAAGTCTTTACCATTTATTTACCCTCCGTCCCACGTATTTTTACCCACTTTCCATTTTGGGGTGTCCCACGTATTTTTACCCATTCCATTTTTGGCAAAAATACATAATATTTTATTACCTACTTTTTACAATCCCAACTACTTTAATTACTTTTTTACACTTTATTCATCATTCCCAATAACTTTATTCACTTTTTCTTTTTAAATTACTAATTTATCCCTACTTTCTCTTACATTATATATTAAAAAAATAAAACGTCTTAATCTCCGTGCCCGTACAAACGGGTAAAAATACCCGGGACGGAGGGAGTATGATAATTTATAGTGTGCACCCGGGTGCACCCATATACAAATATAAACAAAAACATATACAATTAAGAGTAAAAATATATACAATTTAATTGTTAATTTTTTTAATGAAAATTTATATATAATATTCAATAAAAAGTTATACACATATGGATGTTAGTTTTTTTAATGAAAACTTAATGTGAAAAAAGTATACAATTATTACAAAACACGTATACAAAATGACAAAAGCTCCTGTGCGCCCGGGGACACGGAAAGATGCTCCGTGTCCCCATGTGAACACAACCCTCCCCTCCAATCCTATTTAAACCTATGTATTGCTAGGGGTTTAAATTGTAAAGGGGCATGAAAATTGTAAAGGCTCACGGAATGTGTTCCGTGCGCCCGGGTGCACAAGAGCCTCACTCATACAAAATAGAATAATATATATACAAAATAGAATAAAAAGACATACACATATGAGTGTACCCTTGCACCCAATATACACTCTTTATTTATTACCTTAGGCAAGTATTGATTAATTACTTTTTTTTTTCTTTGGTCTTAGATGATCGTGTGGGACTATAGAGGGGTACTAATATTATTCTCATTTCTGATTCTAAATTCAACACAACCACCCCTACACATGTAAATTTCATCGTATAGACCAACCATTCCGTGTATTCATTAATTTTTTTTATACATGTTTTTAATGATCACTTCAAAGCAAAGCATACTTCCTCTCAGGGGTATATCCGTAATTAAAGTGCACAATCTGCCGGAGTATACTCTCCCGTGGAGCAGAGAGAGCGAAATCCAAAGAGCTGCCACTGGAAGCTCTGGCCAACAACAAACCAACATGTTCTTCTCCGCTGCTAGATTGTTTCACCTCTTCAAACTCCGCAAAAAACACTAGCTAGATTCTTCTCCTCCCCCTCAATCCACCACAAATTCTTCCTATCTTTTGATTTCTTATTCTCATTCAATTCTTTCATGGACACGGCGGCGGCTGCGGCGGCGCCGCCTGCTGATAACCCATTCTTGAATCGCTCTTCTTTCATTTGCGGCTCCAACCCTTCATTCGTTGTCTTCCGCAATCCCGTAATCAATTTATCCCCCAAATTCGCTCCGAAGAAGCTACGCTGCTACACGTGTTGTTCTCCGCCGCACAACTGCTCATTTGTTTTGTTTAACTCGAATAGAAGAAGTGCTTTTCCGTTACCCTCTGTTAAACCCGCTTGTTGCGTCAATGGTGATATTGACAATCCAGGAATGACCATTAATTTTGGGGATGTTTTGTTGAGGAGAGGATTGAGTATTGCGGCGGTGGCCGTCGGAGTGCTTGTAGTGTTGAGTTGCAGGAGAGCATTGGCGGTGGAGGGTGTTGTGAGTGCGGGATATGGGTTTTGGGAGCGGAGTTTGTTGGCTGTGAAGAGCTCATGGCCTAAGGTTTTGCAGGTTTTGATAGTGTTCAAAGAGCAGGGTTTGGTTCTTGCTGCCTTGTTAGGGCTCTCCGCTTTTTTCTCCATGGCTGAGACCTCCATTACTACACTTTGGCCTTGGAAGGTATTTAGGATATATGATTGGAAATTTGTATCTGTATATGAATAGATTAATTTAAAGAGGGGTGATATTGTGAGTTAGAACGGCTTCTAGCTATGGAATTGCTTTGTGCTATATATATTTTGGCACTGCCTAATTCTCAAGACAGTGGCTTGAGTTTTTGTGATCTGATGGAAGCATTTTAGTGAATTTATGGATATAATGTAATTGTTGTGCTCATGACTTGCTTGGTTATTCAATCATACTGCTAAAATGCCTTTTTCTTTGTTTTTGTGGAAATCTCATTAGTTTTGCATCGATTCTTTCCTCCTAAAAGTACTTAATTTGCAATTAATGATGTGATGTTATGAATGCAGGTACGCGAATTGGCAGAGAAAGAATCCGAAAATGGTGTTTTTAAAATGCTACGGAATGATGTAACCAGATTCCTGACGACAATCCTTATTGGAACTACGTACTGCTCTTCTTGTTGAATTGAGTAGCCGCTGTCTTCTTCTTTAGAAAGTAAACATGTTTTCTTATTGTAGATAATTTTATGTACCCAGAGTGGTGAATATTGGTGCTACAGCGTTAGTCACTGATGCTGCAACTGCAATATTTGGTGAAGCTGGTGTCAGTGCAGCTACTGGAGTTATGACTGTATGTTTAGAGTTTCTTTTTGTGTTTTATCGTACAGTAGCCTGCATTTAATTTATGATTTGAACTCTGTTATTTTGCTTTTCCCTTTTTACCAGAAATATGGTCAAGTGTGTTGCAGCTCTACAAATTTATATTATTTGATGCTTATATTTTTTAAATCTTCAATTGTAGAGCAATTAGGTTTCTAAAGGTATATGGAGTATTTCATTTAACAAAACATTCTGAAATATGTGAATCATATTCATAATACTCTTGTTTTCTCAATTAATTTTATGTTTTTCTGTATTCTTCATTACCTTTGGAAGGAGGTAAGGATTCTATCTTAATTATGTTGGAGGAGATATGTGTCTTGAATCTTGATGCTAATGTGAAATGATTCCACTTGAAATTCCAAAATCATTTGGAGATACGGAGTTAAGCCTGGTAATACTATACTTTATGTTTATTCAATGGACCTTATAAGTATGAATAGTATCTATTTACGTCTTGTAGTTGTAGGTTGATAATAGTTTAGCAAAGAGTCTTATCTGAGATAAGAGCAGTCTTCTCTAATGCCACTCTACCTATGTTTCTTTACGTCGGTGCTATTAGGTGTACTGTCCGTTAATAATCTGGAGCATTTTATATACAGCTACATTGCCACTGTGTGTTGTTTTATTCTAGTGCATGAGATGTCTGAAACTGCCAATAATACCAGGTTGCTATTCTGCTCCTTACTGAAATAACTCCAAAAAGCATAGCTGTTCATAATCCTACAGAAGTTGCTAGATTTGTGGTAAGTTGAGCTTGTACTTGGTTGAGAAATGGATCTATTTATTTCTTCTTAAGAAACTTATTGATGGACTCCTTATCTGTTGCCTTTAGGTCAGGCCAGTGGCATGGCTTTCTGTAGTATTGTATCCTGTGGGGAGAGTCGTTACATATCTATCAATGGGAATGCTGAAACTGATGGGTCTTAAAAGACAAAGGTACAATTTGTTGCTAATTTTATTTTTATTCCACAATATATTTTTTTTGTTGAAAAGTCTAAAAGACGTGATTGTGAATTGTTATTCAGAAGGGAGATTAATGTTAGTTTTTTAACAATTAATTTTCTGAAAAAAAATTGTAAAACAACTGTTAGAAGTCACAGTAGTAATCAAATGTCATCTCTATTAGTAAAAGTATAGAATATCTGGCATAGTCATCAATTATATTCTAACATCAATTTTTTGCATCTTACCTGTTGCTGTTGTCAATTGATTCTGGATTTACATATTGCTCTAGTTATACTTTGCCATTGACTACCTTGTGTGTTATTATTTTCCAGTGAACCATATGTAACTGAAGATGAACTAAAGTTGATGTTACGTGGAGCAGAGCTAAGCGGTGCAATCGAGGAGGAAGAACAGGTATTTAATGGGTTTCATGATAAAGGCATATCTGCTGTTGGGTAGGACAGTGAATTCTTTTTTTTTTTTTTTTGTATAAATGTCTTCTATATCTATAAGCACATGGAAGATGCACTATATTAACCTTGTTAAAGACCAGATCTTTCTTCTCACTATTTGTTGCATGTTACTACTTTGTATAAATTTCTCCTTTCACCAGAAAATTTAACCCTGATACATTGAGCAATTCATAATGTGGAAAATGGATTTATATCTTATTCTATATTGGATTGGACTTTGACAGGATATGATTGAAAATGTGTTAGAGATAAAAGATACGCACGTTAGAGAGGTGATGACGCCTCTTATTGATGTTGTTGCCATAGATGCTGGTGCTACACTTGTTGATTTCCACCATTCATGGGTGGAGCATCAGTATTCCAGGTATCGCTTGTTTTTCTATCTACTTGATTATTTTAAAATTGATCTAAAGAAGTAAGCTCTTGATTGTAGGGTGCCAGTCTTTGAGGAACGCATTGACAACATTGTTGGTATTGCTTATGCCATGGATCTTCTGGATTACGTGCAGAAGGTCAACTAACTTCTAAATATAACTACATTTGTCCCAGATTTTGTTCATTTATATTTTTAATTTTACACAAAATCTCATAGCATGCAGAATTATTGTTTTTGAAGGGGGAACTCCTGGAAACTTCTATTGTGGGGGATATGGCGCAGAAACCTGCATATTTTGTTCCTGGTAAATTACAGTTCTTTTGATTTGACACACCTAGTCAAATAATTGACTTCCATATAGAATCAACTATCCATAATAATAATAATAATACGGTAACAGCAAGATGCATATTGATATATTTAAACTCTTGATAGGTTTATTAGTAGTGCTCTGTGCTCATTATTATTGTGTTATTCTCCCGTTGAATATTGCAGATTCAATGTCTGTTTGGAATCTTCTTAGAGAGTTCCGCATTAGGAAGGTACACATGGCTGTTGTTTTAAACGAATACGGAGGGACTGTCGGTGTAAGTTGTTCTTTTTCTTTTTTCTTCTTAAAACATGAAACCTCAAATATTGTTTTGGAACTTCTGGGTGAAGTTTCCGCTCTAAATAAGTTTGAGCCTCTGCTGAGTTTTGTGATTTTGATTCTTAGTTTTCATGCTGTTTAACAGATAGTGACCCTTGAAGATGTGGTTGAAGAAATTGTTGGTGAGATTTTTGACGAAAATGACTCGAAGGTAAGGAAGCCTAAGTATATTTAGCTCTGAGTAATTGATACTGGTAGTTCTTTTGCCTACTGATTCCATGTCTTTTCTGTCTTTGCAACAATTTTTTTATCGTGATTCATATTCTCTTTATCAAGGATATGAAATGGTACATTGATACGCCACATTCATGTACACAGTCCTGGGATTTTGACTTTTTCAGCTGTCTGATTGCATGTATATAATTGATTTATGATGAAGTGGCAGTCAAAGAAAGTAAATGGAGGCATTCACTAGAAATATATTGCTCTTTCAGGACCCAGATTTATATGATTTGAAAGATGGCATTGATTAATGTCATTGAGACTCTCTTTTTATGGTATGGCATGGACTACTCTCACTTTTCTGCTTGATTTTTCTGTGGCAGGAGGAAATTGAGAAAAAAACTGGCTATGTTGTTATGCGTGCTGAGGGCATTTATGATGTGGATGCTAATACATCAATTGATCAGCTCTCTGAAGATCTTAACATAAAAATGCCGGAGGTAGTTCTATTTTGCTTGTGTCCCAGTAATGCAATGCTTATGTGTCCCAGTAATGCAATGCTTCTGGATTGGCGATCCATTTGAATTATGCCAGTAAAAGGAAAAAAAAGAAAATGACATAACATGTTGGAATTAGCATATATATAATTGAACTTGACACGTGGGAAGATTGTGGCATAGAGAAGATTAAATTGCGGGTTCCACAGAGTTTTCAAATAAATTTAATTCTTTCTGTCGGCATTGTCCAATCATGCAGGGTCATCAGTATGAAACAGTGTCAGGGTTTGTCTGTGAGGCATTTGGATATATTCCAAGGACGGGTGAGACTATTAAAGTGGTACTTGAAAGAGCACATCAAGAGGAGCATGGCGATTATGATTCATCGGAAACTGATCGAGAAGAAGAAAAAGAGAAAACCCACATATTTAAGATTGAGGTGCTTTAATATTTATGCTATTGCCTTGTTTTTCTTCCCTTCTATTCCTTCACCTTTTATTTCTGTCTAAAAAGTCACGGGAAAGGATATGGCTTATAGAGATTATATTCTTTAGGTTCTTTACTCTGGAGAAAAAAGTTGTTTAACTTGTGTGCATGATTTGAGATATAATAGATCTTGAAAATGGATGCTGTCTTTATGAATCAACTTCTAGCTCTCCAGCTCTCTTTATCTAAGTTGAATCAGTTTTCATTTATTGACAAAGTTGATATGATTTGTGTAGATACTAGCGGGGAATGCCAGAAAGGTCAGTTCTGTCAGATTTGGGCGAATAAACAACGATGAGGCATCACTAGAGACCAAAGGGGTAACTCGTTTCATACCCAAAATTTGGAAAAGGAGATTTAGCAGCGACGACGAATCAGATAGCACAGAGGGTGATGAAGTCCCAGTTCATGAGATGGCAAATGATCATGCTTTGTCTGTACAGGAAGACACTATGGATCAAGTAAGTAATATTCATGACAAATAAATAAATTAAGAAATAGGAAAAAGAAAAAAAAGCAGAGTAGTTGTATTAATCATTCTTTACACCAAGAGAAACACTGAAAGTGTAGAGAAGTTTTGGTTTATTAAAACTGCTGCTATGTATGGTTTAGCTGCAACTGAAGTTTTAACGCTGGAGAACTGTCTGGATATAAATCATTACATTTTTAGTAGAGGAAGACAAGATAAGTACGTAGACTGAGGTTACGAGGGATGGATGTAAGCTCTAGGAAAGATTGATACGTGCAAGTGTGATTCTGGTTCCTTATATGTAATAAATTGTTCCTTCTTCCCCAAGTAGCAAACAGAACATGTTGAATTTACAGGCGAAATATCTGGAATAAAATCGGGATACTTGTTCAGAAGTGTCTGAAGCATGAAACTGTGTTTTGGCCTTTTGTCTGGTGTCATGGGGGAGTAATAAAACTGAAGAAATGCACAAATGGAGGGTTTGGTTTATTGTGTGTATATTTCGTAACATCCTTTTTAGCTGAATGAGAATAAAGAAGATAATGAATGTCCAATGACTAAAGTAGCCTTTGCAAAATGAAATTTCTGATCTAATTGAAAGATTTTACTCTCTTAACATTTGCATGATCAAGAGTAGGGAATGTTTTAAAATTTGTGTTCAATTGGGTTTTTATTTTTGTTTTTTCCATAGAAACATGCAATTACAAATTCTATTAAACCCCTAATCCATCCACTTTTTATAAATTTGTTCTCCTCAATCAATAATAATTCTCCCTATTTCTCCTCTCACATCAATTACATAGTATATTTTTACATGTATTAACCGCACATGTCATGCTTATTGATTTAATATAAAATTAAACTTATCACAAAAAAAATCCAAAACAAACATATATTATTATTTAATGGTTTTTCAAAACACTGATAAATCGAAAATAAGGTATATCATTAGTGGTGTTAGTTATAGAGCTGTTAAACGAGTTGAGCGAGCTCAAGTAATGCATACTCGAGCTCGGCTGGATTTGATAATGAGCCTGCGAGCGAGCTCAAGCTTGACTCAAAAATTACTCAGCCGATCTCGATTAGGCTCATTAAGCAAAACGAGTCGAGCTTTTGTGCCTTAACGAGTTTTCGAGCCGAGTTTTAATTAATATATTTAATATTATATTTAATAATTATTATATTAATATATATAATTCATTATATAATATTTATTATTAATATTATTATTATTATTATTATTATTATTATTATTATTATTATTATTATCAGTCTTTCGAGCTAAACTCGGCTCGATAACGTAACGAGTATTTAGACGAGTTCGAGTAGTCACGAGTCGAGTTGAATCGAGTTGAGCCACTGAGAGGCTCGTTTTCTATAATAGCTCTAGTTAGTTATAAGAAATTTAAAATAAAAATTGACTCCATATCTATTGAAAAATATTTCAAGAAAAGTAGACATTAAATTTATGGATAATTTTGGGTTGCATTTAGAGTTAAATGATTTAATTTTTTTTAAATTTTTTATTATTCAATTTAATTTAGTCGTGAAAATTAAATTAAAACTAAAATTGGTAAACATCGCCGTCTGTTGGATTTTAAATTTATAATACTAATTAAATAGGCTGAAATTAGAGGAGTTAACAGAGGTGGTAAAATAGTGAAAGAAGTAGGGTTAGCATTGGTATAGTCCGCCGTCAGGAGTTATTCGAAGTATGGCATTTAGAAACAAACCTCCTTCTGTCATATATATATAAATATGGAGAGATTATTTCTCTCACATTCAGCCATGCCTACTTCTCTCTCAGAAACACATTCACCATTACTGCTGGTAAGGTTTTTTTGTTTTAGTCAGGAGTTGTCTTCGTTTTGTTGTTTTAGTTGGGAGTTGTTTGGGAAATGATGCCAATCAAATAATCGCTTATTCGGAGGCTCTGCCTTTGCTGAACATTCTATTTTGCACGTCAGTCCGATCCCAACTCCTTTTCAATTAAACTTCTCTTTTCTCTTTACCAATTTTATTAATAATGCCCCAATTTTTTTACCTATAAAACACTAATTTGGACACAAGGTTTTAACTATACACTTCTTAAGATTTTTCATACATTCAGATTTTTTCCCTTTTTTTTATCGATCCGTTCGTCAGTATCCACATTATCTTTATAAGTTTATATTTATTGATGCAGATATATTTTTATTTTTATATATTTTATCGTTGGTGAATGAATTTGGTGGAATGAATTTTGATAAGAACAACAAATCGGTGCAAAAATAATCTACTAATTAGCTAATGAGATTCAAACAAAACTGTTAAATTGAGGCTGTTACCCGTTTGCCCCACAACTCACTAATTTGTGTTTTCAACACTAAAAGTTGTTTTTTTTTTTTACCAAAACAAAGAAAGATAGAGGATTTTCAAACTTTTCATTTTATTTTGGTTTATCCTAACATTGCCTCCTGGAAACTAAAATTCCTTCCAACTCCCATTGCTGCAACACATTGCTGCAACACATTTCTGAATAACAAAGCGGCTTTGTGAAGAAATCAGCAATTTGATCTTCACTATGACGATACTCAAGGTTGATTTCTCTGCCGCTAACAAGTTCTCTAAAAAAAATGAAATTGCAACAAATATGCTTTGTTTTTCCATGTAAAACTGCATTCTTTGAGACTAAAATGGCATTAGTGTATTCACAATATAGAATGATAAGATCTTTCTATTTGTTATTCAGGCTTTCTCTTGACTCCTCTAAGCCAAAGAGTCTGACATCCGGCCAACTACGCAACAGTGTATTCAGCTTCGGTGGTTGAAAGCGTCACAATCGGTTGCCTCTTCAAAAAGCAAGAAATTATATTATATCACTACCAAGGCTAAATGAATAACTTGAGATGCTTCTTGAATCATCAAAATTTCCACCGAGATCGTTATAGGTGTACCCAACAAGTTTAATTGGAACACTAGTTTTGTAAAAGTTACCATAATCAATTGTTCCTTTCACTTATCACAATATTCTTTTAGCCCCGGCTATTCGTATACATCGGTTTACTTCCACAAACCCATTTAAATTTTAAATTAATAAATATATATACTAAATTACTAAACTATCCCTTTGGCATACATGCACTTATTACGATATTATTATTCATAAAATAATAAATATAACATACACACACCAAACACTTTAACAATAACAATTCACAAAAACATAAATACATAAACACACATTCACATCAAACATTTGAGCAAAAATCACAAAACAAAACCCAATTGTTCTTACTCCAACATCCACAAACCCTAGATTTTCTACTCATCTATAAATACTCACATTTGCTCACACGTGCATCATGTCGAAAGAAGAAATACCTAAGGACATAAATATACGTATATTTATGTGCTTATACTGATTAAAAAAATTTTTTTCGCGTTTTTCCTCGTTGCTGCATTGTTTGATTAAGAAACGTTCGACCACTGGTGCTCGAAAATTCTCAATATGTTCGACCACATGTGGTCGAAATTTTCCAAAATTTTCGACCACAACCGATCGATTTTATCCAAATATTTCGACTTCTTCCCATCGAACAGTGTGTATTTTTTCTACAATATTTGGCCAACTCAAATCTTAGTTTCCAGTATTAACCACTTTCTTTTGTATGTAGGGATCATTTTCTTCTACTAAATGCAGTGCTATCTCATTGGGGAATGAGCTTAGTACAGATGTTTGTATGGTTGAGGATTACACGGACTTGTTTGAAACCCATGAATGGTTTAATACAAGAGAGGATTTGATAATCCGGGCTCGAAGTATTGGTTTCGAAATCAGATGGTAGTTATAGTGAAACGCTCCGATTATGGTGGAGGAGGGAAAAAGGGAAGACTATTTTTGAGTTGTGAACGTGGTGGAATGTATAGAGAGTTTAAGGCCAAAGTAAACTAATACAAGGAGGTGGATCCAGAAAAGGAATGAGAGGGAAAGGGTCCAAGTAAGAAGAAAGTTAAAAAAAGAGAGACGTGTACAAAGAAGTATAATTGCCCATTTTTGCTTAGGGGGAGAGAATTAGAGAAGGACGGGGCATGATCATTGGAGGTCGTTAACGGTGTTCATAACCACTCGATTGTCAATTATTTGGAGGGGCATGCCTATGCAAGGAGGCTAAAGGAGGAGGAGGAAAAATTTATGATTGATATGTCACTCCAAGATGTCCGTCCAAAGAATATGATAGAGCTTCTAAAACAAAAATTCTCCGGTAACAAGACTACAATATGGACTGTATACAATTGTCGCATAAAAAAAAAACAGAATTGTTGATCATGGCGGTCGATCTCAGTTGCAATATGTGGTGAAGAAGTTGGATACTATTTTCTCAGTCGAAGCTGCAAGGATGCCGGTAATGTTAGAGACTTATTCTTTGCACATTCCCGAAGCATAGATTTGTTGCGTACTTTTCCTCAAGTTTTGCTTATGGATTCAATATACAAGACGAACAAGTACAAGATGCCTTTGTTTGAGATAGTTGGTGTCACTTCAACCGGCATATGACGTTTTGTGTGTCAATTGTTTTTCTTGAGAAGGAAAAGGAAGATAACTACTCATGGTTTTTGTAGAACACTTAGGGATGTAATGGGTAAAACATGTTTAACTTCCTTAATTGTGACTGATAGAGAGTTAGCTCTAATCAATGTCATTGAGAGTGTCTTTCCCGGTACCAGTCATTTTCTTTGTAGGTGGCATATAAACAGAACATCACGGCGAATTGCAAAAAAATTATCCGTCCAAAGGATAAATGGGAGGATTTCATGCATGCTTGGAGTATGCTGGTGTTAGAAGATAATGATGAACAACTCACCGAATGGGTAAAGATGTTTAGACATGAATTCCGTGATTACCCTGAGGCAGTTAAGTATGCCATGAAACAATGTTTGAAGCCCTATAAATAGAAATTTATTTCTGTGAACACAAATGCCATCAAGCATTATGGAAATACCACGACTAGCCAGTATGTAAATTATATTTCAAAATCTTCTTAAGATTTTTAGTTTATAAACTAAAGAATTTTATTATGTTATAAATTTTATTTCAGCACCGAAGGCCAACACTTAGCACTAAAGAGGCAACTGCAAACAAATCAATGTGATTTTGTAAAGTGTTGGACATAATTTAACACGTATATGGAGGCCTCTCACACGGTAATAAAACATTCTTTTGAGAAGAGCATCAACATAGTCCAACATAAGTTTCGTATTGTGGTATTCTGAGAGCTCCGTGGCTTGTATCTACAAATGCCCTAAAGCTAATCTATGATGAGATTTCTTGTCTTGGCTAAGGTGTGTTGGATGCATCTTTGTGTGACTGTGTTATGCGTTATACTTCAGGATTGCCTTGCGCACACGAGTTGTCTGTTTGTTAGTAAAGGGGTGCCTATCCCATTGGAAAGTATTGATGTTTTCTGGAGAAAGTTGGATATGAAGCCACAGATAGTTGGTGGAGATCGAAAGGCGGATATGAGGGTGAAAGTTGTGGAGTTAATGAACAACTTCCTGTCAAACTTCGATGAGGCGGACGACGACTACGCTGAATTGATGTGGCGTAGGTTGTTAGAGGCAGTCATCCCTACCATAACATCCTTGACTGCTCTAGAAGTAGCCATACGTACTAGAGGCCGGCCAAAATCCTAAAAAAAGAATGCTTCGTCGACGAAGAGGGATCTTAATTCGTTCGAGTTACTTGAACTGGTTGATAGTTGTTCTCCTACTCCTAATGTGGTGTACGACATCGGGCCCTTGGCCCCTACTCCTCAATTCACAACCAAGAAACGACTAGCCAAACAAAAGGTACATATTGTATCTATTTAACTCATTCGGTATCAGTTAACTCACTCTTAATAACAAATTTGTGGCAAATTTATAAGATTGCTTGCCATGTCCGCACACGAGGTATGAATAATGAAGGTTGCTACCTAGATGCATTGCTTCCTCATTTCGCGAAGTACGTAATATCCACGAAGAATGTGAAAGGGGATGGTCATTGTGGGTTCTGTGCACTTGCAGATTTGCTTGATTATGGAGAGGATGGCTGGGGTTTGGTGCGAACTGATCTTTTCAATGAGTTGAAAGCTCGTTCAGACATTTATGCCAAAATGTTCATTGAGATCGGTCGTGTGGATGATGTGTTAAAATCACTCGAATGTTTCGCCGAATTTGCCCCAAAAAAGAATTGATTTTGCATACCGAAATTGGGTTATGTCGCCGCATCCAAGTATAACATAGCTCTGATACATCTAAGCAATGAAAATTGTGCCACCTTTCTCCCCTTGCAGAGTGAAATCAACCCGATTCCCAACATTGTTGCTATTGGTCTATTAAATAAGAATAACTTTGTTCAGATAATCATTGTTTAAGTTTTTAAGTTCTATTTTATCTCACGCAGTGAAGGCCTAGGCCTAGGCCTGGACCTAAAAAGGATGACTATGCTACTATAGCCTGAAAGCAGTAACAAAAGATGCAGGCTGATGAAGTAGGAAGGCGAAAGTATGTAGGAAACAGCCTAAAGACAAAAGAGGAGAGAAATATGGCCACACGTAGGAAAGGACAAGATGGGAGGTAGAAATTAATGCTTAGGATCGCAGATTTCGGCTGATACCATGTGGAAGTGATTAGTGAATCACCGATAATTGGTGATATGGAAGAACTGATATTTATAATAGAGATTTACAAAGTCAAAAACATCCCATAATTAGAGGGAGAAATTTACGAATTAATAAATCAAATATACATCCCATGATTAGAGGAAGAGATTTACGGAAGAGTAAATCAAATATTAATTTGTAGTTTCCTTAATACCCATCAACTCCCAAAAGCTGATAGTTGGGAGTCTTTCTTGAAACCACAAGTAGATGCACATGACCTACCTATATGACCAGTACGAAAATTCATGCTTTTTATAAGCTATTTTTATATGATTATTGCATTATTTTAATTTTATTTGTGAAATTTATTAGTTATTTTCATAATTTCTATAACTGAAGGAGTATTGTTAAGATTATGAAGATTTTAAACTTATTTTGGGGGTGAAATTGATAAAGCATCAAAGAGCAGTTGAAACTTTGAAGGACACAAGCAAAAAGGGACCCACCACATAAACATTCCATGTCATGTATGGCTAATTAAATCATTAGTCAAGATGAATTGAATTTTGGTAGTGGAAAGCCCTGGACTCTGCAAGCCAAATCTGCCAATTAGTGGGCCCAAGCTAGTAAGTGGGTTGTGAATCAATTGTTGGAGGCTCAATTATCTCTCATTTCAAGCCCACTACTGGACATAATTTATTTTGTATTTTGGAGGAGTGAGGCCCATCACGTTATACCTATAACCTATTGCATCCTTGAAGCCCATTACTTATTTTACAACATATTTCTAACGATTCTATATAAGCCTCGCATGCTTTGACAAGAACGGACAGTCAGACACCACAAATCATTCTTCCGCTTTCACCTTTTACCCTTTACCATCAAAAGATCCTTGAAAAAGTAAATACATATTTAATTTCAGAGTTCGACTAGGATGTACTTGGTGCACCTGGACAATCGTAACCATTGGATTAGTTTTTAAATCAATCTCCACTATTAAATAATAAAAAATTATTATTATTTTTAAAATAACAAAACCACCCCACTACCCATTTTAGCTATAAATTTGGGGATGCACTCCAAAATGACCCATAATTTCATAACTTGTATTATAATCATGTTTCCTAAAAAAAATTATAAAAAAAAACTTGAAGACACAACTTGTTCATTAGTAGTAATAGTAACTTTATTTAAATCTATAATTTGCATAGGTCATTAGTTAGTAGTAATAGTAACTTTATTTAAATCTATAATTTGCATAAATCCTAAAACGTACTCAAAATTACATAATTTAGTCCATCCCAATTATTCTTCGCTCAAAATTACACTTGAAATTTATCCATCCTCATCCCTATAATAAGAGTAAATCCTAAAAATGTACTCAAAATTAAATTTGCAATTTATCATCCCATCCCTATAATAAGCGTATCCCTATAATAAGCTTAAATCCTAAAAACGTACCCAAAATTGCAAGGTAAATTATTTTCTCATTTTTATTATATGGCCACATTTTGAGTAAATATCAAAATTGGTCCTGTAAGTATGACCTTTTTCAACTTCAGTCCTTTTATTATTGCATTTCTCACTTTTGGTCCTCAGGGGCCCGTTTTGGGTCATTTTAGTCCAAATTTAGTCCTTTTTCGCCGGAAAAATTATGTGTGAGTTGCACTCGCTCAAATCTGATCCTGTAAGTATGGACCGTTTCAACTTCAGTCTTTTTATTGCAATTTTCACTTTTGGTCCTCTGTTGTCCTATTTTAATACTTTTTTGTCCAAATTTAGTTATTTTTTGCCGAAATTTTAAAAAACTCGTCGGAAATCATGCGTGAGTTGCATTAATTTTTCCACTTTCCATTTCTCTCTTCATTTCTCTTTTTTCTTCTTAATTAAATTACAAACTTTACGTATTTATTACTTATTCACTCGAAAAAGGATTTGAGAAAATTTTTACATTAAATTGTTCTAATTAAAATAAATTTTTCGAATATAAAATTAGATCCGATTGACGTTAAAAGAAATATTATTAAAATATTGATAAAAAAAAATGGATTTGACCCATAGACCAATCCACTTTCCATTTTTCTCTTCATTTCTCTTTTTTCTTTTTAAATTAAATTACAAACTTAACATACTTATTACTTATTCACTCAGAATTGGATTTGAGCAAATTTTTACATTAAATTGATCTAATTAAAATGAAATTTTTGAATATAAAATTAGTTTCGATGGTCGTCAAAAGAGATATTACAAAAATATTGATAAAAAAATAGATTTGACCCATAGATCAATTCCTACAAAATCAGTCCATTCAATAAAATCCAATAAAAGATTTCATCATCTTGAAAATTTACGTGTACATCTTAAGAAGCTTGAAAATTATATATCAAGACTCTAGAAACTTTATTGAAAAGATTAATAAATAAATAAATAAATAAAATAATATTAATATTATTATGTATAAAAAATTAAAAAAATTAAAACCAAAATTGTAGCACAAAATTAAATAAATAAATAATCTAGAATATGTATATTATTTAATTAATTGTTAGTCCCAAAATAATATTATTCCCCACGTGATTCATAATAAATGTAATGTGAAATTGTGTTTTTTCCTAAATATTATAGCTTTTGGTATTTTAATTAATCGTATCATATACAGATGAAACAAATGAGTATTTTATTAATTTAGCAATTTTAAGTTTAATAAATATAAATTACAATTTTGAAATAATCTGTTTTCTCCGCCACAAATATTAAAGGTTTCTTAAATCGTGAGTATGGGGATTTTGATCACGTTCAACTTACGCATGATTTTCGACGAGTTTTTTAAAATTTTGGCAAAAGTTAATTAAATTTGGACAAAAAATGACTAAAATAGGACAACAGAGGACCAAAAGTGAAAATTGCAATAAAAAAGTACTGAAATTGGAACGGTCCATACTTACAAGACCAACTTTGAGCGCGTGCAACTTAAACATAATTTTTCCGGTGAGTTTTTTAAATTTTCGGCAAAAAAGAACTAAATTTGGACCAAAAGGACAAAAAACGAACGTCGGAGGACCAAAAGTGATAAATCCAATAAAAAAAAGACTAAAGATGAAAAAGATCATACTTACGGGACCAATTTTGATATTTACTCCCACATTTTTATATGAATTTTGAATTGTGTAAATGTATATAATTTATTTGAAATGCATACAAATTAACTTTTATTGTTCTTTTAATGTTACTTTTATTGACTTTGTTAAATAAATGTATATTTAATTTTATAACTTGTATTATAATCATGTTTCTTAAAAAATATGAATTACCATGTTTCCTAGAAAATATGCATTGGTGAGTAAAAAAGAAACTTGAAAAATATGCTAATTCTCAAAATGCTCTTAATCATTTTATAAAAATGAGTTCTTCAATTGGAGTAAATGATCAAATAGGATTAAATGGAAATGAGCAAAGAAGTATTTTAACAGTGTGGTTAAGAATGAAAATAACAATGAGTTCTTCAATTGGAGTAAATAATCAAATAGGATTAAATGGAAATGAGCAAAGAAGTATTTTAACAGTGTGGTTAAGAATGAAAATAACTTGAATGAGGGGTGATTTATAAAACATCTAAAGAGATGATGAAGAAACTGATAATGAAATTGAGAAACATTAAAATATTTTAGAAAATAAAAATTGTGCGTGGGATATATATGATCTAATAGTTTGAGATAACATGCATTGATAATAAATTAGAGACATAATTGGTGGAAAAATATTCTATAAGAGAAAATATTCTCAAATTTCTTAAAAATGAACTTTCTAAATATTTTTTTACAAACATGTTTATTATTTTTATTGTAAGTTATTTAAATCGATAGACTATAAAAGTTTCTTAGCAAAACAATATATTTTATGATTTCACTAAGAGGCTCCATAATCTCGGGCCGGCTTGGAGAACAATGTAGTCTAAAGCAGAGAGAGGGTGACTCTTTCCTCATTTCACAATTAAGTTGTTAACTTAAAGGTGTTCTTAAATACTCTCAAACATGTTTCTTGGTGATAGAATAAAATCATCCCAACAAATTAGTATGCCATGGGGTCATCCATTCATCTCACAATCTTGAATTTATCTCTTATATGTAGAATTATAGTGTATCAACAAAAATGTCAGAAACAGTTTATTTTGAAAAAATGACACCTATTATAATTTTTCGGAAAAATGCCATTTTTTAAAAATTTTGAACAAAATTATCCCTAGTCTGCGACTATGCCTAATCCTACACGAGACTATATGTGCGATCCTATATGGACATGCGATCATTCACATTTTTTTATTTACTAATATATGTACGACTACTGCACACGACCATATATGTGACTATACATACGATTATATATTAATTATATAATGAAGAGGACAAAAAAGTCATTAAGTAACATTTTAAAAAAAAATTATATTTGGTGACATTTTTCCAAAACAGCTATTAAAATGCCATTTTTTTACACAAAAGTAATCTAAATCTAAAATATTAGTTTAGTGATGATAGTCATTGACAAGTGAAATTAAAGTTTAAAAAAGGAAAGTGTTGGATTTTTAGTAAGTGGCGTGAGTTATATAATGGAGGAGAGAATTGGTTTAGTAGGTGAGTGAATGGAGGAGAGAATTGATTTTAGTAGGTGAGTGATTTGGAAATGGGTTTTCTAAGGAAAGTGTTGGATTTTTAGTAAGTGGCGTGAGTTATATAATGGAGGAGAGAATTGGTTTAGTAGGTGAGTGAATGGAGGAGAGAATTGATTTTAGTAGGTGAGTGATTTGGAAATGGGTTTTCTTAATTACTCCATTCAATTAATTTGATTGCATTAGTCCATATTTATAGTTGGGCATAGAACATTCTCACGGCTTCTATGAATTATTATAGACTAATCTTTTCGTATGTTTAGAATTTTCTAGTTAAGGAAATGAGTTTTCTTAGTTACTCTACTAATCTTTTCTTATGTTTATGGAGTCGAACTCTTGACCTTTCCCTCAAAAAACAACTCCTCAACCACTAAGCTACATGCATACAACTGATTATATCTAATATATATATAGCTATTATTTTCAATTTTGGGGGTAAGCTGTACCCATGTCCCTAGCTGCGTCCGCCACTGAATCCTACGTACTCCTCACACATACCATTTACCAAAACCTTCTATATATACTTATGTATTAATCATCATCTTCTACCACAATTAATCTCTACAATCATCCTGGTATATGTTACATCCATTAATTTGTTTACATTATATATAAATATATGATTGTACGTACGTATAACAATGTCCTGCATGGATCTGTATACTGAATTTTACTTCTTTTTTTTTTTTTTTAATTTGTAGCAAGAAATAGTGATCAAGGTGCAATTCAAATCCAGTAAAAGCAGATCCAAGGCCATGAGAATTGCAGCCATGGCATCAGGTGATTTGATCACGTGATCTTCATTGATGGATTTGATACAGTACACGTGATTGAATGACAATTAAGTTTATACTATTTTGTACGATGTTTTGACAGGTGTGATCTCGGTGAAAATCGACGGGGATGAAGTGGTGGTGGTGGGAGAAGGAGTCGATGCAGTGCGAATGACGCGCTTGATGAGGAAAAAAGTTGGCCGCGCAAGCCTCGAGTTCGTAGCTGAGTTAAATGAAGAAGAAGAAAACTACTAAGAATATTGTATATCGAAAAAAGATCAACTTGGAGTTGTGATTCTGTATAAATGACTTGGTTTCGATTATTAAGTAGTGTAAATTTGTTCATCCAAATATTATGGACATTGTAGTTTCAAACTTCCATTGCTCATTTATCACCCATGGCTTCAACCTTGAAAAGTAGTTGGACAAAACATGGACATTTTAAATTGCAACCTACGCACAAGTTGGCATGTAATAACATAGAAGCAAAAGATGGAGATGGATACGGTAGTTGTATTAACATATTGTGCAACTGGGTGCACCCATGATAAGGTGCACTCACTTTCAGAAACATATACAATTATTAACTATTGATGCATGTTCTTAGCTAGTTAATTTTAGGATTAAAGAAGAAGATAGGATGTATAACTGAGCTAAGAATGATTACAATCAAACATAATAAACCAACAAACATGTGAGAGATGGAAAATCCGACCAAAGACCTTAACCAATTTTATTACTCTTCTCTAGAACAACACTCCTAAAATTCCCCCAATTACAAGTTTAATGTCTAGTATGAGAATGAGTAACCTGTCTCTCTCTTGTGAGAGAAGCTATTTATACTATCAATAAAACCCTAACGATTGTCCAATCCCGTAGTGCCACCTGGACGAAGGCAAGCAGTCATAAATGGGGGCTGCCGGTACACCGACGACTTTTGGGGCTGGTACAGGGAGCTACCAGATATCTTGCAGAGTGCAGCAGGTCTCCTTCTGTTCTTTGCTTGCTTCCCATTGGCGGATGAAGAGGGACGTGCCTGTCGTGTGTTGTCTTCTAGTGGGGAATGTTGCTCAATACATCCTTTCTTACCGTTATTCTTGTCCTCTAGCCTACCACCACTAGCCGTTCTCACAGTAGTATCTGTACTTTGCCCTGATCCTTGCAGCCATCGGATAGATAGGTTTTCGAGACTATGCGGTCCGTACAAATCCCTGAAAGTCTGTTTCGGCTTCGGAGCCGAGATGTCTCGGCTGCCTATTCTTTTGGCGGGCTTCCTATCTCTCGGTCCTCTCCTGGTCTCGTCTTCCCAGGCTCTTCGGCTCTTGATGATGGACTTCTCTCTCGGGCTTCTTCTCGGTTATTCCTCGGATGCCTCTTGGACTGTCCTATGGGCCGTCATCATTCCATAAGTCACCATTTATTCCTGTCCTTGGGCCTCTCTGTAGTTAGGCCTTTGGTTCGTGATTAGCTGGCTTGTTGGGCTTCCGGCCCGTTTTGCAAGGGGATATAATACCCATAACATGAACAAAAATGTACACAATTTGTTTGTTAGTTTTTTTAATGAAAAATTGAGTGTAAAAAAATATACAACTATTAAAAAATATGTACTCCCTCCGTCCCAAAATTGATTGCACTGTTACTGTAGATACGGAGTTTAAGAAATGTTGACTTTTTAGGGGTATTGTGGTATTTTTAGGTAATAAATAAATTATAAAGTATGTTATGTGTGTTAGGTGAGTGTGGTAAACTTGTAATTAAGATGAACTTTTAGGGGTGGGTATTGATGTGATATTTCCTTTTTTGGAAAGGTGCAATCTATTTTGGGACGGATAAATGTGAAAAGTGTGCAATCGATTTTGGGACGGAGGGAGTATACATTATTGAATAAAAAGTTATATACATATGGATGTTAGTTTTTTTAATGAAAAATTGAGTATGAAAAAAATATACAATTATTAAGAAACATGTATACAAAATAGAATAATAAGTTATACACACATGGTGTACCCTTGCACCCGGGTGCACCGAATATCAACTCTAACATATTACTCCTTCCTTCCCTGAGCAAACGTTTTTTTTACTTAGATTCATTTAATATTTAAATTTAAAATTAAATTATAAATTATAGTGTTGAACGTATAATATTTAAATTTGAGGTATTGAGAAAGAAATTAAATTATGAATCATGGTGTTGAACGATAATATTACAGACTAGTGCATGTATGAAATATGAAGTGTGGATTACGAAAATATTTTATTTTATAATTATAAATTGAATTCTAAACATTTTCTTTTTTAACAAGTGCGGTTTAATCTCTTATCCAGTTATAACAACACTTCTACAAACAAAGATAATCTATTTGCAAGAAAAAAGGTGAAATACTACAGCTGATGATACTAAAAACTTTTACATTATCATCAAGTTAATCATATAAATTGAGTTGCTCTGTAGTTACATGCCTCAAAGACACATCTAGACGTTCATCGGAGGCACGTATCTGCATTACTCTGTCATGCATATTCTGGAACGTGGGATTCTCTAAAATGCAGGATATCTGATCTCCTAGTGAAGAGTCTACAGAGATATTGACAAGGGCTTCCGCAGCACTGTCTCTCGCCTCGTCCCATTCGTCCTCCAACATGTTGATGAGGCGCGGTTAGCAAGGAATGCTCGATCGCCTTCATTTTGACTCAACTGAGCCACAGCCCCAGCTACTTTCTCTTTAACATTGACATTCTCATCCTCCAAAAGCTCTACTAGAGTAATAATAGCACCGGAGTTCTTCAACAAAGGGAACGAGTACTTGTAACTCGACAGATCCCATATAATGTCAGCAGCAGCAGCCTTTGCTCCCGGATCGTCCCCTCTAAGAATTCTAACCAAGTGATCTACTATTGTTATCGCATTCTCTTCACACACACACAGCTAACAGACAGAACATGTCCTCAGCAATCTCCCTACCAACGCTATTAGATCCCTTTAGCAACTCAATGTACAAAGATATAACTTCTGGTTGAGCAGGAGTATTTCGTCTAACGCGATGGATAATAGAATAGATCACACCAAGTGAATTGCCGGCCACCAATTTCGTAGTAAGACCTCCCTCCCGGAGTAAAGAAACAAGCACAGGCGCAGCACCCGCATCCACAAGCAAACGACATGCTTTTCTATTCGTTCCAAGCAAACCAATACCCTGAGCAGCTCGAGTTCTGGAGATCATGCTGCCAAACCTAGCAGCCTCTACAAGAAGATGTACTCTTCTTGTATTCAAAAGAAACATCCTAACCTCTCTTACTAAAGCCAATGCACTCAAGATTTCTAACAGGATCAATTTGAATTCACCAGAGCAGTTATCAATCATAACAAGAACAATCTGCAGACCACCATTTCTAACCAGGACTATGGGACTCAGGGTCCAAAACGTAACAACGTTCCGGAGGCACCTCAACAAAGCCCTCCGTAAACCATCTCCAGAATTCGGCAACAGTCTCAGCAAGGTCGAAATGGCACGCGGTTGGCCAATGTGCCATCACCTTGGCAAGCAATACACTTCAAGCAGTAAGCAGAAGCTTGCTGAATCAATGGGATTTGAGGGAATCCGAAGAAGCTCCAATAACAATGGCACAGTAAGTCCCAAAATATATTCAGGGGCATATTTAGACATCTTTGAAAGCTTAAAGATTGCCTGAATTTTAAGTGCATCATTCTCAGAAGCAAGCACTTTAGCAAAGAGATCAAATAATTCATCCCAATCTCTGCTACTGCTACTCTCTGCTACTTTGCCTTCTGATATTTCCATTAAAGACCTTATATGATCCTTATTCTATCCTACATACACGGAATTCCAAAGTGAATATGAACAAATTCATCTTAATCCTAAATAATGCTTCGAATAGTACTATAATCTAACAAAATCAACAATTTATTCAAAAAAACCAAGAGAAATTCAGAGGTATATCAGAACCACATAGCGCAGAGCCATTAATAACACCTATTGCGCAAATTTCGCACCATATAAAAAATAAAAAAATAAAAAAAACCTGTTCTTCCTTCAATGAGGAGAGAGATTATACAAGTTTAAAAATTAAAGAATCATCACGATAAACGGAATCCCCATGTATAATTCAGATAATTAACGAGGCTAGATTCTGAATGGAAACAAGAAAAATAAAAATCGCTTGCATTTAATTTGAGAGATATACATGCGTTGTCCGCCTCCAGTTTGTCGGCTTGCGGGCAGAATAAAAATGAAAAATAGCAGCCTTAAATAAAATGACAAATAGGCCCAATCTCTGTTTTTATAAATTGGGCATTTCCAGCCCTAACCTGTGCCATATAGACACTTTATGTGCAATTGGAGCGGTTAAAAGAGAGGAGCTGCTGAAGAGCTCGGGTCGATTCGTTAAGGCTCAAGCTCGGCTCAATTCATGACTACTCGAGCTCGAGTTTTAACTCGCATTATACTCGTTTCCTTAACGAATTGAGCTCGACTCGATAAGGCTCGATTATTTTAATAATAATTAAAATTAATAATAATAAGATATATTCATTAAAATCAGCTTGATAAAGCTCGATAAGGCTCCATAAACTCGACTCTACTTGCTTAACGAGCCCAATCAAGCTCGACTCGACTCGAAAATTACTCGAGCAAGCTCGAGCTCGTTCTTAGACTCGTTTCCTTAATGATCTGAGCTAGAGCTCGTTTCGATAACTACTCAAGTCGAGCTAGAATACCCACTACTCGAGCTCGCTCGACTCGAATAACAGCTCTATGTGCAATCACAAGTCAATGTTTATTGATTCCTTGGACTCAAGAAAATTTTCATCTTTTGCTTTGGTAGATCAAATTTTTTTTTTAAAAAAATGTAATTAATATTTTTTTGTAATAAATAAATAATTAAGTAGGGGTAATTTTTTTTTTAAAGTGTGTGAAATAATTAATTATTTTGATATTTTTACTTTTACATGTTGAAATGTTTTGTATGGATGATGTAAAAAAATTTGTGAGTTAGAGGAAGTAATATATCTCCTTAAAGAAAAAGCAAATTGAATTTGGGAATTTGATGGTCCGTCTATGAAGTTTGAAAAATGTACTACTTTTTAATTATCGATTTCATTAATTTTTAAGGTATTTTTTTTTTAAAATAATAATACTTCGTAAAGATGAAGTTAGTTATGTGTTTGTTGAGGATATTATTTTTCTTTAATTATGATATATTGAGGGCTAACCTTTTATTTTTTCATATTCAATTTTTCATCAAAATTAATAAAAAATTAGTGTATATATTTTTATTCATTGATTTATATTCCCTCCGTCTTGTAGAAACGTTTACGTATGTTAAATATAATATTTTAATATGCATTGAGATAAGAAAAATAGTATTTAATGCATAATAGGTATTTGTATTAGTGTAGTGTTGTGGGTCCCATGACGATATTTAAATATTTTATATAAGTTTATTTACTATAAACAGAAATGTAAACTCTTTTATGGGACGCCTAAATGGAAAATGCTTAAACGTGGAGTATTTTGAAATAGGAGTAAATTTTTATTTATAATAAGTGTATAAGTTTGTAAGTGTCGGTGCACAGAATAATTTACCATATTTAAATACAAGAAGGGAGACTACAAGTATTTAAATTACCTTATACCCGCCACTAAAAAAATATTATGTATTTAAAAAGGGAGACTCGGATTGAATCACTTCGTAAATTGATTTTTTTTTACCTAATTCAAGAATTACCTAAAGAAAAAAGGGAGATGTTTGTCATAGTTCTATTGCAAATCTGGAGCAAACGTAACTAACTTGTGTGGAATGAAAACAGATAATTAGCTTATTCGAGAGCTGGATATACTACTATTGACTTCCTAACAAAGTAGAGTAAAGTTGGACGTTCACCAACTAGAAGGGAGATTATAGCAATTTATGATATATGGCATAAACAACCATTCTCAATTTCTTTTACATGAAAATTAATATGTTGATGTAGTTTTTTCCGCTAACTCGTTAGACAAGAGTATTGAGTGTGGAATTTCACGTATTTTAGGTCTCACATTATACTATTTTTGATATAATATGACCATGATTTTGTGTAGAATGACGTGATTTTCATATCTTGTATAATTAAGATACTATTAAGATATTTTGTTAAGTTTTGAAGGGTAAAACAGGATCAAAAGTTCAAAGTTGTAATGAAGAGTGAAAGTGTGAAGGAATGTTGAAAAACACACATCCACATTACATAATTTTTATGTATTCGTTTAGAAATCCAAATAGATCATGTGATATATGTTTGGAAAGCCACGAAAGAGAGGATCATTTTGGCACAAAAATCACTTAAATCGAAGTTCATATGAGGAAGTTATGCTCAAAATGGTGAGGTCGCGCAATGCAGTCTACAGCTCGGCAGACCGCTCAGCTCGAGCTGTACCTAGTGTGTGCGAGTTCTTAGCCGAGTTGGGGTCCTACGGAGCCAACAAGACGTCATCTTATCACTCATATGCAACATCCAGACCTAGATCGGCTCGAGCTGGGTGCCGAGCGAGGTGTTTTTGAGCCCAATTGCGGCCTGTTTGATTCAGCAATGTATTTACTGTTGGCAATTGGATCTTGTGGTTCAAACGTGATCGTTAGGATTTCAGATAAACAAATCAGCGGAAGCAAAAATAATGTTTACCGTACTTCTGGGTTGATGTAGAGGATGAACCGTTGCAGAGAACCACCTTTCAATCTTCTGCTGTATGTCCCAGTCGAATCCTGCTGTTGTGTGGGCAACAATCCGCAGGATTCTCTCAATCTGGTCCTGTTCTTTCTAACTGTCAAATGAGGCACTGACTTAGGGTTAACAGGAGCTGAGATGACTTATATAGTTGGGCTACAGCAGGGACCAGGAGGAGAAATTGGGCTGGGCTCCAATTGAATTTAATTAACCAAGCTTAGCCCAAAGCTTTTAATTAAATCCAATAATAATAATATAGTCCACTAAAATATTATTACTGCACTACCCGTCCAATCCCAAAATTATGTTCTGGGCTCCTTCCTATTATAAGCCCGACAGTCTCCCCATGTTTAAGATATACAATGCCCATTAATTAATTAAGTTACTGACAACTCAAATTAATTAATATCTCATCCGAGAGTAGTACCACTCAACCTTATTATCATGCCGGAAATTAATCCACTTGCAAGATTTACATGATAAACCTTATGAGCTCCTCAAGGGGACATCATCAACCTATGTCGGACATGGATTCCTTCTACAATCAACAGCACACCATAGATACATCACTATTTTCCAACTCACCGAGTTTGTTGATTTAATACTTATAAATCTCACCCATTGATGAATCAAAGAAATACATACTGCCCTACATGTCGAGGTTATTGTATAGGGATTAAGAGTACGAACTTCCATAATAACAGAGATCAAGTTCTACTACATAGTCAGTATAAGAAGAACGATCTCAGACGGTCCTGCTCAATACACACAAGTGCACTAATGTGATTCTATAGCCAAGACAAGCTAATACCAAACCACACTACAACCATACCGATAGAGAGTCCCCGTTGTGAGCATCTGTTTATACTTTATAAGGAAACCGATAATATGATCTTCTGCGTGTTGTCGCACAACATATTATCTACAGTATAAAGTAAATGGACTATTGCATCATGCATATAAAATAAATTATAAGATGCAATCATTTGATCAATGATTCTCATTTCAAATATTGTTATGACATTGTTCATACTAAAGCTAGACTTTTAGCATACAATCCAACAATCTCCCACTTATACTAAAAGACTATGTTGTCATGTCTTCTGCCATACATCTGATTCCTACGCCCACTACACGACCATTAAAAGCTCTCGCCTTAAGGTCCTTGTAAATGGTTTACTAGGTCATCATCCGATGCAATCTAGGCGACAACAACCTTCGCCTCATCATACGATTTCTCGTAACAGGTGGTACTCGCGCTCCATGTGTTTAATTGCCTTATGGACTTGTGATTTCTTCAAGTTTGCAACTGCACCAATATCATCAATGTAAATTGTGATTACCTTGGGCAAACTTAGAAACACTTCAAAGTCCATCATGAAGTCTCTAGAGTCATATAGATACTTTGGCTGCCTCATATGCTCCAATTTATCATCTTTCCATGATGGAGTCCGGAGTTTGAAATATATTTCTATATAACACTCCTCCACATTATGACTCTACTTCCTAAAATTAAACACATAACCTCTGAGGAGAATTTACTACCGTCCAATTTGACTAAAAAATCCAAATCTACGTAAGCCACAAGAAACAGTGAATCTGTCCAGTAAGTCCACATATAATTTCCAGTCCTTCTCAGGCACTTTATAAATGTCTTACCACAGTTCATCATTCTTGTTCCGGGTTACGTTGATACCCACTGTTCATGCGTTCAGCAACACAGATATCCAACTTCGTTCATAGCATTCTTTAGATTAAGCTTCCTTATTCGCCGAAGCATAAGGAACCGCTTTCATCTACTATATCTTCTTCTTGTGTCTCAAAGACACATTCACTTAGATAAATTTACATGCTAAACGAGTATGGACTGTATCATTTTATGAAACTTGAGATAAGCATAACATCCTTTCTTGTGATCCGTATTACCGTGATCAAAAGGATGTATTTTGCCTTTCTTAAGTCCTTCATCTTTACCGCTTTATTAACCGTACCCATACGCCCGATAATACTCTTTCATTGTCTCCAATGAGCAAGATACTATCTACGTATAGTAAAAGAAATACCACCACGTTTTCGTCACTCTATACAACACACAAGACTCATCCGCTCATTGATTTAAATCCATGCCACTGGATTACCTAATCAAAACAGATGCTTCACTATCTCAAAGCTTGCTTTAGTCCATCGCTGGACACTTTTAAGCTTACTATCAAAATGCTATTAGTACTTTGCAATGAATCACTCTGGTTGCTTCACATAAATGTTTTCCTCAAGACTTCCAATCAGGAAAGCTGTCTTGACATCTATTTGCTGTTCCTCATAATTCAATATGAGCAGCAATAAATAAAAGAATCCGGATCAATTTAAGCATAGCTACCAGCGAATATGTTCCCTCATAATCGAACTATTTCTTTCTGAGTACATCTTTTCGCAACAAGCTTTACTTCCAAGATTTTCACCTTTCCGTATGATCCTCTTTTATTTCCTATGATCACTTGCAATGGTTTTTACACCATTTAGTGGTCATACAAGTTCCCAAACTTAATATAGAATCCGTAGATTCTATTTCAACATACATTGCAACTTACTAAGATTCTGCATTTTAATCTTGTAGTGCTATGTCGTATCCGTGGGATAATACCATGTTCACTAGGGATCAAGTCTCACGACTCTCCCAAACATATATTTATGGGTTGTCACACAACCCTCCCACTACGACAAGGCACTACATGTAATTGTGTATCAGACGTGACACGCATTGCAGTTTACCTTGTGGTATATCCTCTTGTACACTTGGTACTTATACTTAGTGTTTTCCTCTCACTTCCTTTAGAACAACTTATACATGGGCTTGTGATTTATTACATAGTCCTTTTCCAAAAATCTGGTTATTGTGTTAACAATTACCCTTCGATCTTTTGGACTAAATAAATCACTATTCATTTTTTTTTAGAATATCTCATATACAGACAAACGTTTCACGAATTACTGTATCTAGGGCATATCCATAAAATGAATTTAATTATTCCAAATAATTCATCATCTATCTAATCATAACCATAAGAGGCTTATTCCTTCTTTCCATCACACCATTCAACTGGGGCATGCTCGGTGTAGTCAACTTGAGATTTAATCTCAACTTCTGATTATTAGTTCCTAACTATCCTAAGAGGTCTTCATCATCACGATTGAATCGTAATGACATGATATATTTTCCATGACGCTCACTGTACCAGCCTTACAATTCTTGAATTAATCCAAGAACTTAGACGTGCAGTGCATCAAATAAATATATCGGTTCCCAGAATAATCTTTGAATATTCATAACCACCTCTCGCCTGGATATTATTAGGTTCGCTTGAATCAGAATGAACTAATTCCAACATATATATCTTTGGCTCTACACCCCACAGCCTTGAAAAGGCAGTTAATCATTTTTACTTCCAAGCAAGACTCGCAAGTCCGATAGTTTCCACTTCAGATAAACCTCACGGTCTATCAGCTATCAACTTTTGAATCCTACTCAAGTAAAATGAATTAATCATAGACGCCAAATGTATGTTTAGTTCATTTCCGAAGGTTCCTTTCTCTTACTTATATTAGAAGATGCATTATTTAATTACTATTTATTGCATTTGTGGGATGTACATGATTCAAGAGTATACTTTTTATCCACCAACGTACTTTAACGGATTATAGTCTCATTCCTCATTACTATGACCATGTCATTTAAATGAAATGAAGTATCCATCCGTTAATGCATAGAAACCGAAATTAAATTCTTTCTATGAAACGTACGTAAAGACAATTTCTCATAATCTATCGTTTATTCTTATCATGAGATAAATAAACAACTCCCACTGCAATAGCCACTACTTTTGTAGTTTTACCCATGTTATTAATAATCTTATCCTTACTCAGTGATAAACATTTAGTAATTCCAGTATCTACATACTTCGTGTCAGTAGATGCCATCACTAATCATGTTTAAACCATTAGTAAATAAGATATTAAACTTTTTCACATCATGATGAAAATTGACTTTCTTTTGCCACATGTTTTGTTAGAAGTTTCCCACCATATACAACCTCTCGTATTTCAGGTAGAACTTGCTCAAAACATCCAGACAAATTGTGAAGAATAAATTGATTTAGGTTTCCCTTTCAATTTACATTCCAAGCTCTTCCAATCAATTCAACCATGATCTTATGCCTTTTAATTTACTCTAGTATCCGAAGAGTTACATGAGACCATCATATTTCTATGAACCTCTCATCTCTTCACTAGAGACTTTAATAGGCTTCATGAGACGTCCTTTGTGAGAATACACATGTATTTTCTTAAGCAGTAAAGTTCAAAACTAAGATTCTTTTCTAATCAGTTAATATTGGACGAGTAAATATAATTTCTTTAGTTAACAATTAGTGAAATTAGACCATCCGAAAATCAGAGAATCACAAATAAATATTCCGATCAAATCTTCGAATTTTATCCTTTTATATTGATTCCCTCAAAACAATATAAAAATAAAATTCACCGACATCTCAAGCACCGTGAGTCTGCAAGCCACGATAGTGTGGACGTTTACAAACCCGAACATTTACAAGAGAAGGTTTTACCCATTAATTTCATTTGTCAACCTCACTTTAAGACAAAATAATTAATAGTCGGTTCCTCTTTAGCCATGCAAATAAAAGCAGTGACTCCGATGGGGAGGATACTTATTATTTACATCTAAGTGTACACCATTATTTGACCCCAAGTCCGCGGCCCAAGCTTGTGTGCCTTACAGATGGAGAAGTGCACACGTGCTCGGATAACTTCCTACAGTCATCAATTACAAGTTTGTACCAATGAACCGCATATAAACTCATCCGATAGGGAGGAAGGTCTAAGCCAACGCGCAAGTTCATATGCATCACATTACAAACGTAATTATTTAATGAAGTCTGTTCCAGCAATCCATGAATAAACTCATCCGATGGGGAGGAAGGCTCTAATGCCGACGCGCAAGTCTATTCACATTGCTAACAAACCAATAATGGAGGCCGCGAGAATTTATTACCAATTCCCTCTCCCACTTAGTTATTTAATACCGAGGGCTTTTAACATGCATATAATATTCAGGAATAAAATATACAACCTAGACATGCTTCTATTAACAGTAATTTAAATAAATAAATCACATAGAACATGTCTTTCACATATACAACAATAATTGATAATTAAATCAATTAATCAGTTATATAACATAATTAATTGTATAAATAGTGGATCAATTAATTTGGGCCTGAAGAGCAACAAATAAGCACAAAATGAGCAGCAGATTAATTAATTAATCATACTCATTATCTATGGCCCATAATCTTAGCCCAAAACTAAATTAATTCCACTAAGCCCACTAGCACAAAATTAGTCCATTAATATAATTAATTAATTATCATGCTTGGCCCATTATCCACAATTAATTAAAAACAGCAATTTAAAATTGCCTAGTAGCCCATTAACATTTTAATTAAAATTGGGCCCTACAGCCCAAAACCAAATTAAAATTAATTGAGCAACCCATAAGAAAGAGTTCCACATTGAGAGCCCAGCAGCTCAAAGAGAAAATAAGGCCCAATAAACCTGCCAGCCCAAAGCTCATCAATTGAAAGTGGGCCTAACTGAACATAGGCCCAAAATCTACCTACCAGCCCAGACCCTCTATGCAGCCCTAATACACAGCCGCAAAAGGCCTGCCAGCTGATCCTGAACCGCTAGCAACCACCGACGCTTAAGCTCTCCGTTAGCCGCTAGAGTCTTGCCGTCGCCTGCCAGAATCGCGCCGTCGCAAGCTCCGACTTCACGAATCGCCCGGAAATCAGAAAACGCACTCGTCCTCGACAAGCAACCGGGCACCTTGGCGTGCACATCACTGAACAGGCCGCCCAGCCATCCACTCAGAATCACGCCGGAAGCTGCTGTCTTGCCCGAAAAGTGGTCCAGCATGCCCGCCCATTTCTGTTGATGCCCGATGACTCGCCGGTATCAACATCAACCAAGAGCCGCTCCTGATTTCAACACAGACTCGCCCAGAAAGAAGATGCCTCGCTCAGAAGCCATCTGGAAGCGACTGAAACTTGCAGCAAACGCGCTCGGAACTGGTAGGATACGATCGAAAACTGCCCAGATCCAGTCTTCAAACAGACCCGATCGAAAGAAGTAGCAGTCTCGATCGGAAGTTTCTCAGACTGCTATGGCCGCCGTCTAACCCAGCCATTACCATTCAGTCCAATCAGCACCAAGCCTCCGACTCTGTTTGAACATGCCTCGCACTCGACCAGGGACAGAATAGACTCACATCCTTAGTCCCTCCTTGTCGTGCCGACGAGTTGGCAAGGCTCGCCTTCAGATTGTCCGACCGTGAGGCTCGCACACCACGCCTCCTGCCCTATCACGGTCAACAATCAGCATCCATCCGGGCGTGCAATCGTGCACCATGCCCTATCTTCGACACGCCCCCATCAGTCATCGACAATAGTCACCGATTGGAGTCGCCGCTCAAGCCGTCGTAGTTCACGATCGCTACCAGCGGCCCCACACTAGTCTTGCCGTGATGCGGCCCTCACCGTCCAGTCCGTACTTTTCTTTTTTTTTTCTTTTTTTTTCGTGAACAGAGAGGGTGAAAGATTAGGAGCAGATCATATGGTGGTTTCAATCTCCGTGTGTGATCGTTCTCAGATTTCAATCAAAAGCAACCACACATATTAGATAGGGTTTAAGGGATAATGTAAAACTCTACCTAACCTTATCATGCGATTAAAATTAGACAATTCATATAATCACATAATCACAAACCTTACGGTTCACGTTTCACCACGAAACCAACGCTCTGATACCAATTGTTGGCAATTGGATCTTTTGGTTCAAACGTGATCGTTAGGATTTCAGATAAACAAATCAGCGGAAGCAAAAATAATGTTTACCATACTTCTGGGTTGATGTAGAGGATGAACCGTTGCAGAGAACCACCTCTCAATCTTCTGCTGTATGTCCCAGTCGAATCCTGCTGTTGTGTGGGCAACAATCCGCAGGATTCTCTCAATCTGGTCATGTTCTTTCTAACTGTCAAATGAGGCACTGACTTAGGGTTAACAGGAGCTGAGATGACTTATATAGTTGGGCTACAGCAGGGACCAGGAGGAGAAATTGGGCTGGGCCTCAATTGAATTTAATTAACCAAGCTTAGCCCAAAGCTTTTAATTAAATCCAATAATAATAATATAGTCCACTAAAATATTATTACTGCACTACCCGTCCAATCCCAAAATTATGTTCTGGGCTCCTTCTTATTATAAGCCCGACAGTCTCCCCATGTTTAAGATATACAATGCCTATTAATTAATTAAGTTACTGACAACTCAAATTAATTAATATCTCATCCGAGAGTAGTACCACTCAACCTTATTATCATGCCGGAAATTAATCCACTTGCAAGATTTACATGATAAACCTTATGAGCTCCTCAAGGGGACATCATCAACCTATGTCGGACATGGATTCCTTCTACAATCAACAGCACACCATAGATACAGCACTATTTCCCAACTCACCGAGTTTGTTGATTTAATACTTATAAATCTCACCCATTGATGAATCAAAGAAATACATACTTCCCTACATGTCGAGATTATTGTATAGGGATTAAGAGTACGAACTTCCATAATAACAGAGATCAAGTTCTACTATATAGTCAGTATAAGAAGAACGATCTCAGACGGTCCTGCTCAATACACACAAGTGCACTAATGTGATTCTATAGCCAAGACAAGCTAATACCAAACCACACTACAACCATACCGATAGAGAGTCCCCGTTGTGAGCATCTGTTTATACTTTATAAGGAAACCGATAATATGATCTTCTGCGTGTTGTCGCACAACATATTATCTACAGTATAAAGTAAATGGACTATTGCATCATGCATATAAAATAAATTATAAGATGCAATCATTTGATCAATGATTCTCATTTCAAATATTGTTATGACATTGTTCATACTAAAGCTAGACTTTTAGTATACAATCCAACATTTACGACTTACAGATCGTGTTTTGGTGTGGATTGAACGCGTAAAAAGCCCTAAAAATAGCTCAAGACATAAAAAGAGGGATCACAACACACACAAGGGAGAACCCATTCATTTATATCATGAATTCACGCCCAAGAACAGAACACATCAGATTCACATCAGTTTACATTCATCCATCCATCTTGAAGGTGGTTCCAATTGCTAATTGAGGTAGATCGGACGATCGGAGAAATGGAGAAGGAACGTAGAACTACGCTTATGCTAGGGTTTCGTGTTTCTCATCTTTTCTTTTATTTTGTCTTGATTTGTAGTATGAATTGCTTAGTCATGAGTGTTGTTTGTAACCTCATGGGCTAATTTCTTATACAGTTCTAGGGTTTGATGGTTTAATTTAATTGATTTGGGAACCTAGACCAAGATTGAGATTTTATGCAATTGATATTCTGAATTTATTTATTTAATCAGACTTTGCTTTTATGCTTCATAACGTCTTCATAATAATTCATGTCATTGCCCATAATGCTTGGTTTATAGTGTTAGCTTGTGTGCGTTCATTATTTGCATTGTCTACCTGTTTGAAATTAAAGTAGTTTGTCTGTGAACACATTAACTCTAATGAACTGGTAAATCAGATACTTGAATTATTTAGTGGAACAATACAATTGACATTCAAGTAGGAAGTGAATAAAACCTTGTAGTAATTTAAGATAATATCTTGTTAGTCAGACTTACCACCCAAAGGTATTTTTGTTTGCTTTGATTAGTATCTAGAAATGAGGCTTGGTAATATTCTCGCACCTTAGGGAATAAATCAGAATATGCTGTTAGCTTAAAATCGGATCATATCTGGTGGATTAATAGGGTTATGTGGTGTATTTTCATTGATGCTGCATGAATACACCATTGGAAGTTTATGAACCCCCCAAATTAATTGATCTATACCTAATACTTTACAATTGTTGCTTTTCTCTTGATTTAAACTTGAATTTATTTTTTTTACTTTTAATTATTCAGTTATTTAATATTTCAATCTTTAGTTAATTAAATTACAACTCTGAAAATTGGTTACTTAATTCTTGTTAGTTAGTAATTTAGAGTAAATAAATAATTAACTATCTCATTGGAATCGATAATTTAACTTGGTTGCTTGCCGCTACAATTGACATCCTTACACTTGAGATTGAAATGTGTAAAAGTGCCTATCAAGGAGTCACCATGATCATTCGGGATAATTAAGGGGAATTATGTAATTAGCAGATCTCTAATAATTTCAAAAAATTATTGGTTGACAAAGGTGAAGCCATGAGTCTTTACGAGATACTATCGTGTTTTAAGGATTTTAGTTTGCAGCAGGTTATTTTTTTAGATAGATGCAAAGATAGCTCATAACTATTTCAAGTATAAAATCCGAGTTCATGTTTGAAAATTTTATTTCAAATTGCAAATATTTTTTTTGTTCGCCTTATTCGTCGTATTGTCAATCTTATGACATATCGTATTGTTCATATTTCGTAATCTATAACGAGACCCATTATTGAATTGAATCTCCATACTTTATGAAGGTGTTCCCAAGAAGTTCATGTGAACAATTAGATTTGATGAAGAATATAAAATCGAGAAGGAAAATATTATTTTTAATTATATTTATGAGATATAAAATCTATAAAGATTTATATTCATGTAAATTATGAATGAATCGCTTATGATAATTTATTTTAACCTTATATAAAAAATTTAACATTCATGTAGATCTATGAATTAATATGTTATGATAAGTTATTAATTATATTTAGTAAATCATGTAAGTACAGAGTAATTATGGAATCAATTTCATATACAACTTTTGTGTTTTCATTTATATGAGAAGCCGTGCGTTGCACGGTTATTTTTAGGGCAACAACTTCATTTAATTTTATGATGTTTGAATCGAATAATATTTATTTGAATTTTATCCAACCTAATATTTTAATATTATAGTATAATGTTATTATGAGAAAAAAAACTTATAAAACTTTGCGAGTATGTTAAGTTGATCAATTCGTATAAGTTTAGTAATATTTTTTGCAATGAGATTAAAATGCAGAATTTCAACAATTTAAAATGCAACAATAAAATTGACTTTTTTTTAAAAATTATAAGATCAGATTCTATATTACTAATTTATAAATATCAATCAATTAATTAAATATTTTACTGTTAATTAACTCAACCAAACTTCCATTGCAAATAATTTAAGAGATTCATCTAAAGTTTCGTGTAAATAATCATTAGAGTTGTTTGAAAATTTTAATATACTCAAATAATATACTCACTCCGTCCCGGTGTAAGAGGGTCATTTGTTTTTTTGCACGTAGATTAAGGAGTATTATTATTTAATGTGTAGTGGGTAGTTGTATTAGTAGGAGTATGGATCCTATATTTTAATTGTATTAGAGGGGGTGTGTGAGTCTCATGTGTGTAAAAAAAAATGAGACTCTTTGGGTGGGACGACAAAAATGAAAAAATTGCCCTCTTAAGCTGGGACAAAGGGAGTATTTAATATTATTCAATTTTTAATAAATATTATCTTATTTCCTGCTTTGAAAAAATCATAATTATAATTATTTAATAAATTTAATTGGTGGCTGAGATTTAATTGAAAAAATTGAATATATTCAAATAATATATTTAATATTTTTTAAATTTTAATAAATAATATCTTATATCCTGATTTGAAAAAGTCATAACTATAATTATTTAATTATTTTAATGAGTGGCTGAGATTTGTTTGAGAAATAGATGTTCAGGATTTGTACTAAATTATCTGAGATCTATACTAATATAAAAGCAAAATGGATTTGCCAATGTTGACCAATTTGGACCAATTTTGATTTTAATCTAAACCATCCATTGAGTAATGAATGTATCTCTACCATTGATTTATTCTTATCAATTTTAATTTTAAAATTCGGTGCCTTTTTCATAATTTAAACGCAATTCAAGGACTTATTTATAATTACATAAAATTTATTTTCAAAACCCGTATAAGAACCCTAATCTTAATTTTATTTTATTCATCTGCAACGATTTTTTGGTTGAGATTAGGGTTTCTCTTTCTACTTTTCTACCGTTAAGCAAGAAGGTAAATTTAGCGTACATAATTCCAATCCCTTAACCCTCTGAATCGCTGCGTTCAACAGTACGAGTACACCAAGCACATAAATACGAATAAAAATATACGAAAACACACATAAAAAGACACTAAAATTTAGGTGAAAATATCACTCATCAGTATGAGTACACCAAAATTTTTAGGAATGTAAAAATTATTATTGGACCGGAGGTAGTATATATATATTTTTAGGTTCGTTACATTGCTTTGCGGTTTGCTTAATACATGTTCTTAACGTGTTTGGGCTGGAATTATATGAGCATTTCTTTTTAGTGGTGATTAAAATGATATTGATTCTGTGGTTTGCATATCTATTACTTATCTAACTCTAATTTGGGAAAACATATTGATGTGCACATAAAGGAAAAAGAACTTTTGGAAGCTTGGGTAATAAGTTGAGAAAATTGATGATTACATCTGAATTGTTTATAAATTTTATAAGCTGATTTATTGAGTGTTGGATAAACTGATAAAAATTGTTTGTAGAGCTACCAGTCACCATGGTGGTAGTGACAATTCTGTTATTCAAGGAATTTATAAAAATAAGATAAAAAAATATAAAAGATGTAGTCACTGTACTTTTTCGTAGAAACAAGTTATAAGCCACTTTTTGTAGGTGGCATCATATACACACTATTTAAGTCTTGCTTTATGTTTTATGATTCACTTTTACTGGTATATGTGTTTTGATAAAAGGATCATGAAAGAAGATGTTAAGAGAGCACTAGAGAACATTATGGTGGTGAGGAAGAGGTGATGTTTCTTTTGTTCTACTTATTTTAATTTTTTCTTTTACTCTTTTATAATGTGAGATTTTATTTATATATTCGTTTTTGTGTTATTTAGTTTGTGTTTATGGTCTATCACCTTCTTTGATAAATGAGTTGTTTATGGAAAATGAATATCAATTTTAATCAACATTGTCGTATATTGCCTGAAACATAAATGTATTGTCCGTTATACATTCTTTATTATCAAATGAATACATATATAATGGTTAATCTATGTTGTGAAATAGTAGGGCGCGCTCAGTATGCATAGGGTAAGGATTGATTTATTCATCTAATGACAATTAGTGAAGTTGAACTTACGTTTATCGTAAAATCTAGAACTTTTGGTTTGAACTAATTGGTTGAGATTTTAGAGCTACAAGGACTTGGTTGGAATTGCATGGATTCATGTCTACTTAATCAGTCGGTTACTCTTAAATTTGATAAGATACAGTTAATGCATTATCAAATTTCATTGTTACTCTTCCACCATACTCTGCCCAAGTCGTTTGTTTGAGTTTTGGCCCGCAATCTTGATGTGAAATGGTCTTTTGACATTAATCTAAATTAGCTTCGTCTTCTTTTTTTTTTTTTCTCTTCATTGTGGTCTGAATTTTATGCTTTAATTATATGTATATGATTTAGATTCATTTTATTAGATTATTATTATTAAATTAAATCTCATAATTTAGCTTGGCACTAAAATGCTTCAAAGGTTCTACCTACTTCTTGCTATGCACCTTCCTTCAATTTGATAGTGTTCTCTCTAAGTTCAGAAACAAGGCAGCAAATGGTGGCATTAGTGCTCCACATATGCGTTTTGTATGTAAATTAAGAAAGTACATATTTTGCATAGGCTATGGTCTCAGAGTGGAGAGTTTGATGTCATTGGAAGTGTTTACCAATGGATGTTGCCAGGGTTCTGCCTCATCTTTATTCATAGATTTTGAGAGTACCTGTTCTATCCATTACTTTAAAGTACTTGGAGGATTTCAGACTATGAATATCTGAATTTTCCTTTTCGAACAGGTGAACCTGTAAAGTCTATCCAACATGGAAGAGAAGCATCTCTTCAAAGAGTAATGAGCTATTCTAAAATTTTAATAAATATTTTTAAATATTTTTATTTGGATTTTGACTTGGCTTTGGTTTTAATATAAGTTGTAACATTTTCCTTTTCCTTTTATTTTTGACAAATGAAGTGTAGTAACATATAGTTCCCTAATGTTTATTTTATTTGCAGCTTTATAGAAGATCATAACACAACAACTTTCCCATCTAAAAAGTTAGTCCTCTTTCCTCCTGTACTGTTGCTACTCTCTCTCTCTCTCTCTCTCCCTCTTTCCGTGATTTATGAAATAATATTCCTAAGAGAATAGGTTGTTACTGCATCCTTACAGTTAAAGTCCACCTTAAAAAGAAATATTTTTTTTTCTTTTCTTTTCCTAATTATCCATTTTGTAACATAACTGAAATGTATTTTCTTAACATAATTCAAGATACAATATTCCTAAGACTAATACTGCAATCTTGCAGTAACAGATTTAAGGAATTTGAAAGACAGGATTTGAAACATATTGAAAATTTTAAGTATTTAAAGCAAGAGATCTAAAAACATGCAAAGTCACATGTTGTGCATGCAAATTTGAGGCAAAGTCAAGTTGTGCATGCAAAATCAGGTTGTAAAATAATATGAGAAAGATCTTAAATTTGAGGCAGATGCTGAAGTCAAATATATATTTTATGTGAAATTTAGGTGTCTACCATGACTACGAACATTAAGATATTTTTTGGGTAGATTTACTCTTCGTCTAAAATTGAATTGAATTGTTCTACTTTAAGGCTTGGTGATTTGGAGATAGGGTTACACAAGTATAAGGCCATGATATGATTTACAATCCATTGAACTCTTTGGCCAATTCCTTTGTGTTGATCCCAATAACCATGCTTGAATTTATTTGTGTTATTAGTTTGATTTAAGTTCCTAATATTTTTCTTTTATGATTTTTTAAAACATATAAATTTTTTGATGGTTTGCTTATGTTGGTTCTTGGTCGAGAGTTGAGGAGGAGGATAAATGTTTTGAATATTTTGATCTCTTTTGGATTTAATAGCGACTCACAAAAATTTATGTAATAAATGTCTATGCATGTTTGATAGGTCATAGGCCTTTTAGCCGTGTGCTTTGGTTACAATGCATGACTTAGAGATAAAGTATGCAAAGATGAATCAATTACTAGATGCAGAATTCTTTTCATGATATGATATTTGGTACTATTTTAATATGCTTAATTTTGAAATAATACAAATCCATGTCTGTCAACATAGATGGCAAGATATATTTTTTATAACATGAGAATCAATTAATGCTTATCTATATACAATTCAGTCATTGAAGGAATTTCAGTGAAATCATAAGTCTGATTTCAATGGGCTGCATGGTCAGTTGACATGAATACTACCAGACTCTTCACTTGGTGTTCCCATATTGTTGTTGAATAAGGATAAGATTATCGATAATTAGAATCTGGATTTAGAATCTAGGTGGAGTAGTTCTTTTAGACTATTGAGTGAGATCAGTTCTTCAAGGATGCAGTTTTTAAATACAACTTCTTTGCACTACAACTCGAAGACAAAATATAAAGTGATGCAGTCTCTGAAGCGGGCGTTATTTGTCACATGGCACTTCATAGCGATAGAACATGTTTAAGCGGAAGAAGTCGTCAAACCTTGGATAATTTGCCACCAATTGGAGTTATAGTTCCTCTTCAAATGGAGTTGTAGTTCCTCTTCAAAAGTATAGTGCCTCCATCCCAGTGTCCCCATCTACTTTGGACTGCATATCAATTGTTGTCAATGTAGCAATTCAATCCAAGAAAATGAAGGGTGTAAGTTCTTTAATGTCCTTTTTAAGTGTGATTTCAGAAATGTTATACTTTGTGAATAACTTTGAACGAGTTGGGTGCCCATTGAATTTCATTAGATATATTTTTCATAGATGTTAATTCAAGGTGTTATTACATTTTCAATCTTCTTTTGGTAGGAAGAAGAGAAAGTGCCTTGGTTGTGCAAAAGAGTATAATAATTTCTCTTCTTAATCTTGCTATAACCCTGCCTTATATATATGTAGGCCATTTGCATGCTAAGATATTAATTTAATAAGTTATATGAATATGTTGATGTTGTTAAATTATAGCTGTGAACTTGGAGGTTCTATCGATGTAACTAACAAAATATTGATTAGCAAATGCAAAATATAAAACAATTAATTTGAAGTATTAATTTTGGTTGAGATTATTGTGATGAATACTTTTGCTATTTTGGGACCGTTAGAATAAATAAAATTAAAGGGATGCTGGGTTAAAATTTTACTATGAAAATGGTAATGGATATCATTAAATAATTAAAAGGATTTATTAAAGAATGTGGCTGACAAGGGAGATATTTAATGAAAGTAAAGGAATGAGAGTTCACTTTTTCTTATTTAAGCATAACAAAAGGAATTTTTTTTTAACAAAAACATGAGCAAAGGAATTGATTACTCCTCAATTGTCGCCTCTACCATCCCTATCCAAACACCCAGAATTGTTTATATAGATGAATTATTAAATAGTTGAGCAAAATTATACATAGCATGTAACTAAGATTTAAGTAAAACAATATTTTAGAATAACTTTTATGCAATTGATATTATTGTGAGGATTAAATTGATTTTCCTTTTGAAATAAAAAATCTAAAAAAAAACATTTACGAAAATTAAATTAATACAATTTTTTGAATTAATTAAACTTATTAAAATATTTTCATTTTATTTATTCAATTAATAGACTAACTAATTCAATTTTCAAGTATTTTGAAAAGAGACACTCCCTAATGGGTTATTTTGTAAGACAGATCGACTTATATTTATTGTATAGATAAAGTATATTTATTTTGTAGTTAAAGTAAGTTAATAATAAATCATATTATAACACGTTAAAGTCATATTTTAATATATAATTCAACATACTTTTAAAAACATACTTTAATACAATATATATTTGTTTGATTACAAATGAAAAAATGTTGGTGTAGGTGATAATTTCTCAAAGATATGTCGCATCACCTTTTGCTATGAGATACTCACTCCGTCCCACTCAAAGGGTTCCTTTTTGCTATTTTGGTCGTCTCACCCAAAATGTCCCATTTTTTTTATACATATGAGACCCACACACCCCCTCTAATACAATTAAAATATAGGACCCATAATCCCACTAATATAACTACCCACTACACATTAAATAATAATACTTCTTAATCCACGTGCTAAAAAGTAAAAACAACCCTTTGAGCGGGATGGAGGGAGTAAGCCCTTTTCATGTTCTACTTTTACTAATAAATTGTGCCATTCCATTTTTTATTTTATTTTATTTCTATTTTTCAATTAGCCATTTGTTAGTTTCTAATTTCGTAGTCATATTGTATTATTATAATATCTTGACATCATATTCTAACATTTTCAGCTACATATTACCAGCTAATAATCACGTGTTCTCTTCATTTTCTTCAAGAGTCCACAAAATATTTTTTTCAATTGAGTATGATATATTTATGAAATGTTGTGGTAGTTGTAATTACACATTTTGTTTAAATTTTTTAAAAATTTATGGTTATATCTTTTCAAATAGATATTAAAAATGCATTATTATCTTTTGAATTAGATATTACAAATAGATATCTTTTTTTTAAAAAATTAAGATTAATATTACATTAAATAGATATTAAGATTATATCTTTTCAAAATGCATTATGGTTATTACATTTTATTTTAATAATTAAATTAGGAATAATTTTGGAGTGCACACCTAAGGGTTTATAGGCTAAATTTAGGGTATAGTTGTAATTATACATTTTATTTTAAGTTTTAAAAAAATAAATCTAAGAGTGATACACATTTTACATAAGATTTATTACATATACACCATAGTTAGACTCCTAAATTACATTATAATAAATAATTTGTTATTTATTAATAACTTTAAAACGTGTGTAAGAATTCTTTTTTAATTTATTACATTGTGAAGATTCCTTCCTCATTTTTCAATCAAACAATTCTATGGTTTTTAATTCTTTCTTTGTGAAATGATTGAAAGGACTATTAAGTTCTGTTGCAGAGTAGTTTATGTAAGTGCAGTCTTGCCATGACAATCCTAAATCAGCAAAACATACATTCGACAACAAAATTTTGGGGTTTGCAAAATATATAGGATGAACGTTTTGAACCTACTACATTGAACTAAAATGATTATTCTTTGCTAAACATATTACAAAAATATTGGACCTATAACTTACAAATCACATGTTATTCTTCACAAAAAAAATAAAATTTGTAATATTATATTTTGAATTTTCAATAGTTTTTTTTAACGATTCAAGAAAAATCTATTGCAGAGCAGTTTATATAGGTGCAATCTTCTAATACCTATTCCAAAATCTACAAAACATTTACGAAATTTTTGGACAAAAAAGTTTTAAGTTTTGCGAAATATATAAGATACACATTTTAGACGTACTACATTGAACTAAATTAGTTATACTTTGCAAAACATATTACAAAATTATTGGACTTATAAATTACAAAACACATGTTATTCTTCACAAATAATAAGATTTGTAATATTATATTTTGAATATTCCATAACTTCTTTTTTTTTTACCGAATCAAGAAAATATGTATGAAACTTAATGCACATACTACATTAGCTATAAAATTATTTGCATTGAACATTTATAAGCATATATGATATTGAAACATACAGAAAAGACATAATTTGATAAATTGATATATAATAAATACGACAAATATAAACAGATTAAAACATAAAAATAATTTCGTTTAAAAAACATAACCTTATCTTCATTCCAAAAAACTCAACGTATTATACTTAAAATAGACAAATATAATAAGAATATAAAATTAAATTTTTAATATTCAAATTTTAAAATGTACATAATCAGCAAGTCTTTACGATTATATATATTTTTTAGAATCACTATAACTTTATTTGTCTTTAGAGAACTAAAACTAAATATAAAAAATTATAAATGTCAAATACAATCCCGTGCATCGCACGGATATCCTAACGGGACGGATATGGGTAGTTGTAAACGGGTTTGGGACGAGTACGGGTAATTGCAAAAAATCTCATATATTATATAATTTATATATTATGAGATATTTTATATATTTAATTAATAGTTATAAGTTTTATTTAATCATATTTATTAAATATTTATTTAAATTAATAAATTTTATATTATTTTTTATTTTATATTTAATTAATAATAACATAATAATTATTATTATATTTATTTAAACAACAAAAAATAAAAAAAATATAAAATAAATTAATATTAAACGGGTACGGGGATCATAATAATTTTTTTAAATGGAAGGGGTATGGGTTATTATTTTTAAATCGGATATGAATACGACTACCCCAAAATAAGTGGGAATCCTACCCGTTGTCATCCCTACACAGACCAAGCATGGTCCAAGTTTAGATAAAAAAAATTAACAAAATTCCTGTCCATGCTACATACAAAAAAAGAAACATACGTTGAATGGTTCTAAAAAAATTACAACATACAAAAAAAAGTACGGCCGGGTATAAAAAATACTCCTCGCATTCCAAGAAAATTTTACTAACCTTATAAAAAAAGAAAATTATATAAAAAATATTTCAGTAATTTTCCTGTCCACGCAAAGCGCGGCCGGGTAAATGCTAGTTTGCTTAAGAAATAGATGGTCAAAATTTTGCCTTGTGGAAACATTATGCCATAAACCCTAAAACCCTAATTCCTAAACCCTAAAACCCTAATTCCTAAACCCTAAAATCCTAAACACTTTGGAAATATTAAACTGTGATTTGTTTGAGAAATAGATGGCCAGGATTGGATTTATTATAATTATTTAATTATTTTAATAGGTGGCTGAGAGGTAGATGAGATTTGTTTAAGAGATAGATGACCAAGATTGGATTTATTCAAAATTGGACTAAATTATTTCCTAATTTGAAAAGTTATAATTACAATTATTTAATTTAATTATTTTAATGAGTGTCTGAGATTTGTTTGAGATAAACGCTAAAACCTTAAAACCCTAAACCCTAATACAGTAAAACCCTAAACCCTAAATCTTTTGCAAACATTAAATTATTTTCTAATTTGAAAAAGTTATAATTATAATTATTTAATTATTTTAATGGGTGGTTGAGATTTGTTTGAAAAATAGATGGTTAGGATTTGATTTATATTTAATATTATTAATTTTTTATTAAATAATATCTTATTTTCTAATTTGAAAAAGTTATAATTATAATTATTTAATTTAATTATTTTAATGGGTGGCTAAGATTAGTTTGAGAAATAGATGATCAGGGCCAGGATTAGATTTATTTTAATTAGAAATAATTACTGATAGGTACACACTTTGTACCCCTAATTACTACTAGATACATTGATTTAAAATAATTATTATTTAATACAAAATATTAAAGTAAAATACCAAATATACCCCTAAACCCATATACCTTTAAAACACTAACCCCAACCTCCACCCACCACCGGACCACCGCTGTCGCTGCCGGACCGCCGCCGCCGGCGGAGCTCCGGCGGCCGGTCGCCGAAAAATCTGTTCGTCAGAGAAAAAAAAAAAAAAAAACTGGTCGCCGAAAAGCTGCCGCGCCACCGCCGCCGGAGCTCCGGCAGCCGGTCGCCGGAAAAACTGTTCGTCCAAAAAAAAAAGAAAAAAAAAACTGGTCGCCGGAAAAACTGCCGCCGCCGGAAAAGCTGCCGGACCGCCGCCGCCGGACCACCACATTTTTTTGCTGCACACACTTTTTTTTTCCTGCACACACTTTTTTTGCTGCACACACTTTGCTGCACATGAACTTTTGCTGCACACAATATTTATGTGCAGCACATTAATAGGGGTAATATTGGAATATCACTATATATTTTTGTACCTAGTAGTAATACTTTTGTATGTTTGTATCTCATAGTAATTTAGGGTTTTTTTGTGTACCTAGTAGTAATCCTCCCTTTTAATTATTTAATTATTTCCTAATTTAAAAAAAATCATAATTATAATTATTTAATTTTATTATTTCAATGGGTGATTGATATTTATTTGAGAAATAGATGACCATGATTGGATTTATTCTTGGTTGAGACTTGTTTGAAAAATAAATGGTTATGATTGGATTTATATTTAATATTATTAATTTTTTAATAAATAATATCTTATTTTCTAATTTGAAAAAGTCATAATTATAATTATTTAATTATTTTAATGGGTGTCGACTTAAAATATTTAAATCTGGGTATTTTAGCATCTGAATCCCAGATTATAAGCTGTTCCTGGAAGAACTTTCACTTAAGCAGACTTAAATCTGGGCAGTTTAGAACCTGAAACCCAGATTATAAGCAGATCCCAGATTATAGGTTGTTCCCAGATTATAGGTTGTTCCTGTAAGAACTTTGACTTAAGCAGGCTTAAATTCGGGCAGTTTAGCACCTGAATCCCAGATTATAAGCCATAAGCGGACTTAAATCCGAGCAGTTTAGCACCTGAAACCCAGATTATAAACCGATCCCAGATTATTGGCTGTTCCCAGATTATAGGTTATTCCTGGAAGAACTTTGACTTAAGCAGACTTAAATTCGGGCAGTTTAGCACCTAAATCCCAGATTATAAGCCGTTCACTGAAAAACTTGACTGTAGAACGCTTAATCCAGGTGGTTTAGAACCTCCGAGATGTATTCCGTTCTTGAGTTGATTCTTGTTGAAGAATTCGAAGAACTATTCAGACAACTCTGAAGTCTTTGATCTTCGTAGAGAATCGCTCTCGGTGTGTCTTGAATGAATGGAGGATGACTCCTTATATAGAGAAGGGTGAGGAAACCCCATATATAACTCGCAATTTGATTGGTCAATTGATGATTTGACCTAATTCTATGGGGCTTGGGCCTTTTCATTATTTTCTAATTTGAAAAACATCATAATTATAATTATTTAATTATTTTGATGGGTGACTGAGATTTGTTTTAGAAATAGATGGTCATGATTGAATTTATTCTGCTTAATTATTTCCTAATTTGAAAAATGTCATAATTATAATTATTTAATTATTTTTTTTGACTAAATTATTTTCTAATTTGAAAATGTCATAATTATAATTATTTAATTATTTTAATGAGTGACTGAAATTTGTTTTAGAAAATATGCCCAGGATTGGATTTATTCTACTTTTATATATATTAAGATAGAGTTAATTATTATTTAATTTTGCCATAAATTTTAATATTTAAAAAGTATTTAATATAGAAAATGATGTGTAAAAATCCAAATGTATGAATTGGTAGGCATATGGCCAAAATTGTGGCATAAAATGTTCATGAAAAATTAAATGCAAAATTTAATATTGAAATCCGAAGGGAAAATGGGAGGATGTGACAACTACTGTGCATGTAATTTTTGTGGCTGTCTATTAATTATATGTGAATGAAAATGCACATGATAAAGAAAAGAATAAAATAATGGACATAAAAATAATAAAAAATAAAGTAATACTAAAAAATATGGAATTTTAGGAGACAATGTAGATGTTGGATGTAATGTAACAGTGAGGATATTGGCTTGTCTGGACTCCAGCAATCCAATGGATTCCTTTTTGGATAAGGTTTTTGCCCCCACACATGTGATTTATCATTTATGAATCCCTCTCAACAGCCACAAATTATTCTCCATTTTCATTATACTCCAAAATATCCAACCTCTGTATGCAAGAGATGTTTAAATCGATTTCATACTAATCTTAATTTATGGATTACTTTTATAATATATATATGAAAAATACTTGTATAGAGATATGAATTAATATTCTTCTAAATTTGAAATGTTAATCCTCTCATTGATTTACCAATTATTCCTTCATCACTCCATACAAAAATATTCTAGATTATTAATTTTTCGAATGAAAAATTACTATTCTTTAAATTCTAATATATTATGATTTTTTATATTTTTGTGTGAACAGATTTTGAGGAGTAGTTTTATGAATAAAGTAATAATTCATATATCTATGACAAAAGCTCCTGCGCCCCAGGTGCTAGAAGTTTAAATTGCAAAGGGCATGAAAATTACAAAGACGCACGGAATGTGCTCGTGCGTCCGGGTGCACAGGAGCCCCACTCAATTTTTATAAAGTTAGTTTTTTGTGTTAAAAAGTAATTTTGCAAAATATGATGAATCGGATTTATATGAGAGTCTCGATTATAAAAAAAAAAAATTCCACCATGTGTGATGATTTTAGATGTGATACGGACAAAATAATTGTTGATTAATATTTAAGTTTAGATTCTAACTACAGTGCACCAATAATATTGGTGTACCTCGTTGGTTTTAATTGTTAGATTAAACTATAACTTAATCTCTATCATTAATTAAATTAAAAAAACTTCTCACTACCTATATTTTAAAGCTTTAAATCCTAGGATGCACTGTTGCACCCTAAAATCATATGTTTATCATATCCGCATCATTATCGAATTGGTATCATAAGAGCATGGAAATTTGACGCTGTGTAAACAATTAAGAAATTAAATGTCACGTATAGATGACTCTATAACGAATTGTTGGTATGATAAAAATTAAAGAGCATGAAAATTTCACGTTCTCTCAAGCAATTAAGAAATTACATGTTGCATGATATAGATGACTCTATAATGAATTATGAGAATATCATGCTCCCTTTGTCCAAAACTAATATATGCAATTTTTTTTTTTATTTTGGAAAGAAAATTAAAAGATCTTATTATTTTTATGCATAGTGAACAATTATTATATTAAAATTTTCTTTTTAAAAAAAATTAAAATAAAGAAATAAAGTTGCAATTTTTAAAAGAATTTGTAGTATTAGTTTATAAGATAAAAAATTGTGTAAAATTATCTCACTTAAGGATTTATGCAAGAAGGATAAACGTAGGAAGGATAAAAAGTGATAGTAGTTAATTAATAACACAAGTGATAATGTTATTTCAATATCAATTTTATAATATAAATGAAAAATAATAATATTTATAGCAAAAATAATAACATTTTATAGTTAAAGTAAAAACTAATTATAAAAAAGTAAAATGATTTTATCATGAGAATGGCGTAACTTGCTTTGTTTATAAATATGAGGTTATCATTTAAAAAACAGAATGAATACTTTTGAAATTGGAAAATGGGAAAATTGATACTTACGCACCTCTTTCTAAAACTAAAAGAGCAGCCACATTGGTTGCTCATTTTTGGTTTAAACCAAAAAATGAATTACTCTCTCACATTAGGTTTAAACCAAAAAATGAATTAAACTCCCCAATGTGAGTTTATGAAGTTTAAACCCATGACCCACCCCCCACCCACTGTCACTTTAAAGTTTAAAGGTTTAAAATCAGTTTATTTAGTTAAAAGGTAGTGACACCATCAATTTTTACATATTTGGGGTTTTAAAAATAGTAAATCCCAGTAAATTTAAATTGAAAAATAAATGTGAGTGTTAATTGGAAAGTGTATAAAAATTAAGTTAGAGTGAAAAAGGTGAATTTAAACCCAAATGGATACGGATGCTCCAAAACTAAAATATACTAAAAAGTGTATTATTCTTTGAGTAGATAACCAAAGTTTCATATTGGTTACACATCATGAGGATAATGATGAGCTCAAGAATAAAGTTGCGACGGTTTAATGGGTCAAATCGAATAATATGGTATTGATGAATCGAGTGATTTACTTAATCTTTGATAATATATAAAATAAATACGGTAAAAGTTTGATGGTCAAAGCGAACAATATTATACTGATGGATTGGATAGTTTACTAAATCCTTAATAATAGATCAAAAACTAAATTGATATTTGTTGATTAAAAATAAACAATATCATACTAATTAATCATATGATTCAAACTCCACACGAGCTTATAAGCCCCTCTTAAGTTAAAATTAAAACGGGGCCATAAACGCAAATAATACTAACCCCATGAACTTTGTGTCAAACTCCTCCCGATCCTCTCTCTCAACATTTTGAATTCCATTCCCCCTCTTCTATTTATAGAAAAAATATATATAAAAAATTAAGTTATAAAATTAAAGGGAAATAAAAGATAAACGGAAACTGCTTTTCCACTCCCACTCCACTATAGCGGATTGAAACGGTATCTATTGAGAAAAGGTATTCGTGGGATTTCCTAAATTACAATATTAGTTACTCCCCAATCCCCTCCCAAATTGGGTTGTGTATGGATGGGGTATGTATGTATTAAGAGTATATGAATGATTCAAAACGCTAAAATATAAAGTTATCAAAATTTGTTAGTGTAAGGATTTTTATGTAAAATCCAAAATTTACCTAAAAGAATATATTTTTATGCCATTTTGAATTTCAATATAGTGATGAAATATTGGGAAGCATGTTTTCACATTATATAAATAATTAGAAAATAAAAATAAAAGGTTCACCAAAATTATTAAAATGTATGTAGCTTTTTTAAAATAAAAAAATAACCTAAAAAAGTGTTTTTATGTCACTTTCATTGTCACAATAGTAATGAAACATTAAAATATAGGTGATGAGCATGTTTTCATAGTTATAAATCATTGGAAACATAAAAATAAGAAATTCTCCAAAATTATACTTATGATCTTACTAATATTATTAGTAAAGCTGGAGTCAAAGAAGACAATGATATAATATTATATTAATTCAACACTCAATAATTATTTGTGGATTGAACTCTCAACTTTTAAAATTATATTGATCAATTCACTCCTCCTTTATCTAAATTCAACTTTTTTTAGTTTTTTAGATCTCTATATTAACCATATAAGTGTAACCTATCTACACTTTCTCATTCTTAATTAAGATACATTTTTAGATTTCCATATTAATAGTATAATGCAAATTACAATATTTTATACAAAAATAGTAGATCCCACCCAAAATCATTAGGAAAATTAGTAAATTCTGCACTTCCTCATTCCAAACAAATGCAAATTGCAATATTTTGTACAAAAATTGTAGATCCCACTCAAAATCATTAGGAAAAGTAGTAGATTCTGCACTTCCTCATAAGATGACATTCCTAGATTTCTATATTAAATATATAAATTATCCTCAAATGCAAATTGCAATATTTCGTACAAAAATTCAGAAAAGTAGTAGATTATGCACTTCCACATCCCTAATTAATATAACATTTCTAAATTTTCATATTAACCCTATAATACATTCTCAAATGCAAACGACTATATTTCGTATAAAAAAATATAATTTTGAAAAGTAGTAGTTTCGTTTGAGGGTTTCAAGGAAATGTTGTTGACATCCAACCCGGTGCTAATTATGATATGAATCACTTACATTTAGAGAACATGGAACACTCACGAGGCAATGGCATAGTAACAGTAGGAATGAACACTCAACACTCAAATTGGGAGGTAATGGCATAGTCCGCAGTAGGAATGAGTTTCGCATAGTCGTAGTAGGAATAAGTTTCCACAAAATACGTCAAGCATGAATCCTCACTTTAATCGAAAAATAAAAATTTCATATCAATTTAAATTATTCCTCTCCCCCCTTTAAAGCACCAATCATATTCTTCATAATTAATTTATATAAAAAATCTTATTCTTCATAATTCATTCATAAACTGTATTGATACTGATTATTTCTATCATATTCTAAGATTTAATAAAATTCTTTTGCAATTAGAAAAATAAAAATGTAAGCGTAAAATCTATACTGAACTTATCTAGCAACAACAATATCACTTAAAAATCCATCAAGTTTATCCAATAAATATACATCAGCCAATAAATAAGCGCAAAAGGCAGATATAAAGTTTTGTACTTGCAAAAGACATGGCCAATTAGACAAAATAATTAGATGTGGGTCCCACTGAATGCAATTATTGGGTAGTGCTAAGCTATGTATTCCTGAACAAGAAAAGATTTAGTCAATGGCCAGAGAAATACTCATCCTCCCTAATCATGATTAATCAATCCAATTCCAATCTTAATCATCGACGTTGTATTTATCCACTTGACATATTTTGTGATATCAAGTGATCTCCAATCTCGAAATTGATCCAACGGCCAGTATTGAATATGGGCTGATGGACCACATTTTAATGTATGAACACACGAACACAGATGTACTTGGGCCGACGTATGTTCTTAAATCGGATTCATCGGCTTTGGAATTTCCGAATTTTTTGAAATTATTTTAACCGCTTCGCAATTTATAAATATTTATTTTATTTTTTGTGGGATTTCGTAAAAGAGTGGAGGGCAGTTTTGTAACACGGGATTCAAGCTGTCATCAACCACTTCGTAAATCTAGGGGATTTAGTTTTGTTTACTGCAGAAAAATTAAAACGATTCTCCTATTTTCAAGTTTCACTAAGGATTAATAAAAAGGATTACTGGAAAATGTAAAAAGGTGAGATTTTTAAGGGTATATATATATAAACTGCCAAGATACAGCAGGGAGGACAAAACAGTGCCCCCCTGTAAAGCCAAACTTGCCTGTCATTTTCCTTTTGTGAGACTAAAAATGGTGTTTTCTCCTGTATGGTGAGAAGTTTCAGCACATAAAGTTGAGTATGAGAAGTGAAAAATAGAGGTGAGAGAAGAGAGAAGAGGAGAGAGAGAGAGAGAGAGGGGGAGGACAAGTTTTGACAGAGATATGGAGACAGAGTTCTTGTAGTGTTCAATTGATATTTTTTCTAAAAAAAAAATTGTCTCATTTTTCAAGTTCTAGGGCAGGTTGGATCTGTTTTTCTTGTATACATGTTCTTGATTATGATAACCAGACCACCTTGAGTTGGTGTAATAATTCTTTTTTCTAATTTGCATGTTGACTGATTGACACTGTTTTCCATTGAAGGGTTTCTGAAAATTCATGTGAAAGGGGTTATCTTTTATGTTTATGTGTTTTTCCCCTTGGCCAGGCTGTATACTCCTAGGATTTCACCATGTTATATCCACATACCTCACCCCCCCTCTCCCTCTGTGTTTTTTTGCCATTTTAGTATATTTTCTTTTTGGTAAAACTGAGGTAGAAAATGGGGGTGTTGGAGCATCATCTTCATGATACTGTTTTTGGGTGCATGTGATTTGTTGTTGGGAGGAATTACTACTATTTAAGTCTCTGATTTTGGATAAAGTTATGTTGTATTTATCTGGCATCTATTATTGCTACGCAGCTTTTTTCAGAATTATTTAATTTTCCATTAAAATCTTGAAGAAAAACATTAACTTCTCTACACAAATTACAACCATGGATTTCACTAGTGAAAAAGTAGTTATAGTTTGCTAATTTGTGTTCCATGTTGTGTATGTGTAGATTAAATGGATTCCACTGAGGCTACAAAGGTTGTCATAAATAAAATTTCCCAACTTGAACCAGATCACATTGCCAGGAAGATAATAGGATTCATGTTTTTTCAAGAGCTTTCTGATCAAGAAATGATTAGGTTAGCATTAGGCCCTGATTCCTTAATCCACAACCTGATCCAAAGGGCCAAAACATCTCATGTAATTTCGCCTCCAGCCGCCATACCCGACCCATCCATTCCGTTCCCTCCATATTCGACCCGACCCTTCCCGTCCCAAGCTGCATTTGGGAGGATGGATCATTTCTGGGATCATCATTCACCTGTAGAGCAGCAGAAATTAAGTTTCAAGATTGTGCCTGATTATGAGGAACAACTAGAAGCTGGATTTAGTAGTAGGGGTGGTCGGAATTCTCCGGTTAAGACATGTCATTATTTCATACAAGGCTTTTGTAAGCACGGCAGTAATTGTAGGTATTATCATGATGAATCAGCTCGTGAGAGTTATATTCTTCATAACCTTGGTCCTAATCATAATCCTAATCCTGAGGACGATCCCGGTTATTCACCGGGGTCCCTAGAGAATTTAGAATTAGAAATCGTAGAGCTACTGAAATTGCGAAGAGGATTCCCTGTTTCCATTGCATCCCTTCCGATGATGTACTATGAGGCATATGGTAAGACTCTACAAGCTGAGGGGTATTTGACTGAGAGCCAAAGACATGGTAAAGCTGGGTATAGCTTGACCAAGCTTCTTGCTCGCCTCAAAAACAGCATTCGCCTCATCGACAGGTGTTTGTCTGTCTATCTTGTTTCGAATTTGTCCTTTTAGTTAGCTAGCAAGCAACTCTTAGTTAGAGTATCATAAATGATTTTATGGTTCTAGGCCTCACGGGCAGCACTCTGTGATCCTCTCGGAAGATTTTGCTAAATATATGGAGTTTCGAGCCGAGAGAAACGACCCTGGTCCTGTTGTTACTGGCTCGCGCCAAATCTATCTCACATTTCCAGCTGACAGTACATTTACTGAGGAGGATGTCTCCAATTACTTCAAGTAATATGATATGCAATCTATTTGCTGCATTTCCATGAGATCACAGTGTTTTTTCTAATTGATCTTTTTTGTATAGTAACTTTGGAATAGTGAACGATGTTCGGATTCCCAGCCAGCAGAAACGGATGTTTGGTTTTGTAACTTTTGCCAGTGCAGACACTGTGAGGCTGATTTTGAACAAGGGAAATCCACATTTCGTTTGTAATGCTCGTGTCCTCGTGAAACCATATAGAGAGAAGTCGAAGCTTGTCGAAAGGTACACTTCTTTCTGTATGGACTTTTTGTTTGTCAAAATTCCTGATGCAACCTGATTAATTCACCACCCTACACCCCATCCCTATCATTATGGGCAAAGCTATAGTGCTGTAATTGAGATTTTTGTAGTCGTGGCTATGCAAAGCATATCATATACGATTTTATGTTTCGTCTCGATCAGGATTTATAGATGATTAGTTCCTAGTATTGTTTTCTTGATTTATCTTCCCTATTTGCAAACAGGAAATACCTGGAAAAATTCGACCATCCGGGGTATTATCACTCTCATCCGACGCATTTTGACTCATCAGAGCTTCATAATAGTATGTCCACAAAATCTTTGCTTTGGATTGTTACTTTTTTTTGCAATAGATTTGATGTTTTAATATTCACATCTCTGATATGATATTTGTAAAGTGTTAGCAGTAACTTCTTTGGATTTACATTTCACTGGTTCCACCAAATTGATTCATGGCTTCTGCAAGTTTTTAATGCTACACTTCCACCCTTTTCCCATCTGATGTAGCAGATATTCACTTGGGATGTGGATTTCATTTATTGATGGCAGGCTGGGAGTTAACAAGGCAGGCCCGGATGCAGCTACTCGATGAACATGAAAATGCAGTCGAACTTGAAGCAATGCGTCTCTCACAACTCCAACTGGCTGGCAAACCTATGGCTAGCCGGCCGTGGTTGGGTTATTCCACGAATGAGCTAAATATGATCCAAGGTACTATGTCTTCCCTTTGATTAGGAGCTTTGCTGTGAATACGTTAAAAATTTGGTTCTTGTGTTCAATATTGATGCTCGAATTATATGTTTGCATTGAAATTGCGCAGATCGGTCCAAATTTTCGTCCTCTGGACGCGTCAACCATCTTCTTGACGTTCTACACAATGGCTCCCCTAGTGATGATAACTCCATGTATCCAGTTACCAGTTGGGTTGATCAGGAGAGGTTACAATTTTCTCTCATCTTCTAAAAATCCTTATTCTTCGATTATCTTGTTCGTGAAGATTGTGTATTCTCAACTGTAGAGCATTCTTCCATGTGTATCCAACTTATTTGTGACAATTTTTTATTGGTATTATCATTCGTGCAGCGGTCAAGGAATGAGTCTCCCTGACAGCCCCTTTGCGCCTCCAGCCCCGAGCAGCATTCCTGCAGTTATATAGCCTCGTGGAAGGACACAGGATTATAGAGTTTTATAGAGGTGCTTAGTTTTTGACGATAGTCGACAGAAATATTTTTCATTCTTTGGCTACTCAACATGCTGCTGTTCAGTCGAGGTCATGCTGCAGTTACAATACATATTCAGTAGAAGAAACAACAGAGGAGTGTCCTCCCCACTAATTGGGTCGAAGGAGGTAGGATCGTTCAGGTTTACTTTTTCCGTATTATCTGCTTCAGAGTAGAATTTACTTTAAGATGAATGTAATATAGCAGTTAGTACCTGGGAGAGTGCGCCCACGGGTAAATATACACACTATAGTAGTTGAGACGGTTTTTTTATCTGTTTCTAGTCCGTGTGAGACGGGAGTATAAAGAGTAAAAATACATTTACGGGTTAGAATTTTTAGTAGTTTCGCCATTCTTTATTATGCACTTATCTCTGAATGCCAAATTCTAGATCATCATCGATCGAACTAGCCAATGGTTTGATCGTGTTCAATCTTCGTTGACAGTGTAGCATTGCTTGTTTATGGCTAGATATCTTGATGATAGGGTTTGAATGGTTCATAGGATTGCTTATATCTTAGATGGAACCTTATTTGTTGGGCTTCTCTTAGGTTTTAACATGGAAAAGTATAAACCACAGGCAGTGGATGTGATGTCACTCTCCTGTTGATTTGAAAAATCCTGCTGTGGATAAGTGTTTGTTTTCTTGTTTTCTGCCTTTTCTTGATTAATTGTGCAGCTCTTTGTTGTGTGTTCAATTTCCATTACTATTTTAATTTAAATTCAACCACAGATTTCTTAATTCTCTCTCTATCTCAAGTAAGTCTTTGTCTCTCCTAGCTGTCATGTGAAGTGAGAGTGGCACTAGCACATTAATTTGTCAATATGTAGAGAAATGGGGTTTGATTGAATTGACTTGATTTTGATAGAGGGCCTAATGTGAATTGATTATTTCTTTCAATTGCCATTCATTTAAGATCTTTTGTTATTTGTGGGGTTCTAAAGTAATCAATTTTATGAATATATACAGAATTCAAAGTGATTTTGTACGTTAACTCCCAACTGAAATGTCTCGAGAAAAGAATGGGATCTATTGACTATGTTTGTTTGAGATTATGTGAGGTTTAATAATATGATAATTTATGTTTGATTTTGAGTTTTGATGTGATTAGTTTTAATTTTATATCAAATTATATTTATTTTGAGTTGTTTGAGATTATGTGAGGTTTAATAATATGATAATTTATGTTTGATTTGAGTTTTGATGTGATTAGTTTTAATTTTATATCAAATTATATTTATTTTGAGTTTTGATAGGATAACATGATAATTTATGTTTATTTCGAGTTTTGATAGGATAGCATGAGTGGTTCATATAAGATAGTTCTAGTCAATTCTGAGTAAATTAGTGTAATTAAATCATTAGATGATGCAGAAATTATAGAATCAATCAATATGTTAAATTTTAGGTCAAGCAAACCTAGTACGAATTCTCAGATGCAGTTACTCACTCCCATGTTTATATTTTGTGGCAATAAGAAAAACTATACAACTCTCACCGATTAAATATCAATATCAACAATTCAAATATATATATATATTTTTTTTAACCGAATATCCCAAATGGTCCATTATACCTCTCTCACCAAAATAAAAAAAAAATCTAAGTATCCATCAACACACTCCACGGTTGCCGGCCACCAACTGCTTGCCGTTGCCATATGGGTGACCTACATCGTGACCTACAATCGATATGGGTGGATCTGTGTGGGTGACCTACATCGTGACAGATGTGGGTGGACCCATGTGGGTGACCTATACCGAGACCTACACAGGGACACACATTGGGTATTTGATTTTGAATGCAAGGATTAAAAAATCCAAAAGTGTAATTGTGTAAAAAAAATAATCAACAAAAAAAATTGGTAAAGATTTTATACAATGAATTTTGTGTATTATTTCTATTTTCCCTTCCTCGACACTTATATTCAATATGTATTCAATATGTACTTAAGAATTAAACCTCGATAAAAACATGCTATAGTATAATCAGAAAGATTAAAAAAAGAATAAACAATAGGTACTTAAGAATTAAACCTCGATAAAAAATACGCCATAGTATAATCCGAAAGATTAAAAAAAGAATAAAAATGGAGTGTAATTCTCCGTTCTCTCCTCCGTCGTTACGCCATAGTATAATCAGAAAGATTAAAAAACGAATAAAAATGGAGTGTAATTCTCCTTTCTTTCCTCCGTCGTTTTGAATTTTCTCCGTTCTTATTCTTAAGTAGGCAAACACCGATAAACTCTTCAATTGCGGAATAGGTGAATGTTTGAAAAATTGTGCAGTCCAAAAGGACTCGGTGGCTTAATGGATGGGAGTGGAGGGTTTCTTTGATTTAGAATACCCTAAATCAATCACAAGGTTATAATTACAATTATTTTCTTAAAATTATATATATATATATATATATATATTAACTTATGGAAAATAGGGAACATAGCTGTTAACTCTTCATGTTGCTGCATTTTATCTAAATGAGATGCTTTATTCACTTCGACTCATAATTTCTGGCCAATTCGCTTTTATAAATTATATTAACTATAATTCTAAGAACTTTTGATTTATTGCCAAATTTTCATGCTGAATTTTCCCTTTCTCTTTCACTGCTCAGTCCCACACTCTGGATTCTGTTTACTCAAGGAACTGGAATAACTTTGTTTCTTTCCCTATCTATATATCACCCCATTATATAAGAGATAAACATCACACTACTGTATCTTCTCTAACGTCATATACATATGTATTTAATATTCTCTAATTTTGGGGTTAATCAAAATCAAGTGAATAAATTTTCAAGCTATATATATAGAGGAAAGAAAAAAATAACAATTAACATAATAAAGTAATGCGTGCATGCGACGTGCGCAAGTCTAAAAAATATAGTATATTAAAAGTACAAAGGTATTGAGAAACATTTTCTTCCCATTTTCCCCTTTTACTATTTATCTATTTACTTCTCTATCCATATTACATATTTAATTAATAATTATAAATTTAATTTTAGTATTAACTATCAATCATTTATGTGAACTCTTGAAATTCATTTCACTTATTTACTTCTCCATTCTTTTTACTTATTTAAATAATTATTATAAATTTAATTTTTAATATTAATAATCAATCAATTTTGTGAACTCTTGAAATTCATATTACTTAATTAATCATGCGGCCAATGAAACTTTTTAACTTCTAAGATTATTATAAGTTGAATCCATTAAGTGGGAATGTTTCCATTGTAGGGATAGAAAGGTTAAACGTCGAGAATGATGTAAAATCAAAACACATCAGGATTACTACGTGTGTGTGTGTATATTTTGGTGGTGATGACATGATTTATTTATTATTTTATGTTTTCTTTATGCATCATTTCATATTGTGTGCTTTTGTTAATGTTGTTATTGCACTGTTTGTTTTATTTGTATCCTTAATATTGCTTTGAAATTGAGCATTCTATTATTTCGTTTTAGTTAAATCTTGGTATTTCATTTTGCATGATAGAAGCTCTTGAAGTGACAAAGCCTAATAGCAACCAGTGAAAGTTTAAACCATTGTATTAAATCTGATATTACTCATGCAAAAGAATGTGTTTAATTAGTTTCATGTCTTCATCTATTAACCTACTCAAAGGAAGAGTATGACTCTGCTATCTATTCTTCCCTTTATTTTTATACAAGTTTATCTCTCAAAACATTTAGTATTACATTTTGATTTTCTTTTAGTTTTTCTTGACATCTACAACATGTAATGTAGTTGTGTTGATGTGAATTTATTTTATATGCTTAATTGGATTTTTAAATTTTTTTTTATTTTTATATATGTGATAATCAATGAAAATGTCTAACTTTTAGCAAAATATATGTCCCCGTAGTTATAATATGCAAATTTTAGAATATAAATGAAATTTCAATATTTAATTATTTACTTGATTTCAATCATTTCAAGATTAGATTTTAATTTATTAATTAATAAAAATAATTATGATTTTTATTGTACGTACTATTTCAATTTGAATTTAAAGATGATTTCATATCATCAAAGATTTATCATTAAATTGCAATTAGTTTTTCGTATTAGATTAAAAATTTTATATGAGTTGTACAAATGATTTCAAATGCATTTTTAAGAGTTATAAGAATTACTAAAAATTTTATCTTATAGAAAATGAATAGCACCTTTTAAGTTTAAAAAAAAAATTATTAACTCTGTTAAAAAGAAGAAAGAAAAAGTTAACACTAATTAAATTACATTTTGAGTTGCACATGTTCATCCACACAAAAAAGTTAACTCTTTTCTTTTTAATCCCTAATAGTAATATAATTAAACTATGATTCCTTAAAAAAAAATCTCTTTTGTTCTCTATATTATTCATTATTTACATCTTTAATCAGTCATTAAATTAAATTATGGTTCAAACTCCATTTATAATTAAAAAATTATAATTAAATTATTAAAATTATGAGTCATCTTTAATCAGTCATTAAAATTAAAAAAGAATTATTAAATAAAAATTTTATAATTATGGTTCAAACTCCATTTATAATTCATAGTATACTTCTGAAAACCATTATTTATAATTTAGGGAGATTCTTGTGACTTTGGTTATATATGACCCAATCTCATATCAACCGTTAGATATTAATAAAAATTTAAGAACCGTTTGATTAATTTAATTAATAGCCGCATAAAACCTAGAGAACCCGTTGCCTTTCACCTTGCAATCTTTTAATTATTATTTTTTGGGTCACTTACTATTAGCTAAAAAAAAAATGCATAATTGCTATTAACTACATGACTTAAAGCACTATTACTCATAACTACACAATTATGACTGTAGTACCATAAATACCCCTATATATTTGCACAATTGTTTTGCACAAATTGATTCCGCACAATTGTTTTGCACAATTTCGCCGGTCAACGGTGGTCAACGCCGGTCAACAACCGGTCATCGGTGGTCAACGGCCGATCCCCTATATATTTGCACAATTGTTTTGCACAATTTGATTTTGCATAATTGTTTTGCACAATTTCGCCGGTCAACGGCCGGTCAACGCCGGGTCAATGGCCGGTCAACGGCCGATCCCCTATATATTTGCACAATTGTTTTGCACAATTTGATTTTGCATAATTGTTTTGCACAATTTCGCCGGTCAACGCCGGGCAACGGCCGGTCAACACTGGTCAGCGCCGGTCAACGGCCGGTCAACGGCGTTGACCGGCTGGTCAACGCAGGTCAACAACCGGTCAACTCCGGTGGGTGGGTGTGGGGTAGGGTTGTTGGTTTAAAAGTGTATTGAGTATAAGGTTATATTTGGTATTTTACTTTAATATTATGTAGTTGAGAGTAATTATTTAAATTCCATGTATCTAATAGTAATTTAGGTTAAAAATGTGTATCTAGGAGTAATAAACCCTTATTTTTTACTTATTAACTATTTATTTAAATCTTCGTCTTTGATTAATTATTTTTAATAAAAAAATATTTTAAATTTGAAAAGTCATGCATCAAATTATTTTATGGAATAAAATTCATGGTGATTAGTTTAAATTAAGGTACATCATGTAATTGTTTTTAAATTTTTAATTATTTAATTTAATAGTGTAGATTAAAATATAATCTGTTGAAATGGTTTAATTACATCGAAGTATTACATTTGAACTCTAAATTTCAATATGAAAAAAAAAATAATAATTTTAATACAGAGTAAAAGGATTATATTCATCTAATAAATTATTTTGTGAACCATTTATAAATAGATTTTTTTAAAATAAAAATGTTGTATCTAATTAAAAAAGAGTTGGTCTTTTATGCCTGTGGGCACACCGTGCGTCCATATATTTTAGTATTAAATGTACCTTTTAATACTAAAATTTATGGGCGCACGCTGTGCCCCTGGTGCACACAAGTTTTTGCCATTAAAAAAAATGGGTTCACACAAAAATATTTTAAATTTTAAAATACTAAAAATAAATTTTAATTATACTATATCATATACTTCCTCCGTGCCATAATAAAGTCTTACTTTCTATTTTCTTTCGTCCACAATAAATGTCTTACCCCAAGAATAAGAACTTCATGTCAATCGACAACCACAAAAGTTATTTTAATTTAAAAATATCACTATCACTTAACACAAATAACATACCTTATAATTTACTACCTTCGTCCCGTTTCAAACTTTAAGTTTGCTTTATGCATGTAAATTATGGAATATAGTATTTTAATGTATTGTGAGGTGAGAGAAATAATATTTTAACGTAAATTAAATTACAAATTTAAAATTGAAAGATAATAATAAAAAAAAAACTAGTCCGTACCAATTCTTCCAAGTTCAACCGTTTAAACGATTATTTTGAGTAATTATACGAGTTCCGAGTCCAATTCCCGATCTAACCAATCCAGTTAGCTGATTCAATTCAATTTTAAAGGCATAAAAGAATTTGGCTTAAAAAATAGTAATAAATTGAATTTGATTGATTTTATTAAATAAAAATAAAGGGGTAAAGAAAGTAAATAAAGAAATTGCACAACTACGCAGAAAAGCGAAGACTGGGCATGATTGGCGGGATGAAGAATGAAACATTGCCTAAAGTTGATTGCAGCTGTCGAAAGAACATTGTAATCAAACATATCCGGTTGGGTTGGTCCTGGGGCCATCACTTGTCTTTAATTCGCCGGATAAAGAATAGCGGGAAGAAAATTATGTGAGATCCAGAAATCGATAAAGATAAGAAATGATAATATTTAAATAAAAAGTTATATAGATTATTATAAATTATCTATGAATAATTAATATTTCATTTTTAAGGAATATTATTATTTTATGTGTAATGGGTAGTTGTATTAGTAGTGAGTGGTAGACCATATGTGAGATCCTTTTATTAAAAAAATAAAATGAGGACATTTGAATGAGGACCTTTCGATGGGACGGAGGAATAGTATAAATAAAAAATTGGTAAATACTTGTGTAAATTAGGTTCACTATGTAAATCACATGGTCCTCCATTTCAATCCTAATATACATTATGTATTGTTATGGTTTAAATTAAAGGTTAATTGCCAAAAAAAAAATACGAACTTTACTCATATTAAAAATTAATTCTCACTTTTGAGATTTTACAAAAAAATAACATCACCTTTAAGTATTGTTGCAAAATGTCAATTTGTGACTAAAAGTGGGTTTTTTTTTTAAAGAAATTGGATGCATTTTTCAACAATATTTAAATGTGGTATTCTTTTTGTAATTTCTCAAAGATGGTGATTAATTTGCAATATGAGTAAAATTTGTAATTTTTTGGCAATCAATCTTTAAATTAGAGGGGACTACAGGGTTTAAGAGACTAACTCTAAAGATTAATAATATCTTTAAGGAGAAGTAAAAATATATTTGATGAGAAATGATAACTAATTAAGAAAAAATAAATGTATTGCTCGACATTAATCGGTATTATTTGAATTAGTATTAGATGATTTTTGTGCGCATTACATCTTAATCATTTTAAGAGAGACCACTTGTAGTTTGCTTAATATTTATTTGAATTAGTATTAGATGATTTTTGTGCACATTACATCTCAGGGGTGTTTGGCCTTTTGGGTGGAATGGGAAAGGGAATTGGAATAAAAGTTGGATGGAATCAAAGTGATTCCTCCAAAAAATGAGAGGAATGGATCTCCCAATTTTGTGGGAATCAAAATACTGTTCATGGAATGATAGTAGAGAAACAAACATTCCATATACTATCATTCTCATTCCTTGCATTCCATACCCTCCAACCAAACACTCCCTCAAACATTTTAAGAGAAAGACCATTTGGTACTGAGTAGAACAACTCCGTCTTCCGGTGACCGTTTTATTTATTTTTTAATTACTTTTTTTTTTCTATAAATAAATTCAAAAATATTATTTTTGTCCGTTCTATAAACAAATTTACACCCTCAAATAAAGAAATATCACACAATTCAACAATCCCACAATACACTTTAATTTTATCATCTCTTTATAACTCATATAATAATAATTTTTAGAACTCCTTATCTACAATAACTGTGAATTTCATTATGGGATGGAAGGAATATATACATATATATATATATATATATATATATATATATATATATATATATATATATATATATATACTCCTTCTGTCCTCTTGATAAGTGTTCATTTGTCTTTTGTACGTGGATTAATGAGTATAATATTTTAAAGTGTAATGAGGTGAGTAAAATTATATTTTAATGTGTAGTGGGTAGTTGTATTAGTGTTAAGTGTGAGCCCCATGTGTAGTGGATTAGTATAATAATAATATTATTGTGTGTATCACATTAACCCAAAAAGAAAATTGGTACTTTATATTGGGACGGATCAAAATGGCAAAATGATCACTTATAAAGGGACGGAGGGAGTAATTTTTATTAAAAAAATTACTCCTTCCAGCTAGCCACTATGTATCCATTTTATCCTTTTAGACGACCAATTCAAAGATGAAATGTAGCAAACTTTCATTATTGTTAGAAGGGTCTTCCACATGACCCACTACCTTACCTAATGCAACTATCCGTTACACATAAAATACCGCAGAAGTTGATTCATTTCCTAAAAGAACAAAAAATAATACTCCCTTCGTCCGCTTCAAAAGTATCCATTTTTCCTATTTAGTAAAAAAGTACACAATATGGCCTACCACTTCCCTCTAATACAATTACCCACTTTACATATAATAATAATACTCCTTAATTCAAGTGCAAAAAGCAAATGGTTACCTTAGAACCGGAAGGAGGGAGTATAAATGAACAATTCTACCATTAAAAAGTCACAACATTTAAATAACACAAAATGAACAATTTTACTCTTAAAAGGAAGGTTGAAAAGTAAAAAAAGTGCAACTACTTAATCTCCGTGCCAAAAAAAATATGATAGACTTCTTCAAGACTGAAGAAATACTCCTTAAAAACCAAATTGATACCTTCTACTTGACCAAAGGGAGTATCACTCTTCGTTAATGATATTATCCCTTTTCATTATTTTTCATACAATATATACAAGGAATTGTTGATGAAATAGTTAATTTCGATAGTTATTACTTTTCATCAATTAGGTATTACTAATTTTTATTAAAAACAAAGTGTTTAATAAGATACTCCCCCGTCCCACTCAAAGGGTAATTTTTATTTTTTGCACGTGGATTAAAGAGTATTATTATTTAATATGTAGTGGTTATTGTATTAGTGGGAGTGTAGACCCCATATTTTAATTGTATGTGTTTAAAAAATGAAAGGAGACTCTTTGGTTGGGACACCCAAAATGAAAAAATTGGATTCTTTAGGTGAGACGGAGAGAGTAATACTTTATGTTGGCTCATTATCATAGTATGATTATTATATAAGTAAAGTATGATTATTGAATAATTAATGATTATTATATAGGTAAATATGATTATTGAATAATTAAAGTATGATTTACCAAAAGAAGATAATGATGCATTAAAGTATGATTCAAGAGAACTATAAATAACAAAATTTTGATTGAATTGAAATTATAGAAGAAAGCTCAACCTACAGAAATGAAGAAATAGATGAGAAAAACAAAATTTCAACTACCAATCTAGCTATCCAATTCCAAAATATCCTATTCATATCGCTATTCACTAGCTGACAAATATCATGTAAAATATTTCCTGATGAGTTCTATGTGTTGTAGTGTTCATTCTTTCATCAGACCAGCTGGGGCGGTTTCTTCAAAAGGTTATGCTCTTTGTCAGTGTGTGATTGAGTTAGCAGTTGTTGGGCTTCTGATGCTGAGGATGAGTTAGCTATAATGAATTGGGCTTTCGTCGAAGAAGGGCTTAAGACAATGGGATGGGTCGTATCATATTTCCTCTTTTCTTGACCTATGTGTTTGAATCGATAGTGACAACAAATTTGTCAATCATAATAATAATCAAAACTGCTTGAAACAAAACACTTGATGGTATAAGAAATTCTAACATATACATCTAAATTAGTTCAACCATGTGCAGTGCTTTAATATTTCAGTGTGTGAGCAAGCATCCGCATCTATATTGACACTTTTGAAATACAAATTGAATTTAATTTATTGTAATTTTTAGCTTAAAGTCTCACTAGTTCTCCCCAGAAGAGTTTATGTTCTTTCACTACCAATTTTGCTCAAGAACTGGAATGTGCCAGACTTGGCAAACTAAGCAATAACTACAGTCTATCACTTATTTTAAGTTAATAGTCACATTCAAAAAGTTATATGAATGACAAATGCAAACTTTTTAAATAAGCACATAGCATTAGCAGTTATGAGTCCATCAAAATGAAATAGAAATCATCAGTGACAATATGACGATATTTAATAAAGTTGACCTTTAGCTTCAAATCAAAATAACACAAAGAAACATCTGGTTAAGCTATAACTAAATGTTACCTTGAATTATGGAGACATAGCAGTTGGAATGTTTGAACCAACTGAAGTTAGTACCCCCTTGCAAACTCCACCAAATTAATTATCCAGCTTCAAAAAGAAACTGGGACATTGCCTGAAAGACATTAATAGAATTATAAAATCCTATATAGATGTTCATTCATCAGCTTCCAAAGGAAATTGAAAGATAACAATATGAACAAGGGTAACAAGAAGCTTTACTATGAATAGATGATTCTCCATGTGATCATTAATGCATCCCTGTAGTCAGTTACACATTTGCTCTTCACCGTCAATAGGTTAAAAGGAGGGTAAGTGAACTCATGTCACTGTTTTTCATATTTCTTCGCTAAGTCTTTGAGCAGTAAGCTCTGGCGAAAATCTAGATATTTATCTAAGCTAGTTCCTGCCCATTGCTGGCAAAAACTTTCATCAGTTGGCACTAATGAACTCAAAGGGAATGGTCCTTTGGGAGCTTTCTTCAATGAGACTAAGAATCGATGCCGGGGTCTGATCCTTTGATCTAAAGATAAGCTTAGGTACATCGGATACTTAGTCAGAGAATGAACCTCATTTCGAAGTTCATTGATCAAGTACATATACTTAGGCTTCAAATTTCCCTCCAATGAAAGTGAGAATACCTGCAATTGTTAACTTCAGTTCTATATCAATCGAAGCATAATTTCAGTAGAAATATACAGCAAATGAAAAGTATGCTCATGGCACATCCTGACATGCAATATCAACTACACAAGGGAAGCAAAAAACCTGTGTAAGGCTAGTTAACACTTTCAGGATGTCCGAATTTTGCATTCCAATACTTCGCAAGAAATTGATTCTAGTGAGCAAGCCATCTTCAATGCTATAGTGAAGGATTTGAGGATGTTTCGCGACCATCTTGACAATACTTTGTCTAGGGGCATCCAATTCTTTCATTAGAAAACTGAGACGAGTGTTCCAGGACTTATCTATTCGCTGAACCAAAATTTGAGGACTTAACTGCACAACCTTACTTATATCTTTCTCCTGGATTCCTATCTCAACCAGCAAATACTTAATTGTCGGTTTCAAGGAATTTTCAACACTGTAAGAGAATAATGAGGGAGTAGCAGTAATTATTTGCCCTATTCTGGACTCTGGAATGCCCAGGCTACCTAGAAAAGCAACATGGGACTTAAGATTGTTTTCCACTGTATACTCTAAAATTTGAGGCTGCCTCAAAATTATTTTTCGGATATCTCTATGCTTCACACCAACACTTAATAAGTACTCCAATCTTTCTTCTGCTGATTCAACATTAATCTGAAGGGATGGCATATGCCTCTCATACATCTGAACAAAGTGAATATCCTTGAGTCCAAAAGTACTCAAGTAATCAAGAAGTGGGAAATATCTTTCGTCCAAGTCTAACTCTTCCAACAAATGACAAAATCTACTCCTAGAAGAGCTTTGTCCTTCCTGAAATATTCCAAAGGCATGGTTCATCAGACACAATATGAGAGTGATATGTATTATCTAGCTACAATGGCACATACCTTCTTCTTGGAAATCAAGCTTGAAGAAGCAGTACTGCTTAATTTATTAGAAGCACTTGAAGAACTATCCCGGTCCATCCTTTTCATATGTTTCACATTCTTTACAATGGATTTACCATGACTAACTTCAAGCTTACGGGCAGGGCTTGATGATTGGAAATCCCAACCTTTCCCAACCTGCCTGGTGCTACCTGTTTATTTAAAAAAAAATTGCTTAAATTGACGGATTTGATCTTTTTACTAGTTACTGATAGTACCTTTTCCCTTGCTAGCTGCATTTAACTTTAACCTCTGTCTATCAGCCTCAGAAATCTTAACACCTCCAAATTCATCCTGGTACATATCAACAGCAATTAAACCCTAAAGAATAAGCTCTAGTAGATGAACATGTTTACAAATGGAAACAGAGTAGATAATAAATCAAATAATAAATTTCCTTCAAGAAGTACCCATACAGAACTTCGGGGGGGGGGGGGGGCTACAAACCATAGGTTAGCACATTCCTGTGACATCCTATCTACTTTATATCACCTAGCATCAAAATAACAACACTACAGATCATCAAATGTCAACATACTGAGGCACTTGGGATAACACAAGCAACTTCAATGGGGTTTTTGACCAGAAGTACTTAAAGAATCCATCTACAGTATAAATATTGCCCTCAGTGATGACTGTGCTACCCAAAATTCAGCAACCTTTCACAATTCTTTCTAAATCCGTAGAATCTAGAGAAAGCATATGTAAAGGACGGAGCTGTGAACCGAATGTAAAGCCGGACGATGCGAAGCTCAATTAAACGCTATAAGAGAACTCTCAGTTTTGACATCTATGCACAAATTTAGACCAATAGTAGAATCATGGTAAAATACAAGTGACGGAATTCTAAAAACATACGTCAGAAAACCGGTCGTGGTCTATTTCATCGAGATCATGAGAGCCGCCACCGCCACCGTCATCGTCATCGTCGGCGTCGTAAGGCGAGAGTGGTTGGACGTATCTGGTGCGGCGGTTCAACTTCAAAATGGTGTGATTGGAATGCGAGGATGAAACTCTAGTTCTACTGAAGCAGCGCCTGCAGTTGATTGTAACAGGGTCGGAGGTGAAGTTGAGAAGGGAGGAAGAGTGGGAGTCGGAAGGGTATGAAGCAGAGGAGAGAGAGAAAACAGACATTGATATAGTGAGAGAGAGAATACGCCGAAAGTATGCTCTAAAACCCTAAAAGAGAGATTTAAGAGTCGGAGAAATATCATCGGAAGGCCTACGACTGTACAGTTGGGAACCTTATCTTGTTCTGTTCTCTGCTCTCCATTACGTTCTCCACCACTCGGTTTTCTCATTAATTCTTGGTTTTTCCAATTTTATTTACAGCCTCTCCATTTTTTTATCTACAAAAATATAATTATGAAAATCTAAGTATTGATTTGTTTTCATACAAATCTCACATGTCACTTGCTTTATTAGGGTGTCAATTTTATACATGCGGTTAATACCTATCGGGTAAGGGTAGGGTAGAACATATTTGAGTATTGGGTAGAGTAATATCTATACCTGCTTGAAAATATTGAGGGTATGTGTAGGATATGGTATTTATAAAATATTCGATTACCAATTAACTTTATATATATATATATATGGATTATATTTTATTATATTTTATATTTATACATATACATATAGATATATGTTTCTGTATAATCTAAAAAGAGTGAGTCTCTTGTGCCACATAGGTTTAAATAGAATAGGGAGGGGAAGGGTTGTATTCACATGGGGACACGACCGTATCCCCGGGGGCGCAGGAGCTTTTGCCATCTAAAAAATTGTTCTATTTTATAACGCACATACTAGTGTACATCACATTGTTTATTTCATTTAAGAAAGCAAAATGCTTCAAGGGTATGATTAATAAAATGATACCCTCTAATATTTTATATCAATTTTTATTTTAATTATTGGGAGATTGAGGCAGGCTACTCACATCTCAATCTTCTTCTTCATTTTTTTAATCTTTTGCATTTACTTTGATTTTCTTACATTGTGTATTTTAGAGTGGTATATTGTTTGGTTGACTAGGGTAGCCTTTTAAAAATTTTGGATAACCGTTTATCATCGGATTATCCATTACCCGATGAATATTATCCGTACCCTACCCGATGATATATTTGAGGAAAATAGGGTAAGATAAGGGTAATAAAAATAATATGTGGGTAGTATATGGATTGGGCGTACTCGTACCATACCCTACTCATTTACACCCCTATGCTTTATGCATCCATTTATATAAAATGACATCTGTTCTCTAAAATTAAAATGTTAATATCTATTTTTTCTATATATTTTTTTGGATTCAGACATACATCATCTTCATCATCACACCTTTATGTATAATAGTTGGATTTCTGGGTGAGTATCAATCATATAACGTGTGAATAACAAAGAAAATCCAATATGCATTTCTTCAGCCTACTTTAATACTCTCTCCGCCTCTCCTCAAAATTTGAAAAAATTCTTTAATTAGAAAGAATTTGAGAAAACAAATGAAAGTATGTTTTCCATATAAATGTGAGATTAATTAAGGATCATTAATTAGCAGGTATAAAATATATATTAATTAATATTATTATACAACACATTGTCTTCAAAAAATACACTAATATACAAAATCTATATAAAATCATGTTATAATTATCCTAAAAACTCTTTTTAAATTTCTGACTAATTTTAATATGATCAAAACTAAGAAAACCCATGTTATAATTATCCTAAAAACTCTTTTTTAAAATTATGACTAATTTTGATATGATCAAAACTAAAGAAACCCATTTACCAAGAAAATTCTTACCCAATCGCAACACATGATATTATGATATTAATAATAAATTATAATTTTTTACCCAATCACAACACGTGATATTATGATATTAATAATTAATTATATGGCGACCCAATAAAACCTAATGAGATATACTTCATTCTGCATTAACGCTAACATTTGTTTTTTTGTGCACAGAGATTAATCAAATAGGTTCATTGCTCCGGCCCAGAATATGATTAATCCGGCATGGGCTATATGAGCTCCTAGTAGTTTATCGGATAAATTTATAAGTCGGGCATTTCCGACCCACCAAGCAAAACCGGTGGTTTCTTGGTCACAACCAGCTACAGATGAAGTTCCATTAAAGAGCGTTTCCACGTGGTAGAACCTCCTCAGGAATAGTTGGTTTTCATGAGGCTGATTTTGAGCCGCCATCCAAGCACGAATACCTTTGTTTAATAGAATATTTTTGGTGTAGAAAGTCTCAGATTTTGAATCTTCCACTGCGCGAATTTTCTAAGAAACGAAGTCATAGGCACGTAGGTTCAGGGCCAAACCTACTACTCCATGAGCACTCATCCATAAATCGATTACTGGCATAAAAAACATAAAGAAATGTAACCAACGTTTATTGAAAAAAGCAAACTCAAAGATTTGGGACCAAAAGCGTTTAGCGGTGACCATGGAATAAGTTTCTTCGGCTTGAGTTGGGTTAAAAGCACAGAATCTATTTGCACCATCACCATTTTCAAATAAAGTATTTTCTACGGTAGCACCATGAATAACGCATAGCAAAACAACCCCCAATACACCAGCAACTCCCATCATACGAAATGGGTTCAGCGTCCAATTATGAAATCCTTGAAAAAAGAGAATGAATCGAAATATAGCTATTACACCAAAACTAGGTGCAAAGAACCAACCAGACTGCCCCAGCGAATAAATCAGGAATACATAAACAAAAATAGTAATTGGACCGGAGAATACAATTGCATTATAAGGTCGCAATTGAACAGATCGAGCAAGCTCAAATTGACGTAACATGAAACCTATTAGGGCTAAGGCCCCATGTAGAGCAACAAAAGTCTACAGATCGCCTAATTGACACCAACGACTTGGTAGCACCTTGTGCTATGATCGGTGTCATTTTCACCTACATTTTAGTGTCTTTATATTATCTATTTTTGTGTGTTTTTATTCATTTTGTATATCATTTGGTGGTGTTATATGAAGATATGGATATTTGTGCTTTTAAATGATAGATGTGTGATTTTCATGATTAAGTGCCTTAAATTGTGCGATATTTTGTAAATATTTAGAGAATTTGTACTTTGGTGTAATTTGTGTAATTTTCAGGTAAAATGAATTCTAGACACGATAAAGAAAATGTGAAAAAAAACAGAGTTCAATTCGGAGTTGAAACGAGGGAGAACGAGTCAAAGCAAAATGCTAAAAAACGCACGTCCAATTTATCTAATTTTTCTATATTCATGTGGAGCTCAAAACTGGATGTATGATATATGGTTGGAAAGCCACGGAAGAGAGAATCGCGTGAGCGCAAGAAGCACTCAAATCAGAGTCCAAAAGAGAAAGTTATGTGCTAAACGGTGAGACTGCACTGCACATACTACACCTACACAACCCGTGTGCACCTACACGACCCATGTTTGCGCCGAAGTCAGTTTTATGATATGTACATATTCTAGAAGCTTCAAGGGGTATTAAGACCTATTTTGATGTGCCAAATACGGGAGAAATTATTTTGGATCAGTTCCACACACATTTTACACCATATTTTCACACACTAACTCCATTCAATCCGTCTCCATACTCTTCATCCATCCAATCCACTTGATCTCCTCAAATCCATCTACCATTCCATCAATCCACCAATCTAAGAAGGGAAATTCATCATTGGTTGAAGATTTTAGAATGATCAAGGATGAGGAAGTTCACCATCAAAGGGGAGCCAACTTACCTTTATTTTGTTATTTTCTTCATTATTTGGCTCAATTGGAGCATGTCATGGTTTATATTGATTTTATTATGATTTATAGTGGCTAGTCCTCATGTGAGGCTAGCAATATGATTGGTTAGGGATTATGTAGATTTTGCACACCACATGTTTAATGAAATAATTGTTATGAATATTTTCTATCATGAATGCTTATTCTCATTTTATGTATGATTTGTGTGATTAAATTTTCTATTCATAGTGTTAGGATGAACATTCCAATATTATGCTTAGTTGTTTAATTGAATAATTGATTGCATGAGGTGACTTGGTTAGTGTGAGGTGAGATAAGCCATACACTTCTTGTGCTTAGAACCTCATGATAGGACATTAGTGATGAACTAGTGAGGGGAACCCAACTTATGATCATAGTACCTTCATGGGAATTGAGAGTAATAGACAATCCTAGGAGATTTAAACTTATAAAAGATTTGAGAACCTAATTGCCTTGGCCATAGAGATTAGGGATACATAAGTGATTGTCTTTAATATAATAACATAATGTTCTTCAATGCATGTGTGTGTGTGACTCTACATAAGTCTTTTCCATGATGTTGCTTGCCTTACATACTTCTTAGATTGTTCACCTTCATTCATCTTCCATCACATATGTACATTTTCTATCATTGCTTTCTTAGTTAGTTTGTAGTGTTAAACAACCCCCTCTTTATTGATTAGTCCTTCTAGAGTGAAATATCTTTCAAATACGGCTACCCACTTTCGCTCTTGCGTTTGAAATTATATAAATTTTGCACTTGGTTACTACGGTCTACTACGCGATAGAGTACGCTTGCTCTAATCAATTGAAACCAAGTTCATGCTTCAGGACCCCACAGTAACTGTTGGCGTTCGATCGTTTAGTTAACGTGAACTGTTAGGGTTCCATACAATTCTACTGTAGTGGAAGCATAAGAGAAGAATCGTATTACCTTTCACCAGGGTATGCTGAGGAAGAACAATTACAGATAACAACCTCTTGATCTTCTGTTGTATTTCCAAGTCCAATCTTGACGTCGTATGGATGACGATCTTCAAGATCCTCTCAATCTGCTTCCTCCTTTAATTCTCACGTGTCAGGCGCGAATCGATTAGGGTTCTAAAAAGTTGAGATGACTTACTTATGGGCTACAGCAGGGATCAGGAGGAGAAATTAGAGTCGGGCCTCCATTGGGCTTAAGTACTCAAGTTTAGCCCAAAACTTATACTTAAGTCCAATAATAATAATATATTCCACTAAAATATTATTATTGTACTGCCACTCTAATCCCACAATTACGTTATGGGCTCCTTCTTATTATGAGTCATTAGCCTCCCCATGTTTAAGATATACAATGCCCATTAATTAATTAAGTTACTAACAACTCCATTAATTAATATCTTATCCGAGAATAGTACCACTCAACCTTGTTATCATGCCGCAATAAATCTACCTGCAGGGTTTACATGATAATCCTTATGAGCTCCTCAAGGGGACATCATCATCCTATTTAATAGGACACAGATTCCTTCTACAATCAACAGCACACCATAGAGACAACACTATTTCCCAACTCATCAAGTTTATTGATTTAATTATATGTAAACCTCACTCATTGATGAATCAAAGAAATACATACTGTCTTACGTGTTGAGGTTATTGTATATGGATTAAGAGCACGAACATCCATAATAATTGAGATCAAGTTCTCCTATATAGTCAGTATAAGTTGAACGATCTCAAGCGGTCCTGCTCAATACACACAAAGTGCACTAATGTGATTCTATAGTCAAGAAAAACTAATACCAAATCACACTACAACCATCTCGATAGAGAGTCCCCGTCTATCTCGGTTGTGAGCATCTGTTTATACTTTATAAGGAAACCAATAATATGATTTTCTGCGTGTTATTGCACAATATATTATCTACAGTATAAAGTAAGTAGACTTTCGCAATTAAATTATAATATGCAAAACATTTGATCTTATGATTCTCATTTCAAATTCATTGTTAAACATTGTTCATATAAAAAGCTAGACTTTTAGTATACAATTCAATAGTAACAATAAAGAGTGCGCTAAACTATTAACAGGAGTCGAAACCACGACTATTAAGAAATTACATCCTTTCAAATAGGAACTGGCTAATCTATGGGTATACCATGAAGTTACAAAGGTTGTACCTGTGAACCAACCCCCTAAAGCGAAATAGACACAAGAAAAGAGAAATAGGCCAGACCAGCCTATAAAAACGAAACTGTCCCTCCATAACCAGTCTCCATAATATCAAATAAATTATTTTCGTCTTTAGTAAATTTACCAAGCGCTATAGTCATAGTTATCCTCCCATACATCCTGCTTTTCGCACGATTTTGATAGATCCAACGGAGCCTTATCTCAAAAGTTTTTACCTTTGGCTTTAGAAAAGAATAGGCCACTTATCAAGTATGGACTCGGCATGTCTCTTTGGGCAGGGCCTGCTATAGCAGCATTTTCAACTGTTTCTTATTCCAGGTGGCGAAGTGAATTAGACTATCCTCTTCGTGAAGGCGAATGGCTACGTCCGGCTTACGACCCTTGCTGAGGTCTAGTGCACTCCTCAACCATGCTTTCTTCCGCTACCGGGTATTCATTAAAAAAGAATGCATTTACGGGAGGAAAACTTGAATCTAGCTAGGGTAGAGACAAAGACAACAATTAGTATACATACCGATCTTTCCCTTACTCAACAGCTTACAGTAATGTATACTCGCGATTTCAACTATTTTCTTTTAGGGACGAAGACTTATTTTTGTTGATTTCTTATTGGTGAACCATCACAAGAAAGCTCTATACTAGGCTTTTCTGGAATAGCTTTCAGGCAAGTAAGGACACAGAAGAGTGCAGGATTGGCTTTCCGAAGCAATTCTTATTCAAAAGTAGATACGATCACGCCGCCATCAAGAGATACAAGACCAAAAGCCCTTACTCCAAGAGATTTAAAGCGAGTAGACCCTTAGATTAGACGATTCCTAGTGATGTGCTAAAACTTCTTACTTAACAAAAGTGTTGGAAGAGATGCGCCTATCGGGAAAGCTTTTTTAAGAAGAATCTATCTACTCTACACATCGTCAGCTGCTTTTGATTTAGAATAGGATGTGGCCTTTCTTTTGCTTGAGTGACCCTTTCGGCATCAGATTGTCAAAGAAAACTCTATTTTGTGTGCACCAAACACATGAAGCAAGGCGCCAAACAGCGGACGGAACATTACTTGTGAAATAGTCTGACATACTACTAAACATACAGAGGGGCGGGGGTTGCTTTGACTGGGCTTTAGCGCTTCTGCTTAATCCTTACTCTTCTCTACGTGATATCATTACATGTGCTCTCTGATATCTATATATGTTAATACTTATAAGAGCGGTTAGCTGTTCAATGGGAGCTCTAAGTATACCATACTAAAAAGTGAGTAGGAAAGCGCCTCGCATAGTTTAGGGTGGATAACTACTTTGTCCTAACTACATGGGGAAGTACCCTTATGAGCTGATATCCTGAAACGTAATTCCTTAAGTTCATTTGTGAATACAAATAGCGACCTAAGGAGACGAACTAGTCTTTGATGAATAATCAATATGAATACGATATATTGGCATCTCCAACTTTCTTCCTTTCATTCAATCGAATATGTTTAACACACACACAACCTAAAGGCTACGAGTGGGGATTTCTAGGAAGATTCAAGCTGTGGCGCAGCAGCGGCATAAGAACAAAATGGGTTTCCTTAGTCTTTTGTTAGCTTCGATGGCCTGAAGTCAACTACGGGGCATCTCATCTTTATAGATGGGGAAGTCGATTAAGTCCCCGTAAAGCAAAGGGAATCACTAATGAGGGTGGTGCGATTTGGATCGCTCAAGGAGGTGAAGTCCCGCGTTAACCTTCAACCTATCCTGTGGATCGTTCGGTATATCCAAGATCTTCATCTGAGGACAAAGAATTTGCATCTTAGTCCGCTCACTACCTAGGTCGAAAGAAAATCGTATCCCTTTTGAAAGCGGACTTAGCCCAAATAGGGCTTTTGTAGACCGGTTTTTAGTTAGAGAGTGGAGGATAAAAGCTAGCACCGGGGGTCCCACTTAGTGATAGACAGAGACAGGCTAATTCGCAAGAGAGCAAGAAGTTAATAAACTACTTTGCCATGCCGGGGAGTGTGGGAATCCAGTCTGCAGTTGTGCTAGGTCTAGTTAAACCCATCCGTTGAGGTATGTTATGGTAAAGATGGAAATAGAAGGGCCTGTCTTGCTCTGGTATACTGTCATGTTGAATGATTATGCTACATCGTGTGCTTACTCACCTTCGGCTACCCTAGGGAAGACAACTCAGAAAGTAATAAATCAAGATCCGGTCTAACTAATCAAGATTCAATCCAGCCATAGGAGAACCTGTGGCTACCTTGTTACGAACGAAAATATCTCTATTCGAAGTTAGTATGATTTTGAGTTATTTGAGGGGTTCAGAGATTCTCAATCCATTGTGGATTCATAGATTGAATTCAGCTCGTAAACTCGCTCCTCGTTTTTCTTCAATTAGAAATAAAAAACCACTTTAATGAAGGTTTATAGCATCATTCAAGTAAATACAGATTAATATAATAAAAACATAAGCTTGTAATATAGCTACGCCTAATTCCAGACCAGTTAATGAAAGAACTATAAATAAAGGACCAAGATCTCTTATAAAATAAAAAAAGATTATTCATACATAGCGTAGTCCAAACGAACCCACTTAAAATCTTGACTAAACTATGACCAGCCATCATATTAGCAAATAAATGTATTCCTAAGCTTAATGCGTGAAAACAATGAGGGATTAGCTCAAGGAAGTCTAAAAAAGGTGCTAACGCAGTGGGAATCCTGCAGGTAATGAGAAGCTTAAAAAATGAAGCCTATTTTTTGCAAATCTCACTATAGTAATGCCAATAAAAAGAGAAAATGAGAGACCCAAAGTAATGAGAAAATGACTTGTCACTGTAAAGCTATAAGGTATCATACCTTGAAGATTACGAAATAACAAAAAAGTAAAAGTAACCGGGATGCAAGGGAAAAACTTATGTTTCACATTTCCGAAAAAGACCACCTATTTGTTTGTTTACCAGGATCGGCACGAAATCATAAAGAAGCTCTACCAGGGATTGCCAAGCATTTGGTACTGACTTTCCTCCTCCATTTTTAGTAACATAAGAAAAGTAAGACAAAACTGAGAGTGAGTAGCATAAAGAAAGATGGATTTGTGAATGAGGAATACAAGTCTTCTATTTGAATAGGAATCAATGGAAGAATAGAGAATTGATCAAGTGGACTCTGAGCATTCTGGGCCCCTTTTTTGTCTGATTCTGTCTTTTTATTCTTGTTCTGCTTTTGTACTAACATTACTCTCATTACTAACATTACTATCACTGTCATTGATGTCAAGCTGTTCATTTTTAAAGTCCTTATTCTTCCAATTATTAATTTTTTTTAATAAAGTGAACAACTTTATTTTTCATTCTTCTTTTCTATCCTGACAACTCCTGCTTTCCCAAAGAAAAAAAGGATACTTTTAAGCGAAAAAGGAAGGAAAGAAGGGATTGACCTTGGTTTTTCCAAGAATAAGAATGAGATGAAATCGAGCCTTAGGTCAAGTCTTGGTAGACGGAACACGAAGGGAATCTCATCTTACAATCGGTTTAAATAATCCAATCAAATCACCCTGAACTCATTCATAGCGCTTAGTGTAACGACTATCTTCTTCTCATATGTGAATATGACTAGAAGAATAAACTTTTAGAGTTCCTCTAACGACTGCTTCAATGATCTTTCTTTTTCCTCTATTGCTATCCGTCCATGTACATGGAAAGAGTCATTGCATAGTTCATGATGTCTTTGACCTCCTGGGGTTTTGGCCTTTTTGGTTAGGAATCTGGACTGACTTCTGATACGAGATTTGCTCTCTCTCTAGTTAGCTGCCCTGCATGTCTTATCTTTCATTCTAGCTATCGAGGAGTTCTTTTAGCCTTCAAGTGAAAGCAGTCTACAGTTTTCATTACTGAAATAAGCTTGTAGAAGAGCTTAGCGCTTGCTAGTTGACTACTCAATATCAGAGCAGAGCTGGAGATAGAGCTCTTACTATAACTATAAGAAAGCGCTTCCTGAGAAAGAAGGCTTGAACTAGACCAAAGAGAATGCCTGCCGCGAGAATTCACAAGTTTAATCATTACCAGCACTAGTTCGTACCTTAGCAAGGAAGTTGCCATGACCTCCGGTCTGCAAGCACCTCTGGTCTCAGTTCTAAAGCCAGAATAACTTCCTGCGCAAGCTCCCCCGCAGGCTTAAGGCAGAAAATTTTTACCCAATCGCAACACATGATATTATGATATTAATAATTAATTATAAATTCTTACCCAATCACAACATATGATATTATGATATTAATACTTAATTATATGGCGACCCAATAAAACCTAATGAGATATACTCCATTCTGCGTTAACACTAACATTTGTTTTTTTTGTGCACGGAGATTAATGAATAGTGAGTTGAGAAATATAATACTCCATCCGTCCCTTCAAAAGAGGGTTCTTTTCTTTTTGCACGTTGATTAAGGAGTATTATTATTTAATGTGTAGTTGTATTAGTAGGAGTGTGGACCCCATATTTTAATTGTATTAATGGATGAGTGTGAGTCTCATAGGTGTAAAAAAGGAAATGACACTTTTTGGGTGGGACTCCCAAAATGAAAAAGAAAAGACATTTTTTAAAGGAAGGGGATGGAGGGAGTATTTAGTGTGTGATGGTAGTGTTGTGTGTGAATTTTAAATAAAATAACTGTTATAAACTTTAACTGAAACCGTGCGAGTATTCAGTAAAATCAAGGTATGAATATGTACCATTTATATTTGGATATATACAAAGGGAGGTTGGCCCAATAGAACCCATGATACCATATGCCATATTCTCACAATAAAAAAGCCCATCTAAACCTCAGCTGAGCCTGAGAGCTGAAACATAGTCACCTGATTGACTGAGCTTGTTCGAGGCAAGAGAATCTAAACTGCAAAGAAGAAATTATGAACACTGACATAACGGCGTCGGTGAAGCCGGAGTACCCGGTCATAGATCGGAATCCACCCTTCACCAAGACGGTCGCCAATTTCAATACCCTCGACTACCTACGATTCACCACCATCACCGGCGTCTCCGTCGTCGTCGGATACCTATCCGGTACCTTCCCTTACCTTCCTTCTCGTTCGAGTTTTTTGACTGTTGATCATTTGATTAGTCATTCTGATACAATGATTTGATGACATTTATTTAATTCCTCTTTATGTAATGAATAAATTAGGGATTAAGCCCGGGATTCGGGGGCCGTCGATGGTGACCGGGGGTCTGATAGGGGTAATGGGAGGTTTTATGGTCGCCTACCAGAATTCAGCCGGAAGGCTCATGGGATTTTTCCCCAATGAAGGCGAGGTTGCTAAGTACAAGAAGTGAATCTTGCCTAGGGTTTCTATGGGTGAGTTTGTGCTTCAAGGGAAATTTTTTTTTTTGAGAATTACAAAGTTAGATGCTGTTCTCAATAATTAAGAGGTTCTTGTTGGAACTCCCTAACTTGTGTTGAGATTGCTGCAGGTTATATTTAGTTAGCATTTGCAAATTTCTTATATATCAATTATTTTCCCTCAAATTCATCATTTGCTTCAGAGATGCTGATTGCAACTCTGGTTTGAACTTTTACAAGGTTGATCAGTATGATTATATATTTCTGTTTGGTGTTGAACATAATTTTGACAAGCTGCCTCTTTTCTTCAGAGTTTTGGTTTTATGTGTTATTGTGTAGGTGAATGGTGCCTAATCATCAATTGGTGTTTGTATTACTTAATTAGTTCCAAGTTTATCTTTAGCTGTGAGTTTTCTTGAAGATCCTGAGTATAATATGTGAAAAATCGATGCTATAAAAATTTTGAATTTGCAAAAGAGTTTATATAATAAACAGGCTGCTACTTTATGAATGTAGAATTGGGTTGAGCTTCAAGTGATAATGTGAAGGTCTATATTGCAAATGAATTGCTCACGGCTGGGATTGATTGTCTTGATTTATTTGTTGTACGAAGAAATTTGTTATGGGAAAGGAGAATTTATTTGTGTATGTTGAATATCTCTTACTACTTGCATTGATTACCAACTATGGGATAGCCACTAAGGTTTCTTGCTACAAAACTCTGGTGTTCTGTGTTCAGTTGGTAGAACGACATCTACTTCTTTGACTCAATAATGGCTAATTACAAAGGCAATAACTCCTGAGCCACGATTGCACGGTGGAACCTTGCGGTGCATGTAGTATTTTATAATTGTTCATGGTCTATTATACATTTCTATCTATGGAACCTTGTAATTCATACTATTTTATCATTAGTTGTGATTTTTATCATAAAAGTTCAGCATCTAATTTCACCCTCGTGATTTATGTGATATTATATTTCTGTGGAGAAATATTTTTAGGGTATAATTGTCTTTCAACATATAATGAAGGAGAGTTCTACAGTGTCACTATTGCACACAATACATTCCCAATTAAAAATATCCCAATGCTTATAAGGTTGGAGGTGAAATGCAGTTAAATTTTGTTGATTCATAGTTGTTGCAGTGCATGTTACTGCAATAGGCTTACCGTGGGATTGCTGTTCATTATTAAACTGACCACTTGCTCCCATACTGTGATTGATACGCTTTGGCAATGATTCAAATGTATCTGCTATAAAATCATCTGCAGGATACCCAATATAACCAGTACAGTTGGTTCAATTGGTAGCATCTCGTCACCCTAAATCCCATTCACCAATGTGCACCTTCATATGGATGGATTTGATTTGATTTTATTTTTAATTTCAACTGTGGCAGAAGCTCCGATTATTATTATTTTTTTCTTCTTGGGGTTTTCGGCACAACTTCATGTTTCACTTTCTATGGAGCGTTTGGTTCACATTGAATTAATATGTGGGTTAATAAAGCTTGGATATGTGATTAGCAATGTATGAGTATGAAAATTCTTTTAATTTCTTTATTTGTTTCTATTAAGTTTACTGGAAGTAACCTATTTGTCATCAGGTTCATCCACAACATGTTTCACTTTCTATGGAGTGTTTGGTTCACATTGAATTAATATGTGGGTTAATAAAGCTTGGACATGTGATTAGTAATGTATGAGTATGGAAATTCTTTTAATTTCTTTGTTTGTTTATATTAAGTTTAAGGGAAGTAATCTATTTGTCATCAGGTTCATCCTATTGAGCCCTACGCTTTTATTAATGAGCTTAGAAGGTGCATAAGCCCATATCAATGCGATAAATATCCGAATTCTTCCATTAAGTAATATTCCCTCAATTCTACGTTAACGTTTACTTTTTGCACGAAGATTAAGAGATATAGAACTTTAATATTAAGAGATATAGAACTTTAATAGATAGTGGGTTGAGAAATATAATATTTAATGTGTAGTGGTAGTTGTATTTGTGTTGTGTGGGGGCCCTATATTGGAATACTATATAATTGTTTTGTGTGGGTCTTACTTGACAAAAAAAAATGTAAATCTTAATTTGTGACAAACCAAAATGGAAGGAGTATTACTCAAGTCTCAATGTGACAAATGTTTAAAGAGATCTCCCACGGTATTAATTAAAAATTTATCAATGGGCAAAAGAAAAAAAATTCAAATTGTGTATTCTTAAAGAGTTTGTATCACAACTTTGCGATTCATTGAAGAACTTGTAATGGTTAATGAAATATGATATCCATGACATTAGTTGAGAGTAGAAAAGAAGGTTATTAGTAAAAGGGACAAAAGAGAGTTGGGGTTGGACGTGGAGTAATGAGAAGCAATTGTATTGTATGGATGTAAGCAATATATTTAGGCGGGGGGAGAAACAAGGTGGACAATCCAATATTCATGGCTGCCAATGCCATATTTGTGGTGGCAGGGATTGAATTCAGCAAGAGAATTGTATGTCACACTTTACTTCGCTTCGCTTCACTTAATACTTGGTTAGTTTGTTGAATGGGTGCAGGTGGAACAGAGGAATTGTGAGGTGTGTAAAGGGTCTGGTCTTGTTTTGAGAGACAACAAGTACTACTTCCGATTGCGGTACACTCTCACCTCTTCACTTCTAATGGAATATTCTATTCCAAATAAATCAACATCCATAGTCCATACTATACATACATTTTGAGTGAAATTGGGTGCTGGTGGATTTTTGCCTTGGCAATCATGGAGGAGCTTCTTTACTGGTTAGACAATCATCATCATTATAACTACTATTTTCTTATAGCCATTCTATTACACAATATGTAAATGAAAATTTGTATATATGCTCATCTTGTCTCTCTTTTTTTTTTTATTATATTGTGAAACTTTTATGGGAAATTTCTCCAAAGTTTTCTTATTATTTCGTGTATGATTGACATAATAATAGTTAAAAATATTATTATTGAACTCTGTTAGTGTGGTTTTCTTCTGTAGTTTTTAATAATAAAATACACTTTAAAAGGTATAAAGTATATAAACTAATACACACTAATGATTGAAGGACTACAACTGTATTTTTTATGAGTGTAAATATTTTTGCCTGTAAAGATTGAGTCTTTACTTTTTAGTAAAACGAGTATTATCCTTTAAAAATACACTTTGAGTTGCTAAGCAAGTGTGCAAAGTGTTACTCATAATATGTTGATTAATTAATTGATACTGATTAATGAAGTTAACAAGAGTGAACAGTTATCCAAAGACCAAAATCTCATAGCTCCAATGTGGGAGCAACCTCTTAAAATAAAAGAGTTCCTTGTGAAGTGGGTAGTGGGTAGTGGTTTATTATTTGTTGACCAGTAGAGTCATCATAATTTATCCATCCACCACTCTATCGAACCAGGGTATAGGTGCACCTGGGTTAGGCGATTCCACTTTATGTCCAAAGAATAAACTAGGAACAACACATTTATTTGTTTGATATGTGAAGGGATAGAGATGATTAACGTACCCAGCCCCACATAAATACTTCATTAAGTGTAACAAAGCATCATTTTCTATGAATCATATATCAACATCATAAATCAGGAATTGGAAATTAAAAAACCGTAGATAACTAGTGATTGAAAAACACATGCATAATACAACATTGGTGCAATAGAACTAGAAGCTACAGAGCAGAGAAGGTGACCTTCTGTTCAGCCTGTAAGCAGACATAAAATAGCAACAACCGATAACAAAACACACACAAAAAAGATCACTAGCAAACGATAGATAATCGAGCAACGAACTGATCAACTAAGTTACGCGCATTGGAAGCCCCGGGGGACTTTCTTCCCACAGTTGTTGAGAACCAAGGACAGGGAAACTGGCACATTAAGATTAATGCCCAAAACCTCGGCTTTAATGGCGGTGCAAAGGCAAACGGCTGCCTCCAGATCTGCCAAACCCTGAATGAGGGTGCAGCATGGGTGGTGGGGTGGCTTTCCGACCACAAGGTGCACCAAGTTCAGCAAGTTGGCACAAACTCCCAACTTCAAAGTGTCCACCGGGCACTTGCCCTTTGATGGCGTATGATGGCTGTGGCCGTGGCCAGAGCCGCCGCTATGGTGGCCTTTTGGTGGTGGGGGAGGGCAAGGTACAGGGACATCATAGGTTGAGCTAACCATTGTGAAGAACACAAGGTTGAGAACTAGAAAAATTGTTGTAGATGTGGCTGCCCTTGAAGCCATTTTTTATTGTGTTGGAAAGCTTTTGAATTGATTCTAATGTGTTTGCTTCAAAGGCTGTGGGATGGGGATTTGTAAAGCTAATGAGGGGTTTTTATAGGTGAAAAATGCTTAGAAAAAAAAATACTTCCTCCGGCCCTCGAAAGAGGATCTTTTACTTTTGTGCACGTGGATTAAGGAGTATTATTATTTAATGTGTACTCCCTCCGTCCCGCCCAAAGGGTTGTTTTTGTCTTTTGACACGTGGATTAAGGAGTATTATTATTTAATGTGTAGTGGGTAGTTGTATTAGTTGGAGTATGGGTCCCATATTTTAATTGTATTAGAGGGAGTGTGTAGGTCTCATGTGTATAAAAAAGGAAAGGAAACTCTTTGGGTGGGACGACCAAAATGGCAAAAAGGAACCCTTAGAGTGGGACGGAGGGAGTAGTGGGTAGTTGTATTAGTTGGAGTGTGGACCCCATATTTTAGTTGTATTAGTATGAGGTGTATGGGTTTCATGTGTATAAAAGAGGAAATGACCCTCTTTGGGGCGGACGACCAAAATAGATAAAAGTCTCTCTTTCGAGCGGAGGGATGGAGTAATATACTTACTTAATAATCCTTTTTTTTTTCCTTTTCCTTTGTGAGTATTCTGTGAAGGGTACCCATGTGAGCAGTGACATTTCACAAAATAATACTCCCTACATAGGTCCTCATTTGTTTTTTGTCACGCGAATTAAAAAATTTATTATTTTATGTGTAATTGGTAGTTGTATCAGTAGTGAGTGGTGAATTATATGTGAGATCCTTTTATTAAAAGGGAAAAATGAGGTGAGGACCTTTGAATAGGAAGCCTAATATAATAAAATGGAGACATTTCGATGGGACGAATGAATTATTATATGATTCACACAGATAATAATATATCAATTAACTCTGATGTCATTTTTGGTGTGTATTGAATGCCATACTACTCTTTAGCATAAAAAATATCCTTATTAATTAAAATTATTATTTTAAAATATTGTATTCTTATAAGCATCCCATGCATAAGAGATCAATTTATTAAAAAAACTTACAAATTTGTAAAATTCCTATTTAATTTTGATGGAGGAAAATATCAATTAATATGTGTTAAAAAAAATGTGTTAAAATATCACATTATAAAAATATTACTAAAATTTGTCTATTTAACATATTATCATTTTTTTCCTTTTTATCAGTATAAATAAATTTTATAAATAAATGTAGGTACAAAAATACCCAGAAACTACCATTTATGTCTTGCTTTCAAAAAGTTTGTTTTCTTAATACACTTGCTTATTAGAAAATATCTTAGACCACCTTGTGAAGATGGATATAGTACTATATGTTAGGAGTACTGTATTGATCATGATTCCAATAAACAATGCATGATATGATATTGTGTGGGATTTATCACTTAAAATTGATTTAGTTTGAAAACCTTTCTCTTCTTCTCTCTAAATTTTTGTAGAGAAGATGTATATTGTATATGTTGGTGAATTTTTTTTTTGGAGTATTATATTGATCATTATTACAAATAATAAGAAGGGGCAAAAGCGGAGAAAAGAAACGAAAAGAAGTAAAACATGGCCCTTATTGAGAAAATAAATAAAAATCGTAAATAGATGTAAACTAAACTTTAGACTCAAACTTAAAATTGGGATTCGACAAGCTTGAGGTGTTGTTGAATTTATGTACTTCCATTGACGAGTCCTAAGTCATTATTCTATCACTGTATTTCAATTAGCAATATTTACCAAAATAATACTTCCTCCGTCCCAACTTTAACTTCACACTTTTCATTTTGGTCCGTCCCAAATTCAACTTCACACTTTCATAAAGGAAAAAGCAACAAACTAATATCCCTCTAACATACTTTAATTTCAAATTTGCCATCACCTTTTTAACACACATAACATACTTTATCATTTATTTATTACCCAAAAATACCATACTACCCTCAAAAGTAAGTCAAAAAGTGATTTTTCTTAAAATCCGTATCTACAGTAAACGTGAACTTGAATTTGGGACGGAGGGAGTACTAATAATAAATTTTAAAAATAATACTAATATTCGCCGGAAGGATCAGAAATAACTTGTAACAACTACAATACTGGAATGGAGAATGTGCAACATTTATTTATTGAATGCTCAAAGCACAAGGAATCTGGGCAGGTATTTTAGAGTGGACAAGCTTTTATGGACCACTACCTCGACAGTTGACTAGGAACATGATGACATTTACTAATCTCCATCAGAACAACAGCAAGGTAAAAAAGATATTGATGACGATTTGATCATGCATAATTTGGATAATATGGAAAAACAGAAACAAGCAGATCTTTCAGAATGTTGAGTTGAATACTCGAGAAACGATCGAGGAAGTAAAAAACCAATCTTGGAGCTGGCTATGTTGGAGAAACAAAAGTATCAAATATATAAGTTCTCAAAGTGGATGAGAGAGGGTATTTCTATTTACATGTTAGAATTATGATTTGTCAAGATATTTTTGTTTCCCGTTATTGTACAAAGTAAATCTTTTACCTTTATATTCATTTTAATAAAATGTTTTTACCTGATAAAAAAAAGTTAAGACATTTGATGTAAATATAGGAAAAGGCCGAAGTGTTTTATGTATGATAATCAATTATGTGAGTCCGATTCAGAATAAGATTTGTGTGAGATACATAATAAGTAATAACATTTTAATAAAAAATTATACTTTGATTAATAAAAAATAATTACGGTACAGTAAATTATTTCATAAACGATTCCTAATATAAATAAAAAGTAATAATATTTATAATGAAAAATATAATATCTTTAATAAAAAAAATATTTATTTAAGAAAATATAAAAATCATCTATGCAACAAGTATTGACAACCTTTTAATCATCTCACATAAAACGGTTTAATGCAAATATTTGTCATCTTGTTATAGTTTCAATTTAGATCGAAGTACACTTGTAAAGGTTGATAAATATTTTTTATTTTGCGCTTGAAAACAAATATGAACAAGTATTATTCCATTTCCACATGTGCACATGTTTCCTTAGACTTTTATTCTTAGATCAAGATGGTGAAATCTTGAATGATTATGATTAAGATATATTATTGAACCCTAATTAACGTTATTTGAAGGAAGAATATCATTTATACTTAATTAATCATACTTATCTCATGGTTAAAATTTGGAAATCTAGCTTTACTAGATCTACACCTTCTAGATTTTTAGTGAAATGAACTATAGCATAAAAATAAAAAGACAATGTTTATAGGATCGAATGGAAAGATGACAACAAATACCCATGCCCATGGAGAGGGTGAACATACTGACGCAGCCGTGTGTAATTGACAATGGTGTCACAGGCGGCAGAAAAGCCAAATATACGGCTGAAAATAAAACCTAAGAAAAAAGCAGACTGGCCAAGTAATCAGAGGAAGCATTAAGAACCTCTATATATATATATATATAAGAAAAACTAAAGTAATTAAGATGATGTAATCAGATCTACTCTCTCTACCCTTCTATTATACACTCTCTCTCTCTTACTTGCATACTTTCCATTTTGATCCGTTCCAAAAATATATGCATACCTTTTTTAAATAAAACAATACATAATATCAATAATCTTACAATATTACAATATTATTAGAAATAAGATTTTTTACACACTAATCAAAGTCAACAATATCATACACTTTATTCTATTAAATTACTCAAAATATCTTTTTCTTTTTTAGACAAAAAAGTTACATGTATTATTAGGATTAGGAAGTAATTATACTTAGATATTTATTGCTAAAGAGAGCAACTACAGTAATTACAGTATCTTATTTAAGATACCAACATGATGTGTCTCTTAAATTAATTATTATTTTATTATTATTATTTTTTTTTTACAGAATCTGGTCTACTCAATTAATGTTATCTTGAGTTTTTGTTTTTGCTTTATATATATATTTTTAAAGTTTAAGTTTTTTTTCAATTTTTTTTAATTACTAATTTTTATTATATTTAAAAAACCAATATACTATAAACTTTTAAGTAAAATATATCTTAAATCAAAAAATAAAATTATAATTATACTTTTAAAATTAACTATAAATAATCGAGTCAAGGTCATTTTTGTCAAATTGGACATTTTAAACAATACTCCTAAATATAGTATAAAAAAGTTTTTTCAATAGAGTAATGAGTTTTGTTGTTCATTATTCATTTTAATTTTATGTAAAATTAATATGTAAAAGGTATGTAATAGTATGTATAAGAGAGTATATACTAATTGGTGTGCAATAACATATAAGAAATGAGAGAGAAAATGTACTAACTAAAAGAAAACAAATATATGTGTTGTGAATGTTGATGCATCGCTTGCATGAGATCATGATCACGTTTTACACTCCACCCTCTAACAATATGAAATACTAATGAATCGAGAATAAGTTCTAAAAAAAAAGTATAAATTTAATTACATCTTCATTTATAAAAAGATACTATAAATAAATTTAATTACATGGCTAACATTTATTTCGTGTGAGATCATTCCACATAATGAGCGCTATAAAACAGATAAAACATTATATAACATAGTAATTAATAAAATAATAAAATAAAATTCAATTAATGAAAAATAATAATGGTACATTAATTATTTTATAATTAATGTATAATAAAAATTAAAAATAATTATATTTTAATAAAAAATAATAATATCTGCTTCATAATAAAAAAATAATTATTAATTAAGAAAACATCACGATTTGATAAGAATAAATTATTTACACACGATTAGCACGCACGCATTAAGCACCGATTAAGATCGTTTACAACTTCTGCATTATATATTAAGATTCTATACAACTTTTGGACGTCTCTACTAATTTTTAATACTCTTTCCATTTCACGTATTTTTATCATTTTCTATTTTGAGGTCTCCATATATTTTTATATATTTTCATTAATGGTAAAAATACACTATAACATCTTACCTAATTTTACACTTTATTTATTAGTTCCAAAAACTTTATTTACATTTTCTCTCAAAATTATCAATTTCTCCATACTTTTACTTACATTATATTTCCTCCGTCCCGCCCAAACGTCACCGATTGTTTTTTTGTGCGTAGATTAAGGAGTAGTATTATCTTATGTGTAGTGGGTAATTGTATTAGTAGTGAGTGGTGGATCATATGTGGGACTTTTCACTAAAAGTATAAAATGAGGACTTCTAAATGGGATGCCCAACCTTTCGGTGGGACGGAAGGAGTATATTTAAAAAATAACACTTATTAATATGCGTGCCCATATAAACAAATAAAAATACTCGGATGGAAAGAGTATTAACTTTTAGTGATGATTTCTTGTATTATTAATAGTGTACTTCACCATTAGGGGCTTCCACAGCCCATATTCTAAAAATTATTGGAGAACGTAAATCGTAAGATGTGTTTTAAGTAATTTATGGAAAGTGCTTATTGTTTAACGCAAGAGACCAAATTCATGCCAAAAGACATATTCGACACTCACCCTCCAACTGGCAGCTCAATTGGAATGCTTACATAGTGACGGATTGTTGTATAATTGCTCATGAATATGGACGAGCCAGCACATAGTTTGATCATCAAAGCACATGCTCATGTGAATCTATATTTTTCTTGTCTAACATGTGACAATTTATCCAACATATAAACTAAACTTATAATCACGATGAGTGTTTCATGTATACTTGTTAGAAAAATTGATTAATTTTGAATATAAACAAATCAATTTTATTTAATATTTAATTAATAATCATTTGTTTTGCATAGTTTTAATTTTTCCATAGTTTATTTAATTTTTCAAAGTCGATTCTCGATGAGCAAGAAATCAATTAAAAAATGAGCATGGATACCTAGTTACACTAAAAAAAGTTTGTTGGTAAAAGTCTTAATTTCATTATTAAATTGTTTTACCACCAGATTAAAAATAAATTCATTGGTAAAGTGGTGGTTCGTAAACTTTTAGCAAGGAAAATTCAATTTCGTTGGTAATATATTGTAATAATAATAATTTATATATAATTTTTTTTTTAATCTAATTTCTTTTCAAATTATTAAACAAAAAATTTAGTATTTTAATTTTTTAAAAAAATTTAAATAGAAAATAAATAAATAAACTAAAATTAATAAAGAACTAAAATTTTACTTTAATTTTTTTTTTTAACAAATACAGGCAACACTTTTTTTTTCCATAAACAAAAAATATAAAAATTGACAAAAAAATTGAAATTAGATTTTTATGCAAAAGCTAGTGTGGAACCATGGAACCAGGTTACTTTCGGTTGGCACACCGGATCTTCTGCACTATTTTCGTGCATCATTTTATGTGTCACACGCTACATGATTGACATGTAAAAAGGGAAATAAATTCAACCATTGTGGATTGAAAAATAATTTGGAACAATAGATAGTAAGGCAGAGAGAATGACTCAGATTCGATCCCCTTTGAGAACGAATAAAGAAAGAGTTATAAGGTACGAATAAAGAAAGAGTTATAAGGTAACTTGAAGAAATCATGAAGTATTTGAATTTGACATAATTAACTTTTAACTACTAATAACAAATAACATTTATAGATAAAAAAAATAGAAAGAAAGAATAAGGCGGGGAGAGTAGTGGAATGATATTAGTGGGGGCGTGTTTAGGAAAGTAGAGAATTTGGATGTGGTGAAGTAGTTAATGGGCTTTCCTTTCGTAATTGCATATTGGATGGGGTGTCCTTTTTAGAACAATGATGACTCTTGAATACAATAGTGTGTTACTTTTTAGAACAATGATGACTCTTTAATACAAAGATTATTATTATTATTATTATTATTATTATTATTATTATTATTATTATTATTATTAGTAGTAGTAGTGAACATTTCTGAGAAGAGCAACATTTGATAGTCCAAACCTTTCCTGAGAAAGTGCACCCTATATCAAATGGCACACTAACATCTCTAAAAAAAACACCAAATTGAGAATGAAAATCTAGAAAGAATTAAAATTGGAATAGTACATAGTTACATATTTAAATGTTATATTAAACTATTTCAAAGGAGATTGCATAGATTTTAATTCACAAGAACGTGTGTAAATCGGATTCACGGTATAAATCATGTGGTCTCTTCTTCCAATCCTATATACTCTATATATTGCTGGAGTATTTAAATTAAGAGGGATCACAGAGTTTACAAGGATTTATGATGTAAATCCGTTTTACAATAAATTAACTCATTTTAATTAAGGATTAAATGTAACTCCATAATTATTATTTCCTTCGCCACGTTATAACGTTAATATTTTTTAATGAAAATTAAGAAATATAATATTTTAATATATTAGTGGAACGAGAGATATAATATTTTAATATATAGTAGGTAGTTGTATTAATGTTGTGTGTGAATCTTATAGAAATACATTAATTAATTGTTTTGTGGGTGTCTCACTTACTATAAAGAGAAATGTAAATTTTATGATGATGAGATGCTCAAAATAAAAATGTGTAAATATATATTATGGTGGGATGGGGTGTGTATTTGCATATCATACAATATGACTTTAGATAATTATTAAATTCTATACGGTAAAAATCAATTTTATTATTTTTTGAAAATTATACTTTAAAATTTAATTAAATTTAAACTATAATTTTTTTTTTGAAATTACTGCATAACTGTACTTTTGAGGATTGACGAAGACTTATGCGGAATAGGGGTGTCAATTCCCGGACACGACATGATAGCACGATACGAGCACGATACGATAATTGCGGGTTAGTGTTTAGTCTTATTGGGTTCGTGTCATTATCGTGTCAACCCAATAAGGTTACGAAAATTTCGTGTCGTGTTCGTGTCGGGTTCGTGTCAACCCGTTAAGCACGATTAATATTAACAGATGACCCATTAACCCGTTAATAACCCAATAACCTGTTAACAACCCAATATAAATATAAAATTAGAAAAATATATGATAAAAATATTTAATAATAATTTTAAAATATATTAATTTAAAATTTTATTTATTTTAATTAGTATTTTTTTATTTTTTATTTTCTTATCGTGTTGTTATCGTGTCGTGTCAACCCGTTATTTTTCGTGTTCGTGTCGTATTGGAATGAATCCTTATCGTGTCGTGTTCGGGTTTGCCCTTATCGTGTCGTGTCACTATCGTGTCGACACGAAACCCAATCCGTTAACACGAATTGCCACCCTTAATGCGGGACCATTTCACGGAAGTTATGTCGGAAGACGGATAGAAAGAGATATAATTTTCAATGAAAAGTGATAATGGTACAGTGAAAAATTCATAATATAAATAAAAAAAATGATAACATTTCAACGAAAAAAATAAACATTTTTAATAAAAAGTGATAACTAATTACGAAAATGTAAAATAATCTCACCGTGACGGTGTCACCCCTTAGGAATCGTATGTGTCCTCATAGAGGTTCAATTAATATGAATTTGGAGCAATATACGTACACTTTAGATCTAGAATGCTCGACGGTCTTGTGTCTTAAAGTCCCTTTGTCTTTCTGGAAAGAATCAGCTATTCAGCCATAATGATGGACTTCAGCCACTAGTCCTTTATTTTGTGGTAGATGTTATAACTCTACATGGCCCCATGATTTTTGGAGTTGCAACACATAATAATTGGTATGCTCCTCTATTTGTATTTCATTTTGTATTTTATAATTTGTTTTTTTATTAAAATAGTGTCTGAATTTTCTGTGTCATTTTGATGTGATATTTCTTTTATTACTCTGTTAGATGAGTGACACGTATGAGAGATAAATGAAATTATACCATAAGTCAGCCAATAAACCCTATGCACATTAGATTTCTCCATCCCGCCATGTGTCATTCCATAAGGAAATGTTACAAAAGATGTCACACTAAAGTATCACAGAACATCCCGTGCTTAAAATATTATACCCTAATTAATGATCATTAAACCCTTGCACACGTGACGAAAATTTGGGCTTTGATTATAACACATAACAAGTACTCCCTTCGTTCGGTTCTAAGGTATCCATTTGTTTTTTGCACGTGGATTAAAGAGTATTATTATTATATGTAAAGTGAGTAGTTGTATTAGAGGGAAGTGGTGGGCCATATTGTGTATTTTTTTACTAAATAGTGGAAATAGATACCTTTGAAGCGGACGGATGGAATACTTTTCACATTTACCGTTTCATGTTGTTTAAGAAAATATGCATTTTTTGACCAACTTTATTGACTTTGAAAGGTATTGTGGTATTTTTAGATAATAAAAAAATATAAAATAATGATATGTGTGTGAAAAAGGAGTGACAAATTTGAAATTAAAGGAATTTTTGAGGTTGCTAAATAAAGTGATGTTTCCTTTTTAGGGTGTGAAAAGTTTTGTATGACAAATAAATGAGGAAAGTGTGAAAGATTTTATGGGACGGAAAGAGCATCTAATAGACAAAATAGGAGATAAACATAAGAATGAAATAGGTGATCTTATTTGCCTAATTATACATGACTATTGTCTAGCATTTTTAAAAAATTGTAATCATCACTTTTATGTTTATATACTTTTAGATTTTATCTCTTCTCACTTAAACTGTCCCGAAAAGAATCATTTCTGATTGACATCCAAAAATTATGGAACATTTTCAAAAGTTTTAACTATTTTAAGACGAAAATTAAAATATTCAATAATTAGGAGACGTTTAATGAATCTAACCCTCATTTCTAGGTTTATATATACTCTCTCCGCCCTACATTATGATTTATATTTTTCATTTTGGGTTGTCACATATTAATGTTTAAATTTTCTTTTTTGTCAACTTGGGCCCACACAAAATAATTAATTATTTCATGTAGGACTCGCACATAATAATAATAAAACTACCTACTTTACATTAAATATTATTTCTTTCACTTTACTACACATTAAAATATTATATCTCTTAATCTCCATACAAAAAGCAAACATCAACGTTAACGCAAGACGTAGGGTGGGAGTATACTTTTAGATTTTATCTCTTCTCACCTAGGGGTGGGCGGTATGACATACCGAAGATTTTTGGTCATACCACATACCGTACCGAAATTTTCGGTATATAAAAAATCATACCGTTACCTTACCTAAACTTTCGGTATACCATAGTTCGGTATACCGATATTTCGGTATAGGAAAATAGTATACCTTCTGCTTATCAATATTTCGGTATACCGTATCATACCTAAAATATCGGTATATACCGTTCTATTAGATAGTTTATTATGCCATTATGCACCTAAAATTCAATAAATCTAATTAAAAACTGTACTAGAAAAGTGAAAGATAGCTATAAAACAAATTCTAATAGATAACAAATTCATAATAAGAAAAATATACGGCAATTCACAAACAACCAAATTAAATAAGAGTTGGTTTCATGTAAACCGGGTTTACATGTAAACCATATTTTTTAAAATTACTTTTTAGTATATAAAAAATTATTCTTTGAAGAGTAATAATTTTTATATAGAAGAGTAATAATTCATGTCTCTAAAGAATAATTTTTCATATAGTAATAAAAAATAATCGATAAATCAGGATTTACAAGAATTTGAAGAATAATTTTTTTAATTTAGAAGAGTAACAATTTATGTGCTAAAGAGTAATTTTTTATGTACTAAAGAGTAACATAGTTTATATAATTAATGTATGTAAACCCGATTTACACAGGTGTTTTCATTAAATAAATAGTACCCAATAGATTTACACAAGAACCATATGTAACTTATATTAAAAAAAACACATTTAAATTTTCATATAGGATAGGACTACATATTAAAAAAAAGTATACAAGATATCATGAAAGCCAATCACACCCATTTATATAATAATGAAATTCACATTAGGATTTTAAATTTAATCTTTTAATTAAATAGTGTATATATATAATTTAATTAAAAATTATAATATATAAATAATAATTATAATTGCATATATCATGTAGTATGGTATATCATATCATATTACCCAAAAATTGAATATTTTACGGTATTTCGGTATATACCGAAATACCGCGGTACTGATAATTTATATACCTTTATCGTACCAAAATTTTCAATACGGTATCATACCTTGCCAAAAATTTCGGCATACCTAAAATTTCGGTAAAATCGATATTTTTCGATATGGTAAGGGCGGTATACCAAAATTTCGATATTTTTTCCCAGCCCTATTCTCACCTACCCAATATTACCACATAAAAATATAAAATCGAAATATTAAAAAAATAATCAAATTGAATCGTGTAGAAAGGAGAAAACCCAAACACATTCTAGAAGATAGGGTTTACACTTTCTCCTCTCCTCTCGTTGTAGAATATGAGAATGATATACAAATCAAAAGACGATAACGAAGCAGGGAAGCACAGCAGTGGGATTCCTAAGAACAATGGTGGAGTGATCCACAGCATTCGATGCGTCGTCCTTCATTCTACCAGCAATGGTTCGACACACGATCACCGCTCTCTTCGTATTTTTACCCACTTTCGTCCCGTCGCTCATTCTCTCGCACCTGCTGCTGAGTCGAATGCCGTGCAGTTTGTTGTAGGAGGTGTTGAACCCGGACTGAATGACCCTGCAGACGCCGCAGCTCAGCTCGCGGCAAACCTCACCGCCCTCGCCGCAGCACTTCATGGTGGTGCCGTAGAACCGGAGCAGCTCGTTTCCGTCGACGCTGCTCCGGGGATTCAGCTCGTGATCGCTGCCGCAACCGCTCTTCATCATCACGCTCTCTCTGTACTTTTCGAACTTGCTTATGATCTCCATTGGGTTCTTCACTCTTAATACTCTCTTTATCTTCTTACACTTTCTTGGGTTGCTCCAACTTCCTCGAAATATCATCTCTATCACCTTTCTTGAACCTTCTCCCATTTCTAGCTCTAATCCATCCATTGCAAATTAATTAGCAAATATATAAAATACTCTCAACTTTCCACGCTTATTTTCACATTTTCTGTTTTCGTTCAGCTTATACTTATTTTTACCACAAAAAAAGGAAACTTTACATCTTATTTTTAAAATTACCACTCTCACCTAACACATATAACATACTTTATAATTTATTTATTACCTAAAAATACCATAATACTCCTAAAAAATTAATAAAATTAATCAAAAAATAACTTTTTTTAAACTTCATATATACGATACTAGCGCAAATAAATCCATGACGAAGGGAATAAAAGGTAAAAAACTTATTTAATCATCACACGATTAAACCATTTAACATTATTTTAATTAATTATTACTTTTTATTAAAAAATCATATTTTTTTATTAAAAATAGTGATGTTGTGACGTGTGAGGATATCAATTAAAAATAAATCTTTTTTTTTTTACTAAAATTAGATAAAAAGATGACTAAATTTATATTTTAGAAAAATAATTGAATGTGAATTCATCTTACATAACAGAGAAGGTGGTGCATGAATTCCATGTGAAATCATATACTCCTGCAATACTTGCACAGAGTTTAAAAAAATGATTTTTAATGTAATGATATTAGAAAAAGTAGGAGTTTTTTTTAATTTAATTGAATAAAGTATATGATATAGTTGACTTTGACTAGATTGTATGTAAAAAGAAGGTGACATTTTTGTAATATCATACTCTCCCCGTCCCAAATTAATCTTCACTTTTACTGTTTGCACACAGATATTAATAAAAATCACTTTTTAACTTTTTTTAGGGTAATTTGGTATCTTTGGGTAATAAATAAATGATAAAGTATGTTATGTGTGTTAAAGTATGTTATGTGTATTAAAAATGTGATGAAAATTTTGAATTAAAGTGTATTAAAGGGATATTAGTTAGTTGTTTTTTCTTTTTATGGAAGTGTGAAGTTAAAATTAAAACGAAACAAAATGGAAAGTGTGAAGTTGAAGTTGGGATGAAAGGAGTATAGCATTGTAAGGGTGTTGATATTGTTTGTTATTTTAATTTTTGGGATGCACAATTCTTTTTGGGTCGGATTAGAAAAGAAAGTGTGAAAGTATTTTCGGGAGAGTAATAAACTTAGAGATTCTTATACAACAGAAAAATCCAGAAATTTTTGAAAATGTGACAATTTATCATGCTGAAAGTTTCATGCATGCTTAAAGATGACACTCTAAAAGATTTGGCTGGCACGCGTAATCCTTTGTTAATAACATTAACATGCATGCATGAAAAAGTATACTCCTACTTATTAAGGGAAAGAGTTGAGTATATATTTTTGTATGTAGATATTGTATATCTTTGTATTTATAGTGTTGATTTATTCTCTCCATGATTTGTGGAGATCTTGTAATCTCTCAATTGTATATATAATGAAATACACAAGTCATCACAGTTAGTGATGATTCGATAATTCCTATCATATGGTATCAGCCTGATCGAAAACCCTAACCCTTTTCTCTCTTCACGATCGCCTGCGATTATTCTTTATCCTTCTTCCTCTTTCTCTTTTCTTCACGGTTTCTTCATGGCCGCCCCTTCTTCTCAAACGACGGCAATGATCAACCTTGTTCAGATCAAGCTTTCCACCACCACCTACTTGATGTGGAAGCGGCAGTTCATCTCGATGGCAACAACCTTCGAGATGATGAACCTTCTCGATGGATCTTCCCCCTCTCCTTCGAAGGTTCTAATCTCTCCCACCGGCGAAGAGTCGCCGAATCCGGCGTACACAGCCTGGTTCTTGCGTGACCAACGACTTCTCGGCGTCTTGTTCGCTACCTTGGAACCTGAAGCCATGGCGGAGGTCTTGGATTGCTCTTCGTCCCTCTCCGCCTGGCGTGCCCTAGAATCCGCCTTCGCTCATGCCTCGACGTCGCGTGCCAATCAGCTTCGCGAGGAGTTGCTTTCTCTTCGTCGCAATGATCTCTCCGTTGCTGAGTATGGCCGCCGGTTCAAGCAACTGTGCGATCACCTAGCCGCCATCCAAAAGCCGGTGGAGGAGGGCGACAAAAGCCACTGGTTTCTCCGGGGACTCGGTTCGTCGTTTGCCAACTTCGCAGACACCCGGATGGCGATGCAGCCTGTCCCCATGTTCCGAGACCTACTCCATCAGGCGGTTCAATTTGACATGATGACTCGCTCGATGGAACGATCTCCGGCTGCGTCTCCTATTGTCTTCGTCGCTGATGCCCGAGGTGATGACCGCCGTGCCTCCGGCGGATCTGGACAGCAGCGTGGCGGCTCTGGTGGTTTTGGTCAGCAGCGCCGTGGAGGTCGCTCAGGCGGTTCCGGACGCGGAGGTTCGGGTGGCCGCCGTTCGTTCACTCCCAGGTGTCAACTGTGCCGCGGGGAGCACTTCGCCGACAAGTGCCCTCGTTTCTTGGAGCTTCAGGTCGCGGCTCGTGGACGCTCGGCCTCTCCGGCAGCCACGCACGCTGCTGACCTCGCACAAGCCTTCAACGCAGCGTGCAACGTCACGTCCTCCAGCTCGGATTGGTACGTGGACAGTGGGGCCTCGGCGCACATGACTCCTAGGTCTTCGCATTTGGATTCTTTTGAGCCGTATTCTGGTAAAGGTTCCGTAACTGTTGGAAATGGAAATTCTTTATCTATTTCGCATATTGGTACTGGTCGTTTATCTCCTCATATTAATCTGTTGGATGTTTTGGTTGTACCTGGTCTCACTAAAAATTTATTGTCAATTAGTAAGTTGACTCATGACTGCGATGTTGATGTTGTGTTTTCTGACAAGTCCTTTGCTATTCAGAACCGGTTGACAAAGACAGTTCTGGCTCAGGGTCGTTGTGATAATGGGTTGTACGTTCTAGAAAGTGGGAGTGCGGCTTTGATTGCTTCGCTTCATCAGAAGACTTTGCGTGCTAGTTTTGGTTTGTGGCATTTGCGCCTAGGTCATGTTTCTCCTAGTGCAATTTCTTTACTACATAAATTAGGCCACTTGAATGTTACTTCTATTTTACCGGACCCTACTGTTTGCTCTTCTTGTCAGCTTGCCAAGAGCAAGAGATTACCTTTTACCTTGAATGAGAAACGTGCTACTTCTGTTCTTGATTTAGTACACTGTGATTTATGGGGACCGGCCCCTATTACTTCTACCACTGGTTTCCGTTATTATGTTGTGTTTGTTGATGATTATTCACGCTTTTCATGGATTTATCCTTTATGTGCCAAGTCTGATTTTTATGATGTTTTGCTTCGGTTCCATGCCTTTGTGTGCACTCAATTTTCCAGAGGTATTAAGGTTTTCCAATCAGATGGAGGGACTGAATTTGTTAATAAGCGTGTTGCCTCTTTTATGCAAAGCCATGGTATTTTACATAGGATGTCTTGTCCTTATACTCCGCAGCAAAATGGTAGAGCTGAACGAAAGCACAGGCACATTACTGAAACTGGTCTTTCTATGCTGTTTCATTGTGGTGGTCCAGCATCTTTATGGTTTGATGCCTTTGCTACTGCAGTTTATGTTATCAATCGGTTGCCATCCTCTGTTTTGGATAATAAGTCTCCGTATGAGATGTTATTTCATAGTGTTCCGGATTACTCTGTTTTCAAGCCATTTGGTTGCAGAGTTTTCCCATTTCTTAGAGACTATGCTGCGCATAAACTCTCTCCTCGTAGTAGTCCTTGCATCTTTTTGGGCTACAGCAGTATTCATAAGGGTTTTCGGTGCCTCGATCCTACTTCCGCACGCATTTATATTACCCGTCATGCTCAGTTTGATGAGCGGGTTTTTCCCTTTGCTGGGAATGCTCCTCGGTCAGCGCAGGACTTGCCTATTTCTAGTTTTCTGGACCCTATTATTCCCACTCCAGTTGAGGAAGGTATGCCACATCCATCGCCTCTGTGTGTGGACCCAGAGTTGGTTGATGAGCCACCTGCTCCCATCCCGGATGAGCTGCATGGTCCGGCCCACCCGGCCCCGGCTCCGACTTCACCAGAGCGGTTACCACCGCCGGCTTCCCCTGCAGGTTCCCCTTCTCCGGCGCGTGCGGCTCCTCCAGTGCCGTCCCCACCGCCTCCACGGCCGGCACCACGTGCGCCCGGTCACACTATGTTGACACGTGCTAAAGCTGGTATATTCAAGCCTCGATATCCTGTTGACTTGACTTACACTGCTCTACTAGGCTCTCTTACCACTGCTGCTGCTGAGCCTCGTGGTTTCAAATCAGCCTCTAGGTACCCTCATTGGATGGCTGCTATGCGAGAGGAGATTGACGCTCTTTCGCATAATAAGACGTGGGACTTGGTTGCTCCGCCCAAGGGTGTGAATGTTGTTGGTTCAAAGTGGGTGTTCCGCACGAAGTTTCGTTCTGATGGTTCCATTGAGCGGTATAAGGCTCGCTTAGTTGCTCAGGGTTTCACTCAGATTCCTGGCTCGGATTTCCATCATACTTTTAGTCCAGTTGTTAAGGCCACCACTGTTCGTCTTATTCTAGCACTCGCTGTTCATCATCAGTGGCCTTTGCACCAGTTGGATGTCAAGAATGCCTTTTTAAATGGGATTCTGACAAAGCCGGTTTATATGGCCCAGCCTCCTGGCTTTGTTGATTCTCGTAATCCGACTCATGTGTGCCGGCTCAAGAAAGCCCTGTATGGCCTGCGACAAGCTCCATTGGCCTGGTTTCAGCGGTTCAGCACTTATTTGTTGGGTCTGGGATTTCAGCAGTCCCGCTGCGACTCCTCATTGTTCTGCTTGAAAAAGGGGTCTTCTCTTTTATATCTTCTTTTGTACGTTGACGACATTATTCTTACAGGGAATAACCAGGATCTACTTCGGCAGTTTATTGCACGCACACATGCTGAGTTTGCTATTAAAGATCTTGGTAAGTTGACTTATTTTTTGGGGCTGGAGGTGTCTTATACTTCTGATGGCATCTTTGTTGGTCAAACAAAATATGCTCACGATATTTTGGAGCGTGCCTCTATGCTTGAATGCAAGCCTGTTTCTACTCCGCTTGCTGCGAGGAGTTCTTTGCAGAGTTCGGGGTCCGTGTTTGGTGACCCAACGATTTATCGTTCTTTGGTTGGTGCTTTGCAGTATCTTACGATTACTAGGCCTGATCTCTCCTACGCTGTTAATACTGTCAGCCAGTTTCTTCACTCTCCTACTGGTGATCACTTTTCTGCTGTGAAGCGTATCCTTCGCTATGTGAAAGGTACAATTCATCATGGTCTTAACTTTACTCATCATCCTGAAAAGACCATTGTGGGATATTCTGATGCAGATTGGGCACGTTGTTTGGAAACCCGTCGCTCTACTTACGGCTATTCCATTTTCTTTGGGGGCAATCTTGTTTCTTGGAGTGCTAAAAAGCAACCGACTGTTGCTTGTTCCAGCTGTGAGTCAGAATACAGAGCTTTAGCTAACGCTGGCTCAGAAATTGTTTGGTTGATTAATCTACTACGGGAGCTCCATCAGTCACCCGAGACTCCCGCGACACTTCTCTGTGACAACAAGAGTGCGATTTTCTTGAGTCAGAATCCGGTTGCCCACAAGCGTGCAAAGCACATTGACATTGATTGTCATTTTATTCGTGAGCTGATTTCTTCGGGCAGGTTGCGTACTGAGTTTGTCCCTTCTCATCTTCAACTAGCGGATATTTTTACTAAGGCATTACCGCAACCAGCTTTTGAGTTCTTGCGTGCCAAGCTTTGCGTTGGCTTCCACCCCACGCAGCGCTTGACGGGGGATATTAAGGGAAAGAGTTGAGTATATATTTTTGTATGTAGATATTGTATATCTTTGTATTTATAGTGTTGATTTATTCTCTCCATGATTTGTGGAGATCTTGTAATCTCTCAATTGTATATATAATGAAATACACAAGTCATCACAGTTAGTGATGATTCGATAATTCCTATCATACTACTATATTTCTTACCATGAAATCTGTTTCTGTTGCAATAGTGTCTGAATCTGGGGTGTATCATCATGAGTGGATTTTCCTCCTCCTTTCGCTTCGATGGCAGTTCTACTGCGACAGATATCTTGATGGCACAGTTGATGTTCCTTCTTAAAGATATCCATATCTCATTCATCTCGTTTCAAGAATTCATAAAAGATTAGTTTCTGCAATTTTATTGGAAAAATATAAAGACCCCTTAATTATATAACCATATCATTCCAAGATGTTGATGGATGTGGAAGAGTTGCCACCACACATGTGGTAATTGAATTAATACTGGGTGGGAAAACAAAAAAAGCTAAAGCATTTATGAATTCTGGTAGTATGTATAGATTCATCAATTAAGACAATTTGGCCAGATATCCCAGCTTGCAAAATTTGCCTAATTCAAAACCCACAAGTGGGTTGCCATATATTACAATAGCATTTATGCCATCATTTGGATGTTCTAGAAATTTTTATTATAAAAAATGTTGGATTCATCATTTGACCTACCTCATTCCCTTGCACTTGCTTTTTTTTCATGGATTCAAATAAGTACGGGAAGTGAATTTCCTCAAATCGTTCACGTAAATAATGAATCACTATTCACGTGAATAATGGGAGGAAATGGATAGTGAATAGTACTGGAAGGTGAATTTCCTTTCACAATTTATGTGAACAGTGAATCATTGTTAACGTGAATATTGGAAAGAAAATGGACCTGAAAGGATCTATTTCCCTTTTTCATGTAAGGAATGAACTAAAATCCATACTAAATTAATTATGGATTATCTGTTCTGTTGAGAGAATAACTCTCTTCACTTACTAAGGATTTTAATTGATTTAAAATGACCTGGGAAACACTTGTTTGAGATCGCATTTTTATGTTATCACTTTCTATTCAAAATATAAATTATTCATGAAATAATTCACTGAACGACTATCATTCATCAGTCCAAGTATCATTTTTTATTAAAATGTTTTCTCTTTCTTATAATCCATCTCATAAAAGTCTTTCTGTTAGACGATCTTGCAAGTGTATTTTACTTTAAAGTTATTTACAGTCTCATAACAAATTTGGAAGAAGAACTCGTTCAATGCAGTAGAAAAGCAAGATGAGCAATTAAGAAAAGAGTAGGCGTGTAGCGGAAAGAGAGAATGAGGCAGCCAACAATTAGAATAAAAGATATACTCTTTCAATTCCATTGGGTCATTTTTTTTTTTTTTCATTTTAGGCGTTTCCCACCCAAAGAGTCTCTTTTCTTTTTTACATACATGGGACCCACACACACCCACTAATACAATTAAAATATGGGGCCCTCACAGCCACTAATACAACTACTCACTACACAGTACATAATAATACTCTTTAATCCACATGCAAAAAGCAAAAACGCCCTTTGCATGGAACAAAGAAAATATAGAATTGGCCTCATAAATATTTGAATTGATATCCCGTTTATCCATGTGTACGGGGTTAATTTTTGTACAGTACTCCCTCCGTCCCGTCCTTATATTACGTTTTTTATTTATACGTGGATTAATGAATATAGTATTTTAATATGTATTGAAGTGAGAGAAATAATATTTTAATGTAAAGTGGGTAGATGCATTAGTGTGATGTGTGGAACCATGGAGAAAGAAGTAATTAATTTGTGTGGGTCCCATATGCTAAAAAGAAAAATGTAACCATTAGGATGAGACGTCCAAAAAATAAATATGTAACCTCTAGGATGGGACGGAGGAAGTACTCAATTTTTATTAGTTTTATTTTATAGTACATACTCATATTTTTCTTATTACATGTATTACTTTTTATATTTAGTTATTTATAAAATACTAACAGAAAATTCGTTAAAAATTTTTGTTCATAATTTTATGATTATGTCTATACAAAATATATTTATTTTTACTTTTTTTCAAATAAATTGGATTAGATGTGAGTAGTTTAAAATTTGATAGTACAAATGTTACAACTCATAATTTTGATAACATATTTCTTAAATAAGTATAAAGAATGGATGAATCATATAGATGGAACAATGCATCACCACACATGTTCATGTCCAAACATTTGTATTAAATTAGTTGATTAATGATCATATTGAAACAATGGGGAATGGAAACAAATATCTTATAATTAATGAATTTGACACTACACACTGTGTACACAAAGATACCACGCATTCACAATTGGTATTTTACTATAATAGAGGATAATGCAATTTTATTATATAATTAAGACACAATAACATTCTCTTGAAACCTAATGGCTACACGTTTTTGGAATCTTTCAATTTACGTGGGTTTAAAAATCATGAAGAATAATAACATTTATGTTTGGTTTAAGTTTTGAACAATTCATGTGGGTTTAAAAATTATGAATATTAATAACATTTATGTTTGGTTTAAGCTTTGGAGGATTTAAAAACTTAGTTTCAATTAATATATTAGAGGTGTGGGGTGATATGTGAAAAATAATATTAATTGATATGGGAAAAAAGATGAGAGAGAAGAGATACAAAAGGAATGGTGAGTTGAAGATTAATAGAGTTTGTATGTATGTGTAGGGAGATTTTGAAAATTTTGGTGTAGATTTTGAAAACCAAAATTGGGTTTTAAAAACAAACAACAAACATAGCAGCTTATTACTCCCTTTGTTCCTCTAGTTCATTTTATCATTTTCGTTCGTCCTAGTACAAAGAGTCTATTTTCATTTATAGTAAATGGGATCCACATAAAACAATGAATATATCTCTATGAGCCCACAAACAATATTAATACAACTACTCGCTATATATTAAAATATTATATCTATCTCCTTATCTAGACATGAAATTATTATATCTCTTAATCTCCGTGCAAATGCACCCCTTGATGTATGGTAATAAACTTGCAGCTCTAAATATAAAATGCGACTCATTTAATGTACTATTTAATTCATAGGTGATTGGCTACATTATGTTGTTCAGATCCTGAATAAGATTTGTGCAGGGAAAGTTAATTAAATAGATATCCTCCAGAGGAGAGTTACTAATTATTGGCCTTCATTACATGTGAGTTAACAAGAGTTGCACATATGTGAGGCCGACTAAAGGGGGAGGTTGAGTTTTTAAGGCATTGCATAGTGCAACTTACTGTGATGAGGATTAGATATTAATATTATTTTTATTATATTTATCAATATTTAGGATATTAGAATATTATTCAGAAAGTTTGCAGAAGTTATTTCTTTTACGTAGGATTTATCTTTTATTGATAATTATCAAAATTAAAAGATTCTCTAGAGTTGTAAGCGTGAGAATGAATAATCAAGAAATAAATAAAGTTAATTCTTTTGTAATATTGTTTGCAAACCCGTTGACTTGCTGATATGAGTCAGAGTCTCAATTCTTATCATTGCAACTTGCTAGGTTGAGCCAGAATTTCGATATTTATCCATTAATCCAAGGAGTGATTCTCATCATACTATTAACTTATCAATATGATTAACAATCATGGGAGTTAATATTTGTTTGGTCCCGTAACTTTTTTTCTTTTTAATTTTAGTCCCAAAAAAGATATTTGTTTATAATTAGTCCTATAACTTTCATTTTTCTTTAATTTTGGTCCAATTTTTATCGGATTTGCCACTTGTTGCCGGAAACCGACGAGCGATGCTGACGTGGCTAGTCCAATTATTTCTCAACCAATCAAAGATTGATGAAACTTAAGAAGAAGAATGAAGACAACACCAAAGATTGCAAAAACGTTTATAGTCACCCCATACATAAACATTTTACAATTTTTGGTGTTATCCTTCTTCTTCTTCTTAAGCTTCATCAATATTTGGCTGGTTGGATTCGTCATGTCAGCATCACTTGCCAATTTCGGAAACAGGTGGCAAATTCGGCGAAAATTGGACCAAAATTAAAGAAAAATGAAAGTTATGGGACTAATTATAAACAAATATCTTTTTTGGGACTAAAATTAAAAAGAAAAAAAGTTACGGGACCAAACAAATATTTAACTCACAATCATGGCAACATGGAGGGGATCCCCTAAAACACCAGATTAAACACCTTTTTGGAACAGAGAATCTACTCTCGGCAACATGTTGTGTTTATACTTGTGGATCAACACTTATTACTATTACATTGCTTAGGATTGCTAGCTAATATACAAATGCCTCATGTATTGCTCTAGCGTATTTCAACACTAACATGGGTGTGGATTTTTTTTTTTTTTTTTTTTGAGAATTAATAAGGGTGTGGTTTGCTTGTTCCTTTATCAATTACCTGAAACAACAGTGGGCCATTTTCATACTTAATTTTACAGCCCATAATTTAAATTTTATTTATTTCCTTCATGGGCCATAACTGATTTAAAGCCCAATCAATTAATTGCTCAACCTAGCAAGTGGCGATGATAAGAATTGAGACTTACAAATACGTTATAATGCTAATTACATGAACAATTTGTAATATAAATAAATGAAAAGAAATCTAACGTTTTATAACGAAAGTGATAATTATTTTAAAAAGTGTAAAATAGTCTCACGTGAGACGGTCCTACTCAAGACTTACCCATTTAAAAAAAATTATACAACATTATTGAATATAGAATTTTCAGAGCATTATAATTTTTATATTCACCATACGGTAGCATATATTAGATCATATATTTTAAAATAATTGCACAACATTATTGAATATAAAATTTTTAGAGCATTATAATTTTTACTCACCATACGCTAGCATATATATGGCCATATGTGTTCATAGGGTTGAAAGAAATTATGCTTCTTGAAATTTTAGCGCAAGTGACATACTTATTTCGCGAATGATGTATAAATTTTGTAGCTCTCTTGTGAGACGGTTTTTTTTAGACGGGTCATCCATTACTAAAATATGCTTATTATATAGGTAAAATATGCTTATTTATAGTTAAAGTATGTTAATAATGAATCATATTATAATATTCTAAAATCATACTTTAATTAATCATTTATCATATTTTATAAAATATATTTTAATAACTATTAATAATATTTTATCTATATAATAAGAATACTTTAACATGTCTCACAAATTGTCTCACATGAGTATATAACATCTCACAAGAGAATTAGTTATGGGTTAAGGATAGAATATATAATTGTTATATATATATATATATATATATATATATATATATATATATATATATATATATATATATAGCCTTGAACTTACCTTAATATAGTATAGAAATGCAAATTTATTTGTTAGATAATTGTATAAGATTTCTAATTATAAGTTAAACTTACTTTAATTAAAATCTGATTATGCATATATTAAATAATATAGTGTAATGACATTAACTCTAGAATATTTGCGCACATTCAATATTAAATTGTAATTCATGATTTTTTTAAAACAATAAATTTAAAATATGATTACATACAATACCGTCTATCTTCCTATATTAATAGCAAATTTTAATCTACTACGCAGGGTCTCAACTTTAAGATGAAATTCTTTATAACAAAGTTCTAGTCCATCAACAATGAAAAGGAAGCCACACTGCACTTAAATTTTACTTGGTGCCACTTCTACCCTGTAGCATTAGATGAGCGAGCTAGAGAATCAAGTGAAATAATAGTGTTACAATAAAAACAGGTTTATGAGTTAACTCTTTGGTGATGATGTTTCATTACTTAATGGATTTATATCTATTTATATACAGTCAACAATAAGAAATTATATACTCCTTCCGTTCGCTTCTAAGGCATTAATTTTACTATTTTAGACGTCATTTTAGGCATCCGCTTCAAAGGTATCTAAATCTCATATTTAGAAAAAAAATACACAATATGGTCACCACTTCCCTCTAATACAACTACACACTTTGCCTATAATAATAATACTCTTTAATCCACGTGCAAAAAGTAAATGGATACCTAGAATCGGATGGAGGGAGTATAAAACAGTTAAAAGAATTATAAGAACTTAAGTTGCAAATATTGGAAATTTGTGATATAAGATCATTGGAATCTAAAAAAATCGACCATCAAATTTAGAATCCCTCGAATCTCCAACCTCAACAACTATATTATCCTTCATTAGCCCCCATTTATTAATTAAGTTCTCAAACTCAAAATAAAAGTATAGCGCCCAATTGGCATAAGAAATTTGATCAAATTTATTTGATGTAAACCAAACAATAAAGTCTAATGTACTTTCACATAGTAAATGATGACCAAGAACACTTCATTTTGCTTAATCCTTATTATTTAGTTATAGAACATATGAAAAATTCAATTGGCAAATGATTTCAAATTAAATAAAATTTTCTGTTCTTTATACATGTATATATGCATGTATTCTATTAGGCTCGTCTTGTAAAGTACAATTAATGTCTGTAAAAACATCAAAAACTTCACATTACAAATATCTATAATTTATAGGAATTCTTAAGATAAGAAACACAAAAAATTGTAACACCACACCAAAAACTGTAATTATACAATATTAGGCAAGTAGGCTTTACTCAAATGTAGTTCCAACTATTGCATTAATCATGGTTCAAACATAGGGATCCTTCTTAACATAAAATCATTTTAACACCAACATAAATATATGCAAATAATCCACTGAATAACTAAAACATGTTGAGTGTCCACTAAGCAAGGGAAATATTTGGTTGTTGATTAAAGAGGATGCGAACATTTGGTTCATAATATGGCAGCAACCTTTTTTTTTATCTATGAGGAAGGTTAAAATATGCTAAAATATTGTGTAAGATACAAGTATAGAGAAAAAATGTGAAAAAAAATACAAACAAAATGTGCAAAAGATATATGCAAATAAAATTATACTAAACAAAATGTGCAAAAAAAAATGTGCAAAAGAAATTGTGCAAAACAAAATGTGCAAAAGAAATTGTACAAAACAAAATTGTGCAAAACAAAACTGACTGAACGCCGTCGGCCGGCCGCCGGACCACCGCTGGACATGTGCAAACAAAATGTGAAAAAAAAATTCAAAGCAAAATGTGCAAAAATAAAATTGTGCAAAACAAATTGTGCAAACACATATGGGTATTTATGGTATCACAATCATAATTATGTAGTTATGAGTATTATTACTTTGAGTCATGTAGTTTACAGCAATTATGCTTTATTTTATATATCCAATAATAAGTGACCCAAAAAATAAAATGGTTGTTAGGACGATCAAATACAAGGCACCTTAGAAAATATAATCCTCACTGAATATATGTATTGCCTACGTCCCATGTTTATATTACACCCAAAAATTTTAGGAGTATTATAGTATTTTTTATAATAAATAAATGATAAAGTATGTTATATGTGTTAGGTAAATATGGTTTTTTTTTAATAAAGTGTTTGGGGGAAGAGTAATTGTGTTTGATTTTTTGCTCTTTTAGAAAGGTACAAACTTTTATAGGAGAACAAAAAATAAAAAGTGTCATCTGAAATGAGACGAGTGAATATGTATTTTATTTTTTAAAATAAAAGTATATCAAAACATAAATTTTTAAATTTAATAAGGAGCTATGAATAAGATTTTTGAGAAAAATATAAGAAGTACTAATATTTTTTTTTTATAAAAAGTGATATTCAATAAATGAAGGTTAAACTTGTATGTCTCTGTAATATCGTACCTCCAAATTCTGCATTTTTCGAAAGTTATACTCCCTCCGTCCCAGGCTAAGAGGGTCATTTTTCCATTTTGGTCGTCTCACCCAAAGAGTCCCCTTTCCTTTTTTACACACATGAGACCCACACACCCCTCTAATACAATTAAAATATGGGACTCACACTCCCACTAATACAACTACCCACTACACATTAAATAATAATACTCATTAATGTACGTGCAAAAAAACAAATGACTCTCTTACGCCGGAACGGAGGGAATACTCGTTAATATTACTCAGTGGTATACCTTTTAATATCAGAAAGTGTATCATTTATTTCTTAAAAAAAAATATTTTAATCAAACATTGATACTATTCATATCTTTTTAATCAAAAAAACAATACTCTTATTAATTAAAGTATATATCTTTTAATATAAAATGTTATACTCTTACATATTGTACCGGTGACACAAGGGGCCAACTCATTAATAAAATAATAATGATGTAGTATACTTTTTTTCTTAACAATTTATAGTATACGTTAAAAATTTATAATATTTTCAATAAAAAAATTATCGCTAATGGAGTAAAATGATCCGGTGTCATACAAATCTGCACCTCCTACTTAATAAATGAATCAGAATTTTAGTTATAATAATAATTCATTATTATTTTAATGTTAATTTATATGAATGAGAAATTTAATTATAATAATTCATTATTATTTTAATGTTAATTTATATGTAGGTAGGCAGGCAGCGCAAAGAGTGAAAAACGTACAAATGTACTAACGTGAATTTGTTACGGAAAAAACGACAAAAAAAATTGTACACATGTCCTTCTGCAACTCTTCAGCTTTCCTTATCTACCTCTACTTCCTTATCTACCTCTACTTTTACTTGGCTGAAGTACAATCGACCAGTATAACATTACAAGTATACCGTGAATTGTTACGGAGGATACGGAAAAATTTATACACGTCTTCCTCCTGCAACCTTTAGAGCTTTCCTTATCTATTTGGCGGAAGTGAAATTACTAATTTTCTATTCCTGCCCTAATATTTACACCTTAATCCTAACAATTTTTTTAATATTGTGTGAAGGTTTTATATTTGATGATAAACAAACCTAACTCTGTTAGTTGATTGACATACATGGATTCCAAGTTAATTGAATTTTATATTTGATAGTATATCATAATATAGATTACAAGAAGAATAGTTATGGAGGGTGGGCAGATCAGATCTGAAGAGCTTTTACATGTGATTTTGTCAAAATTATTTGATGGAAACGGATATAATTTCAAACTGGATGTGGAGGGTTTTTTTTTGTTAGACGAACGAATATCTATCAGGAACATAGGGAGTAATATTTTAATGAAAAGTAAAGTATTTAAATTGATAAAAAAAATGATAGTAGTAGAATGTATTATTTTATAAATATTTTGCCGTATAAATAAAAAAGTGATAATATTTTAATAAAACGTAATGATATTTTAATAATATGTTATAATAAATAATAATATTTCAATGAAATGTAATGATTTTTTAATAAAAAATATATATAATAGTTGGGACAATCTAATACCAGTGTCGCACTTTAGGAAATATATAATCCCAATGAATATACATAAAATATTTTATTTTTTATTTTTTTAAATAAAAGTATATCAAACTATAAATAAATTAATTAAATTTAAAGTGAAAGAGCTATTAATAAGATTTATGTGAAATAAATAAGTACTAATATTTTTAATAAAAAATAATATTTGGTTAATGTAAATGATAATGATGCAATATACTTTTTCTTAATCATTTATAAGTATATACGTAAAAATAAAATCAAGTGTAAGTATCATAAATATAAGTAAAAACATTAATACTAATATTATCAATAAAAAATTATTAATAATAGAGTAAAATGATCTTATGATAAGGTATCATACAATCAGCACCTCCTACACGCGTATTGAACATGAATTGTACACATAGCATGTCGTCTGCTTATATACTCGTGTGCTGAAAGAGAAAACGACAAAAATTCACATTTTGTCTTTCTTGTACCTCTGGAACTTTCCTTATCTACATGTGGACCAACACAATCCACAGTAAATTGTTATCGACCAGCACAATCCACCACTGCTGAGAAGAATTACTCATTTTCTCTTCCAAAAAGCCCTGCCTAATATTTACTCCCTCCATCCCGCAATAAGGGTGCATTTATTTTTTTGCACGTAGATTAAAGAGTATTATTATTTAATATATAGTGGGTAGTTGTATTAGTGAGAGTGTGGACTCATGTTGTAATTGTATTAGTGGGTGAGTGTGGGACCCATGTGTATAAAAAAGGAAAGAGAACCCTTTGGGTGGGATGACCAAAATGAAAAAAAGAGACTCTTGGTGCGGGACGGAGGGAGTACGATTTAACCCTAACAATTTTTACATATTGGGTTAAGGGTAAATGGTCAAATATACCCTCTAACCACATCGGATCTTCTGCGTCATTTTGGTACATCATCTTTTGTGCCACACATTATGTGATTAACACGTAAGATGAGGAAACAAATCCAACCATTGCCCCTCGGGTTTAAGGATTAGGGTATAGTTTCTCTCTCCTACGTGTCGTCAATCTAACAATGTGGCACAGGAGATGGTGTACCAAATGGCACAGGGAATCCGAGCCGCCCTCTAACTATTATCTACGGATCAAATAAACTAATAATTTTTTTTATTTATAAATAAACATTTTATTTTTATCAAATGAAATAACTATCCTCTCTATATTTTAAAATTGAATATTCATACCCATTATCTATTGAAAATGGATTATCCAAGGTTTTTTTATAAAAAATATAAATATTAATATATAATTTTCTTATAAGCCCACGAATAATCCAACTGTTAATTTTTTTGAAGATTTTTTTTAGAGCTTTTCATATAGCATTTCAGATTTTGATATTAATAGATTATTATTATTATTCTTATTATTATTATTATTTCATAATTTCATAGCAATTTTTTTTCAAAAACAAATAATGTAAGTTTATTATAAGTCAATCCAACCATAAGAATTTAACAAACTTAATCATAAGGAACCTTTTCTTATTCTCTTTTATCTACAGTTTCAAATTTTAAATTTAATATTAAATGACTAATTTTTTTTTTTATCAAAAGGTAAAAGTCATAAAAAAAAACTCTTTTAAATGTATTTTTTCAATGAACTTATTGTAAAAAAATATTATCAATTATTAGAAATTTGAAATCTAATATAGATATGAAATTCGTAAGAAGATAATTTTTTTAATATAAAGTTTGAAATGTTCTATTGGCTAGATCGTTTGGAAATTAATTCGTAAAATACTTCATATTTATTATCTCTTTATAAAGATAAATGATTTATTTGTTTTTTTTAAAAAAAATTAAAGACTTACATGATCCGTATATAATATAGTTCAGGGCATATGTAATACTCTTCGTGGCATATATGATCAGTGATCATTTGCACAATGAATAGTGGCGACATCACTTTTTAAATTATTATTACAATTTATTTAGAAAAATACTTTTAGATCCTTTCATTATTATTTTTGTCTTGTCATTATTGTTTGTGTAGGTGTAGAATGATTAATAATTTTCACCTTTATTTACTATTAAAAATCTTTATCTACTAAAGCAATAATAATAGGATCTCTATCATTAAAAATCTTTTTTTAGTGTTTAATTATAATTTATTGAGCGATAAAAGTCTTTTTTAGTGTTTAACTATAGTTTATTGAGCGATTGTTACTTCTCATTAAACAACATTTTATTTAAAGGTAAATTAATCAGTACATCATATATTTACTTTTTATGAATAAAACTATATAATAAATATGTATAAATTTTATTAACGAATTTTGTATTAGTTTTTTAATAAAAAATTGAAGTTAAAAAAACTATACAATTATTAAAAAATATATATACACTATTAAATAAAAAGTTATATATACATATATATATATATATATATATATATATACTAAATTTTGCGTTAGCAAAAGTTGTCATTTGATGGGAATGAGAGAATATACTCCCCCGTCCCACTACAAGGGTGGTGAAATTTTTTTATACATAGATTAAGGGATATAATATTTAATGAGTAGTTGAAGTGAGATAAATAATATTTTAATATATAGTGGGTATGTGCATTAATATGGTTGTGGGTCCCATGGAGATATATTAATTTTTTTGTGTGGATCTCTCATTTATTAAAAAAGAAAATGCACTTCTTGTGTTGGAACGAACAAAAATAGTAAAATGTGCTCTTTGCTGTGAGACGGAGGGAATAAAAGGTGCACACGTACACCAGAATGCACAGATATCTGACTCTTATTTATAGTATAAATTATAAGTTTATTGAACAATGGTTACTTCTTATTGATTAAATATTATACATTTATTCATATTATAAATTAGTATAATTACTTGAATAATTATCACTTAACATTAATTGATTAAATTCATTTTATTAAAATGTTATTCCTGTTCCATGAACCGCGTGTTTGCCATTATCATGTTTTGATTTCCCAATTTTGCTAAAATTTTCACAATTCATACCCTCCCATCTCTTGAGCTCACTAATGGCGGCTAATCCAAGCTGCCAAACCTTCTTCCATGGTTGGCTTAACCGACAAGAGGAATTTCTCCGACAGCTCGAAGCCCTCCTCTCACCGCAGGACTGCTTCGACAGCAATCAGGAATGCAGCGATATAATCCCTAGGGGTTCTACCGAGAGAAGGCCGTCGCCGCTGCGGACGACGTCTTCCTGGTGATATCTCCTCCATGGCTCAGCTCTTTAGAGCAGACTATGCTCTGGATTTCGGGGTACAGACCGTCCATGTTCTTGTTGGGTTCGTTATAGCGATCCGGGTGAACGCAGCGGAATTTAAAATTTTTCATAATTAATAAATCATATTTATTAAATATATGAAAAGGTTTCACCCCGGGTGCTCTAAAACGATTATAAGATCCGGTGTTAAAATATATTGAAAGAAATCTACGTAAAGTTTATTCTTACCCTCGTAGACTTTCTTCCAATTGATGCAAGGAGTGAGGGAATCGATTCCCGGATTGTGGCTAAAACTCCGTACTTCTCAATAAGGGATCCAAGTGTATCCCCTCTAAAGTAATCCACCAATTAATAAACAAAACAAATTTTATACTTCGCTAGTAGTATAAAACTTGTGAATTGGAACAACAAAATATGTTTCAAATAACATATTAGTGGACGTGTGTATTGATGGAATGAAGAAGCAAAGCCACATAGACTTTTTAAGAGAATTACAAAGAAGCTCAATTGAGAGGGAATGATATTAATAGAGGAGATGGGCTGCCAATATCAAAATTCCACTCCCAAAAGTGAACTTACATTATATTCCACTAACCTCCATTAAGGCTTGCTTTTCATCCCACTCACGGCAATAATATATCCACTATCAATCCTTTTTTTTATTCTAATTAAATAATCAAATTATTTAATTATAATAAATAGTTAACAATTTAACTATTGTTCCAATTGATAAAAGTTGTTCATTCAAATTAAGGTGTGATCCTTTAGGTTCACTACTAACTCTAGTAGTAGGCTTACAACATTTGTAACTTATAAATAACAATTATTATATTAATTAATCCAATTAATTAATTCACTTGAAATTAACTAATTAATTTCAAGAACCTACTAATCACGGTAACATCTAGCAAGTAGCGTGATCTTCTAGTATTAGGTGAATAGCGAGTAAACCTGTAAATTAACGAGTAACATACACGTACGGTCTTTCTAACAATTAATCTCCCGATTGAGTCTAGAGTAGGAATATTAGTCGAAACTCTATTAACTCAATAACTGTGCTTCTATTTCATGTTACAATGATTCATTGTGAATCTTTATTCTCATTGCCTTGGCCAAGGTCTTTGAATCATTAACAATGAAATACACAGGAGATTCTCTTGTCCTAGACAAGTGTTAGATTCTATCTTAGCCACACATAAGTCTCCATGTACATCAATATAATACCCAACATATCCCCTTTATGATTGCTAAACAATCAGAAGATAAATCTAAGTATTAGAAGAAGTACACAAGACTACTATGGTGCTTCAAGTCTAAAGACTAATTGTGTACTATCGTAATTAGAAAATTCTAATTTCGACATATCCAATAAGAATTTTCTACGGATCATGTTCGATAAACTTATTCTCTAATAAGTACCTACATATATGAATTTGTGTCACAACACTAATATTGATGGAATACAATATTCTCGTCCCACGAGCATTCATCATATGTACGAGTCTTTACTGAATTATTCTTTATCTCATTTAGAAAAATTCTTGACTCGGAACCATGTTTAAGACCAAAGCTCTATGTATAAATTCTATGATTACCATCATATGCGTAACCATACATTTTAGCTTAAATTGGTTTAGGGACTTTATCTAATAAGCATTTGTTATAATGCATAAAATAGATAAATTAAAACAGCATTTAATAATATAATTTCCAATGAGATTGTTTATATTCAAAATATAAAGAGTATAATTATCCAATCTAATTGGTGCGCTGGGCATACTACTCTAACAATCTCCCACTTGCCTTAGCTCCAATTACCCATATATTTAAGTCCCATCTTTTCAAGATGTTTCTCAAATATCTTTTGAGACAAAGGTTTAGTCAGTGGGTCTGCTACATTTTCTGCTGAAGCGACTCGATCCATAATGATATCGCCTCTCTCCATGATTTCTCTAATCAAGTGGTATATTCTCAAGATATGCTTGGATCTTTGATGAGATCTTGGTTCCTTTGCTTGCGCAATGGCTCCATTGTTATCACAGTATATCATTACTGGATCAACAATAGATGGAACTATACCCAACCCTTGGATAAAGTTTCCGATCCAAACAGCTTCTTTTGCTGCATCTGATGCAGCTATATATTCAGCTTCAGTGGTGGAGTCTGCAGTAGTTTCTTGTTTGGAACTCTTCCAACTTACTGCACCACCGTTCAAAGTGAATATATAACCTGACATTGACTTAGAGTCATCCACATCAGACTGAAAACTAGAATCAGTATATCCTTCTAGTTTCAGCTCTCCAGGGCCATATATCAAAAAGATATCCTTAGTCCTTCTTAAGTACTTAAGGATCATCTTGACGACCTTCCAGTGTTCTTCACCTGGATTTGACTGATATCTGCTCGTGACACTTAGAGCATGTGCGACATCAGGCCTTGTACATAGCATTGCATACATTATGCTTCCAATTGCTGAAGCATAAGGCACGCGAGTCATTCTTTCTCTTTCTTCAGACGTCTTAGGAGACATAGCCTTAGAAAGTGAAACCCCATGACTCATTGGCAAGAATCCTCGTTTGGATTCTTCCATACTAAATCTCTTTAGTATCTTATCTATGTACATGGATTGGGATAGTCCGATAATTCTTCTAGATCTATCTCTATAGATCTTTATTCCTAGAATAAATGATGCTTCTCCCAAGTCCTTCATGGAGAATTGTTTAGACAACCAAGTTCTTGTTGACTGCAACATACCTATATCGTTTCCGATAAGTAGGATGTCATCAACATAGAGCACAATAAAAGTAACTGCACTTCCACTAACTTTCTTGTATACACATGGTTCATCCGGATTCTTTTGAAAATCAAACGATTTGATTGTTTCATCGAATCGAATGTTCCAGCTCCTCGAAGCTTGTTTAAGCCCATAAATGGATCTTTGGAGCTTGCAAACCTTTTGCTCACTCCCACTGGATATAAAGCCCTCAGGTTGTTTCATATAGATCTCTTCCTTAACGTTAACATTAAGAAAAGCAGTCTTTACATCCATTTGACATATCTCATAGTCATAATATGCAGATATAGCTAATAAAATTCGAATGGATTTTAGCATTGCTACTGGTGAAAAGGTTTCCTCATAGTCAATTCCTTGTTTCTGAGAATAACCTTTAGCAACCAGTCTTGCCTTATAGGTTGCTACCTCCCCATCAGCTCCAAGCTTTCGCTTGTAAACCCATTTGCATCCAATAGGAACTGTTCCTTCTGGTGGGTCTACCAAAGTCCATACTTTGTTAGAGTACATGGAGTCCATCTCGGATTGCATTGCTTCTTGCCATTTCTTTGAGTCAATGTCTGACATTGCCTCTCCATAGCTTCTTGGATCATTATCCAAGATGAGTCCCTCTACTTTGTTTTCTAATAACAAAGTGTACCTACTAGGTAACTTAGGTATCCTTTCGGATCTCCTAAGAGGTTGTGTATCAGATGTCTCAATTTCTACTGGTTGTTCACTCACTGCAATTGGGAGGTTTGTTGTTTCTTGAACTTCTTCAAGTTCTACGAGTTTGCCATTTCTATCAGATAGAAATTCTTCTTCAAGAAATGTAGCATTCCTTGAAACAAACACCTTTTGTTCCGAGGTATCGTAGAAGTAATATCCAATTGATTCCTTTGGATATCCAATAAACTTACATATTTTGGATCTCATATCCAATTTATCTCCCATTTGTTGCTTCACATAAGCATCACACCCCCATACCCGAAGGTATTTGTATGAGGGTGCTTTACCACACCATATCTCATAAGGTGTAGTGGGGACGGCCTTAGAAGGCACCCTATTTAATAGGTGAGCTGCCGTTTCTAAAGCATAGCCCCAAAAAGAAAGAGGTAATAAAGTGAAACTCATCATAGATCGAACCATGTCCATCAAGGTTCGATTCCTGCGTTCCGAAACTCCATTGAGTTTGGGAGTGCCAGGAGGAGTCCATTGTGAGAGAATCACATTCTCTTTTAGATAATCTAGAAATTCTGTACTTAAGTATTCACCTCCTCGATCTGATCGAAGTATTTTTATACTTAAGCCAGTTTGTTTCTCTACTTCAGTTCTGAATTCTTTGAACTTTTCAAAAACTTCAGATTTGTACCTTAATAGGTACACATAACCATACCTAGAGAAGTCATCGGTAAAGGTTAAGAAGTAGTTGTAGTTCCCACGAGCATTAACATTTAATGGCCCACATACATCTGTATGAATTAATTCCAATAGATGTGTAGCTCGCTCCACTTGTCCAACAAATGGAGATTTGGTCATTTTTCCCTTGAGACAGGACTCACATGTTGGTAGTTCTTGCTCGTCCTTTAGGTCAAGCAATTTTGCCAACTTATTTATCATTTTCTTAGAAATATGACCTAATCTTGCATGCCATAATGTGATAGAACTACAGTTATCTAATTTTCTTTTATTCTGTTGAAGATTAAGAATGAAATTTTGGGGAGTTAAGGTATATAAACCATTCGTCAATATGCAAGTAGTGATTAAAGAAGAACATTTAGAAATGGAACAACTTCCATGTTCAAATTTAAAACAATAACCTTCTCTATCCAAAACAGGAATAGAGATAATATTCTTAATAATCTCTGGAACATAAAGACAATTATTCAATGCCAAAACATAATCATTACTTAAAGCTAGATTAATAGTTCCTACGGCTAATGCAGCAACCTTTGCTCCATTCCCCAGCCTTAGAACCATTTCTCTTGTTTCTAGCTTTCTACTTCTTTCCATCATCTGCAAATCATTGCAAATGTGTGAGGCACAACCGGTATCTAATACCCAAGAAGTATCATTAACTGATAAGTTAACTTCAACATAATAAATACCTGAACTTTTCAGGGTTGTAAGGTAATCCTTGCAGTTCCTCTTCCAGTGTCCAGTTTGATTGCAGTGGTGACACTTATCATTGGACTGAGAAGTTTTCTTTTTCTTGACACCTCCATTTGCTTTCAGTTTGTTGGGATTGTTAGAACCCTTTCTATTTCCCTTCTTTTTCTTTGGCTTTGCAGCCTTAGATCCAGAAGTGGACCCAACAAACATGACTGATTTGTCCCTTTTCATCGTGGACTCAGTTGTCTTTAACATGCTAACAAGCTCAGTGAGACTTTTCGTCATGTTATGCATGTTATAATTGACAACAAATGTGTCAAATGAAGGGGGCAGAGACTGCAACAATAAGTCAGTGCAAAGCTCAGGTGGAACCTCAACTTTCAATGACGCGAGTCGTTCCGTTAGGGCTATCATCTTCAATCCATGTTCCTGGACTAAAGAGCCCTCAGCCATATGACTGCGGAAGAGCTCTTTAGATATCTCATATCTTTGTTGCCTGCTATTCTCACCAAACAAGTTCTCAAGTCGTTTAAGAATAGCATAAGCAGAGGTTTGATCCTCATTTTGTCTCTGCAGTTCATTTGACATAGATGCTAACATGTAGCACCGAGCTTTCAGATCATCATCTTGATGACGTTTGAACTTCTCAAGTTCCTCAGTCGTAGCATTAGCACCAGGTGCGTCAGGGATTGGTTTGTCAAGAACATATTCACTTCTTTCAGATTTTAAGAGAATTTTGAAATTTCTCAGCCAATCATTAAAGTTTGGTCCAGTTAACTTGTTTTGCCCAATTAAAGCGGTTATAGGATTGTTTGCCATTTAAGTAGATAAAGTGAATCTACAAAATGATGAAGCAGAAAATGAGAAAACTATGAAAATTAATATTAATTTAATATAAGGTCTTCAATATTAAATGTCTCCCACTATTTTATTCGAATTTCATAATCCCAATGAAAATCGGAAAATCATAATTTTCTAGTAGGTTTGAGGCCCAAATAGAATTCCTCACACACCAATTTTATGAGCCCATGAAAAATTCTCTTCGGTAGTAAAATGTTTTACAATTGTATCACTATACAACCCTCAATTTATTTTACCTCACCTTTCACGTATACCTCAATTTTATGAGCTCATACGTTACTTAATGTCAAACAATACCTATCAAACATTCATGCAATTAAAACATCAAAACACCCCATGACTCATGGCCGATGCAGTGATGCATTTAATTCATGAGCATCATTATGATAGATAAAGAACACAGCTTTCTTCCACAAACCCACCCCACGACTCATGGCCAGTGGTTAAGTGTAGTAGCATCATCATGTCTCTATCTTTTGATAGTAGGCATGGATTGATGGGTCATACTCATCATATCCATATTTGTTTGAAATAAAATTTTTGTATAAGTTTAAAAAACTTAGGGATTATTTTTATTTCCAAGACCTCATCATTCCATTAAAGTAAATTATTTAATGTTCATCAAATGAGTGCATTAAATAAATTCTAACATGCATATATCCTATACATACATAAAGCGGTGGGATGATCATGGCCAACCTATGCGACCCGTTTGAGCCAAAACGGGTCTATGGTCAATCTAAGGGACAATGAGAACTTTTACATCATAATGTAAAACCCATACACTTATGGGCCTTGAGCATCTATTCTATTACATTTAATTACCCATCAACAATTGGGTCTTCTTTTGGGCTTCTTTCAAGTCCTCCAATTTACAATGAATAAAATTAAATTCTCACGGACTAATCTACTCTCATTGCATAAATTTAAAGAACTTACAAATGTAAATTAAAGAGGCTCGCAGTCCCCATAAAATCCAAATAAATTACAACAATCACATAAAGTCCAAGGCTCATGATCATCCCTAAATAAATAAATATGCATTTAACATATTAAATTTATTTATATCCATTCACAATGAATAATACCGTAACGAGATATAAGAATAACAATTATTCCTATTTCTCATTTTAAAATAATACTAGTTGAGAATTATGACTAACAATTAGTCAATATTATAAAACTAAATTTTAGAATTGACTTTAAGAATTTTGTTGGTCTTATTTAATTAAGAAACAATTTCTAAATTAATAAAACCAAATCAATTCAATGATAGCTAATTATTTCTACTTAGAAATATTTTTCTTAGAAACCCATTTCTAGAAATAGCCATCAAATATCATTGTTGATAATAAACATCTAATGTTTTTATCAAAATAAATATTAAATATTGATAACAAATTATCAATAATAATTATTATATTAAACAATGATATTTCAAGAAACAATTTCTCATTAAATACAACGTATTGCTTAAATTTCATTCCAAATAAATATTTTGAATAAGAAATATAAATAATTTTTATTTAATATTTCATATTCACACGTGAAAACAATATAGTCATAAACTAATATTTAGTCAATTTTATTAAAATTACCGAAAAATTTTAACTGTATAAATAGTAGTTTAAGAACAATTCTTATCCTACTAAAACAGTTGAAATTTTAGAGTAATTAATAACTGTCGAGAAACATTTTCTCATTGTTTCAAGTATTCTTATTTAACCATTAAATAATACTAAAACAATTTTAGTACCAAATATATTTCAACACTGTGAACCTAGGCTCTGATACCACTGTTGGGTTCGTTATAGCGATCCGGGTGAACGCAGCAGAATTTAAAATTTTTCATAATTAATAAATCATATTTATTAAATATATGAAAAGGTTTCACCCCGGGTGCTCTAAAACGATTATAAGATCCGGTGTTAAAATATATTGAAAGAAATCTACGTAAAGTTTATTCTTACCCTCGTAGACTTTCTTCCAATTGATGCAAGGAGTGAGGGAATCGATTCCCGGATTGTGGCTAAAACTCCGTACTTCTCAATAAGGGATCCAAGTGTATCCCCTCTAAAGTAATCCACCAATTGAATAAACAACACAAATTTTATACTTCGCTAGTAGTATAAAACTTGTGAATTGGAACAACAAAATATGTTTCAAATAACATATTAGTGGACGTGTGTATTGATGGAATGAAGAAGCAAAGCCACATAGACTTTTTAAGAGAATTACAAAGAAGCTCAATTGAGAGGGAATGATATTAATAGAGGAGATGGGCTGCCAATATCAAAATTCCACTCCCAAAAGTGAACTTACATTATATTCCACTAACCTCCATTAAGGCTTGCTTTTCATCCCACTCACGGCAATAATATATCCACTATCAATCCTTTTTTTTTATTCTAATTAAATAATCAAATTATTTAATTATAATAAATAGTTAACAATTTAACTATTGTTCCAATTGATAAAAGTTGTTCATTCAAATTAAGGTGTGATCCTTTAGGTTCACTACTAACTCTAGTAGTAGGCTTACAACATTTGTAACTTATAAATAACAATTATTATATTAATTAATCCAATTAATTAATTCACTTGAAATTAACTAATTAATTTCAAGAACCTACTAATCACGGTAACATCTAGCAAGTAGCGTGATCTTCTAGTATTAGGTGAATAGCGAGTAAACCTGTAAATTAACGAGTAACATACACGTACGGTCTTTCTAACAATTAATCTCCCGATTGAGTCTAGAGTAGGAATATTAGTCGAAACTCTATTAACTCAATAACTGTGCTTCTATTTCATGTTACAATGATTCATTGTGAATCTTTATTCTCATTGCCTTGGCCAAGGTCTTTGAATCATTAACAATGAAATACACAGGAGATTCTCTTGTCCTAGACAAGTGTTAGATTCTATCTTAGCCACACATAAGTCTCCATGTACATCAATATAATACCCAACATATCCCCTTTATGATTGCTAAACAATCAGAAGATAAATCTAAGTATTAGAAGAAGTACATAAGACTACTATGGTGCTTCAAGTCTAAAGACTAATCGTGTACTATCGTAATTAGAAAATTCTAATTTCGACATATCCAATAAGAATTTTCTACGGATCATGTTCGATAAACTTATTCTCTAATAAGTATCTACATATATGAATTTGTGTCACAACACTAATATTGATGGAATACAATATTCTCGTCCCACGAGCATTCATCATATGTACGAGTCTTTACTGAATTATTCTTTATCTCATTTAGAAAAATTCTTGACTCGGAACCATGTTTAAGACCAAAGCTCTATGTATAAATTCTATGATTACCATCATATGCGTAACCATACATTTTAGCTTAAATTGGTCTAGGGACTTTATCTAATAAGCATTTGTTATAATGCATAAAATAGATAAATTAAAACAGCCTTTAATAATATAATTTCCAATGAGATTGTTTATATTCAAAATATAAAGAGTATAATTATCCAATCTAATTGGTGCGCTGGGCATACTACTCTAACAGTTCTTTCCGATCATCTACCGATCGGTGACGGGGGAGCTGACCCCCGACCAGCGGAGGAGGATCGAGGAGGTGAAGGCCGACTCACGGAGGATGAAGAAAGAGATCAGCGAGGAGATGGCAAGGGTTCAGGAGAAGGTGGCGGAGCAGCGTATTTGTGGGTTGTTTAGGAGGTTCGGAAGTGCGGTGGTCGGCGAGATCAGGGCGGAGTTGGATAGGGTGATGGAGGAGCAGAAAGCGGCGATGGTGGTGGTAGTGGGGAACGAGGATGTGGTGCAGCAGCGGACGGTGGCGGAGGGCGTCAAGTTTTTGGCGGCGGTTCCAGCTCCGGCCGAGGGTGTTGGGAGTGGAGGCAGATCGCCGGAGAGAGAATACAGCGGATGAATCTCCGGTGGTCGTTTTATCTCCATGACTTTTACCACCGCCTTTCCTTCTCAAATTAGAATCCAAATCCCCTGTTTGGAAAATTTTGAGGAGGGTTATGCGTCAACAATGTGGTGTTTTTGGAACATCACATGAACACCATGTGAAATACTCTCTCTGTCCCGACGTAAGAGGGTCATTTATTTTTCTGCACGTAGATTAATGAGTATTATTATTTAATGTGCAGTGGGTAGTTGTATTAGTGGGAGTGTGTGTCCCATATTTTAATTGTATTAAAGGGGTGTGTGGATCTCATGTGTGTAAAAAAGGAAATGGGACTCTTTGGGTGCGACGACCAAAATGGAAAAATAACCCTCCTAGCGTACGGAGGGAGTATGTAAATATGTGATCTCCACTTTTGAGTCTTCTTTCATGTGCTTTTGTTGAGTGATGAGAAGATTAAAATAAAATAAGGGTGGAGTTTAATTGGAGGGACAGCACTTATATTGTCCATTAAGGTGGAGTTTAATTGTAGGGATTAATGGGATTGTATTGTGTTATGGTGTATATTATATTTTTGTGAAAAGAGAACAAATTTCTTATTACATTGCCTATCCCAATTGGATAGATTAATTACACATCATTTATTTTTTAAATGAATGATGATGTGTCATTTACCCATCCACTTAGAATAGGGGAAGGAATATCAAAAGGTATAGAGGCGGGATCCCAAATAAAAGAAACGTGAGAATGGAGCACGTATCTTATGAACGACCAAATTAAACTTACACCCTTTCAAAGTCAAGCTATTAAGGAAACGTGAGAAGGAAAAAACACAACTTATAAGAAACTTCTGTAAATATAATAATATTAGCATGGAACCCGGGATCGTTGATATTTATTTGATAAAAAATTATTTGAATTTTATGTTTTTTTTTTCTTATTACTTTTTTTATAAATTTATATGACAAACTCACTTTAGCTATACAAATTAAAGTTATCACTTTATCAATATATTTTCTTTATTATGCTAGGTAACAATTTGAAAGTGAAATAAATTACTTCACTAAAGAATGAGGGTTTTTTTTTTTCGCATTCTCCCAAAGAGTCACATTTCTTTTTTATATTCATAGGCCCCACACATACTCACTAATACAATTAAAATATGGAGTCCACACTCTCATTAATATAACTACTCACTACACATTAAATAATAATATTCTTTAATGCACATGTAAAAAGCAAAGTATCCTCTTTGAATGGAATAGAGAGAGTATAATTTGTAGGTATAAACATAATAAAATGCAGAGTGATATATGGGAGAAAGATGGTGCGTAAAAGAGTAATATTTATCCTGTTTTCATACGTATACTACATGAAATATTTTACTTTAAAAGTTCAACACAAATGTAAAAGTCATTCATTCATAAGTTAAAAAAACTTTAGCTTTCTTGGGAATCAAATGACAATAATAAAAAGAATTGATCAACTAAAGAGTACAGGATAAATCCAGCATTTTCTGAGAAAAAAACACTAGTAATTGCATAATATTGAATACATATACAAAAAGAATAAGTAAGCATCTATTTCTAATTAGGAGGAAATTTGCTTACAATAATAGATTCAATACTCGCGAATTTTATTTTTAAAAAAATAATAAAAATGAGAGCATATAAACATACAACATTTGAATTTTTTGAAACGAACATGAAATCAACAAATACAAAAATTAAAACAAATGTACAAAATTAAAAAGTAAAGTTAATTTTATATATAACCAAAAATAAAAATTTTAGAAATACTATAAATATGAATAACAAATACCATGACAATAGATGAAAGTGAATACTATGCCCTAAATGAGCCATGGATTCGGCAAAATTTGATGTTGTCATCTAACATCTCCACTTACTGATCAATAAGTTGTTGTAGGCCTAATTAGCAAATTAATGTAGCATGATTATAAAAGAAATGAGATACAAAAATAAAACACATATAAGAATATTTGAGAAAAAAATGGAATCGATTATAAGAATAGATCATACTGTTTAAATTGAAGTTAAGGTCCTTTCACGTTCAATAGGCCAAGTTTCGCCATTAATCACTTTGGAAGCTTGAGTAGATCACCGTCCACATAATGGGTGATCCTAAAAGTGTATTATGGGTTTAGAAAATTTTAGATTTGATCAATTAAATAAACAAAGAAAATGACTAAAAAACTAAAATAATTAAACATTCATAAATCAGTCTAATAAATTATAGTAACCGACGTAGTGTGAATGACTTTAAACAGTTAGAAAAATTCCTTAAAACAAAAATTAAATCTAATCAATTAGTAACGGAAGAATTAAAAAATGTCCAAAAAAAAAATTTAAAAGAATTAAAAATGGCTAAAAAAATTCCTTAACCTTAAAACAACAATTAAGTCTAATCAATTGGTAACGGAAGAGGTAAGAAATGTAAAAAAAAAAAAAGTTAAAAGAATTAAAAATGGTTAAAAAATTCAAAAACTATTAGAATGACACATCATTCTAAAAACACCTAGAAGATGACACGTGGCATAAAAAATTATTAAAATGACACATCATCCTAAAGGCACTCAAAAGGTGACATGTGGCATAAGAAAACCCTCATTTAGTTATATAAAGATGATGTAATGACGAGCAAATTAAACTTCCACCATTTTAGATACCAAGCTCAATATGAGCAAAAGAGAAAAGGAATTTAGAAGAAGAACAACAACAAAGGGAGGACCCGATTACTAGATGGAATAGTAAAGTGGAATAGGTGATCCCGAGAATTGAAGGAGATAACATTGTAGAAGAATAATTTATGTCTTGCTCTTCCCTTTTCACTAGTATTTGTTCCCACATGTTTCTCTAATAGTTTCTCTCTCATGCACAGTAGGAGTATGTATGATAAGAGCGTATATAAAAAGATCATTAATAAAACTAAGGCTGATGAATTTGGAAAAAGCAAAACCATATATAAGACATTCCTTGTTTAGGGCTGATAAATTTGAAAACAATCATGGGTAAGATTTTCCCTCTTCTGGTAAGAATTTAAAAAGTTCTCGTACGGTTTACTAGGATAATATCTCAAGGGAAATAAAAATAAAAATAAAAATAAAAATTGTTTGTGAGCTTTTAAAAGAACTGGAACAATAAATAAACTTAAATAAGTTCTGATTTTTAGGGTGTTACACGATAAGATCAATTAATATTTAAAATAAGTCACCAAATTACATAAAATAATCTGTTAATATGGAATAACTAATCATTTCTTATTCCCAATGGAAGGAGAATACGTACATTATCTGATTGAAACAAAATGGGATATACATACATAATAATGTATACAGAAATAGAAAGAAACAAGCTTGGGGTGCCAACATCCCTCATTCACCATGAGAATAAACCACTAAAATCGACAAAATAAAAATTCTAATATTAAATATATATTCATAATATTCAGCAACAATATTTAAGGTCCCATGAGTATTCTTCCAAGGTTTTGCTGGCATTGGTTAGAGGCAGTTATCGTTGGCGTCTGAAAGTTATGACCTTCAACACGATGGTTCTCTCTATTCCCATACAGATTCAACCCACCATTTACAATATCATAGCAAACACCCATTTGTGGTGCTTCAACCACCACCCTACTCGAATTATTCGACCCCATTTGGCTCCGCATGCTTTCGCTTCCCATACTGTTATCAGCACCGCGGCCAATCCCCACACCGAGATCTAGGCTAATCGAGCTACTATCTGCTGGCCTCATCTTTGATGTTCCACTGTACGGTGTCGCTCCACTGAATTCATGTGTGCTGTTCCTTGCAGTCGGGACATCGTGGTTGTGCTTGCCCTCATATGTGGTTATGACAGCTTTGGGGTCGTGAGATGCCCTCTCCACGTGCTTCCTCACCGGGCATCCGGCATTTGTGCACTTATAGTAACTCCTGGATCACAATATGATGAGATGCACGCATAGCAGGTCACATATTTTTTAGATGCTATTTCATGTGAATAACACATGAATTATCCATCAAGATTTTGACGCAAATACACATGGGTGCATGTGATATAACAACAGTGAATTGTTTCCTGAACAAAACAAAGCGAACTCCCAAGTAGCTAGGCTTCTCGTCCATGCCACAATCATTATGTTCATAATTATATCACAATCAGATTCATACAAATGATTGCAAATCTCATTAACTTTAATGGAAGGGAGACAGGATCGAGAGTACTTCCGTCTAAGACCTAGATTGCAGTTCCTACACCACGAATATATGTAGTTCTCACACCTGTCAAACTAGCTTTTTGGCTATACATATTCAAACGTGAATTTCATATTAATACTTTCTAGTAGTTCCAGATCTTATGCCTTTTAAAACACTATGGCCCAACTACACATCTTTTTGGATGAGATTAATCAACCGTCAGAGCTCCACCAAGAAGACAGTTTAGACATTTAAAAAGGTGATTAGATCCACGCCCACCCCCCATAGGATTCCCATGTCAACTTCAACAGACACGCTCTTCGTCCTTCTCTCACTCTCAGTTTGGATTAAGAAATTTACCACTCTCTACCACTTTCTATATGTTACCTCAAGCCTCCCTCAATCAATTAATTTTTAGTTAGCCATTTCTCAAAGAACAAAATATACAGAAATTTGGAACTCAAATTGGTGGTGTTTTAATCCTATTGATGAAAAATGTAGAAGTGTCAACTGGTATTATTTTTACATATTATTTTCACATGCATGTCATTTAAGCTTTGTATAGAATAGTACCATCTCAAATACATTAACAAAATCTACATAGACACGTATATATAGAGATAATGATCACATGATCTCATATTGTTAATATGTTTGATGCAAAACTTGAATACATATAATTTAGAAAGATGGTTATTACTGTTATAAATAATAACAATAACAATGCAATCAAATCACTTGGAAACATGAAAGTGATTAACATAATAAATAGGAATTAATGAAGCAAGGAGAATGTACCTCCGTCCTGTTAGGCTCTTCATTTTTACTGTAGCTAGAGTTTAAGAAATGTTGTTTTTTTTTACAAACTTTATTGACTTTTGAGGGTAATGCGGTCTTTTTAGTAATAAAAAATAAATGATAAAATTGTGTGTTAGGTAAGGGTGGCATTTTTTTAAATATAGTGCATTGAGTGGTAATTTGTTTTAAAACTTTTATTTTTTTTTGGGTGTGAAAAGTGTAATGATACAAACAAATGAGAAAAGTGTTTAGAATATACTCTATGATACCCAAATTTCACAAACTTCAGGATCAAAGTGAGCAAGAAAAAATCATGAGGCTTCACTATTTCTAGATGTAGCAAATCTAATCAAGATCACAAGAAAAATCAAGCGGCAGTTACTATTACCAAATGTAGAAAATCTAATCAAGATCTAATAACTGAGAAGATGAACTTAGCAATATAATAATTAATTACATAAGGAGTTTACTGCCCATATAGTAGGGGAGGGGATACTGTTTCCTCCTTTAAAAAAAAAGTTATATTGTCATTATTTTCATCTGAAGACTAATGTCCATATAGCAGTTATCATAGAAGGATGATTGTCGGATGTGTATTCAAGCAGAGTATGTCATCAACTATGTGATCCTGTTAAATTATACGGATGTATCAAGCAACAAAAAACTGAGCAAAAAAACCCGTTGTCGATATATAGAACGTTTTTCGACTTGTAAATAATCAACTGATATGCAATCGAGATTTCATATGATTGATTCTGCTTTAAAATTAGGAGATTTGAACATTTTTAGACATTCCACAACACTCAGCAGACCCATGACCAACATTGAGCAAGCACACAGATCAATTGCTCAATAATCCACATGAAACACTCTGTTTGACCTTTTTCATTTTCTCTTTTTATCAGTTTTATTTTAAATCATCACACGGTTGAATTTCCCTAAATACTAATTTTCACTCTCATTTGAAGGCTACTGATCATCCTTAACTTCAACCACAAGCAAAAAAAAAATCAACATTGTAACATACCTGGGATTTGGATTGCCTCGGACCACTTTTTGTCCATACTTCCGCCAGCGGTATCCATCATCCAGTATGTCAACCTCACTCACAGTTTGTACAACAACACGTGGCTCACGAATGGGCTTAACAACTGGTGTAACATCAATACCATCCTCCATTTTCCTACTCAGATTGTTTATCAATATAAATCCAGAAAGTATATACATACATTGATGACGTAATAATTTATATATATACCTCCGCTTCAAGAAAGGGTCATCTTCTTCAACCTCGTCATTAATGACTTGATATTGTGAACCTGGGCCATCCATGCCATCCTCATTTGTTTGCAGAGGAGACAGTACAGGGGAGCCATTTTGCTCCACATTGTTGGTGTTCAATTTTTCTTCAACAAACAAGATATAGAATTCTATAAGCTGACATATCTACTTCAGACTAACTGCAACATTATAATATAACTGATTTAAGTAGAATTTAGCTTCAAGGTTTCAGATTCGGACTCCAGATCTTGAGGGAATCTTGGCTAGCTAATTGCTAAGCTTTAGATTCACATATTCAAGGAGGTGGCAAATTAAAGAATACACAGGCATAAAATGTGAGACAATAACAAATCTAAATGGTATGAGCCAAACTTATGGTAAGAAAAACTCATTTTAGTTAGAGATTTACTTTCCATAAAATAAGTTCAGTAATTCCACACAGATATTTAAACTCCTTTCATAAAAGGCTCACTGAATATGGCAAAATGTCATTAAGCAAGACAAGATTACAATTTGGAAGATCTTCAGGCTAACACATCAATCAGTAGGAAATCAGAGAGTATATTCCGTTTAATTTGGGGGAGAAGGTTTTGTTTCTCCAGAAGGAAAAAAGAAAAAATAAAATGGGATTATTCAAGTTCTATAGTGAGTGTGTTTTTATAAAATTTTCCAGTACACTTGAGAATTACCATAAAGTTAAATAAAGAATGCTGCTGTGAGGTCATTAACCAGAAAAAATCATAACAAACACATGATATTTCCCAAATTAAGCATCATGTATTGCTTACATTCTAAAATTCACATTCCTTCAAAATACCAAAACACAGAACCAATGCCAGAATTTTAAACATGACCACAAGCCATAGAGACTTAAAAAAGCAACCTAAAACTCAATTGAGAAATGCTTTAGTTCATGAAAGAGAGGGATCAAGTAACAGAATTTTATCTGTTGATAACTGTCATGCACAGCACGCAGGGTCTGTGTATATGCAAATTTGAAGAACTTTGGTTAATGTTACAAGAAGTTCCCATACAGAATTCCCTATCTTTTAGCCGGGATATTTAATATTAGCTGCGCGAACCTTCATTAGGTTCAGTTGAGCTCTGAAAAGCAAGACTTATTCAATAAACTTGTTATGGATGATTATGGGGCTAGGTTTATTAAACTACTGACGCAATGTATATCCATCCAACAAAACAACCCGTACAGTAGAGAATAGAGATAGGTTTCACAGTAGCCAATTCAAATGTTCAGAAAGTTAATATAACAATTAGGCTAATTACCCTCTTGACCAATGAATGATAAACCCTTGTCCGATTTATCTTCTTGAATGGACAAAAGAGCACCCGGATTGTTCCGACGTGAGCTCTGAGGTTTGGGATGATCATGTGAGCCCTTGTAAACAATTTCAGTAATCTGTCCACTTGGAGAACGTTCAAATATCTTTTTCACCTCACAGTTAGGATATGTACATTTGTAGTAACTACGTGGAAATTCACTTCCTTTAACCAGTTTCTGCCCATATTTTCTCCAGTTGTAACCATCATCTGATGTTTTATCAGCTGGGACAGAGGAGGTTGTATCTTTATGCTCTTGAACTCCAGTATTGGACTGTCCTCCTTGACTTAATTCATCGAGTGTATTATAGACAGATGAATCATGCGTACTCACTGCAAGAGACTGTGAGTACCGTTGATCTTGATGAATGCTTGGTCCATTTCGATTCAATCCCACAGGAATCTTTCAACAAAGAAGCAGATTTAGAAGAAATATAATTGCCCAAGTATTTCATTAAAAAGAGGTGGGGCAGAAAATCCTAATCAGAAAAAACATAACTTGACCTACCATATCAACACCAACCACAGCAGCAAAACAAGTCTCCAAAAGTTTGTAGATAAGACAAAGCAAAGAGTAGATGGTCAACTTGTCTAATTCACTGGGTAAAACAGTTTCAGATAGACAACCAAAATATGTAGAACAGAATCTCCAAAAATACTACCTGCTAGGTTAATGTTCAGTTGTAGAGAAGAGGATGTCAATCATAAAGTCAAACTGACCACTACTTTTTTTCTGAATACCACATAGTAGGTATGCACCTTACAGAAACAGATTCACCCATGCCATTTGTTGAACAAATTGCTAAGTCAACCATATAATCATATAAAAATTGATTTGAAAACCCTTTAGTTACTATTTCTATTGTTTCCACACAATTCATCTTATTTTAGAAACTATACTAATAAAAAGGAAAAGAGAATGATAAGCCAAGATGAAAGTTTTGGGGCATTACCGTCATCCCCATGGACGATAACCCTGATGTAGTACTAGCTCCAGTATGAAACCTAAACTCAAAACTGCCAGACGTTCTTTCATCAATGGTATTAACATTGGCAAATTTCTTCTCTACAGGAACTGCGGCATTTTCACGCATCAACTGAGACTTGAAAAAGGAGCCTGTGGTTGGAGAAGGCTCAGCCTGCAAATGTGACAGAAAATTCCAGGAGTAAATAAACTTTTCCAATGAGCACTAACTACACAATGTCTACTTTCTTTTAAAGAAGCTCAAGTGTTTAATCTCACCATCTTTTCACCAACATGCAATGCATAGAAAAATGTCAAACGCCAATAAGTAAAGGAAGATTCTTTTGTGAATAAACGGCATTGAAACTAAATGACTTTCTCTCTAAAATCCTTAGGACAAACTTTCTTTATCAATATGCGCCTTTTAACCAACATATTTCCACTTGATAGTACAGAATGTGAACAGTTACAATTCCACAGAAACGAATGGTTTCATATTCTTCCTTTGATTTGCTTATTCCTCATTATTCCCATGTATTTCCAATTTCAGCCTCCATTAGTTCAAAAGATTCATATACTCATTTCTCCACAAAAGGTTTAAAGTAGGCAAAGATAATTTCATCTAGAGACCAATATAATGCACACTAATGAGAGCATCAGAATCCATGGGTCCCAAAGCACACAGAAGGGGACACATACATTATTCACTTCACATTATATATTCTCAAAGGAGCACTCAGTGGGAGAGAAATCACTCCAGGACAGAAAAATGATGAAAGGAACCAAACATCAAATCAATAATGAATTCCACCTACAATATCAGTAATTCCGAGAAATTTCCTCATAAAAAAAATATATATATCTGACGTCAGCACAGCGCCGTGTTTGTTAACTGATATTAAACAATCACATTTGGGGAAAACAAGAAAAGCCAAGCTGAGTAATTTACTGCAGAACACTTTGCGATACAGAGATTAACAACCAAATTAGCAAATTAGGCTCCATTTCATTTTAATTACATTTAAGTAACAAGATAAATTTCCCAATACAAACTCGGTATCGGATCCGAATCTGAATCTCTCCAGCAGGAAATAGCGGCTAGTGCGAAAATTCACACAATCATTCACTAGACAAAGAGGTGAAAAGGAGAGTGAGTCGAAGAATAAAAACAGGAAAGTAGCAGCAATGAAACGACGTCGGACCTTGATATTGGACAGAAGAACAGGGGACTCGAGGAAGGACGTCGGACTGAGGCCAGGAGGAATAGTAATGCAAGTTGACCTAGAGATCGGGAGCTTGGCCGGAGACATGAGGCGGTACTTAGCTCCGTTGGTGGATCCGCCGGCGGCATCGGTGGCGTGATCGAGAGGAGCGGCATTACCGGAGGAGGAGGAGTGATGGTGATAGTGTGGGTAGGAAGAGTGAGGCAGCGAGTGAGAGTCTTCCATTGAAGGAAGGATGGAAGAAGAGAAATTAATGAGGGAAGAGAGAGCGAGTAAAAATAAAAAAGGCATGTATTGTTATTACAGAAACTGTGAATGTGATGGGAAATTGGGGGAGGGTCAGGACAGTAATTACACGTTGTTGACTTTAGTGATTCGGATCTGGGTTGTCGTTGCTCCTAATCCAGTTTTATTAACCAATTTTTGCACAGATAAATGAGATGTTATTCTGGATTATAATCTGTTAATTATAGTATTTTTTAAACTAATCAATTATCCTGAAAATATTGTCTGCCAATACACTCTCATTAATTATTTTTTGCTTAATCTTTTGGTGTTATCAGGCCTGAATTTAAATCAAAGTGTGCTATTTTAGCAGTGGGTATGCCCTTGGCCGTCGCCTATAAATATAATTAAAATCTTTAACTACTTATAATCAAATAGGGTTAACTATATAATGACGAATTTACTGTCAAATAATTCCACTTATGGAGGAGACGGGGTGGGTCCATGAACATGGTGGGATCTAACACAAGTAAGGGTTCTGAAAAATTGAGACGGATTATGGGATTAGCTAAATTTGTTTCAAACTCATCATGTTATCATCCCTAAACAATTGGAATATATATCTATGTTATCATCCCTAAACTAAACAATTGAAATATATATCTATGAAAAAGGTATTTGTATGAGATGAATTGCGATTTTATGGTATTATTATTGTGTTATGATGCCCAGGGCATAGCTCAAGTGGTAGAGGGAGGGTAGAAAGGCCTTCCAGCTGAGCTTGGTTGCTGCAGGGTGGGGGTTCGAATCCTGCCTTTGGCATGAATTTGGCCCCTTGCAAGCACAAGTTTAACAGTGAGTCCTCCCTATAAGCCACTTGAGGCACATCCTGCGATTTACCTCCTCCACCAATCTCCAGGGTAGGGGCGGTGGGGCCAGCCACTTGATGCACATCCTGCGATTTACCTCCTCCACCAATCTCCAGGGCAGGTGCAGTGGGGGCCCCTAATGGTGGGGCTCCTCCACCAATCTCCAGGGCAGGGGCGGTGGGGCCAGCCACTTGAGGCACATCCTGCGATTTACCTCCTCCACTAATCTCCAGGACAGGGGCGGTGGGGGCCCCTAATGGTGGGGTACACCATTATTGTGTTATGATACAATTCATTATTATACATATTATATTTCAACTACCCTCCTCCACCAATCTCCAGGGCAGGGGCGGTGGGGCCAGCCACTTGAGGCACATCCTGCGATTTACCTCCTCCACCAATCTCCAGGGCAGGGGCGGTGGGGGCCCCTAATGGTGGGGTACACCATTATTGTGTTATGATACAATTCATTATTATACATATTATATTTCAACTAATAATAAGTAGTGGCGGATCCACTTAAGTACAAGGGGTACAAGTGTACCTCCAAATTGAAAATTTTTTTTGTACTATATATGCTAAAGTAAAATAAAAAATTTAAAATGTACCCCTATTTATTTATAATTGTTAAATCAATTACCTTATCCACATTTCATAATTATTACTTTTATGATTAATAAATTTATATTTATGTAAATAGCAAACAATACTTATTTCAATAGGAGTCAATATTAATAATTTCCATGATAAAATGTACATTAGAAACCAAAATTTAAAATAAATATTTAATTTATAAATTTAACTCCTCAAATAAACAAGGATGAATGCTTATTTATTTTAAGAGTTAAATTTAGAATTCTTTATTATTACTATTATAATATTAAACTTGTCCATAAAAATTACTCTTATATTTCTTCATCTCATAACTCATAATATTAACAAGGTGCAATGTTATAATACTACAAAGATTGTCATCAATTTTTACACTTGATTGGTCAAAATTAATCACATTTAATATGCTTAGCTCATTCAATTACTCTAAACACTTATTCCTTTTCTTACATCATCAAATTAAAAATCACCTTTTTGTTATTAAACTACAAATAACTAAATACATAAATATCAAATTAAAAATCACCTCCATAATTTACCACTCACCTCTTATATATCTATTTCACAAAAGAGTGTTCCTACATTTATTTATTTTTATTATTAGCAATAATTAAATATGAGTACTATATTATAAAATATACTTATTTATTTTTATTTTCAAAAAGATTTCTTAAATCATACACCCATCCTAATAACTTAATATATGACTAAAAAAAGAGAGGAAGTAATCTAATTTTACTATAGTGATAATGTACACACACACATTTATTACTCTTTAAATATAAAGATACAGTTTGTACTGGTAATAATCAGTGTGATCAAAATCTATCACCATCCGTAGAGAGGTAGCATTTAATATGATTAAACAGCACAAAGGAGATATGATTATTTCCAATAAAGTATATTCAGTACGTTGCCAAAATCAAAAAGGGATCATATTTCCCAAAATTTAATCCATTATTTAAAAACTGTATAGATGCTAGTCCGAGATCAATCACCATAATTGACAAGCATATGAAAAACAACAACTGAGGTTATTTGTTTGTTTCTTATTGTCGCAAAAGGGAAAAAAAAAAATATATATATATATATATATATATATATATATATATATATTAAAATAAAAATTGAAAGAAATAAAGACATTATGGAGTAATAATTATGAATCTCAGTGACATATGGGGTGTGAGATTAAAAAGGTTAATCCAAAAGAGAATCTTAATTTGGTAGTGTTGGTGAATGGATAGCAGAAACAGAGATTAGTCGAAACTGCAGAGATTGGTTATGATAAAAATCTGCAAAGGTGTAAGGACCACTGCCACTGATACAATCAATATCATATCTTCCAACCATAACAACATTAATTCCCACTTCCCTTTTATAACATTGTTGTTTACACTTGCCACACAATCTTGTCTTGCACTAAACACCACCATCTCTATGCTAAATGCACTTCCCATCTCTACAACCATGTTCGTCGCGAGAGCTTCCCGCTCCTCCGATCAGAGGGGTTCCGCCTCGTTTCACTTCACTAGTAAGAACTTCACATCCCAACACTGGATGTGAAATTCCTTCAAGTTATTGATTGATTGGTCCCACACAAATGCAGATGCATGTACAACCCAGTCAATTTTGAAATCAATTTGACAGAGACAATTAAGCCACCAAGGCAAAACACACATTTTGGTGCATGTAAAACTTTGCCAATATGCATTTCATGTTGAGTGGATTTGGAATGTGGCAACCACCATTTCACATCCTCCTAAATGAGTCTGAGACTGAAAGTGGTACCAAGTTACTTATTTGACAAACTATCAACTTGAAATCTCAAACCACTTCCGTGTAAAAAAAAAAAAAGCTCTAATATAATGGCAGAATAAGAGTAGAAATTAAGTTTACATCTCCACTATAAAAGAGATGAAACAATGCCCTTTGATCAGTCATCAATGATCACTGATCAGCCAAAGATTGGTATCCATGCTTTAATGGAAATAAGATTCACTTGGAAGGTAGCTTTTCTCCTGTTTCTACAGTGAAACTTGAGACAATGGCAGTATTGATGTAGGGATGAGAGAATGCAATTTCAAGGAACAGTAACAGTATGAAAAGAGTGACTTCCCAGTTGAATCTTACATGGGCTTTCAAGTGAATAATAACTTGATCTGGACCATGAAAGTTGGTCCAGTTAACACTTTCAGGAATCCTCGGTTAAAATCTATTGAGAATATCTGATTCGGTCATCAAACCAAAATCATTGTAATTAAGTCAAGACATGCAACAAGACCACCCAAAATTTGAGAATACCCTTCTCACTGCGGATGGTACATTTGATGGTATTGAGATGCCACCTCATATCCACCATAACCCAAGGCCCTGTCATAATAAACAGGTTGTGCATGTGTTTCAGTAGGATAAGAATTTGACGTGGACGGATTTACGTTCCCAGAGAAGCCCATAGGGATTCTTGACAACGCATACAAGTCCGTAGATGGGCCCACATACGGGGGAGCAGCCACTACGGATCCTGTCATACCATACACTCCAGGTGATGAAGTGGCGTATGGGGCAGCATGATTGGGCAACAAACCTGCATTCTTTACTGCATTGATGAGAGATTTCCATCTAAAAGCAGATTGACCATCATCCGCCCTCGTTCGCTTGTTTCTGTTTTGCTTTGGATGCTTCAATGGCTGCTGGGGATTGGACGAAGGGCCCATAGCAGGTCTTTTTCGATCAGCTTTCTCTTTTTCCAACTTCTGGATACGCATCAACATTTCATCTTTTGGGTACTGAGATTCCAGACTATGATCCTCAATGCACTTAATCACTGACTTCAATGCACTAATTTCTTTCATTGCAGCGTCATTCTACAGAGCAACATAATAATGTAAATAACATAATTTCATGAGCAAATAGTGGCAAACTATCGTTAAGGAATGTGTTGGTGTTGGAATTGAGATTAAAGTTAAAGATGCTACCAGGATTCAAATGCTTATCAAGATTAATACTTCAATCAGAAGCCATACCCCTAATTTTCATGACAGATTAAGAAGCCTTTAGGGCCCCTTATTTAATTGAGAAACCCCAACCCCACCCCCCAAAAAAAATATATTGAGTTCAAGAAACAAAATTAAATCCAATTCAAAAGGGGCAAATAATTTTTCACTATTTTTATGTGCATTTATTGCATGCACATCACTCCTGCCCTACAAACTCTATGACAGAATACTCAAATTGATGAATTTATTTTAGATCTACACAGATACACCGTTTCTTACAACTCAAATAAAATTTCAATCTTTGAACGATATCAATGGTAAGAGGGCCATCCTGAGTTCCTGACAAAGGAAAATGAAGAAAAATGATAACAATACCAATGATTGGCGAGAACTTTTCCCCCTCTTACGAACTTTCTGAGCATTTTTTTTCGAATCCATCACATATGCTTTCAGTAAGGGCACTGGAGGGAACTCGTTGGTAAGCTCAAATTCAAATATAAATTTGAGAGCTATAAGCTGTTTGCGCATATTGATAAGCCTCAGGACAACATCTGTTGGAAACCATAAATTTGTACCTCACATTAAAATTTTTTTTATTAAATTTACACGACAACTCAATAACAATAGTATGCTTAGATTTGAACTGATATATAAATCTGCGTAATATAATCAGAAGCACAATAAAACCTCAAAAGCATAGTTGTTAGAGGCGCACCTCAGGCACGGGTGGTCAGAGGCTCAAGCCCTTGCGCCTTTTTCACTTTTTTGGTTATTTAAGGCAATGAGGCGATCGCCTCTCTGCGACTTTTTCCATCTCAAAGAGGACCACCTCCAATACGAGTACCAATTATCCTTATTTTTGGGGATTTTTTAAAGTTGATACATGATTTTATTATGTAAATTGCGTTTCTTGCCTCTAACTCTATGTGCGTCAGTGTTTGTTGTGGGTGCGGGGGGATTGACTTATATATCTAGCATTGAATTAGGTAGGAATTTGAGGTTTATATAAACAAACCACAGGGAGAAATGAAGCACAAACACCTACCTTGTTTTATTGACTCATTATTTGAAACTTGATAACTTTCTTAAACTTAAAGACTTTGTTTTACATTATTCATTAGTGTTGAAGATTTTATCTATGAAGTTGATTACGTATGAATGTTCTATGTGTTATCATGTTATTTATGAGTTATATTATGCATCATTATGTGATGTTATGTGATTTTTACTTTTATTTAGTTAGGTAATTATGTTGCAAGTAGATATACTTGTGTATATATGTTAAAGAATCATAATAGGGCAGGTACCTCTCGCCTTAGGTGCACCTCATGTGCGTCTCTCGCCTCCAACAACTATGCTCAGAAAATTAGATACCAATAACTTAACAAATGATGATTGGTAAAACAATATGGCCCGATGCGTTTTTTTATTGCGCTACGAGTCATATTGCATGAGACAATAATCTCATGCACCATGATAATCAGTGATCAAGTTATTATGACCGAATATACCTCATAGTAACAAGATATAATGGGACATAGTACTCATGAAGGGATCTATTATATACTCAATCCTAGCCCTTCCCAGTATTCAGTGATTAGAAAAACTAGTGACATTTAAGGACAATGATTTCTACACGACGCACAATTTACAACCTTAGACATTCAATGAACTGGCCTGGCCTCCAGAGTCAGTCCCATCGATATTTTCATAAAAATAAAAAGCTGAATTTTAGTGTTCCTTGTTTCTCAAACTTTATAATCATGCAGACTGATGATCCTAACAAATTAGAATCCCCTTGTACAACAACTTTGAATAATTCAGGTATGCTTCTGTGCCCCACTCATAGGCAAGCACAAGAAAACGGGAAATATATAGAATTTCCACTGAAAGAGGTTAGACAAAGATAAGTGAAGATCACACGCAATAGCAGCATACTAACATTCACCAGTCCTATCTCTTTCAGCAATGAACATAGCATGTGAATACTCAGTGAAAACGTAAAAAACATGAAGTCATCTCAACCACATCTCTCCGATGCGAAACACTAACTTCAACATGCAAAAGATAGTGAAAACGATAACGATAAACTAAGCATATGAGATCACATTTACCTGAAACCTTACTCTCGAGATTGAGAGTTCGACACAAGTCAATAGTCTGTCGATGACGAGCACTCAAAACAACATAATCGACGAGTTCATCAGCATCATACCCACCATCGCTCAATAATTTGTAAGAAGCCAAGAGCTGTAAATAACCCATCTTCTCCAACCCCCATCCCCCCTCTTTCCCTTCCTCATCACCACCACCACCACCATTTCCAGTATTTAACGCCCCCATCTTTGCCTTCCACTCCATCGCCATCGCCTTGGCGCGCTCCCGAACCTCGGGCCTAATCTCCACCCCGGCCCTCACCAACTCCTCCAACAACACCACACAAGCCGTTCTCGACCTAGACCCCGGCGCCAGCTTCCCGTCCCAAAACTCAGCCAAGGCATCCAAAACCATCGACCCGGGGTCCGGCGCGTGCTTGAACGCGTCGGCCAATTCAGCCCTAATAGCAGTCCTCTCCTTGGGACGCTCAATTATGTATTTACACAAACCCAAAGCATCCATGCTCTCACATAGAGCCTTCAATTCGGGTCGGGCGGAAACTGGCTCCGGCGGAAGCAAATCTTCTCGCCTTTCGGATTTGGATTTTTCAGTTTGGGAAGCTTCGAGGGCTTTGACGGCCGAGAATTTGTCGAGCAGTTGGGATTGGTAAGACGAAAAATAAGAATCGATATCACTCCATGTGAAATTGAACGAGGAGAGCGACGAGAAACACGATTGGATTTGTTCGAAGGATTTTTTCAAGCTTTCTTTCTTCGCGTCAATGGCGCCAAGGGCATGTTCAATTGATTTCACAGTCGTCAAAGCCATGCTTAATGAATGATGGGATTAAACGAAATCGAATTAAACGCAGGAAGTGAGAATCAATCACTGAACATCCTTGTCATTGTGGGTAAATTGCACAAAGAGTATTAAGAGAAAAATGATGAACTGCAAAATGGGCCTAGTACCAAATCAAAGGTCCAATTACGATACGGGCCCGTTATGATATTGGGGTTACGTACAGCTTATGAAGCCCACAACTTCCTTCAGCTTGTGTAAATATATTCTTGGCCCCCTCCCTCCGTCCCGTGTAAGAGTTTAAATTTAAACGTTAACTCGTGCGGAAGAATATATCTTTTAGAACTAAATATCATACCTTTATTAATGAAAATGTATATTTTTTGAAACAAAATATTATACTCTTATACACTTTGTGCACGCCCAATCTACGAGTTGATCTCTTGTATCCTAAGTGCATAAGGTGTATAAGGGTATAATATTTTTATTGAAAATGTCGATTACAATATGAATAGTATAAATGTTGATTTAAAAAATTCAAAAAATTCAAAAAAAATATAAAAAGTATACAGTCTTATATTAAAAGATACATAATTCAATATTAAAGGGTTCAACTTGAAAATCTTGAGGAACACAAGTTTAATTAAAGGGTGCAACTTTGAAAATCTTGAGGCAAACAAGTTTTAAACTTTATTTATTACTCCCTCTGTCCTGTTACAACGTACGCGTTTGTTTTTGCACGTTGATTAAGGAGTATAATATTTTAATGTGTAGTGAAGTGAGAGAAATAATATATTAATGTAAAGTAGGTAGGTATATTAGTATGACATGTGGGTCCATAGAAAAAGAAGTAATTAATATGTGTGGATCCTTTTTACCAAAAAGGGAAATGCACACTTTGCGTTGGGACGGACCAAAATGGAAAAACGCGTACGTTTCAATGGGACGGAGAGAGTATATTATAACACAAGTTTTAAACTTTATTTATTATATCGTAAATATCTGATTACCGCTAAAAATAAATCAAAAGACAGCTTTATTTCATATCCCAAAATGACAAAGTCTATACACCGTATTTATGTGGGCCCATGAAGATAAAGTGATTGATTTATGTGGGTCCAATCTACTGGAAAAGGAAATGTAACTATTATAGCGAGACGCCCTAATTAATAAAATGTAACTCTTGTGACGGGACGGGAAGGAGTATGTTTTTAAGGTGTTATAGCATGATTCAATAGAGTATGTTTTTAAGGTGTTATAGCTTGATTCAATATAAATATATTTAAATATCAATAAGCATACTTCATTTATATAATAACTACTTCACATTAATAATGAATCAACCGCCTCAAAATAAAATATTCCCTTGAAAATAAAGTACAATGATGGATTGGAGAATAAGGAAATTAATAACAAAAATAATACGTGGAATAATTCAAAATGAAAAGCGGACGTGGGAGGGATAATTCTATTCCTAATAATAATAGAAATCCAAGTCCTGGAGGAGGCGGCGCGTAGTCAAAGGAAAGCGATTCTTAAATTTATATTTCCCTGTTAATCTTGTTACCAGGTCTACGCCTAAAGCCCTTCTTCATCGCAACACCCACAACTATAAAACCCCCCCGCCGCCGCTGCTTTCCTTCTCCTCCCCACCGGAGAGGACTTCCGCCTACACTGGTATAATCTCCACCTTTTTTCTTCTTCTTCTTCTTTTTATTTTTTATTTTTATATAGCGAGAGTTTTGGATTTGGATTTGCTTGTTTCTCTTCCTTTTTTTTCCTGGCGCATGTATGTTGGTGAAATCGATTAACAACTTTGATCAAAGTTTTGGGGAAATTGGAATAGAATTGGTGATTAGAAAGCATGATTTGAAAATTGAAATTGATTGTTTAAGGTATCAATGGCGGAAAGAGAAACGGAGGCATTTGTGGAAGTGGATCCGATGGGTCGTTACGGGCGGTACGACGAGCTTCTAGGGTGGGGTGCTGTGAAGAAAGTGTACAGAGCGTTCGATCAGGAGGAAGGAATTGAGGTGGCGTGGAATCAGGTGAAATTACGGCACTTGAGTGAGGACGAAGGCATGATCAATCGGTTGTATTCGGAGGTTGGATTGCTGGGGAAGTTGAAGAACAAGAACATCATCTCTCTGTACTCTGTTTGGAGAGACGAGAAGAGGAACACCTTGAATTTCATCACCGAGGTTTGCACTTCGGGGAATTTGAGGGAGTACAGGAAGAAGCACAAGCAGGTTTCCATCAAGGCTTTGAAGAAGTGGTCTAGGCAGATACTCAAGGGCTTGGATTATCTGCACACTCATGATCCTTGTATCATTCATAGGGATCTCAATTGCAGCAATATCTTCATCAATGGCAACATTGGTCAGGTATACTCAAACCCCCCTGTTCCTCTTAGGGTTTCATCCAGTAAGCTTTGCTGTGAAAGTGAAATTGAGTTGGTTGTGAATTATGAATCATGTGATTGGAGGTTATGTAATTCAATGCTTTCGAATTTGAAGTTGTGTTGATACTTAAGTTGGTATTCTTGGATTAGGTGAGATATAGTTGTGATCGATCATTCATCATTCTCCATTGAATTCACTCATGTAGATTAAAATTGGTGAATTTGAAGTTGTGTTGATACTTAAGTTTGTATTCTTGGATTAGGTGTGGTATAGTTGTGATCATTCATCATTCTACATTGAATTCATTCATGTAGATTAAAATTGGTGATCTGGGGCTGGCAGCTACAGTTGGGAAAAACCACTCGGCTCATTCACTGCTAGGGACACCGGAGTTCATGGCACCCGAGCTCTATGACGAGGACTACACGGAGCAGGTAGATATATACTCATTCGGCATGTGTTTGCTAGAGATGGTCACTCTGGAGTTACCATACAGCGAATGTGACAATGTTGCCAAGATATACAAAAAGGTGACTTCGGGACTGAGGCCTCGAGCCATGGACAAGGTGAAGGACCCAGAGGTGCGGGAGTTCATCGAGAAGTGTCTTTCACAGCCGAGGGCTAGACCCTCGGCTGCTGATCTCCTCAAAGACCCTTTCTTCGATGGAATTCACGACGACGATGACGAAAATACTGATGACTATAGTTTAAGCTAGCTAGAAATTCATATGGTATTCATTTGTGGGGCGCTATTATATATCCACCAATTCTTTTATGTTTGACTCTGAGTTTTGAAGGTTTTTTGTGAAGAGTTTTGGAATTTTGTGTTGTCTTTGTTGTTTGTTTGATCTTCTTTTTTCAACTCCCGAAGGTTAGGAATGAGATGAGGACAAGATTTTGTTTCTGTACATACATATCATTATGTCAATTGTCATATTTTGGATCATCTTTTTTGCCATTAATTAATTGATACGGAAAGCAAATTCAAATGATACTTTTATTTTTAAGATATAGTTTTTCCTCTGCATTCTACTGTATGCATGTTATATGTGGTGGTTTTACATCATATACATGTTTGGGAATTCGATAGAGTTTGAATTCATAAATGGTAATCTACTCAAGTCCTGAAAAGCCAGGAAACTAATCAAGAAACTAAAATAAATAAATAAAACGCTGGAAATGGCAAGAAAAGAAAGTAACGTTTGTTGGCAAAAAGAATAACAAGTTGGCGTGATAGGGATGTTTTCTACTTTCGGTTACTTTTTATTTGATTTAAATTAGTAATTTAATCAGCGTTGAAAAATATACAAAGAATAGTTCGTAACAGCTATTCCAACGGCCAGTGGGACCCCTATTCCATGTTATCAATATACTCCCGTTAATATGAAACTATGTTGCGGAATTCTGTTTGATGGATTTAAAAGTGTTTGATGAATAGAAATAACGAATTTAGATTTAAGATATATGGGATTAAATCTGTGTTTGTTTTGCAGGGATTTAAATAGAATACTATTCCCTCCGTCCCGTTTTAATATTTACTTTTCTATTTTGCGCCAATTTCAAATTTTACGTTTTTCTTTTTGAAATATGAGATCCACCTAAAACAATTAATATATCATCCAACACTAATACACCTACCCACTTTACATTAAATATTATATTTTTTTACCCACTATTTATTAAAATATTATACTTCTTAATTAACGTGCAAAAAGTAAACGTAAACATTAAAACGGAACGGATGGAATATATTTTAATTTTATGTCAATTCATGTATAAAAGTAGAGAATAATGTGTACTCCTTAGTAGGATGCGCGTGAGATACATGTGTGCAAAAGGTACGTGATACTTACTCCCTTCGTCCCCTTGAAAGATATTCGTTTATTTTTTGCACGTGGATTAAGGAGTATAATAATTTAATGTATAGTAAGGTGAGAGAAATAATATTTTAATGTGCAGTGGGCAGTTGTATTAGTGTTGAGTGTGGGGCCATGTATAATGGTTGTGGGTCACATTAATCCAAAAAGGGAAATGGATACTTTGTAATGTGATGGACCAAAATGGAAAAATGGATACGTATCAAGGGGACGGAAGGAGTATGTAAGAATTGGTCTTTTATTCCCAGTTGCACAAAGTGTGTAATGGTATAATATTTTGTTTTAAAAGGTATACACTTTCATTATATATATATATATATATATATATATATATATATATATATATATATATATATATATATATATATATACGACATGATGTTCCATGGCTAGGGATGTTAAGCGGGCTGAACCTGAACCTACAGGGCCAGACCTATAGGGTTACGGGTTAAACAAGCCACGGGTTAAGCGGTCCATGTTAAATGAGCCGTCATTTATGCAAACCTAATTCTAACCTTATCAGTCCTCGAGCTAAACGGACCACTAACGGGTTGGGAATAAAAAAAATATTAATTTAATTTGAAACATAATTAAATATTAAAAATAAATCAAATGTTGTTCTAACATTAACAATGAACTATAAATTATAAGTTTATACGTAAAAAATAAAAAAGAATTTTAGAATTCCAAATACGTTAATATTATTTGTGAATTAAGATAGTTTATTTTTAATATTACTTTTTTAAATGTCTCATATATTTTATTCTTAAATTATTTTATTTTAAGATGACAAACCAACAAAAATGTAGTAAGTTAGAGGATATTAAATTACTATTAGATATAATTATCAATAGAAATTATTTGTTATCATAAAAAATTATTATTAATTTTAATAATTTAAGTATATTATTAATTAATTTTTATTATGAAAAATCTAATCGGGCTAACCGGGTCAGCCCTATTAACCTACGGGCTAGCCCTATAGGGGCACGGGCTAATCGGTCCGGACAAAAAAGAACTTGATTTAAACGGGCCACTATTTATACAAACTTAAATCTATATTTTTCCGGGTTAAACGGGCCCAGACCTACGGTCCCGCATCGTATTACCATCTCTATCCGGGGCACATAAGTTTTAACATTTATGTAATCCAATTTTACTAAATTCCAATTAAAACAAGGAATAGATAATCATAAATTTAAACTAATAAATCGGAAACAAACAAAGTTGAGTTTCATTTTTAAGAAGTATTTATATTTGTTGTATATATGAGTTTTTTTAATATATAATAATATTTAGAGTGAATAATCAAAATAATAAAATAATATTATCTTTAGGATGGAAGAGTAATATAAATAAAAAACGATTACCGATAACTTATTGAAGAAAACTAAATTGGGTTTGCTCTTTATATATGAGTTTTTGATTATAACTTGATTTAAAGTATTATTAATATATTTTTTAATTAAATTAAATTAAATAATTACAAATAAAAGACAAAGTTTGGTGTAAAATTAATTCACATAATTACATGAACTTTAATAATTTATATTTTATTTTATTCTTAGAGTTAAAATTATTTAAAGTATAATTTATAAGATTATTATGGCATAGTGCCATTAATAACTAATAATTAAATATATAACATATTTATTATGATCAAATATCTTAAATAAAGATATAGTTTAAATAAATAATATATATGAGATAAATAAGATCATATATATTTATGAATAACAATCACATTGATAGAATGTGATTTGATAAAGATTTAATATCCCGATCTGGTCCTCTCTCCACCTATTAAAGAGACACAGTTTTATTAATTCTCTATCACATAAGTCTTATGTACTGTGCCATAAAGAAAGGGGTGAGGAGAGAGAAATCAGTTTCCGGCGCAATTCGTAGGAACGTATCACAGGAGGACCGCCATTAATGGCGTATCAAGATAAGTCTTCTAATCATGTTTATGTGGTGTGAAAATCATGAAGATCTAAGATCCATGTCAATTAATAAATTAATTATTTATGAAATTATGCTTACATGTGGTATCAGAGTATGGTTTGGATCTCATGATTTTTCATCTATTAATGATTTACGTATACTAAAGAATTTCTATGGAGGCTTTTGTGTAAAACCAATTATATATTTGATTTTGAATATGATTGGATATGTTAAATTATTTATGCTATTATAGTATTAATTTTTAAGAAAAATATGTGATTTAAGAATTAGTTTATGACTGTGTCTTTCTATTATGATCCACTATAATTCCAAATCATTATTACAGTCAGGAAGTTTGATGAATTTACTCACTTATTAAATTAATAAATCAGTGTAGTTGGCCAAATTCATTGTATTTGCTATTATATGATAATTTAGCAAATTTATTATATTTACTCTTCTAAGAGTGGTCAAATCATGGTTACCAAAATTGCATATTGATTTCAATTAGTCTTTAAAATAATAAATTAATGATGCACTTAAAGTAAGTACGTGAAATCTTGCTTATGATAAACAATTTGAAATCAATATTCTTGATCACGAATTATGGTGTCATGAATTATTAATTAAATGAGTCATTAAATGAGTAAATATCGTAATTAAAATATTGCAATATAATTTTATGGCAAATATGCAATGATATGATTTCCATGTTTGAGTTGTTAAAAATAGTAATTTAATTACTCCAATTTTAACATTATGTTTTGCCACATACTCCCTCCGTCCCAAATTCAAGTTCACGTTTACTGTAGATACGGAGTTTAAGAAAAGTCACTTTTTGATTTACTTTTGAGGGTAGTATGGTATTTTTGGGTAATAAATAAATGATAAAGTATGTTATGTGTGTTAAAAAGGTGATGACAATTTGAAATTAAAGTATGTTAGAGGGATATTAGTTTGTTGCTTTTTCCTTTTATGGAAGTGTGAAGTTGAATTTGGGACGGACTAAAACGGAAAGTGTGAAGTTGAAGTTGGGACGGAGGGAGTAATTATCTATGAGAATTTTATGAATAATATTATATATGATGACTTTGATGAATTACAATTTAAAATATTCCATCATTAATGAAGATTTATGATTATAGATTAATTATTATTTAAATAAGGCAATGTTCAATTGCTAGCATTATGTGCATGCCTAATATAATAATATTATGTCTATGAACATTGGCTGTTTATTGTGAAAAAATTTAATGATAATTATTATGATTGTAATCTTAATGTCCATAGAATTAATATAATTATGTGCTATAATTATGCACATCTAATGATAAAGATATTATGTGATGAAATTAATTCATGTCTTGAAATATTAGTCATGAATAATTAATAGAATATTTATCAAGATAATCTTTGATAAGATTATAATTAATGATTTTGTATACGATTTAAATTTATTTAATGTTGGTTTATTAATCACCAAAGTGGTCGATAAATCGTATTTAAATTTTAATTTTCCATATTTATGTGATGCTTGAATAAAGAGAATTTATTATATGTGTTATTAAATATTTCATAATTATAAGACTTTAAATTCACCCAAAGGTAATTGCTAGTCTTTATAATTCATGAATGTGAGTGTAATAAATTGATAATTTATAAATTATGTCAAACTGTTTTGTATGTCCAAAGATGACAAAATAATTTTAATGAAAATTTTAATTATCAAATTATGTTAAATATGCAAGCATCATTGTGATAATGTTGTATCGCCCAAAGGAGAACTTCAATATACATTTATTGCCTTCAATCCTGAATCTGTTGTTAAATTACTTAAGTTATTTATAGGAATAAATTATATTATTCTTATTCTTAAAGTTACCTATATTATTTAGTCTCTACTCGCATGCTATGTCTGTTCCATTACAAAATGGATTAAAGTAATTTAAATAGTGTGAATAAATCTAATTTCACCAAAATATTTTGGATTTTATTTGTCACTTAAAGATAAATTGTTCATTTATTTGTACTAGCAATAAAGCTAAGTAATCTGACTATAATACTTGGGTTAGATCAAACAGATTGAGCCTTATGTTTTTGCGAATAAATGTGACTAATAAATTAAGTCTATCATACCTAAATTACTAATAAATCTCTTGATGAGATACTAATGGCTATTTTAATCACCATAACGTTTGATGGTTCTGATGACATACATGAACTTATCATTAATGAAAACTTGTAGCAAGACTTAAACCTTCCATAATGGATGTGATTAAAAATTTATTAGTGCAGTTTACAAACTCACTCCATAATGAATGTGATTAAAAACTTATTAGTGGAGTTTACAAACTCACTACCTTATAAGTATGACATGTTCCAAATAAACCATAAGAAAGACGAATGAAATGTGAATTAAATTCACATAATGTTGAAATTAATGTTGGTTCAAAAAAAAGGAAAGTTTTAAAAAAATAATAATAATAAACATTATGTTCCTTTAAAAGGAATAATAATGAAGTTGATACCAAACATTAATATTTGGGGTAACTCTCAAAAAGAATTATTCCAAAAGATAATTAAGAATAAAGCCTTTCATGATCTAGACTCTTACTAATCTTGATATTTGTGTGAATTGCATTAAAGGAAATCAAACAAAACACACAAATAATAGAGCCACAATAACTACACAGCTTCTTAAAATAGTTTACACCGCTAATTGTGAGTCTTATGATAATTCCTTCTTAAAGAAATAAAGATATTTCATCATTTTTAATTTAAATGTAAATATTCACATTATGGTTATATCTATCTTACAAGAAAAGTCTCACTCCATAAATACTTGATATGCATTTATTAATGATGTTGAGAAAATTAGATAGAAAAATGAAAATTATAAAGATTGAAAGAAGTGATGAATTTTATGGAAAGTGTGATGGATTATCATGCTCAATCAATTAATTATAGGAAAAACTGGTATTTATAATAAATGTTGCACACCATAATAAATTGGTGTAGCAGAATAACATAACCGTACTTTATTTAATATGGTTATAAGCATGTTGAATGATTAATTTATACCCATATTTTGTGGATTCATGCACTTAAAACTGCCACTTACGTGATGGTCGAGTTTTTAGTAAAACAGTTTTCAAAAAATCCTTATGAACTTGTAGAAAATTCTATCTTAGGCAGTTGCATGTTTTAAATTATCCGGTAGGGATTATGATTTACATCCACATGAAAAGAAATTGGATATAAGAAAATTAAGTTATTTTCTTATAAATTATCCTTAAAGTCTAAAGGATATGAATTTTATGGCCTTAACTTTAGTACAAGAATTTTAAAACTGGAATGTCAAATTCATTAAGAATTGTAAAATCAGTGGGAGTATGAAACCATGAAATGTGGTTACTGAAGAAGTTGGGTGGAGAATTTAAAAATACATTTATCTAAACTTCTTCTAAAGTTATTATATAGTTGTTGAATAGCCAAACAACTTTTAAGGACAACATATAAGTTATTCTACTCTCTTAAGGATTCGATTTTACTAAATTAATTATCAATGAGCTTTCATTTGATATATCACATCAAATAGCATTAAGAATGTCTGAAGGACAATATATCCGCTATTTATAACGATTGCATATGTGGTATAATAAAATGGGCTAAAATTTGACATTATAATAAATGCTAAAATTCTAGTTTTGGAATAAGTCATGGAAAGTACTAATTCTATTAAACGAGTAAATGCTATGAAAGATGAGTTGAAATCAATGGCTCATAATGAAGTTTATATCTTGTAAGAATTGCCAGAAAGTTATAAAATAATTGGATACGTATGTATCTTTATGATCAAAAGTGAACAGATGGCAATATCAAAAGATATAAAATTAGAGTTGTTGCTAAAGATTTACTCAAAAAGATGACATAATTGTAAGGAGATATAAAAGTTATTTCTTTACAAGACTCTATTAGAATTATCATGACTTTGGTAACTCATTATGACTTAGAGTTGCACCAAATGAATGTTATGCCTACTTTTCTAAAAGGTGATTTTGTAGATGATCAAGTTATATAGATCAACTCAAGAGTTTTTCCATTAAAGGAAAATATCACATGGCGTGTAAACTTAAAGAATTAATATACAAACTTAAGCATGCTTTCCTTTTAAGATATCTTTTGAATTTAAAAAAAATATCGTAAATCGGTGTATATATCTAAAAGTCAGTGGGAGCATATTAATTTTTTATGTTAATGATAAACTTGCTTGCAACTGATGATCTTGGTTTATTATGTGAAACCAATAAATTTCTCTCAAAGAACTTTAGAATAAAACATATGATGAGACAATTAAAGATGTCTCTGTAAGTATATGTTATTAAGTTCAATAGAGGTTATGGATGGAAAGGTGTTTGTAAAGAACCTTCCAATCCGGAAGGGAGATAAGTTTAATCTTATGCAATTTCCAATAATGAATTAGAACGTACTACAATATTCCTTATGTGTATATTATTGGTAGCTTAAGATATACAAGATTGTATAAAGACCAAATATCAGCCTTACTGTTAGAATGCTTGGTCATTATCGAAGTGATTCATAAATGAATTGACCAGAATGTTGCATAAGGAAATATTATAAGGTATTTTAATGAACTAAAGCACTCGTGCTTACTTATCGAAAATTTAATTACTTAGATATAATTAAATATAGATTCAGATTAAGATGATTATATGATGTAAAAAAGTTCACTTTGACTTTTACGTTTCTTAGTCGGGGATATTGTGTCATGCAAAATTGGGAAGAAGTTTCTAAAAACTATATTCACTATTAAAGTTAACTTGTGGCATGATTTGAAGCTACAATTTAAGGACATTAAATGTGAAGTTTAATTTCAGGACTTGAAATAAGTTGACAATAATGTCAAGTTGCTGAAAACTTATTATGATTATTCCGCTGCATTGTTCTTCTTTAAAACGATAGATATTCCAAAGTTGCTAAAACATATGGAATGAAAGTATTTATCGTTAAGAAGAACTTTAGAAACAAATATGTCAATTGAGCATAATGGCATCCAATGGCACCAATTTTATGATTACGGATCCGTTACACAAATGATCTTCTCTAAAACATTCATTGAACGTTACATGAATATGAGATCATTGAAAGACTATAACAAATTTATGATGAACAATTGCCATTTAGAGCTCATTATGTTTTGTTTCTAATTGATATATCTTGTTTTGTCATTTTAGTATACATGAATGTTGACATTAATCAAATAAGATTTTATCTCGAATTGAGATACTTATGTGGACCATTATTGATCTTTATGTTTATGTGTCAAGTTGAGTAGAAAACTAATATCATGGTATATGGAAGGAACTATGTCGAGTAAATGATATAGAACCAACATGACTTATGTTAGTCTATACTTAATATTGACATTAATGAGTTGACCAATTACTTTATCTTATATCGCGCACATTATACAAATTATTTAAACCCTTACATTTAAAGTTTAATTCTGTCACTCGGCGGAGAATGTAAAATTATTATGGCCTAGTGCCATTAATAATTAATAATTAAATATATAAGATATTTATTATGATCAAATATCTTAAATAAAAATATGGTTTAAATAAATAATATATATGAGATAAATAAGGTCATATATATTTATGGATAACAATCACATTAATAGAATGTGATTTGATAAAGATTTAATATCCCGATCTGATTCTCTCTCCACCTATTAAAGAGACACGGTTTTATTAATTCTCTATCACATTAAGTCAATTGATTATTCACGTGTGATGAGGGTTGAGAGCAGATTGAGGAGGTCTCGTAGATCGTCGCCCACACGACGTCGAGATCGGACTTGGGACATACAGCAGAAGATCAGAAGGTAGTTTGCTGCTGCTGTCCGCGACCTTGCGAAATTTATATAAATTCGTACAGTGCTCAGAATTTGATGATCAATATATTGACGGAAAGCCGTCGAAGAGAGGATCGTCTGAACGCAAAGATCACTCAATTCCGATATCAGACGAGGAAGTTATGGCCATTCTCGTGGGACTGCGCAAGCTGCCTGCGAGAATTAATCTTCATCAACATATCCTGGTGAACGGTAATCGTTTCTATGATTTATTGTGCCATAAAGAAAGGGGTGAGGAGAGAGAAACTAGTTTCCGATGCAATTCGTAGGAACGTATCACAGGAGGACCGCCATTAATGGCGTCTCAAGGTAAGTCTTCTCATCGTATGTGATTTGAAAATCATGAAGATCTAAGATCCATATCAATTAATAAATTAATTATTTATGAAATTATGTTTACATAATTACCTTAAAATTTTTGTAAGATCGATAATGTTTATAGGTTATTCAGGCAAAATAAAATTACTACTTACTGTACACTATTATAGAATTGTAAATTAAGAGAAGTGGTAAGGTGGTACATCATGAAATAATCTATATATAGAGATAGTTATTCATTATATTTCTTGAAAGACAAAGTCTTTTGAAAGACATTAATTATGTGGGTTGATCTTTTGTTAAATTATGTTCGTTATATAGATAAAGTAGATTAATATATGTTTTTTAAGGTATGATGAATAATAAATTAAAATATGTTTTTAAAATGTTATATTACGTATTTTAAGTACTAATTGCATACTAGTATATTTATATAACAACTATTGTATAGTGGATCGACCTGTTTTACATTCGCCTCAAAAATGCTCATCTTATTAGAGAGTACATCTCTTCTTAGAATGTTAATTAATTTACAGTTGTATTTGTTAAATTCCAACGGGAATTGTAATAAGTAGTATTATTTTCATAGACACGTGTTTTTAATAGTAACAAATTGAACTACTTATCAAGATCAATTGGGTTGACCTTCTCGTTTGAAATAAAAATCAAAACAATAATTAATGGCTTTTGCACTAATTAATTTATACCCACTTGTTTATAATTTGTGCGTTCTTGCACTGCAATCTCTCATTTTGCTTGACTTATATGACAATTCAATAATTAATAAATTGGTAATTACTTTATCTACCCTGAATTTGTCCTTCAAAATGAGGCATGTTTTGGCAGAAGAAATGGTCACAACACGTTTTGTAACATTTTATTTCCTATAATTTTTTTTTTTTTAATTTTAAAATGGTATATGTATTTGAAGGCCAAACTATATGGGCATGAGATGAATAGGTGTTTTGAGGTCTCAATGCAACCAACACAGAATCCACAGAATACATCATCATGCAAATTCCACAGTCTCTCTTTGGTGGTGAATCTATCCCTTGCTAAGAGCCAAAGTCTAATGCTTTGCTTCCACAATATCCACATGTATGTTCCATATATATCTTTTGAATAACATAACATATCTATCCTCTTCTTGATACGTGGGATTGATTATGAAGTAGGCTTTACCACTTGAGAGGTTGTTATGGATATAGTATACAACTCAACAAATTCTTACATAAGTACATGAATTGCACTTACACATCTGCAACGATACACAGCAAAAAATTGCTTTCCACATTGCCAACCATCATCCAACAATATTTACTTGCCTCGTCGCTGTCGCTGTCGCCGTCTTTTGTTCAGCAAGTCGTTGACTTGTGCGTTGTTGTCGTCGTCGGAGCGTGCCGTTGTTGGTCGGCCAATTTTACCAATTATTGTAATAGAGGGAAAATAGAGGAGTGAAACCGAGTAAAATGAAAATGAAGAGTAAATTTGGATCATTTTAGGGTTAAATACTCCGGGTCTGTTAAATAGAGCGGGTCGGGCTTGGCGCACGGGTGTATGGTAGACATTGCTAAGAGCAATAATTGGGGAAGAAATTCCATTTTTTTTAATTATTATTATCATTCATCATTTTATAGTAACGATATTATCACTTTTAATTTGTCAAACAAATCGTTCAAAATTAATTTAATTATACAGTTATCACTAACTTTTTTTAAAAAAAAATCACTTATTATATAAGATGGATCTCAAACAAATTTTTATCAAAATTTAATAGGTAAAGAATTGTATGAGATTGTCTCACAAAATTCATTTAGTGAGACGGATAAAATGTGATAATCTTTATAACGAAAAATTATAATGATATTTAGAACTATTTTATAAAAAAATTATAGTATAAATGAAAAGTAATAATATTTTAAAAGAAAACTAATCACATTTTTAATAAAAAGTAATCACTAATTTAAAAGTGTAAAATGATTTTGATCTTATACAAGAACATCCCAATTTAATAATGTTCTAATTTCTTAATTAGTATCGGTGATAATTTTAACAATATTTAATACAGCTACAAAAGTTGAAACAGACAATGAAATTAATTATAAAACGAGTTAATGAATTTTGTATCTGTTTTTCTGAATTTATATTACAAGTTTATATAATTATAACTCTCTATTAGTTATTCTTAAACTGATTGCTGGACTTAAGCAAAGGATACAATCACAACCAAACATAATAAAATAGTGTTTAGCTAATGTAACAGGGCTTGTTCACCCAACCCTCCATGTGTATTCCAACAAGTTTAGTATCCACATCTAATTTAGCACCCATTCAAACAATATTGCATTAATTATCAAAGAATATTACTTTAGGAAAATCTTGCGCACACTAATTAATTTTATAGATACAGTATTTATTCGTATAAATAGTCCAAATCCAATTAAAATTCGACTCAAATTCACTGGACCAAAATGGATTTAATCCGGATTCAACAAAAACATGCCAACTTGGGTTGGGCTCCATTGATAACTTGAGATATTGCAAAGTAGTATTCCCTCCACTTATAAAAATCTTCGCGTTTACTGTTTCATGTTGTTTAAAAAAAGTTATATTTTTTTATCAACTTTGTTGACTTTAAATTAATGGTATATGTATGAAAAATGAGTGAAAAATTTGAAATTAAATTAACTTTTGAAATTGTTGGATAAAGTGATTTTTTTTTTTTTGAATGCGAAGGATTTTATGGTTCAAACAAATGAGGAAAATGTAAAGAGTTTTATGGACAAAGAGGGTATTAGTAAAATATAACAACAAACAACTAAACGTATTATTTTAAAAATTATTAAAAGTATTAAACGAGTCAAGCGAGTCCAAGTAGTGCAGAACCGAGTTTGGATCGATTTGGTAATGAATCTACAAGCGAGCTCGACTCGAAAATTACTTAGTCAAGCTCGAGTCGGAATTTAGTAATACTAAAAAAGTAATGATAAAATAATAATATAAATATATAATTTTATATTAACTAAGCATAAAATAATAAAAGAGTATAATTCATCAAATTAAAAAAAATTCACTATTTATTAAAAAAATTATATAAAACTAGCTATGAAAAATTGATCTTCTAGCAGTTTTTTTAGCAAATCGTCAATCAATTTTTCATAATTGAGTTTCTCAAATCAAAGACAATACATTTAATCTCGTTTGAGTCATAGTTGATCTCAAGTAAAATTTCAACAAATTCAAACTTTAAAAAACTTTAATCTTAAAAATAAAATCAATAATTCAATGGAATCATAAAAAAAATTTGAATAAAAAAATACATAAAATAAAAAAGTACTATTGTAAAATTAAAATACCTTATTCAAAAATAATAAGGATGTACATGATAAGGATATCTTTCTGCCTTGTTAAAAAAAATAAAGGTTTTTTTATTAAAACATATTATTGTGTGTAATTTATTTATCTTAAAACTAAGTCTATTAATAAATATATTTAATATATCTCCCAATTACAAGAGAAAAAAAAAATCTATCTCAATTACAAGAGAAAAAAATTGGAAAAAAATCTTCATACATAGTGTGATTGTGTAAATCTATTAGTACTGTAAATATTTAATATCTATCTAATTTACAGGAAAAAAAATCTATAAAAGATATATTAAAAATCTATAAAAAATAAATTTGTGTGTGGATATGTGCATTAATTTCGAAGCTAATTGCGGTAATTCAGGCATGTGCATTAATTGCGAAACAGGCAGATTATTAAATTGTGGAGCAAAATGTATCAGCAGGATTCGATCCTGCATTGGTGGCGGAGCAAAAAAGCTTAAAGCCAGTAGAGCCACTCAAAATTTATATACATAAGCCAACTTTCAAATATATAGATATATATATATGTGTGTGTGAAAAAAATTGGGGGCCCTTGTTGGGGTGGGGTCCTGTACTGCGGGCACCTCTGGCACCGCCCTAGGGCTGCCCCTGTGTAGATCACATATGTATAAAAAGTAAAATGAGAATCTTTGAATAAAATGTCCAAAATAAAAAAAAAACTCTTTTGGTGGAACGAAAAAAATAATATTTATTACTATTAACTATTATTATTATTATTATCGAGGCTTATCAAGTCTAGTCAAGCTCAACTCGATAACGTAACAAACATTAGACAAATTCAAACTCACACTCGAACAGACACGAATCGAATCGAGCTCAAATTTTATCAAGTCGAATCGAATTACCAAGCGACTCGTTCTCTAACTCCCACGTGTTCCCTTCATCTACCCCTTCCCCGCCATATCCACCGTCACAACCCCACCACCACCCAATTCCCTACTACCATCTTTATCTTCTAATTAATACTCTACATGAATATAATAGTATATGAATATTTTTAAAAAGTTAATTATAATAAAATTACAATGTTTTTATACTCTCTTCATCCCACGTTAAAATTTATGTTTTCTATTTTAATTTGTCCTACGTTAAGGTTTATATTTTTTTGTCAAGTTAGGCCACACAAAATAATTAAAGTATTTCACAAAATAATTAAAGTATTCCACATAGGCTCACAAATAATACTATTACAATTACTCACTTTATATTAAATATTATTTTCTCTCACCTCACTACACATTTAAATATTACACCTCTTAATTTACGTGCAAAAAAACAAATGTAAACATTAACACAGGATGGGGGAAATATCTAATATATTAAATTTTATTATTATTTATTTATTTCTTTATTATAAATAAAATTTGAATTTTAAAAATTAAAAAATAATTATTGAATTATGTAACTATTTTATAAATTCACAATACATTCAAACATCAAAATTTTAATGAATTGATTTAAAATCTCTTCAACTCAAATTCAAAATTTTAAATGACTCGACAAACACAACCTAATATTTTTAACACTTTTAAGATTGGATTGGGAACCAATTGTACAAACAATAAATTTGAATGGGCACTCTTACAAAGTGCTCTCGTTAGGTTTATTTTTATCTTAACTTGCTGGCTAAAAATTATTCAACATATATTTTTAAAATGTGACGCTTTTAATTTCATCATGTATAAAAAGTTTCAACTTTTTAACACATTATAACACTAATATTCTTATTGTTTTTCAAGCCAATTCTTTTATTTTTTAATTTTTACTATATAAGGCATTATAAGCCATCATTTAAAATACTTTCACATCCCACACTATCCTTCATATTTGTTATTCCGCATTGAAAATATTAAACTTCCTTTGACACAAGATAAACTTCATACTTTCATTTTTCGTCCATTTCACAATAATTTATACCATTCATAGAAGGAAACATCACACCAATTTCTAATTATATAAATATACTATCTTAATTACAAATTTATCATTCTCACCTAATACATAAAACATACTTTATAATTTATTTATTACCTAAAAATACACATTATCCTTTAAAAGTTAATAAAATTGGTCAAAAAGTAACTTTGCTTAAATTTCGTATCTACAATAACGGTGCAAGTTATTATGAGACGGAGGGAATAATACTTTTAAGTAATAAATAAATAAAATATAAAGTAATGTTATGATTGTTAGAAAAGATCAACAAATTTGAAATTAAAATAACTTTTTGAGGTTATTGGATAATTTTTTTTATTTGATTGTAAAGGATTTCATTGGATAAACAAATAAAGAAAGTGTAACAGATTCTATGGAACGAACAAAGTATATATATATATTTTTTTATCAAACATAACCTAAACCTAAAACCAGCTATACCATACACATCAAATCAATGAGATTTGTTAATGCCATTAGATGCACAAAATAGTTGTAATGATAAATTAGGGTTTTGATAGAGAAAGTTATGTAAAATTAATAAATTATTGGGTGTGGAGGTCGTTAGATATTCATATTAGGAAAGCAAAATTATTATTAGAAACAGTTGGAAGTTTGAATTGTTCACTGTTAGTGGTGGTTTAGCTGGCATTCACAACTCCACGAGACATGTTCTATATCCCATAAACATCTTTAATTATCATGCCTAAATAATGTTAATTACATTATCTTTATTAAATACTACGCTAATAATTAATTTAGTTTTTGTATACTCTTTTTTTCTAATTTCTTTTCTCCCTCGAAAATTAAAGTTTCTGGATTGACTAAAGATTTTGCGGGATTTTTACTAAACGGGCTTAATTTCTTTTTAAGCCCTTTATTTAAAATGAAAGACGCCGTGTATCATAATTTAAGGAGGAGGTGTATTAATATATCCCTAAAATTAATAAAAAAATTAAGGTAATTCATGGAGTATATTTATTCCATGTTTATGACATTTATGACTTTATTAATTCATCTAATAAATTTAATAAACCAAACACTTTCACATTTTCCAATTAGTCTAACTAATTTAATAAACCAAACACTTCCATATTTTCCAATCAGTCTTAGTCAGACGTGTAACGGTTTTACGAGAGGGTGTTTATATATAGATAGATTTATAAATTATATGTATTTATATTAATGCATTTTAATGTTGTACTTAAATTACATATTATATAGATTATTATAATAGTAGAATCCAAATGGCACATTTTGTACAAAATAGGGTAGACTTTAGAGCCTACACTATCAAGTATCATTTATCAATGAAATTAACGGAAAATAATCATTAAATTAAAAAATAAATATTGAATTGAAGTATTTATTTTGTCCTATTTTGTCTTTTTACAGGATAATTTTGTCTATATGTATTTTTTTTCTTTTTCCCAATTTAATATTGCAAAATTTTTCTTTGGAGTTTACCGGAAAAGAGGAGCATTTATCTTTGGTAATAATTTACGTGGTCCATATGCCATTGGCCCCAACCAAAAAAAAAGAAAAAAAAAGAATATATATAGATAGATAAAATAATTACATGAATATTTTTTGTCCTTAACAAGTTTCTCACTAGATAGAATCAATTCCAATTTCCAACTAGATGTTATAATTCAATAGTTTCATACAAAATTCAAGAATTTTCATTAAAAGTCTCATATTTCATTATAATAAAGAGGATTCAATAATAATAATGCAAATCCCACTATTTGATTATTCTTTTTTAGAATAATGACTAATTATAGTTGAGTAATTTTGACTATTAATGACCCTTTTATAGACATAATTTGTCCTTATGAAAAATAAAAAATGTTACTCCATATTGAAGTGTGAATGATCTGTTTTTGTAGGAAAAAGGAAAAATTAGAAAGCATTATTAAATTAAATAAATGGCTTCTCAATATCTACCCCATTAACTGTACCTGAATTAGGTTTTAATTAACCAATATTTATCACATTTTAAATGGAGCTGGATGAAAATTTGATGTGAATAAAAGAGATCATAGGGGCTCACAAGTCAAATTAATAATTAGCCGTAAATTCAACAAAAAAATTTCCATGAATCGCAGTTTTATGAGAAGTCATCACGCTTTGTTTTACTTTTTTATAAGTAACTCTTTTGTTATAACAGATTTTTATTGTTTTGTGAAAAGTAACCCTTAACCTGTACGAAGAGTAATGTCTTCTGAAAAATAATATTTCATGTGAACATAATTCATACCACTGTATGTCTCATTAATAGGTATTTATTTGCTTTTTTCCACCTGAATTTAAAAGTATAATAATTTAATGTGTATTGAATTGAACTGAAATATAATATTTTAATATATAATGGATATTTGTATTAATATTGAGTATAGACTTCATGTGTAGTGGATTGAGCATAATAATATTATTTAGTGGGTCATATCAATACAAAAAGAAAATGAGTACTTAATATTAAGACAGACCAAAATGACAAAATGGATAAGCGGACTAAGGAAATATTTGTTTTAGGTTTTCAAAACACATACTGAATTTTTTAAAAGCACCCTTTATATACACTTACAATCACACTTACAATCGTAGTAATCCCCACTTACCACTTTTTATAAATTTTCTCTTCAATTACTTTATTCTCTCTTTATCATTTTTATCATTTCTAATTTATTCTTTCACATTAATTAATACTCTCAATATTGATTAGATTAGATAAAAAGTTAAAGTTAAAACTCATTATACCAAAAACTAAAATCTAACATAAATTATGAGTATTCATAAATTTAAAACTCACATAATCCTTAGACAAACATACACTTATATATGTATGTTTGTTTTAAAATTTGGTAGAATAAATTTAAATTTTATGTCAAAATAATATGTTAGAGTTGTGCAATACTTCAAATATAATATTAATTAATGTGAGAGAAGTGATAATAATAGTAATAGAGAAATGAAAAAAAAAATATGATGAGAAATAATATATGATAGATGAATAAGCTAAGAATTTTGTAGGAGTACGAAATTTTATAAAATTTACGGGTAAATTATGCAAAAAGTGAAGTCGTCCACCCCAGGTGCTCATACACATCAGCCCGACAATATGTAAAGGAGGTTAATAATGGTAACTCAACTGACCAACAAGGGTCAGATAATAACAGCCTTAATAACTAAGAAAAATTAAAAATAAATGTGTAAATTATGCAAAAGGTGAAGTCGTCCACCCCAGGCGTCCCTACACATCGACCCAACAATATGTAAAGAAGGTTAATAATGGTAAATCAACTGATCAACAAGTGTCAACCTTAATAAGTAAGAAAAAATTAAAATGTGGAATTATTCTTATTATTATTATTATTTATTTTGGAATTATTAAAAAAAGAGAAAGAAATGGTAAAATGAAGGTAAATGAGCTAGTTTGAGTGTGTCTATTAGCTCATCATCTCCTGTCATCTACCTTAGACTTCAAATATTCTTACACCAGAGATTTTGGGCAAACAATCCCACAAACGCCCTTCTTTCTCTTTCCCTTTCTCTCTATTGTATTGTTTATATAAATTTGTTTAATAATATCTTCTCTCATCTATGCCAAGGAATTCCATTTCTTCTGATTTTTTTGTTTAAAAGGAGTGGAATAACCAAGAAAAAGGAAGGAAGGGAAGAGAAGAGAAGGACCTTTGGGGGAAGAGAGAGAGACAGGAGAAGAGAGAGAGAGGATGAGCATACCCCCTGTTTTCATTTATGTATATTCCTCTCATTAGATCTTGGTTTCTCATCCGGATTCCCAATCTGCTTCTCCTCCTTCCAATGGTGAGTCCCTGATTGCTACTATCCGATACGCATTAATCATGATTCCTGTTTGATCTCCCTCAATTATGGATTTTAGGTTTCCGACTATTGAATCTCTATTGATGAATCGAGGATCCAATGATTTTAGATTAAATCCTGCATTTCCCACTTGATTTTTTTGATCACTAACTGCTACTGGATTCCTGCCTGATTTTCTGGATAAGGTATATAAATCTTCTTATTTGTTGGATCAATGAATGGGTTTGTTTAAATTGAATCCTGCATTTCGTATTGGATCAGTGTGTTCTACTGGATTTTCAGATGAGCTATTAGTTATTCTTGTTTGTTGCCTCTTTATTTATACTTGGATCTATCAGATTTGTCTGTTGATGATTAATACTTGGGAATTTTTTAATTCTGCAATTGCCTTATGATTTCTTCATTTGTCTCATTTTGTTTATGAATTTATTGAATCAATGGATTGATTCTGATTCTACTGATGTTTAATTGTGATCGAATTGTGTGTTCAATTGGTGATATTGTTGTGTTCTTGTTCTATTTTACTTTTTTAGTTTTATTTCTCTCTCCCTTTTCAATTTGTTTACGAGAGACTCTCTTGTGAGACGGGTTTTTTGTGAGACGGTTGTGAGACGGGTTGACCCATTATTAAAGTATGCTTATCATAGAGCTAAAGTATGATTATTTGTAGCTAAAGTATGTCAATAATGAATCATATTATAACATCTTAAAATCATATTTTAATTCATTATCCATCATACTTTACAAAACATACTTTAACAACCATTAAACATACTTTATCTATATAATACACATACTTTAACGCGTCTCACAAACGATCTCACATGAGTAGCGTCTCACAAGAGACTTTGTCTTTGTTTACTAGTTGTTCTGTTTGGTACAGTGGAGCATTTCTGAACTTTGAGGTAATCTCATGGAAATTGCAGAAAAGTTGGAGATGGATCAAGGTAAGCTCTTTATTGGTGGGATTTCTTGGGACACAAATGAGGATCGCCTTAAAGAATATTTTGGATCATATGGAGTAGTTGATGAAGCAGTGATCATGAGAGATCGAACTACGGGCCGTGCTCGTGGGTTTGGCTTTGTTGTGTTTTCAGATCCTGCAGTTGCTGAGAGGGTGGTTAAAGACAAGCACATGATTGATGGACGAACTGTAAGTTGGTTGGTTTATTGTAATGGAGATTGCAATGCACTAAAAATGCTTTGGTTTTTGGTTTTTCATAAAATCTTGAATTGATGCTCTAGAAGTTAATTCAATTGTTGATCATTTTTGTCCCTTAATACAAGGAAAAATTCACAATTCCTTTATCTTGTATAGCTTAAAATGAATGTTGATTGCACTAATTAGTGTCTCACTATCTTGATGTTTTCATTTTGTAGGTGGAAGCAAAAAAAGCTGTTCCAAGGGATGATCAACACTTGATAACCCGGAGCAGTAGCAGCATTCAAGGATCTCCTGGACCTGGACGCACTAAAAAGATTTTTGTAGGAGGATTAGCATCATCAGTAACTGAGAACGACTTCAAAAATTATTTCGATCAGTTTGGTACCATAACGGATGTTGTAGTGATGTATGACCACAACACTCAAAGGCCAAGGGGTTTTGGGTTTATAACGTACGATTCAGAGGATGCAGTAGATAGGGTGTTGCACAAAACCTTTCATGAACTCAATGGTAAAATGGTTGAGGTAAAGCGTGCAGTTCCCAAAGAAATGTCTCCCGGCCCTAGTCGAAGCCCACTTGTTGGTTATAACTATGGTTTTGGCAGGGCCAACAACCTCTTCAATAACTATGCCCAGGGATATAATCTGAGTTCAGTTGGAGGCTATGGAGTCCGGATGGATGGACGATACAGTCCATTAGCTAGTGGCCGGGCTGGTTTTTCACCTTTCAGTTCTCCTGCTTATGGAATGGGTGTGAATATTGAGCAAGGTTTGAGTGCTGGCTTTGGAGGGGGGTCTAGTTTCAGCAGCAACCTAGGTTATGGCCGTGTTCTGAACCCCTATTTTACAAGTAACCAGAGCAGGTACAATACACCTATAGGTTACAATTCTAGTAGCAGCAGAGGAGATACTTTTCTGAACTCATCATCTCGAAATGTATGGGGAAATGGTGGCCTTAATACATCTCCAAATAATGCTGGCTCTGCTTCATATTTCGGTTCTGGAAATGGTGGTTTTGGAGTCTTTGGAAACAATGGAGCGAATTGGGGTACTTCCCCTATTGGTGGGTCCCTTGGGGGAAATACTGCAGGTTACAGCGGGGGAAACTTTGGCTATAGAGGTGGAGAGAACAGTTATTCCGTGGGAACAGGAGGATTCGGAAGAAACTCAGGAACAGGTGTTGCTACATCATCTTCATTTACTGCCTCAACTGGAGATTATGAGGGATATGGGGACTTCTACGGCAGTGGCTCTGTATACGGTGATCCAACTTGGCAAACTACATCTTCTGAACTAGATAATCCCAGTTCATTCAGTTATAGCCTTGGAAATAGAGAAGATGTGGCTGCTAAAGAATCTGAGGATTATGTGGTCGGCTATGACATTCCAAATAGGCAATCCAGTAGAGGTACAATTTCTCCTTGATCTAAGTTTTCAATAGTTATATTTCCTTATATTGAATGTGATAGCTTAGCAGTTGGTGTTAGACTTCATTGATACTAATTTCATTTATGTGTTTATGTTTCCTTGTCTTTTAATATAAGTTGGAATACATGAGATCTGTATGTCCTTGCGTTCCCTGATTTCCTTTGTAATATTTTTACATATTATACGTATTGCATAAACATACTATTAAACTGTGTAAAGTTTTTCTGGTATTAGTACGCTTGTCTAAGCGTCAAAGTGGTAGAGTAGTGCATCTAGCTCGTGCACAGATGGTATAATGCTTCTATATTTAATGCATTGGTTTCAACTTGTTGGATGTTGTGTGTAGAATCTCATTCCATACTACTAGTTTCTATTGCCATTATACGAGAGGTCTTTTTGAAACTATTCTTAACTTGTAAAATGTTAGACTCTGAAGTTTAACCTTTTATACTTTATTCTCAAGTCTCAACCATGTGCATTCTTGCTTATAGATATTGCTGGTCAATTTCTTGTCGTAACTAATGAAATCAGTTTACAACGGCTTTAGTAACTAATAACATGTCCATATAATGATTTATAGGGTACAGATTATCTGTGCAAAGTTCATAGCTGCTGCAGCTTAGAATGCACAAGTTATTGAGTGAGAACAAGAAATTGTCTTATTTCTTTTACATGGAGGCAGATCAATTTGATTTATGGTCACTTGTGTGAATTTTATTTGGGGTGCTTTTGGTGAAATATCATCAGCAAATAATCATAATGCACTATGACGGATCTTGCAACCATTCATATACTAAACTAAACACCATGTAGATACATACACAATGGGAAATGCAGATCAGTTGGATCATTCATTCATATGCTTAACATGAGAACGTCTGACCAAACATGATGGGGTGATGTTATCCATATGGTCAACCCCACACACAATGGATAAGGCCTTTTGTGTGTGTGTGTGTGTTTGTGTTTGTGGTATCTTTAGATATTCTTGTATCCAAGTCTACTATATGCTGATGTTAACTACAATTTTATTCTTATACTCTTACCTTTTCACCATGATTTCTCCAGGGATTGCTGCTTAGGTAATTTCAGTACTACGAAGATAATGTAGGAGACGAGACTTTAAAAACTTGTGGATTGTGAATTGCGTACGTATCCCTCATAGATATATATAATTATATATCAGCTTATAATGATGTCATTAAACAGAGCTAACAGGGATCTTGGTTCAAAGTATACATTTTCAGTGAGAGCAAAGGATTTTGTGAAGGCTTGATGTTTGATTCTCTAATATAATTAGGTTCCTTTATCAGCATTTTGATTGAGATGTAATCAGATTGCGGGATATACTTTGGAAGATCCATTCTAGCTTTATTTGTTGTGCGACTTTTCAACACAAGATGCTACTACGACATTGCAAAGGTAGAGAGTTTTTTTCTTCTTTTTTTTTGTATTCTTTTTTTTTTTTCGCCCTGTTTTTCGGCTCTAATGACTTGCGAAGTTTTATCTCTTTCTTTTTTGTCTGGGACTTGTATTTCTCTCAGATTTGTACGTGAGGGTTCTGTTTGATTTGCTAGCGTGAAATATGAAAAGGGATTTAAGCCTACTAGGTTTCCCTTCAATAAAAAAAAACAAAAAAGAAACTGAAACTGAATATTCATTTTACTGGAGGTTCTGTATCTGACATGTTCAACATTTATTTGTGTATGAAATAGTTGTAGAACGAAGAACAAAATTTGCGTTACTTTAACTTTGGTTTCTCATCCTCTTCATTGATAATGTCATCGTGACGGATATGTTGCCCATTTTGAATCACTCCTGCTACTATGTTTGGTTATAGAGATGAACTGTGAAATGGTTTTATTATATTATTCATGTTTTTTTTTTTTTTTGATTTTGTGTGGAGAATCAGTATTTACAGAATGAATGATGGTGATGACTATTTAGAAAGTAGTATAATTCATTCAATGTTATTTTTGAGGGTAGTTCTTTTGTGAGGAGATGTCCTAACTCATTAGCTTTTCTACACCTACTAGTCAAAATTATTTCTTGTTAGCCTCTTATTGAACAACATGATTAAAGTGTTTATGAGAAGATAAATGTGTTTACAATGATAGTTTAACTATATTACTTCAATTATTGTAATGTTATTATTGAATAATTTGATGAGCTACTATATTTTGTTTTAACTTTTTGACCCATGATAACTGAGGCTCATTGATATAGATCTAATTTTGACTCATTATTGAAAAGTGAACATTTTTTTAATAGAGAAATAAGTTGATCTTGCATTTTACCCTTATAGTTTGATCCTTCTCTTTTAGGGATGTTTCTTTGGTATTTAGTGGGTTTGTGAAATTTAGTTTCCCAAATCCATTTGGATTATGGAAATTTAATGAATATTGAGAGTAGGATTGTAGAGATTTAGATTTAAGTTAAATTAATGAGAAATAGTGCATATGAATATACAGTGTTGTGTAGGGATTTAGATGTATTGGGTTTTTGAATTCTGATTTAAAGGGTTTTAAAATCCTGAATTCTGAAAACAAGAAAAAAAAATCATTTCCTTGTGTACTAAGTTTGCTTGTTATGGCTTCATGTTATACTGCTCTCTGTTTTTTTTTTTAAAATTATTTAATTGAATTTTAATTAATTATTGACTAAGGTGTGTACATTTTTGGGGAGTTAGGTGCAATAACCATTTAAAATTAGTAATGATAAGAGAAATTACTAAAAAATAGTCCACTAAGTATTGCTAAATCTACCATTAGTCCCGTATCTTTTGAAATTTTTAATTTTAATTAATTTTAATTCAATTTTAATCTTATTTTTTTATTCATTAGTGTATGCTACATTTTTATTTATAAGAATATAAAATTTTGAAAGTGGGTGCACGGTGCACCCGAGTGATTTTTTTTTACTCATTAGTGTATGGTACATTATTATTCATAAATGTATAGATTTTTAAAAGTGGGTGAACGTGCACTCGAGTGCATGTGATAATTAGCCTTATTTTAATATTATTTCTTTTCATTAAAAATATTTATTTTTTATTTATATTACAAATTGTTAAAGACATAAATTATTCAACAATATCACATTTTATTAGTTCGAGTATTGTCTTTTATTAAAATATTATTATTTCTTATAAAAGTAATTATTCATGAAAGTCTTTTCGGTTTGTTCCCCTTGAAAAAAAAAAGAAAAAAAATAATAATCCCCCTCTTCTCAAAATATAATGTATACTTTCATTTTCATTAATTCTAAGATCTATATTATATTAACACCCAGCCGTATTTTATCATGATCAACAATACTTTTTATAGATATAAAACTCACATCAATAATTTTATATACTTTCTTTTATTAGATTGCCCATAGGCCATAGTAACCCTCTTTTATCTTATTTTATGCATCTAAAAAATATTTTTTGTCTGTACAAAAATACGTGCATACATGTTTTTGTGCACTTAAAGAATAAGGAGTACAAAATTTAGATACGTGCACAAAGATTGATCTATTTTTTTTTTATCGGTAAAAGGTGTACTTCATTGAATTGGGTATAAGAAATACCCAAAAAAAATACAATAAAAGTTATAAAACGAAAAAAAGAAAGAAAGAAAATTACAATTTCACACTCCTAGACATACTCTAAGATTGAGAATCCAATAGTTAAAAGAGAAATCAAGACAAGAATGTTTATGAATTACAAACCAACTTCATAGTCAGGACTTAAGCTCATTCACAATTTTGGGAACATACATCTCCTCATTCTTAAAAATCACTGCATTTCGCCACTTCCAAATCATCCACACCGTTCCAAGCCAAATACACACTGCATTTTTTTACTCTTCTTCCCCTTAAAAATATTACTAAAGATGAACAAATTGATGAAGGTACATGAGTGTAATGCAGTTTGAATACCAAGCCATGCAAAGCAATTCATCCATATTTGGTAAGAAATAGTAGAACATTCAAAAAAAATATGCTTCTCAGTTTCTTCAGCGTTACCACAAAAATCACAACTTGTATTATCATTAGGCCTGAATATTCCACGTTTTCGCATATTTGATTTGGTAGGTAGACGTTTCCACAAGAGTCTCCAAGCATGGGCAATGACTTTTAGTGGCGCAAAGTTCTTCCAGATTAATTTAAAACCCATGTCTTTCTCCACATCTCTTATTGAGCTTTCACTGCCTGGAAGGAGAAGAACGTAAGAGTCCTTGGTTGAATAATTTTCATCTGAAGAAAGTTTCCACCTCCATGAATCCTCCAAGTCTTGTTTTACTTTTAACCTGTTAATCAAATTAGTTAGAGCAATAAAAGAATTTGATTCACGTTCTAACAACGGTCTTCTCCAACGCCAAGACCACAACCATCTATTTTCCGCCCAATAGCCCATCTCACTAAATTTTCCTCCTTTGTCAAGATTATTATAATACAATCTAGGGAAAATATTTTTCAAACACCCTTCCCCACTCCAATTTTCGTCCTTGATTGATCTACTTATTTTGAATAAAATGACAATAAAACCTACAAATAAATATAACTCTTATAATTTAGCAAAAATCAGGTTGACACATTTAATTTGAATGAAATGTCATTAATGTTTTGAATCCTAAAAATAAATATTAAGAGTAAATATAAAATACTCCCTTTTAAATAAATAAATATTAATGTTTTGGAATGATTTGCCTCAATACTTTAGATGTAGAATTTAAAAGGACTAAAGGGCAACTCGATTTGAATTCTTCAATCGTAATAATAAGTATTATTAAGGAGGTAATTTACAATGAAATTGAAAGTGATTGAAAGGTTGAGAGTAGTTATTATTATTGAATAAATGGGAATAATAATTTTTTTTGATTCTCATCAAATCAAACAAATATCAATAATGAAAATCAAAATAACTCCATTCCAATTAATCCCAATAGAATACCTTCTAATTCTCCAATATACTTTATGTTTTGGGGATGTGTGGGCGGGAGACAAACCTTTAAAAGTGTTATATCCTAAACTTTATAGATTGAGGCAAGGGGAGAGAAAATTGGTATTTGGATAGTGGGGGGTGGAAGTGGAATATGAATTGGAGAAGAGAATTGAGGGAGTGGGAGGTGGAGTTGGCTAACGATTTTCTTGTTGTTTTAAATAGGTACCCTTTAACTTACTAGGAAAATGACGGTTGGAGATGGGAGGCTAGTAAGACGAGCGTCTATCAAGTGAATAAAGTCAATCAGCTAATCCAAAGGAGAGACGATGGAGGGTCTTCACAGATGATGAGATTGTACAAGATGTTGTGGAAAAACTCAGCCCCACTAAAATGCATCATCCACACATGGAGGGTGATGAGGAGTAGAATTCTGATCGCTGCAGAGCTAAACAAAAGAGGGAGATTACCGGTAAATGCAGCTACAAATTGCAACTTATGCAGCATTACATTAGAGGAGGTTGTACATGTGTTCTTTGAATGCTCGAAAACGCAAGAGGTATGGAATGAATGCTTCAAATGGTTGAATCTTCAAGCTCCGATGTCTAATGATCCCAAGGTACACTTCCTACATTTTGGTAACCTTATGTTGAGAAAGAATGAAAAAAAGATACTGGTTGAAATTTGGATCTGTTTAGTGTGGTTGATATGGAAAAAGAGAAATGAGATAGTCTTTAAAAATGGAAAATGGAACTCAAAAGAGATTATGGAGTTGGAAGTAGGAATGGCAACGGGTAGGGTACCCGCTTATTTTGGGGTACCCGTATCCGTCCTGTTTAAAAAATTTATTATAGTACCCGTACCTGTCCCATTACCGTTTATCAATAGCTGCGGGTACCCATGCCCGTTTGATATTCATTTATTTTATATATATTTATATTTTTTTTGTCTAAATAAGTATAATAATAAAAATTACATTATTATTAATTAAATATAAAATAAATATAATATAAATTGTATTATTTTAAATAAATATTTAATAAATATGATTAAATAAAATTTATAATTATTAATTAAATATATAAAATATCTTATCATATATAAATTATATAATATATATTAAATTTTATAAAAATATATATATATCGGGGTACCCGTGGGTATTTGAGGCATTACCCGTACCCGTCCCAAACCCTAATGGTATTTTCCACAACTATCCGTACCCGTCCCAAACTCGTTTACAACTATCTGTACCTTACCCATTAGGGTTCGGGTAGACCGGGTATCCGAAAATACCCATCCCATTGCCATCCCTAGTTGGAAGTCCTTCAAAAAAGGAGAACTTAGGAGTGATTCATGCTATGAGAAGTGGAGTCGGAATCCTTTTATGTGTCTATCACAATAATTCTTTGTTATCGGTATGTTGGTGTTGTTTAATTGGTTTGAGCTATGACATCTTGTTCCTTATTACAGATTGGGGTTGGCTCATGGTTTTCAGTATGTCTCCAGATAGGAGATAGGGCCCCACTAGTCCGGCTAGCTAGTGAGCGGTTCTCTTTCGGGCGGGCATCTACTTTTTCTAAGTAATGGGGAAGAGGACCGAAACATGCCACTGAAAGACTCTACTGAGACAAAGATGGGCTGTCAAGAACGTAGAGGAGGTAGGATGGGCAGTTGGTCGTTAAGAATGTTTGCTTAATCTTTTTCTTGTATTCCTGGGTATTTCTTATACCCAATCGTTTTTTCAATATAATTTTTGTTTCCTGATAAAAAAACTTTATGTTTTGGGGGTTAATATAGTGTTTTTTAACGGTAGGTGTGAATGTGTCTTTTTTAAATAAAAAAAATGTTTTTTAACTTTTTTTAGGTAACATAAATAAAAAAGTGAAAATAATTGTAAAGAAATGTGTTTGGCATATTCCCTAAATCACATGTTAAGGTTTATATATTGCATTTGAAATTTTTTTAAAGTTAAAATTTACATTTTATTTTTTTTGTTAAATTATGTTCACATAAAATAATTAATTATTTTATATAGGACTTATACACAACACTAATACAACTATCTACCTCACAATAAATACTCCCTCTGTCCACTGTTAATGTGTCAATTTTACTATTTTGGGTCGTCCACTCTTAATGTATCAATTTCTCTTTTTAGATATATGGAGCCACACATATCACTAATACAACAAAATTATGAGATCTACACCCCTCACTAATATAACTATCCACTACATATAAAATAATATTAATACTCTTTAATTCACATATAAAAAACAAATTAACACAGAACGAAGAGAGTACTATTTCTTTAACCTCGCTACAAATTATAATATTGATATATCTTTTAATATACGTAAAAAACAAAGTAAATGATGAGAAGAGCAGTGGGGTCGCAACGGAAACGCAGCGTTTGTGGATAATCAAATGAAAATGTGGGCCCGCCCCATAAGGACACTCTGCTCTGTTTGAAAAATTAACAAAAAGTAGAAGTAATACCATATTCAAAAAAGCAAAGCGCTTCTTCACACACAAGCAGAGCAGAGCAGAGAATAAACTAGGGGTGGGCAACAATTTTTTAAAACAGTAAAAATCGATCGAATCGCACCGCATTGCACCGCACTTAGTGCTTTTTTCACTTAAACCACGGTTAATTTTGTTGGAGAAAACCGCACCGCTTGAATGGTGCAATTTCAATTTTCATCTAAAAATACACCGCACCGCACCGTACTCTATTATTTAAATTATAAATATATATATATAAATATATTATGTATACATTTATAATTATGTATTATTGAAGAGGTAAAAAGATATACACTAATTTGGATTGAGAAATAATTTTGATAAAAGTTTTCTTTTTGTCACAAAGATTATATTATTTGAGTTGGTTATGGAGTTCAAATTATAATTTCATATCTTTAATATCTCATTATCTTCTAAGGGTGAAGAACACTTTAAATTAAGCATGTACACATATTTATTTTTTTAAAGGTGAAGAACACTTTAAATTAAGCATGTACACGTATTTATTTTTTTTATACATCCATATGTATTGTATTGTTATGTAATACGTTAATTTTTAACCGTCAAACCGCAAAACCCCAAAAAACCGCCTAAAACCGCATTATAAATTTTACTCGATAAACTGCAATTTAAATCTAATTATCAAACCGAACCGCATATAACAATGCAATTTAAATTTTGTCAAAATAACCGTAAAACCGCACCGTGCACACCCCTATAAAAAACACAACACAAGCATCCTATTCCTATGTCGAAGTTAAATTGATTGAATGCTGTTAAAAATGGCAATGGATCTTGAATGGGGTCTGCAGCACCTCCACTCCATCTCCTTCTTCCTCTCCACCACCCCCCATTGTTTCCAAGAAACCGAAAACTCCATCACTGTCCACCTCCCAACCACGCCACACCTATCTCCGTTTCTCGATGTCCTACAAACCTCCTCCTCGCTCACAAACTTGGAGTTCCATCTCACGGAATGGGATCCGCAGGGAGCGAAACACTTCCGGCATCTACTGGAGACGAACTCCAGCATCAAGCAGATGACACTGAGGAGGAACAGCTGGACGCAAGGTTGTTTCTCCGAGGTGTCCAATGGTCTGAGGAAGAACAACAACATCAAGGAACTGATGGTGGATGAATCCGCCATTGGCCCTGACGGAGCAGCTCTCCTCGCCTCTGCTCTCATGGAGAATCACTCCTTGGAGGAGCTGCAGATATGGCACGACTCCATTGGTTCCAGGGGAGCAGAGGAGCTATCTAGGATGATCGAAGTCAACTCTTCTCTTAAACTTTTGTCCATTCTGGACTCCAACGCCATCACCGCCGCTCCTCTCATCTCCGCCGTCGTCGCCAGGAACAGATCCATGGAGGTCCACGTCTGGTGTGCCGATCGCCGGGAGAGGTGCTCTAAGGTGGTGGAGTTCGTCCACGAGAGCGCCACCCTCCGCGTCTACCAGGCTGACGCCGCGGGTGCGTGCCGGATTGCGTGTTCTCTAGGGTGTAATACGACGGTGACAACTCTCGACATGGCCGGCGTTAGGCTGAAGTCGCGGTGGGCGAAGGAGTTCCGGTGGGTGCTGGAACAGAATCGTTGTCTGAAAGAGGTGAACCTGTCGTGTGCAGGGTTGAAGGACAGGGGTGTTGTCTACATTGCGGCAGGGCTGTTCAAGAATCGGACATTGGAGAATCTAATCCTCCATGGGAACTGCTTTGGAGGAACAGGCGTCCAGCATTTGCTCTGCCCACTCACCAAATTCTCACCTCCGCAGAATCAAGCAAACACTACTTTGAAACACCTGACCTTAGGAGGAGGGAAGAGTAGGATGGGGAGAGAGGGGGTTGCAGATCTCCTGCAGATGCTCTCGACTAACGAGAGCGTCGTCTCTCTCGTCATACAAGATGACGAGAGCTTGAGACCACACAATGTGGTTCAGATATTCAAGAGCCTGCAGAGGAACGCGTCCCTGAGACGCGTTTCTCTGCAGGGGTGCAAAGGGGTGAAGGGCGAGGCCGTGGCGGAAACGATCATGGAGACGCTGAATGTGAATCCGTGGATCGAAGACCTCGATCTCGCCCGAACTCCACTCCATCTTTCCGGGAAAACAGAAGCTATATATCAAAGATTGGGACAGAAAGAAACAATTGAACCTGAGATTGATCTTCTCAAAGACATGCAAATGACTCTGCCTAAAACCTGTAGAGTCTTTCTGTGTGGTCCAGAACATGCAGGTATGATGACATACTTATGCACTTAAGCATCGGTTCAAATTCTCCGTGTCATTTTAGTACATCATTTTCTGTGTTACAATGTTGGATGGATGACATGTAGGAGGGAGGGGGCTAAAAAAAGTACAATGGTTGGATTTTTTTCTCCTATTACTATTAATCATATAACGTGTGGCACATAATATGATGCACGAAAATGGCGTAGAAGATCATGTGTTTGCTTAATCATCTGCTCATCTTACGATCAGAAAGTGTTGAGTATAAGTTATAATCATTGATGCAATTTGTGGTAAAATGTGCAGGTAAAACTACACTATGTAACACCATATCACACAACATTGCTCCTTCTAAGGTGCCATACCTTGATCAAGTGAGAATCCTGGTGAACCCTGTTGAGCAAGCAGTCCGAACACCCGGGATGAAGATCAAAACATTCCGGGATGAAGAGACGAAGATATCCTTATGGAACCTCGCGGGCCAACATGAGTTCTATTCGTTGCACTACCTCATGTTTCCAGGCCGTGGCAGTGCATCCTTTTTTTAGCATCATATGCAGCTTATTCAAGAAACCAAGCAATAGAGAACCAAAGCCCCCCACTGACATAGAAGAAGACATTCAATACTGGCTCAGATTCATCGTTTCCAACTCGAAACGAGCCGTTAGACAGTGCATGCTACCTAGTGCAGCTGTAGTTCTAACACACTATGATAAAATCAATCAGCTCCAATCTGATAGCTTACAGGCCATAGTAGCCTTGATCCAAAAACTGAGAGACAAATTCCAAGGCTTTGTTGAATTCTATCCAACTGTATTCACAGTTGACGCAAGATCATCAGCATCCGTGAGCAAACTCAGCCATCATATCCGTAAGACGAGCAAGACTATTCTTGAAAGGGTTCCTCGGGTGTACCAGCTCTGCAATGACCTCATAGACATACTTTCCGAATGGAGGCAAGAAAACCGTGGAAGGCCGACAATGAAGTGGAAAGAGTTCAGAGATTTGTGCCAGGCTAAGGTCCCAGCTCTACGAATTCGATCAAGACAGGATAAGAGAGACAAGGTGGAAATGAGGAGGAGAATGGTGGCCACAAATCTGCACAACATTGGAGAAGTGATCTATTTCAATGAACTTGAGTTCCTAATCTTGGATTGCCAGTGGTTTTGTGGTGAGGTACTCAGTCAGCTAGTGAGATTGGATGTCAGAAAGCAATGCTGTAATGAGAGGAGTGGATTCATCAGCAGACAAGATTTTGAGAAGATGCTGATTGAAGGTTTACAGAGTAACATCCCTGGAATGGGCTCAAATGTTTTTGACAACTTGGAAGCCAATGACCTCATAAAAATGATGCTAAAACTTGAACTCTGCTGCGAACAATATCCGTCGCACCCCGATTCGCCTCTACTCATCCCGTCCAACTTGGAAGAAGGCAAATGGAAGCCTCAGAGATGGCAGGTTGCATCTCCGGATAACAAGTACATTGGAAGGCGTCTGCAATGCGACGAGTCGAGCCACGTGTTCCTCACCCCGGGCTTCTTTCCGTGCCTACAGGTGCATTTGTACAACAAAATCATGGGTTTGAAGGACCAACATGGAGCATCATGCAGCCTTGATAAGCACTTGATCTCAATAAACATAAACGGGATTCATGCACGTGTAGAGCTTGGAGGACAGTTAGGTTATTTCATCGACGTTCTTGCATGCTCAATGAAGACACCAACAGAAATGCTGAGGCTCTTCCAACAGCTCATAATCCCAGCTATACAAGGCCTCTGTCAGGGGGTGACAATGGTGGAGCACGTTCTTCGTTCCAATTGCGCGAAAAACTTGATACCTCCAAGATACAGGAGAAGCCAAACCACACCCCTGCAGCAGCTTAAAAGAGGGCTGCAATCAGTTCCTGCTGACACCATTTATGACTATCAACACACATGGGATTCAGTGGTGGATTCAGGAAGCCTAATCCTCGGCCCTGGCTTTGATTTTGCCCGAGATTTGTTGTCCGATGATGACTTCAGAGAAGTCCTCCACTGTCGGTATCATGACCTTTACAACCTAGCCATGGAGCTTCAAGTCCCTCAGGACAACAATCCAGATCATAATCAAACTCCGAAAGAAGACACTGTTGAGCCCACATTTGCTGGTATAGCCAAAGGTGTGGAAGCTATCTTGAAGAGATTAAAGATCATCGAGCAAGAAATCAAAGATGTGAAGCAAGAAATCCAAGGGTTGAGATACTACGAACAGAGGCTTCTAACAGGGCTACATCAAAAGGTGAACTACCTAATGAACTACAACATCCAAGTGGAAGAAAGAAAAGCACCAAGCATGTTCTACTTAATCCGAACGGAGAACTGTTCACGACGTCTCATCAGCAGCATTGTCGCAGGCATGACAGCGCTCCGGCTGCACATGCTCTGCGAATATCGAAGAGAAATGCACGTGGTGGAATATCAGATAGGGTGTGAACTCATGCAAGTGGACAACATCACAGTGAAGTTCTTGGCTCCATACATGAAGAAGTTCATGAAACTGCTGACATTTGCTCTCAAGATTGGAGCCCATTTGGCAGTAGGGATGGGAGAAATGATACCTGATCTTGGGAGGGAGGTAGCGCATCTGATCGACTCGCCCTTCGTCTACGGAGCAGCTGCTGCTGGAGCAGCCGGAGTTGCTGCAGCAGCAGCTGGAAGTAGAAGCAGGGGAAGTAGCTCAAGAGACATTCAGCAAGATCATAGGGCAGCTCAGCAGTGGGTGGTGGACTTCCTGAGGAAGCAAGAATGTGCAAGTGGAGAAGACATTGCTCACAAGTTTGGGCTGTGGAGAGTTAGATATAGGGATGATGGTCAGATTGCTTGGATTTGCAGGAGGCATATGTATACAAGAGCATATGAAATAGTAGAAGCCCCCATTTGATGAACCTACCCAACATTTTTTTTAGCACACTTTATTTTAAGGTGCCTCATGTCCAATGCACATCCTATTAAGAATAAAAATACACTTTAATTTTATGTATTTTTTACACTTTATTCGTTATTCTTAAAATTTTACTCCTTTCATCCCAATAAACTTTTCATTCTTTCCTCTTATGCTTGTCCCGCTAAACTCTTTATCTTTAAAAAATAAAAGTAAAAGTTACAAAACAAATAACCTCATTATATTTTCAAAAATATCACTCTCACCCTTTATTATTAATTAATTTATTACTTAAAAATACTACACCTCTAAAAGTCAATAAAATTTTTCAAAAAATATTTTTTCTTAAACTCCGTATCCACATTAACAGAAAAGAGCAAACCGAAACGGAGGGAGTATTTATTTTTTTACACTTTATTCATTATTCCAAACAATTTATTTATTCATTTTTAATTATCAACATATTCGTACTTTTTCTAACATCAAAAAAAAAAAAAAAAATATATATATATATAAAATAATAATAACATTTATATGTGGACATAACTAACTAAGACGGAGGGAGTATTTTAATTTTATATATTTATGATCATTATTATAGGAGTAATAATTAATGTCATCTATGTGTGTGTGAAGTTCATGATCCACACATTATAGATCACATATACACCTTTTGATTGTTTATTGCTGTTAGGTCTTATCTGTTGTAATGATTGAAAAAATATACAATAAAATGTAGGATTTCTTGAGGATCCATTTGCATCCTTCATAAATGATGGCTAGAAGGTACGTTGGATTAATTACTGAACATGAAAAATAAAAATTAATTAGCACTCACACAAACCCATATTCAATTTATGCACATAAATATAATACTACTTATTTATCATTTTTCATAATAGATTTGTATCCACATTAAATTCTGGCGTGATCAAATATTATACGTTGTTTTCCAAGTGGCATGAGTAATATTGGACATTGAAAAATAAATAAATAAATAAAAATAAATAAAAAATAAAAAAAAATATATAATCAAAGGGTTGTAACTGAAAATAAATTCTAGAAATTGCCAATAATTAGTAAATGATGATTAAAACCTAGTTCACTGAGGCAGTATGTATTTCAACTTCAAGCAATGCAATGCACCGTACATCAGCAAGCATTTATTATTATTAATTTTAACCTAATGGTTTAGAACATAATATCAAGTAAAAGATTGTTTGATTTATTAAATTTATTAAATGGGTTAATAAAACTTAAAAATGTGGAGTAATAAAGATTGTGCATGAGAATTGCCTAAATTTTTTAGTTTTATGGGATATTGTCTGTCACCTCCTCTTTAAAGTGTAATATACCAAGCTTCTTGATTTTAACTAATGACATTAGAAGAAAAATAAGTCTGTTTAAGTGTAATTAATGTGTAAACTACTTTATTTTTAATAAATTTTCAAGGCTAACTCAATATATAAACCCAAACTATGCTACTCTTCACCTATCAGCTCATTTAGAACATCTTTTCACCTCTACCACCTCCTAAATGCTTTATCATCCACAAAAAGGTAGCATAAATATAAGAAGTTGAAAAATATGTAATTAGTGAGAAGGATGCAACCAAAGGTAAGGTAAACATTATTATTAGAAAACCAGTGAGAGTGTAAGCAAGGGTCTGAGATATAGATTACAAGTGAGATGCCACAAAGGTTTGCCTCACCAAATACAAGTCAATATCCTTTTTTATGGTCTAACACATACCCACACAATACACATAATACATAGATAAATAGAGTAGATGCTCCTACTGCCATTAGTCTCCATTCTAATCACTAAACTCACCTTAATAACTCATCAGAAGAAGGCTCTGCTCCCATAAAATACTCGAGACCCAGAGCTCTTCGATCCCGGTGTTTTCTGCTCTGAACTCGTCGAATTCTCTGAGCTTGTTGGCCCGTTTTCGAAGTCCATAGGGAGCTTCATTTTGGCTAAGGATTCTGTAAACTGCTGCATGCTTTTCATGTACATGTCCACTATGTCCTGCTGAACCACCTTTGGCTCCGGCTCGATGTTTACTGTCACAAGTGGCTTTACCAACGTGTCACTCGATACGTTGCTCTCAGCATCCAATCCACTGGCTGCTTTCTCCTTGGAAGAGTCTTTTGGAGGCGAAACGTGTTCCGCAGCTGGAGATTTTGAATCTTTTGGTGTCTCGGAGGACTGAAAACTCGCAGGAACTGAAGTGTATGAAGTTCCATTTGTCGATTCACTGCTTGGAGGAGAGTTGATCTTTGCAGATGCCATTGGACTTCCAGAGCCCATCGAGAAGCTCTCACCGTGCTGAACCTCAACCTCTGAGCTTACCTGATTCTCAGTATCGGAACTTACTAGGCTGTCGGAGCTCTGTGAGTCGACATTGGGCATCCCAAAGTACTCTTCGACCATCTGGTGATTCTCGTTCACAACCTTGGGATCAGGAAATTCAATCTTGTCCAAATCATTAGGAAGTGACTTGGTAGACTCTGGCTCCTGTGCAGCTGAACCCGTCTCCACGGACGAGGGTGGGGCAGGAATTGGAATGACCTCCGGCTGTGCTCCAATGTAAGAGAGTGATAGCTGAACAAATCCTGCTGGTGAGTGGAACAGATCAGTTGAGGAAAGAGAGAACTCCTTTTCCAACTTCCCACTGTGGAGGAGGACTTCAGATATAGGCACCAAAGCAAACCCAAGAAGCTGATCTTCGAGATAATTCCTCACCCTGCTCAGCATCCATATCTCACATTTAAGATTGGAATCAACTTTACGAACATTGAGACTGAGGTTCTCGTTGAAAACCGGGTTCCTCCCACCACCGTTGATGATTTTCGTGGAGACAGACTTCTCAGGATCACTAGTCAGACAAAGCTTCGCGTAAACGTCCTGTTTCTGGTAGATGCAAATGTTGTGAATGTCCCTAGCTTCATGAATGTACACCTCTAAAGCTCCTATGAACTCCTCCAGATTACCTACTGTGTTCTCCTTCCTTTGAAAATTGATTTCACCTGACAGGACCCTCTGGTTTTCCACCATTCGACTCGCATTTTGCTTCTCAGACTCGGGAAAAACGGATGAGCGGTTAAGTGGTGAAACAACTGATTGAGGGGAATCCATGAGTGTGATTAGAGAATTAACCTACAAAAGTAAACCAAGATTTAGCTATTCAATATGTCAAGTGAAGAGATATCTACAAAACCACTCTTCATATTACACTAAACTCTACTCATAGAAATTATACAACAGATAAGTCCGCCGCTCTTAAGACGAGGCAAGCAAGCAAACAAACGCATAAAGTTCCGAGCTCAAACACTCGAAGCAGACAATAAAACTCCAAAACTTACCTAAAAGCAGCTAGTAGTAACGGATCTGAATTGTTCAAAGCAAAAAAGCTCACAAATTAGAGATATCATTGAAATAGAACCAACATCTATGATGAAGATAAGCACTCAACAAGTCCATGATATAATTATTAAGGAACAAAATCCAGTTGATAGTGTTGTAAACTAGCATACAACTCCAGCAGACAGCTAATATTCATACTCAGTAATAAAGGCCAGCACAGCTGATGCAAACACAAGAAACATTAACAACATAAATAGATATCCTAAAGATAAGAGAGAGAGAAACTTCAAGAAATGATATCCAATTAACTCACCAGATGATTCAAACCTTAATATATTAGAAACCAGAGTACTAAATTAAGGAGAAACAGATAAAATTCATCAATCAAGACCAAGAAACAGCAGAAGTGAATGTATGAATCTCTCTCAAGATCTCAAAAAAACCATGTTCTGCTCAAAAGGCAAACACCCAAATCCCAAAAATAGACAAAAATTACATACTTTCCTCTGTGTTATAATTTCACCACAAACCTATAAAGCTACCACCTTTTTCAACACGCATCAAAGAAAAGTAACATGAATATCTCCACACAAGCCCAAAAAGATATCAAAATATCAGCTCCAACAATTTAACCCAAAAAAGAAGAAATCAAAGAAAAATTAAAGCTGAGAATCAAAAGCAAGGAAATCATGGATAAACAGTTACTATCATTTTTTTATTTTTTTAAATACAAAATAGCTCTTTACCTTTAAATCAGCAAAGCCAAATCTTTATTCTGCAGAATCTGTGGCTAAAATCCAAAGAGACAAAGATAAACCCTTTAAAGAGAATGAAGAGAGTTAGTACAGTAGGGAGAATAAAGATCTTGATTAGAGGAGATTATGGGATTGAAGACTGTCGGAAAACCTCTGTCTTTGTGCATCGTGTTCGGAATATATATAAAATGGGGGGTTTACATTTTTTTTTTTGGTGGAATTATTATTATAATTGTTGTAGCCATTTTTCTTTTTCTTTTTCTTTTTTTTCTTGGGGGGATTGAATTGTCACGCGATAAAGATTGGACAGCCAATGAAAAGGGATTTGAGTGGGGCTGCACAGTTGGGGAACTGACATGGAGCGTGGGATTCACGTGCTGCACCTCCATTGAAAGTCTTGTGTCGGCATTCTAAAGTCGTCGTCCTTCTTTCCTACATTTACGGATGGCTTTCACACACTCCTAAAAAATAAATAAACCTGATCTTCATGACACTCGCCTTAAATTTATGTGTAAGAGCATCTCCAGCGGCGCGGCAAATTGATGTGAGAAGCTGATATGCAGTGGAAATCAATTTTCAGCGGTGACGACATTTTGGACGGCATTTTGCTGCGAGCAATAAAATTCCACTAAATTGCGGTGGGTATGCCGTTTCAGTTTCTATTATTTTATTATTTTTTTTCCTTTTTTATTAATTAGTGATAAAAGATAATTAGTTCCAAAGCCCATTATTTTATTATTTTATTAATGTATTTATTTATGTATTATATTTTATTATATTTTAATTACTTTATGGAATTTTTATTTGGGCAATTATATTTTATTTTATGTATTATGTATATATTTTTTAAAATATTTTTTTTAAAAACAATTAGATTAAATATGAGATTTAAACATAAAATTAAAATTACATTACACAATACATAATTAAAATTACATTACACAATACATAATTAAAGTTACATCACACATTATATAAAATTACAGATTAAAAAACTTAAAGTTATACAATAAAATAAAACTAAATAAGTAGATCATTTTCTTAATAATCGGAAAGGCCACCTCCAGAACCCCCTCCAATATCTGAAAAAAATTGTCCAAGCAAATCAAATGCAGTGTTAGAATTTTGTTGGTGCATTTGTCTTCTTTTCTGGAGAATATTTTATTGCTCCATTTTCAAGAGTTCACGCATTTCGAGATCAGCAATGGTGTTCAAATCTTTCATTATAATGTTATCTTCTCTAATTTTTTGTTTGAACTCAAGTTTTTGTCTCATCAATTCAGTATTTCGTTCTTTTTTCTGGGCAGATTCAGCTAAAAGTTCACGTAATTTCTCATTCTCTTCTTTCACGATGTTCATGAAGTTTGAAGATTCTTCACTTTGTTTTCTCTTTATTTTGGCTTTTTTAATCCCCATTGGTCGTCCTGATGAAGAACCTCCACTAAAATTTTCATCACTTAAATTGATATTAAATTCAGAAAAAGAGGGTTGTGGAGAAATAGGTGATTCCGAGGTATTTTCTTTGGGCTTTGATGTCTCTTCCTCTGGGGATTCTTCCACAAATTATTTATAATTGACCACACATCCATAAATTTAAACCCATCTCTGAAATCCTATTGTTTTGACATCAATTCATTTGCCATTTCCCACTGCAATAATATAAATAAATGAAAGAAGTTTATATTATATTAGACTGCTAAGATTTGTAAAAAAAAAAAAAGAAAGAAAAATGTCTCTTACCATAATTTGGTCATTTGCACAACTTGGACGTGAATATTCAACTTGCTTTAGACATGCCCAAAACTTTCTACATTCTTTAAGAACGAGTTTGAAACGGGTTTGCAAGGATCTGTGGCTACGCTTTGCTACTTGATTAGGTCGTTCAGTGTTGTAGCGATGTTCTACACGATTCCAAAATCGATCTTTGGTTTGATGTCTACCCACGATTGGATCTTGTGAGATGTCAAGAAATATAGTACAAAGACGCTTATCCTCCACAGGAGTGAAATTAGTTGTACGCTTAGACATTTTTGGTTTGGAAGATGTTGTAAGATAAATGAGTAAGAGAGATTGAAAAAGTGTGTGGAAGATAAAGCTAGTATGCCATCTATTTATAGAAAAGAAATGGCTTTTAATCTTAAAAAAAAAGAAACTGATCAGACGGTTGAGAATTAAAGATGGCATCTCCTATCAACGGCTCTAATTGAAAGCACAAGGATTGTGCTTTTTTGTGTGAGCAAATTTGTATCCACTGATCCGACGGTTGAGAATTAAAGATGACATCCCCTATCAACGGCTATAATTGAAAGCACAAGGATTGTGCTTTTTTGTGTGAGCAAATTTGTATCCACTGATCCGACGGTTGAGAATTAAAGATGGCATCCCTTATCAACGGCTATAATTGAAAACACAAGGATTGTGCTTTTTTGTGTGAGCAAATTTGTATCCACTGATCCGACGGTTGAGAATTAAAGATGGCATCCCCTATCAACGGCTCTAATTGAAAGCACAAGGATTGTGCTTTTTTGTGTGTACATTTTGGATTATATAATAGAGATTGGGGCAGGTCATTATTACCCACTTATATCAGCTTTTCCCTTCACATTCTATCTATTATCTTTTTCCACCTCTCTACTTTTACTTCTCTACTCCTACATTAAAGAAATGAATTTCCATAGCAATATATCTTTCTCAAGCTCTTCATCCAGTGATGATGAATCAATCCTGGAAAGTTATGACTTGGAACAAAAAATTATTGTCCAACAAATACAAAATAATAATCTTATGATAGCTGCATTTCTTGACCAGCAAAATGCAATTTCTAGTCATGGTGGCTCAGTTCCAGGTCGGAGAACCATTTTCCGTGATCGAGAAGCTGCTGCAGAAAATCTCTACAATGACTATTTTGCGGAGAATCCAACATATAATGAAGAACAGTTTCGTCGGCGTTTTCGGATGTCTCGTACTTTGTTCCTTACTATTGTTGATGCTGTAAAAGATCACGATCATTATTTTTTGCAACGAACAGATGCAGCTGGGAAGCTTGGGTTGTCAACTATTCAAAAAGCAACAACAACAATCCGTATTCTAGTATATGCAATTCCAGCTGACGCAACCGATGAGTACGTAAAAATTGGAGAGTCTACAGCCATCGAATGTGTTAAAAGATTTTGTCATGCTGTTGTAGATATATTTGCAGAGCAATATCTAAGAACACCCAATGCGAGTGACGTTGCTAGACTACTTTATATTGGAAAGCAACGTGGATTTCCTGGAATGTTAGGAAGTCTAGATTGTATGCATTGGAAGTGGAAAAATTATCCAATAGCTTGGGGAGGGCAATATTCTGGTCGGAGTGGATCCCCTACCATCATTCTTGAAGCTGTGGCTGACTACGATATGTGGATATGACATGCATATTTTGGGATGCCAGGTTCCAACAATGATATTAATGTGTTAGAAACCTCTCCTCTTTTCTCTAACCTTGCCAGAGGCATTGCTCCTCCGGCACATTATGTCATTCAAGGAAAGAAATACAACACGGGGTATTATTTGGCTGATGGTATATACCCCAAATGGTCAACACTCGTTCAAACTATCCATGCACCTGTTGGTCCCAAAAAAAAATATTTTGCAACAAAACAAGAAGCGTGTAGAAAAGATGTTGAACGTGCATTTGGAGCTCTCCAAAGTCGATTTGCGATTGTAGCAAATCCAGCACGTTTTTGGAGTAAAGCTGATCAGAAAATAATTATGCGTGCGTGCATAATAATGCATAATATGATAATCGAAGATGAACGAGATCTTGATGCTCCAATTGAAGTAGAAAGAGAAATACCATCTTCAAATGTTGAATTTGCAGACTACGATCCTGCTCGATTTCAAGATTTTCTTTCTCGATTCACACAAATCAGAGACAAGGAAGCTCATTATGACCTTCGAAATGCGTTAATTGATCATCTATGGATGGAGTATTCCAACTCAGAAGACTAGTTATTTAAGTTATTGAATATTGTAATTTAATTTTCAAGTGTTTTATTAATTAATGAATATCTTTTAAATATTTAAGATAGATTTATTTTGTTTAAAGTAAAGATAAATATATCAAAATTAAATACATAATAATATTAATTATGTTGAAAATAGATTAAATAAAGATTAAATGAATTTTTTATTATTTAGTGGAAAAAGTAGTGCAAACTGCTGGAGATGAATTACTGTTTTCACACCATTTTGGTGCTGAATGTGCTGCAAAATGGTGCAAACTGCTGGAGATGGCCTAAGGGTGATGTTTAAGTGATCGATGCAAGTTGTACACAATAAATTTTCATGTAACTATTATATTTAATCTTTTAAGTTTATATTTTGTCCTATATAGCTCCCTTATTTTATGATCATCTTACAAAATCTTTTCACATTAAAAAAAAAATTCAATAAATCCTATAATCGTATACTTTAATTTCTAACAACATCATAGCATATCCTTCGATTTATTGGGACTCTTGAAAATTAGTATTAATATTGATAGAAATCTGAAATTACATTTGATATGAGGAGTACTTAAAAGTGTCTAAAAAAAAGTTCAATGTTAGTAAGGTTTCAAAATAGTACCCCTATTTCTTTATCAATATCAATGAACTGAATTAATAATTATTAACCATTTTCTAAATTGAATTAATATTTTTACTTAATGTAAATTGAGCTTCGTACAAGTTTATATTAAATAGTCATAGAGATAATAGATTTATATAATAGAGTAATAGATAGTATCCATAAATTGCCAACTCTTTATTGCTTAATTTCCTCAAGTGCTAAGACCCCCTTTGTATAGATTGACAGGGATAGATTAAACCAATTATTATCATTATTATCTAACCTATGATAAACTAAATAATGCATTGCCCTAAACTAAACTACAACATACACAATGTAATTAATGTGGAAGATCTTTAAATAGAGAGCTAGTCTTAATAGGTATAAGTATGACTTCTTCTTCTACTTTCTTTTATTTTAATGTAGAGTATTAGTTATTTATATGTACTCTCCGCATATTAATGAGTATTATTATTATTATTATTTGGATAGAAAAACATATTAATGAGTATTATTATTTTATGTGTAGTGGGTAGTTAGTTGTATTAGACTATCTTTATCCATAATCAATCACAACTCAACCTCTCATTAAAATATTCATTTCTCTCTCCTCCACACATACAACCTACAACCCAACCCAAACTCAATTTTTATATACTTTATAAACAACTTAATCCAACCCAATTTTTTAATAAAATATTCATTTATCTCTCATTTATATTTATACTATAATTATTAATATAAAATTATAAAATTATTTTGAGAATTTTAAATTATATATTTAAAAAATAATAATTTCATTTTTTTAAATTATTTTAGTTCCACAATTACTATAAAAATAATTGTTTTAAAAACACACTAAAAGTAAGATACGAACACAATAACATGAAATTGAGATAAAATAGATAGTATTTTACTTCATCCGTCCCGGAGAAGATGACACATTTTTTTTTGGTGCAGAGATTAAGGAGTATAATATGTCGGGTGCCCAATGATGCAAAGTGTGCTTTCAGTACGATGTTGTCCTAAGTGTGGTGACACTTTGAACAACGGTGTAAGTATCAGAATGTAACTTGACTAAGTATAGAACAAGTTGTAAATCAGCGGAAGACTTAACACACGAATTACTCAATCTTTCCACAAACTTTTGCAAGTTTGTGGCGGCCTCATGGCACAAATATCACTATTGGAAAATGTGATTACAAAAATAGACTCTTAGGTATGGAAACAATTCTTCCATCCTTCGAATACAAAATTGAATCTAAAATCCAAACAAGTTCCCAAATGGCAGAACCTAGACTTGTTAGAATCTAAGCCTACTTCACATGTGGGCTTCCACTGCCTGTGAAAAGCGCACACAAAACGTACGTGAATAATAGTAGACAACTGATGTTGAACCATGGGTTACAACACCAGTACAAACACTATGACATAAACCTATCTAGGATCTTTTACACTATATAGTGGGATTGTCTTTTCGATCACTTAACTTGGCAACTAGCAGCTTCCATTTATAGATGGCTGCAGGCTCCAAATGATGAGTGGTCCACGTAGGAGATGTAGATTGCACCCATGCAGACTCAAATAACCGCCCACTAAGAGAGGTAGTTATTTTCGCCTTCTAGATCCTTCTAGAGCTTCCGAATCTTTCCAGTTTACTCTAGGATCTTCAAGGTCTGTGTTTGACTTGGTCTATGCATCCAACACGTTCAGCACTTCAACCGCAATAACACTGAAAGCAATATTAAGCACAACACCAGTCGAAACAACAAACCAACATTAGTGGTTAATAAAATAACTGGTGGAGGACAGGTGCGATTCCAGATGTGATGACACTGGTCTCAACACTTCACATCAACAATCTCCCCCAATCACGTCTATCCGCAACTACATAACTTGATGCAAGAAAACAATACATAACAAGATATCCAAAGTAATACATCAGATGTTAGTTCGACAGTTGTGTAAAAATAACTAAGAATTCTCAAGCATAATTACCAAATTAATTAAAGATAACCACTTAAGTAACATATAAGTCCAGAGCTTAGATCAAAGTTTAAACAGAAAAAAAATAATATACAGTCATCATTAGAAAATAAATATCAGTTTAACATCCCATCATCAAATAGTTAGAAAAATTAGTGAGGCAACAGCAGGTTTCTGTCATCAGCATCAACAAGCAGCATGAACACTTTGATCTCTTTGCTGATCTCCCCTTCACCATGTGAACTCCCCCTAAGTTGCAGCATCACCAGCAACAACACCAGCACCATCACCTGCATCAGGAACATTTCCAGTAACATTTCCTTCTTCAAGTTCATTAGTGATGTCCTCAATCACAATTCCTCCAGAGCCAGAGCTTTCAACTGCATTAGGTTCAACAGCAGCAATAGGTATATCTCCCCCTGTGGGTGTGGATAGCAGCTTACCCCAGAACTGAGCTCTTTGTTCTAGAATGTCTGGTTGTTTGTTTAGTGCATTGGCTTGGAGTCTGAGGTTCGAGACATGGCGTGCCAGGGCAACAGCTTGTTGCTCAATGTATTTGCGGTTCAGAGTAACAGAGATAACTTCTCCAGCTTGTGCAGAAGTGTTAGTGCGAATCGAAGTATTGGCATATCAGGAGCAACATTCTGAGCATCAGTAGTAGCAGGGGCAGGAGCAGGATTCACATAGGGTAGATCAACTACACGGTTACCTTCAAGCAGTGGTTTAACAATACCAAGAACTAAAGCACTTGAGGAAAGAAAATCACCTTTACCTTTCCTAGCACCTTGACTACTTAACATATAATGAATCAAAGCAGGATAAGGTAACTTACCAACCTTGGAGATATTTCTACCATAACTGATCAGATTCTTGTAAATCACTCTACCAAGGTTAAAAGACAGGTTCTTTCCTATCTTATAAATCAACACAACATGCTTTGTGGTAACTCTAATGGTATTTGAGGAAGGCAGCCAATTGTAAACACATAGCTTGTGCAAGATTGCATGTAAACTAGTCAGACTTGGACTGAACAACTTCTTAGGCCAACTAACAATTAAACCTCCAATAATCACAAACACAACCTCATCCATATCATCAATTTCATCATCACTATCAGCATTCACATTCCCTAAACACTCAGTAATCTTTGTAGGAGAAAAATCATAAATCTCACCCCTAAAGAAAATTCTTCCAAATTTGGGACTTGTACTCTTAATCATACTAACACAGATGTGGGCATAAAACTCACATACCCAATTGGTGTAGAATGAGGTAGACTTGAGTGATTTCAGCAAGCTTCTCTCTCTGAAGAAGTTGATGAGGTTGTGTGGAGTGAGGTCGGCATCCTTCATCTTTCTTTCATGAATTATGTCCTTTTTAGCAAACTTCTTGTATATGGCCTTGCCATCTGTGAAGTAGAAGTTCCCAACTCCAAAGTTTTCAACATCGTAGTCAGAGTCATCAGATATATCATCAGCATCATCAGGGGACTCATCACCATCATCATCTTTGGCTTCATCTTCACCATCAGAACTCTCAATATTTTGAACATCAGCATCCTTATCAGATTCATCAGATTCTGTACCTTCGTCAGCATTTTCAGATGCATCCTCTTCATCATCAGAAGATGAATATGAATCATGATCAGGATCAGAGGGTTCTGCATCGGCAACAGTAAGTGTTGGCACTGAGGCGGCAACATCTGTGGTAATATCATCAATCAACTGGTTCAGATCAGCATTTTCCTCATCAGATTCATCTGGTATTGCCTCAGGAGCGGTAACATCAGACACAACTTTCTTTCCTCTTCGTCTCTTCTTCAAAGCTTTGCAAAGATCAGCTATAGTAGGATTTTCACCTGTAGCATCTACATCCATAGGAGCAGCTTCATCAGAATCAGAGATAGAGATAGGGGAATTCCCTTTTTCAGAGTTGGTTGCATCCTGTGTGCCTTTCTTGTGGAGTTTGATCGACCAACGCTGTGTAGGCACTTTACGTTTCGGGGCAGATAGTTTAGCAACCTTTGATCTGATTGGAACCGGTGGTGATGACGAGGGAGAAGAGATTTGTGGATTTTGTTCAACACGAGTAGGAGATGTATTTGGAGATGTAGGGACTTGAACAGGATTCCGAGTCTCAACATTCTCTGAGGGTAGGCTTTCTTCAGGAGTCACAAAAGGGACAGTAGCGGATGGACAATAGCGGATGGATTAGGAGTATCAGTAGGAATTTTAGAGTGAACTTCAGAGGGAATGGATGGTTCAAGGATGAGATTTTCAATTCTTGAAACAGTAACACTTGACCCAGTGAACTGAGTTCGAAGAAATTCAAGAACTGAATCGGGTGTACCAGTAGGAAGGACGATAGTCTTTGGAAGATGGGTTCTAGAAACAGGAGCAGTCGGTTGTGTAGCAGTTCAGATTGACATCTGGTGCAGCATTCGACGCGACATTATTGGCCATATCAGCTAGGTTTGGAGTGGATTTTGTGAGGAAGAAGGTTTGGAATTGGAAGTGGAACGGGTTGCTTTTGGAGGTGCCATTTGAAGTGTGAGAGAGACAGACTTTATTGATAACCGTGAGTGAGAAGATAAAACGGGGGATCACACTCAAGCACACAAACATGTCACTTCAAACATTATTTTCCAAGATATATAGGAAGAGTGAACAGTAGTGTGATGGAGGTTATTTCCACTAATTAAAAACTGCAAACAACGTGCAAAAGGATATGCAGTGCAGCAGATAATGAGAACTCATGGCCACTAACGCATATTTCCTAAAAAATCGGCCATGATCAAATAATGGAGAAACAAATATGCAGGAAATTAAAAATAAATAAATACTATAAGTTTTATCACTTAATGTATTAAAAATAAATAATTTAATAACAATTTTGTTAAGGCTAAAGACATTCTGGGAAAATCAATCAAGGATGAATAATTTAGGCACACATACACTTTTATCCTTTTGTGGATTTTTGATGCACTTAATCTCAAGATTTCATACTATCTTTTGAAAAGATCACATCGTGGTTGTCAGCCCCGTGTGTCTGGTTACTCAGTAGCAGTTCAAGAGTGTTCTTTATTCCCTTTTTGAAACCAAAATAGCCTTTTGAAAAGAACACATTGTGGTTGTCAGCCCCGTGTGTCTAGTTACTCAGCATGTTTGGACCTTTGATTTTTTAAGAACTGTGCTTTTAGTGTATGTCCAGTAATACCTCAAGATTCAACCAGAATACAGTTAGCAGTAACAAAACAGGTCACCAAACCACTTAATTTCCGCATAAAATGACAAAAATTATAGTAGTGTTGCCTCGAGTGTCAAAATACTCTAAGCAACATCATGCATGACTTTATGGAGTGCAGAGTCCAAGAGATTTCTTAAGTGAAGAAAACCTCTCGAAATCAAGTGCTTTTGTGAATATGTCAGCAAGTTGTTTCTCAGTGGAAATATACTCCAATTTGACTACTCCATTCTCAACTAAATCTCTTAGAAAATGATGTCTAATGCTAATGTGTTTAGTGAGTGAGTGTTGAACTGGATTTTTTGAAATGTTTATAGCATTCGTGTTATCACAGTAAATCATTAAAGTGTCAGTCTCAAGCACATAATCATCTAGCATCTTTTTTAGCCAAAGCAACTGTGTGCAATAACTTCCAGCAGCAATATACTCAGATTCAGCAGTGGATTGGGATATGCAATTTTTTTTAGAATGCCAAGAAACACGATTGTTACCCATGTAAAAACATCCACCACTTGTGCTCTTCTTGTCATCACAATCACCAGCCCAATCAGCATCACTGTATCCAACCAGAGAGCTGTTAGTGTCATTTGAAAACCATAATCCCATGTCAGCAGTTCCAGCTACATATCTGATAATCCTCTTCACAGCTTTCATATGAGATTCCTTGGGATTTGCTTGGTATCTAGCACAAACACAGACACTATACACAATGTCAGGTCTACTAGCAGTTAAGTACAGAAGGCTACTAATCATAGATCTATACTGAGTGTGGTCAACATCAGGGCCAACATCATCTCTGCACAGTTTCTGTGATGTGTTTTCATAGGCTTAGCGTTTCCAAGACCAAATCTTTTCACCATGTTTTTAGCATAATTACTCTGTAAGATGAGAATACCACTATCACTTTGCTTAATTTGGAGCCATAAAAAGTAATTTAGGTCACCAACAAGACTCATTTCAAAAGTGGTAGTCATGGCTTTCACAAAGCTGTCCATCATGACTTGAGATGTTGCTCCAAATACAATGTCATCAACATAAATTTGAGCAATCAAGAAACCATTTGATTCATGCTTAATGAAAAGAGTTATATCAGCCTCACCTCTAATGAATCCAAATTGAAGTAAGAAGTCAGTTAGTCTACCATATCATGCTCTAGGAGCTTGCTTTAGACCATACAAAGCTTTTTTCAATTTATACACATGATTAGGATAGAAAGGATCAACAAAACCTTTTGGTTGTTCAACAAAAGCTTCTTCATTTAAAATTCTATTTAAAAAAGCAGCTTTAACATCCATTTGAAACAGTTTGATACCAACGAAGCATGCAATAGCCAAAAGAAGCCTAATAGACTTTATTCTAGCTACAGGTGCAAATATTTCATCAAAATCTATCCCTTCAACCTGTGTGTATCCTTGTGCAACAAGTCTAGCCTTGTTTCTTACTACATTACCAGATTCATCAGTCTTGTTCTTGAAAATCCACTTAGTTCCAATGACATTAGTGTTTGTAGGCCTAAGGACTAGACTCCAAACATCATTCCTAGTGAATTGATCAAGTTCTTCAAGCATAGCCTGAATCCAACATTAATCTTTTAAAGCTTCAGAAATATTTTTGGGTTCCACAGAAGAAAAATAACATTCAGCACATACCTGATTGCATATGTTGGACATGCAAACTGATCTTACCACATCTCTGAATTTACCTTTCCTTCTGGTTTGACCACCAACAGAGGATTCTCCTATGATCTATGAGGAAGGGTGATCCTTCTTACATCTGTAGTTAAGAAAATTCCTAGGAGTTCTGTGAATCTGATTCTCATCGTTTTCAGACTCAATCTCAGATGTTGTAGGTGATGTGATCACTTTTGGCTCAACATCGTTCACTGGTTCTGTAATTTCAATCAGATCAGAGATGTCATCTTCCATCTTTTTACCTGCAATATTAGATGTATCGTCAAATACCACATTTACAGATTCTTGAATAGATCTGGTTCTAAGATTAAAGACTCTATATGCTTTGCTATTTTTAGAATAACCAAAGAAAAAACCTTTATCACTCTTAGAATCAAACTTTGAAAGATACTCTCTATCATTTAGAATATAGCACATGCAACCAAACACATGAAAGTATTTCAGGTTGGGTTTTCTCCTATACAGAAACTCATAAGATGTAATAGAACTACCTGGTCTAAACAAAATTCTATTAGACACATGCCATGCAGTGTTCAATGCTTCAGCCCAAAATCTTTTAGACACATTCATTGAAGTAAGCATGACCCTAGCCATTTCTTGCAGAGTTCTATTTTTTCTTTCAACTATACCATTTTGCTGTGGAGTTTTAGGAGATGAAAACTCTTGCACTATACATTTCTTTTCACAGAATTAAAAAAACACGTTATTCTCAAATTCTCTACCATGATCAGTCCTAATCCTACAAATCTTAAGATTAAAAGCATTTTTGAACCTTTTGTAAAGAACTATAAATACTTCAAGCACATCTGATTTTTCTCTAATAAATTCAACCCATGAAAACCTAGTACTTTTTACCACCAAGACTTTCAGTCTCCATAGGACCCATAAGATCCATGTGAAGCAATTCAAAACATCTTGAAGATGTGCACATAGTGGTGATTTTGTGTGAAGACCTTACCTGCTTACCTTTTTGGTATGAACCACAAATGAGAGGGTTTTTGAAACTGAGCTTAGGTAAACCTTTAACAGCTTCCAATTTAACCAATTTTTGTAAATTTCTGTAATTTACATGGCTAAGTTTTTTATGCCAAAGTACACTTTCATCATATTGTGTGATGTTGCAGCAAATGTTGTTACCAATCAGATAACAATTATCAACAGATCGATTACCAACCATCACACACTCATCAGTTTCATTCAACACAAAATATGAATTCTTGTCAAATTTCACATGCAGATTATCATCACATAATTGACTTATGCTTATCAAATTAGTACGCAAACCTTCAACATGCAGCACATTCTTCAAATTTAGGAAACCTTTAATATTTAAAATTCCTTTACCAACAATGTTACCTTTAGAGCCACCACCATAAGTAACCTTACCACCATCAAAAGCTTCATAATCTTTCAAATGTTCAACATTTCCAATCATATGTCTAGAACAACTACTATCAAAATACCATAAACCAGGTACGCATGCTTGTAAAGAAGTACAAGCCACATTAGATAGCACTTTTGGTTTTCTGACCCAAGCAGTTTTTGGTGTGTGTGAATACTTGTGTGGCAACATTTCAGGCAATACTTTTCCAGAGAACAAGTCATCTTTAAGTTTAAAATAAAATAGACGAATGTGACCAGGAACTGAACAGTAATGACAAATAAAAGTTCTCTTGCCTCTCTGTTTTGGAAACTTTTTAGAAAAACTTTTTGATCCAGGTTTCACAAAATTTACAGGTTTTTCAAAACTAAAAGGATTAGAGCTTTCAGAAAATCCAAGACCACTCATATCAGATTTACCAACACACAAAGCTTCATTCATGACAGATGTACTCCTAGAGTATTTTTTGAAACTTAATGTTGAAGCTGTCAATTGTTCTTAGAGTTTTAAAATTTCAGCATCATTTCTAGTAAGATTTACCTCAAGTCTTATGATAGTTTCAATCAAACCATCATTTTCTTGGTTGACCTTTTGAAGTTCTTTCAAAAGTTCAGCAATTTTGCTTTCCAATTGCTTTTCAGATGTATCTGCTCTAGTATAAAAAGCATTAGTACATTTCACAGCAGAATCAGAAATCGACTGAACCTTGCTTGATGTCGAAGTAGATGTTGTCACATCCAACTCAATATCTGTGTCACTTCTAGAAAGTCCTTCACTTACACATTCTGATAGAAATGCCATCTCTTCATCCTTTGTCTCTTGGCCACCTTCAGATTCGTCATCACTCAAGGAAATATTTAAGTTCATCCTTCTCTTCAAAAGAGTGTTAGCACATTCATTTGCATAATGATCAAAACCAGTACATTCACTACAAACGAGGGTCTTTCTAAATTCAGGATCATACTTAAGTTTTCTTTTAGCGGGTCTACAAGTAAGAGATTGAGGAGTATGAGTTTGAGGAGTATGAGAAGAATGTTCTATCCTAGGCTGAGTATTTGCTTTAGACTTATTTTTCTGATTTCTCAAAAAGGCTTCAAATTTTTTAGCAAGTAAAGCAATATTATCAGTGTCATCTGAAATGTCATCAACATATTCATCAACTTGTGAGATTTTAGTAATGGTTGATGTCCTTACAGAACATGAAGGAGCATCACTTTTAAAAGCAACAATATGTTTTCTATCATACGCAGAATCTTGTTAAGACATATCCATTTCATAAGTTTTCAAAATGATCATAAGCTCATTATGACTCATAGCATCAATATTACTAGCTTCTTCTATAGCAAAAACTTTACTATTAAATCTCCTAGGAAGTGTACGAAGTATTTTGTTTACTAACCTGGAATTGAAAATTGGGTCACCAAGTGATTGCAGCTCGTTCACGACTTCATATAGTCTTTCAATGTAAGAGTTGATGGTCTCATCTTCTCTCATCCTCAAGCTTTCAAACTTCGTGCTCAGCAGCCTTACCTTTGCTCTTTTGACACTACCAGAACCTTAATAGTATTCTTGTAGTCTTTTTCATGCATCTTTAGTAGATATGCAATTCTGAATCAAGTTGAACATCACTGGATCAACGAAGAGCTGATTGCATTGAGAGCTTTGCAGTTGTGTGCAGATAGATTGCTCTCCTCGGTAGTCCAATTGAGTTCATCTTTGAGAATCTGATCTCCATCTTTATCTTCTTCAGTGGGAGGTGTCCATCCAGACAGAATGATCTTCCAAGCTTTATCGTCACATGCTTTGATGTATGATATCATCTGAGATTTTCACAAGGCATAATTTGTTCCATCAAGAATGGGAGGACGGGTGACGGATGCAGAGTAATCCATGATAACTCAACACTTAACATCAGGAATCAACACTTAGTATCGTCAAGTATTGGCTCTGATGTCACTTGTTGGGTGCCCAATGGTGCAAAGTGTGTTTTCAGTACGATGTTGTCCTAAGTGTGGTGACACTTTGAACAACGTTGTAAGTATCAGAATGTAACTTGACTAAGTATAGAACAAGTTGTAAATCAGTGGAAGACTTAACACACGAATTACTCAATCTTTCTACAAACCTTTGCAAGTTTGTGGTGGCCTCATGGCACAAATATCACTATTGGAAAATGTAATTACAAAAACAGACTCTTAGGTATGGAAACAATTCTTCCATCCTTCGAATATAAAATCGGATCTAAAATCCAAACACATACCCAAATAGCAGAACCTAGACTTGTTAGAATCTAAGCCTACTTCACATGTGGGCTTCCACTGCCTGTGAACAGCGCACACAAAACGTACAGAAATAACAGCAGACAACTGATGTTGAACTAAGTGTTACAACACCAGTACAAACACTATGACAGAAGTCTATCTAGGATCTTTTACACTATATAGTGGGATTGTCTTTTCGATCACTTAACTTGGCAAGCAGTTTCCATTTATAGATGGCTGCAGGCTCCAAATGATGAGTGGTCCACGTAGGAGATGTAGATTGCACCCATGCAGACTCAAATAACCGCCCACTAAGAGAGGTAGTTATTTTCGCCTTCTAGATCCTTCTAGAGCTTCCGGATCTTTTCAGTTTGTTCCAGGGTCTTCAAGGTCTGTGTTTGACTTGGTCTTTACATTCAACACGTTCAGCACTTCAACCGCAACAACACTGAAAGCAACATTTAGTACAACACCGTTTGAAACAACAAAATAACATTAATGGTTAATAAAACTACTGGTGAAGGACAGGTGTGATTCCAGATGTGATGGCACTAGTCTCAACACTTCACATCAACATAATAATTTAATGTAAAGTGAAGTCAAGTGAAGTGAGAGAAATAATATTTTAATGTGTAGTGGGTAGTTGTATTAGAGGTGATATGTGGGCCCATGAGAATAGATTAATTGTTTTTGTGTGGGTCCCATGTATTAAAAAGAAAATGTGTCAATTTTAGTGGGACAAACCAAAAAGGAAAGTGTGTCAACTTCTATGGGACGGAAGGAGTATAATAATTCAAAATATGTCAATATTATACTCTAGTTATAAATAATGAAAAGATAAGAATTTTATTATTTTTTTATAAAAAAAAATTATATATTATTTATAAAGAATATAATTATATACATATAATTTAATTAAATTTAAATATAATTGGAGTATAATACATGTCATATTTTGAGTGGTGTATATAAGTTAAGTCAGTGGGTTGTGGGGTGAGTTGTTCGGTTGTTCCATTGCATTATAACCCAACCGGTTGCGTAGTTAATAAACATTTCTAATTTTTTTATTTTATAAAAATTTTGTAGTATATGAAGTATGAACAACCTAGCCCATAGGTCGTGAATGTGGGTAGTTTTAGTAAGAGTGTGGACCTCATATTTTAATTGTATTAGTGAGTGTGCATGTGGATCTCATGTGTGTGAAAAAAAAAAGGGAAACTTTTTGGATGGAATGCCCAAAATGAAAAAATAGACTCTTTGGATAGGATGTGGGAGTATAAAATAAAATCAATATTTAGTACGAGATACTCCTCCATAGTTATATATATATATATATATATATATATATATATATACTCTTTCCATCTCACTGAATCATCCACTTTTACTATTCCACAGATATTAAGAAAATATTGCTTTTTATTAACTTTATTGACTTTTGAGAATAATTTGATATTTTTAAGTAATAAATAAAATATAAAGTATGTTATGCGTGGAAAGAATGAATGATATTTTTTAAAATTAATGTATACTTTTGAGGTGTTAGATTAGAATGATATTTTTTGTAGGGGGGTCGAAAGATTTTCAAGAATGGAAGGAGTATATAATAGCAATAAATTCTGTTAAATATAGAAAATGTGATTTTAGGTCAAAAATGTTTTTTTTAAGAGACACTCTTTTGTGAGATGGATTTTTTGTGAGACGGATATAAAACGGGTCGATCCATTACTAAAGTATGTTTATTATACATATAAAGTATGCTTATTTGTAGTTAAAGTATGTATTATAACATCTTAAAATCATACTTTAATTCATCATCCAAATAATTTAGAAAACATACTTTAACACTCATTAAACATACTGTATCTATATAATAGACATATTTTATCACGTCTTACAAACCGTCTCACATAATTAACATCTCACAAGAGACTTTGCCTAATTTTAAAAGCAAAAGAAAAAAAAAGAACTGCAATAGCATGTTCATCCACTTACCAAAAAAAAGATAAAATAAAATATTGTTGTACGAGTCTTAAAAATTACAGTGACTTTTAAGTTTGGAGTACGAATAAGGTGTATCCGATAATTTTAATCATTAGATTAGTTTTTATTTCAATTTTCACTATTAAATAATATAAAATAATTAATTAAAAATACCCACCTCCCACTACCACTTTAGCCTATAAATTAGGGGGTGCACATGTACTCCCCACAATCACCCTTAAATTTGATCACTTACAAGTTACAATGATAGCTTTATACTTGAGAATTAATTGAATTATGTAATAATCGCATAGCAATAATAATATTTATAAATATTTAAAATAAAATAAATAACTAAATGGATCAAAAAGAGATGGATTTGCCCCGCCCTGCACACAACACAGGTCGACCCGTTGACATCATAATGAGAAGTCATCATCCAAATACATAGGAATGTAAACGAATCAAGTTGCTCGTAAGCTGTTCGAGACTCAATTCGAAAAAAAATTCTTCGAGTTTGTTCGTGAAAAAACGAGCCGAGTCGAGCTCGATTATTTTTTCTAGCCGAACTCGAGCCCGAGGGTGTTTGGCTCGAAAGCTCGCGAACATGTTCGTTTATAAAGCTCGCGAATGTGTTCGATTATAGGCTCGTGACGTGTTTGGTAAAAGGCTCGAATAGTGCTCGTTAATAGGATCTAATAGTGGTTAATATGCTCATTCTTAATATTAATACTCCATAATTATTATTTAATATATTAAATATGTTAATTTTAGAGTTTAAGAAACTTTACATAAATAAATATAAATTATGACTCCATATATATACTTGTATCAATATAATTTATAAGGAATATAAATTTATAATTTTAAAAATATAGTATACTTTAAATTAAAGAAAAATTTTAAAGTATGACAATGAAAATAATGATATTATTATAACGAAATTATTAATAAAAATAAAATTAAAAAAGAGAAAGAATGTTATTAATTCTAAATAATGAATTGAGAGTTATATTTATAATGGGTTTAAAGATGTAAATTTTTTATTTTCTATCTCTATATAAGATTTAATTTTGATTTATTTATATTTAAATTTTATATAAATATATGTACTTATATACATTAAATTTTAACTAATAGTAATTAATAAAATTGTAAATATTGGCTCATATTTTAATTTATCTTTATTATTAAAATTAAATTTTTTTGATATACTATTGTTGTCAACAATAGAATGCAGAGGATCTTATACATTTTCCAATAATAGATCATCTGGAATTTCAATATTCTCTCTGAAATCAGTTCTTTCTCCTAGATTTTCATCTCTTAAGCTCAAAGTCCATCTTGAAAATTCCTTCAATCTCCTGTTTAGATTTTTCGATGTCGGAGCTTTGATCTGCAATCTCATGTTCTTATTAGCTTAAGCACCTCATAATATTTCCAAAGATAAGAAGATGTTAGTAAGACATACACAATTTGTTCTTTTCTACTCTTAGTAATTACCGATAAGATTTATCTAAAATCACCTCCAAAGACAATTGTCTTTCCTTCAAATGACAAATTCTGCATATCTCCTCTACATCTCAAAATGTCATTTAAGCTTCTATCAAGTGCCTCGAAACAATATCGATTGGTCATCAGAGCTTCATCCCAATTAATAAGTTTTGTCTGCTTAATTAATTCTGATGATTATGTTCCTGGCTTAATATGGCAAGTAGAGTCTTTATTTATTAATAGAAGGATTCCAAATGTAGAGTGTGTTGTTCATTGGGTAGTAAATAAGCAATATCACTTTATGCAACAAATAAAACAATCTCACCTTCAGATCGAAGGCCACTTGCAAGTGCATTAACCAAAATAAGATTACTATGAAGCGATTATATGTTACTTTTTCAGCCTTGATTAATTCAACTTTTGTTTTTACATTCGATAAAACTAAATCTTCATTGGATTCAATTGAATTGTTTTGATTTGAAATATTTGAAAAACAATTGCTCTTAGCTATCATCAATATTGATACACTGTTATGTAGAAAAAAATTGAATAAGAATTCATGTAAGAAAATTAAACCTAAGAAGTAAATATTTATTTAATGTGTAGATTAGAAGAAAGTACCTGAATTTGAATTTTTGAATATTATCAACACCGTCATAATTCAAAATAATTCGATATGAATAGTACGAATCAGACACCTTCAAATCATCTAATAATAATGTAATGAAAAAAAATTGAGTCATATTAATATTTTTAATTTTTTATTAATACATTATTATATAATTAATATTACTAACCATTCTATTTGTAAATTTTAGCAAACCTCAAAATTAACACAACAATACCAGGTTTTGCCATCTTTGAGTATTATATCAATTGATCCTCATATTTTTCACAAAGAGTACATTTAAGAGTAATTCCACTAAATCAAGTTGAAAGGGAAAATTATAAAATTGATAAATTAATATGGTTTTTTACTTCAAAAATAAAAATTACAATAAAAAAAGACATACTTAGCATCAATCAGATCCACTTTGATACTTCTTTTAAATGGATTACCTTTAGTGTAACACACTTTACTGACATCAGTTATTTATCCAATAATATCTACAATTAAAAAAATTGTAAATAATAACAATTAAAATTTATTTTTTTACATAGTAAAATATTTAAATAATGTGATCTAATATATCACTCTTAAAACATCTATGTTTCGTAAGCTGCAAATTTCAAAAGACAGGTGATTAATCTTTTCACCCGGTATGCAGGAAGTTCAAAACAACACACCATGATTATAAATTTAACTTACTAATCAATTTTGATTCTCCCATTATATTTTGTAATATTGCATGAAACAGTCAAACTCATATTTAAGTATAATCACTGTAGTGCACCCTCTAAACTCTGTAAATCTATGAAATTCAATCCTCTAAACACTGTAAATCTATGAAATTCAATCCTATAGTCATACTGAGCTGTTTGAAAATCTTGTTGATTCGCCACAACTTTATAGTTTGAAATACTGGCGATATCACCCTCTTTTGACCATTGCAAATATTAAAAAAATCTCTTATTCTCTAGAGGTAAATCGATTCAAAATTACTTGAATCGATTCTCATTCACTTGAAGAATACTTGAATCGATACTTTAAAAGTAGATCATTAAGAATACTTGAATTGATTCTTAGGAGGTATCAATTCAAGAATACTTAAATCGATCATCTTCCTCTTGAAGAATCGATTCAAGAATACTTGAATCTATCATCTTCCTCTTGAAAAATCGATTATCAAGAGGTAAATCGATTCAAGAATACTTAAATCAATCATCTTCCTATTAAAGAATACTTAGATGTATATATATAATAGGAGGATATGTTTTATTTATAATAATAATTTTAAAATAATGAAATTAGTATCCACACAAATTTTATTTTATATATTATAATATAATATAATATTAATATTAATTAATAAAATAATGGAGTATAGCATGTATTGGACTGAATTAGTCTGATTATATAATTTTTTAATCCAACTCCAAAATAAATTTTACCTAATATAGAATTATGAATACTAAAGTCTTATTGATTATATGATTTTATTTTTTAATCTAACTCCAATATAAATTTTACATAATTTAGAAATATGAATTAATCAAACCTAATTTAGATTTATGAATAAAAAACTGAATAAAAAAGGGAATACATTATTTAAAATTAAAATATATAATGATATTAATAATAATAAATTATACCTAATTTAAATTTATGAATAATAAAGTTTTATGGATTATACAATTCTATTTTTTAATCTAACTCCAAAATAAATTTTACCAATATTAGTAAATTTAATGGGTTGATGGGTAATGGGTAGTTTATGAATTAGAGTAAAATTTACTATAAATTACCTAATGATATTTTATTTTTTACAATATTAGTAAATAATTTATGAATTAGTAAAATCTAATTTAGAGTTAAGAATAGAAGAGAAAATACATTATTTAAAATCAAAATATCACAATATTAATAATTATAATAATAAATTTATTTTTAATTAATTATTTATAAAAATCAAATAAATATATTTTCTTAATTTATTACTTAATTTAGATTTGTAAATAGAAAAGGAAATACAATATTTTAAAAAAATAAATACAAAATAAGGAAATTATTATAAGTAAATAAATAAAATATAAAAAAAATTATAAATTCAAAAAAAATGAGAAAATTACACGTCATATTAATTAATTATTTATAAAAAATATATATTTTTGATTTAGATTTATAATAAAAAAGAAAATACATTATTTTAAAAAATAAATACAAAATAAGAAAATTAAATATAAGTAAATAAGAAAAATATAAACAAAATTATTTATAAATTCAAAAAAATGAGAAAATTACACGTCATAACGGAGCGTTCTGGAGACGACACGCAGGCAGAAAAATTTCTGCTATATTATACTTAATATATACTATATATATATATATATATATATATATATATATATATATATATATATATATATATATATATATAATGTAAAAATAAATTAATTTAATATAATTGTTTATTTATATTTTATATAATTTTATTTAGAGGGGAAATTTTCGAATTTATATATATCTGTATTTGTCTTTTATTATTATTATTATTATTATTATTATTATTATTATTATTATTATTATTATTATTATTATTATTATTATTATTATTATTATTATTATTATTAATAATAATAGGATAACATAAAGATACATTCAAATTTTAGGCAAAGACTTATGTGACACCGTCTTACATAAGCCCTTACGTGAGATGAATAAAAAGTTCATAAATGTTATCACTTTTTCTATATTCCATATAATAAAATATTATCAGTTTTTGTTAATACTATAAATTATTCACAAAATAGTTCACTACACCAATATTACTTTTTATCGATTGAATGTCACTTGCAATTAATAATGTTATCACTTTTTATTCGTCTAATGTCGTATTTGTCTTTTATTATTATTATTATTATTATTATTATTATTATTATTATTATTATTATTATTATTATTATTATTATTATTATTATTATTATTATTATTATTATTATTATTATTATTATTATTATTATTATTATTATTATTAGGATAACATAAAGATACATTCAAATTTTAGGCAAAGACTTATGTGACACCGTCTTACATAAGCCCTTACGTGAGATGAATAAAAAGTTCATAAATGTTATCACTTTTTCTATATTCCATATAATAAAATGTTATCAGTTTTTGTTTATACTATAAATTATTCATAAAATAGTTCACTACACCATTATTACTTTTTATCGATTGAATGTCACTTGTAATTAATAATGTTATCACTTTTTATTCGTCTAATGTAAGGATTTACATAAGACGGTTTCACACAAAACTTATCCCAAATTTTAAAGTAAATATATAATCCATATACACATTAATTAAAAAATCTTTTTTTATATTATTAAAATATATTTTAATTAATAATTAATGCTTCTAATAATTAATAAAAATTGATAATAACTCTAGATACCATTTTTTATCAAAAATTTATTATAATAAAATTTTATTATTCATGAGACGGTCTCACTCAAGCCTTTACACATTAAAAAAATAAAAAAAATGAATAATTTTCAGCTTAATGAGCCCGAGCTCGAACTAATGACTAGTTTTTATCGAGCCGAATTCGAGCTCGAACTCGAGTTTGATTTTTTTATTCAGTAAAAATATTTTGAACCAAGCTCGCGAGCTGTACATTTTACACACGAGCCGAGCTCAAGCCTAAAAAATAAAATTCGAATCGAGCTCGAGCCGAACTTGAGCCCCTTAAAAAAAAATTCGAGCCGAGCTCGAGGCCAAAATATTCTTCGATTACATCCCTAAAATTTATAGAATACCTCTTAATATTGTATTTGAAATTTTATTTTATAATTCGATTAAATAAATAATTCTATTTTATACAAAAATATTTATTTTATAATACCTCTTAAATACTCTCCCTACACTACATAAATTAGCAACAAAAATGATATTTTTTCTTTTAGTAACGGAAAAACAATGAATTTATTCTCTATTTTACCAACGTAATTCAATCAATTAGTAATTACCAACAGATTACCAAGGAATCATTATATAAATTATCAACGGAATTGAATTTTCGTTGCTAAAAATTTACTAACTACTACTTTACCAACGAAAATTTACTAAGGGATTTCGTTGTTAATCTGTTGGTAAATTAATTTAACAATGGAATTAAAAATTTTACTAACGGAATGATCCGTTGGTAAAAATAATTTTTTTGTAATATTAATTTTTTCTTATAAAAAAAAATCCCACACATACCAACCTCTCACTACTAATACAAATATTTACTTTATTTAAAATAATAATACATTTTAATCTACGTGTAAACACTCAATGATAATACATTTTAATCTACGTGTAAACACTAAATGGTACCTTATTATGGAGTAAGTAGTAGTATAATTTTATTAACTACCTTTTGACCATTTTTAGAAAAACATATATTTTTTAAATAATAAAGAGTATAAAATATATAGAGTGTCATGTATAAATAAGGGAGTATTTTTAAAAAAAATAAAACTTATTATTACGTTTGATCTAATAACAGTTTTCACACTTTTTATTTATTTATTTGTCCTCTAATAATTTTCACTCTCCATAAAATGAAATAAAATTTTATTTAATAACCTTAAAAGTTGCTTTAATTTTAAATATGTCACTCATTTTTCACACTAAAAATTATAATTTACACTTTATTTATTACTTAAAAATATTAAAATACACTCAAAAGTTAATAAAGTTGGATAAAAAAAATACTAATTATTTTAAACAACATGGACGTAAATGTGAAAAATGTTATGAGAATACTAAATTATTTATCTGATTACTCATATTGAAATGCAAACAAGATTGTGGGACTGAAAGATAAGAGAGTAATGATTTACACAAATGTTACAAATGCGTAAATACATTTGTCCCAATACCCTATTGCACGCATGGCTTCAAGGTCCTAAAAAGTGAAGATATTTGTCAGATAAACATACTTCTTTATTGCCAAATATGCAACCCACTATACAAAATATAATACTCCCTCCGTCCCATTTTCATCTTCATATTTACTGTACGCACGCAAATTAAGAAAAATCACTTTTTGAGTAACTTTTGGGGGTAATTTGGTATTTTTGGGTAATAAATAAATGATAAAGTATGTTATGTGTGTTAAAAAGGTGATGGCAATTTTGAAATTAAAGTATGTTAGGGGGATATTATTTATGTACTTTTTCCTTTTATGGAAATATGAAGTTGAAATTGGGACGGACCAAAACGGAAAGTGTGAAGTTTAAGTTGGGACGGAGGGAGTAATAAATAAATAAATACATTAATTAATAGTATTCCACACTATATACAAAAATATGGAGTATTACTACTTATTTAGTGTTCCACATTAATACAAGGAGATAAATGAAATCCTATCATGCAAGTCTTTATGGGAAACGGATGAAAAGTTCTAATAATTTTGCTATAAAATATTATCATTTTTTTTATAAAATTTTATCACATTTTATTTATACCATAAATTATTTATAAAATAATTTATTACACTATTATTATTTTTCATTATTAATGTTATAACAATGTGAGACGATATCACACAAAACTTGTTTTCACACTAATGTTACACATTTACTTTTTCAATAAATGAGGGTCCCACATTGAAAAATTAATATTCCTAAAAATTTTATATTACTCCCTCCGTCCATCCCCAATCTATCCGTTTGCTTTTTGCGCGTGAATTAAGGAGTATTATTATTTAATGTGTAGTGAATAGTTGTATTAGTGGGGTGTGTACGTCCCATATTTTAATTGTATTAGTAGGTGGGTGAGTCTCATGTGTCTAAAAGTGAAAATGGATAGATTAAGAGTTAACGACTCAAAGTGGTAAAATGGATAGATTGACAGTGGATGGAGGGGTATTATATAATTTCTTATCGATTCAAATTCAATAGTGATAATCTATACTCTTTATTTTGAATTTTGATTCAATAGGTTTAAATTTTAATGGGTAAGAAGTGGGTAGTCATATATGTAAAAAATACTCCTAATGAAATAGAAAAGATGAAAAAGGAGAAAGAAAGAAAGAAAAAATGTATAAATGGTAATAGTTTAATTTAATTATTTAATTAATAATTTATAGGATTAATGAAAAATGTTAATATAAGTAATACCTACTCTCTCTCTTTATTTTAATGTTTACATTTGTTTTTTATTTGGAGATTGAGGAATATAAGATTTTAATGAAAAGTAAATTGCAATATATAGTATTTTAATGTAAAATTGGTAGATATATTAATGTAGTGAGACACATGAATACCAAATATTTGGTAGAACCGGATCCTAAATCCTCACAGTAATATATCCTTTTTCAAATTGGATCCTATAAACCTCTCTTTTCTTTTTTTCCTCTTTTAATGGCGCAATCACGCACGTCTTCCCTACCGCTACCTGGTGGCGCCGTCCACCTCCACTCCATCTCCATTGTTAAAAAATAATAGGTAGCACACAGAGTTGATCGCAATCCTTGGGTTGATTCAACAATAAGTTCACCATCTTGTCTCTATCCTCATCTCTGCCATAGATCTGATCTGGTTCGTTCACAACGGATCCCATCTCTCGTCTCCAGTCCACACGGGCTGACTGTTGGACAACTGTTTCCTGCAAATGGAACTATCCTTAGAAATGGCCTCCAACTTGTCAACATCATCTCTGATCCTTCTTCCCATTTTGTACTTGTTTCCACCTTTCCGCCTCATTTTGAAAACCTCCGTCTCGCACTCATCCAGCACATCTTCGATCTCAAATTCAGCTGGCAAAGCCAATTCTGAACTCATTTGCTTTGAAATTGTTTGTCTTCAGCATCTTCCAACACTTTTTGGATGGTGGTGAAAGTGTTGGAAAGCTTTTTCATCTCTTTCTCCACGCCCAGGATCAGTCCCATTTCTCTGTGGATGAGAGAAATCAGATTCCCAACCAAAACTTGAACGGCTGCCTCCGCCATGGCTTGTCGTCAAAGTTGACAGCATATCAAATATCTTTATGTGATAATTGGAAAAAATAGCCACTTGGGCTTAAAAATAAATTTTTGTGGCCACCTTTGTTAAATATAATTTTTTGTAGCCACTTTTTGTATTTAATACCATTTTACCCCTCCAACTTTATTTAAAAACAATTTTAAATAAATCCGATTTATACTCGAAATGGCTTATATATCCTTGATATTTTTCGACCCAAACAGAAGATCTATTCGGCCTAGACGTATTTGCCTATTCGGCCTATACGTATTTGTCTATTCGGCCTATACGTATTTGCCTATTCGGCCTATACGTATTTGCCTATTCGGCCTATACGTATTTGCCTATTCGCACTATACGTATTTGCCTATTCGGCCTATATATTTTCGTCTAAATAGTTGTTCTATTCGGCCTATACATATTTATCTATTCGGCCTATACATATCTGCCTATTCGGCCTACATGTATTTGCCTATTCGGCCTATATGTTTATCACATTTTCATCACTTTTATTACGCTTTAAAATGGTATCAGAGCCCTAGGTTTATTTATTTATGAATGGATAATTTATTATAAACTTATATCACTTAACGAGAGGAGAGTTTCAAAAGAGGTATGAATTCGAACGAAAGTTCGACATCCGAGAGTGACAGGACTAGCATCCCGGTTCCAAGTTGGAGCAATAGGGACTACTGGGCTATCAACTACGACGAAACGAGCAATTCTATACAACAATATTATTGTGTGTTGTATAGACAAATTACAGAAAAAAGAGATGAAGATGCCGACCGATGGTATGAAGGCATCAATAAAAGAAAAGAGTTGGCTGAAATTCGGGCCAACTATACCGAGGAAGAATCTTTGGAGGAGCTACGCCAGATGCAGATAATGTACTCCAAAGAAGTACCAAGAAACATCGTGGAAACCCGAGGTTTCACCGAGATCCATGGAAGGGTCCCCATCCACAGACAATGGAGAAAGCGATCCAATCAGGGTTCAAGAGAGATCTGCAAGCCCTATCACTTCTCCCACTGGACCAAATGACAGAGTGGAAGGAGATCGAGGCAGATAACTCTAAGATGAACCAAGATCTTAGAGAATTGCAGAATACAGTAAGATTCTTTGGTGAATATTGCCAAAGCATGTCCAAGACAATGTTCGAGATCAGTCTCAAGATGGATAAGGTGGAGAAATTGCAGAACAAGCAATTCGACCTCACCATGAAGTTGATAGAACAAGTAAAGTCCCTGGAGACAAAGATGACGGGGAGACAACTTGGAGGAAGGTTACCACTAACCTTTGGACAAGAACCCCTTTTACACCAAAAGGGGAAGACGACGGAGGTCACAAGGCCAAGGTTCGAAAGCGAAAAGATGATTGCTATCCTTAGAGGAGAATCCACATCCCCAGATGGAAAGAGCAAATCTTGAAGATCTACAAGATCTATATGAGTCCTTCCAAGGACTATCAATTGTAGATCTAAAGATGAACGTTGGAGAAGCGTCAAGTGCTCAACAACAGTCCCAGACTCATCAAACCCAACAGGAGCGGAGCCAAGACGAAGGAACCTCTGGATCACAAAGAATCCATGGGGAAGGACAAGAGGATACATTCCAAAACTTCAAAATGAAGGCCATAGGAATGTCGATAGGAGCAAGCCGAGTTCGAGGATCTAATATACACAACACCCCATATGGTCGGTCGCACCTAGAACCGATAAATCCATACGGATTGATCTTAAACCTCGACACTCTAGACTTCAAGAATAGAGAAGCCTTGATCGATGAATGGACGAATGCCATGAAGATCGCAGGAGGAGCATTGGAGCTGAACAAAGAAGGGTTCATAAGATTCCTTACTATGAGCCTGGAATGATCAGTAAAATGCGCCTGGGAGGAGCTCTCAGACGAAGTCAAAAAGGAAGCTATGGATGGAGAAGATCTAGGCAATGTTGTCGATCGAATGGCCAAGATCTTCAAAATCCATTTCATCGGGGTTGGATACTTCGAAGGAATGGAAGAAGAAAAGAAGAAAAAGTATAGGAATGCCCTATACAGCCTAGAACTACTTGACATTTGTCACGTCGATGAGTACATCAAACTCTTCACAGAGTATAGAAGGAAATCTAGGGTCAAAGAGGAAGAGGTATTCCACCTATTCTTTGCCAAGATCCCGAGCCCATGGAGAGAAATGCTGATCAAAGAGTATGAACCATGCGAGCTTGATTCGATAGCAAGGAGAATGTCCTTCCTCAAAGGCAAGATTGCAGAGTGGTGTCATCAAGCGGCACTACACAAGAACTATAAGAGATTGAGGGGAATCAACAAGACAGTCCCCTTATGTTTCGAAAGCAATGATCTTCCAACCATCATTGGAAGAAACCCAAAGAAGCAGAAAAGAATGAAGAAGAATCATTCTTACAGTCAAAGAAGCGGAGGATGGAGATCCAGAAGACCAAGATCGTTTTGGTCTAAACAGAAGGCTCGAAGTTATAAATCAGGGCAAAGATCTGGACCATCAAGATGGAGTTCAAGAAGCCAAGCCTCATCCTCAGGGTCAAACCAGAGGAGCACAGGAAGAACTCCCACAAGAAAGACGTTCCGAAGAGCAGCCACACGAGTCAATGAAAGATTCAAGGATTGGAACTGCTACACGTGTGGAGCCAGGGGGCATATCTCACCAGATTGCCCAGAAAACCAAAAGAGAGGAGTACGACAGTTCGAGACAACTTCAGAAATGGAGGAGGCTGTTTACTTCCAAGATCTAGTACAGGTATATCAATTTGAAGATATACCCTCAGATGAGAGCATCTACGAAGAAGAATTCTTCAGCCAAGATGAGTCATCTGAAGATGAGTCGAAGTGAAGAAGAAGTCTTCAGACAGGAGATGCAAGAAGATATGTCGGGATTCTTTTCCCAGACATCCATTTCTCATAAAGCCCTTATGAGAATCATGAAGGAGGATCCAAGGCTCAACCTATACGATGGATTCATCGTGGGAAGGATGGACAAAATCTTTCCAAGCTTCAAAAAGAGAAAGCACAACATCATATACAAAGTGACCGAAGGGGAAATTGCCATCCCAATGGAGCTCGCGAGAAATGTGATGGAAATACAACTAGTTCCTGTTGACGAAATCAAAAGGAAACTCAGTAAACACAAGGAAGGAATAGCCAAGACCATGTCTTGGATCCATATTGGAGCAATCAGGATCCTTATCAAAGCAACTTTCAAAGAAGGTATCGATACACCAATCGATATTGCAATCTTTGATAAAAGGATCAAGAATACAAGAGAGGCATGCCTGGGAGGAATCTCAGGAAACCTATATGCAGGTAAGGTGGCATCCTACATATATCCAAGGATTGCTTACAATCTGGCAGATAAAGATTTCAGTAGGGCACTCACCCTTCATCAAGACTTCAAAAATAAAGATCTGATGAAAGAAGGGAATAGGCCTTACTCCATCACCTATAGTATCTCATATGCCCTGTCCAACACCCATCATTTGGATCTATTCCAAATGAAGGAGTATATCGAGATACCAGAAGTGTTCGAAAGGGTTGCGTGTGCAACCAGGCCAGAAATAATGGAGTTACCGCTGATCCACGACATGGATTTGCGAATCAAAGACAAGCCAGTCTGGAGCAGACAAGATAGCCTCAGATTCGAGCAAAGAAGGATTTCTTTCCAAGAAGACAGAATGATCAGTGAAAAATGGGGAAAGAAACCCATCGTGGAGGTAATCCAAGAACCAGAAAAGTTCACAACCAAAGGTGAACTAAAATTCCCAGAAGGATGGAGAGAAGTCGAAGTAATATTCGATATCACTAAAAGGGAAAACTCTATTCCTTGTGATGTCTTGTATTATCTCCAACAACCAACAACTGGGAGATATCAAGGACAGCTCAAACTCGGAGAACTTGAGCTAGTATGAAGGAATAGCAGGAAGATTTCCAGAACAATTAGTTCTGGGATTGGAGTTTCTCGAGGACCACAAACCTTGGGAAAGGCTACAAGATGGAATGGAGTTTACGGTCAAAGGAAAAAGATACAAAGTGTACTAATAAGAGCCTCAGGGTTACAAGCTCTGATCCACCCATGGCCACAAGTCCATTTTCAATATATATCACCATAAGAATGATATATAAAGAGCATCGTGCATAATACTTTGCGGCGCATATTGATTCAGGAGCCGGCATCTGCACAGCGAAAGAAGGAGTCTTCCCGGAAGGCTCAGGTGAAGAGCTGCCAACAGTTCTCAGAAAAGATTTCTCGCAAAGGGTGCTAATCCTTAACAAAGGAATTAAACAGGCGGAAATCATGATCGGAGGAGCAGATCGTACCCCATGGTACAAAGTGAAAACTCCACCACTATATTTCCACGACACCGGAACAGATATTCTGTTAGGAAATAATTTTCTATAGACATTCAAGCATTTTACCTAAGAAAATGCAACAAGAAGGCTTATTTTCACAATCCTTTGTGAACATAAGATTATCGCACCAAGACTGCGTAATGCATTTTAACGAAAAATGCCAATCAGATTTCGCAGCAAGCGTGGTGATGAAGGAAAACTTTGCCATCCAAAGATGAATGATCGAAGGAGATATGGTGAAGCAGTCCTTCAGATGAGAACCGAGACTAGAGGAGGATGGAAGATGGAGAAACTGAAGGAGAACACAATCCACATTCTCAAAGCAAGCTTGGGAGAAAACCTGCAGAGAGACGTCACAATCGAAGAACAAACATCTTTGAAGGACGTCAAAAGAAAGATACAGAGGAACTTCAATGAGGATCCTTTAGCCTGGTGGGATAAGAACGAGCTCAAAGCTTCACTCAAAGTAAAAGAAGGAAAGGAGCATGAGTTCGTGAGATATAAGCCTATCCTAATGAACTAAGAGGATCCAAAGGATATGCAGCTAATACTTAAGGAACATCTAGACCTTAAGTTAATATCACCAGGAGTATCTCCATACAGCAGTCCAGGATTTCTAGTCCAAAATCATGGAGAAATCAAGCGGGGAAAGCCGAGACTTGTGATCAACTACAAAGGGATCAACAATATCTTGGAGTTCGATGGATACTACATACCAAGTAGGGAACACTTGGTCAACTGTATCAAGAATGTCAAGGTATTCTTAAAGTTTGATTGCAAATCTGGATTCTACCAGATTATGATGGAAGAAGGAAGCAAGAAGTTCACAGCCTTCTCCACACCACAGGGCCATTATATTTGGAATGTCATGCCAATGGGCTTGGCAAACGCACCCCAAATATACCAAAGGAAGATGGATAATCTTTTCAAAGATTATTTCTCATTCATGTTTGTCCATGTAGATGATATCCTCATAGCCTCAAAAAACATGAAGGAACACTTGGTACATTTGGAAATATTTTCAGAAGTATACCACAAGGAATGATTGGTGCTCTCTGAAAAGAAAGCAGTGATTGCAACAAGACACATCGAGTTTCTTGGAGTAGAGATTGACGAATCTGGAATTATTCTACAACCACATATTGTAGAAAAGGTCCAAGGATTTCCCAAAGATTTCAAAGACAAGAAACAACTCCAAAGTTTCTTAGGAGTGATCAACTTTGCTGGAATGTTCATCAACAATCTAGCGCAATACAAGAAGGTGTTCAGTCCCTTGTTGAAAAAGGATGCAGAATTCAAATGGGAAGATTCACACCGAGCAATGGTTAAACAACTAAAGGAGGTTTGCAAAAAGCTCCCCAAATTAGCCATTCCTAATGATGAGGATGATCTGGTACTATATACAGATGCCATCGACCATTGGTGGGCAGCAGTTCTTACAAAGTCCACAACAAAAGGAGAGATGCCATGCAGATACTGTAGCGGGCTCTTTACGGATAGCGAAGCAAACAGATGGCACATCAATGAGAAGGAGTTCTTTGCAGTTTGGAAGGCATTCAAGAAATGGCCACTATTTCTTCTTGCAAAGGAATTCATCCTCAAGATTAATAACACAAGCGTCAAAGCCTTCTTAAAAAAAATAAAATTGAATCTAAACCAGAAAAAGGCTAGACTACTTAGATGGCAAGCTGAATGCCAATATTATGGAGGGAGCTGAAATAGACTCCATCCTGACGATTTCAAGGCACCTGATGGACAACCTCGAGTTGCTCCAAAGGGAATTTGAGAATCTAGCACTCAATGCAAGACGTGCTGGAAGAATACAAGATAGTGATCAGACCAAAGTGTCTAATCGTATACAAGACTGCATTCGAAACGGCGCAAGTCTTTTCGAAGCAACATGAGAGCCACTCCTCCGGGCTGTTGATAGCAATTGTAATCGACAAAGGAGAGTAGTCGAGAACGGGGCTCTAAACCCAGAGCAAGGGATTCAAGTACCCTTAGCATAAGTCCTAGTCTGGAACCTCCAAAAGAGGAACTAGTCCAAGGAAAAATCGAAGACCTGGAGTCACATCCAGAGTCGACGAGTCAACCCAGCACCTCTGGGGTTAAAGAGGGAGAGATCAACCTTAGGCCCATGACAGGCCCTGCTAAGGTTGGTATTAACATAGCTGATTTCTCTTATTGGCAGGAATACCAGGCCAGCTGGGAGAAATTAAACACCAGACAAGGAATCCGACCAGAGAAATGCCGGGTGGACATATCTGGGGAATATCCCCGAGTTTGGATGAGAGAAGGCTCAAATCCAATAGATGTAAAACAATGGTATGACTTTGGGGCACTAGCCTCAATCTATACTGTTGCACCAGGTTTCCCAGAAATTGCAAAACTTCCAGACTGGCTGGGAGATAAAGTTTACAAGGCTTGGGAGAACAACTCGACTCTATCTAGAGGCGATGTATTGGAACTGTACTTCACCAGTGCAGCTTCAGAACCAGTTGGGAAAGGCAACCACGAGGCCTTTCATTTTATCAAGCTAAGAAGACCTGATGTGTCAGCATCAAATAAAATCAAGGAGTCTTTTGGAAAGGAACCAGTTTTGATTTCTACGTTTTCTGAAGAACAGATCTCTACGCGAAGAGCAAGGGGTTTGTATGCCTGCATCAAAGCTATGGTGGAGGTGAAGTTCCCATTCAATTTCGAGCACAAGTCGCTGATTGGGTCTTTTCTGTTGAATACTTTAACAGGGAAGAAAACAGGGTTTGCAGAGAAGGCTTTCCAGGAAAAACAAGAACTTCTCTGGAGAAACAAGATTCCGGTGAGTAAACAAACCCATCGGAGATATTACAACATGGCCCACTTTGGGCAATGGACAAACAAAATATGTACCAGCTGTATTACCCAAACCGAACCCGAGTTCAGAAAAGGAATAAGGCTAGGCATAGGGATGATCAGAACTGCTGATCCACCCCCAAAGGAGACACGTGGAAAGAAGAGGGAAAAACCTCTTCGGAATACCCAAGGGCCGGGAGAATCATCAGGCACCAAAGAGGACAAATGACTCCTCAAAAAAACAAGAGCCAGATGACCTTTCTGAAAGGGTAAAAACATGTGACCGACAAGAAGGTGACCCACCAGAGGGTATCCAATAAAGAGGAAGGACCAGCCAACCACTAAAGCTGGTATCCAAGGTAAAAGTGATGCATGCAGTGACGTCACAGAAAAAGAATCCAATAAAGAGGGACCAGCCAGCTGTTGAAAGGTGGGTATCCGATGTGAAGTGACATAAGCGGGGACGTCATAAAAGATTAGGAGGCTTTGAAATCCAGATTTCAAGTCCAAAAGCCTCTATAAATAAGAATTTTGAGGAAGCAGAAGGCATCGACCATCACCCTCTGTTTTCTCTCATTCAATAAACATTGTAGTTTCTTTTCTTTCTTTGTATGAGTGTTTCGGTTCTAGCTATCATAGGTAGCTAAAGGAGTTTCTCCTCTTGTTCGGTGAGGATGAGTGTGTAATAAATTTCTCCATTCAATAAATAAATAATCTTGGGCTACTGCCCAATGTAACCTTCCATTATATTTTGTAACCTTAATCTCCATATTTTTCGGCAAGAAACAGTAGCAGCAACATGTACACCCGGTGTAGGAAACGAACCAGGATTGTGCTGAAGTCCGCTAAAGGAACGGGATTGAACCATCACACTGCGGGGTGCGTGGTTGGTTGTGAGGAGCAGCTGTAAAACCTTCCGGATACCCGGTGGACTAACTGTCAAAAAAGGTACTGTTACTATTTCAAATTGGTTAATTACGAGATTAATGTTATTTAATTAATGTACGGAAGCATGATGGGCCTGATATGGTCGTAATGGACTATGTCTATTTTAAAGAAGAAAATTGTGATGAAAAAAAAAAGTATTGAAAATCATATACGGATATCAATCGGGTTGAGGTAATAAAAAGAAAATTTTGATTTTAAAGAAGGAAAGGGTAATTTTTGAATGAATAGTATAAAGTGGCTAGAAAAATTTGTTATTATAAGAGTGGCTAGAAAAAATTCAACTTAAGGAATAATGGCTATTTTAAAATTTTGCCTTATCTTTATTTTGTGAAGATTGAACTGTAGGTGGTGTGACTGTCTTTCACTTTTACTATTTTCACTCTAAAATTATTTTCTTTACTTTTCGCAAGGTGTCGATCATGGATTGGTGCACTAAAGTTGTGGCACTCTAAAACTTTATGGTTAAAAAATCATAGTTTAAAATTAAGGGAGATCTAATTTATTATAAAGAGTAATCTAATAAATTTCAAAGAGCAACTTAATAAATTTTAAAGAGTAACTCAATTTTTTATAAAGAGTAATCTAATTATTTATAAAGAGTAACCAAATCAATATGAAAACATACAATTTAATTCTTCACAATGCATGTCTTCATTTTTTAAAAAATTAGAATATCAAAATCAAAGAGTAACCTAATTTTTTATAAAAAATAACTTAATTATTTATAAAGAGTAACCCAATTAATATGAAAACATACAAGTTAATTCTTCACAATACACACTTTCATTTTTAAAGAATTGGAGTATTCAATCAAAGAGTAACCTTAAATTTCATAAAGAGTAACCTAATTTGTTTTAAACAGTAACCCAATTAATATGAAAACATACAATTTAATTCTTTACAATATATACATTACTTCATTTTTAAAATATTAGAGTATCAAATAAAAGAGTAACCTAATTACTTATAAAGAGTAACTTATTTATTTTGTAGAGTAACCCAATCATTATAAATATAGTAGGAAAACATAGTTCCAAATAATAACAATCTTGATAAGCAAAACCCTTGAACAAACACCATGAAATCTAAACTAATTACAATTGTATTGATGTTGTTGTCATAGTCATAGAGAATACAATAAACTCTCCAAAATACTCACTGCCAAGGTCCTCCAATTCCAATACATCATGAACTACGTCGTTAAGACCACTCCCCCTTGATCTCTTCTATGCAGGGTGATCTTCTTCCACTGAATTTTGATGTCTAACCTTAACTCATGGACACACTAGCATTACATTTCAATTATGAATTTGCTTAAGGCATGTATAAGTATCTATCTACTGAAGAATGATGCATTTATACAAAAAATACTAGAAAAATATTGTTCTCGCATAGAATCAAATCAAATAATAATACTAATATGATAATAAGAAGACGAGAAGAGTTGAGGAAGGCCAGAAACAAGGACGGATTTGCAAATTCACATCCATCAGCTCAAAAAGAACTTCACCATAAAAAAAGTTAAGACTTAAAATGTGATTAAGACATGAAAGCTTCAGTACATCTAGATTGTAAACTAGTACGTAGATAAACATTGCACACACCAGAAGAACCATACAACGGATCAAACTACGGAGTAATTATTTATGGCAAGAATCATCTAAAAACTAAAATACAAATAAATTTGAGATGCCAATGGAACTCCGTTCAAGATACACGTGCATGGATCGTATAACATGTGCTATAATGCAAGTGCATGACTTAAAGAAATGCATCATTCTCAAGGAGCTTCAGCACCTCGTTTTGATTATTTAGTTTAGCAACCTCGATAGGTGTCTTTCCATCCAACTTCTGAAGAGTGACTGCAGCCCCATTTTTCAGCAGAAGCTCCACGCATTCCTTCCTCCTGTAACCAGCAGCATGGTAGAAATATCTTCAACAGCCATCAAGAATGGCAAATCAGTTTGTCTTTGAGGAATGGGAATGTAAATATCTACTTCATCCATCAATTTATAGATTTTATCTACTCATTCGGAATCTAAAGTGAGAAGCGAGCTGCAAAGGCAGGGAAATAGGGGTGTGACCCATTGCGTCAATTCCTCGAACACTTGGTGTGTACGAACCTTGAAGCAGAGATGGCGGCGTGCAGGTGAACACGAACTGCAAATCCGTCGCCGGAGATGAATCCGCGATCGAGAGATGGGATCGAGACGACATCCACGGCGAGCTCAGCGAAGGATTTCTTGGAGTTGAAGGGGTTAGGGGCGATGACGGCGCAGGGGTTGTTGTGGCAGTCGGCGACGACGGTGGGGGAGGCGGTGCATTTGTGGCAGTAGTGGACGCCGGCGGTGGAGCAGAGGGTGGAGTGGCAAAAAGGAGCGCAGTAGGTGGCGGAGGAGTAGTTCCGATCGCAGGCGAGCCAGAGGATTCTAGAGTTGAGGTCGAGAAGGAGGGAGGATGAATTTGTTGACACCTAATTCACGCGTTAAATCCAGATTTTTAAATATTTGACCCATTCATAATTAAAAGATCCGATCCTACACATCTAAAGAAAAAACGGTTGTATTGAAGTCTTTGCCATATATATATATATATATATATATATATATATATATATATATATATATATATATATATATATATATATATGACATTTTTTTAAATTAATTATTGTTTGTTCCCCTCTCAAAATGATATAAGTTTATCATTAACTCGATTAATTAAAAATAGAATGGAGTATCATTTTTCTGATAAATAAAATTAGTACAGTGTATGTTTGACCAAGATTCCATCTCTTTTAATTTTGGACCCAATGAAGAAATTTTTTTATCAAGAATTTTTTTTATCTCTCATGTCATATTCTTATGAATTCAAAATAAAACAGAGGGGCCATCTATAATGGATGTGACCAATCACTAAACCATAATATTATTTCAACAAAGTGCTTTTAATTTGCCATTTAATTTGTTCTTACATGTAACTTTGAATTATCTATTTTCTCATTTAGGTTAGTTTTCTTATAGGTTAGTTTCTTATGAATTAGGGTCTATAATAATTATCTCCTTTTTATTTATGAATAGAAAAAACTATTATACTCTCAAATTTCAATACCTTTGAAAATAAAAAATTAAATTCTAATAAGATATAAACCAGCAAAGTACATCTTTATTCATGAACTACTTTGTCTTCGCATTTTTTTTCCCGATACACTACTACGTTCCATCTTTGTCTCTTCATTTTGGAAATTAAAAAATAAATAATCGTGTATGTTATAAGAATACGTATAAAAGATTATCATTATACACATTAAATTTATTCAAAATCAACTTGATCGAAAGGAAAAAATATAACACAGCATGTAAGATATCATGCCATAAAAGAAATATTATTATTGAATATATTGTTGGGGAATATAGGGGGTTGCACCAAATAATCATTTTACAATACGAATACTGAAAATAAATATAAGAAATAAATAAAGGAGAAAAGTCTTCAAGTCTTATCTTTCGTTGGATCTGGATCTCCAAACGAAACTGGCGCGGGAATTGGATCTGGATCTTGAACCGAGTCGAGATTGAATCTCTTCCCGCAAGACGTAAAATGCCCCGATAGTGCTCCGGTTCTTGGCGCAACGCCCCCAAAGGTAAAACGATTCTTCGTTTCCGGCGAAGCAGCACCGCTATCGCAGGAACTCCAGCGAACTAAAGATGATGGAAAACTGGATCGTCTAAACTATGCAAGTGTATGCAGATGTGCTCGTTTGTGTGTGTTTGTTGTGTTAGAATGCATGCTGAATGACCTTATTTATAGGTGCACCATTCCACTCAGCCATAATGGTGATTGCGTGATTTACGATGTATTAATTGCTGATGACGTAATTTTCTCTAATCATCAATTTATGACAAATTGATTGCTGATTGCGTGATTTCCTCTAATCTTCAATTATGGAGGGTTATTGCGTCAAGATTCAATGAACCTACCCCAATCAACATTTATGAAAGGATTCGTCTTCCGGCTTGATCCGATTTTTGAGGATTTTCCTCCAACATGGAATAATAATTTCGTATTAATTCTCATTACGCCTCACATAACCTCTCCAGTAGATGAGTCAAATTACACTCACCCACTACACTCATTTAATTGATGATTAATTTAATAATTAACCCTTACTAACCAATTAAATCCAATTAATTTAATTAATTAATTAAATTAATTTCTACAATCCCCCACATGAGTAGAATTTGGTGAACCCACATGAAATGCAGACACACAATCCAGTCCTCGTGTGAAACTAATGTATCCGTATAGGTAGCTTGTGACTTTGAACCTTCCGTAGTCCAACACTATCGAGTATACCGGTGGCTTAGTAGATACAAGGTCTTTGAACTACTCCTCCTTAGCGTATACAGAGACAACAGTGTAAACGCATCAATGCCTTTCATCATCCTTGTTCTCACGTTTTGGTCCGTTTCGACCATGGACCCCCTTTGAATTCATAAATGTTTCACTTTGAAGCGTCAATTCACTTCACACTTACATAGGTGATCTCCTATCTTGAGTACCCCGTTATACTCAATCAGCCTTTACTAGGCCTTTTAGGAATCATTAAAAGTCAGAGATTTAACCTCACCATAATACGGGTTCCAACACTTGGATTTATTGCTCTTCTAAGGAATGGTAGGTACCAAGTGTTACTTGAACCTCCACAATTTCATTTTCTCATTTAACCAAGTTCTTGAGATCTCCAATCATCATTATTGGGTTACCACTGTTTTGGCTCATTACTTTGTGGATTTTAATCACATTTCTTCTAGGAATTTTATTGATCTTGCTTTTCACACGTGTGAGTGGATCCACTTTCTTTTCTTCAAGATCAATTTATTGTGTATTAAATACAATCACTTTTCATTTGGAGTGTCACACCCCATACTCAGGTAGTACTCCCCACACGTGGAGTGATACCCCCACACTCAGGGTGGCACCCCCCACACTTAAGGGTTTTAAGTATTTCATGAATTTTAGATTTTATCCAAATGTCACACAATCTTACATCAACTCACATGACAGTAACATGCCATGAGCAGTTTAATTTAAATCAAAGATATTCATATCTTCACTTGCCTTCTTGGCTAACGATTACCATTTTGGCTTTATTTTATTTATTTCTCAAAGAGTTCAACAACTCAATAATCATTTAAGTGCCACATTAACATTGCAAAGTGCATTATATATGCCACTAAGAATGAATTTCTGCACAATAATTTATCCTTATCTAATCCAATGATCTCGGATTCAATATCTCTATAGATGTTCGTTTTGTACGTTTTAACTCCCATAAATTATTTCGGGCTTCTCCCCAGTTCCAGAACCATGAATGGTCTCGACATTTTCATTGGAGGATACATCCTTTGGGAATCAAACCCAACAAGATTCACAATTACTCTTTGGGAATCAGTCCCAACAGAGTCCTTATTGACATTGGAGGTTTCACCCACTTTTGGGATTAATGCTCTGTCAATATCTATCACGATATTCATATTGTGATTGTAGGTACATGAGATACAAACGTTTTTACGTCTTGCGATTGTTGCGAAATATAGGGGGTTGCACCAAACAATCATTTTACAATACGAATACTGAAAATAAATACAAAAAATGAATAAAGGAGAAAAGTATTTGTAATACCCGAGAAAATTTTCTATTTTATAATTTGTATTTTACGCATTTTTATAATTATGTGATAATTATGTGGTAATTGTTTCTATATTTTTATTTATCTTTACATTTTATTTGACACATCCGTGATAATAATGGTAACAATATGTGAATATTTATGTGCATTAATTTGGATATATAATAATAATAATATATAATATGGTGAGTGCACGTGTACGGTGTAGGAAGGACGAGAGAAAGAAAATAAGGTGGGTACGTGTGTACATCATTGCAAGTTGCATGCATAATAATAATAATAATAATAATAATAATAATAATAATAATAATAATAATAATAATAATAATAATAAAATAATAATAATAATATTAATATATGCTATTGACTAAAAATAGTAAGTTGTTGAGGGCGATGGATAACCACCTTACTTTCACCTTTCGGCCTTCATAAATAAATTGGGGGGGGGGGTATCCCCATTTGCATGTCATCAGTGACTAAGTTCGCGAGAGAGAGAGGAGAGAAAGAAGAGAGAATGGGAGAAGAAAGGAGGGTGTGGTGTCGGAACGTATGTGTTGGAGCGGATTAATTACAATTCTTCACGAGGTCTATAGTATTATTATTGTCGGAATCCAAGTAAGTAGAGATCCAACTACAATGCATAAACATGTTGTGTGTGAATTATTTGTGATTAGTATGAGATAATTATGCCATGAATTATTTGGGATTAATTGGTAATACCAGTTGTGGATTTATGTGGTTTGAAATAATATCATTGTTATATATGGATCTATGTGATTGGGGAGAAGTATGTTATTCCAGAGGTGGATCTGTGTGAAATAAAAATTAAGTTGTTGCTTTATTCATGATTAAATGTTGATATTGATATCATAAATAGTTTATGATGCATATTTAATTGCCCTGGTTGCATACCATGCATAGTCACGAAAAGTGGTTTCCCCAAAATTAATAAGATACTAATGGTGTGTGTGACAACTATATATGCATCTCTGTCAGGGTTCGGAAAAATCATTCTCAGCATAATATTCGGGGTTCGAAAAAATCTTCCCCATTGAGCTTATTTGGGGTGCATATCATAAGTGTGTTGTGGGGATCCCACAACGTGATCCGATTTTCATAATAAAATAGACCAACTAGAAAGATTAAAAAAAGGGCGATGACATTGAGAAATGTATTTTCATGCACTGTCATGCATGATTTCTAATTACTGAGATTTTATCTCACTAGTTTATGCATTATAGGTAAAATCGTACACGAGACTGGTGGTTGGATCCCGTCAGATCCTGAGAGTTGTATACATGGATGACGACCTGTTGGTCGGGCCGGTGTAATGAGCTGATTTGAGATCAGTCTCAAATTTGTATAATAAAAAGAGAATGAAGAAAGAAATGAAAAGAATATTTATTATTGTTTATTATTGGTGAGAAAAATTGGGTCGTGACAGTATTCAAGTCTTATCTTTCGTTAGATCTGGATCTCCAAACGAAAATGGCGCGGGAACTGAATCTGAATCTTGAACCGAGTCGAGATTGGATCTCTTCCCGCAAGATATAAAATACCCCGGTAGTGCTCCGATTCTTGGCGCAACGCCCCCAAAGGTAAAATGATTCTTCGTTTCCTGCGAAGCAGCACCGCTATTGCAGGAACTCCGGCGAACTAAAGATGATGGAGAACTGGATCGTCTAGACTATGCACTATGCAAGTGTATGCAGATGTGCTCGTTTGTGGTATGTTTGTTATGTAAGAATGCATGATGCATGACCCTATTTATAGGTGCACCATTCCACTCAATCATAATGGTGATTGTGTGATTTACGACGTATTAATTGCTGATGGCGTAATTTTCTCTAATCAGCAATTATGACAAACTGTTTGCTGATTGCGTGATTTCCTCTAATCAACAATTATGGAGGGTTATTGCATCCATATTCAACGAACCTACCCCAATCATCATTTATGAAAGGATTTGTCTTTCGGCTTGATCCGATTTTCGAGGATTTTCCTCCCATGTGGGACAAAAATTTCGTATTAATTCCCATTACGCCTCACATAACATCTCTAGTAGATTAGTCAAATTACACTCATCCACTACACTCATTTAATTGGTGATTAATTTAACAATTAACCCTTACTAACCAATTAATTAAATTAATTCCTACATATATTATTACGATGTGATATCCTAATGTATATTTATCATACACTTAGCTACATAACATAATATTTTTATGTCTAATACATTATATTTATTTTGAAATATGCTTGTTTGAAGTTTATATGGGTTTTGAAAATCATGAAAATAATAATTTGTTTGTTCTGATTTTTTTGTAGGATAAATTTAAACTAGATGGCAGTTTCGCGGATTTTTCCAGGTACCCGACCCGACCAAACCCTAATGAGACGAGTTCAGGTACCTATAATCAGGTTTAGAACGAGTTTGGAAAAAAATAAATTTTCCCATTAGAGTTCGGGTAGGGTTAAAATTTTCCATTAGGGTTCGAGTAGGGTTCGGATTTATCCTCCTCGGATACCCGCTACCTGAATCTGGATAAATAATCGAATAAGGGTAGCAGGTACCCGTCCTATTTAATACTTGTATGTATGTGTTTTATAGAGGGTTCGAACGTTTAACCTCATATTAAAAAAATATCCCTTCACCTTTTAGACACAAGTAATTCTTGTTACATATTTCAATATTTAAATAAATTTACAAATCATTAGTCTAACCTATCATTTTATTTTATTTGTATGTTATTTGAAGTTTGAGTTGAAGATCTTAAAAGTTGTGTGGTGATTTTATGTCATATTTTAATTATTGTTTAACGTTGAGACCAAGAATGTTTAATGTTGTAAACACATTTATTTAAATGTTTGAAACTTGAAATTTAATATTTTAGGTTTAAAAAAAAGTTTAACAGGTTCGGGTACCCAGGGTAGAAACAATCGGGTACGGGACGGACGGGTATTGCAAGTAGTAATTTAAATGGTAATGAGACGGATACGAATAGTAATATTCTTATCGGATATGGGTTCGGGTACCCAAAAAAATACGGGTACCCTACCCCGTTGCCATCCCTACTCATATTAAATCAATGCGTAAAAGATGAAGATGAGTTGTAATAGGTATCAAAGAATACTAATTGATTGATGTTAATATATATAACACCATGTTTTAAAAACCAAAATTTGGTTATAGTAGAAGAAAAAATGAGAGTAGGAGGTTAATTAAACCGATCGAACCGCATTGCACCGCACCGTGATATATAATTATGTAAATAAACCGCAATTTCATATTTTAAACAAAATCGCACCGTACTATGCGGTGCAATTTAATTTTTTTAATGAAAACCGCATCGACCGCACCGTGTATATATATATATATTATCTATAGATATAGCACTATATATAATTACTTCGTATATTATATCACATATGTTAGATTATTGTTATAGCACTATATATAATTATATTATACTATTATATATTTTAGACTATTGTTAGTACTAACATTAGAATTACTTAACTCCTATTAAAGTTGAAATAAAGAATCATATACCAAATATCAATTTCACTCTTCTGTAAGCACCGTTTCCTTTCTTCTTATTTTTCTTTCTATTTCTTCTTATTGTTCGAACTTATTGGAGTCATGTTATTATTTGAACTTTTTATTTAATACATGTTATTTTATGTGGACAATATTTTCATTAGACGTTACTGTTTGGACTCCACGTTATTAATTATATATATATATATATATATATATATATATATATATATATTAATATAGAAGTGAAACCGTCAAACCGCAAAAAACCGATTGAAACCGTTTAAAACCGCATAATTAGTATTATTTGAATAACCGCGGTTTACACTTCATTACGAAACCGAACCGTATGTAACAATGCAATTTAAATTATGTAAAAAAACCGTAAAACCGCACCGTGCACACCCCTATTGAATACTTGATAAGTATTTTTTTTTTCTTTCAAATATTAGTTAATGAATTACATTTATCTCGGTGGTAATTATTTTTTCCTTTTAAATAACAAATAACATTCGTCTCGGTGGAATTCTATTTTTTTTCTTTCAAATATTAGTTAATGAATTACATTCACGGTGATAATTCTCAATACAAGAAGATAGTACATTAGTATTACATGAGAACGACACAATAATGATCGTTAGTGTTTGATATTATCCTATTCCTGTGGTTTTCATATCAATTCATTGATGACACGAAAATTTTGAGTCGTATTCGTGTTCACTCACCCATTAATTAAAATGATTAAAATTAATAGATGACACATTAACTTGTTAGCAATCCGATATAAAGATATAGTTAATAAAATTTGCTAATAATATCATAAAATACTCATTATAATATTAAAATATAAATCTTAAAAAAATTATTACTTTTATTAATATATTTTTTCTTATTTTCTTTTTGGGGTTTTTATGGTATTGACACACAAATTTTTTAATATTTGTGTCGTCTCGGAATGAATTTTTATTATACCGTATTCTAATTTTCCCTTGACACGATCCGTTAGCATAAATTACACTTAATTATATTTATCAACCAAATCTATTAATCATTTAATCATTAAAACCATAGCTATTAGTATTGAGAAATTTATTTCATCATTTAATCATTATAACCATAGCTATTAGTATTGAGAAATTTATTCCAAGTACCCGTTATATGTAGTTAAATTCATACGGATAATTTCAGCTTTGTAATATTTTAACCCCTTTAATAAAACTATAAATGAACACAAAGGAACTGCTCTCGTTTACATTGTGTGAAGAGAAACCACAGATTCCAATGGAATTAAAAATATACTATTCGATCGTTTTTATTTTATTAATTAATATATCCTTCTAGATTACGACCACATCAAATTATTTATTTGAAAACCTATTTAATTTCAACCCACGAGACCCTTAGTTTGATTTTATACACTTATACAAATGATTATTCCTTTTAATATAATAATAATAATGGAATAATTATCTCCTACAAGAATTACTGGACCGCCTGTCGGATCTGCACCCACCCACCAATGTCACAACGGTCACTTTGTCTAAGAAAATAAATTAGAGTGATTAGTGGCCTAATATCTTAATTAAATTAAATAGGTATGCAAATGTTGACTTGATTCTTCTTTCTAAATATCCATATCTCCACTTTGATGCATAGTTCATAGATTGTTTTACAACATAATTTAATTAATTTATTAGAATTGAAATGAAATTAAAAATTAATTTTCAAATGATTCTACTGTATTATTTTTTTTTAAATATAAAAAGTGAGGATTCATAACGTACATAAAAAATAAATTCATTCACTTTTCAATCTAATAAAGGTAAAGATTATCTACCCCAGCCACGCATTTTTACTTTTTAATTACTGTTTGATTGATGCTTTGATTATTAATTTATTATTTCTAAATTTTGTACAACTAGACAGCACATTATTAGGTCCCAGTTGATGAAGCTCAACTTTTCTGATATTTTTAATTAAAAATAAAACCCTATTTACACACTTTTTTTTTCGTCTATTCTCCTCTATCGTATTATTATCCATTTTCATTTTGAATCGTCCCACATATCTTTTTAATTTTTTTAATTAATGATAAAAATACACTATAAATCTTACTTATTTTTTACACTTTATTCATTATTTCCAAGTCCCAACAACTCTATTTACGTTTTCTCAAAATTACCAATTTATTCCCATTTTTTCATTCATAATTACTGCTTCATACAAATGGGTAAAAATACCCAGGAGTAATATTAATGCACTTTTAAAAATATATCAAGTGGGCCGAGTTGGCATATCTTGGGTCTGGACTGGGCTGAATATGGGCCTGGGTCAACTTTATAGAAAATATTAGCTCACCTGAGCGTGGGAAATTGGGCTCATTTAACTCACATTGATGACGGGTTGGTTGGGCCGCCTCAGCAGAAACGGGCCAATTTAGCCCATTTGAAATCTCACTTGACTTGTCAAGCGTACCTCCAATTTGAGAACTTAAAAAATCGCTTGATTCCCACTGAAACTCGACTATAATTCCCAATTCAAATAATCCCCAGCTTATAATCGTAAGATTTTCATCAAATTTTTTATTTCTCTTGCATACTTGAGAAAAACCTAAGTTCACAAAAAAAGTTGCGAATTAAGGAGAAAGCGTGATACTCCAGGATATGGTAAGTGCTACGTCCTTTTTTAATTTTGCAAGAACTCCAATCCCTTGAATGCGAACGAGCGAACTGTTATCTGGGTGTCAATAGTTCAAAATCATATGAGACTTCTATGTGTGTGTAAAGAATGAGATAGAATTCTTGATGGAAGTTATGACAATTCAAACTCTTGGTGCTACAGTTGTAGTTATGTAAGTAAAGCAATGGAATTCTTGGTGTAAGTTTGAATTTTTGATGCAATTTTATTACAGCATGAGGGTGTGTAAAAAATCCAAGATTCATTGAATTCTTGGTATAATTTTCTATCAATAGTAGTGAGGCAATTTTATAAACCTGAAATTGTAAGATGAAGCATTACTGTGGTGCCTCTCTGTACTTGACGAAATGCATGGAATGGGTGCCCCTATGGATGAACACGCTATGACTATTGCAGATAATTGTTATTGCCTTCTTGGGTTAAAAGAATGTATAGGAATTTATGTTTGAAAGTGGTAGTATGATTCCTAGTTTAAAAATGTATGTATATATGAGAAGGGCAACGAGGGTGGGAGTGGTGGTGATGGATCTCAAGATTGTGGAGACATTCTGAGCTTGGCTTTTTGTGAGAACATGATTTTCCCATTGTGGCTATCAAGGTTAGGAAAAACTCTTTTAAGGATGTTTTTGATTATGTGTTGGCTGATCTATTTCTGATAGAGGAGGAGAGCTTTCTCTCTCTTGTTTTTGCTTTCTACACATTGGGTGTTAATTCTTTATACTGATTCTTTGTATGGAGATAGGCTTTTCTTTGATTTGGTAGGCTTGATTTCTTGGGTGAGTATTTATGAATATATAGTTTATTTCATGTTTTTTATTGCATAAAATTATTAGCATTCATGTTCTTCCTAACGTTACAAACTTACAATGGTTATCGTTGTCTTTTTTTTTTTTTTTTTGAATAAAATATGATTTGCATACTAGAAACACACTGTACAAAGTTCTCGTAACTGTGGATCTCGGAATAAGGATCTTTGGTTGGTTATGCATGAGGAGTCTATCTCAAACCTTTACATATTGCTACTTGAATTTAGCACACATATGTTGTAAAAGGATTAAGTGAAGTTGGGGCTGACCTTAATGCAAGGTTGGTTTATCAATGCAAATATAATTTAATTACTTCCTCTAAAGGTCTATCAACCTATTGTTAGGATAGAGTCCTGATGAAGCAGCCTTTATAGAGCACTGCGTTTTGGGCATCTGACAATTGCTTGTATCTTCATTCAGTTTTATAATTTATAGAAAATGTGTAATGATGATTTTATTCTAGCAATTAAGTTGTATTTTAATGTTAATTGGTTCATCAAGTTTTGTTATAAAAATTAGCTTCTCTTGTTTGTTATGTATGTTGAAGTTCGTGGTCATGGGTGATGTTTGAAGATGAGGATTGTTATGTAGTGAGAGAATAGGATTTACATTAAACATAAGGGGCAGTAAACGTATTTTTGCAAAGTCCTCCGTGCATGGCTTCGGAAACTCGGAAAGGTATAAGCTTCAGTTACTGAATATTTCTTGATTTATGATATTTGCTGGTGGATTAAGTTAATTAAGATAGAAACGGAATTACCCTAATTTTTTTGATGTGATGTCAACTTTTAATTATTTATGAGTAATATTTTTTCAATGTGTCGATGCAGTGGTAGTTCATCTGAGAGCCACCGGCGATGCTCCAATTCTCAAGCAAGCGAAATTCAAGGTTTTTACCGTCTGCTTTTTTCAGATGAAAACGTTTCGTGCAGTATTTGAATTTGAGTATTAGTTTTAGAGTAATTTTTTATTGGAATTATTTAAGATTTTCAAGTGCACAAGGAAAATAACGCGTAACTTAGAATAAATTGGAGTTATTGTTTTTTTAAGTCCCGTTGATATTCTATAGAAATTTGGAATTCTCTTCGAGAATGTATTAAAGCCTTTAGTTTAAGCTTAAGATCCTTAAAATGCCTAGAATTGAAAATTCTCATACCTTCTGGGGTTTTCAGATTCTCATATTACGATGAATCTTCTAATGAAACTCATTTGGCCGAAATCCATTCGACTTTCTCAAGTATTTGGCTTTAATGATAGATGTCATGTCTTATGACTCTTGTAAAAATGGCTTCTGTTACTGCAGTGTTTGTTAGGCTTAGGTCCGTGGACTATGTTCTATGCAACTCTCAGGAAAAGTAGTGTATTTGGTAACAGCAAATTATAGTCAAGTGTCATAATTGCTATTATTAATATTGATTAATTACTCCCTCTTTCATTCCTCCTAAACATAGATTGCTGGGACAGACAAGTTTGTGAAAGTAATAGACTTTCTTCGTCGTCAGCTTCATAGAGAAACATTGGTAGGTTCTATTGCGCCTTCAATCTGGCTTTGGTAATGCATGTTCTTCTTCTTCTCCTCTTTAGTGGTGTTGATGATTCTTATTTTATTTTTGTTAGTTTGTATATGTTAACAGCGCCTTCTCTCCAAATCCTGATGAGTTGGTCCTAGACCTTTACAATGTAAGTTCTGTTCTTATTCAATTCTTTGTTTGAGGCTCCCTGGTAGCTCTTTAAAGGATAAAGAATGCATACATGTTCTCAATAACAACTTACCACCTGCTGATGCAGGCATCAATTTTTTGCTTTACAGTCTAATTAGACACAATATACGCTTAAGGTTATTGGGTTTTTTAAGCGCCATAGATTCAGCTACCCAAGCTCTTAAGATACTGACTTATGCGATGGTTATTCAGTGTGTTACACCGATAACTTGATATGATTATTTTTCTGTTCTGTATCTGTTTTGGATTCTATACAATAGTTGATTGGGTTTTAAGGCATCCTAATACTCCCTCCGTCCCGGAAAACTTTTCACGTTTACTGTTCCACGTTGTTTAAGAAAAGTTGCACTTTTTGACCAACTTTATTGACTTTGGAGGGTATTGTAGTATTTTTAGGTAATTAAAAAGTATAAAGTAATGATATGTGTGTGAAAAAGGAGTGGCAAATTTGAAATTAAAGTAACTTTTGAGGTTGTTGGATAAAGTGGTGTTTCCTTTTTTGGGGGTGAAAGGTTTTGTGGGACAAACAAATGAGGTAAGTGGGAAAAGTATTATGGGACGGAGGGAGTATTATTTATTTTTTCTCACTAAAGAAAAGAATTTTTGTTTTTATGTATCATTTTCCTTACTTTTCAGGTTTTCTTGATCTAGTGTGATAACCTTCTTTTTACAGAAGGGGGTGGGCTCTCTTTTTTGTGCTTATTTGCTGATTTATATTAATTGCGATGCAGAACTTTGGGATTGATGGTAAACTGGTGGTCAATTATGCTTGTTCCATGGCATGGGGCTAATTACTGCCACGTGTCGTTTCTGAACATTCATATGAGTGTATACAGGGTATAACAACACCGCATTTCTTGATTTCCATTCCCTTATATTATACTGCATCATTTCTACTTCAATAAAGTCAATAGAGCAAATTCCTTTTGCTGTTATGACCAGTTTGCTTTGACATTAATGACTGGTTATTTAATGAATATGTGGTGGATTGGAAATGTGTGACTTGGAAGTTTATAAATATAATGTATGTATATACATTCTATGTTTACTCACTAAGCTATTGAATTTGAAAGGAAGTTGAAATTTTAAGCTAAGCAAATTGCGTTCTTTGAGAATTATCAACTATGTAATTGGGGTAGCTCGACCGATGTGTTCTATGCCTGCTATTCCAGAGGGAATATATGTGAGACATCCATCCAACTCTGAATTCACATGCATTACTTGTTATATTAACCAGTATAAGGCTCAGCAGCATAATCTTATTAAGCATATGTAGTTTCTCCTTCTTACTCTCATGTTTTCAGCTCACACCATTTTATTTTTCTGTAATCAGGTTCTATTGTAGGGTAGGAGGAGATAGCAGTTGAGAGATGGTGCTGGTGAAACAGAGACCTGCAACTTCACGTGCCTATAGAAGCTCTGAGCTAGTAGATGGATTGCTGTTTCTTGAGAATTTGTTTGGTACCTTGAGTCAATTTTGTTGCTGCTCGTTTTCTGTTGCTGTATTTTCAGTGTTGATGCTGATTTTCCCGGCACTGTGATTGACCGAGCTGCTGTTCTTTCTTGTTGTCTATTACTTATGTTTGTTGAGTATTGGTTTTCTCTAGAAATTTACCATCAAGCTGGCTTTGATATATTGCTGGTGGATCTTCTAAGAGCTGTTTAGATTGCTGGTTTGCTGTCTTGCTTGGCACCTGTTTCAGATTATGGAATGCAGGGGATTGCTGGCTTTGGATATTTGCATTCATGGTGTTGCTAAAAATTTTAATTTTTGTTCATTTTTGCAACTTATGATGGGGTTAACTAGTTCTTACTAGTAAGCCTTTTTACTATATATGCAGATTGCTAGTTAGCTTGTTCTATCATAGGAAATCTTGATGGTTGTAACTAATTGATGCATAGCCTTTGTGTTGTTAGTTTTTGGGTCCTTTGGTGCTTAAAGTTGTACTGTACATTGTAGAGTTATATTCAGGAACTATTTATAATTTTCAGAATAAATCAAACCAAAATTACACAAAACTTGATAATAATACACCATTATACTAACACTACAGCTGCATGTCAGCCAAGAATTTCTCAATCATAACTACTTTTGAGCAAATAATTCTCCAACTGCAAATATAATACGAGCAGAAATAAGAAGAAAAAACAACCACTTAAAATACATCAAACCCTAAGTTACACATAAAACGGTAATGGTATACTACTACAAACATCACGGAATGACTATGTAGGGATTCTTAATAGATGCTCCTTCCGAAAGAAGTGCATTTTGCCATTTTAATCCGTTCCAAAACAAGAGCAAATGCACTTCCTTTTGAGGTGAATTTCTCTGGCTCACACAACATTAATACAACTACCTAAAGCAAATGCACCTCCTACAAAAGGACGGAGGGAGTAATAACTAAACTTATTTGGATTTTTTTAAATTTAGTTCCGAGGAGTAAAAAATGATCATACAGAAGCAAAAGAGTGTGATCTGTTGGTTGGGTGTCAACCAAAGTCCCACATCGGTTAGAAGTGGGGATGGCGGAGGGTTTATAAGTGTGAGAGAGACTCTCCCTAGCATGAGGCCTTTTGGGCGTGATGCCCAGAGTGGTAAAACCGTGCGGGCCAGTGGGCGGCCCAAAGCGGACAATATCATGCTAGTGGATTGAGTGGGCCCGGCTCTGCTGGGCCAGATAAACCCAACAAGTGGTATCAGAGCCAGGCCCCAGACTTAACCGGCCCAGCCCGGGGTTGGTGGGATGTTCGGACCTCAAACTTGATGGTCTAGGAAAATGTTGGTTGGGTGTCAACCAAAGTCCCACATCGGTTAGACATGGGGAAGGCGGAGGGTTTATAAGTGTGAGAGAGTCTCTCCCTAGCATGAGGCCTTTTGGGTGTGATACCCAGAGTGGTAAAACCGTGCGGGCCAGTGGGCGGCCCAAAGCGGACAATATCATGCTAGTGGATTGAGTGTGCCCGATTTCGCTGGGCGGATAAACCCAACAAGTGGTATCAGAGTCCCCAATGGTACCATTACAATGGATTTGGTTAAGGGCAGCGTTTTGAATGAGGAAACAAGGAGAAAATCGCAGGGCCCTTTACAACAATCAGAGGTTTTGGTTACAGATAAGAGGGGGAGAAGTAATAGTAGAGGTCCAACAGGTCTGATTTTGGTTACAGATAAGAGGGGGAGAAGTAATAGTAGAGGTCCAACAGGCAAGCAAAAAGGCAGGAGGAGTAAATCCAACAGACACAGTAAGGTTGAGTGTTGGAATTGTAAAACTCCAGGACACATAGCAAGGTATTGCAGAAAACCCAAGCAAGATGACAAGAAAGAAAATGGGAAAGAAAGAAAGAATGAAGAAACGAAAGATAATGATCGAGTGTCTGCTGCAACAGGTGATTTTCTTATCTTTCGTGATTATGAAGTTGTCAATCTTGCATATGGTGAAAGCAGTTGGGTGATTGATAGTGGGGCATCCATACATGCCACATCTCGTAGAGAGATGTTCACATCCTACATGTCAAGTGACTATGGTAATGTTAGGATGGGTGATGATGGCTTATCTAAAGCCATTGGCGTTGGAGATGTATGTTTGTGGACTAGTAATGGTGCTACACTAGTTTTGAGAAATGTGAAGCATGTGCCTGATCTTCGATTGAACTTGATATCTGTTGGGAGACTTGATGATGAAGGTTTCTGCAGTGTGTTCTTCGATGGTCAGTGGAAGCTTACAAGAGGTTCTTTAGTTGTTGCTAGAGGTCAAAAACACTCCTCATTGTATTTGATGCAAGCAAAGCTACTTGATGGCTCTATTAATGCAGTTAAGAATGAGGGGATAGTTGAGTTGTGGCACAGCAGACTCAGTCATATCAGTGAAAAGGGATTGAATATTTTAGAGAAGAGAAATCTCATTCCAGACTTGAAGAATGCATCTTTAAGGAAGTGCTCTAACTGTTTGGCGGGAAAGCAAACTCGAGTTGCTTTCAAGACCTCAACTCCTACCAGAGCATCAGGTATACTCGATTTAATTTATTCTGATGTTTGTGGTCCTATGAAAACAAGAACTCTTGGTGGTGCTTTATATTTTGTTACTTTTATAGATGATCACTCAAGAAAGACCTGGATCTACATGTTGAAGACGAAAGATCAGGTGCTCGATGCATTCAAGCAGTTTCATGCCTTAGTTGAAAGACAGACTGGGAAGAAGTTGAAATGCATCAGATCGGATAATGGAGGGGAATATATTGGTCCTTTTGATGAGTATTGCAGAGAGCAAGGTATCCGACATCAAAAGACTCCTCCAAAGACTCCTCAGTTGAATGGTCTTGCAGAAAGGATGAACAGAACATTGGTCGAGAGAGTAAGATGTCTGCTATCAGAAGCAGGATTGTCTTCATCATTTTGGGGTGAGGCTCTGAGTATTGTGGTACATGTTTTAAATCTTACTCCGTGTGTTCCTTTAGACTTTGATGTTCCAGATAGAGTCTGGTCAGGAAAAGATGTTTCCTATAATCATTTATGGGTCTTTGGATGTAAGACATTTATGCATATTCCCAAAGATGAGAGGTCTAAGTTGGATATGAAGACTCGACAGTGTGTGTTTCTTGGATATGGCCAAGATGAGTTTGGTTACAGACTTTATGATCCCTTGGAGAAGAAGCTTGTCAGAAGTCGGGATGTTGTGTTTGTTGAGGATCAAACCATAAGAGACATTGAGAAGACGGATAGCTCAGTTTCTACACCTGGTGATGACTTGATTGACTTGGAAATTGTTCCTCACAGTCAAGGTCAAGTAGAAGCTGAAGAGGAGAATCAGGATCAACCTGATTTTAGTAATGATGAGCATGTCGATCATCCTTTGCATGATGAAGACGATATCGATCAGCCGCAACCACCTGATGTTCCAGAACAGGAGGTTCCAGAACCACCTAGAAGAAGTAGTAGAGCTCGTGTACCTTCTAGGATGTATCCTCCTGATCAGTATGTGCTCTTGACCGACGGGGGAGAGCCTGAATGCTATGGAGAAGCAGTTCGTGGAGAACACAGGAATGAATGGTTGGAAGGAATGCAAGATGAGATGAAGTCCTTGCATAAAAATGACACATTTGATCTGGTGAAACTACCAAAGGGGAAGCATGCTTTGAAGAACAAGTGGGTGTACAGGATAAAACAAGATGAGCACACCTCAAAGCCTCGATTCAAAGCTAGATTGGTTGTTAAAGGTTTCAGTCAGAAAGAGGGAGTTGATTTTGAAGAAATTTTCTCTCCGGTTGTCAAAATGTCTTCTATCCGTTTTGTGCTTGGTTTGGCTGCTAGTCTTGACTTGGAGATTGAGCAGATGGATGTCAAAACTGCTTTTCTTCATGGTGAGCTAGATAAAGAGATTTACATGGTGCAACCTGAAGGTTTCAAGGTGAAGGGAAAAGAAGACCATGTATGCAAACTGAAGAAAAGTCTCTACGGTTTGAAGCAAGCACCTAGATTGTGGTATCAGAAATTTGAGTCAGTTATGGGGGAGCAAGGCTACCAGAAGACTATTTCTGATCATTGTGTGTTTGTTCAGAAGTTCTCGGATGATGATTCATTATATTATTGCTGTATGTTGATAATATATTGATTGTTGGCAGGAATGTTTCAAGAATTGACAGGTTGAAGAAACAGTTGAGCAAATCCTTTGCCATGAAGGATTTGGGGCCAGCAAAAAAAATCCTTGGTATCAACATCACCCGAGATAGAGCAAACAAGAAGCTGCACTTGTCACAGGAGAAGTATATTGAGAAAGTGTTTGAGAAATTCAATATGAGCAAAGCTAAAGTGGTTAGTTCTCCTATTGCCACTCATTTTAAGCTTGGTGCTCATCATAGTCCTTCAACCGATGAAGAGAAGGAAGCAATGAGAAGAGTCCCATATGCTTCAGCTGTGGGAAGCTTGATGTATGCAATGGTGTGTACGAGGCCTGACATAGCTCATGCAGTTGGTGTTGTTAGTCGTTATTTGTCTAATCCGGGAAATGAGCATTGGAATGCTGTGAAGTGGATAATGAGATATCTACGAGGTACATCTAGTTTGAGACTCACCTTTGGAGGTGGGAAACCCGAGTTAGTTGGCTATACCGATTCAGATATGGGATCTGATGCGGACACCAGAAAGTCAATTTCTGCTTACCTAGTGACATTCGCAGGTGGCGCTGTGTCATGGCAATCAAGATTGCAAAAGTGTGTTGCACTCTCCACAACAGAATCAGAGTACATTGCTACAACGGAAGCATGCAAAGACGTGTTATGGTTCAAAAGGTTTATGGAGGAGATTGGATTGAAGCAACAGAGGTATGTAGTATTTTGTGATAGTCAGAGTGCTATCCATCTCAGCAAGAATGCTGCATTTCATTCAAGATCGAAGCATATTCATGTGAGATATCATTGGATGAGGGATGTCATCAATGATAAGTTGCTTGAGCTTGAAAAGATTCATACAGATGATAATGGTGCTGACATGATGACGAAGGCATTGCCTAGAGAAAAGCTCGAGGTATGTCGTGTGATAGCCGGAATGACTAGTCTCTCCACATAATCGGAAAGGGGGAGATTTGTTGGGTTGGGTTTCCAAATATGTGAAGAGCCCAATAGCCAACAATGTTAGGTTAGCCCAAGTAGACCCGATACTTGGTTTTATCTTGTCCCGTAAGTCATTGACGGAAGAGAGAAGAAAAAGAGGGCAAAAACACAATTCACGTTTTTTGAGAGAAAATCCAGCGCAGTGATATTGAAGAGGCAATAACTAAAGTTTCAACCGTCGGATCGAGCTGAATTTTGGTCAGCACGTTTGGAACTTGTGGAGGTATATTCTGAACGGTGAAGATCGTGTTTAGAGCTTTTTGTTGACGGGAATACGCCGAAAACAGAAGTAGGTTTTTGGGCGATTCTGTTCTGCGCAGTTGAGGGGAAAGAGCCGTTTCTCACAAACCAACCGTTGGATCGAGCTGTAATTTGGACAGCACGTTCAGGACTCAAAGGGGTTGATTCTGGACGGTGAAGATCGGATTCTAAGGGTTCTACAATTGCGAACTCAGAACGTCAGTTTGCGTAGTTTGGTGAGGTCTTTCTAATCTCGTTGTTTGTTATCAAGTATTGATTGTCTTGATACGTTTGTGGTAGTTCGTCTGTGGTGGCAGATTGTAACTCTTGGATTTTTTGTCTCATAGTGAAGTATTTGGTGGGCTTCGGTCCCGTGGTTTTTTTACCTTCTCACATTGAGGAGGTTTTCCACGTTAAATTGCTTGTGTTGTGCGTTGTTGATTGCTTGCTTTATCGTGCATCATATTATTATTAGGATTGTTTCCTACTAGATTCACACAAGAGAGGGATAATTGATCATTCCGCTGCGTAGACGAATAGATTATTATTTGATTATTCATGTGTTTATCCCAACAAAGTGGTATCAGAGCGGGTTTCTGCTCTGTGCCTTGTGGTGAATATGGAAACCAATACTAATAGAATGGTGAATCTCAATGGTTCTAATTATCATGTGTGGAAAGGCAAGATGGAGGATCTTCTTTATGTGAAAGATTATTATTTGTCTGTATTTGAAACTAAAAAGCCTGATGATAAAACAGATGATCAATGGAATATATTGCATCGTCAAGTATGTGGTTACATTAGGCAGTGGGTGGATGATAATATATTGAACCATGTTAGTGGAGAAACACATGCACGAACATTGTGGAAAAAGTTGGAGGAACTGTATGCTAGAAAAACTGGGAACAACAAGTTATTTCTAATCAAGCAGTTGATGAATCTGAAATTCAAAGATAGCACTCCTATGACGGATCACTTGAATTCATTTCAGGGCATTATTAATCAATTGTCGGAAATGAATATCAAGTTTGAGGATGAAGTACAGGGCTTATGGCTTCTTGGTACATTGCCGGATTCATGGGAGATATTCAGGACTTTGTTTGAGAGGGAAATGTTGGTTGGGTGTCAACCAAAGTCCCACATCGGTTAGAAGTGGGGATGACGAGGGGTTTATAATTGAGGGATGAACTCTCCCTAGCATGAGGCCTTTTGGGTGTGAAGCCCAGAGTGGTAAAACCGTGTGGGCCAGTGGGCGGCCCAAAGCGGACAATATCATGCTAGTGGATTGAGTGGGCCCGGCTCCGCTGGGCGGATAAACCCAACAAGTGGTATCCACATCGGTTAGAAGTGGGGATGGCGAGGGGTTTATAATTGAGGGATGGACTCTCCCTAGCATGAGGCCTTTTGAGCGTGATGCTCAGAGTGGTAAAACCGTGCGGGCCAGTGGGCAGGCCCAAAGCGGACAATATCATGCTAGTGGATTGAGTAGGCCCGGCTCCCTGGGCGGATAAACCCAACAATTGGTATCAGAGCCAGGCCCCAGACTTAACCGGCCCAGCCCGGGGTTGGTGGGATGTTCGGACCTCAAACTGGATGGTCTAGCTGCGGGACTTTGTTTGAGGGGAAAATATTGGTTGGGTGTCAACCAAAGTCCCACATCGGTTAGAATTGGGGTTGGCGAGGGGTTTATAAATGAGGGATGGACTCTCCCTAGCATGAGGCCTTTTGGGTGTGAAGCCCAGAGTGGTAAAACCGTGCGGGCCAGTGGACGGCCCAAAACGGACAATATCATGCTAGTGGATTGAGTGAGCCCGGCTCCGCTGGGCCGGATAAACCCAACATGATCCTCCACGGCAACAGTATATACTACTACAAACATCATTGAATAACTACAAGTAGGGATTTTTAATAAAATAATAACTTGTGAATGATCCTCCACGGATACAGAATATACTACTAAAAAAATCACTGAATAACTACAAGTAGGGATTTTTAATACTCCCTTCGTCCGCTTCTAAGGTATTCATTTTACTATTTTTGGCGTCCGCTTCAAAGATATTCATTTCTCCTATTTAGTTAAAAAATACACAATATGGCCACCACTTCCCTCTAATACAACTACCCACTTTACATATAATAATAATATTTCTTGATTTACGTGCAAAAAGCAAATGGATACCTTAGAACCGGATGGATGAAGTAAAATAATAATTATAATTAATCATAATTCATTACAGAGAACACAAAACGATCAAACAGAAGCAAAAGAGTGAATGAAGGGATGCAAAGGAGGTGTGAAAAGCTCTGTCCGAGAAGAAAGTATAATTTATTACAGAAGACACAAAAACTATGATCAATAGTGAAAGGAGTAGATTGGGGCAGAGTTTGGAGTATAATTTTGGTGACTTTGTGCCAATGTTGAGGCCTTTCTTGAGAGGGTATTTGAATGTTTGTAGAGAGGTCACTAGAAGGAGGTTGAAGTTGTACAAGAACTCTTTTATTGAAGAGTGGAAGTAAGTACTCTTGATTTTGGTTCATGTTGATCATTTTTTTATAAAGAATATATATGTTCTTTAGAATTAATAGTATGAATAATTTCAGGAAGGTTGCATCAACAAAGGGAAGAGAAAATAGTGGGCTCAAATGTGTGATTGATCACTTTCTTGAAGCTCAAAAAAATGGAGAGATCAATGAAGAACATGTTCTTTACATAGTTGAGAACATGAATGTTGCTGGTATATACATATAATCAACTTTCTTTCTATATCACTTAAGTTTTGATGAAATGGTTTGAAAATGCTTACAATTAATGTCATGTAATGGGCAACAATAGAGACAACTGTGTGGGCACTAGAATGGGCAATAACAGAGCTAGTAAACAATCCAGAAATCCAAAACAAACTCCGGGCCAACCATGTTTCACACATCCACTTTAAAGCTCCACAACATAGAAAAATTACACAAGTTGGACGTGCGTTTTTCAGCATCATTGCACCTTTACTCCAACTTGGCACTTTTGATCCTTTTTCCACCTAAAACACAACAAAACACCTCAAGTGCACCTTTTTCTCAAATATATTGAATATAAGACACTTGTGCTAATATATAACAATAATTCTCATCAAACAGGTGTTAAATTGGACACTAAAACACGCTTATATTTTCACTCTCAATAGAGTTTATGGATAATTTTTCTGTGTTTGGTTCCTCCTTTGATATTTGTTTGTCTAACTTGTCAACTGTTTTGAAGAGATGTCAAGAAACTAATCTTGTCTTGAATTGGGAGAAGTGCCACTTCATGGTGAGAGATGGAATTGTTCTTGGGCATAATGTTTCGGCCTAGGGATTGCAGGTGGATCGAGCAAAAGTGGTGGCCATTGAGAAGCTTCCACCACCTACTAATGAACGAGGAGTGCGGTCCTTCCTTGGACACGCAGATTTTTATAGAAGATTCATATAAGACTTCTCAAAATACTCCAAGCCCTTATCTCATTTATTTGAAAAGGATGTTCCTTTTGTTTTTGATGAAGAATGTCTAACAGTTTTTCAGGTTTTGAAAGAGGTGCTTATTACTGCACCTATCACACCGGATTGGACTCAACCGTTTGTACTTATGTGTGACGCAAGTGACTTAGCACTTGGAGTGGTGCTTGGCAGATGAGGGAGAAGAAGTTTTGCGCCATTTACTATGCGAGTAAAACTTTTGATGCAGCACAAAAGAACTACACTGTTACTGAAAAAGAGTTTCTAGCTGTGGTGTATGCATTCAACAAGTTTCGACAGTATTTGGTTGGCATGAAGACTATAGTATATACGGATCACTTCGCAATCCGGTACTTGATAGAGAAGAAGGAAGCAAAGCCAAGGATCATTAGATGGATTCTTTTTCTGCAAGAGTTTGACATGGAGATCCGGGATAAGAAAGGAACGGAGAATATTTTGGCGGATCACCTATCAAGGTTGGAGACAAGGGAGCATTGTGATGATTCTTTTTAATATATAGAAGAGATGTTCCCTGATGAGAAGATCATGGCCGTGCTTGTTGAAGGGGCGGAAAGATCTTGTGTGGTAGCTGCTCAAGGTATGGATCCATGGTATGCCGACTATGTCAATTACATTGTCGTGGGTGAAATTTCAAAAGATCTCAATAGATATCAACTTGCTAAGTTTAAGAGAGATGTTAAGACGTTTATATGGTATGATCCGTTTGTCTACAAGATTTGTACGGATTCCATAGTCCGTAGGTGTGTGCCTGAGATGGAGATGGAGATGGAGAGTGTTCTTGAATTTTTCCATGCACATCCTAACGAGGGGCACTTCGGAGCTCAAAAGACGATAGCTAAGGTACTTCAATCTGCTCTTTATTGGCCTACTTTGTTTAAAGACTTTGAGTCCTATGTGGTGACATGCAATAGATGTCAAAGGATGGAGAACATAAGTAGAAGAGATGAGATGCCACTTCAGCCGAGCATTGTTGTTAAGATCTTCGATGTATGGGGGATACATTTTATGGGACCTTTTCCCCCATCTAATGGATTTCTCTACATCCTATTAGCAGTGGATTATGTTTCTAAGTGGGTGAAAGTCATTCCCACTTGTGTGAATGATTCAAGGACTGTTTTGTCCTTCTTGAAGAAATATATCTTTACCCGCTATGGAGTTCCTAGAGCACTAGTGAGTAATGGAGGGTCACACTTTGTCAATAAGCTGCTTGAAAAAGTTCTCAAGGATTATGATGTTAAGCATAGGGTCACTACACCCTATCACCCTCAAGCGAATGGGCAAGCGGAGGTCTTCAATCGATAAGTGAAGCAAATCTTGGAAAAGGTAGTCGGAACCAATCGAAAGGATTGGGCTATAAAGCTTGATGACGTGTTGTGGGGGTTCCGAACTGCTTACAAGACGGTGCTTGACATGTCACCGTATCAAATAGTCTATGGGAAGTCGTGCCACTTACCCGTAAAAATTCAGCATAGAGCTTTTTGGGCATTGAGAAGCTTGAACTTGTATCTTAAGGATCAAAATGAGTTGAAGATGACTCATATCAATCAATTGGATGAGTTCAGAACTTGAGCTTTCAAGAACTCAGAGATCTACAAGGAAATAATGAAGAAATGACATGATTCGAAGATCTCTTACAAAGAGTTCAAGCAAGATGATGAGGTATTACTTTTTAACTCTTGTTTGAAGCTTTTCGCAGAAAAAATTGAAATCAAAATGGACGGGACCGTTCATTATCCATAGAGCCTGTGGAAGGGGGAGTTTTGAACTCATTGACAAGGATGGAGACATCATAGCGGCGAATGGGCATCGATTGAAGAATTACAAGTCGCCGGATGATGCTTGCATCGTCTTTGAGGATACCTTGCACTAAATAGGTACCATCGTGACTCTCCGACGTTAAATGTTGAGAGTGGAATTTCACGTATTTTAGGTCTCACATTACACCGTTTTTGATAGAATGTGGCCATGATTTTGTATAGAATGGCATGATTTTCATATCTTGCATAATTAAGATGCTACTAAGGTGTTTTGTTGAGTTTTGAAGGGTAAAACATGATCAAAAGTTCAAAGTTGGAATGAGGAGTGAAAGTGAGAAGGAATGCTGAAAAATACAGTCCATGTTGCACAAATTTTCTGTATTCTTATAGAAGTCTAAATTGATCATGTCATATATGATTGGAAAGCCACAGAAGAGAGAGTCATTTTGACATAAAGAACACCCCAATTGGATTCCAAACGAGAAAGTTATGATCAAAGTGCTAACGTCGCACATGCTGTACCGAGCAGCCACTTTTCATGACTTTTTACATATTCAAATGTTGGAGTTTCTCATAGTTATTTATATGGATAGAAATCCAAGGAAAATATGAACACGTGAGCGCAAAAATCATTCAAATTGGAGTCCGTATGAAGAAGTTATGCTCAAAACGGTGAAATCGCGCAGTGCAGTCTCCGCAGCTCGGGAGGTCGCTCGGCTCGAGCGGGAACAACTTTTTGTGACTTTCCAGCCGAGCTGGGGTCCCACGGAGCCTACACGACATCCCCGTTCCATCCATATGCTGCTCGGCTGGTTTGGGGGCCGCTCGGCCATGAGCTCGGCTCGAGCAAGGTGCCGAGCGGCCCAAAATCGAGCCCAGTTGGGGCCTAATCGATGCAGCAGCGTATATATACCCTCAAATCGCGATTCTGAAGCAGTTTCGATTGCGAAAAAGCCCTACATCAGTCCTAGAAACAATTAGGGAGATCGAGACCCAAATTGGAGAGAACCCATCCATAATCCATCATCAATTCACACCTCCAACACCTCCATATCAGATTTACAACCTGATTTCATCCTCCATCCAATTCCACAAGGGTTTCAAGTGCTAATTGAGGGAGAATCGAGCAATTGGAGAGACGGAGAAGGAACGAAAGACTACGTCTACACTAGGGTTTCATAATTCCTATCTTTTCCTTCCTTTTACTTTGATTTTTGGTATGAATTGCTTAGCCATGAGTGTTGCTTGTGACCTCATGGGCTAATTTTATATACAGTCCTAAGGTTTGATGGATTGATTTAATTGATTTGGGGATTTAGACCAAAGATTGGGATTTTATACAGTTGAGCTTTTGATTTTACTTATTTTATTATGACATGCTTTTCTGCTTCGTAACGTCTTCATAATATATTCATGACATCCGCTATAATGCTTGGATTATTGTGTTAGCTTGTGTGCGTTCATGATTGGTATTGTCTATCTGTTAGGGATTAGAGTAGCTCCGCTATAAGCACTTTAATTCCATGAACTGGTAAATCAAATACTTGATTAGTTTAGTGGAACAATGCAATTAGACAATCAAGTAGGAAGTGAATAGAACCTTGTAGTAATTCCAGAAAATATCTTGTTAGTCAGGCTTACCATCCGGAGGTATTGTTGCTTGCTTTGATTAGTATCTAGGAATAAGGCTTGGTAATATTTGCGCACCTTAGGATTTAAACCAGATTAGACTGTTAACTTTGAATCGAATCATATTCGGTGGGATAACAGGGATATGTGGTGTATTTTCAGTGAAACTGCATGAATGAACAATCGTAAGTTTAATAACCCAAATTAATTGGTCTCTACCTGATACCTTAGAACTGTTCGTCATCTCTTGGTTAGAAACTTGTTTTATTTTATTGCCTTTTAATTAATTTAGTTATTTATATTTTCAGTAATTTAGATAATTAATTCACTACAATACTCTGAATATTGGTTACTCAATTCTGATTAATTAGTTTTAATAGTAAAATAAATAATTAGTTGTCTCAGTGGGATCGATAATTTAACTTGGGTGCTTGCTGCTACAATTGATATCCTTACACTTGATGATTTAATTATAGTGCGCAGAAAAAGCCTATCAAGTTTTTGGCGCCGTTGTGCCGGGGACAGTTTTAATTATTTATTTTCTTTTATTACTTAGTTAATTAGAATATTTTCTTTGGGATTTAATTATTTTACTTAGGATTTTTCTTGAAGTTGCATGCAAACTAGGTCAAAGACGAGAGCACAAGATCTTGAATTTGATCCGGAAATTGAAGCTTCTGCGAGGAAAAGAAGAGTAAAATCAAAGAATACCAAAGCACCTCCTAAAGCAATTTTTGAGGAGGAAGAAGTGCAGATTGAGAATCAGGCTATCCTAGAAGAGGCTGAATCGGAGTTTGAATCAGAATCTGAGACAGAACCTGAAACAACATCAATGGGAGAAAGAGTCGATGAGGATGATATCGTCATCCGAGAAACATTCAAGTCCACCAATCTAGGAGGATCAGACGTAGTTGGAGCCGTTCAAGCTGATGAAACGAACGACATAAGGCCAGCCCTGATTCATATGGTGGAGAAAAACCCCTTTGCCGGAGGCGTTTTTGATGAGCCCTATGGCCATCTTAAGCGTTTCAACAGCTACATGGATACAGTGAAAGTTGCTGATGCTACTAATGATAGATGGAAGATGAGGCTTTTTCAGTTTTCATTGGTTGATAAGGCAAGGGAGTGGTATGATAAGCTAAAGGAAGACAGTTGCTCAAACTGGAATGAGTTGCAGCAGTTGTTTGTGGATCGATTTATGCCACCAGGAAAGGTTCTTTTACTGAAATTGGAGATCAATCAATTCAAGCAGCGGAGAGATGAGTCGTTTGGAGAGGCTTGGGAAAGGTTTACTGATGCGTTGAGGAGATGCCCACAGCATGGATTCAAAAAGTCTCAACTCATCAGTGTCTTCTATAATGGCCTTGACAACGAATCTAGAGTGTTGGTTGATGCTTCTGCGGGAGGAACAATTTTTGGCAAAACATCCAATGCAGTAGAGAAATTGTTTGATGATATCTCTTTGAACTCAAGGGATTGGCCATCTGAGAGGATCCGAGGGACTTACATACTTGGTAAAGTTGCAAAGGTTGAAGAGAATTTTTCTGAAGCTGATAAGAATGATAAGGTTGTCGCTCAATTGGAACAGATGAATAAAAACCTGATTACTCTGATATCAGGTAATAATGGGGGAGGCAACCGAGGGCCTGCAAGTGATGATGTGGTGATGAACCTTCAAGAGGTCGAGGATGCTAATTGGGCTATGGGGCAGAGTCTTCAGGGTTCGAGAGCTCCTCAAAATTGGCAAGGAAATAGGTACCCTCAAGGTAATTCGAACCAAAGGAATAACCAAGGGGGAGGTCCTAGTAGTCAAGGAGGCAATTGGCAGAATCAGAGGCATGAGAACTTCTCTTATTCAAATCTGAATAATGCAGTTCCATATCCTCCTAATTTTGATCATGGCGCTAAGACTGAAGAAGGGAAGTCCAGTATTGACGATGTGTTAGCAAGATACATGAAGAAGAATGATGCCGACATAAACAAGATCAATAACTGCATTGTTCTCATGGACTCGAATATGACCAAACAGAATGAGAAAGTGAACAAGCAGTTGAAGAATTTGTCATATAACATAGGGCAGATCTCCACTACAGTAAATCAGCAGCAAGTGCAGTTGCAGAAAGGAAAGTTTCCTTCGGATTCGGAAATCAACCCAAAAGAGAGTGTTAATGCGATCACGTTGAGGTCTGAGAAGCATTGTATAGGTCCAAAACTAATGCAGGACGTTACAGTACAGAAGCAGGATGAAACAGGGGTGGAGCAGAACGAAGATGGTGCCGCTCGGCTACCCACTCGCGGCGAGCCAGCTACCGAGTGGGATCAACCGCCGCCGAGTGGCCTGCCAGCCGGTTCAGAAGGGCCCTCCGGTTCGTTTAAAACCCAGCTCGACTCAGTTGGACCTCAACTCGAGCCGAGCGAGCCGGCGAGCCATCCTCCAGGATTTTCTACACGTCCGAATTCTGTACAGAGTCAATCTAATCTGGAAATTTCTGATAAAAAGTGGCAGAGAGCGAAGAAACTGAGAGAAGCGGAACAGGTATTCGAGAGAGACAGTCTGGGACTTCCAATTACAAAGGTACCAATTCCTTTCCCTCAGAGATTCTTGTCGAAGAGCCTTGATGAGAAGTTTTGTAAGTTCGCTGATGTTATGAGGGATGTCCAAGTCACTATTCCTTTCTCGGAAGCATTGGAAGAGATGCCACATTATTCAAGGTTCATCAAGGAACTTATCTCCAGAAAGAGGAAGCTTAACAGTGTGGAGACAGTGAATTTGACAGAGGATTGCAGCTCTATTATTCAGAAAAAGCTTCCAGAAAAATTGAAGGATCCAGGGAGCTTCATCATTCCCTGTGAGATTGGAAAAGGACCATCTAGGAGAGCACTATGTGATTTAGGAGCCAGTATAAATTTAATGTCTTTATCAGTGTTCAAGAAGCTTAGTTTGGGGGAGTTGAAACCTGCGTCTGTTGCCCTACAGTTAGCAGATCGGTCATTGACATACCCCGAGGGAGTGATTGAAGATGTGCTAGTGAAGGTGTCGAATTTGACTTTTCCTGTGGATTTCCTTGTACTTGACATGGAGGATGAAAAGGATGGTGCGCCTCTGATCTTGGGGCGTCCATTCCTTGCAACTGGAAGGGCTCTGATTGATGTGTTCAAAGGAGAGTTGAGGCTTAGGGCTGATGATAAGGAGATTGTCTTTTCTTTGAATAAGGAGATGCAGTGGCCCACGGATCAGCAGCAGTGCAAGTCTGTGGGTGTAGTGGACACAGAGCATGATGAGAACTTTATCCTTTCTGATGCAGAGTTCGAGAGTTTGTCCAATGATGCATGTATTGACTATCTTGAGAAGTTACTTACATTAGGTGATGCAAGGGATGAACAGATAAGGAAGACTACTGCTGACATAGTGAATCGGAATAAGAAGACCACTGTTGAAGGAAAGATGAAGCCTGTTGCCAAGGAAGTGAAGTATGAAGGGAAGAGAGTTGAAGTGGTAGAGGAAATTGTAGAAGCAAGCGTATCTCATACTTTTCCTACTACTAACTCTAATGTGATGTTTGATAATCTTTTGGTTGCAGGAAAGATTGATGATTCATATTTGAAGCCTCCAAACTTACCTCCTGATTTTTATTCTCATATTATTGAAAATTCTAACTTGTTTGATCCTTGTTTTGCTACACAGGTTGAGCCTACAATTGAGTGGAGGATTGACAAGAAGGACTCAAGACAGTCATGGGAGGAAAAGAATTCAAAGGATCATGTTGGAGTGACAAAGAAGGGTGAGATGATTGGTGAAGTAAATAAGAGAGGAAAGAAGTACCTTAAGGTACGAATGCGAGAGAGCTGTCCTCCGATCCCATAGGCAAAAAGAGGTATCCCGTCGTGACTCTCCGACGTTAAACATGAGCGCTTGTTGGGGGCTGTCCCTCCCATTTTAATTGCTTTTATATGTCTGTGTTGGTGTAGGAGTTTTATTAGGTGTTGCTTGACTGCGGTATATACTTCTTTGCAAACTTAGTTTCTCACTTCGTTTAATCTAAGTTTGGGGGGGTAACGTACATACCTTGTCTTGCAGTGTCGAAATAGAATTTTTGCATTGTGTTGTTGCTTGGAGAGTCGATTTTTTGCGGATTTTTAATATTGTCGATTTATTCGAGAGTGTTGAGAGTTCGATTTTTTGCAATTTTCCAGGTTTTGTGTTGTTTTTGTTTGTGTTTATTTGTTTTGTATTAATCCTAGTGTTGGTATAGTTGATTTTTGGTTCTCTATAATGATTTTCTGATTTTTCTTAGCACTTGATTATATGCGTGATTGTTGAGAAGCAATTTGAGATTGTGCTTTGATATTGAGATGCTTGAAATTTGATTATGTGCAAGGAAGATTAGCTATGTAGCTTTATTAGGTTTGCTCGTTCATTCGTATAGCCATGTGAGATTTTGAGCCTTTTAAAATCATGAGAAGTTTTATGATTCAGTTTATTCTTGTGAGTGTCGTTCATACACACGTATTCTAGAACTTGACTTTTTATCTTGCTTGAAGCTACGTGTTTGACTAGACAATAGGAAATGATCTTAGGCCATCTTTGTTTTTTATTAGTCACTAGCCATATTATTTTTCTACCTAATGAAATATCCGTAGTCAACCCTTTTGAGCCTAAAAACCATATTTGTTGGAAGCCTACGTGATAAGCCAATTGATCTTTTGCTAGCCTTTAAAAAATTCCTACCTAGTAGAGAGTTGAAGGAATCAAGTTGGTGTCTTGTGAAGAAACATAAAAGGAGAATAAGTTGGAAGTGATGAAAATTGTTGAAAAGAGTGGTTAAATTATTGCATAAAGGGGTAGTGCCCGAAACTGGTACCCCATGAAAAGGGTAGTGCCTGAAACTGGTACCCTTATTTGAAAAAAAAAATTCAAGTAAGGATGTGGTGTTCAAAAGTGAAGGAGGAATCAAATTGCAAGAAGCATTGAAGAGCGATGAAGAAGAAATAAGAAAGTAAAGCTGTTTGTTAAAAAGCTGTAAGTCTTCTTTGATTCTCTACTAGTGATTGAGTCACCTTATCCATATACTCCCTACCTTTACCAAAGAGCCAACATTACAACCTAATGCAAGACCTTTGTGATCCTATTGTTGAAATTATCCCTTTAGTCGAGAGTTTAGATGATTGCCAAGCTTATGGTTATGCGTGTGTTTGAATTGACTTTGAGTGTAAACACCTTACCCTGAAGTTTATATCTCACACTTGAGCGATGAGCGTAAATACTACCCGTGAGAATGGTGGATGAGCATTCCGAAAAAGTGAAGTTGTTGATTTGAATTGTATGTTCTTAGATGGATGGTTATCTTAGTATTTGAAGTATGATTTTTGAATTGTTATATTTTCTTGGATGTGAAGTTGTGAAATTTCCTCTCAATACTCTATTGGTTTTATATGTCGTTGCCTCGGGACGAGCAACATGTAAGTTTGGGGGTTTGTTGAGAGTGGAATTTCACGTATTTTAGGTCTCACATTACACCGTTTTTGATAGAATGTGGCCATGATTTTGTATAGAATGACATGATTTTCATATCTTGCATAATTAAGATGCTACTAAGGTGTTTTGTTGAGTTTTGAAGGGTAAAACATGATCAAAAGTTCAAAGTTGGAATGAGGAGTGAAAGTGAGAAGGAATGCTGAAAAATACAGTCCATGTTGCACAAATTTTCTGTATTCTTATAAAAGTCTAAATTGATCATGTCATATATGGTTGGAAAGCCACAGAAGAGAGGGTCATTTTGACATAAAGAACACCCCAATTGGATTCCAAACGAGAAAGTTATGATCAAAGTGCTAACGTCGCACATGCTGTACCGAGCAGCCACTTTTCATGACTTTTTACATATTCAAATGTTGGAGTTTCTCATAGTTATTTATATGGATAGAAATCCAAGGAAAATATGAACACGTGAGCGCAAAAATCATTCAAATTGGAGTCCGTATGAAGAAGTTATGCTCAAAACGGTGAAATCGCGCAGTGCAGTCTCCGCAGCTCGGGAGGTCGCTCGGCTCGAGCGGGAACAACTTTTTGTGACTTTCCAGCCGAGCTGGGGTCCCACGGAGCCTACACGACATCCCCGTTCCATCCATATGCTGCTCGGCTGGTTTGGGGGCCGCTCGGCCATGAGCTCGGCTCGAGCAAGGTGCCGAGCGGCCCAAAATCGAGCCCAGTTGGGGCCTGTTCGATGCAGCAGCGTATATATACCCTCAAATCGCGATTCTGAAGCAGTTTCGATCGCGAAAAAGCCCTACATCAGTCCTAGAAACAATTAGGGAGATCGAGACCCAAATTGGAGAGAACCCATCCATAATCCATCATCAATTCACACCTCCAACACCTCCATATCAGATTTACAACCTGATTTCATCCTCCATCCAATTCCACAAGGGTTTCAAGTGCTAATTGAGGGAGAATCGAGCAATTGGAGAGACGGAGAAGGAACGAAAGACTACGTCTACACTAGGGTTTCATAATTCCTATCTTTTCCTTCCTTTTACTTTGATTTTTGGTATGAATTGCTTAGCCATGAGTGTTGCTTGTGACCTCATGGGCTAATTTTATATACAGTCCTAAGGTTTGATGGATTGATTTAATTGATTTGGGGATTTAGACCAAAGATTGGGATTTTATACAGTTGAGCTTTTGATTTTACTTATTTTATTAAGACATGCTTTTCTGCTTCGTAACGTCTTCATAATATATTCATGACATCCGCTATAATGCTTGGATTATTGTGTTAGCTTGTGTGCGTTCATGATTGGTATTGTCTATCTGTTAGGGATTAGAGTAGCTCCGCTATAAGCACTTTAATTCCATGAACTGGTAAATCAAATACTTGATTAGTTTAGTGGAACAATACAATTAGACAATCAAGTAGGAAGTGAATAGAACCTTGTAGTAATTCCAGAAAATATCTTGTTAGTCAGGCTTACCATCCGGAGGTATTGTTGCTTGCTTTGATTAGTATCTAGGAATAAGGCTTGGTAATATTTGCGCACCTTAGGATTTAAACCAGATTAGACTGTTAACTTTGAATCGAATCATATTCGGTGGGATAACAGGGATATGTGGTGTATTTTCAGTGAAACTGCATGAATGAACAATCGTAAGTTTAATAACCCAAATTAATTGGTCTCTACCTGATACCTTAGAACTGTTCGTCATCTCTTGATTAGAAAATTGCTTTTATTTTATTGCCTTTTAATTAATTTAGTTATTTATATTTTCAGTAATTTAGATAATTAATTCACTACAATACTCTGAATATTGGTTACTCAATTCTGATTAATTAGTTTTAATAGTAAAATAAATAATTAGCTGTCTCAGTGGGATCGATAATTTAACTTGGGTGCTTGCTGCTACAATTGATATCCTTACACTTGAGGATTTAATTATAGTGCACAGAAAAAGCCTATCATTAAACAAGAGCGCTTGTTGGGGGCTTTCCCTCCTGTTTTATTACTTTATTTTATTAGTGTGAATAAATTTTTTTTATATTTGACGTGCTTACGATTCAGAAATTATATCTCTTTACAAACTTAGTGTCGACTATAGTTTCTACCAAGTTTGGGGGTGTGATGTATTTACCTCATCGAAGCACTAGAGATATAATCTTTTCTTTATAATGTTTGTTAGGGGAGTTGATTATTTGCGGCATATTGAAACTTTAATTAGTTTTAATGTGTTGATTTTTTTTTACAATTTGCCTAATGTTTAGTGGTGTTTTGTGTTTCGTGTGTCATATGCGGAGTTATACATGGTTTATCTAGTCTAAAAGTGGTTCTCTAGCTTAAGTAGGGCTGGGGAAAAATACCAAAATTTTGGTATACCGCCCTTATCATAACGAAAAATATCGATTTTACCGAAATTTTAGGTATGCCGAAATTTTTGGTAAGGTATGATACCGTATTGAAAAATTTGGTATGATAAAGGTATATAAATAATCAATACCGCGGTATTTTGGTATATGCCGAAATACCGTAAAATATTCAATTTTTTGAGTTATATGATACGATATTACCATATTAGATGATACATACAATTATAATTATTATTTATGTATTATAATTTTTAATTAAATTATATATATACACTATTTTATTAAATATTAAATCTAAAATCCTACTGTATATTTCTTCATAATTATAAATTATTGATAAAGATCATTGACTTACATGATATTAGTACTTATTTTTTAATTAAGTAATTCTATGTATATGAATATATTTTTGTGTAGATCTCTTAGGTACTATTTATTTAATGACAAACACTTTGTAAAACGGGTTTAGATATATTAATTATGTAAACTCGGTTACTGTTTAGTACATAAAAAATTACTTTTTAGCACATGAATTGTTACTTTTTAAATTAAAAAATTACTCTTCAAATTCTTGTAAATCTCGATGTATGGATTACTTTAAGTACATGAAAAATTACTTTTTAGAGATACGAATTATTACTCTATTGTGTAAAAATTATTACTCTTCAAAGAGTTATTTTTTATATATTAAAGAGTAATATTAAAAAATAAGGCTTGCATGTAAACCCGGTTTTCATGAGACTTACTCTTATTTAATTTGGTCGTTTGTAGATTGTCGTATATTTTTGAATTTGTTATTTATTAGAGTATGTTTTATAGCTATCTTTCACTTTTCTAGTACATGATTTTTATAAGATTTATTGAATTTTAGATGTATAACGGTATAGCAAACTATGTAATAGGATATACCGATATTTTAGGTATGGTATGACATACCGAAATATTGGTAAGCAGAAGGTATACTATTTTCTTATACCGAAATATTGGTATACCGAACTAAGGTATACCGAAAGTTTAGGTAAGGTAACGATATGATTTTTTAAATACCAAAAATTTCGGTACGGTATATGGTATGACCAAAAATCTTCGGTATGCCCTACCGCCCACCCCTAAGCTTAAGTGTGGCTATCTTGATACTTGATGTTGTCCTATAGTTTGTGTGTTGCAAGAAAAGATGAGAAAAGTATGAAGTTTCAAAAGTTCGATAAGTTGTTCGACCAAGACGTCGCCGTTCGACTAAGCTGAGTGGTCGAACATTGGTCGAACAAAAAGTTCAAAAACTTTTAGTAGCTCCATTCGACCAGCACATTTTGTTCGACCAAGCTTATCAAGTCGAATGCTGATCGAACAAAATGTTCAAAAACTTACAGTGAGGTTGTTCAACCAGCACACTTTGTTTGACCATATTTTTCAAGTTGAACAGTGATCGAACGGAGCAGGGGAGAATATGGGGTTGATTCCATATGTTGTTCCACCTCAAGCTATTGTTCGACCAAGATATCTTGGTCGAAAGGAGGTCGAACAAGGTCACGTTTTAGTGCAGATTTGAGTTGTTCAACCAAGATTCCGTCGTTTGACTAAGCTGAGTGGTCGAACGCTGGTCGAACAAAAGGTTCAAAAACATACAGTAGCTCCGTTCGACCAGCATGTTTTGTTCGACCAAGCTTGTCAAGTCGAACGCTGGTCGAACAAAATATTCAAAAACTTACAGTGAGGTTGTTCGACCAGCACACTTTGTTCGACCATACTTTAATCCACTCTTCCCCATACTTTAATCCACTCTTCCTCCCACTTCTAATTTGGAGGATTCAAGTCCAAATTGGGGCTATTCTACCCAAATTTTTAGAATTTCACCACCGCCCAATGCATGCACACCATGGTCAACAAAGGTATGTTTTCAAACTTCTATACCCGTGAATTGATGAGATTATGCTTAGGAATGTTGGGTAAGTTGATTGAAGCATGTATTTTGTGGATTTCATTTGATGGAGTATCTTACTTGATGTTCTTGTTGGGGCTATTCTACCCTAATTTTATGGTGTTCTTGTTGGAATTTCACTTGAATTGGCATGATTCAATTTATGTTGGATTGTTAAAATTTTGTGAAATTGATGTTGCATATCATATGGGCTTGAGGTTAATTTCGAACTATATGTATGGGCTCATTGATTGAAGTCTTGACGGTGTGTGATTGAATGAGAAAGATGATCATACTTTTGGTTTTTGTTGAAGTATGGAAGAGCATGTTCGTGTGAAGTATTTTTAAGACTAGGATTCTAATTATTCTTGATTGAAAGTGTTGAATTATAGTTGCTATGATGATTAGATGAGCACTTGAAGTTGAGAGTGGATTGGAACATGAGTTTGAAGTCTTGAGTAGGATTCATGTTAGTCTTAGGATTGGTATACTTGCTTTATCTCTTTTTGTTTTGTATTAAAGTATAACTTTTGTAGGAAAAGAGATTGCTTCATCTTCAAAGAGGAAGGAGACCAAGTCTCCTAGGAAGGATGGTGGTGCCAAAAAGATTAAATTTGATAAGAAGAAACCTTCGGATTATGGCATTAGGATCGCTAATTGGGAGGAGAAAAAGGAGTTATGGGCAGCTATTGCGAGCAGGATCACGAGGACTCGCTATCAAGATGATGAAGCTATGGTTACAATGAATATTATCAACGATATTCGTTGGATGTTTAATCGAGTAGGGATAACCAGGTTTATGGAGATGAAGAGAGAGACGTATTTCCATATAACTGTTGAGGTTCTATGTTCGTTGAGTATTGAGCATTGAGATCGCTATCTCCCATATGCTATTCGGATGCAGATTGGTGGGCAAGAGCAGTTGATGCATGCCAGAGAGTTTAATGAGTTGATCGGCTATGAGAATGTGACTGATGTAGACCACGATGATTTCAGACCCGATGAGTTTTGGAGGTCTATCTCGGGGATGTGAGGAAGACATAATTTGAATGCTTCCAAGGTTGCTTTCATCCACAACCACATGATTGCATATATGGATCGGATTCTGAGTAACACTCTGTTTGCTCGAACTGAGGGGAGTTGTATTCCGAGGGGTGAGCTATACGTGTTGTGGTGTACGCTTAATGGAGTCTGCTTCAATATAGCAGCTTACTTTTTCCAGCAGCTTCATAAGTTTACTACCCACGAATTTCAGCATGTGAACATCGGAGGGCTTATTACTCTGATAGCCGAGTATTATAGGGTTGATTTGAGCAGGCATCGACCAATTCGAGGGGATCCATACTTGATCCTATCTGCGTGTGCGAGGATGGGGTTGATTCAGCGGATGGACGATGCCTGGATGTTCATCCGTGGCAAGAACCCTGTTTCTTTCAGATTTTCACTGTCTGTTGTTGATCTTACTATGATTCAGGTCAACAGTAATCTATTGATGGATACCTCGGAGCATAAGGCGATCTCGAGGACTTGTTTGGAGGGAGGGGATTGGAGACTTCTTGCCGATATGCACTTACAGGGAGTCCTTATAGATGAGGACATGATTATGGTAGGAGATCCAGCCGACTTAGAAGAGGGAGATCAGCCACCACCACCAGCGTTCGTATATCCAGAGATGGACTTGCCTCCGATGCAGCCACTACAGCCATAGGAGCATGAGTTTTTTGAGCCACCGCCACAGCAGCAGCAGGATTTTTGGCGAGCTCATGATCAGTTCTATCGGGAGCAATTCTGGTTAATGAATAAGCACTTAGCTACCCTCAATGTGAATCAGCAGGAGACGAATCGCTAGCTTGCATTGGCGAATGCTAACTATGCCGCGCTCGATGTGAGATACAAGACGCTGCAGGGTAACTATGTAGAGATGGATATGAGATTAGGAAAGATGCATGCCGATAAGCGTGAGTTGGATAGAAAGCTTAGTAATCTTCATAGAGATTTGGATTGGTTGCGCTCGGAGATGAGTGATGGTGATGACGAGGAGGATGAGGATGCTCCGGAGGAGTACATTACGTCAGGTTTTTTATCATTTGTCTATTTCATCTCATCTCCCTTCTCTTTTATCTTTACAGGCTGGGTAATTGTGGTGTGAGTGGCATGTACGTATGATATTGATTGAGAATTGATGGAGGATGGATACATTGATGTGAATTGTTTAGTGTTGATGATTATTCGTGTTATTCATGTATACTTGTTTTGATGCATGTTGGTTTGTTAATGATGAGCATGTTCTATTCTTACTGGTAGTTCATGAAAAGATTGATGTTAATTGCATGCTTTAAATAGTGCTTAGGTATCTATTACCCATGTGAGAAGTTGAGCCTATTGGTCATGTTATAAGCATGATAATTTATTCTTGAGAGTCGTTTGCATACTCGTATTCTAGAACTTGATTTGGAGTCTTGTTTGAAATTTATGATTGATAAATACTAGAAAATGATCTTAGACCATTATTGATAATTGAGCCACTTAGCCAAATTTTTCCTACCTTGTTATATGATTATCATTGGAAGCCCTGTTGAGCCGTTAAAAGCTTTTTCTTTGGCACTCCTGCGATCAAAGCCTTTATTCCCTTAATTTAGCTTAAAATACCCTATTTACTAGTAGAGAGTTAAGGTGAATATGTGCTAAGTGATTAAATCAAAGAGGGAAAGAAAACTTTTCCAAGTGAAGAGTTCAAAAGATGGTGGTTAAATCTTGTTTAGGGGTAGTGCCTGAAACTGGTAACCCGACTGCTTAAAAGGGTAGTGCCCGAAATCGGTACCCTTGTTCTTTGAAGAAAGAAGATGTTGATTCCAAAGAAAGGAAGGAGCCAATGAATTGCAAGGATCATGAGAATGGGGATGGAGTAAGGAAATTAAGCTGTTTGATGAAGCAAAACTCCAAGGTAATTCTCTACTAGTAAAGTAGTATTTACACAAACTCTCCTACCTTTACCAAAGAGCCAACATTACAACTCATAAGACAAGTCATTTGTGATCCTAGTATTGAAAAGATTGTAGATGGATTTTTGAGACCCTTGTCAAGCTTATGGTTACACGAGTATATGAATTGAATTTGAGTGTATATACTAACCCATAAAGTGTACATCTTTTACACTTGAGAGAGAGAGCAAACACTTACCCGTGAGCTAGATGACTTAGCACTCATAGAAGTATTGCGATTAATTGATGTTTTTGCATGAATGAAGGGTATGATTGATTTCATGTTTTATTTGATATAATTGCATGTGTTAGAATAGGTTGTACTTGTTATAAGGATCTCTTGAATGACACTCTCTTTCTTTTGTTTTGAATTTGTTGCCTCAGAACGAGCAACATGTAAGTTTGGGGGTTTGATGAGAGTGTAAATTCACATATTTTGGGCTCGAATTTGTGTGGAAGTTGAGTACGATTTGGTCTATTATCAAGATGAATCGTGATGTTTATAGAAAATCCATGAATCAGAGGCTACTGAGGCTTTTTGAGCGTATTTATACAGGAAAACATGTCTTAAGGGCTCAGAATTGGAAGACACATTTTTCGAGGAATTTTTTGGAGATTGTTCGACCTCGAAGGGTTGTTTGACCATCGTCATTTTGGTCGAACAAGGGAGCGAAGTCGAGCAGAATGCATAAAAACTTACAGAAGCATTGCTCGACCAAGAGAAATCATTCGACCAGCATCGTCTTGATCGAACGGGAGAAGTTTGGTCGAACAAAATGTGCAAAAACTTACAGAAAGTTTACTCGACCAGCGTTCGATCAGGAAGGCTTGCTCGACTAATGGAGGCCTAGTCGAGCAGAATGTCACTGATGCTATTTTTGGTAGTTTTGGGTTTCTTTTACCAAATTTGACGTGTCTCAAGAAAAAGCCCATCAAAGGTCCTTGAGGAGTACTTTACAAGTATGAAAAAGGATGTAGAGCACATGAAGAAGAGAGTTAGATTCCACATTCATCCTATACCACATCCAAACCCTAACTCCAACCTATGGAACTGTGGAGAGGGGTTCGCCTGTCGAACCAAGTGAGAACCAAGTGAAGATTCAAAACGGAGAGAGTCGCGACGGCGCCCGCATCTAGGGTTACTTAATTTATCTTGTAATTTTCAAGATTATGGGTAAGATCCTATCAACCGCCATGATTGTTCCTAGATCATTAATGGGCTAGTACCACTTCGGTAGTTCTAGGGTTATGAAGGTTTTATGTGTTGATTTATTTTCCATATGTAAACTCCATACAACACTACTTGTGGTTTATTTTATATAAGACTATGCTTTTTAAATTTATACTTACAGTCGTTTTTTGTATCATTAACTGTTATGTGGAGTTTGAATACATATCTTAGTTATTGATTGAGTGCGTTTACTGCTGAGCATGATTATATGTTATAATTCTAAGTGAAGGGATTCCGAAGTCTTATTAGAACTACCTTATATAAATTCTTATTAATTGAATACTATTTGGGTTAATAAGTAGGATAAAAAGTATAACTTCATAGTACCTATAAAGGGAGATCATATCGGGTTAGAGTACTAAGTGCACGGGAAATAATTGATAATGATAGTACCTAGAAAGGGGGTGAATTATATCTCTTGCTCTGAGGATATTCACATGTGTCATACGCTTGTTTGCTTGTGTCTATAGAGTGAACTTGCATGGTTTAGTGATGCGTTCATAAACCACAAGGCAGAGTCGGACATCAACACATGGAAAAAAAATTAATAAATAAATCTAGATGACCCGAAGAACTACCTAATTTCTCACTTGATCACAGTCGTATTATCTCTACTACTTATTATTTTAATTATTATTTTAATTATTTGTTGCTCAGTTACTTAATATTCACAACCATATTGCCTTAATAGTCTTATTAAATTAGATCTTAATTAAATTAATAATTATTCGTCCCTTGGGTTCGATAATCACTTAGTTGCCTATCAAAACTACAATTAATATCCTTCATACTTGGGATTAATTTTGTGTGTTGAGAAAATGCTCATCAAGTTCTTGGCGTCGTTGCCGGGGACGACATAATTATTAGTTTATTATTTCTAGTATAATTGAGACTATATTATTCTTGTCTTTATTTTCTAACGCTTATTTTTCTTAGGTGCATGTTCACTAGATCAAAGGTAGGAGAATTAGAACCTTACAATCTGGAGATTGGAGCATCGTCAAGGAAGAAGAAGGGAAAGAAGAAAAAGAACAAGAAAGTAGAACCAACTGAAGCTCATAATTTAGGAGTTGAAGTTGACGAGCTAAATCCGCAAGCAACTGAAGCTGCAACCGAATTCAACTTGGAAGCAGCAGCAGTCAACATGGCAGCAAATCCTGATATACTTGCCATCCGTGAAGTTTTTAAGAACAACGGAGGAGGCAATGTGGGGCTGTTAGGAGTGAGAGGGGCAGGAGCTGATTTTGACTTACACCCTGCTCTTATCAACATAATTGAAAGGAGTCCCTTCTCTGGGGAAACCTTCGAAGAACCTCAGCAACATCTGAATAAGTTCATTGGGTATGGAAGTACAAAAAAAGATGCAGGAGCTCATGAGAATGCGAGAAAGATCATATTGTTTAAGTTCTCGTTGAATAAAAAAGCGAGAGATTGGTACCATAATCTTGATGCTGCTGAATGTGATACCTGGGAGAAATTGAAGGTGAAATTCTTGGAGCGATACATGCTACCCTCAAAGGTGTTTAAGATGAAACAAGAAATCAATCAATTTGCTATCCATGGTAATGAGAAGTTTCATGAGGCATGGGACACATTCAAGGACATGCTAAGGAAGTGTCCGCAACACGGGCTATCTAAAGCTCAATACATCAGTATTTTCTATAGTGGATTGGACTGTGAATCATGAGTTTTACTCGATACTTTATCGAATTGAGCATTGCTTACAAAGTCATCCGTTGAGGCCGAAAAGCTCTTTGAGGATATTTCGATGAATTCAAGAGATTGGCCAACTGATAGAGTAAGAGGCACGTATGTTCTTGAAAAGGCAGCGCTGGTTGAGCATACTATGGTTAAGTCAGGAAGAGACGATGAGATCGTCTCTAGTTTGACTAATATCAGCAAGCTATTGGAGTCTCAGCAAAAGTAGATTACGGACTTATCCCAGCGAGTACCAATTATGCAGGATATGTGCAATGAAGGAGCTAGCCAAGAGGAGATGGAAGAGGCGAACTATGCCATGGGGTTCAAGGAATGAGATTCTAAAATCAAGAAAACCGGAATTATCAAGGGAACTACAATAATCGTAGTCCACCGGGTAATTATCAACAACCGAGGAGGCCAGAGTTTTCGTGGAGTAATCCAAATAATGCAGTACGACCTCCTATTGGTGTTGATACGGGTGTTAAGGTGGAAGAAAGAAAACCTAGTTTCGAGGATACGGTGAATAGGTAAATGGCAAGGAATGATGCAAGAGTAGATCATCTTGTGGCTAAGTTAGAAAAGAAGATTGATGCCAATCATGAAGACTTGTCTAAGCAAGTTAAAGACCTTACATTGTTGATGGGGGAGATGGCAGGAAACGTGAACAAACTGACTCAAAATATTGAGAATGGGAAGTTTCCATCCCAAAGTATTGAGAATCATAAGACTTGTCATTCCATCACATTGAGGTCGGGAATGCAATATGAAGGTCCGATGAAGCCGGCGAGCGAAAACGAATGGAACAGAGATCTTGCTCGACCAAACCTACTCAGTTCGACCAGACCTGATGGTCGAACCGAGATCGAACAAGTTTCGGAAAAATAGAATTTTGATGCTCTGTTTAATGTCCCGCAGTTTGACCAGACCATCTTTGTCGAACGCTAGTCAAACAACAACTGGGGAAGATGAAATTGCAATCAGAGCCACTGTTCAACCAAAGCACTGTCGTTCGACCAGACCATCTTGGTCGAACGGTGGTCGAACAACAATCAGAGAAGTTAAACTGGCGATCAGAGACATTGTTCAACCAACCACAGTCTGTTCGACCAGACCAATATGGTCGAGCAGAGGTCGAACAACTTTGTTCAGCGCCCGTTTTGATACCGAATGCTACGCCTATTGTTCAGAACACTCCAGAGTCATCTCAAGAGTAGAATACTGAGATTACAGTGGAAAAGAAGTGGGAAAGAGCAAAAAAATTGAGAGCCAATGAGGATAAGGCGGAGAAGATTGAACATGATGAATGGGGAATTCCTAAAACAAAGATAACTCCTCCGTTTCCCTTTTGGATAGTCAAGAAGCAATTGAAAGAAAAGTTCAAGAGATTTCAGGATATTATAAATAAGATAAGCTTGAACATTCTTTTCTCCGAAGCAATCATGGAGATGTCGTACTATGCTCGATTTTTAAAAGATATCTTATTGAGGAAGAGAAGCTTGAATGGAGTAGAGATAGTGAATCTATTAGAAAACTGTAGCTCGATCATTCAGCAAAAGTTGCCACATAAGTTGAAAGATCCAGGAAGCTTCACTATCTTATGTGAGATTGGAAAGGGGCCGGCACGTAAAGCTTTATGTGATCTTGGAGCAAGCATCAACTTGATGCCCTTATCTATATTTAAGAAGCTAAGTCTGGGGGAGCTCGCTTCTACAACGGTGGCTTTGCAATTGGCGGATAGGTCTATGACCTTTTCGAAGGGCGTGATAGAGGATGTACTTGTCAAAGTGGACAAGCTCATATTTCCTGTGGATTTTCTAGTGCTTGAGATGGAAGATGACAAGGATAACGTTCTCCTTATCTTAGGGAGACCATTCCTTGCTACTGCTGGAGCTATGATTGATGTTCAAAAGGGTGAGCTTAGGCTAAGGATGGATAAAGATGAGATCTTGTTTAACCTTGATAAAGCTATGAAGATGCCAATGGAGACGCAGTGTCACACATTGATGCGGTGGAGGAGATTGTGAAGGAAGACATGTCTTTGATCTTTTCAAAGGATCCCTTAGAGACATGCTTGATGGAGTATCTTACTTTTCCCACCACAGAGCTAGATGAGCTCTCCAATAAGGTATGTATTGAGTTTCTTGAAAATCTACTTGCTTTGGGTGATGACAGGTATGAATCGAAGAGGACCAAGTTTGAAGAGGTAAAGTAGACTAGAAAATATTTGCCTTTGGATAGAGAGAGCACTCCAAAAGAAGAAAAGAATGAGGAGTTAAAACCACTACCGGAGCACTTGAAGTATGCCTATCTAGGTGACAATGAACAATATCCGGTAATTGTGTCTTTTTTCCTTGATGATGATCAACTTGAGGAGTTATTAAACGTGCTTAGGAAGTATAAGTCTGCGATTGGTTGGTCTCTTGATGATCATATTGCATGCATAGAATTAGATTGTTAGATGAGGCTAAGAGTAGCATTCAGAATCAGTGGAGGGTAAATCCCGCTATTCAATAAGTGGTTAGGAAATAAATCCTAAGATGGTTAGATGCAAGAATTATTTATCCTATTAGTAATAGTCCCCACGTGAGTACATTGCATGTTGTAGCTAAAAAGGAGGACATGACTATAGTGAAAGCCGATGATGGTGAGACTTTAGCCACTAGGATTTCTACGGGATGGCGTGTGTGTATGGATTATAGGAAAGTGAATGAGAATACATGCAAAGACCATTTTTCCCTTCCTTTTATGGATCAAATGTTTGATCGTCTTGTAGGGTATGAGTTTTATTATTTCTTGGATGGGTACTTGGGTTATAATCAAATCATGATTGCGCCCGAAGACCAGGAAAAGACTACTTTTACTTGCCCTTATGGAACTTTCGCCTTTAAAAGATGTCTTTTGGATTGTGTAATGCACCTACTACATTTCAGCGCTGCATGATGGCCATATTTGATGGGTTGATAGAAAAGATCATGGAGGTGTTTGATGCGCATTTTCTTTGCACGCAAAATTAATCCCAAAGTAGGAAGGATATCAGTTATAGGTTAAGCAAGCGACCAAGTTAAATATCAAACTCAAAGGACGGCGTATTATCAATTTAAATATTTACTAAATTAATTAAGACGAAAGGCAATAACGTTTAAGGATTGAATTATTAACTAATAAATAATTAATTTAAAATAACAAATAAAATAAATAACACTGGAAGAATACGAAAGTGGCTCAAGAATGGAGAATAGGTAGCTCTAAGGTAATCCAGTTTTACTACTTAACTTATGTGAAGTACCTGAGAATGACTATCCCGCTAGTGTATCTTGGTCTGAAGATGGGAAAACAATAGCAACAGGATACGCTGGCTCTAGCATACGTCTCTTTGATGCCGAGTCTCTACAACCTGTAAGGGAGCCTTTCATCTATCAACCTATTATTTATACAAACTCTGATGAATATTGATGTGTATATTTAATGATCACTGTTCATTGCATGCGTTTTATGCAGATCAGATGTGTCACATCCTAAATTTCTAACTATTTAAAAACATCATATTCAAATAAATAAATCATTTTTAGCGGAAGTTTAAAGTAAATAAAATTTAATATATCAAATTCCAACCTGATAAGTTATAAAATCCAAATATAATTCTTGAAATAAATTGCATAAATTCATAAGTCTAGCAAAAATTTAGAAATAATAATTAAGTCTTAATGAAGATGAAACTATGATAAGCATCATCCTTATGTCCCACCACGACAGCTCCTCCATCTGAAATGATAAAATATTTGGGGTGAGCAAAGCCATAAGCTCAGTGGAAAAATGTGCTTGGCAAAATTAAATACCACATGCAAATACCATATTAAGTAACATAATTCATGTAAATGTAAATGTATTGCATAACTGATTTCTCAATTCTTCAAGTAGTAAAAAGTCTCGTTTATAAAGGTCATGAGACCTATGTCTCGTTTATAAAGGTCATGAGACCTATGTCTTGTTTATAAAGGTCAGGAGACCTATATGTACATGCATGAACTCAAAGATATCACAATATAGCAGTTAATCGAGTCAAGTAAGAATTTCTCCACCTTTAAAATAAATTGAGTTGACTGTAGTCCAAAATATTGATGCAGCAGAACTTCTAACTCACGAACTTCTCGTCGCCAAATAACAAATAAAATATAAATCAAGACTACATCTAATTGCCGTAAAATAAAATATACTATGTACTGAACTAAATCTAATAACTAAATAAATTAACTGATACTCCACTTACTAATCTAGACTTACTAATAATTAAATAATAAAGTAATTAAATAGTAGTAAAATAACAACTAGCTAAAATTAATAAATACATGAATGCACCAATGGGTACACTGCCACACAACGTATACCCATGAATATAATTAGAACATCGTTCTTATTTATAATTAATGGGAATATAATTAAGTGGATAACTAATAAAAGAAAATTAGTAATAATAATTAATAATTGGATAAACTTCTATATGTACATGAACTCTTCTGATATGCAGTATGATCAAAAGTTAAGATTTCATGTATAAAAATATGCATTTGTGATTAAAAGAATCCATCAAATAAATATATATATCAATTACATATGATATCAGACAAAAATAATTTAATTGAGGGAAATCTGTAAAGTAATAATTAATAATAGTTTCTCGTATATTTACAATTCCAAAGCCCGAGATTTTAAAACAATATATAATCAATCATGATTACTCTATTTAATAAAGAAATCTTAACAGTGAGCCCTCCCTATAAGCCACTTGAGGCACATCCTGCGATTTACCTCCTCCACCAATCCCCAGGGCAGGGGCGGTGGGGGCCCCTAATGGTGGGGTACACCATTTAATAAAGAAATCTTAACCGAATTGAAAACTCATGTGTGGAGGTTCAATTAATGAAGCATTAATGAGACCCTAATGAAATATTAATGAGAATATGGAAATTTTATAAAAATGGACGGATAACTGAAAGCATTCATAGACTCATGAAAAATACAGTAGGTATTGAAATCAATAGTTTATGATAGATGATAAGAACAATAATAGTATTGAATAGTATGATGGAAGAAACATTGGAGACACAATAAGAGGGCACGAACTAGAAAGCTTATCATTGTAATTTGGAGAATTGCAAATTGCGTTATGATTTTATTTGAAGGAGTATTTGAGTTCTGCTATTTCAGAGATAAAAGCATCATACTTCTATAAAGATTTAAGAGGTTGAGATATGAGATGAATCTATTCCTAGATTTTAGGACGGTGGGCAGATAAAGGGAGGAATTTTAGGAAACAAATCACACAGATTTAAATTCTGAAAGCTATTGACGGGTTAAATAATAAATATGGTATATCTATTGACACATATATGTATAAACATATATATATTATAAAATATGCAACTCTTACAAGATGGCTTCACCATCATCAGGGAAGGGTGGGATCTATTGCGTGGAACGGTCACCTGTTAACATTTGGAAGCTCTGATCAAGCTATCATTAATCTTGACGGTAATCAAGCTTGATGATCACATTAGTTTAGATTGAATTTAATCAATGATGAAGCTGATTTAATAATCCTTTCTCAACATTGTGGAGCAGTGAAGGCGCTGACCTGGTGCCCCACTGATTACAATGTGTTGGCCTCCGGTGGTGGCACATCCGATGGATCTATCAAGATATGGAACATTCTGAAAGGAACCTGCATTAGTAGCACTGAAACTAAAGCACAGATGAGCTACATGTTACATATATAACATTTAGTCAATCAAGATTGATTCATTGTATCTTTAATTCTGACAGATAACAGGGCTGCAATGGAACAGGCATCATAAAGAATTATTGAGTGGCCATGGCTTTGTCACTGAAACTGAATGTAATAACAGGATGTGTCTGTGGAGGTACCCTTCCATGTCCAAATTAGGAGAATCTGGGATCTAGAATTCTACACCTAACACAGGTATATGATCTAATGATGTCTTCTGCAGCTTTTAGTTTGGAATGAGAGATTTAGCTGAATGCAACCAACTACAATTGACTCCATTTTCTTACTATATAGTAGTTTATTGATGTGATTTTGTTGTTAACAGAGCCCTGATGGTGCAACGGTGGTCTCAGTTGGAGAGGATGCACGACTTCGTTTTTGGGAAGTATTTGGTCCCACGACGGATGACAGTTCAATTGTGTCATACTCGGAAGGCCATCTTTTTAGAAGGTTTTTGGTGAATAATTTGTTTCATTAGTCTTTCACTCTTATGGAAGAGTAGTAATGTAGTATAATTTTTTGAATGAGCAATAATATTAAATAAAGGCTGAAGGTATAATTTTTGTCCTCATGAATCATTACACGAACTGTTCTTGAAGTTGACATGTTATTCTATTCAATTGGACATAAACAAAATATTCTACACCTGAACAAATAAAAAAGCTTTCAAAGCATTATCATTTACAGTCATAATCGACACGTCAAAAGCATCAAACTCGAGATGACATTGAAATTTATTCAAGAAACCCATCCCATAGCCATAGTTGTTAAAAGCAAGAGGCGCGCCTGTGCTACATCTTGCCCAAAATTGAATTTACAATGTATATACACAAATATATCCTACTTATAATCATATTTGTTGGCGCTCGATCGTTTGGTTAACGTGACCTGTTAGGATACCATGCGTTTCTATCACAGCGGAAGCAATAAATCATAGAAACGATTACCGTTCACCAAGGTATGTTGATGAAGATTGATTCTCGCAGGCAGCCTGCGCAGTCCCACGAGAATGGCCATAACTTCCTCATCTGATGTCGGAATTGAGTGATCTTTATGTTCAGACGATCCTCTCTTCGACGGATTTCCGTCAATTTATTGATCATCAAATTCTGAGTACTGTACGAATTTATACAAATTTCGCAAGATCGCGGACAGCAGCAGCAAACTACCTTCTGATCTTCTGCTGTATGTCCCAAGTCCGATCTCGACGTCGTGTGGGCGACGATCTACGAGACCTCCTCAATCTGCTCTCAACCCTCATCACACGTGAATAATCAGTTAGATTAGATTAGATTAGATTAGCTGAGGTGACTTATATACATGGACTACAGCAGGGACCAGGAGGAGAAATTGGGTTGGGCCTCCATTGGGCTTAAGTATCCAAGCTTAGCCCAAAGCTTATACTTAAGTCCAATAATAATAATATATTCCACTAAAATATTATTATTGCACTACCGTACCAATCCCAAAATTACGTTTTGGGCTCCTTCTTATTATGAGTCCATTAGTCTCCCCATGTTTAAGATATACAATGTCCATTAATTAATTAAGTTACTGACAACCCAATTAATTAATATCTCATCCAAGAGTAGTACCACTCAACCTCATTATCATGCCGGAATAAATTCCACCTGCAGGGTTTACATGATAATCCTTATGAGCTCCTCAAGGGGGCATCATCAACCTATGACGGACACGGATTCCTTCTACAATCAACAGCACACCATAGAGACAGCACTATTTCCCAACTCATCGAGTTTGTTGATTTAATTACATGTAAATCTCACCCATTGATTAATCAAAGAAATACATACTGCCCTACGTGTCGAGGTTATTGTATAGGGATTAAGAGCACGAACATCCACAATAACTGAGATCAAGTTCTCCTATAAGTCAGTATAAATCGAACGATCTCAAGCGGTCCTGCTCAATACACACAAGTGCACTAATGTGATTCTATAGCCAAGACAAGCTAATACCAAACCACACTACAACCATCCCGATAGAGAGTCCCCGTCTATCTCGGTTGTGAGCATCTATTTATGCTTTATAAGGAAACCGATAATATGATCTTCCGCGTGTTGTCGCACAATATATTATCTACAGTATAAAGTAAGTGGACTATTGCATCGAACGTATAAATAAATTATAAGATGCAATCATTTGATCATATGATTCTCATTTCAAATTAATTGTTATAACATTGTTCATACAAAAAGCTAGACTTTTAGTATACAATCCAACAATCTCCCACTTATACTAAAAGACTATGCTGTCATGTCTTCTGCCATACATCTGATTTTCACTCTCACTACACGACCATCAAAAGCTCTCGTCTTAAAGTCCTTGTAAATGGATTTACTAGGTTATCATCCGATGCAATCTAGGTGACAACAACCTTCCCCTCATCATACGATTTCTCGTAACAGGTGGTACTCGCGCTCCATGTGTTTAATTGCCTTATGGACTCGTGATTCCTTTAAGTTTGCAACTGCACCAATATCATTAATTTAAATTATGATAATTTTGGGCAAACTTAGAAATACTTCAAAGTCCATCATGAAGTTTCTAGAGTTATATAGATACTTTGGCTGCCTTATAGGTTTCAATTTATCATCTTTCCATGATGGAGTCTGGAGTCCGAAATATATTTCTATATAACACTCCTCCATATTATAACTCTACTTCCTAAAATTAAACACATAACCTTGAGGTGGATTTATTGTCATCCCCATCTGATTTGAAAAATCCGAATCTACGTAACTCATAAGAAGCAACGAATCTGTCCGGTAAGCCTACATATAATTTCTAGTCCTTTTCAGGTACATAAGTATATGTCTTACCACAATTCAACATTCTTATTTTGGTTTACCTTGATACCCACTGTTCATACCATCGGCAAAATAGATATCCAACCTCGTGCATAGCATTCCTTAGATTAAGCTTCCTCATTTGCCGAAGCATAAGGAACCGCTTTCATCTTCTTTATCTACTTTTGTGTCACAAGACACATTCACTTAAATAAATTCACATGCTAAACGAGTAAGGATCGTATCATTATATGAAACTTAAGATAAGCATAACATCCTTTTTTGTGATCCGTATTACAGTGATCAAAAGGATATTTTTGCTCTTCTTAAGTCCTTCATCTCATACCGCTTTATCAACCATACCCATACGCCCGACAATACTCTTTCATTGTCTCCAATGAGCAAGATACTATCTACGTATAGTACAAGAAATACCACCACGTTTCCATCACTCTTTTCAATACACAAGACCCATCCGATCATTGATTAGATCCATGTCACTGGATTACCTCATCAAAACGGATGTTTCATGATCTTGAAGCTTGCTTTAGTCCATGAATGGACACTTTTAAGCTTACTATCACAATGTTCTTTGCTTTTTGCAATGAATCACTCTGGTTGTTTCACATAGATGTTTCCCTTAAGACTTCTAATCAGGAAAGCTGTCTCGACATCTATTTGTTATCCCTCATATTTCATATGAGTAGCAACAAATAAAAGAGTCCGGATCAACTTAGGCATAACTACCGGCGAACAGGTTTTCTCATAATAGAACTCTTTCTTTCTGAGTATACCTTTTCGCAACAAGCTTGCTTCCAAGGTTTTCACCTTATTCTATGATCCTCTTTTATTCTTGCATGCCCGCTTCCAATGGCTTTTACGCCATTTAGCGGTTCAACAAGCATCCAGACCTAATTTAAAATCCATCGATTCTATTTTAATATTCATTGCACTTTGCTAGGATTTGGCATTTCTAACTTGTAGTGCTTCGTCGTATCTGTGGGTCCATTTCATGTTTGCTAGGGACCAAGTCTCACGACTCTCCCAAAACATGTATCAAACAGATTTTCGAACATCCATCCCACTACGACAAGGCATTGCATGCAATTGTGTATCAGACGTGACATGCGTTGCAGTTTACCTTGTGGTATATCCTCTTGCACAATTGGTACTTATACTTTGTGTTTTTCCCTCTCACTTCCTTTAGAACAATTTATACATGGGTTTATGATTTAATACATAGTCTTTTTCCAAAAATCTAGTGTTTGTGTTAACAATCACCCTTCGATCTTTTGGACTAAATAAATCACCCTTCATTTTTCTAGGATATCCCACAAACAGACAAACATTCATACGAATTACTGTTTCTAGGGCATACCCATAAAATGAATTTAGTAATTCCAAATAATTCATCATCCATCTAATCATTTCCACAAGAGTAATACACCTTCTATCCGCCACACCATTCAGCTGGGGTATGCCCGGTGTAAACAATTTGAGATTTAATCTCAACCTCTGATTAATAGCTCTTAATTATCCTATGAGGTTCTCGCCATACGATTAATCCGTAATGACTTGATATATTTTCCATGACGCTTCACTATACCAGCCTTGCAATTCTTGAATTAATCAAAGAACTTAGACATGCAGTGCATCAAATAAATATATCGGTATCTAGAATAATCATCGATTGACGAATATTCATATCCACCTCTCATCCGGACAATCTTAGGACCACATAAATCATAATGAACTAATTCCAACATATATATCTTTGGTTCTGCACCCCTTTGCCTTGAAAAAGCAATTAGTCATTTTTACTCCCAAGCAAGACTCGAAAGTCAGATAGTTTTCACTTCAGATAAACCTAAGGGTCTATCGGCTATCAACTTTTGAATCCTACTCAAGTAAAATGATCTAGTCTTAGATGCCAAATATATGTTTAGTTCATATCCGAAGGTATCTTTCTCTTACTAAGATTAGAAGATTCATTATTAATTACTATTTGTTGCATCTATGGAATATACATGATATAAGAGTATACAAATTGTTCACCAACGTACAATAACAAATTACAACTCTATCATTCATTATAATGACCATGTCATTTAAATGAAATGGAGTATCCATCTATTAATGCATAGAAACCGAAATCAAATTCTTTCTATGAAAGCGTACGTAAAACAATTTCTCATAATCAAACGTCTACTCATATCATTAGATAAATAGACAACTCCCACTGCAATAGTCACTACTCTTGTAGTTTTACCCATGTCATAACAATCTTATCATCACTTAGTAATAAACATTTAGTGATTCTAGTATCTACACACTTCGTGTCAGTAAATGCCATCACTAATCATGTTTTAAACAACTAGTGAATAAGATATAAAATTTGTTCACATTATGATGAAAATGGCTTTCCTTTGCCACATGTTTTGCAAGAAGTTTTCCACCATATACATCCTATTGTAATTCAGGTGGAACTTACTCAAAAACATCTAGGCAATTCACGAAGAATTAAATTGATCTAGGTTTCCCTTCAATTTATACTCCATGCTTTCCCAATTCATTCATCAAATTAAATCATGATATTCTGCCTTTTAACTTACTCAAGTATCCGAAGAGTTACATGAGACCATCATATTTCTATGAACCTCTCATCTCTTCACTAGAGACTTTAATAGGCATCATGAGACGTCTCTTGTGAGAACACACATGTATTTTTTTAAGCAGTAAAATTCAAAACCAAGATTCTTTCTAATCATCTAATTTGGACAAGTAAATATAATTTCTTTTAGTTAATAATATGTGAGATAAAACCATTTGAAAATCAGAGAATCATAAATTAATTTACCGATCAAAACTTCGAATTTTATCCTTTTATATTGATTCCCTCAAAATAATATAAAATAAAGTTCACCGACATCTCAAGCACTGTGAGTCTGCAAGCCACGTTAGTGTGGACGTTTACAAACCCGAACATTTACAATAGAAGGTTTTACCCATTAATTTCATTTGTCAATCTAACTTCATGACAAAATAAGTAATAGTCGGTTCCTCTTTAGCCATGCAAATAATAGCAGTGACTCCATTGGGGAGGATACTAATTATTTACATCTAAGTGTGCACCATTATTTGATTCCAAGTCCGCTGCCCAAGCTTATGTGCCTTACTGTTGGAGAAGTACACACGCGCTCAGATAACTTTCTACAACCATCAATTATATAAGTTTGTACTAGTGAACCGCATATAAGCTCATCCGTTTGGGAGGAAGGCACTATAGCCAACGCGCAAGTCCATATGCATCACATTACAAATAATAATTATTTAAAGAAGTTTGTACCAGTGATCTGTGAATAAACTCATCCGTTAGGGAGGAAGGCTCTATTGCCAACGCGCAAGTTTACTCACATCACTTACAAACCAATAATGGAGGCCGTGGGAATTAATTACCAATCCCCTCTCCCACTTAGTTATTTAAGACCGAGGGTTTTTACATGCATATAATATTCAGAATAATATACGCAACCTAGCATGCTCATACTTCCAAATATATAACAATAATTGACCAATAAAACAATTATAGCAGTTATATATAAGGAAATAAATTGCCAAAAATAAGTTGACTTGATCAACACTCCAACATACATGCATATAATATACCAAATATAATACGCAATCTAGCATGCTTCTATTTAAGGCAATAAATCATAGATAATCATGCATACATATATAACAATAATCAATTAATAAATCAATTATAACAGTTATATAACAGCGAATTCGATTGTTCGCCACCAATCACGAATGCGGACAACTGCGACGGGGATCGACCTCCCCGCAGCCTGCTCCACCACTCTGGTACCCTGCCCGATCATATTGTGAAGACTCACGCGGAACCTGATGCAGACCAGTCGAACTTGATGCAGACCAATCGAACCTGATGCAAATCTGCTCGAACCTGGTGCATCATCGATCGAACCTGATGCAGACCGATCGAACCTGATGCAAATCCGCTCGAACCTAGTGCATCATCGATCGAACCTGATGCAGACCGATCGAACCTGATGCAAATCTGCTCGAACCTGGTGCAGAGTCGATCGAACCTGATGCAGACCAATCGAACCTGATGTGAATCCGCTCGAACCTGGTGCATCATCGATCAAATCTGATGCAGACCGATCGAACCTGATGCAAATCCGCTCGAACCTAGTGCATCATCGATCGAACATGATGCAGACCGATCGAACCTGATGCAAATCTGCTCGAACTTGGTGCATCATCGATCGAACCTGATGCAGACTGATCGAACCTGATGTAAACCCGCTCGAACCTGGTGCATCATCGATCGAACCTGATGCAGACCAATCGAACCTGATGCAAATCCGCTCGAACCGTCGCTCGTCCAAGGGCTTACTTGCACGGAACCAAGTTCAGCCCAACGCGCAACATCAAACTACACCAACTGTCGTTCAGGGTTTGCAACTGTAAGATCCTGGGAATCCAATCTCCACCGTCCAGAATTTACACCTATGAGTTTTGAACATGCTGTCCAAATTACGGGTCGATCCAACGGTTAGATTGTGAGAAACAGCTCTTTTCCCTCGACTGCGCAGAACAGAATCGCCCAAACAACTGCTTCTGTTTTCGGCGTATTTCTGACAATAAAAAGTTCCAAATACGATCTTCACCGTTCAGAATGTACATCCATAAAATCCAAACGTGCTGACCAAAAATCAGCCTGATCCGACGGTTGAAACTCCAGTTATTGCCTCTGCAATATCACTGCGCTGGATTTTCTCTCAATTTATTCCTTCCATGTGAAATTGACGAACAATTTTCGTCGAATCCTCTCACACACAACCATCAACGAACAGATATGATATAGGGTATATTTCACATAGGGATATTCATGGTTTGCGCAGTAAAACCAAAACCCTAAACATGCGATCCTAATTTCAAAAAATTAATCACATAAACCCTAGCCTAACGTGTCACGCTTCACCACGAAACCGAAGCTCTGATACCAATTGTTGGTGCTCGATCGTTTGGTTAACATGACCTGTTAGGATACCATGCGTTTCTATCACAGCGAAAGCAATAAATCATAGAAACGATTACCGTTCACCAAGGTATGTTGATGAAGATTGATTCTCGCAGGCAGCCTGCATAGTCCCACGAGAATGGCCATAACTTCCTCATCTGATGTCGGAATTGAGTGATCTTTACGTTCAGACGATCCTCTCTTCGACGGCTTTCCGTCAATTTATTGATCATCAAATTCTGAGTACTGTACGAATTTATACAAATTTCGCAAGGTCGCAGACAGCAGCAGCAAACTACCTTCTGACCTTCTGCTGTATGTCCCAAGTCCGATCTCGACGTCGTGTGGGCGACGATCTACGAGACCTCCTCAATCTGCTCTCAACCCTCATCACACGTGAATAATCAGTTAGATTAGATTAGATTAGATTAGCTGAGGTGACTTATATACATGGGCTACAGCAGGGACCAGGAGGAGAAATTGGGTTGGGCCTCCATTGGGCTTAAGTATCCAAGCTTAGCCCAAAGCTTATACTTAAGTCCAATAATTATAATATATTCCACTAAAATATTATTATTGCACTACCGTACCAATCCCAAAATTATGTTTTGGGGTCCTTCTTATTATGAGTCCATTAGTCTCCCCATGTTTAAGATATACAATGTCCATTAATTAATTAAGTTACTGACAACCCAATTAGTTAATATCTCATCCAAGAGTAGTACCACTCAACCTCATTATCATGCCGGAATAAATTCCACCTACAGGGTTTACATGATAATCCTTATGAGCTCCTCAAGGGGACATCATCAACCTATGATGGATACGGATTCCTTCTACAATCAACAGCACACCATAGAGACAGCACTATTTCCCAACTCATCGAGTTTGTTGATTTAATTACATGTAAATATCACCCATTGATGAATCAAAGAAATACATACTGCCCTACGTGTCGAGGTTATTGTATAGGGATTAAGAGCACGAACATCCACAATAACTGAGATCAAGTTCTCCTATAAGTCAGTATAAATCGAACGATCTCAAGCGGTCCTGCTCAATACACACAAGTGCACTAATGTGATTCTATAGCCAAGACAAGCTAATACCAAACCACACTACAATCATCCCGATAAAGAGTCCCCGTCTATCTCGGTTGTGAGGATCTATTTATGCTTTATAAGGAAACCGATAATATGATCTTTCGCGTGTTGTCGCACAACATATTATCTACAGTATAAAGTAAGTGGACTATTGCATCGAACGTATAAATAAATTATAAGATGCAATCATTTGATCATATGATTCTCATTTCAAATTAATTGTTATAACATTGTTCATACAAAAAGCTAGACTTTTAGTATACAATTCAACAATCTCCCACTTATACTAAAAGACTATGCTGTCATGTCTTCTGCCATACATCTGATTTCCACTCCCACTACACGACCATCAAAAGCTCTCGCCTTAAGGTCATTGTAAATGGATTTACTAGGTTATCATTGATTAGAGCTATTTTCACCTAGATTTTAGTGTCTTTTTATATGTGTTTTCGTATTATTTTATCCGTATTTTATATGTTATTTGGTTGTGTTTGGTATTTTTATTGAAATGTGTGTGAATGAGCTTAAACTTAAGAACATGATAAGGAAGATGTAGGAAAAAGCAGATCTCAATTCGGAGTTGAAACGAGGGAGAACGAGCCAAAACAGTGAAGAAATGAAGGAGCCAGCACACGAGCCGTGTAGCCAACACGGCCCTGTAAGAGTTGGCCGTGCGGCGACATCTAGTCACTCAACACGGGCAACTTCAGGTCGTGTCCAGTTGCACGAGTCGAGTCGGGAGCACGAGCCGTGTCGCCAACACGGCCCTGTAAGAAGTGGCCGTGTGGCGACATCAGAAGAGCCAACATGATCACCCTGTGCCCGTGTTACAACACACGACTCGTGTTGCAGTACACGAGCCGTGTTGCGTAACACGGCCCTGTAAGGCGAGGCCGTGCGGCAGCATCAGAAGACACAACACGGCCACCTCGTGGCCGTGTTGCATAACACGACTCGTGTTGTGTATTTTCCTGCAGAAATTTCCAGATCCTTCTAGAAGCCTCCAAAGGGGTATAAATACCCCTTTATTCAACAATTGGCAGGAGATCCGAAAATCCTATCATCTACACACATATCACACACCATTTCTTCCACTTTCCACCATCATCTTCATCCATCTTCATCCATCTTTATCCACCCATCATATCTTCCATTTTTGGTGCTAAAGACTTTAAATCAAGAGCTAGAGGTGGAGATCAAGAAGAATAGAATATTCTCTTCAAGAAATTGATAGGGAAGAATCCATTCATTTTGTATTTCTTTAGATCTTAGACTATGGGTAATTGTAATGAATCATTTATTTGTTTTGTTACTTTTATCATGTTAGGCTAATCCCTCTAGTGGGATTAGGAATATGAAGAGCATATTAGATTTATATTATCATGTGGATTAAATTGGTTTTTGATTTAATTGATGTGGATTTCTATTCATGGAGTTTAATTGTCTTGATGTTGTGATGGCATGGTTTGTTATTCATGAATGTTTATTGGTTTAATGGATTATTGATCAATGGATTATTTGTGGTAATTAAATGCTATCATGATGTTCATGTATGTATTGCTTGGAGTGAGACGGAAACGACCCTCTATAGTATTAGGAAGGCATGAATAGACATTGAGTTTGGGTTTGACCGAAAGGATATTTGAATTCAATGAGGGGAACCAATCCATTCGTTGGCCTTAGTACACAAAGAGAGAGAGTTTAATCTAACTAGTACCTAGATGGAAGGGGTTAATGTTGGGCTTTGATCTTAAGTGCTTTTGGGAGTCTAAAATGGATCAACAACCTTTGTAACCCGAAAGGGAGCTTAGGATACAATCGTGATCACCCTTAGTCTACATCAATTGAGTTGAATTCCTTTTGCATGATAATATGAATTGAGTATGCTTGGATGTTTCTAATCCCATGATTTTCCATACTTGAACTTTAGCACCCATTATCTTTACTTGTCATTTTCTTATTTGCTATCCTTATTTACTTGTTACTTGTTTTAGTTGTTAATCAATCTCAAACTCCCCGATCATCTTTACAAAAACGACATGAACATGAGCTCACGTATTTTGCTAGTCCGAACATAACTCCTTTGTGGATTGATAATTTTTCTTGGGATATACTACTACAACGATTGAGTATTCTTGCTCGTGAGTGCTACAAAATAGGCAAACAATCATCCGATGCAATCTAGGTGACAACAACCTTCCCCTCATCATACGATTTCTCGTAACAGGTGGTACTCGCGCTCCATGTGTTTAATTGCCTTATGGACTCGTGATTCCTTTAAGTTTGCAACTGCACCAATATCATTAATTTAAATTATGATAATTTTGGGCAAACTTAGAAATACTTCAAAGTCCATCATGAAGTTTCTAGAGTTATATAGATACTTTGGCTGCCTTATAGGTTCCAATTTATCATCTTTCCATGATGGAGTCTGGAGTCCGAAATATATTTCTATATAACACTCCTCCATATTATAACTCTACTTCCTAAAATTAAACACATAACCTTGAGGTGGATTTATTGTCACCCCATCTGATTTGAAAAATTCAAATCTACGTAACTCATAAGAAGCAGCGAATCTGTCCGGTAAGCCTACATATAATTTCTAGTCATTTTCAGGTACATAAGTATATGTCTTACCACAATTCAACATTCTTATTTTGGTTTACCTTGATACCCACTATTCATGCCATCGGCAAAATAGATATCCAACCTCGTGCATAGCATTCCTTAGATTAAGCTTCCTTATTTGCCGAAGCATAAGGAACCGCTTTCATCTTCTTTATCTACTTTTGTGTCACAAGACACATTCACTTAAATAAATTCACATGCTAAACGAGTAAGGATCGTATCATTATATGAAACTTAAGATAAGCATAACATCCTTTTTTGTGATCCGTATTACCGTGATCAAAAGGATATTTTTGCTCTTCTTAAGTCCTTCATCTCATACCGCTTTATCAATCATACCCATACGCCCGACAATACTCTTTCATTGTCTCCAATGAGCAAGATACTATCTACGTATAGTACAAGAAATACCACCACGTTTCCATCACTCTTTTCAATACACAAGACCCATCCGATCATTGATTAGATCCATGTCACTGGATTACCTCATCAAAATGGATGTTTCATGATCTTGAAGCTTGCTTTAGTCCTTGAATGGACACTTTTAAGCTTACTATCACAATATTCTTAGCTTTTTGCAATGAATCACTCTGGTCGCTTCACATAGATGTTTCTCATAATCGAACTCTTTCTTTCTGAGTATACCTTTTCGCAACAAGCTTGCTTCCAAGGTTTTCACCTTATTCTATGATCCTCTTTTATTCTTGCATGCCCGCTTCCAATGGCTTTTACGCCATTTAGCGGTTCAACAAGCATCCACACCTAATTTAAAATCCATCGATTCTATTTTAATATTCATTGCACTTTGCTAGGATTTGGCATTTCTAACTTGTAGTGCTTCGTCGTATCTGTGGGTCCATTTCATGTTTGCTAGGGACCAAGTCTCACGACTCTCCCAAAACATGTATCAAACAGATTTTCGAACATCCCTCCCACTACGACAAGGCATTGCATGCAATTGTGTATCAGACGTGACATGCGTTGCAGTTTACCTTGTGGTATATCCTCTTGCACAATTGGTACTTATACTTTGTGTTTTTCCCTCTCACTTCCTTTAGAACAATTTATACATGGGTTTATGATTTAATACATAGTCTTTTTCCAAAAATCTAGTGTTTGTGTTAACAATCACCCTTCGATCTTTTGGACTAAATAAATCACCCTTCATTTTTCTAGGATATCCCACAAACAGACAAATATTCATACGAATTACTGTTTCTAGGGTATACCCATAAAATGAATTTAGTAATTCCAAATAATTCATCATCCATCTAATCATTTTCACAAGAGTAATACACCTTCTATCCATCTAATTATATGTGAGCTTGAAATAGCAAAAAATCAATCGTTTAAGCGCAAACCCCTGAGCTTGAGCGTTTTAGGCACGCCTTTAATAACAATGCCCTGTTCTTTTATATAAAGAGAATTCACTTCAATTTGAGCCAGTTTGGTACGGTTGCCCGTCGATCATTATCCACGCATCAGCAGCACCTTGTTTGGTTTTTTGTTTACGTGGCTCCCGAACTGAAGAGGGAGGCGATGCTCGCTCCACCTACCTGTCTCCCTCCACCTCCATTTTTCCAGTTGCTTTCTTTTATCTTGAATCTTAATTCGGTTTTTCCCCTCTTTTCGTTTCATTTCTGCTTCCTCGCGGTGGTATGGGTAAGCTCTCCATTAGTCTGTGTTCAGTTTTTGATTTTGACCTTTCTTACTCCATCGTACTACTGCCGGCATAGTTCTTTATGCTCTGTTTTATGTCTGACATTTTCGATTCAACTGCATAGGAGGAGTTAAATTCTATAGCTCAGGAGAAACCCTAATTTCCCCCATTCTGTATGGTGTGCTGTATTACAGTTTTGCTTGAATGGATGGATTATATTGTTTGTGTGTTGGCCTTTGTATTAGCGTTGATGCTTTTGCTGATTAAGTTAAAAAATTAGACAGTAATTCTGAAAAATGAATTGCTCTAAAGAAAACCATAACCACATACCACAACCTTCTCCTCTAATTTTTATACTTCCATTAATCTTATCTCCTCTAATTTTTATACTTCCATTAATCTTATTGTGGGGTGGTTTCCGATGGGTGCTGCATGAGGACATTTAGTCAGCGATCCTTGTTTTATTTCATTGCTTTTTACATCAGCACCATTAACTGTATATTGACTTGCTTTTTCGCAACATATATTAGGATTAAATTGCATTATCCGAAAAAGTCTTGTGATTGAGCCAGTTTGGTTGAGGTTCTTGAATTCTCCATGCTCCTTTTGTTGTTAAGTTTTTGGTCATCAACACACAGGACTGGACAAAAGGTTTTCACCTGTGAAATCTCATAACCAGATGAGACATTCTCCTATCTTTCTTCTTCACAATATGCAATCCGAATCCTTATTTTATCTTTATGTTTCCTTCTGATATAAAATTTGGTTTGAACTAGCAGTGTATTTTATAATGTTTTGAGAGCAAAGTTCTTCGTGATATTGAATATGGAATATATTATGTTTCTATAATCATTTTCTATATTTCTAGCTTAATAAGCGCCTAATCCTATCACTTATTCACTTTGCACATGTCCAATACCTGCTCACATTGTTAAGGATGCGAATGAATTAAATCGAGCTGAACAAACAGCTATTTGAACATGTGCAAATAGTAATAAAAATTTATGCCCTGTATATTTAATCTTATCTAATTTTCGAATCAGTCAAGCTTTAATCTAGCTGGCCATAGGTTGAACTTCGAATACTTCTTTCATCTGTTACATATTAAGTGTGGCAACATGCAGGGAAGAATCCTTAATGCTCGTACTTGTAATATTACTTTAATTCTTCAAGGAAAAGTTCCTCTTAAAATTACATGCATCCTTTTATCATCTGTACTTGCTATGTAATTGTTTGTCCCAAAAAGAGGATTGAAATCAAATTTTGAGGGGGGCGCTTGGTTAGAGCTATTAGGAGAGGGTAATGGGAATGAAAGGGTATTGATTCCTATTCCTCATGCTTGGTTAGAGGTATTGGGAATCCAAAATCTCCAATCATTCCCATTGATTCAATGTATACCTCCACCCCTTCAATCAATTTCATTCCCATTACCATTACCCTCATCAATGATTCCCATTACCATTACCATTCCAGAATTTAAACCAAGTGGCTCCTGATATATTGTGATTATATAAACGATGAGATTGGAGTTAATTATTATTGTAAATGGCAGAGGATGGCAATTCAAGGCACATTGGTTACAACATTGCTATGCTTGGTCCATTCAAAATAGCCACCGTAAGCCACATTTTAGTTTTGTTGGTTTAAGATGGTAAAGTATGGGTGAGTTTTGACATGGTTTAAAATGTAGTAACCATTGGACATGTCTCTGAGAAAGCATATATTGTGATTTCTGTACCTACAGCTACATTCTCCACTTTTTTGCTCATCAATCATGGGATCACTATGATGCATTTTTCAAACAGTTCTCTTTTGTCTTGCATGATCAAGCTTTCGTGTATTTGCTAAGATTAATTAAGAGAAATTATCTTGGATGAGTTTCAGGTTTAGTTATGGAATTTTCTCATGCAGTATGTTTGCATGCTCGGATTCAGAAAGCTGGAGAAAATCTTTTGATACTGACTTAGACGGTACCTTTTTGGGTGAAAGACGGCTTAAACTTGGAGTTGTCGTCCCTGCATCCCCTGGAAACCTCATTACACTTGGTATGAACTTGATCTATCGGCTTCCTTATAATTATCAGCAAATACATGTATCTTTGCAGCACATGTTAATTGTATCTTGGACACCCTTTTGCAAATCCTATGAATGTTAATTTGTTGAGTAAAAATAATGATGCAAATTGGAACCCTGAGAAAATAATGTCAGAAAGAATATCAATGGAAGTGATCTTCAAGAATCAATTCAATATTGTTTTGTAGATGGGATAAAGATGCCATTGCTTTCATGGAGAGTTGTGATGTGTTCTCTATAAGCCACTACAGTTTTTTGTATCTCTCACTAAGAATTACGGTGAATTCTAAATATTGATCTACCGTTGATCATTATAATAATATTGCATTTGTACAAATGCAAATGATACCATCTCGTAGGTTTATTAAAATGGAGAAGATCGAATCGATTATTATTATCATTATGTAATTGGCTGCTGCAGCATGATATTCAGATGAGATTATGCTAATTTCGGAGTGGGAGGGGTGAGCATTATTTATTATCAAATATGTATGTTTAGTCCCATATATATTTCCAGTACATTTAGAGGTAAAATTAAATTTCTTCAAAGAGTCCTATGTGCCAACTCACCTCAAAGTCATCCGCAGATTTTGGTTGGCCCTTTTTCACTGTGAGCTTCCTTTGTTTGTGTTCTTCAAATATATCCCTGTTGAATGAGCTACCCATCTTTATTTCCAAATCAACAAAATGAATTAGAGAGAAGAAATGATGAGGTGCATATATAACATATCCAAAGATCAGAATAGAAAAGAAACGAGAGAAGTGGAGTTAAGGTGAAATGTCTAAGAGATGTGCCCAATGATGAGGCGGTGATTATATAATTGACTTGTCCCATGATGCAGGAGTTGAATATATGTTAGAGTAACTTTTACTTCTTTTAGCTCTTTAACTTCAAACCAGAATAAGGTGAGAACCTAGGTATATATATTGACTGGCCTCTTAGTTAGTAAAACAAACTGACAATAGTATCTCCCAGTTGCTGTTTTTACATTTGCTTAACCAAATCTGACTGTTCCTGCTGCAGTTACCGTTGGATAGTGAGTCAGCGACGTTTCACGGGAAATAGTGACTCGTACAACTGACAGCTTTAGCATAGCTGACCTTTAAAGGCTTCTTCCCGATGCACGACTTGAAGCAGCTATGAGATTATGGAGAAACAGTGATGGCAGCTCAATTAGAAAGATGCCTGTAATCACCTCTCTCTTGAAATCCATTGTCTCCAAAGCTAAATCATCAGTTTCAAAAGCTGAGAAGAATAGGTTTGATATTTACAGCCAGTTTCTTGATTCAAAGATCATGAGCTAGACATATCTCTCTATGCATGTATAACCGAGTATACCATAGCATCTCGTCTAATCTTTTACATTCTTGTATTTGTCTGCAGTCAACAGATGCATAATGCAAGCGAGAAACCTTAGCTTAATTGCAAAATATCGGGCTAGAACAAGTTGATACGTAGCTTTGTATTGCGATATATATGAGTGCTAACTTTGTAGCATGATTATTCATATGAATACCCATTTTGTAATATTATTATCAAGATAGAAATATCTCACGCAGTGAGGTGTTACTCACCTAGTAGTTATAAGAAGAGCTTCCGCTGATGAGTACAAAAAGATGCAACTCAAAACACAAATGATGGATGTACAAGTAACTACAAGCTGTTTTCAATTGCCCCCGTAGTAATGTTAACCTGTAAGAGCAGCATTGAGAGCACTGTGGACCTCTTCCCCGATTTGTGCTTCAGCTTTCTCCGCACTCGGTCGATGCTCTGTTTTGCTTTTGTTGAAACTCAGCAAGGCCCTTCTGTACCAAACATGGGTCTATACGGTCCTCTGGAATGGCCTCAATAGCGTGGAATAGTCCCCTTCTCTGCTGCTATGGCTCTCACTCAGCTCCACCTCTGACTAAGAAATGGAGAGAAGAGCGACGGCCTTGTAACATGCCGTGATGCTGAAGTTCCAGGTTCTGTAGTCCGGTAGGAAACTCGATCATGCTTGGATGCCTGTGAAACGTGTGAAGCTTTATTCACCATGCCCTAAAACCCTAAACCCTAAAACCCTAGGATCGGTGGGATCTAATCGCTAATTTTCTTGCAAATCATTTTGGTCCTGATAAAAATGCTGTTTTTTTAGTGGTTTTACTTGATCGTTGCTACTCTATATTATACCGACTTAACGTTTTTTTTTTCTTGGGTTTGCTTAATTATATGGATTTAATGATACAAGTTCAAATTCACCAGCCCTTGTTTCAATTAAAGGGCTTAGGAGATCGAAGGTAAAAATTTGTATGAAATCGTTTTACTTTTTATGAGATCGATAAAATGTACTCTCTTGTCACATACTTATATTACTCTATTCGTTTTCGTTCGTCCCACATTTATCTTTACCTATTTAAACAAGGAAACTTCGAACCAATAACCTCAAAAGTTATCTTAATTTCAAAAATATTAACGAAAGAGTAATAATTTTTATAATGAAAAGTGATACTTAATTAATGAAAAATGATAATGCTATTTTATATTAAATACAATAAATTTTAGTGTGAATAAAAAGTGATAACAATTTATAACAAAAAATAATACTGCTTATAATTAATTGAGAAAGCACACCTTGAGACACACTTGCCCAAGATCGAATTGCTGACACAAGATTTTTTTTTTTCAATCTAAGGCCTAAAAATATGGTGAAGGTCTAATATGGAGTATAAATTATCAATTTGGGATTTGAATTATTTTTTTTACTAATCCTAAATATATATATATATATATATATATATAAAGCAAGAAAGTCTTCTAAAAATAGTAAGATGGTGTTTTCCCGCCCAAATTACTTGCCATAAATAGAAAATTAATAATAATAATTAAAAAAAAAACTGTATTCTGTATGGGCTGTTGGACGCAGACGGTGAGCATAGCTGCAGAAATTATTCATTTTGCATTGATTACTCCACAGATTATTAGTAATTACGTTCCTTTCTTTTAAGGAGTATTATTTTATTATTATATTAATATTTAAGGGAAAAAAAAAAGGAAAGTAAAGATGCAGCATGCCAGCACATACATCAATACGCTTGAGCCTGTCACCGTTAATGGCCAATGGAGTATGCCGCCCCTTAACAAAAGAAATGATGAATGGGGTGCATGAAGACGGGGAGATTTATGGGGAAAAGGAAAATTTTATGGAACAAAATCAATTGATTAAACTTTGAAATAATAAATTTGAAACCACACTAATCTCAAAATTTATTTAAATCCGAGTGCAGAGAAAGTGAGATTTATCTATTACCCAAAAAAGCAAAACGTTCTAGAGTGACCCTCCGTGAGTGAAAATGATGTGAAGAGATCGCTGGTGGTGGCGGGTAGATCCGGCGAGCAGACGGTGACGGATGGGACGAAAGAGAACTCCGGCGAAGGATCATGTCGCTGTTATCGGCGGAAAGGATCTTTCTGTATCACGTGCAAGTAATGTAGTTGGGTGCATTCAAATATTTACTTTGTCTTATTTAGTTTAGGTAAGTGATAAGAAATTTGAACGAGTTCATTGGTGTGGGTATATTAATTTTTGATAGAACTGCAGGGTCTCAAAGTGATGGGAAATTGTTGGATTGAACATGTCAGAAGGCGAATCGCTTGAGTTGGAACGACAAGTTGTTGCTAATGGGAACAACTATTGTTGATGGGAATGGGAGTAATAAACAAGAGGCTGAATAATTTTGAGGTTTGATTCATGAATACCTTCTCTGCATTTCTAATTTTAAATGATACTCCATATGACCGAAAAATATACATGGTGAAACTAGGGCTGGAAAGATGTACAAACTATCTGAAGCCAGATATCAAGAAAGGGAAGTTGGGCAGTCATGAAGAGAAATCCATCATTCTCTTAGGCAACAGCCAACAGGTATGTAATACTATTAAAATTTAATTATAAAAAATTCTCCTCTTATCTCGACTTCCTGCGAAATTCGACATTTCCAGGGAAGCTCTGCACCGAAACCGTCGAGACAGATTGAGTGAAGGTATGCCACGGGATCCGTTGTGAGTGAGCAAGATCACGTGGCGGCCCTTTTTCAGTTGCCTTGATCTATTTTTATTATTCTTTTTTCTCATCTTGATTTATTTGTTTTCATTTTTGAGCTGATTGTAATACTGATCTTTTGATGAGAAATGTGATTGTGAAGTGCATTTGAATGTTCTATGAATTGACGCCGTATTGTGGTGATATTGTGATGAACCCTGTGTGTTGCCCATTGTTGGTATTGAAGGTTTGTGGAAGACAGCTCTTGCCCAATTAATCTTTAATGATGAAAGGGTGACTCAGGCATTTCGATAGGCATCCATGTTTGCATACAAGCAACCCTGCTTGATCCTCTCTCATCAGATGATTGGTCTTCATGACCCTTTCTATTATTCATCCCTTGATTTTGCTCAAAATAATCACTCTCTTTTTCCAGGTATATATATATATTACTCTTTTCCCTTGATTTTTCTTTTTATAATAATTAATTTCTTGATCATTACATTTTTAAAGAGGTTTTCTGGAGCAACATTCCTGAGTTAGGGGGTGTTTGGGACGAGATGGGGTTAAAATGTTGAAGGTAAAAGAAAATCTGATAGGTGATACATTTAAACTACGTGAATGATCTATTACTCAGTTCATAAACTGGGGTGTTAAAATGCTGAAGGTAATGATTCTTTTGGAATAGATACAGAAAAAACGTTGAATCTGATAGAGCATTTGAACTATAAATCCTTGCCCGTGGTCTTTTTTGACTCATTTTTGTCTAATTCAATTATTTAATTAATGCAGTTAAGTGGAAATGTGGAACCTGTGTTCATTATTGACGCTGGTGAGGGCTTACACTGAAGTGGCGGGTTTAGTTGCTCTGTTTTTATGTTCTGATATTTTGTAAACATATTTTTTATACCCAAAGTTGTTAGAGTGAAACATATTGTGTTGGGATCAATGGGAGAAATGAATACAAATTATTTCTTGAATAGCTTGGGAAATGGATGGATTTTGATTTGGAAGAGAAAGTGGTTAATTTTCTTGAAATAGTTCTAATTAGGTCTGATTTTAAACAAGAAGTGAAATAGTGAAAGTACCTTACTTACCCTATGATCCTTTGGGTTGGTAATCAAAACTGTTGCCCCATCTTGCATCATTATAGTGTTAATAATGAAGTATTTACATATGCACCTCATATTTCCCTCCACTGAATTGAGTGATCATATGTTTGTTATGTTCAAATAAATAGTCATGATCATGTTGTCATAAGACAATGACTGACTTAATTTGAGTGCAATGTTTGCTGTGATCGGTGAAGCTACAAGCAAACTAACTGTTGATCTTCATTTTGATCTTAAAAAAACTTTGCTGTTAGATGCAGGATAGTGTTTTGAGTGAATGAGAAGTATAGATAGAGATGAGGACTGTGTCGAGGGATTTAAATATTGCAATATGTTATGTGGAATTTAGATATTTAGGAGAAAAAAAATTACGTTGTAAAATAATAACAAAAAACAGAGCTAGATTTCATTTATTCGAAGTAGTGCATGAATCATTCTGCAAACGAATTATATTCACAGTTTGTAATTTTTTTCTCCATGACCCATTGGTCTCGCAAATTCACACAGTTATTGTTACATTTTAATTTTTTTTAAAAATGAGATCCAATACATTTGATATATGAGTCTATACAATTAATATGTACTCTGGGTTTACACAATATTAATACAACAATTTGCAAATATTTAATTTTCAACCTACTATACATTAAAAAAATACGCATATATTTTTAATCTCCATACATTTGTAATATTAATATTTTTTTAATTATATATTTTACATTTATTACATATATACTTTTTAAATCATATAACATTTAAATTTAATCAAATAAAATTATATATATTTAATATTTTTTATATTAAAATTAAAAATATATATATTTTTATAAATAATATCCGTGCAACGCACTGACGAATTACTAGTGGGTACTAATAATTCAAGTTTCGAATTAATACTCCCTCCGTCCCACGTATGTTTACCCACTTTCCATTTTGGGGTGTCCTACGTATTTTTACTCATTCCATTTTTGGCAAAAATACATAATATTTTATTACCTACTTTTTACAATCCCAACAACTTTAATTACTTTTTTACACTTTATTCATCCATCCCAATAACTTTATTCACTTTTTCTTTTTAAATTAATAACTTATTCCTACTTTTTCTTACATTATATATTAAAAGAATAAAATGTCTTAATCTCCGTGCTCGTACAAACAGGTAAAAATACCCGGGACGGAGGGAGTAATTTATTTATTTTTTAGATAGAAGAAATCCTTATTACCCAAGTTAGGGCTGCAGTGACGACGTCGTAGCGTTCCCAATTGCGAATTATCCAGGGAAAAGCTTTTTATCCTTATTGGAAGAATATCTCCTCTCAGGTATTCGAAAAAGTCGAAGCTTAGCCAAGTACTACCAGTGAAACCAACCCAAACAATTTCACAAACCTTTGTATTACTCGATTTCTAGGGTTTATCTTCTTTCTGATATAGAATGACGACTCCGGAGAACCCCACCAATTCTGAATCCGACTCCGCAATTGAGACTATTACAAATTCCGATTCTGTTTTGTCGACCGACTCTTTGTCCGCCGCAAATTCGTCGAGTCCTCCCCTTGTTTGCCTCTTCCGATTCGCCGGCGACTCCGCTGCCGGAGCTTTCATGGGCTCCGTTTTTGGCTATGGTAACCATCTGCTTGTTTCTGTTACTTATCTGTTAGTATTTATAATTGTTATTGGATACTCTTTTATATCTGTTTGGCTAATGATTAATTGCGGTTATCTATCACGAGGAGGTTCCCCTTCTCTATTAATGCCTTGTCTCTCAGAATGCATGTGCTTGTTTGTTCAATTCGTTAATATAACGAGCATTATCAAGTTTCTTGAGATCTTGTGTTGCTCCTGAGTGTGCATTGTGCAGTGAAGTGTATGGTTTTCAGTGTTGTGTGATTTTCTGGTGATACGAATGACATTCTTTTAGTGCTGTCTATGATTTTGGTCCACAATTTCTCTGCTTTAACCACTAGGGAAAAGTGGTCTCTATGTTCCCATATATTAACCATTAGGAAAAGTGGTCTCTTTATTCCCTTATAACCTTTTGGGATGAGCTCTTCGTGCTGAACTTCTCTGTTATTAAAGGCACTACCTTGCTAAAGTAATTGTGTTTTAATAACAAGAGAAAATGAATGATTAGTTTTACAGACACTTCCTGATTTATTTATTTATTTATATTTTGACATTATATTCAAAGAACTAACAAGGATGATTGTCTGCTTTGTTTTGTGCAAATTACCAAACAATCTGGTTCCCTATGAATTGGTTTGAATTAGGTTTCATGTGCTGAATCTACTTTCCCACATGTGTACTCTACTTCATTTTTTTATGAATTCATGATTTTCAATGAGTTAAGTCAGTTAAAATTTGTCATTATGTTTTCAATCTTATTGCTTGCAGTACAGAATCTTTTGAGGGATAAGTTGAGTGAAACTGTTTCAGTTAGTGTGACTCATATTAATTGCCATGATAATATCTCAAATGTTTGTTTGTCTCCATTGTATTAGGGTCTGGATTAATTAAGAAGAAGAGCTTTAAGTCAGTTAAAATTTGTCATTATGTTTTCAATCTTATTGCTTGCAGTACAGAATCTTTTGAGGGATAAGTTGAGTGAAACTGTTTCAGTTAGTGTGACTGTCATATTAATTGCCATGATAATATCTCAAATCTTTGTTTGTCTCCATTGTATTAGGGTCTGGATTAATTAAGAAGAAGGGCTTTAAAGGATCCTTTGCAGAAGCTGGATCTTCAGCCAAGGTGTGGATGCGTTGCATGTTCTTGGCATGTGATCATGCTATTTGTATTATTGTTTAAAATCACTTATGGTATTTAACTTCTTAATTCTCTCATCTTGTAGACATTTGCAGTTTTATCTGGAGTGCACAGCCTAGTTGTCTGCTTTTTGAAGAGATTGAGGGGGAAAGATGATGGTAATTTTTTTTTTTATTGTGAAGGGATGTTTCTGCCATGAACAGCCCTTTCCATCTAACACATCTTTGTTTGTTACAGTCATAAATGCAGGTGTTGCTGGTTGTTGCACAGGCCTTGCTCTAAGTTTCCCAGGTAATTTTACTTCCACCTCCGTCTACCATGTACTAGGTTTAACATTTTATAATTGAAGTGATTATGCTTTTCATTGTGTTTTCTGTCATATATGATCTTGAAAGTGACTTTCCTGTGCTATTAATCTTATACCTCTGACCACTGGTGCTGTTCTTTGTGGTATATTTAGGATTGATCCCCAATGCCCCTCGTTAACAAAAAGTTATTCCTTTTTTTTTTCTTTCTATTGTGTAGGAGCACCTCAAGCTCTACTCCAAAGCTGTCTCACATTTGGTGCATTCTCATTCATAATTGAAGGTCTTAACAAGCAACAGGCAGCCCTTGCGCAGCCATTTTGTGCAAGGCCGGTCAACCAACAGCACACCGGTCTTCTTCCTCCTTTGGCATTATCCCTTCCTAATGAATTGAAGGAATCATTTTCATCATTTTGCCGGTCAATAAGGAAATGAGACAATTTGCAAATGTTTAATTTTCAACCTACTATACATTAAAAAAAATACGCATATATTTTTAATCTCCATACATTTGTAATATTAATATTTTTTTAATTATATATTTTACATTTATTACATATATACTTTTTAAATCATATAACATTTAAATTTAATCAAATAAAATTATATATATTTAATATTTTTTATATTAAAATTAAAAAAATATATATTTTATAAATAATATCCGTGCAGCGCACTAGCGAATTACTAGTGGGTACTAATAATTCAAGTTTCGAATTAATAGTTTATTTATTTTTTATATAGAAAAAATCCTTATTACCCAAGTTGGGGCTGCAGTAACGACGTCGTAGCGTTCCCAATTGCGAATTATCCAGGGAAAAGCTTTTTATCCTTATTGAAAGAATATCTCCTCTCAGGTATTCGAAAAAGTCGAAGCTTAGCCAAGTACTACCAGTGAAACCAACCCAAACAATTTCACAAACCTTTGTATTACTCGATTTCTAGGGTTTATCTTCTTTCTGATATAGAATGACGACCCCGGAGAACCCCACCAATTCTGAATCCGACTCCGAAATTGAGACTATTACAAATTCTGATTCTGTTTTGTCGACCGGCTCTTTGTCCGCCGCAAATTCGTCGAGTCCTCCCCTTGTTTGCCTCTTCCGATTCGCCGGCGACTCCGCTGCCGGAGCTTTCATGGGCTCCGTTTTTGGCTATGGTAACCATCTGCTTGTTTCTGTTACTTATCTGTTAGTATTTATAATTGTTATTGGATACTCTTTTATATCTGTTTGGCTGACCCGACGAATTCAAATATGAAATGATGTTACCGGAATACTGTTTCTGGCTATAATTTGCATTTGCGGGCTAATGATTAATTGCGGTTATCTATCACGAGGAGGTTCCCCTTCTCTATTAATGCCTTGTCTCTCAGAATGCATGTGCTTGTTTGTTCAATTCGTTAATATAACGAGCATTATCAAGTTTCTTGAGATCTTGTGTTGCTCCTGAGTGTGCATTCTGCAGTGAAGTGTATGATTTTCAGTGTTGTGTGATTTTCTGGTGATACGAATGACATTCTTTTAGCAGAAGCTGTCTATGATTTTGGTCCACAATTTCTCTGCTTTAACCATTAGGGAAAAATGGTCTCTATGTTCCCATATATTAACCATTAGGGAAAAGTGGTCTCTTTGTTCCCTTATAACCTTTTGGGATGAGCTCTTCGTGCTGAACTTCTCTGTTATTAAAGGCACTACCTTGCTAAAGTAATTGTGTTTTAATAACAAGAGAAAATGAATGATTAGTTTTACAGACTCTTCTGATTTATTTATTTATATTTTTGACATTATATTCAAAGAACTAACAAGGATGATTGTCTGCTTTGTTTTGTTCAAATTACCAAACAATCTGGTTCCCTATGAATTGGTTTGAATTAGGTTTCATGTGCTGAATCTACTTTCCCACATGTGTACTCTACTTCATTTTTTTATGAACTCATGATTTTCAATGAGTCAAGTCAGTTAAAATTTGTCATTATGTTTTCAATCTTATTGCTTGCAGTACAGAATCTTTTGAGGGATAAGTTGAGTGAAACTGTTTCAGTTAGTGTGACTGTCATATTAATTGCCATGATAATATGTCAAATGTTTGTTTGTCTCCATTGTATTAGGGTCTGGATTAATTAAGAAGAAGAGCTTTAAGTCAGTTAAAATTTGTCATTATGTTTTCAATCTTATTGCTTGCAGTACAGAATCTTTTGAGGGATAAGTTGAGTGAAACTGTTTCAGTTAGTGTGACTGTCATATTAATTGCCATGATAATATCTCAAATCTTTGTTTGTCTCCATTGTATTAGGGTCTGGATTAATTAAGAAGAAGGGCTTTAAAGGATCCTTTGCAGAAGCTGGATCTTCAGCCAAGGTGTGGATGCGTTGCATGTTCTTGGCATGTGATCATGCTATTTGTATTATTGTTTAAAATCACTTATGGTCTTTAACTTCTTAATTCTCTCATCTTGTAGACATTTGCAGTTTTATCTGGAGTGCACAGCCTAGTTGTCTGCTTTTTGAAGAGATTGAGGGGGAAAGATGATGGTAATTTTTTTTTATTGTGAAGGGATGTTTCTGCCATGAACAGCCCTTTCCATCTAACACATCTTTGTTTGTTACAGTCATAAATGCAGGTGTTGCTGGTTGTTGCACAGGCCTTGCTCTAAGTTTCCCAGGTAATTTTACTTCCACCTCCGTCTACCATGTACTAGGTTTAACATTTTATAATGGAAGTGGTTATGCTTTTCACTGTGTTTTCTGTCATATATGATCTTGAAAGTGACTTTCCTGTGCTATTAATCTTATACCTCTGACCACTGTTTCTGTTCTTTGTGGTATATTTAGGATTTATCCCCAATGGCCCTCGTTAACAAAAAGTTATTCCTTTTTTTTTTTCTTTCTATTGTGTGTAGGAGCACCTCAAGCTCTACTCCAAAGCTGTCTCACATTTGGTGCATTCTCATTCATAATTGAAGGTCTTAACAAGCAACAGGCAGCCCTTGCGCAGCCATTTTGTGCAAGGCCAGTCAACCAACAGCACACCGGTCTTCTTCCTCCTTTGGCATTACCCCTTCCTAATGAATTGAAGGAATCATTTTCATCATTTTGCCGGTCAATAAGGAAATGAGACAAAGGTGAAGTTAAATGCGTTAAACTGAATTTTCCCCCTTAGAGCACCAATTATGCTTTTGTCTCATAGATTTAATGTTAATGTTGATCCTGGAAGAAGTGTATTGTAAATTCAAATTCCTATTTTGAAACTCGTTTTTCCAAGTTTTTAATAGAGCTGAACTCTTTGTGGCTTACTTTCTGCTATATATGCGTAGGTAGAAACTTTGGTGGAGTGTTGATTATATATGAACACATTCAAGAAAAGATATGATTAAGGGCTGCGTGGTGCTGTTGTATAAATTGCATTTCCTATGCAATATAATAGGATGGAGAAATAAATAGTCCATTAGAAATAAAAAATGCAAAATTGTTGTGGCAATGATGATGATTTTGGTGCATGTATGCTTGTTTTAGCAGTGGTGATAATATGGCAGACATTTTGGCATGGTTTCTGTCAATATAAACATGATTGCTTTTAATAATAGTGTTTGCTTGATGCTAATTAATTTAGGTTAAATATGTGCTTGTAGGCCCAATTCACATCACTTTGCTAATATCCTTCGGCATCGTTTATACCACTATTGTATCACCAAAATCTAGTAAAGATATATTTTTAAAAAATTCTTGAAGAATTCATTATCATTTTGGTGTTCAAAAGATTCAAAATATATGAAAGGCGATGACCATCACACCCGGATTTTGAAAACTGAAAATTGTATATAATTTATTTTTGACTTTGACAAGCAAGATGAATGAATCAACCCTTTCCGTTCGGTCACAGAAACCGAACACTACACTAAGAGACTGTTAGGTTATAGTCCGAATTATGAACGCAAATATAAGAAAAATGAAAGAGTTAGAGATGACATTTTTGAACTGATGGATACACCAATGATACATCGATACACTAGAGGTGAATGCGCAGATGAAAACCTCAGGTGGGCAATCAAGAGACATCAAACTCAGCTGAAGAAATCAAAGTAGTGTATTCATGGAGTCCATAATAGTCTGCTAAATAGGCCAAGCTTCTGAGTTGGTATTGCAAACTTTCCATAAAGACGACACCTCACCTTTAGAGACAGTACCCCATTCCTCACAATCAACAATAAACTCGAGCAGCTTCGAGTAAAAAGAATCGTAATTCATCAGAACAAATGGAACAGGAAGGATCGACCCAATTCTTTCAAGTTGGATCAGAGCCAAAATTTCAAAGGCCTCATCTAGAGTCCCAATTCCACCGGGGAGAGCAACAACCGCGGTTTTATCTGAACTAACACCTCTAACAGCTGCATCCACCAATCCATGCTTCCTCGCAGAAAAGAACCTGCACTCGATTGATATAAAACAGTTCACAGCCCCACAACCTAACGGTAGACCAAGTACAAGAACAACCTCAAACTAAGCCTTATTCCAAAAACTAGGCTCAGTTACATAGATCATACTAATATGCAATTGTATTTTGACTTGAAACATAAGTTCACATTTACATTTAAGCACAGCATATCTTTTATACTCCATAATTACCTACGCATTACTTCAACTATTTCATGTATAGAAGGCTCAGAGTACCTGCAAGTTAAGTAGTTGTCCAATGGTAGGTATGGATGAATATTTGTAGAAGTCCATTGTCCAGCTTCCTTGCCAATCTTGAATCCACCAACAGGCTTTCCTGCTTCGATAGCTCCTTTAGTTACTGCATCCATTAACCCCGGCCCAGCTCCTGACCATGAAGTACAATTTAAGAGGCTTGCTATCTGCCAAAGACAGATTGCAATGGAGGGCCTAAAATCAAGCAATTTCGCACATCCATACGAGTTCACTAGCGCGTCAAGAATCAAGATACTATTAGACTTACTTCCTTCCCCAACTCGAATACTTGTTCGTAATGTGGATGCCCCGGTCCCAACCTGGCTGAACCCAAGTAGACAACACCTCTACCAAGTCTTCTAATAAGTTCATAGCATTTCTCAATTTCTTTCTTCACCTATATTTTCAAGAGAACCTGAGATTAACACCTTATTCTTAGAAGAAAAGAACAAGAAGAGTAGCTTATGAACGCCTACATACAATTTAACTTGTGAAAAAGCAGCCAATTGTTGTTCAAATTAATGAAAGTCATACACACAGCAACAGAACAAACCAGAAGAACAATGTTTTCTTCACACAAAAGACCTTAAACAGAAACATTGATTAGTGTTCCTCACCATTCAAAAACACTAAACAAGAAACATAACTCCCAACATTACAGAACAATAAACAATAATTATACCTCAAGGGGGCTGCTTCTCTCCTCAAAATCAATGCCCTTAAAACTGCAGCAAAGAGGCCATCTTGATTGAACCCTCCTGTAAATCTCAGAAGCCTTGATAATCACCACCGGTTTCTTATTACCATCTCGGCCTGAATTTAAACTTAGATAATGGTAACAAAATGAAGTCGAACTAGCTACTGAAAACCCCATTTCCAGAAGCTGACAAGAATCAATTTTTTATTTTTATTTTTAATTTTCAAATTCCTAATATATGGCTTTAGAAAGCTAAGGCTCCATTGCAGAGTAGGTTTTGGAGAGTCGAAACTGGAGAAGGGATTGATTGATTCTTGCTTTAATCTTGGGTGTTTCTATTCGTCCCAAGCAAATAGGAGAAATTGATAACACAAAAGTTAATCGATGTAATATAAATTAGTGTAATTTTAAACTATATTATATTAGTAGTAAGGTTTTCGGGTCTTTATAAAAATACCTATAAAATTTTGAGGTGTTTGTACAATACGCATAAAATAGTGGTCTTTATGCAATATCCATAATATGCTGAGGACATAAACGACGTCGTGTCCAGGGGTATATTTGTAATTTAGCTTGTTAGGGTTTTTGGTAGAGTTTAAATCCCTAGCCACCACTCCCATTTTCTTCTTTCTCTTGCTGGCTGCGATTGTTCCGCCGTTTCCGTCATTACATTCCATCGGTGGTTTATCGGAACCCTAGAATCCACAGCCGTCGAAAATGGGTAAGAATACAAAATCTAGTTCTTAAACATTAGTCAATTCCTTGTTAAAGGTTTACTTTTCCAGTTTTAATCTTACATGGATGTAATGGAAACTGAAATGCTACTTGTTTCCAGGTATCTCTCGTGATTCGATGCACAAGAGACGTGCCACTGGAGGAAAGAAGAAGGCGTGGAGGAAGAAGAGAAAGTAAAGTTTAATCCTTAGCTTTGCTTCGTTTTCTTACTCTGTTAATTCCTTATTAAATAGAACTGTGTTAATAGAGTATTTTACTTTTAATTTTTGCATAATGATTCTACTCAATTACATGTGTACACGAATTTTGTCCAAGAGTTGAGTGTAGTAGATGCCCTCGTGTTTTGGTTAAGGCCATTGTGAATAATCTTCTTATAACCTTATTTCTCATGAATTTGTTGCATTTCTATGAAAACTTGAATACATCTTCGATTGCTGATTCCTGTGCTTAGAGTCTATGCTCGGAACTTATTTTCAGTATAACCCTTAACATTTATTACTTTAAATATATGTTTAGAAACGAAGCCTCCCAACTTAAGCAATGATCTCCTAAGGAGTAGCATTATTCCCTATTGAGTTATATTGTTAAGATGATTAGATAATCTCAAAGTGACGTGGCTTATTAGAAGAGATAAAACATTATTTTCAGTGAAATTGATATCTATTTGTTTGTCAATATAAAAAAATAATTGGTCTGATGTATTTTTTGGCCAGAGTCCATAATCTCTTTGACCTAAGAAAAGAATGGCCCTGCCTGGGCTTGTTACTCTTGCTCAAAATCAGAATTTTAAATAATGTCCATGCCTCCATGGGTCAATTTTTTCAACTGGATCTGCTGAGCTACTTATCTGGCATTGTTATTTCATTAATTGTAATTATTGTGTGTTACTAGGTATGAGCTCGGAAGACAACCAGCAAACACAAAGTTGTCTAGCAACAAGACCGTGCGAAGGGTGAGAGTTCGAGGAGGTAATGTGAAGTGGAGGGCTTTGAGGTTAGATACAGGAAACTTTTCTTGGGGGAGTGAGGCTGTAACCCGAAAGACCCGTATTCTGGACGTTGTGTACAATGCATCAAACAATGAATTGGTTAGAACCCAGACTCTGGTGAAAGGTGCTATTATTCAGGTTGATGCTGCACCATTCAGGCAGTGGTATCTTCAGCATTATGGAGTTGATATTGGCCGCAAGAAGAAGACGGCTGCCAAGAAGGAAGGAGAGGTATGATTTTGTCTCTGCTCATCTTGTTTGCATTGCTTCAGGGTTGTCTTCATCAAGTTTGTGAAGCAGATTGAAACAGACCAGGGTCTCATGTGTCTGTAAACTGGAAACCAATACTCCATATTTTATGCATTCTGTTTTATTACTGTTTTCTGAAAATCTTATTAGCTATTTCAAAAAATTTTAATACATCTTTTTTACTTGGTTATAGGAGGCTGAGGCTGCTGCTACTGAAGAGGTGAAGAAGAGCAACAATGTCCAAAGAAAACTAGAAAATCGTCAAAAGGACCGCACTATTGATCAACATATTGAGGAGCAATTTGGAGGTGGTCGTTTGTTGGCAGCAATCTCTTCTCGTCCTGGCCAGTGTGGTCGTGCTGATGGGTATGTACCTTTTTTAATTTGTTTGCTAACTCTGGCAACGGATACTTCTGATGTTTGATGTGGCCTCTGATCTACTAAGAAGATTGAACTTGTTCTATTAAAATAATACTAGATAGAAAATGCACAAACGTTAATTTAAATGAAACATACTGAACATTTTCTTGAGGGTATATATAATGACAATGAATATACAATGAATGGTTTCATGCGGTCATAATTAATCGATAGTTCTATTATTCATTGACATATACACAGAAGTTAGGTTGATGGTTTGGATTTTGTATGTTCAGAATATTTTTGCTTGACATAGAAAGCTTTCAAGTATAGACTAGTGTGTTTGAATCTAAGTTGTACGAATGGGTTTATTACATGTTTTGTTTTATTGAATATATTTCTGGAAATAGGTATATTTTGGAGGGCAAGGAATTGGAATTTTACATGAAGAAGATTCAGAAGAAGAAAGGAAAGGGCGCCAGTGGTGCTTAAATTTTGCATTAAGTCTCTTTTGGAGTCGACATTTCCTTATCTCATTGTCTTCTTTGTATTCTAGTGCGAGACTAAATGAGCTTTCCTTAGTTGCATCAACTTTGCAATTGTCATACTATTGATTTCTTGATAACTATGTCTCAACTCTCTTTTTGACTAATTTTTGTAATGTCTTTTTGATGCTGAATCATTGCCATGTCTTGCCCTTGTTTCTAAGATTTCTTTTTCACGAATGGTCACAACATAACTGTTTTTTAAGTATTTAAATTTAACTTTTTTAAGTATTTAATTTTAGAGTCGTATGTGCCATGTTTCGTTACTGTTTAATGCTTTTGTGTGGATTGTTGAAAAGAAACACTCCTTTAGTAGTTGGAAGACGGCCGAGTGGTATATTCATGTGATTAATTATAGTCCATATTTTATTAGAAAAAATGCAATGTTCTTTAATTTTATTCTTTTTACTCTTTTACACGTAGCACTATTAATCGAATCGAGCGAGTAGGATTATTTCATACTAAAATTATCGAATATGAGCTTGATACGAATAGTTAATGATATCATGATAGTGTTGGTTCGACTCTTAGTCATTCAATTTGAGTTCAAAACCTCAAAATTAAGTACTCCATTTTTTTTCGTTAAATTATTTATAACGGAGTAATAATTATTTTGTTACTAAAAATTATTCCATATTAGTAAATACGCTTATTAAATGAGCCAAGCAATTCCGAGCGGCGCATATTCGAACTTGGCTAGAGTAGTTATTGAGCTCGGTTCGATTAAGCAAAAGGAATCGAGCTTTTGAGCGTTGACGAGCTTTCGAGCATAATCAATTCAAATTTTAATTAATATATTTTATGTTTAATACTATATTTAATAATTATTATATTAATATATAACATAATTTTCATTATAATATTTATTATTATTATTATTATGGAGCCTTATCGAGTCGAGCTGAGCTGAGCCATCGAGCGACTTATTTATTTTAACAGCTCTAAGTAAATGTAGTCTATATACATAGATGAAAGATAAATGATATTTGAAACTGAAAGTGCTATAACTAGTAAATGTAGTGTATATATAATTATGAGAGTGATTATGGTACTAGGGCATCAATTCAAATGGGTGCTCTTACCCTCTTAATTAATTCATGCTCCTTTATTAATATTATTTTTTATTTTATTTTTAAATTTATTATATTTAAATGATCATTATACCTTAAGGATAAATTACATCCTAAACCATAAGAGTAAAATTAAAATTATAGTCTAACCCTAAACCCTAGGGATAAATTATACCCTAAACCACAAGGGTAAAATTACGATTATACCCTAAACCCTAGGAATAAATTATAGCCTAAACCACAAATGTAAAAATTATAATTATATCCCTAAAATTAAATAAATAAAAAAAAAACAGAAAAAAGCAACGGGTGAATTGAATAAACAATCAGCGCGTGGATTAAACAGTTAAATTAAGGTGGGGCCCACGGTCCTAAAAAAACGGTGGTATTGTAGTTATTGCCTATAATTATATATAAGGCTGTAAATAAATCAAATAATTCGAATTCGATTCGGTATTCTAATTCGAATATCAGTATTCGAATTCGAATGCGAATTCGAATAATTATTTTAGTTCAAAAAATATTCGAATCGAATATGATTCGTAAGATATTCGATTCGAATATTCGCGAATATATTCGAATAATAATATATATTAATAATATTAAATAATTATATATATATATTAAATATAACATTTTTCTTTATAAATATAAATAAATATGTATATTATCTAATTTATTACTTTTTTATATATATAATGTGAACTATTTAATTATAAATTTTAATAATTTAATGGAATATGTATTTAGTGAGTATTTCTTCTTAAATTTATTAATAATATAAGAAATTAAAAAATATTATTTTAAAAAATATGAGTTTAGAATTTCGAATTGAAATCGAATTCAAATTCAAATATTTAATTTCGAATGTTCAAATTCGAATAGTTTGTTTATTACTTTCGAATCGAATACGAATCCGATTTCGAATTCGATTAATAATCGAATACGAATATTTAATCAAATATTTCCTCCGTCCCTTTGATACGTATCAATTTTGTCATTTTGGTTCATCCCAATACAAAGTATCAATTTCCTTTTTTAGATTGATGTGACCACACATGGCCCTACACTCAACACTAATACAACTATCTATTACACTTTAAAATATTATTCCTCTCACCTCAAAAAGCATTAAATTATTATACTCCTTAATCCACATGCAAAAAAACAAACGTTTACGTTTCAAGGGGACGGAGGGGGTATCATTCAAATACCTTAGTATTCGATTCGATTAGTTTACAACGATGAAAGATAAATGATATCTGAAAGTGCAGTAACCAGGCATTAATTGCAGATAAAATGCCTAAGATAAAATGCAACTTAGCATCCTAGGATATAGTGTTCACAATGGTGATAGCTAATCGGGTAACATAAATGGTATAGGCGTGTCCATGCAGCTACGGGCATGACACTTACAAGCAAAAATACTGCCCATATTTGCTTTCTTAGTGACCATTACGCGCTCGATTCTCCGGAGACTGAAGCCGATGCCCGCCCCACCAGCGCCTTTTGAACGCTTGTAAACCCTGGGATCAGTCCAGGGTGATTCTGAACACTGCAACAAGATTATGGTTAATATACACAGCAACACAACACAATCTTATTCAAGGCATTGGAATCTCACCTCTTCACCCCTGATCAATGCATCGTGAGTTCCAGTAGTTGCTGCACCCTCATCTCCAGTTGGGCCACTGAAAGTGACCTGTGGTTCTTTTCCAGCAGGCTCAATGCCCGGGGCCTTGTCCTTCAAACCATCTACCTTGGTGCTACACACAGAAGAACTGCCAGATGATTTGAAGTGGACAGGACTGGTAACCTCTTGTACATTGCACCAGGTATCATGAGCAAGTGGATCTTCGAGCGTGGATGCACATGTTTCTTCAACCTCCACTCCCTCAGATGCTTGTTGATCAGGGGGCGGGCCGGATCTAGCAGCACGCTTAAGATCCAAAAAGGTTTGGAGATTATACTCTAGAGTACGCTCAATCCTTGCAAGCCTTGTGTCTATCCAAGCAAGTCGCTGCTTCAGTGATCCATCATGAGCAGGTGGATGATCTTCGAGCGTGGATGCACACGTTTCATCAACCTCCACTCCCTTGGATGCTTGTTGATCAGGGAATGGGACGGATCTAGCAGCATGCTCAATATCCACTGAGATTTGGAGGATCTGCTCTTGAATACGCTCAAAACTTGAAAGCATTTTGTCTATCCTAGCAAGTGGATGCCTCAGAGATCCACTGTTATCAGTATCCGGAACTGAAGACCGGGGTGTACTAGCACGAGGGCTTGCGGATCTATTGGGCAGGGAGGAGCCATCTGCAGCCGGAACAATCACCATCAACTCTTCTTCCCATCTCGTGATGTTAGTGAACCACGCAGACTGTCGCTCATGCGATGGCTCTAGATTGCTTTTAACATCAATCTGCGTACAATATATAAAAATACTTAGTATGCAATTATATAGGTCTAGGCAGGTAATGCAAAAATTCAAATTTATAGATAGTCCTACACTTACATGAAATGCACTCTGATCGATGCCTCGTAGAGTCTTGAACACATTCTTCTTCAGCTCATCGAAGCTGGGAGTGGTGGAGGGAGACCAGCGAAGGATACTGTTGTGATACTTCCTAGTAGTCTTGATGTTCAACAAGACACTTGATCACACACACACACTTGGTGTTCAATCTATTGAGAATTAGATCAACACACACACGGAAAATAATAGCTATAAACTCAAAGATCAAAAAAATGGAAGAAAGAATGCACAAGGAATTATAGTGGTTCGATCTTCATGATCTACGTCCACTTTGAGGGAAGATAACTTGCTTTATTGATTGATGAATACACGAAGGATTACTGATTCTAATACTACAGAATCAGTGCTATGAATCTGCAAAAAAACAACTGCTAAGCTAGGTGAAGAAGGAGAAGAATTATAGGGTGATGATAATTCTGCATGTGTAGTGTGTGAGCCTTTTATATTGATTCCTTCTCCATAACTGACTGCCATGTGCACCAATGGATGATCACAACTCACGTGCTTCTTGGCTATCTAACTGAAGGCATCACATGCTCACAACTAACTAAGAAACAGCAGCAACAACCTAACAAACTGATGCACTCTCCACATGTGATAATAAACTGACCCTTTGTGTTGTAGCTGATCTAACCGACTGATTATCAAGTGTATAACTCATGCAACACGTTCATCAAGTATCTTAGTCACTTAGCTTCACAACAACACTCCAAGCATGCATGATGGATCATGATTTACACACCATTTCTTCAACATGCTCCACCTTAAATCAAGTATCCATCTTCAAATAAGACTGCTACCTTCCCTCATTTTGCTGCTCATATTGAGCAGCACTTCAGTTATTATTACACATCCCAACTAAGCCTAAGCTTAGTTCAAACTTTGAACTAGGCAAGGCCTTAGTTAGACAATCAGCAGGGTTGACAGATGTGTCAATCTTACACACCTTGACAGAACCACTTTCAACAAGATCTCTCACAAAATACATCTTAACATCAATGTGCTTTGTTCTCTCATGATAACCCTGATGTTTTGCCAAATGAATAGCACTCTGATTATCACAGAACACCTTCACTGTTTCTTGCTTCACTCCAAGCTCTTCAAGCATACCACTGATCCAAATTCCTTCCTTAATGGCTTCAGTTAATGCCACAAACTCAGCTTCAGTTGTGGACAAAGCTACTATGGACTGATGACTGGCCTTCCAACTTATAGCAGTTCCATAAAGAGTGAAGATATAACCTGTTAGAGACTTCCTAGTATCCATATTTGCAGCAAAATCTGCATCAACATATCCACACAACACCTCACTGTCTTGACTTAACTTCTGAAACTTCAAACCTTTATTGACAGTGCCTTTTATATATTTCATAGCCCATTTTGCTGCTTCCCAATGTAGTTTGCCAGGAGATCCCATGAACCTGCTCAAAACACTAAGTGTAAAAGCCATGTCTGGCCTACAGCAGACCATACAATACATTAGACTTCCTACTGCACTAGCATAAGGAGTCTTGTCCATATTCATAACTTCTATTTCAGTCTTTGGTCTTTGCTGTAGACTCAACTTTACACCTTGTTTGAATGGAGTGGAGACTGTCTTACACTCATCCATATTATACCTTTTAATGACCTTTAACATATAAGCCTCCTGATTCAGCACTAAAGATCCATTTAATCTGTTTCTGTCAATTTGCATTCCTAGGATCATCTTGGCCTCTCCAAGATCCTTCATGTCAAATTCAGCTTCCAACATTCTCTTTACTTTCAAAATTCCAACCATTGTATGACTAGCCAACAGCATATCATCAACATACAATAAAAGGTATGTAAACAGACCACCTTCCTCTATGAAGTATACACAGCTGTCATGTAAACTTCTCTGGAATCCACACTTAACTATGTATTCATCAAACCTCAAGTACCATTGTCTTGGACTTTGCTTAAGGCCATAGAGTGATTTTTTAAGCAAACAGGCTTTTGAACTTGAGTTTTGAAGTTCAACACCTTCTGGTATAGTCATGTATATCTGTTCCTCTAATTCTCCATGTAGAAAGGCTGTAGTAACATCCATTTGATGAAGCTCAAGATTCCATTGAGTAACTAATGAGAGAATGATCCTTATAGAACAATGTTTAACCACAGGTGAGAATATCTCATTGTAGTCAATGCCTTCTTTCTGTGAAAAACCCCTTGCAACTAATCTTGCCTTGAATCTAGGCTTTCCAGCTTCAACTGTAGATGGTTTCTTTCTGAAAATCCATTTGCAACTCACCAGCTTCTGATGCTTAGGTTTCTCTACTATTTCCCAAGTGTGATTCTTATCCAAAGATAAGAGCTCTTCTTGTATAGCCATTAACCACTGATCACTGTCAACACTACTTATAGCCTCCTTGTAATTCCCAGGTTCTAGTGATTCAACTTCAGAAGCAGTATATAAAGCATAAGAAACAAGATCAGCTTGGATATATCTTGCAGGTGGTATAATTTCTCTTCTTTTCCTATCTCTTGCAAGATGATAAGTATTCTGACCTTCTAAAATGCTGTCATTACCACTGCTAGACTTGTCAGGCTCCACCTGAGACTCAACATCATGATCAGAGCTAGCTATAGTTTTCACTTTTTCAGCAAGTGGCATTTTCCCTTCATCAAAAGAAACATCTCTGCTGATCAAAATCTTTTGTTGGTCTGGACACCACAATTTATAGCCCTTTACTCCAGATGGATAACCAACTAATACACACTTCAAGGCTCTTGGTTCCAGTTTTCCTTGCTTTATATGAGCATAAGCAAGACACCCTATTACTTTCAAACTACTGTAATCTGCAGGTTTACCACTCCACATTTCCTCAGGAGTTTTAAAGTTTAGTGGTGATGATGGACATCTGTTTATAAGGAATGCTGCAGTAGTAGCTAATTCTCCCCAGAAGCTTTTAGGAAAACCTCCACTACTTATCATACATCTGACTCTTTCAAGAATGGTCTGATTCATCCTTTCTGCTGTTCCATTTTGTTGTGGAGTTAATGGAACAGTTTTATGCCTTTTAACTCCTCTATCCTTACAAAATTGATTGAATTCATCTGACAGATACTCCAAACCATTGTCAGTCCTTAAACACTTCAACTTCTTATCAGTTTGATTTTCAACCTCAACCAACCACTCTTTGAACTTGGTGAAGGCTTCATCCTTGGATTTCAATATATAAATCCATAACTTCCTTGAATAGTCATCTATAAAGGAGATGAAGTATTTTCCACCCCCCCTTGTGATGTTTTTGGCAGGTCCCCACAAATCAGAATGAACATACTCCAATACAGATGAAGAATTATGTTCACCTACTCCAAATTTCAACCTCTTTGCCTTAGCCATCACACAATGTTCACATTAACTCAAAGTAATTGAAGTGTGACCACATAACAGCTCCTGTTTAGCTAATTCTTGCAGACCTCTCTCACTTATATGACCTAATCTTCCATGCCATAGTAAGGAATTATCTATTTTACTAGTGTTACAAGCTTGAGCAGTGACAGTATTTCCACACAAGAAATATAGATCATGTTTCCTAATACCTTTCAAGAATACATCATTTCCCTTTGTGACAGTCAAACAACCATCAGTTGACTGAAAACTATATCCCATGGAATCAAGATTTCCAAGTGAAATTAGATTTCTTCTTAGATCAGGAACATACCTTACATCATGAAGCATTCTTACTGTTCCATCAGATAGTTCAAGCTTGACAGATCCTCTTCCCATGATCTTACATGTCTGATTGTTTCCAAGAAGTACAGAACCCTCAGTCTGATGTTTAAAACCTATCAACCAATGCTTGACTGGAGTCATATGGAATGTACAACCAGAATCAATCACTCATTCTGAGGAGACTTCAGATGTAGTGACTGTCAAGACTTCAACAAAATTTGTAGTATCTTCTTGTGCAGGGGCAGTTTGATTTACCTGGTTTTGTTGACCAATTTCTTTCCCCTTTTCAATACCTTTTCCTTTGCTAGCTTTCCATTTGTAGCAATTCCTTCTCATATGGCCAGGTTGATTACAATGATAGCACTTCCTTACTTCACCTTCCTTGGCATGCTCTCCTTCCTTTCTGTTTTGCTTATTTCCATCATAGCCCCTCTTCTTCTTGTTATTTCTTTTAGCTTGATAGTTCTTCTTGACAATCAAACCTTCTCCTCTAGAAAACTGAGTGCTATCAGTTACCAACTGTAATTCTCTGGACTTGAGTGCTAACAACACATTATCAAACTTGATGGAACTCTGATTTCCATACAACAATGTATCTTTGAAACTCTGAAAAGATCTTGGAAGAGCTGTCATCAACATGAGAACTTTCTCTTCTTCTGATATCTTTTTATCAACAGTTTCAAAATCATCCATAATTTTGACAAACTCATCAACTTGATCCAATATAGGCTTTTCATCAGTTATTTTGTAAGCATTAAGTTTCTACCTAATGTGAAGTCGATTTGCTAAAGTCTTGATCATAAACATGGATTCTAACCTTTCCCAAATTCCAATTGCAGTAGTTTCCCTAGCAACTTCCCTTAGTGCCTTATCCCCCAGACATAGAATAATAGTAGAATGAGCCTTTTTGAGTACCTCATCATCTACTTGTGCTCTTGGAGGTCCAACTGCTGATGGATCTTTAATGATCTCTGTCTTGACAGGTGGAGGTGGCTTCAATGCATCAATGAGCCCTTGTTGTGTCAAGATCGCCTTCATCTTGAGTTTCCAGAGACTGAAATCTGTTTTCTCAGTGAGCTTCTCAATGTCAAACCTTGTGGTGTTCATCTTCTCAGAATTCAGCAGCTGTGTTTGATGGTTTGATTCACACAGACGGCGCCACTTGTTGTGATACTTCCTAGTAGTCTTGATGTTCAACAAGACACTTGATCACACACACACACTTGGTGTTCAATCTATTGAGAATTAGATCAACACACACACGAAAATAATAGCTATAAACTCAAAGATCAAAAAAATGGAAGAAAGAATGCACAAGGAATTATAGTGGTTCGATCTTCATGATCTACGTCCACTTTGAGGGAAAATAACTTGCTTTATTGATTGATGAATACACGAAGGATTACTGATTCTAATACTACAGAATCAGTGCTATGAATCTGCAAAAAAACAACTGCTAAGCTAGGTGAAGAAGGAGAAGAAGAATAGGGTGATGATAATTCTGCATGTGTAGTGTGTGAGCCTTTTATATTGATTCCTTCTCCATAACTGACTGCCATGTGCACCAATGGATGATCACAACTCACGTGCTTCTTGGCTATCTAACTGAAGGCATCACATGCTCACAACTAACTAAGAAACAGCAGCAACAACCTAACAAACTGATGCACTCTCCACATGTGATAATAAACTGACCCTTTGTGTTGTAGCTGATCTAACCGACTGATTATCAAGTGTATAACTCATGCAACACGTTCATCAAGTATCTTAGTCACTTAGCTTCACAACAACACTCCAAGCATGCATGATGGATCATGATTTACACACCATTTCTTCAACAGATACGAGGGATGATCTCGCCAGAGTTGGGCTTACGACCACCATACAGTTCGCCCAACAAAGGAATGGCTTCGTATGCCCAAGCCATCAATGCGAATGAGAAACCATTTGCATCGAGATCCTCTCTGTGGCTAGGATTTCCCTTAACCCCCGCCCAGTAATCCGAAACCCTGGTCCGCATTAATGCTCGGATATCGGCCACTAGGAAGTCATAGCTGACACGCCCCCACGTACAGCTATTGAAATTAGACAGGTCATCGACCAGATCAATGTTGCCACATCTTGATCCGACCACCATCAACAGAGCGAGCCGCAGGGAGTCTTCATCATCGTGACAACTGGAATATCTGACAATGAGACGCTCTTAGAGCCTTTGAAAACTCTACTATGTATCCCTCCCGTGGACTGGATCCTTGGATATGGCCCAAATCTCAGCCCTGTCACGAGAGCGTCCAAACTCCACAGTCTGGTTGTTTAAATGAAAACACACTTTTTCAGTGGATGTTGTAGTGTCCAGGGCAAAGAGGAGATGGAGGTAGAGTTGCCCCTGGAATTGCATTTGGCTCATGCCCAGTAAGTGCCTAAAGCATGTCCTCGAAAAATTCTCCATATTCGCTAGACTAAGCCTGTCTCTCACCTCCAACAATACCCTAAGATCAGCCCTCTTGCCAACCCTAGCTGAGAATTCCATGCTTTGCCATCAAAGATTTCTGGTGGATTACCTTCGCCAAATGTTGAGCATGTGATCACATTGTGAAAGTTGCATAAACAACATAAATAGATCACAGACAACCAAACACAAAGCAGTGCAGCTAAACCATTACATTTTCAGAGTATTCCAAATAAATAGTTACACGAACACAGTAAGTTTCAGTGTGTTAGTTTCATCTATACAATTGATCAACTATCATTGCCACCTATACAGTTCATAATTCCAGAATCTATACGTCTACAACACAGATAGGTCGAATTGTTACAAAATTAGGAGACAGGGTTTCCGAGGGAAAATTCACCATGCTTGATTAATTTAATTCCAACACATCATGGACTAAAACACAAATTCACAAAGCTACATGTATAATGTAATAATATCACTAAAGAGGCATTTATACTACCCGCAAAGCACATAGCAATAGAAAGTGATTACCCTACAGCATACTATTAATTTAATTGCAATTGCTCACCAGAGAGTTTAGGGTTGCTACAAATTGACACTTTTGTGACTTGTTCCTCAATGTCAATGTCTACCAGCCTCGACGCCATCTGCATTGCGTTGATAGAGGAAATTTGACAAAAATAATTTATTATCATCGTTGTTACTTTATAACTTCATTTTGAATTTGCAATTTCTGACGCCATCTTCCTCGTTGCCAATGAAGGGCGGCAAGCCTCGTCGATATGTTGGAATGCGCTTCAATATCCAGACCTGTCGCTCTGTGGGGGGAGATATGTTTTTTTTTTTTTAAATCGTTACCGATCATCGCAGGGTATTAATAGAGGGAGAGTGGAGTTATGGGGAAGTGGAATGGTTTAAGTAGGCTTATTTTTGTCATAAATTTTTCATTTGGGTATTTAAAGTTATTTTATTGTTGGCGTGATTTTGAATTGTTCCAATGGTGTATTCCTTTTAGATATACAAGCATTTTTACCTGTCCAAGAATAGATTTAAAAAAAAAAAAATTATATAAATATAGATTTTTTTTATAGTAAATATATATATATATATATATATATATATATATATATATATATATATAAATATATATATAATTACGTATTTCCTCCGTTCTATCCAAATAATTATATATTTTTAAATTGAGTATTTCATTTTAACGGTTTCATTTTTTTTAGTATGAGACCCACACAATTAAGTAATTAAAATATCTTAATGGGACTCATCCGACACATTAATACAACCATCCACATACATTAAAATATTATTTATCTCACCTCAATACACATTAAAAATATACTAAATTTCTTAATTTTCATGCAAAAAGCAAATATTACTATTAGAATGGGACGAAAGAAATACATATGTATGAGGTTTTATATTGTGATTGTACATATATTTAGTTTAGTTTTTTATGTGAAATGAATTAAATAGTTTTTTTTGTTGAATCAACGTTATGCGACCCTTATTCGTTTTTCATGTATAATAAATTAATATAATTATAAAAAATCAACTATTTTAAAATTTTTATTAATATTTATATTTCATTACGTAATCATATGTTATAAACAATTTCAAATAATGTCTTAATTACTTAACCTTATTTTCAAATACAACCCAAAATTTTCCAATAATTAATTCAAATTAAAACAAATTTCAACATGTTAATTGATTAAAAAAAATATATGCATACCAAAATAATGTCTTTAATTTTAATTATTTTGTCAGACATAAAATAATTAGGGTTAAAAAAATATGATAGTAAAGCACCTAAATGTACTCCCTCCGTCCCGGTCAAACTGCACCGTTTGATTGCATAAATCTCTCACAAAAGTTACAGTAAATGGTGCAATATGGGCGGGACGAATGGAGTATATATTTAAGGAAATAAGAATAAAATGAGTGGTGAGAAATTGAGAAGAAGTGAGAAATAGAAGAGATTTTGACCTAAATTTTGAGCGGAAAAAAAAGTTAACTTTAAGTGCTTTAATATATATATATATATATATATATAGATTAAATGGCGAACCATAATCAATTAGGGACTGTCTTATCAACTTCCGGCTAAATATTAATGTCTTGAAAGCATCTCCTACTTTCTTTTAAACTGAAATTATCATAATTTAAAAAGTAATGCAACAGAAATTACCTTCAACAACCTTTTAAGTTTTAAGGTGATGTTTGTTTTGGAATTTTGTGGATTTTGAAAACTATGAACTACCCACTTTATTTTAGATTACAGTTTTAGAGTATAGAGTACTCTAAAATAGAGTAATTGACATTCCATTTAAAAAATTGTCACCAATCATATTTTCTATATTTTTATTTATATTTTCAAATAAATAAATACTCCCTCCGACCTGTTAAATTATGAGCGTATGTTTAAAATCATTGGAATTTGTGTAAAAAGTGAGTATTTTAAATAATTTAATAAAAAATGTATGTAAAGTTGTTGAGATATATGTAAAAAATGAGTATTATTATAATATATATTTTTTCATTTCTAGAAATATACATAAGTGTTTGGACGAATAAAAAAGAAAAGTATGTAGTAATTAGTGGAATGGAGGGAGTAATTTTTATTAAAGATAATGACATTCTTGTAAATAATGCATTCTCCATTTTCCTACTCTATTTTCTTAAACTCATAATCTATATTCCAATTACTGTTCATGCAATTGAGAATGGTTGGAGACAGGGACGGACCTGTATTGGGGCCAAGGTGGACACTGAGCCCCTGAGATTTTAATAATATTTACTATATATATATATATATATATATATATATATATATATATATATATATATATATATATATATATATATATATATATATATATAGCATTTATTATCAAGTGCATCAGTTAGCCTGGTGGTTTGCAGGTTTATTCTGAAACTAAAGGTTGGGTGTTTGATTCTGGAATCACACGATCCCCTGATCGTAAATTCTGGGTCCGTCACTGATTGGAGGTATGAATTCTCTATATAAATAGAATATCCTTTATTTAGGAGTGATTAGAGATAACCTAGTAAGACCATCTCCAAAAAATTCTTTATAAATTAGAAAGCATTCACTACAAGAAACTGTCTGATTACCGACGGAAAATTCCGTCGGTAAAGAGTGAAAAATTCGTCGCTAACTTAGTTACCGACGGATTACCGACGGAAATGAATCTGTCGCGAAAACCTGCGTCGGTAATTTTTTAGCGACGAAATTTTAAATCCGTCGATAATTACCGACGGATTTTTTCGTCAGTAAAAAATATATCCGTCGGTAATCAAATAATTCAAATTCGTCGGAAGTGATAATATAGCGATGATTTTACCGACGGATTTTTCCGTCGGTAAATTAGCGACGGAATAATCCGTCGGTAAATTATGTTTATTTTTTAAAAAAATTTAAATTTACTGACGAAATTTTTCGTCGGTAATTTAAATTTAAATTACTATATTATATTTTAAATATAAATACCCATAAAACAATTAAAATTTCATATTAAATAATCCTTCAAAACACTACTTAATATAAATTATTCATCTATTATAATATTTAAATTATAAAATCTCCACAATCCAAATTCACCACAAAATATTCAATTCTAATAATTCTCCTAAATCATGGATACAAAATTATTCAATCGATCGATTGTGACGTTTGGTTTCATGGAACGATCCGGCTCAGTTTCCAAACAAGTCCTTTCATAGTCTCGGTCCGCAAATAGCAGCTGGTGTAGCCGTCTATCGACGTAGGTTGAAGTAGCAACATTTACGTGGAGATTGGCGAGTACAGCAGTGATCTCAGACAATAGACCTGGGCGGTCCCGGCCTATGAGCTCGATAGCAGTGCAATCACCCACGGAGTTCAGCCCCACCCCCTTGACTTCAATATTCCTGATGTGTTTCCTTTTGGTCCTAAAGCCTAATAAGAAAAGGATATGTAAGTATACATAAAGTGTATGTATACAAATAACAAAACAGGATTGAAAATTACTAACCACAAAAAACAAGTTGAGATATTAGAGTCCTAATTAATTATAGCTTTGCAGAAGTTAACTGCTGTCAAGATTATAATATCTTGAGTCACTTGTGTTCTTGTGCTTGTGAGTGCTTTTATTACAACAAGTTACTGAACCCCCAGAGGATATCTTCTGATATGAGGGTTACAATTACACAACAAATGTTACAAATTGGTACAATAATTACCACTTAGTGATCCAGGGGCATCAGTGGCTAATATAAATGTAAAAACCTCATTAGCAGAGAAAAAACTCAAAATCTTTGAATTCATTCAATAATAAAGAGCTGAGTGCAAAACTTTAGCAATGAATTCATCTACTAGCCGGACCCCATTATTATAACCCCTGAATCAGTGAATACTCAGAAAAAAATACATCATTTAAAAACCTAGAATTCAAAATGCACTACTAAGAAGAAAAAGAGGATCGCACGAATCTAACATTACTCCAAAAGAATTGAAGAAAAACGAGAGTCACTTTTAGTTTTACAGACTCACTTTCAAATAGTAACCATACAGCTTGGCTCCTTCATGTGAAACGAGAAACATCTGCTAAGCAGACTCAAAAACCAAGACTCCTTATCCAGTACATAGACAATCATATATCATATATCATCAAAAACCATGGATTCATCATCAAAGAAAATTACTGCTACAAGCACAGTCAAAGAAACTGCCATAGAGTTTAGAGATGATAAAACCCGCAATAGCAAGGCATCAAGGCATAAGCATGGAGATGTTGTCTAATAATACTAAGTGCCATATCAAAAGCATCTTCAAAGTATAAAACAAGCTGATCATTCCAGAATTGGGATCAAAGATAATCCCTCAAGATTGGACTTACAGGGAGCAGCAACAACGAATAGGGGCAACCTGCCCCTTTAGAGAGTGAGATTGAGAAATCGATCCCTCAAGAAAATCCACCCATCAGCAATCATTGGAACAGCGAAAAACAGAGGCAGATCGAGCGAGGTGCGCGCACTGGAGACGCAATTGTAGGTGGCAGAACTGCATTTGGCAGAAGAGCCCAAAGCAGTGGAGACAACCACGACGCACAAAGGCGTTTGCTGGAAATTGAACGGCAGCGGCGCCAGAAAGGCCGCGCACCGACTGAGAGACGGTGGCTAAAAGTTTGCGAGGGGCCGCCGCAACCAGAATCTAAGTCGGCTACTGTGAAATAGCGGTCGGGGGAAGAGCCGCAGTGGAACGCCGGAAATGGAAGTAAAAGTGAAATCAGGAAGCGAGGCCTCCAGATTAGACAAACTTCACCCAAAGCGAAATCGACAAAGAAAGACGCATCGGTGGAACCACGCACCATTGAAAATTAATGGACCATTCGCTGTTCGGAAGAACGGCGGCGAGATTAAAAACTGCCCTAGGCAGCGAAAACATCGCAGAAGCGACGATTGGAGCTGGTGGATCGTAATGGAGGCAGATGTGTGGATTTGTCTTCTAGGGCAGCCCTAAAACTTTTAAAATTTTTTTTTGTTACTGACGGAAATAGTCGTCGGTAAACAAAAGAATAATTATTTTTCAAAATAAAATTTTATAATTACCGACGGATTAAATCCGTCGGTAGATTTAAAAAGAATAATTATTTTTTAAAATAAAATTTTATAATTACCGACGGATTTTATCCGTCGGTAAGTTTAAAAAAATTTAGTCTTCACTTTACCGACGGATACAATTCGTCGTTAACTTAAAAACTAATTTATTTTTTAAATAAAAAATAAATTGTATATTTACCGACAGATTAAATCCGTCGATAAATGAAAGACTCAAATTTAATTTTTTTTAAAAAAATTATAATATTTACCGACAAAAATTAGTCGTCGGTAATTTTTCGAGATTTAATCCCTCCAAAATAATGACGGATTTACCGACGAAAAATAATCCGTCGGTAATTCTGTCGGTAATCCGTCGCAAATTTCGTCGTAAATTTATTATGATAATTTTTAAAAATAATTCATACTAAATCGAAAAAAACGTCGGTAATCCGTCGGTAATCCGTCGTTAATTACCGACGGAATAAATTCGTCAGTAAATCCGTCGGTAATTTGACAGTTTCTTGTAGTGATTTTATATGATATAGAGGATATCTAAAGCATAGATAACCATATTTCAATCCAACATCCTCTTTAAATATTTTTTTAGTTTTTTTCTATTTTCAATGTTTATTTATTATAATATTTATTCTTTATTTTTAGTTTATTCTTTATATTTTAGACAAAGTTTCTTGTAAGACGGTATGAGTGTAGAAATCTCGTGAATTTAGGATCCATTTATAGCATGGTTCTATACAATTATCAATTATACTTGCTTTGAGTGTTTAAGTGTCCTACGTTGCTCGAAATTTGTAAATATTTGGCGAATTTGTACTTTGGTGGAATTTTTATGATTTTCAGGTATAAATATATTCTAGAAGTAAAGAGTAAGATGTAAGAAAAAATGAATCTCAATTCGGAGTTAAAATGAGGGAGAACGAGCTAAAACAGTGAAGCAGGGCGAAGCTGTCACAAATATTCAACCTGCGCGCAAAAATTTGAGCGAAATTTTTGTGAATTTTTAAGAAAAACAGGGCAAACACAGAGCAACGGAGGCTGGGTACACTGGCATAAAAATTTGATGTCACTCATAAAAATTCGATTGATTTTTTGTGCATTTCGTCAATTGTCTAGCATATCAGTTTAAAGTCCCATTTTGGCTTCTTTTTACCCAAGTTTGGATGGGGGAGCACACAGCAAATCCTAATTCGCCCCACACACACTCACACATCATTTTACACATACACTACCATCTCCATCCAAACTTCACTCCATTTTCCACCATTTTCACACCTTCATACATGGATCTTCACATTTTTCATCTACCCATCACAAATCTATGGAGGCCAGATTGAGGCTTGAGGAGTGAGAATTGCATCTTGAAGGGAAGATTCCACCCAAATTCAAATAGGGGAGAAGTTTACCTTTACTTTGTATTTTCTTTATTTTGATTACAACAATGGATATTTGTAAGCATTATAATGATATTTTCATGATGTTTGTTGTTGGCTAGACCTGTTGTGAGGTTAGCCACATAATGGATTGAGACTATTCTAGATATGTAGGATTTTTAATGGTTTAATTGAATTGATTTAGGAATTTATCTAATGATCTATGATTATTTGATTCATGTTATGAATTGTGTGGTTAAATTCTCTATTCATAGTGTTAGGATGGTCATTCCAATATTATGCCTAGGGTTTTAATTGAATCACTTTATTATATGATCATGTATGTTAGTGTAGGGAGAGGTAAGTCATACCCTTCTTGTGCTTGGAACATTCATGAGATAACACTTAGTTAATTGATCTTAATTGTTTATTAATTGAATGGGAAGAACCAAACTTATTATCATAGTACCTTCTAAGGGAATTGAGAGTAAGAATCAATCTTAGGGGCTTGCAAACTTATAAAAAGTTTAGAACTTAATTGCCTTGGTCATAGGGATTAGGGGAACATATGTAATTGTTTCTATTCTATTTTCAATGATGTTTGCTATTATAAACTTGCATGTCTATGTGATGTCTTAATCTTGATTGTGGTTAAGCCTTGCTTCTTAGATTGCTCACCATCATCCATCATCCATCTCATATGTACATTTTCTATCTTTTATTGCTTTCTTAATTAATTTGTAGTGTTAATTTCTCCTCCATTATTGATTAGTCCTTCTAGAGTAAAACATCTTTCAAATACGGATAAATACACTTTTTTCCTTGGGTTCTGTGATAGGTGGTCAAACACCTAAGCCACCATACAACACACAGGATAATGATGAAGGTCCTGCCGAGGTTCGACATGCCGAAGTATCGAGATTCGAGGTCCGAACTACCGAGGTCCGAGCTACTGAGGTTCGAGGTCCGAGCTACTAAGATTCGAGCTACTGAGGTCCGAGCCACCGAGATCCGAGGTCAGACATGCCGAGGTCTGAGCTACTGAGTTTCGAGGTCCGAGGTCCGAGCTGTCGAAGTACGTAGTGCCGAGGTCCTAGCTGTCGAGGTCCATAGTGCCGAGGTCTTAGCTTCTGAGGTTCGTAGTGATGAGGTCCGTGATACCAAGGTCCGTAGTACCGAGGTCTGAGCTGCTGAGGTCTGTAGTGCCGAGGTCCATGATACCGAGGTCCGCAGTGCCGAGATCCAAGCTGCTGGGGTCCGTAATGCCGAGTTCTGTCCTGCCAAGCTCTCCATGCCAAAGCCGAACTCTGTCCTACCGAGGTCTTCCAGAGCTGGAGTCCTTAAGATGGCTAGTGGATGACATGTTAAGTCATTTGTCACATCATTGTCAGGCTTTTCCATCTCCCGAGGCAACCCTTCACATCTCCAAAGGCCAAGATCATTTAATGTCCCACTTGCTACTAGCCTATAGCATTTATTGCTAGAATAGTAGGTTCACCCCACTTGTATAATAGGGGGGCCGCACCTTTATCTTCAACATCAGTTGCATCTTCAACCTCAGGCTCACCTTCACCATCAACACTGAGCCAGATCCATCATCACCACTGTAAAGGAAAATTATCTCCCTCCATCATACAAACAAAAAAACTAGAGAGAAACAAACTCTCCACTTTAAACTCCCACAAATGTGGGAGGAATTCTTGCGTTCTTCTTCTTCTTCTTCTATGCTTTCTCCATAGTATGTTAGATTAGTCTGATTAAACCATATAACAGCCACATTAAACACTCACCTCACCCAATAAAAATCGACTATCTACAGGTTCAATATTATAAATTTTGCACTTAGTCACCACGGTCTACACAACGATAGAGTAGGCTTACTCTAATCAATTTATACCAAAATTTAGACTAAATTCAGGTTATTTGTAAGACGGATCGACCCATCACTAAAGTATGTTTATTGTATAGATAAAATATGTTTAATGGTTGTTAAAGTATATTTTCTAAAGTATGTTGAATTATGCATTAAAGTATGATTTAAACTGTTATAATATGATTTATTATCAATATACTTTAAGTACAAATAAGTATAATTTATCTATATAATAAACATACTCTAGTGATGGATCGACTCATCTCACAAATATTCAGAAGAGAGTGTCTTTATATTTTATATCTTTTACAATTAGTTTGTTCTATTCTTTATTATTGAAAGGAAGGGTGAAATTTACATCAAAATATTTAATAAAATAAATTAAGAGGAAAAAAAATAAAAGAAAGAATAAATGCCTTAAGAATTGGAGAGAGAACAAATTGAAAATTTGATTATCTACATATTCTCTATGTCATATAAAATATTCTTCAAGTTATAAAGAGATTCTTTGATATGCTATAACTTGTTATTTCTTTTAATATAACACGCTGAGAGGAAGAAGCACCTGTATTCCAACGATGGAATACCACTTTTCAGATGATGGTTAGTGAAAGAGAGATTGTAGTAATTAGAGAGAGGGTATGATGAGAGAAGGAAGGGTGAAATCGAGACAATTATTACTATCTAGACAGAGAGTGTATGATGAGAGAAGGAAGGGTGAAATTGAGACAAGGGTTAATTGCGTTCAAAATCACGAACTTTCAACAGATTGCAAATTAATTCTGATTTTTATAAAATTGCAAAAAAAACCATAACCTTTCATATTTGTGCAATTCGCGCCCATCAGGCAGTTGAACCCTGCCCGACTGCTGACGTGGCGTTGACCTTGCCACGTCAGCATTTAGTTGATTGCAAGAAAAACCATAACCTTTACTTAAATTGCAATTTAATCCCAACCTTTGAGATTTTGGCAAAAAAGATCATCAAATTTTTATTTTTATTTTTAAATTGCATCATCTAATAAAAAATTTATTTTTTATTTTAAATTTTAAATTCATAACTAAAGATTATATTAAATATTTATTTTTATTTTGTATTTTCATACTAAATGTTATATTAAATATTTATTTATTTTCTTACAAAGTCTTTTAAATTTTTATTTATTAATTTTTTACTACTCCCTCTATCCCGTAGTTATCATCACTAGCACTGTAGATATTTAGCTTTAAAAAAATTATTTTTTGACATTTTTTTTGACTTTTTAAGGACATTGTAATATTTTAAGATAATAAATAAAGTATAAAATATGTTATATGTGTTAGATGGGAGTATTATTTTTTAGATTAATATATAACTTTTTGAGGTTATTGATTGATTTGATGTGATGAAGGTAAATATAAGATGGATGAAAACAAAAAGTATGATGATAAGTATATGAAATTATTTTGGTTTGTATAAATTAAATCTTGACGAATATTTTTTCTCAGTATAAAACTTTTATAAATTAATTTTAAATGATTTTTTTATAAATAATAAAATTCCTTAAACATTTCATAGGTATATTTGTCATTCTCCTATATATAATATGAAATTATTTATTATTTTATTTAATGATATTTTAGAGTTTAAATTTAAAAATAAAATATAAATTTTTATTAGATGGTGCAATTTAAAAATAAAAATAAAAATTTATGATTTTTTTTGTCAAAATTTTAAAGATTAGGATTAAATTGTAATTTAAGTAAATGTTGAGATTTTTCGTGCAATCAACTAAAAGCTGACTTGGCAAGGTCAACGCCACGTCAGCGGTCGGGCAGGCTTCAGCTGCCCGATGGGTGCGAATTGCACAAAATGAAAGGTCATGGTTTTTTTTTTTACAATTTTATAAAAATTGGGATTAATTTGCAATCCATTGAAAGTTCGTGGTTTTTAACGCAATTAATCCTTGAGACAATTATTACTATCTAGAAAGTAAATTTGTACGGGAGGTTAATTTTAAAAATAAATAAATAAATGTGGTAAAATGAAGATCTTTCACGGAGAAGTATTTTTTATTTTCAGCCGTCCAGAGCCGCAGTGTCCTTTCTTGTATAGAATGTTTAATTAAATCATCATTTTGCAAATAGAAAGAGTTGTAAAATGAGAATCACTAAATAATACAGTCAAATCCTTTCTCCTTTCTACAGAACCTTGAGCTATAATATATGTTTCTACTCTAAAACTGATTAACTAAACATCAAACCCACCCAAAATAGGTCAATGGCTAATTAATATCCAGTACACAGCAGAGCAAGCAATTAAACACAAACCAATCTTTGAGATAAGAGGCTCCAAATAACAGCAAAGACAGCTAAAAGATTCATCCCTCGTAATTTAGCCCGATCATGAAAAACTGGGGTCGGTCAATCGTGCAACACACTTTCTGGATATCTTGGATGTCCTGTTACATTTTGGTGTTACATCTCCTGTTACACGTGTTAGATGAATGACATGTATGCGGAGATGACCTTTCCCCTTAGGGTTGATTGTTAGGGTATAGAACATGTCAATCAGTTTGTAACAAGAGATGTAACACCAAAATGTAACAGGAGATCCGAACCGCTTTCTAGAGACAGTCGTAAAACATTTTTGTCATAGAAAGAAATCTACTTATCTACTTATGCTTCCATACAGTCAAAATTTTCTCTAAGCAATAAGGTTTTTCTTAGTCGTGCAATTTGTAGTGATCTATGAGACTATGAGTCATGCCAATCAATTGAAGTATTACTATACAAGTCCTAAAGTGCACATATGAAATAGGGGATTTATCAAGTTCAATCTTGCATGAGTGAAGCTCTAATTACAAAGGAAATACTCCTCCGTCCACTTGAAAGAGTTATTTTTTTCCATTTTGGGTGCCCGCCGCAAAAAGTCCATTTTCATTTTTTATACACATGAGACTCACACACACTCATTAATACAATTAAAATATGGTTCCACTAATACAACTATACACTATACACTAAATAATAATACTCCTTAATCCACATGAAAAAGCAAAACACCATATTTGACGGAGGGAGTAATAAGATCTATCAATTTTCAACCAATAAAGAATCCCATCTTTAGAAACATACAGGTAAATGGCTAAATGCTGCATAGCATCTTAGCGATGTCTTCAACTGGAGCATACTCTATTGTTTCCCATATTTCTTTCTGAATCTCTCTCTGACAAAATCATTTCTAGAGCTTGTTGGGGAGCACACCACCATCTCAGATGAATTTTATACACACCCACGCAAAATCACGAAACCCTAACACATAATATCACTTACACACTCACCGTGAGTGTACGATCCGACATTGTACCAATATTGAAACCGGTATACTTACCCACACTAGAAGCATGTGTAGGTGCATCCGTCTCGATATTGGAACCGATATGCTCACCTACACACTCATCCACATGACACATTTGGAAGGGTCGGGTATTAGATTAAAAAAAGTGTCACTTGTTTAAAATTTATTGATAAAGATATTGAAGTGGAAATTGTATATATTTTCAATTCCTGTTATACTCCACATGTTACTTGCATTCCTTTGAAGTAGACAATTTAATTAATTTCCAAAGAGATATTTTTGGATTTGAGAAGATTATATAATGATGCACTGGCCAACAACGTGCGCAGGCGTGTGGGTGAGGTGATCGATGGAACGAGAGTGTATATAAATAGACGGATAGAAGGGTGTGTGCAGAGTGGAAAAGAAGTAATTGAGGTACGTAGTCCAATATGAAAGGTGTGATGTGGTTGGTGTTAGCTTTGGTGCTGGTGTTTGCCACGGCCACGGGTGCTTGGACTCAAACGCGTGTCTTAAGTGTCCTAAAGAACCCCCGGAGGCGATTGTTAAGTGCACATCTCGTTGCTATGCCAAAAAATTTAAATGCTATAAAAAATGCATCTCATTCTCATCATGTGTCTGAATCAAAGCAAACAATTGTTGTAATGGTTATTGTTGTTGTCGTCCCTGTTCTTTATGAGAATACCTGTTAAAATTAATAAATCAACAATAAACGTCATTCTTGTGTTTCGTGGGATATTGAACTTATGATAAGTGCTATCAGATTCATAGCTTTTAAATGAATAGTTTCCGGTAATAAAAAATTAAACGGTCTTACATTACACAAATGTTTCTTTTATATGTCTGAGATGAACGATTAACCCCTTTAAATAAATAATTTTGGGATACTTACTATCAAGTACAAAATAAAATATGTATTTACGGTTGGGTACAAATTTAAATTTTAATCACTGTGAGATACAAAATTACAAAATATAATACTCTACTTGCCCCAAATTGCACCAAAATTAAATTTATAAATCCCTTAATTAATGGGATTTGTTTCCTTATCCAAGCTATTTTTTAGGAAACAAAATATATATATCTATAAAAAATCAATTTTGTTGCATATTAATTTAACATATTTATCCTAAACTTAATAGTATTAAGATATTAAAGAATTAGAAAATGATAGTGTTTAAATATATATTAATTATATCTGCGCAATAAATGTATAAATTTGCACAATACAGTTAAACTGTTGCACAACAATATTGCATAATTTAATATCAAGTCATGAGAATTCATTTCTTATAAATCTACGCATCATTATAATTAGATTTCTGCACAATACGTCTTATATTGTTGCACAATATATTTAAGAGTATAATTAGTTTGTTGCACGACACGGTGTTTATTGCACGACGCAATTATATTGCTTCATGACAAGGTTATATTACAACACAATTAATGTATATTTTTGCACAACCTATTTTGTGTAGGTTTTCATCCCAATCTTCATGTCTCGTTATCACGTAGATGTGTGTTGAAATTTCTTTTTTATTTCTTTAATTAATTTAGGATGAAGTGGTAATTTGATTGTCTTAAAAATAATTAATGATATAATAAAAAAAGGTATAATATTTTAAAAAAAGAAGAAGAAGATAATGAATATTTATATCTTTTTAAGTAAGATTCAAGATAAGGGATATAATAGAAAGATTATCATTATTTTTTGTAGTTATTACTAATTTTATATGTACCATGTATCTATGAGTAATATATACTAATATAGTGTGTAGTTAAGAGTAATTATTCCAATAATTTTAGAGGGACTTGGTTGTAGTTACTCCCTCCGTCCCATAATAACTGTCTTACTTTTTATTTTCGTCCGTCCCACAATAACTGTCACACCCCAAAAATGGAAATTTCACCTCAACCAACAACCTAAAAAGTTATCTTAATTTCAAAAATACCACTTCCACCTAACACATATAACATACTTTATAATTTATTTATTACTTAAAAATACCACAATACCTCTAAAAAGTCAATAAAGTTGGTCAAAAAATAACTTTTCTTAAACTCCGAGCTTACAGTAACTACGACAACAATTATGGGATGGAGGGAGTAAATAAAAAAAATTAAAAAATTAAGTAAAGAAGAAAATTAATTAGACTTAAATAATTTTAAAGCCTTGATACCAAATAAAAATAAAAAAAAATTAAAATTAATTAAGCCTTGTATATGTATTTTTTCTATGTTTTTTTCTTATTTAATTTATATTTTTATTATTTAAAAGTGTGTAAAAATTTTAATCATTTAATTTATTTTTAACTTAAATATTATAAATTTATAAAATGTAATTTTTAAAAAGCAGTAATATTTTAAATATATATATATATATATATATATATATACACTGATCAAATGAAACTAATAACTTTTTATTTGAATTATGTCATGATCAATAATTCATAATGTCAAAAACTTGTGTGGGATCATCTCACGAGATGACTTCCGGCGTATCTGGAGAGAGGAAGAGAGGTTCAACGTGGGAATGGAGAGAGAGATTCGGGAAGAGGCGAATTTGGAGGTTGATCTCGGATTCAGAGTTCACGATGACTATTGGATGTCCGTTGATCAGATCTGGTATATGATCCGCTCCGCCTAGATTTTGCCGGAAGGGCAAAGGCAAAGGTGGAAAATGGAAAGAGGGTGAATAGGGTGATGGTGGTGTCGCTGGAGGTGGTGACGGTGCAGCAGGAGAGTGAATTGGTGGTGGGCACGTACGAGAGAGAAATAAAGTCAAAATTATTGGTGTCGATGATCCCTATGTGGGTAGACATGTTGTCCTCTACGAGGTCCATGGAATACGAGGATTCATACCTGTAGGCCCTGCGGAGAATATCTCATGCTGTTGAGGAACATGAGAAAGAAGCGGTGGCGGATCCAGTTGGGGACAACTGTACCCCCAAATTGAAATATAGTATTGTTCTGAATTACGGAGTGATCAAAAGAAGAAAAGAAAACATAGAACACAAAGGATTATAGTGGTTCGGTAAAATTGTCTATGTCCACTCTTAAGGAAGAAGAAGATCTTATTGATGAAGATTACAACGATGATGAATAAACTTAGATCATATGAACCCTAATCTTATGGGAATATATGGATGATTCTGTGAACCATATTAAAGAATAAAATTTAACCCATATATATACTCCAATATATGATATATATGTATAATATCATATATAATATATATGGACAATATATGATCTCCACAATATCATTTAAAATTATATAGAATCACAATTGCTTTGGAAACTAGCTGCTCCCAAATCTAAGCTCGCTTTTTTCGACAGCCAAATCTTATATCAAACACGTGATCTCAGTCAACTCAATAGACGCAAGTGTCTACCTCTCAACAATACTCCACCTTAGACCTTGCATTACCATACTAATGAAGCCACCACCTGCTACTTTACAGTGCAGCCTCCTCTTCCACTGTTTTAACGAGTACAACAAACTCATCACACTGCCTTTAGAGAGCAGCAAAACTCATCCATTGTTTTTAAGGGAACAGAAACCCTTTTCTGTATCACTACTCCACCTTGACCAGCAACCTTTCACCATCGCTCCACTTTGAGCAATTACCAGCATCAGCCACCATCGAAGATCCCTTTCTGACCACCGGAGGAAATAGTCGCACGATGCTCTCTTCACCGGGAACCACCATAGAAAAAGCCTATCTTCTACTTTGATTGTCGTCTTCCCTCCGCCACCTTGGGACTTCGATCTGCTGGACTCCATTGTAAGTCAATGTTATTCTCATCGCCTTACCAATGGAGATCAGGACCATTAGAGCCCGCTGATTCTGCTTTTTCCCACATCTTCCCGCTTCTTCTTCCTTTGATCGTCTCTTTTCCCACAGACAGTGTCAATTGTTGTGAATTATGGACTGATCAAAAGAAAAAAAATGTAGAACATAAAAGATTATAGTGGTTCGACAAAATTGCCTACGTCCATTCTTAAGGGAGAAGAAGATCTTATTGATGAAGATTACAACGATGATGAATAAACTTAGATCATATAAACCCTAATCTTATGGGAATATATGGATGATTCTGTATACTAAAGAATAAAACTTAACCCATATATACTCCAATATATGATATATATGGATAATATCATATATGATATATATGAACAATATATGATCTCCACAATATCGTTTATAATTATATAGAATCACAATTTTCTTTGAAAACTAGCTGCTCCCAAATTCAAGCTCGCTTATTCCGACGACTCAATCTTATATCAAACACGTGATCTCAATCAACTCTTATATCAAACACGTGATTTCAGCCAACTCAACGGACGCAAACGTCTACCTCTCAACAAGTATAAATATATATATAGAGAATTGTTCAATACTTGGTCTTGGTTTGATAGTTCCTGGTTGGAATATTGTGCATAATTTTGATTTGGCCACTGGTGGGCGTATAGTTGTTGTGTGGGATACGTCGTTGGTTACTTTTAGTTCTTGTGTGCTCCATGAGCAATGTATTTCTGGTATGGCTCGTTGTTTAATTTCTCGACAGGAGTATATCAGTATTGTGTACACCTGTAATGGTGTGGTCGACAGGCGTCAACTCTGGCTACATCTTTCCTTGACTGGCTTGGCGGTTAACTCTCCTTGGATGCCCCTCGGAGACTTAACTTTTTCAGGCGGCCAGGGGAATGGTTTGAGATTACACCTTCTCTTAAAAGTTGGTGGAGAGTGGATTTTAAGGAGTTTTGTGTTGAACTGGGGTTGGATGACGCCAAGTCTAAGGGGTGTTTTTTCACCTGGACTAATGGCAAGTACTGGAGCCGTATCGACAAAGTGTTGGTAAATGGGGGTTGGAGCTCGAGCTCAGAGGTCGTCGAGTCTGAATTTTTATCGATGGGCTCTACTTCAGACCACTGTCATGCATTAGCCATCGTGTTTCATACTAAAGTATAGAAGGGGCACCCTTTTAAATACGTGAATATGTGGAAGACTAGTGAGGATTTCTTGGATGTTGTGCGTGAGGTATAGGATTTGTATGTGAATGTCACTCTGCAGTTCAGTGTATACTGTAGATTGAAACTTCTCAAGCCAAAGTTGCGTCTTCTTGGTAAGAGGGACTTTGGTCATATAGCAAAAAGAGCTGAGCGTGCAAGAAGAGAACTTGATAGACTTCAACTGGAGAGTAACTATCTAGGAAACATGGAGAAATGGGAGCGTGTTCGTGAGGCAGCAAAGAGAGTTGATTTTCTTTGCCATGCCGAACACCTCTTCTACTCCCAAATGGCTCGTGGGGAGTATATGATGAATCAGGATAAACCTACAAAGTTTTTCTATAAGAAGATTAAGTCCTGATTAGTCATTTTGTAGTAGGAATGACCAATTAAAATAATTTATCGAACCACAGGGAGGTAGGCGCTAGTGCTTAAGCGATCTCACGTTTTTATAATTTTTTAGAGACGAATCATTAAAGGGGTTGGTTGTTCAAACAAGTAAATAGAAATAATCAAAACAAGCAAGCAAGCAATGATCAACAAACAAGATGGATGGATGGAAAGTGGTTTACCAAATTGATTAAAAGTGAGATTAACAACAATCAAGAAGTGGTAACTCTAGGAATTATGTATCAAATTCATATGTATCATGGATATAGGATTAAGGGTCAACACTAAGTTCACCTAAACCCCCTCTCGAGATGGATTGGATATGAATATCAAATAGCTCAATGGATTGGTTCTCACACAAACAATTCCAACTAGGTACTAAGCTTGAAATGAGAGTCCCTTCATACGATTAATCAACCTCTTGATCAAACCAATCAAATGTTCTATCAAAGGGTTCTAAATTCTAAAGGATTTCTCAATCTCTTTACAACTTATAATTAACATGAAGTGTATGATGAATTGATTCAATGAACTATCCTAAATATTTAATTGATTTCTCAATCTAATCACATGTTCATGACAATTTACCACACAAATCAACAATACAAGTCAAGCAATTAACAATCAATGATAGAAAATCATAGATCCAATCAAAATATGAATTCAAATATATAAATCCCCACAATTAACCAACAACTCTCATGTTGCTAATCCCACAAGGGAGATTAGCCTACCATATTCAAAAAGAAATCAACATAGACATTAAGATCCTTACAAAACATGATGGAACTATGAGGTTTAACTACAAAATAATGATGAAAACTCCCTTGAAGTGCTTCAATGGTGATCTCCTTCCTTCACTTGCAATTCTCCTCTCTTCCTTGCTTCTTTTCTTCAATTTGATGAAGGTTTTGATGGTGGGATGATGGTAGATCCAATGGAAAGTGAATGGATGAAGATGATGGTGTGAAATGGAGAGAATGGTGTGTGATCTAGGTGTAGGGGTGAAACCCTTGTTTGGAATATCCAATCTCCTTTGAGATATTGAACTTGAGGCTATTTATACCCTCTCTAAGTTGGGCCACGAATTTAACATCAAATGGGCTTTTTTCACACACTTACACACATTGACAGGTGAAAATCTGAAATTCTGACCCAAAATCATGCAACTCGAGTTGGCCTTACCCAACTCGAGTTGCAACACGAGTCGAGTTGGAGGTGTGTAACTCTAGCTAAAAAAGCTCGACTCGTGTTGGCTACTTGAGCTCCCGCCTGTTCTGTCGTGTTGCGAGGCTCTGAAACTGAAAATCTCACGGAAGGCAACTTGACTCGAGCTAGCAACTCGAGTTGCAGCTTGCAAGTCGAGTTGGCTCACTGTACAATTTTTGGTCGCTGCCCTGCTCCTTACACGACTCGAGTTGCAAGTCGAGTTAGACCCTGCAACTCGAGTAAGCTCTCTGGACGATTTTTGACCCCAACTCGACTTGATCTCAACTCGTGTTGGCAACTCGAGTTGCACCTTGCAACCCAAGTTGGGCCTCTGGATGATTTTTAGATTCTAACTCGACCTTCTCTCAACTCGAGTTGCAAGTCGAGTTGCACCTTGCAACTCGAGTTGGGTCCCGATAGCCCGTTTCTTGCTCGTTTCAGCTCCCATCTCCATTTATGCTCCGTTTTCACCTGCTTTATATACGTTTAAGTTCATTCTCACACATTTCCATAAAAATACATAACACAACCAAATTACGTATAAAATACGGATGAAATACTACGAAAACGGACATAAAAAGATACTAAAACTAATGCAAATAATTGCACTAAAACTAATACAAGAAATAAATGATAAAATGAATGCAAGATGAATGGGTTCCAAATGATTCATGGATGAGATTACCAACAATCATGGGGTAGATTATGAAGTATTCAAGCAATTAATTCTAATCTCTCATGGACATGGCATAGGAGCAATCTTTAATTTCACCTAGACTCTCTCTCGAGATGCATAGGATGTAGGCCTTTAATAAGGCTCCCAAAAGCACATAGAATCGATACCATAGCAAACACCTCCCAATAGGTACTAATTACTATACGAGTTCCCTAATTAGGTACTAAATCATAGGCAATATTCCCTTATAAGGTACTATGAATTCACTAATGGTTTGAGTCTCCTCACATAATTAACCAATCTCTCGATTAAGCCAACAAGGTGTTCTATCAAAGAGTTCTAAATCTAGAAGGATATCTCTATCTCATTCTAAATTAATGCACATGAAGTGTATGATGAAATAATTCAATGAACTATCCTAAACACATAATTGATTTCTCAATCTAATTACATGTCCAAGACAATTAATCACACAAATCAAACATATAAATCAAGCAATTAACATCAATGATAGAAATAACACATATGCCCAATTAAGATTAAAATCAAATTGCATAAAACCTAAATTATCCAACACCAATCATGCAGCTAATCTAAAAAAGGATATTAGCCTATCATAGTTTCAAGTAAAACAAAATAAATTGTCTTACAAAATTCCATAATTAAACCCTAAGAAAATAACAAAATAAAATAAGTGTTTCCCTTTGAATTTCTTCACTTTGAGCTTTTATCTTCTCTTGAAATCTTCAATCTCCTTTGCTTCCTTGATAAGTGGATTGATAAAATTATTTAACTAAGTGGGTGGAATTTCAAGGAATGTTGAAATGGAAAGAAATGAAAATGGAGAGAATTGAATGACGTGGAAATCGGCTCCCCCAATCCCACAACGGCTACTGCTGGAATCCTCCAATCTCACAGCCATTTCCTCTTTTTATATCTACAGTGGTGGGCCCTCTTCAAAATGAAATGGATTTGGTCACCTTCACGTTAGCAACCATGATGTGGGTCCATCTTCACTCCTTTTTCTTAAATCAAACTGTTTCAACTAATATTAATGGGCTCCTTTCAATATATTTAAATAGGTGAAATGTGGGCTTCAAATTAATTGAATTTTGCATGAAAAATGGGTCTAATATTCCTTTGGCGGTAGCTGAAAATGCTGTAATTTCAGCATACGTGCTATTTTTGTTTTGACTCGTATTTACTCGTTTTAACTTCGAATCGAGCCCCGTTTCTTCCCACGCCTTCGTAATTGAATGTAGAAGCTCATTTTATGCATAAATCCTGAGAATTCCAATAAAAGAGTCCTCTCTACAAAAACTAAGGAATTAAAGAAATTAATCACTAAAAAAATAACCTTAATTATATAAATCCTAGCTTAAAATGGACCCTATTTTCTAGCAATTTCTACACCCATCAAACCCCCAAATTTAAAATATTTTTCATCCTCGAACAACGGAAAAGAAAAAGAACATGAGGGGAGAAATTGCGTAGAATGGAAGCATGGAGTGAATAAAGAATATAGTCATTCTCAACTATTCAATCAAATCAAACCATATAATCGGATATCAATGAACAAATGCAAAAAATCATGGTGGGAAATGCAAGCACAATACTCATTCTCACTTAATCATCTCAAGATGTGAATGCACCCACTCTCAAAGTATTTAGAAAATTATGGATGTGTATACTCTCAAAAATCAATTTACATGCATGCATTATCATAGGCTTGCCACAAGTCTAGACTCTCCACCACTAATCATGTGTGTCAACAATCGAATCAAATAGGACTTTTTATTTGGATGTAATGAAGGCTCTTTGATTAGGGAAGGATAAATCTAGGATAAATTTGACTAAAAGTGTGGAGATACCCTATTGAAAGCCTTGTAACCCTTTTTTATATATTTACACATCTTCTCCTTTTTTATCACCTATTAAAGACTTTTTCAACTTTCTCTTTTCATGGACAACAACAATTTCCTTCTTTGAGCTTTTCTTGAACTTGTATTGATAAGATATCAGAATAACAACTCAAGTTCTTTCATCATTTTTCCATTTTTTCTTTCATGCTCTTTTACTCATATCCTTCTTTTGTAACCATTCTTCTTCATTCCTTCATTCTCTTGCCTTTTCACATTGTCTAGCTATACTTTCTCAAGTCAATCTCCACACATAGGGTTCTTTCTTAGTTTCAAATGGTATTTCGCTAGATGATGTGCTTAACAATGAATATAGGCTATATAGGCTCAAGTTGGCTAGCAATGGATCATATGTTAAAGGGTAGGGAAAACATGTATTTGGCTCTAACTTCACATATCAAGGATGACCTAAGATCATTTTCAAAAGTTTCCACATAAACGTAGCTTCGAGTAAGACGAATGGCAAGTTCTAGAACAAATACACATGAATGATGCACATATGAAATAATGAATCGTATAATGAATACGCATTCATGGCTCAAATCTCACGGTTCCTCAATGGTGTAAACAAGCATCATGCAAGCAAATTCCCAACCACAATATATTCACAAATTCACATCAATCCAACTACATAATTCAACCTAATCTTATAGCTTCAACAACCATCAAATAAGCTCCACAAGAGAAGATTGAATGATAAGAAACACAAGGGAAGCAACAAACAAAAAGAAGAGGAACAAAAAGGTGTACCAGGGCAAAATGTGCAAACCAAGAACAAGATGAGTGAGTAACCAAATGAGCAAGCTCCCCCAAACTTAAATTTAACAAATAGTTCAATTTTAGTTTGGAAAGAATTTTGTTACCAAATTTATTGCACCTTTCTTCACTTCAAGTTCATCACCGGGAGCTCCTTCATGTTCCTACAAAAAAACAAGAAATAAAATAAAAAAACACACTAAGAAATCAATAAAAGAAAGCAATTAAGATAATGATGGGTTGCCTCCCATCTAGCGCTAAGTTTAACGTCTTCAAGCTAGACGAAAGTTTTTTATTTTTTTTTCAAGCTCATGGTGGTCTTGAATAATTTTTAGGCACTTTCATAGGATTTTTCTTAAAATAGTGCATTGTTCTTTCTCGCTCAACCACTAGGACATCCCCTTTCTTGTTGAATAGCTCAAGTAATTCTTTGCCGAAGACGTTTTTCACAAGGAATGACCCTTTCTACTTGTTCCACTTTTTCCATTGGACTCCCCATGAATTTTGAATTTCTACCACATCCCCCGGTAAGAATTCAGACAAAGATATGCTCTTCAATAATGAATGTTGATGCTCTCTTACAATCCTTGTCCTACAATTATCAACAAACAAATTTTTATCAACAAAATTGTGAAGATTCATAAGAGAATTTGAAAGTTCAAGAGAATGAGAAATTTTTTCTTCATGTTGAGTAAAATCAAAGATCTTAATCTCCGGAGGTTTCTATTCTTCCATCTCAAGTGCATGAATCTCTTCTTGATCTCAGAATTTTTCTTTTTTAAGTATCATCTCAAGAAACTCAACAAATCTATCGAATTCCTCCTTTAACTCTTCTTTCAACTCTTTTTCTTTCACCCATTTAGGAACTCTTTCTCTCTTCTCCTTTGTAGCTTTATCGACCCCCAAACTATCCTCTTTTCTAACCTCTTCTTTATCAACCACCTTACAAGCCTCCAACTCTTCTTCAACCATTCTTTCCTTATCCTGAGAGTAGAGAGCCATACATTGATCCTTAGTCTCTGATGTAGAAGATTTACTAATTTCTCTTTGCATATTTTCCAAGGTGGTTGAGATTTGGCCTAAATGGTGCTCCATAGATTCCATCCTCACCTCCATAGAACTCTTTATATCAAGAACTAACAACTGGATTTTTTTCAACTCTCTCTTCACATGCTTTCATCCTAGCTTCATTATCCTTAATATACTTGTGCAATAAATCCTCCAAAGGCAATTTTCTTTCATTATTTAGCAATTTTTCCCCCGAATTGAATGTCGGTGGAAAAACTATGTCACACTTAGCTACGTTCTCCAAATCATAGCTCTAATCTATGCTCTCCGTAGGCCATTTGGAGGTATTCATGGCAATTTCTTCAAAATTCTTATTGCTCTTTGAGCGGTGATGCCAAAAACATACCCACCGAAAGAGGCATCAATGAATAACCGATCTCTTTCGTTCAAACCTTGATAGAAGAATCCCACTTGTTGCTCCTCCGAAAAACCATGATGAGGACACTTCCTCAACATCTCTTTGAACCTCTCCCATGACTCATGAAAGATCTCATGAGGCAATTGCTTAAATTGAGCAATGAGACTTTACAACTGTATCATCTTTAAAGGTGGAAAGTATTTATTGAGGAAACATTGAGCAAGATCTTTCCAAGTGTTGCATGTCCCTGGAGTGATCGTTCCAAGCCAAGTACGTGCTCTATCCTTTAAAGAAAAAGGAAAGAGTCGCATATTAATGCAATCTTCACTCACCCCATTCATTTTAATAGTATTCGCTATCTCCATGAAGTGGGCAAGGTGGTCATTTGGATCTTCGCTTGGATCTCCACCAAATTGGCTTGATTGAACCATTTGAATGAAACTCGCCTTCAACTTAAAATCATTGGCATTGATCGGAGGGACCATAATTTGTTGAACCGCCTTCGGTTGGAGATGATCTTTAATAGTCATATTTCTCATGCCTTGAGGAACTTGAGGGTATATATTATGAAGCAGCTGAGGATAAACTTGTTGTTGAGGAGTGACGAGGTTCCCATAAACTTGTTGTTGAAAAAATTGTAAATTGAGAATTTGAATCCCTTGAGCTATCCTTATATCTCCTTGAGCTTCCCCATTAGGAAGAGCACTTGCATTCACCATGCTTTGAAAATTTTCCATGTAGCTCATATTTTTTGCCTTGTTCACCTTATTCTTCCTTCTTAAGGTATACATCTACAAGAGAAAGAAAAATTAGAATAAATTTTCTAAAGTAAATATAGGATACTAAAATAAAAAAAAATATCCTTATTAAGACCACTCTAAACAATCCTTCGTCAAACCACTGGCAACTGTTACCTTCCCGGCAGCGGCGCCATTTGATTAGTCATTTTGTAGTAGGGATGACCAATAAAAATAATTTATCAAACCACAGGGAGGTAGGCACTAGTGCTTAAGCGATCTCACGTTTTTCAAATAAGTAAATAGAAGTAATCAAAACAAGCAAGCAAGCAATGATCAACAAACAAGATGGATGGATGGAAAGTGGTTTACCAAATTGATTAAAAGTGAGATTAACAACAATCAAGAAGTGGTAACTCTAGGAATTATGTATCAAATTCATATGTATCATGGATATAGGATTAAGGGCCAATACTAAGTTCACCTAAACTCCCTCTCGAGATGGATAGGATATGAATATCAAATAGCTCAATGGATTGGTTCTCACACAAACAATTTCAACTAGGTACTAAGCTTGAAATGAGAGTCCCTTCATACGATTAATCAACCTCTCGATCAAACCAGTCAAATGTTCTATCAAAGGGTTCTAAATCTTAAAGGATTTCTCAATCTCTTTACAACTTATAATTAACATGTAGTGTATGATGAATTGATTCAATGAACTATCCTAAACATTTAATTGATTTCTCAATCTAATCACATGTTCATGACAATTTACCACACAAATCAACAATACAAGTCAAGCAATTAACAATCTATGATAGAAAATCATAGATCCAATCAATATATGAATTCAAATACATAAATCCCCACAATTAACCAACAACTCTCATGTTGCTAATCCCACAAGGGAGATTAGCCTACCATATTCAAAAAGAAATCAACATAGACATTAAGATCCTTACAAAACATGATGGAGCTATGAGGTTTAACTACAAAGTAATGATGGAAACTCCCTTGAAGTGCTTCAATGGTGATCTCCTTCCTTCACTTGCAATTCTCCTCTCTTCCTTGCTTCTTTTCTTCAATTTGATGAAGGTTTTGATGGTGGGATGATGGTAGATCCAATGGATGGTGAATGGATGAAGATGATGGTCTGAAATGGAGAGAATGGTGTGTGATCTAGGTGTAGGGTGAAACCCTTGTTTGGAATATCCAATCTCCTTTGAGATATTGAACTTGAGGCTATTTATACCCTCTCCAAGTTGGGCCACCAATTTAACATCAAATGGACTTTTTACACACACTTACACACTTTAGCAGGTGAAAATCCAAATTTCTGGCCCAAAATCATGCAACTCGAGTTGGCCTTACCCAACTCGAGTTCCAACACGAGTCGAGTTGTAGGTGTGTAACTCGAGCTAAAGTAGCTCGACTCGTATTGGCTACTCGTGTTCCCACCTGTTCGGTCGTGTTATGAGGCTCTTAAACTGAAAATCCCACGGAAGGCAGCTCGACTCGAGTTGCAGCTTGCAAGTCGAGTTGGATCACTGTAAAATTTTTTCACTGCCCTGCTCCTTACACGACTCGATTTGCAAGTCGAGTTGGACCCTGCAACTCGAGTAAGCTCTCTAGACGATTTTTGACCCCAACTCGACTTGATCTCGACTCGTGTTGGCAACTCGAGTTGCACCTTGCAACTCAAGTTGGGTCTCTGGATGATTTTTGTACTCTAACTCGACCTTCTCTCAACTCGAGTTGCAAGTCGAGTTGCACCTTGCAACTCGAGTTGGGTCCCGGCAGCCCATTTCTTGCTCATTTCAGCTCCCGTCTCCATTTATGCTCTGTTTTTACATATTTTACATACGTTTAAGCTCATTCTCACACATTTCCATAAAAACACATAATACAACCAAATTACGTATAAAATACGAATGAAATACTATGAAAATGGACATAAAATGACACTAAAATCTAGGTGAAAATATCACTCATCAAGTCCATCAGTGGCCGCAGCATCATAAATTCCATACGCACGGAATCCGGGTACACTATTTCCTATGATGATGTCATAAGGGAGTTCCTCACCTTCTATAAGGACTTATTGGGTACGACTGTGGATTTCGAGGCTATTAATGACAGTGTCTTTGAGTGGGAAGCAGTGTTGAGCGATCAGCAGGCTTTGGAGCTCGAAGCACCGATCACAACATAGGAGATCAGGAATGTGGTATGGAGCATGAACGGAGATAAAGCCCCTAGTCCTGATGGGTATACGGCTTCTTTTTATCGGGATGCCTAGGACGTAATAGGTTCGGACATTGTGGCTGCCGTCCACGAATTCTTTCATTCTGGAAGGTTGCTGCGATAGATGAACTCTACATTTATTACACTCTTTCCGAAGGGAGCTCACGATCCTTACTTGAGGGACTATCGACCTATCTCGTGCTGCAATGTACTCCATAAAATCATTTCTTGAGTCATTGTGGGGCAGATGACGGACCTCATGGATGGGTTAGTAGCCGAGAATCACTTCGGTTTTGTGAAAAATCATAGAATGAGAGATTGCATGATGCTTGTCCAGGAGATCGTCAAGAATTACGGGTGGGAAGGGGACGCATGCCCAGGAGAATGGCGATAAAGGTTGACATCAAAAAGGCATATGATTCAGTGAATTGGTGTTTTCTGCAAGGTGTACTTACGGGCTTGAGATTTTCTCAGAAAGTGATTGGATAGATTATGGAGTGTGTCACCACTACTTCGTTTTCCATCCTAGTTAATGGGCTCCAGGAAGGCTTCTTCGAGGGTAAGAGAGGGCTAAGACAAGGGGATCCCCTTTCTTCCCTTCTCCTCATCTTGTGTATGTATTACTTTTCTCGCCTCTTTAGGAGGCTTACTGTGAGAGAAAACTATCAGCACCACTCACGGCACTGTGCTAAGGTGGGAATCACTCATCTGGCATTCGCAGACGACTTGATTATTTTTACTTATGGCAATCGTGCTTCTACTGAAGTGATTGCTAAAGCTCTTAATATGTTTGCTCGAATGTCGGGATTGGAGATTAGCATAGCTAAGTCTAATCTGTTTATGACCGGCGTGTCTGATGAAGAGAAGCAAAGTATTCGTGAGGTTTTGCCTTTTCAGGAAGATGCTTTTCCTGTGCGCTATTTGGGAGTACCGCTACAGGGAAAGAAACTCTAGGAGTCATCCTTCGAGCCTCTTATCTCGTAGATTGCTAATTTGATCAGAGGTTGGTCTACTCATCTGCTTTCCAATGTTGGTCGGCTAGAGCTCATTCGATCAGTTATATATAGAGTGATGAACTTCTGGATTTCTATGGTGAAGGTTACCAAAAGGATTATCGACACAGTTGAGTAATGATCAGAAAATTCCTATGGGGAACCACAAGGGGAGCAGTACAGTGGGAGGAGGTGATTCGGCCTAAGGATCAGGGTGGCCTAGGACTTAGGGGACTCGAGCTCCTCAACAACGTTGCTCTTTATGGTGTGTTGTGGGACGTGCATCTGGAGAAGAAGTATTTGTGGATTAAATGGATTAATGACATCTATCTCCAAAACTCTTCATGTTGGGATGTCGAAGTAAACTACAGTGCTTCGATAGTGTGAAAGAACATTCTGTGGGCGAGAGATAGAGTTCGAGCACTGATTGGAGGCGACATAGTTGCTTCTTTCACGTCATGCTCGGAGATAGGGAAGCTTCGAGTAGGTAAGCTGTATAGGGAAGTTGCAGACAACGCACTTGTACAGTTTATTATAAGAAGCTGTGGAGTCTGTGGGTTCCTCAGAAGCATTCGTTCAGAATGTGGATTGCGCTGAGGAACCGGCTACTTACCATGGACAAATGGAGGAGATACGTGTTGGATTGTATACTAAAAGTCTAGCTTTAGTATGAACAATGTTACAACAATATTTGAAATGAGAATCATATGATCAAATGATTGCATCTTATAATTTATTTATATGCATGATGCAATAGTCCATTTACTTTATACTGTAGATAATATGTTGTGCGACAACACGCAGAAGATCATATTATCGGTTTCCTTATAAAGTATAAACAGATGCTCACAACTGAGATAGACAGGAACTCTCTATCGGTATGGTTGTAGTGTGGTTTGGTATTAGCTTGTCTTGGCTATAGAATCACATTAGTGCACTTGTGTGTATTGAGCAGGACCGCTTGAGATCGTTCTTCTTATACTGACTATATAGTAGAACTTGATCTCTGTTATTATGGAAGTTCGTGCTCTTAATCTCTATACAATAACCTCGACACATAGGGCAGTATGTATTTTTTTGATTCATCAATGGGTGAGATTTAAAAGTATTAAATCAATATACTCGGTGAGTTGGGAAGTAGTGTTGTCTCTATGGTGTGCTGTTGATTGTAGAAGGAATCCATGTCCGTCATAGGTTGATGATGTCCCCTTGAGGAGCTCATAAGGTTTATCATGTAAATCTTGCAAGTGGATTAATTTCCGGCATGATAATAAGGTCGAGTGGTACTACTCTCGGATGAGATATTAATTAATTTGAGTTGTCAGTAACTTAATTAATTAATGGACATTGTATATCTTAAACATGGGGAGACTATCGGGCTTATAATAAGAAGGAGCCCAGAACATAATTTTGGGATTGGACGGGTAGTGCAGTAATAATATTTTAGTGGATTATATTATTATTATTGGATTTAATTAAAAGCTTTGGGCTAAGCTTGGTTAATTAAATTCAATTGAGGCCCAGTCCAATTTCTCCTCCTGGTCCCTGATGTAGCCCAGTATATAAGTGAACTCAACTTCCTGGAACCCTGATAATTCATGCGCCTCTTTTGGTGAGAGAAGGGAAAGAAGCAGATTGAGAGATCCTGCAGACTGTTGCCCACACAACAGAAGGATCACACTTGGGACATACAGTAGAAGATCAGAGGTAGTTCTCTACAGATCATCCTCTACACCAACCCAGAAGTACGGTAAACAAGTTTATATTTGCTTCCGCTGATTTTGTTTATCTGAAATCCTAACGATCACGTTGATCCACACGATCCAATTGCCAACAATTGGTATCAGAGCGTTGGTTTCGTGGTGAAATGTGATTTGTAAGGATGGGGTTTTAGTGATTATATGATTATATGATTTAATCTGGGGATAATCGCATGATAGATGACATGTTTTAGGGTTTGGGTAATTTTGTATTATTTGTGAAATCCTATGTATTCATCGCTGGACACCCTATATGCATCTTTGGTTATAAATTTCTATGATTATGAGCCTGGACGAGACTCTCATACAACGTCTAAGAAAGAAAGAAAGCAAGTGTTTAGTCGTTGTTTGGTGCGTCTGGTGAGAGGCTGCGCCATGGGCGAAGGACTGACGGCGACTGAGCGGTAGAATAGCGACAGGGTGGGCGTGAACTGGTTTTTCCGAGCGCGTCTGCTACAACATCCAGGCGAGTCGCTCGTTCTGGTCATGTCGGAACAGATCGATGATGGCGGTGCTGGAATGGGCAGCAACCACGGCGGTGACTGGAAGGCGCTGGAGGTGGCGCGCGACTGAGCCGACAATGACAGTTGAAGGTAGTAGGTCGCGATTGTGGGCTAACGACCACTACCGAATGGTGGACAGTGTATCTGCTTCCTGCCCCGGCGATGATTGGAAGCAGGGCTGGGCGATTCAAGGCAGATCCAGGCGGATCGGGGCAGAACGACGCAGATCCGGCGGCGTTGATGGTGGCGCGCGGCTGACCGGTGCAGACTGTGGATCGCTGGTGGCCTCGGCCGGATCCTGTGGGGTGTCGGCTCGATTCCGGCGGTGGCAGTCTCCAGCGCAGTGGATTATCCGTCTGGCAGAGCGCCGTCGTGGATGGCGATGCGAATATAGTTAGGCCGCCGGGTGTCTTCTGGGCGTGATGGAAGGCGGGCGTGGGCGGCGGCAGTCGTCGGTGACAGCGCGAAGGTTCCGGAGAGCTAGGCAGCGAGGAAATGAGGTGTCTGGAAGCGAGGAAACAAGGCGACTGTCGGCGCGGCTCGTTTTCGGTGGCTGTCGGCTGGTCCGCCGGCTGATGCGCCGCTGTTGCTGGTCCTGGCATGTTGCGGCTGGTAGAATTAAGGGCAGCAGGGTATTTGGGCTGCTGGGCCCAATATTAATGATCTTGTTGCTGGGCCTATTTTTCTTATAATTAGTTTTAGGCTGCTGGGCCCAATTTTATTAAGGAGTTTATGGGCCCAATTCAGTAATTAATAAAAGGCTGGCTCAATTTATTTTAATTTGGTTGTTGGGCTTATGGGTCCAATTTAATTAAAATGTGTTTTGGGCTGCTGAGCCAATATTAATTGCTGGTTTTAATTAATTGTGGGTAATGGGCCAAGCATGTTAAATTAGTTATTTATAATGAAGCTAATTTTGTGCTAGTGGGCTTGGTGGATTTAATTTGATTTTGGGCTAAGATTATGGGCCATGTATAATGGGCTTGATTAATTATTTAATCTGCTGCTCATTTTGTGCTTATTTGTTGCTCTTGAGGCCCAAATTAATTGATCCACTATTTATATAATTAATTATGTTATATAACTGATTAATTGATTTAATTGTCAATTATTGTTGTATATGTGTAAGGCTTGTTCTATGTGATTTATTCATTTAAATTGCTGTTAATAGAAACATGCTAGAATGTATATTTTATCTGAATATTATATGCATGTTAAAAACCCTCGGGATTAAATAATTAAGTGGGAGAGGGGATTGATAATAAATTCCTGCGGCCTCCATTATTGGTTTGTTAAGCAATGTGAATAGACTTGCGCGTCGGCATTAGAGCCTTCCTCCCCATCGGATGAGTTTATTCATGGATTGCTGGAACAGACTTCATTAAATAATTACGTTTGTAATGTGATGCATATGAACTTGCGCGTTGGCTTAGACATTCCTCCCTATCGGATGAGTTTATATGCGGTTCACTGGTACAAACTTGTAATAGATGACTGTAGGAAGTTATCCGAGCGCATGTGCACTTCTCTATCTGTAAGGCACATAACCTTGGGCCGCGGACTTGGGGTCAAATAATGGTGTACACTTAGATGTAAATAATAAGTATCCTCCCCATCGGAGTCACTGCTTTTATTTGCATGGCTAAAGAGGAACCGACTATTAATTATTTTATCATAAAGTTAGGTTGACAAATGAAATTAATGGGTAAAACATTCTCTTGTAAATGTTCGGGTTTGTAAACGCCCACACTATCGTGGCTTGCAGACTCACGGTGCTTGAGATGTCGGTGAATTTTATTTTATATTGTTTTGAGGGAATCAATATAAAAGAATAAAATTCGAAGATTTGATCGGTATATTTATTTGTGATTCTCTGAATTTCGAATGGTTTTAAATCACTAATTATTAACTAAAAAAATTATATTTACTTGTCCAAATTAGATGATTGGAAAGGAATCTTGTTTTTTGAAAATTACTGCTTAAGAAAATACATGTGTATTCTCATAAAGGACGTCTCATGATGCCTATTAAAGTCTCTAGTGAAGAGATGAGAGGTTCATAGAAATATGATGGTCTCATGTAACTCTTCGGATACTTGAGTAAATTAAAAGGCAGAAGATCATGGTTGAATTGATGAATGAATTGGAAAAGCTTGGAATAGAAATTGAAAGGGAAACCTAAATCAATTTATTCTTCACAATTTGCCTGGATGTTTTGAGCAAGTTCTACCTGAAATACGAATGGTGGGAAACTTCTACCAAAACATGTGGCAAAAGAAAGCCATTTTTCATCATGATGTGAACAAGTTTAATATCTTATTTACTAATGGTTTAAACATGATTAGTAATGGCATCTATTGACACGAAGTATGTAGATACTGGAATCACTAAATGTTTATCACTGAGTAAGGATAAGATTGTTAATAACATGGGTAAAACTACAAAGATAGTGGCTATTGCAGTGGGAGTTATTTATTTATCTCATGATAAGAATAAACGATTGATTATGAGAAATTGTCTTTACGTACGTTTCATAGAAAGAATTTAATTTCGGTTTCTATGCATTAACGGATGGATACTTCATTTCATTTAAATGACATGGTCATAGTAATGAGGAATGAAGCTATAATCCGTTAAAGTACGTTGGTGGATAAAAAGTATACTCTTGAATCATGTACATCCCACAGATGCAATAAATAGTAATTAAATAATGCATCTTCTAATATAAGTAAGAGAAAGGAACCTTCGGAGATGAACTAAACATACATTTGGCGTCTAAGACTAATTCATTTTACTTGAGTAGGATTCAAAAGTTGATAGCCGATAGACCGTAAGGTTTATCTGAAGTGGAAACTATCGGACTTGCGAGTCTTGCTTGGAAGTAAAAATGATTAACTGCTTTTTCAAGGCTGTGGGGTGTAGAGCCAAAGATATATATGTTGGAAATAGTTCATTCTGATTCAAGCAAACCTAATATTATCCAGGCGAGAGGTGGTTATGAATATTCGAAGATTATTCTGGAAACCAATATATTTATATGATGCACTGCATGTCTAAGTTCTTTGATTAATTCAAGAATTGTAAGGCTGGTACAGTGAAGCGTCATGGAAAATATATTAAGTCATTACGATTCAATCATGATGGCGAATACCTCTTGGGATAGTTAGGAGATATTGATCAGAAGTTGAGATTAAATCTCAAGTTGATTACACCGGGCATGCCCCAACTGAATGGTGTGGTGGAAAGAAGGAATAAGCCTCTTATGGTAATGATTAGATAGATGATGAATTATTTGGAATAATTAAAATTCATTTTATGGATATGCCCTAGAAACAGTAATTCGTAAAACATTTGTCTGTTTGTGGGATATCCTGGAAAAATGAAGGTTGATTTATTTAGTCCAAAAGATCGAAGGGTGACTGTTAACACAAACACCAGATTTTTGGAAAAGGACTATGTAATAAATCACAAGCCCATGTATAAGTTGTTCTAAAGGTAGTGAGAGGAAAACACAAAGTATAAGTACCAAGTGTACAAGAGAATATACCACAAGGTAAACTGCAACGCGTGTCACATCTGATACACAATTACATGTAGTGCCTTGTCGTAGTGGGAGGGTTGTTTGACAACCCGTAAGATATATGTTTTGGGAGAGTCGTAAAACTTGGTCCCTAGTAAACATGGTATTGTCCCACGAATACGTCATAGCACTACAAGATGAAAATGCAGAATCTTAGTAAGTTGCAATGAATGTTGAAATAGAATCTACAGATTCTAAATTATGTCTGGAGCTTAATGGACCACTAAATAGTGTAAAAACCATTGGAAGTGGTCATAGGAAATAAAAGAGGATCATATGGAAAGGTGAAAACCTTGAAAGCAAAGCTTGTTGCGAAAAAGTGTACTCAGAAAGAAATGGTTCGATTATGAGGAAACATATTCGCTGGTAGCTATGCTTAAGTTGATCCAGATTCTTTTATGTATTGCTGCTCATATTGAACTATGAGGAACAACAAATAGATGTCAAAGACAGCTTTCCTGATTGGAAGTCTTGAGGAAAACATCTATGTAAAGCAACCAGAGTGATTCATTGCAAAGTACTAATAGTATTTTGATAGTAAGCTTAAAATTGTCCAGCGATGGACTAAAGCAAGCTTTAAGATCGTGAAGCATCTGTTTTGATTAGGTAATCCAGTGGCATGGATTTAAATCAATGAGCGGATGAGTCTTGTGTATTGTAAAAAGTGACGGAAACATGGTGGTGTTTCTTATACTATACGTAGATAGTATCTTGCTCATTGGAGACAATGAAAGAGTATTATCGGGTGTATGGGTACGGTTAATAAAGCGGTAGAGATGAAGGACTTAAGAAAGGCAAAATATATCCTTTTGATCACGGTAATACGGATCACAAGAAAGGATGTTATGCTTATCTCAAGTTTCATAAAATGATACAGTCCACACTCGTTTAGCATGTGAATTTATCTAAGTAAATGTGTCTTTGAGACACAAAAAGAAGATAAAGTAGATGAAAGCGGTTCCTTATGCTTCGGCGAATAAGGAAGCTTAATCTAAAGAATGCTATGAACGAAGTTGGATATCTGTTTTGCTGAACGCATGAACAGAAGATATCAACGTAACCCGGAACAAGAATGATGAACCGTAGTAAGACATATATAAAGTGCCTGAGAAGGACTGGAAATTATATGTGGATTTACTAAATAGATTCACTGCTTCTTGTGGATTACGTAGATTCAGATTTTTTAGTCAGATTGGACGGCAGTAAATTCTCCTCAAAGGTTATGTGTTTAATCTTAGGAAGTAGAGTCATAATGTGGAGGAGTGTTATATAGAAATATATTTCAGACTCCGGACTCTATCATGGAAAGATGATGAATTGGAGCCTATGAGGCAGCCAAAGTATCTATATGACTCTAGAGACTTCATGATGGGCTTTGAAGTATTTCTAAGTTTGCCCAAGGTAATCACAATTTACATTGATGATATTGGTGCAGTTGCAAACTTGAAGAAATCACAAGTCCATAAGGCAATTAAACACATAGAGCGCGAGTACCACCTATTATGAGAAATCGTATAATGAGAGGAAGGTTCTTGTCGCCTAGATTGCATCGGATGATGACTTAGTAAACCATTTACAAGGACCTTAAGGCGAGAGCTTTTAATGGTCGTGTAGTGGGAGTAGGAATCAGATGTATGGCAGAAGACATGACAGCATAGTCTTTTAGTATAAGTGGGAGATTGTTGGATTGTATACTAAAAGTCTAGCTTTAGTATGAACAATGTTACAGCAATATTTGAAATGAGAATCATATGATCAAATGATTGCATCTTATAATTTATTTATATGCATGATGCAATAGTCCATTTACTTTATACTGTAGATAATATGTTATGCGACAACACGCTGAAGATCATATTATCGGTTTCCTTTTAAAGTATAAACAGATGCTCACAACTGAGATAGACGGGGACTCTCTATCGGTATGGTTGTAGTGTGGTTTGGTATTAGCTTGTCTTGGCTATAGAATCACATTAGTGCACTTGTGTGTATTGAGCAGGACCGCTTGAGATCGTTCTTCTTATACTGACTATATAGTAGAACTTGATCTCTGTTATTATGGAAGTTCGTGCTCTTAATCCCTATACAATAACCTCGACACGTAGGGCAGTATGTATTTCTTTGATTCATCAATGGGTGAGATTTAAAAGTATTAAATCAATATACTCGGTGAGTTGGGAAGTAGTGCTGTCTCTATGGTGTGCTGTTGATTGTAGAAGGAATCCATGTCCGTCATAGGTTGATGATGTCCCCTTGAGGAGCTCATAATGTTTATCATGTAAATCTTGCAAGTGGATTAATTTCTGGCATGATAATAAGGTTGAGTGGTACTACTCTCGGATGAGATATTAATTAATTTGAGTTGTCAGTAACTTAATTAATTAATGGACATTGTATATCTTAAACATGGGGAGACTATCGGGCTTATAATAAGAAGGAGCCCAGAACATAATTTTGGGATTGGACGGGTAGTGCAGTAATAATATTTTAGTGGACTATATTATTATTATTGGATTTAATTAAAAGCTTTGGGCTAAGCTTGGTTAATTAAATTCAATTGAGGCCCAGTCCAATTTCTCCTCCTGGTCCCTGCTGTAGCCCAGTATATATGTGAACTCAACTTCCTGGAACCCTGATAATTCATGCGCCTCTTTTGGTGAGAGAAGGGAAAGAAGCAGATTGAGAGATCCTGCAGACTGTTGCCCACACAACAGAAGGATCACACTTGGGACATACAGTAGAAGATCAGAGGTAGTTCTCTACAGATCATCCTCTACACCAACCCAGAAGTACGGTAAACAAGTTTATATTTGCTTCCGCTGATTTTGTTTATCTGAAATCCTAACGATCACGTTGATCCACACGATCCAATTGCCAACAATACGAAGATTCCCTTGAATGTTGTCTATGCGTGGGATGTGGCGAAACTAAAGACCACCTATTCTTTAGTTGCCCATTCACGAAGGAGGTTTGGAACCTAGTTCAGCATGAAGTTACATGGAAGAGGCAGGTTACGACCTTGAAGGCAGGCATCAAGTGACTCAGCAAGGATAGAAGGGTGCACGTGAGAGAGAGAATGAGGTGGATGCTGGCACTTACGGCAGCGTGTTCCTCATTTAGAAGGCTCGGAATGATGCCCTCTTCGAGGGCATCTGGCCTTCCATAGATGGCGTGTTTGATTATATTATTATGCATGTAGTTAGTTTTGAACATTTACTAGCTAAGTAAGAGTTTTGTTATTTTGGTTTGCTCCGTTTGAATTGTAAATTATGTGTTGTGCTCGTTTTTGAATAATTAACATACTATTCACGGTTAAGCATGGGTTCTAATTCCAAACTTGTCGCATGTCTTTCAATTTTCCTTTTTTCTGTTTTTTTTTAATTTGTTTTATTTTATGATAATTTCATATATATATATATATATATATATATATATATATATATATATATATATTATTTCTTTTGATTTTTTTTATTTGTTTTATTTTATGATACTTATTTCAAATTATTTCTGTGTCTTTCATTTTTATTTTTTTATTTTATGTATAAATTTAGTTTTTCTAATATTATACTACTCTCTCTATTTCTAATGATCGTTCACTCTTTTCTCATTTGTTCGTTTTACATAATTGTTCATTTTCCAAAAAAGAAATATCATTTTAATTTAACACTTTAAAAAATAAACATTACTTTTAAAAATGTCATCTCTTCTTTCTCACATAATATACTTTATAAGTAACTTATCTATTATCTAAAAAAAATGTTTGTTTCCTGGTTTAAAACCCCGGGATTGTAATTCAAAATCCACACCTAAATTTTAAAAATCACCCCTATATATAACTATACACATTCTCTCTCCTCAATTAATACATTTTTTCTCTTTATCTCTCATCTCCCATCTTTTTTTGTTACATAAATTGACTAATACAAAATTACCCCTATATAAACTATATACATTCTCCCTCCTCAATTAATTTTTTCTTTATCTCTCATCTCTCATCTTTTTCTTTTCTACGTAAATTAATACATTCTTACACATCAATTTGACATAAAGTTAAAAACTACCCTATCTAAAACCCAAAACAAACATAACCTTACTATTCATGGTTTTTAAAATCCACAAAACTCCAAAACAAACATCACCTAAAGTAATAAAAAAGTAATATTTTCTTAATATTCATGGAACAGGTAAAGGTGAACGACTACATGCGGTACCTCATTTTCATTATTCTGAATCCTCCCTGGGAAGAAGACGTTGGAAGATGATGGAATATGATGACGCTCAGGACTCTAACTTTCTCGCATCTTTGAAGTGAGGGTAGGGGAGGAGAGTTTCTCACTTTCTCCCTTTTTATTCCACATCAGGTTTTTCTTTAGAAAATAATAATAATAATAATAATAATAATAATAATAATAATAATAATAAAAGAAAAGAAAAGAAAAGAGAAAAATGCCACGTAAGCATGACCCGTTACAGCTAATAAGAGGATGGTATTGTCGAATTTGATAAATTTAATGGACTAATTTCAAAAAAAATAAAATTGATGGACCAATTTCAAAATTAAAAAAAAATAATGGACAAAAAAATATAGGGCGGCGCTATTGCCAACAGAAAGAGTACTAAGGGCACCCAAATTAAAAAAAAAACTCATTGTAAAATAATATTCTAACCCTAATCCTAAACTTATACTTCCTCCGTCCAACGTATTCTTACTCACTTTCCATTTTGGGGGTGCTCCACGTATTTTTACCCATTTCATTAATGGTAAAAATATATAATATTTTATTACTTGCTTTTTACAATTCCAACAACTTTAATTACTTTATTACATTTTATTCATCATTCTCAACAACTTTATTTACTTTTTCTTTTATTTACTTTTTCTTTTTAAATTACTAATTTATCCCTACTTTTTCTTACATTATATATTACAAAATGCTGTAACACGTCTTAATCTTCGTGCCCGTACAAATGAGTAAAAATATCCGGGACGAGGGAGTATTTTAAATCTTACTACTAATGCCGCCCATCCTATTTGCTATCAGCCTATCCCCACCCAACATAACATAATTATCAACTTAATCTGAGTTATTAATTTCTCCATTGAACACATCAATGAAACGTCTGCTAATAATTTCAATTTCTTAATGGCCTCTATGGTGATCTTCATTTCCAACCCCGATTTCAAATTTCGAAAAATTATTTTATTTTCAAATTTTAAGATTAATTGGAAAAAATGAGTTAAACAGACTCATTTTTAATATTAATAAAGTAGAATTTGAATGTTACTATGCTCGTTTACATATTGTTCAACATTCAATTTTGCAGGTTGCCCCCATTGTTCTCTCTCATCTTTTGCTTTACTTCACGCATCAAATTTTATTACTCTCAAAGTTCTACTTGTAGGTGGTGCCGTGGTGATGCGAGGCCCTTTAATTTATTGGTCTTCTCCATCTCTTGTGATGGCTCCATCAATACTTTTCCTTTTATGTATGGCCCTAAATTTAGATTAGGGTTAATTATGTATTGTTGGGTGTGGATAGTGAATAGGATGAGAGACATTAGTAATAAGAAATTCGGATATAAATTAAATTTAGGATTAAGGTTATAATAGTATTTTTGCAATGAATTTTTTTAGAATTAGGGTGCACTTTGTACTCTTTCGGGTGGCAATAGCGCCGCCCAAAAATATATTTACACTTAATGAAAAGTAATTACATTCGTCCAATTAAATTATTTCAAGAATAATTAATTCTATAGATAAAAAATAATAGCACATTTAACAAAATATAAGTGATAAAGAAAAAAGAAAAAAAAAAGAAAAAAGAAAAAACGGTGTCATATGAGGACTTGCTTCAAAAATAAATATTCCAAAAATAATGGAGCAGTATTAAACAATAATGACAAATTAATTATTACTCCATCTATTCAAAAATATTTTCACTTTATATTTTGGTTCGTTTAAGAATATTTAAACATCTTAAAAATGAAAACAATACACAATATCAATAGCTTTACAATACTACAATATTAAAACAATGTCACCTTCTTTTTGCATATAATCTAGTTAAAGTCAACTCTATCATACACTTTATTATATTCAATTACCCAAAATATCTTATTTTTCTTACATCATTACAACAAAAAATTTACTCCGTATCACCAAATACGTATATGTATTCTTCGAGGAGTAATAAATTAAACAAGTATGAGCAATACCGTTTAAGTTTTATCAATTAGCAACTTTTCATTTATAAAATAATAAACTTGGATGGTTATACTTTTGATCAATAAAATACGCCCTTCGTCCCGCCCAAAGGTGGTCATTTGTTTTTTTGCGTAAATTAAGGAGTATTATTATTTTATGTGTAGTGGGTAGTTATATTAGTAGAGTGGTGGGCCGCATGTGGTACCTTTTTACTAAAAGTAGGAAATTAAAAACATTTGGATGGGACACAATATAGTAAAAATGGGGACCTGATCATACAGCCAGAATTTCAGAGTATATTTAGAATTTATTTATATGATCTTTAATTTATTTATTTTATTCATATTTCCTTATTTTAATATTAGAGTCCTTTGAATATGTTATTAGGAATTAATATTTGGAATATTGGAAATAAGATATTTTCTGCATCTTTGTCATTCTTATCATCGATCTCTTTTCTCTTCCTTCGCTTTCTCTCTCACAATCCCTCTCAATCTCTCACTATCTCCCTCTCTCAAGCTTCTTCTTCTTTCTCATCTTCTTCTTCATTATTTCGTTATCTCTCTCTCTCTCAAGCTTCTTCTTCTTTCTCTTCTTCTTTTTTCTCATCTTCTTCTTCATTATTTCGTTAAGAAGTTTGCGCTCACTCAAAGATTGTTTTCAATATACTACAAATTTAGGGTGTATCATTGGTGCTTTCGTTAAGAAATCTCAACATGGTTGAACAACAAAAAGCAGGTGTGGGAAATAGTCGTTCAGCAACTGCAAGAGCAATTTGATAGACAGACCATCATCCATAACAAATCACAACAATAATTTTTCAAGATGATGGAAGAGATCAAGTCTAACACTCGAACCATGCAAAATCAGGGAGCTTCAAGTACGTCTGTTGCCTGTTCAGCCTCTTAATATGGCCCCACATGAGGAAACGGTTGGAGCAACCTCAAGTTTAATACCATGAAGTTGGATCTACCAAAATTTGATGGAATTAACCCACATCGGTGGGTATTTCGCATACATGAATATTTTAATTTTCATGAAACCCTAGAAGATCAACGTCTGCGCATCGCGACTTTTACGTTCGAAGGAAAAGCCTCTGACTGGTACCAATACATGAAAACTAATAATCTTTTTACAAGTTGGCTAGATTTTCTTGAGAAAGTGAAGCTTCGCTTTGGCCCGTCACAGTTTGAATATTACCAAGGAAAGTTGTCAAAGTTAACTCAAAGGGTTATGGTAGCCGACTATCAGTCTGAATTTGAGAGATTAATGAATAAGGTGTCAGGTATTTCTGAACCACTTTTAATCTCAATGTTTGTGGCTGGGTTAGAACCGGTAATTCAGCGTGAGATGCTTATTGCCTGACTGACATCATTGGTGGAAACGTTTGCTCTTGCGAGGGTATTCGCAGCCCGAGCCGACAACTCTCACTCCGAGTCACGATTCTCTTCTCAAGGAGGGTTAAATGTTAATATTGGGAACCAACCCCCGAAGCCGAAATCTAAAACTATGGCAACAATAACCCAACCAATAGGAAATTCACTTGGGTCAAAACAGCTTATGGGAGACTCTAATCTACCCATACGACATTTATCGACTGAAGAGATTAAGGTGAAGCGTGAAAAAGGTCTTTGCTATAATTGTGATCAGAAGTGATCGGTGAATCATCGTTGTCGAAGTCGATTCTTACTGCTTATGGGGTTCAATGAAATCAAAGAAGGGAATGATGATGGAGACCAAGATGAGACGCAGGAGTTGGAAACACCAGGTTCTGTTCTACATCGATTTAAATATGATCCACCTTGAGGACAAGGTGGTTTCTCAAGTTGAAGGGAATGATACTACCAGAATTTCAGATTATATTTAGAATTTATTTATATGATCTTTAAATTATTTATTTTATTCATATTTTCCTTATTTTAATATTAGGATCCTTTAAATATATATGTTATTAGGAATTAATATTTGGAATATTGGAAATAAGATATTCTCTGCATCTTTGTCATTCTTATCATCGATCTCTTTTCTCTTCCTTTCCTCTCTCTCTCAATCCCTCTCAATCTCTCGCTATCTCCCTCTCTCAAGCTTCTTCTTCTTAATTTCTCATTTTCTTCTTCTCACAAGGCCGACTATGACGCATGTGTGAAGTGTCCTAATAGCAAAGGCGGTGGGTCTATTCTGTTGGCTGCTTACTGCCTATCAAACTGCAGTATGTTAAAAGAAAAATGCGCAGCAAAATGCGGCCCATTATGTGTCATCAAGCTCTCCCCTCCCGCCTAAGTAAAACAACAACTATTTACGTTGTAATGGTTGTTGTTGTTGCTCTCCTGTCCCATCCATCATTGTTGTTGTGTTGTCTCATTCTTATGACTACATGTTAAAATAAATCAACAATAAACGTGAGTGTTGTTTTCGTTTGATTTTCCTGTCGTTTCCTGGGGTATTGGATCTATAATAAGTGGTATCGGATTCATAGCTGTTTAATGAATAGGAGTACTTATCTATCTGAGAAGTGATGACTAATATTGAAAAAGTTAAAACGGTAATGCAAGTGTTGCTCTTTTGTCTGCCATTTCTTGTTACCTTGCGTATTTACATTTCGTATCATTATGGCATCCACAAAAATAAATACTCCCTTCCCCTTTGAAATGTGGGTGTTTACTTTTTGCAGGGATATATGTGTGGGACAAGTAATTAATTTATGCGGACCCCTCTTAAAAAAAAGAGAAAAATGCGCATTTCGTATTAGGACGGAGGTAGTTCTATATTACTCCATATTAATAAGAACACTTTTCATAATATCTATTATTAAAAAAAAAAAAAAAAGGTTCGTGAAACATACGACCCCAACGAGTTCGGGCTGATCGTTAAGCAAATGACAGCGAACAAAAACATTGCCTCAAAATAGCCTGATATACCTCTATTTTAAAGCTTTGAATCTAGCATATTAAAGGCCACGGTAGTCAAGGTCAAGCTTTCAAATATCCACACGTTCTATTCTTTATTTGTTTGTCTCACAATACCTTCACATTCATACTCTAAAAAATGAAATCATACGTTTATCCAATAATATCAAAATTTACTTTAGTTTCAAAATAGTTATTCTCACTTAACATACATAATATTACTTTACATTTTATTTATTACCTAAAAATATTAAAATGTTATTTATAGTCAATAAAGAGTATATAAAAAAAATCTTAAACAACATGATACAATAAATGTGAACCATATTACTCCCTCAGCCTATTCTTTTGGCTCGTCCATTTTTAATCGATTTATTTTCCCTTTTAAACACATGAGACCTACACACATCACTAATACATTTAAAATATTGGACCCACACACTCCACTAATATAAATACCCACTACACATAAAATAATAATACTCATTAATCTACGTGCAAAAAACAAATTGATACATTGACGATGGATAGAGGAAGTATGATATGAAGTGAGTATAAATTACTTATCCTGAAAAAGATATCCATTGAGAGCAGCTCTTAAAGACTCTTCAAAATTCAAATATAAAAACAGTGATAATTTCAAGATCAAAAACAAACATCAAACACACCAAAAATGGGTCAAAGGCTAATTAATATCCAGTACACATCAGAGCAAGCAAATAGTCACAATCTAATCTTTGGTACAACCGTACAAGAGGCTCTGAATAACAGCAAACACAACTAAAAGATACGTCCTTCGTAATTTAGCCCGATCATGAAAAACTGGAGCAAGTCGTGCAGCACACTTTCTAGATACAGTCATAAAAACGTTTTTTGCCATAGAAAGAAATCTATTCATGCTTCCATAACGTCAAAATATCACTAGGCATATTAATACAATAAGGTTGTTCTTGCTCTGGCCTATCAATTGAAGTAGTAATGTACAAGTCCAAAAGTACTGTACATATGAAGTAGGGGATTTACCAAGCTCAATCTTTGCATGAATGAACCTCTAATTACATCATACACAGTGTGCAAAGAATAATGCACAAAGGAAATCCCATCTTAAAATCTACCAATTTTCAACCAATAAAGAAATCCCATCTTTAGAAACATATAGGTAAATGCTGCTTTAATCAATATAGTATCTTAGCTATGTCTTCAAGCAAGAAGATGTTTATATTAAAGGATAGTTGGCTTACATGTGATAACTGGAGCATACTCTATTGTTTCCCATATTTCTTTCTTAATCTCTCTCTGACAAAATCATTTCTAGCTTTGATCCGAGCTTGTTGGGGAGCAACATTTACATACGCCAGATGCAAACCATATCCAAACAATGAGCCACCAGCAAGGAAGAGCGCTACCGTGGCTGCTATCTTTTTAGGTGTAGCCTCGAAGCACACCACCATCTCAGATGAATTTTCCTCTTAATAAAGTAAAGTTGAGGCCAATACTGAAGAAAGAAATTAGGAAGGGATCATTTACCCACAATGTGCAGCATAACCACTGAGGTTTATACATTGAAATCAGTGCAAAGAGATGATGAGTGATGACCATATTAGCTAAATATTAGAAGATTTTTACAGAGATCTGATCCATATCAAGGGTGGAAAATAGAATCACAATCAGCATGGTTGTAAGGGCTCCCTGGCACCCTCACCCTCAGGTGCAAACACGAGGAACAAGCATTTTAAATGGAATTGACTAAAATTAAATCTGTCATACAACTATAGCAATCTTGAACAATAAATTCAATCTACTTTTGTTCATTCTACAATGAAAACTATATTAGTTACAAACTATAAATTTGAATTACAAAGAAGATAATACAACTACCAGGCAAATCAAAGAAGATAATACAACTACCAGGAAAATCAATGTATGAAAACAGGGCATTCAAATAACTAGATGATGTCTTTTTTTGTGTGTGACATTTCTACTTATCAACACAGTTTAAGATCCTTAATTTGGTGTAATAACCAGTTAGCAACTTACACATATAATTTGCTCTGAATTCCCACATAGTACCCTCATCCAACAGCACCCCAACGTGGAACTATGGTCTCACAAACAAAACCCCTCAACCCAAATCTGATTAACCCGAGATTATTTATATTAATTCTAACATAATCCCTAAATTAGTCTATCTAAACGCAGTTAATCAGCAAAAAGTTGATACCTTTGACTCTTTGAGCAATTGCTAGCACTAAAAGAAAAGATCTAATGAATTGCAGAAAGTGATATCGGAATATACTCATTCACATATACTCTGGAGATTGTTTTGAAGCCAGGTGTTTTCTCTTTTGATAATATAATTCAAAGTTTAAAAACAGATCATGATGAAAACAATTCAAGCATTATAAATCATCCGTCGAGCGAAGCATTGAAGCTCACCAAATTAGAAATCACGGCGGTGCCAATAGAGAGATGGGCAGCATTACAGATGAGCAATGAGAATCTTACGTAATTTAATTAATTAATTAAAATTTTAAATGAAATTGTGCAGGTAATAATACTCCCTCCGTCCCGGGTATTTTTACCCTTTTGTACGGGCACGGAGATTAAGACGTTTTATTTTTTTAATATATAATGTAAGAAAAAGTAGGGATAAATTAGTAATTTAAAAAGAAAAAGTGAATAAAGTTGTTGGGAATGATGAATAAAGTGTAAAAAAGTAGTTAAAATTGTTGGGATTGTAAAAAGTAGGTAATAAAATATTATGTATTTTTGCCAAAAATGGAATGGGTAAAAATACGTGGGACACTCCAAAATGAAAAGTGGGTAAAAATACGTGGGACGGAAGGAGTAACATTTTTATGAATGGGGGTGTAGCCAAGTGGGCCGGATTTTAGTAGCCCAATCCAGCATCACTTAAGCACGTCACCAGAGATGCAAAACGATTCATTAAACTCTGAAAAAATAGGGGTAGATTTGACCCATTAATCAATTAGCTCGCAAATTTATAAATCTAGCTCGCATAGGGCCCTATTAACTCAATTAAAAATTTTAAATTCTCTTCATGTTAACAAATATTCCTTCGATCCATTAATCATTCACACTTTGTTTGTTTCATAAAACTCTTTACATCTTATTAAAAAAATAAAATATTCCACCGTTTCACGTATTTTACTAACTTTAATTTTAGGATGTCCCACGTATTTTTACTCATTCCATTAATGATAAAAATGCCCTACACATCTTATCTATTTTTTACACTTTATTCATCAATTCCAATAACTTTGTCTACTTTTTTACACTTTATTCATCATTCTCAATAACTTTACTAATTTTTTCTCTCAATATTATAAATTTATCTCTACTTTTTCTTACATTATATATTATAAAAAATAACACTTCTTTTTTTCTCTCAATATTACCAATTTATCCCTACTTATTCTTACATTATAGTATATTAAAAAAATTACACTTCTTAATTTATGTGCCCGTACAAACGGGTAAAAATACCCTGGATGGAGGGAGTATCATTAGGGATGGTAATGGGACGGATATTTTTGGGTACCCGGTCTACCCGAACCCTAATGGGTAGGGTACGGGTAGTCTGGATTGGGACGAGTACAGATAGTTCTGAAAAATACCCTATGGTTTGGAATGGGTACAAGTAATGCCTCAAATACCCGCGGGTACCCCGATTATATATATATATATATATATATATATATATATATATATATATTATAAAATTTAATATATGTATTATATAATTTAAACTCCCTCTGTCCGGATTCAAGGGTGCCATTTGGTTTTGGGCACGGAGATTAAGAGATATTTTTATTTAATGTATAGTGGGTAGTTGTATTAGTGGAGGTGTGAGTTTTTTTTTAGTTGTATTAGTGGATGTGTGTAGATAAAAAAAGAAATGAGACCCTTGGAGGCGGACGCCCAAAATGAAAAAATGATACCCTTGAAAGCAGACGGATGGAGTATATGATAAGATATTTTATATATTTAATTAATAGTTGTTGATGGCTGTTCTTGGCTCGCTAATTAAGTATGTAAAAGGTTTAAGACTTTAATTAACGACACCAAGAACGAATACCATCAAACACAATAATCTATAAAATCGAGACAAATAAAGAGATTAAAGCTTATCCAAGACTCGAATTCCACCAAAGAACATCACTGATTTTATTACTCTCTTTTTAGAAGAATAATCGTTTTTCCCAGATTCTTACAAGTGTAATGTCTAAAGTGAGTGCTCATGTCCTGCCTCTCTCTTGCGAGAGAGGCTACTCATATCATCCCTAAAATCCTAGAGTTGGTCCCTATCACGTTACGAAACCTGGATGAAGACAATTTGCCTTCAACGCGGTTGTCTGGTACGCCGACCGACTGCAGAGGGAACCTGGATGCCGTTTGTTGCACAGCAGGAGGTTTGCAGGGTGTCTCCGTCCTTTGCTGGTCTCCCATTGGTTGTTGGAGTAGGGCGTGCCAGTCAGTTGTTATCTTCTAGTTAGGATTGTTGTCCAAGATATCTCATCTTCCCGTTAGTATTGTCCTTTAGCCTGTAGTACCTGTATTCTCTCATTATGATGTCTTTCCTTTATTATCTTCTTCTCATCATCCTCCTTCGGTCTTCGAATAGGTTGTCCTCGCTGCTGAGGAGCCCATCCGAGGTCTCGGCCAGGAGGGAGGATAACTGCCGACGTGTTCCTCCGAAGCCAAGGTTCGCTTCCCAGTTACGTACTTGTTCAGCGGGTTTGACCTTATTCGTAATGGGCTGGACTTTTAGACTGTTACGTTCCTTATTGGGCTACCTTGGTTCCCTTCAGTTTTCTGTCCTTCAATTGGGCCCCCGAGGGGTTGGGCCTCCCTTTCCTAGCGTCATGGGTCTAATGGGTCTATGGGGCCTCTTGGGCCTGATAAATCATGAGGGATATATTACCCATAACATTAGCCCCTCGAGCCTGAATAATTTCATAATTTGAGATTGTTCAAGGTCGACTCATACTTCATAGGTTATACCCCTCATGCTTCGGCGCCTGCGATATTAGGGTCATTTCCATCTTGGCTTTTCGTTGTTCCCCTCCGTTGCCTTTCCTTTGCTCTATTCTTGTCTCGTCTAGTTATATGTGTTGCCTCGAGATACTTTCGTTCTGGTGGGGGGTATTTCTGGTATTTGGGTGTAATCTGTCGATTTGAATTTTGAATTTTGAATCCTCTCTGCCAGTTTCTCTTTTCTCGCTTTCCGTTACTTCTCCCTTTGATTTTGACGGCGGTTAGTGTTCCTTTTATCTGGTGTGCTCGTGCTCTTCTTCCAGGTATTATTCTCCCCTCTTCCTCTTTTTCCTTCTTTTCTTAATTATCTCCCTTCGCTTTTCTGGACATATCACTGTCGTGGCCTTAGGGTTTCTCCTTCTCTTCCTCTCCCCACGTTTCTTTCCTTTTTTCGATTATGGCTTGCTAAGGTTCTTCCTTTCTTCCTAGATCTCCCAGATCCCCCTCTCGTACTACCGATTTCTCTCTCGGTAGTTCTAGGTCATCTTCACCGTCATCCTCCTCGTCTCTAGAGGAGCGTCCGGGTCCTCCCTCTCCGTCTCGAATTGCCTTTGACAAACGGGTGGCTGATTTTGTCTCTGCTTTTACGTTGGAGCCCAACCCTGACATGGTGGACGCTGGTCCTGGGTTGTTGGACCATCTCGGGAAGCTTCCGTTATGGGGTGAGGATACCCCTTTTTCTGTTGTCGGGGTTCCTTCATCCCTTGACGACTCATGGTTGAGGAAGAGCCCTGTTATCGCTCTAGGGAAGTTTCAGTGCGGGGAGGATGTTGATTTCTATCTTCCTTCTCTTGATGCCCGTATGTGTTATGCTCCGCCGAACGCCTTAGCCGCTTATGAGTTGCAGCTCGAACTGGCCTTAGGTTTTCCTTTCATCCCTGCATCCGAGATATTTTCGAATTCTGGGGTATAGCCCCGCTCAATTGGCTCCTAACGGTTGGGCAGCGTTAATGGGGATTTCGGTCCTTTTCTGAAAAAGGAAGTACTCCTTCTTAACCACTGTCAAGATCAATTTCCTCTATCGACTCACCCCAAATAATCGGACAAAGGGGTATTATTATCTGGTGCCGCGCCACACCAACCTTGTTTCTTCTTTACCCAGTTCACACTACAAGAAACTGCAGGATTACCGACGGATTTACCGAATAAAATAAACGGTCGGTAATTACCGACTATTTACCGACAGATTGCCGATATTTTTTTTATTTATTTTAAAAAATAATCAATAAAAATTACCGACGGAATTAACGACGGATTACCGATGGAATTTGTGATGGATTTTTTTTCCGTCGTTATATCCGTCGTTATTTTGAAGGGAATAAATCCCGAAAGATTACCGACGGAATTAATCCGTCGGTGAATATATTAAATTATGTTTTTTAAAAAAATATTTTTACTCTTTAATTACCGACGGATTAAATCCGTCGGCAAGTATATTAAATTTTATTTTTTAAAAACTAATTTTAGTCTTTAATTTACCGACGGAATTATTCCATCGGTAAATAAATAAATTTTTATTTAAAAAATAATAATTTTAGTGTTTTATATACCGACGGATGCAATCCGTCGTGAAATATATCAAATTTCATTTTTAGAAGATATTGACGGATTTTCTGTCGGTAATCCTAAGCTTAATTCTAACTAAATTAGGGCAATCGCGGCTTTGTCTCCACTTTTCAAATTACTCTCTAGTTGCCCAGTTGCTGCCGCCATCTCTGCCGAAGTACGTCACTACCACAACGTCAGCCCAGTTGCCAGCCGGTAACGCGTGCCAATTCGATTCCCACTGCCGTCGTTGCTTCACCAGCGTTGCCTCTGCTCTTCTGGTAAACTTCATTTCTTTTTTTGTGAATTTTAGCTCTGAATCTCGATCTGACTGAGCATTCTGACCTCGCGCTCCACCACTGGATTGCGATGGCATCCGTCGTTTCTGGCGGTGCCTGCTCGCTCTCTACCTGTTTTTCTTATTGTAAATTTTATCTTCGACCTGTGTTGTGACTGTGAGACGCATTTCTCAAATATTAGGGCTAGAACAAGTATATTTGTATTTTGTATGATTCAGGCTCAGGAAACCCTTTTTCTGAGACTAAAATATAAAATTGGAATAAAATTAAGCGAAGGAAAAAGTAAGTGAAGTTCTGTTGTCAATAATGTTCAGTAATTTTACTGGTTACTATCCATATCCATGTTTTTACTGCTTTTTTGTTTAAGATGTAAAGGAGAGTCGTTGTTTTGCTTACCTCTTATTAACATCATAATTCTGAAAGCCATATCAGCGCAAGAAAATGTAATCTCCAGTGAAGTCGGCGACGAATCGAAGAGATGGCGGTGCAAACGGAGGCAACTTTATTTTCTGTCCTTGAAAAGAAGACTTGCTGCGCTATTCGGGATTCCAGTGCAGATTGAGCCCAAAGGTATTCTATTGTTCTTTTACTACTTTGTTTAAATTTATAATGAATTGTTTAGTCTGTTCTTATGATGGATTTTAGATTTTTGAACTAGATAGTTCTTTAGTTGCAGTTTAAATTAATGTCTCGGTAGAATTGGGGGTTTGGAAAAGTCACGAGTCTGTAAGGGATGGACTTGACAGCAAAGATATATAGAAGTTAGAAAGCAACAGGTGTTCAGTCGAACATCTTTTGCGGGATGTGTGACTATTGGATCTATATCATCTATGGATGGGAAGCCTGTCATGATGTTGTGTAATGATTAAACTATATCATGAATCATGATCTGCATGTAAGCAATAGATGAATGTGTAAATTGTGACTATGAACTCGATTAGTTTCGCCACAATTTCTTATATTCTTTTTGTTGTGGTTTTTGGTTGTTGTTTTGGGGGATCCTTTTCTAAATCTTGTTGTGCTATAATGCTATTGCATGTGATGGCCACCACAAGAAACTGCCGTAATACCGATGGATTTACCGACGGAAAAAAATCTCTCTCAGCTTGAGTACCATTAATATGAAAGTGCAGTGTTATGTTCACATTGTTTTTTTGCATATTTCCACTAGAAACTCGAGTTGCTTGAGCTATTATCTTATAATTATAAGTCATTTTTTAGAAAAGAATAGGCTAACTGATATAGCCATCTTCGGTAAGCATCTCAACACAATACCAACGATGATTGTTGGGTTGTAATTGACGGCAAGGTATGCCTCCTTTATCTGCATCAATTTTTTATTTCTGGACTTCTCTATCCTTCTCCAATTTTATCAAAAGAATTGTTAACCTAGTGTTCATTTTTGTGTTATTCAATCTGCAATTAAAGAGGGCTTGCTATGTAATTTGTGTTTACTTGTGATTATTTGTTAGGGTTTATTTTTGGAGATATTTTTTTGTGCTTTTTACACAATGAAAATATTTATAATTACGATTATACAGACTAGATTGCACAATGAAGTCAACTCGTTTGTGGATGTACAATCGCATGAGAAATGAGAGATTGACTTGTGAATTTTTGAAAGGAGTTGATGAATTCATTGAATTTGCAACTAGTCAACATGAGTGGAAGGATGATGAAAAAATTAAGTGTCCATATGTTAAAAGAAAATATCAAAACAAAGGCTTTTTACTTGTTGACGTAGTAAAAGGACATCTAGTTAAAAATGGATTCACTCCAGATTATTTTGAGTGGGTTTTCCATGGTGAGCAATGGTCGAGAAATGACATTGAGATAGATGTTGGTAGATCAATTCCCTAACCATGAAATGAATGAGGAAGAATATAGTCCATACCACGAAATGGTCATGGATGCGGCTGGACCAGCTTTTAATGCTGAAAACGTTGATGAAGAGAATCTTAATCCAGAAGCTCAAATTTTTTTGACATACTTGAAGCAGCAGACCAGGACTTGTGGCCCGGATGTAGTCATTCACAATTATCATTCATTTCTCGACTTATGAGCATGAAATCTGAGAATCACATGTCCGAGAAGTTGTTTAATGAGGTTGTCGGATTAGTAAAAGAGTTAGCACCTGAAGAAAACTCCATTCCTGACGACTTCCACAAGTGCAAGAAATTGCTACGGGGAATGGGCTTACCAGTGCAAAAGATTGATTGTTGTCCTAAGAATTACATGATTTATTGGTGAGCAGATGAGGAGTTGACTTGTTGCAAGTTCTGTAATGAACCTCGATATGATAAGAAAAATGTAGCCCGCAAGATTATGTATTACTTTCCTTTGGCTCCACGTTTACAAAGATTGTTTGCCTCTAAAGTTACGGCTAATGAGATGAGGTGGCATGCTAATCATGACAAGGATCAGGGCATGGAACATCCATCCGACTCGGCGGCATGGAAACAATTGAACAACAGGTATCCTGAGTTTGCAGCTGAAAGTAGGAATGTAAGATTGGGTCTTTGCACTGATGGTTTTCAGCCATTTGGTTAATCGGGGCAACAATACCATCTTGGCCAGTTATACTTACGCCTTACAATATGCCTCCATCCATGTGTATGAGGGAACAACACATGTTTCTTACTGTGTTGGTTCCCGGGCCACAGAATCCAAAGGAGAAATTGGATATTTTTCTACAACCCCTTATACATGAGTTGATACAATTATGGGAAGTTGGAGTGGAAACTTATGATGTCTCCAAGAAAAATAATTTCATGATGAGAGCTGCAATTTTATGGATAATAAGTGATTTTCCAGCTTATTCAATGTTGTGTGGATGGAGTACTGCAGGAAGATTAGCATGTCCTTATTGCATGCACCATTCAGAAGCCTTTACCCTTAAGTGTAGTGAGAAGCAATCATGGTTTGACAATCATAGAAAGTTTTTAGTGAATGATCACACATGGCGGAGAAATAAAACTTGGTTCCTCAAGAATAGAACTGTTTTCACCGAGGCTCCTCCAATTAGAACGGGACACGAGATCTTAGCTGAGATAGAATATCTAGGGTTTAAAAAGGTGACTGAACTAGGTGGTTGTGAAGTCAATGAATCGCTTAAAAATTTGGGTTGGAGAAGGAAGTGTATATTATGGGATTTGCCATATTGGGGTGATTTATTGATTCAACATAACTTGGACGTAATGCACATTGAAAAAAATATGTCCGACAATATATTCAATACTGTGGTGAATGTTCAAGGAAAGACAAAAGATACTCGTAAATCAAGAGATGAGTTGAATGATTATTGTCGACGTCCTGAGTTAAAGAAGAATGAAGAGACAGGAAAATTTCCAAAGGCATGTTATACTCTTAACAAAAAAACAAAAGGAAGTTTTGTTTGAGTGGATCAAAGAGCTGAGATTTCTTGATGGTTATGTCTCAAACATGAGTAGATGTGTGGACAAGAAAAAATTGAGAATGTTTGGTATGAAAAGCCATGATTGCCACATATTCATGCAGCGATTGATCCCAATTGCATTTCAGGATTTACTCCCACGGCATGTTTGGAAAGCTATCACTGAATTAAGCTTGTTCTTCAAAGACTTAACTTCTACAACCATTAAGGAAGAAGACATGGAACGTTTGCATAAGGATATTCCAGTGATATTATGTAAGCTTGAACGTATCTTTCCACCAAGTTTTTTTGATTCAATGGAGCATCTACCAGTTCATTTGGCTTATGAGGCAAAGATAGCCGGTCCAGTTCAGTACAGATAGATGTACCCTTTTGAGAGATACCTTCGCAAGTTGAAGAAAAATGTAAGAAATAAAGCAAAGGTTGAAGGTTCGATTTGCAATGCTTATTTAGTAGAGGAAGCATCATCATTATGTTCTTATTATTTTGAGGATCATGTGATGGCAAGACACAATAGGACTCCTAGAAATGATGATGGTTGTGGAGATTTTGTCGTGTGTAACAGTGAATGTCTTTCTATATTTCAACTGCCCGGTCGTGCATTTGGAAAGGCAAAGAAAAGATATCTAGATGATGCGGAGTTTCGAGCAGCACACTCATACGTATTACTGAATTGTGAAGAAACAAATTACCTTACAGATGAGAGTGACTATTATGGGATGTTGGATGAGGTAGTTGAATTAGATTATCCTGGTTTACCTATTAAAAAGGTTGTGCTGTTCAAGTGCAAGTGGTTTGACCCATCACTTTTGGGAACAAGAATTCATCCGGAATATAAACTTGTCGAGATTAACCACAAAAGGAGGTTCAGGCAATATGAGCCATTTGTATTGGCAATTCAAGCGTTCCAAATGTATTATTGTACATATCCAACTGAGAAGAAAACAAAGAGTGATTGGTGGCCAGTTTGTAAAGTGAAGTCAAAGTTGCACATTGCAAAAATGTCCAAAAGTTGTGAAGATTCTATTCCTCCTCAATTTCAAGAGGATTTCATAGATGAGCCAAACAATGTGCAATCAGATGATGGTCTGTCAGGTTTAAACGATGAGAGTGGTGCATTCATGGAAATCATTGATGAGGAAGATGATATCGATGAAGAGTTGTAGTCCGAAAATAGTTTTGAAAATTTGGATAATTCAGATTCAGAAAAATGACTCTTGACATCGATTTTCGAGATGTATTTCACAAACTATATATGATATGTATAAAGTCTTTTGTGAGTTTCTTCTTCTTGTTCTTTTTATTTGTACTTTACAATATTTAATGTACTTTATAGCTTGAAAAATTGAATATATTATAATTTTTTGGGTTGCAGATGACAGGTGGACGTACTGATGGACGTATTGGTGGATGTGGTCGAGGTAGAAGAGGTAGACATAGTGCATCTTCGGCTGTACTATCAACTTCAGCTGCTCCATCAACCTCAGCTCCACCTCCCATACCATCTGTACCATCAACCTCAGCTCCACCTCCTATACCATCTGCACCATCAACCTCAACTCCACCTCCCATACCATCTGCACCATCAACCTCAGCTCCACCTACTATACCATCTGCACCAGCACAATCAACATCATCTGCTGTACAGAATTCTCAAACTACGACTAAAAAGCAAGAAGTAGAGATCATTAAGGAAAGGTAATTCTTTCCTTATAATTCTTATAGTGGGTGTAATTATAAATTATTTTGTGTAACCATGATTTGCTTAATTTGTAGTTTACAGCCTGGTCATAAACTATCCCACATGTTTAGAGAGACAGTTTTAGGTCGGGTTGAAAAAGGAGCAACTCGTTGGAAAAAAATATTTGCGGAGACCAAACGTATATATTTTGAGGAGTTTAAGGTATGCATTAAAAAGTTTAGAGTTCTATTTTGATATGATATTAATCTTTTATTTAATTTATGTAGAAAAAATGCATGTGGAGCGAAGACATCGATGCACTAGTTCTGAACAAATGGAACTTTTTATGTGCTCGTCGTTATGGTGACATTGTCCATGACTAGTAGAAAATATGGGAAGATAAGGATGAAAAACCAGAATATATGACTGATGAGACTTGGGCTAGCTTTATTGCTCATTGGCAAGATCCAAAACAGATAGCAAAGGCTGAACAGAATAAGAAAAATCGTCGAAGCGAGCCGGCAGGAGAGGGTACTGGTATTTCTTGCCACAAAGGAGGTTCAGTAGGAACTTGTGAATTTGCTGAAAAGTTTGTGAGTTTCCATCTCTTATTCACTTATCTTTTATGAATATCTATTGTGTTAATTAATCTTTTTAATGATTGGGCTAAAATTGATGGCAAGAAATACCAGTATGAAATATATGTTTAATTTTTTGTAGATTGTGTTGGTACACAAATATGCTTAATTTGTTTTCTTTGTTAATAAGGCCAAAAAGCATAAAAAGGAAGCCAATGAGTATGACATCTTTTTAAACTTCCACCCTCCAGATGAAAATGGGAAGTACGCCTATGATGTAGCTGAAAATGTGGCTGTAAGTATAATATTTTGTGTTTTTAAAGTATTTATGAGTAAAATGATAAATCTATAATATTTGATTAATAATTCATTATTAACCATGTAAATTCACAGAATACAATCCAACAAAAGAAAGATGAACTGAGTCAAATGCCTGATGCTCCTGAGATTAATATGGGAGATATCTTCCGTTAAACTATTGTACCAAAAAAAGGTCGCATCTTCGGCATTGGTAATTTGGGAGAAGGAAGTTCAAGCAGCCAATCCAGTGTTACTCAAGTTGTCTGTTCAAAATCAGAGTGCAAGAGACAGTTAGATGAAAAAATCTTGGAGGTGCGTAATGAGATGCAAGCAGAAATTCAAGTGCTTCAAGCCCAAGTGCAACAACTTATGGAAATAATACGAGGTGGAAGTACAATGGCTTCTCCTTATGGTGGTGGATCTACATCTGGTGTCGGTCATAATGATGTTGATATTGATGCTGATGCTGATGACGAGGTTGATGCTGATTTGGGAGACTTGTGATCATGTTTATTGTATTAGATGTTTTGTGTCAAAGATTGAGTAGAATTTGATATTTTGTGTCGAATTTGGATAATCTATTTCAAATTGTGGAGATTGTTGAATTTAAATCTTACATTGGGTTGTGTTTTGAAGATTTAATTAATTAGAATTTTATATTAATTAACAGGTATTAATATTAATTTCAAAATATAAAATTCAAATATATACATAAATTTGCGATGGAAATTTTCATCGGTAACTGAAATATGTAATTTGAAAAACTAATATTACCGACGGATTACCGACGGATAATTCCATCGCAAAATTTATGACGGATTATTTTTGTCGTTAATTACAGATGAAATCGCCGACGGATTACCGTCAGTAAACTAATTTTCATATGATTTTGCTTTTTTAAATTTGCAATGGAAATTTCCATCAGCAATTTTACCGATGGATAAATCCATCGCTAAATCCGTTGTTAATTTACAGTACCGATGAATTTTATTTAAATGACTATCGATGGAAAATTCTATTTACCGATGTCCAAAATCCGTTGGTAAATACCAACGGAATATAATTTCCGTCGGTAATAAATTATCGACCATGGTTTTAGCGACAGATTAATTTTCGTCGCTAATCCGTCGGTAACCTCATTACCGACGGATTTTTCAAGTATTACCGACGGTAATTTTCATCGCTAATCCGAGAGTTTTTTATAGTTTCAGTTAAGGGATGGAAGAATCCGTGGTTCTGGATTCATAGGTCTTGAAGAGGGGACTCCGTTTATGACCTTGGGGACCCTTAAAATCCTGGGTGCTCCTTCGAAGTTTCTTCTACAAACCTGACTTTAGTGCGTGTATGTTTCCGTCGATTATTTTTCATATTACGTGGGACACTCTAATATTTCTTTCTTTTGCTCTATGCAGTAGGTGACACGTGTGCCCTCGAGACTCTGCCGGCTGGATTCTGGAAGGATTTGCGCCGTATTTCCAAACTCTTCGGGAAGAGGCGAAGTTACCAGTGGGTTCTCCGGGATCCAATCTTTTTGATACCGGCTTTACTACCATGTCTATAGCCATACCAGGTAGTCTATCCGTGATTACTTCCTCGGTTGGAGTGTTCATCGTATAGTTTTCCCTTCTTGTACTAACTCATTCTTTGTCTTTTCTATCATGTCTAGGGGAGGGAAAACTTCTTTGTCTTATGCTTGACCCCGCTCACATGGGTACCCTCCCTTCTGCTCGCCAACGGGCTGCACTCTCCAAAGAGAAGAAGAAGACTTCTCAGGCTTTCTCTCCGAAAACCTCTGGGGTCCCAGTCGTCATGCATCCCCTTAACTCGGTTACGATGGGAGAGGCTTTAGATCTTATCTCCCGAAGGTTGGAATTTGATCTTGTGCGGGTGCCAGGTGTGGATCTTCCAGAGAGGGGTTCCAAAAAAGCCCCTCGAGCCCCGAAGTCGAAGAAAGGGGGGTCCGAGACTGCGGTCTCTAAAACCCTCATTCTAAAGCGGAAGCTTAAATTGGTAGATGATGTTTTCGAAGAGGATACTCATGATAGCACTGCTCTGGTTACACGTCTTTCAAAGAAGGCCAGAGACAATGGTACATGTGTTATCGCTGTAAGCTCCTCCGTGGCTCATCCGGATACGGTCGAAGTTTGTGACATCAGTTCCTTCCCTTCTCCTGATGATTTACTGGTTCTCCTTTTGTTATCTTGGGGGCTTCTAGTGGTGCGCGCCTTCTGGGGTTCAGCAGACTTTTGGTGGTACCTCTTACGGTCCCGCGCCTGGTTGTTCCCCTTCCGACATGTGGCAGTACTACCATGGGAAGACTCCTCTACGATTCTGGTCGCATGGCGGTTCTTCCTCCGAGGGTGCTCCTCCTGATTTGCCCCTGTCTGATGATGCTACTCTGTTCCTCCATGTGGACCTTATGGTCGATCAGGAGCTCCTATCGAAATATGATCATCTAGATGAAGCGGGGAAGACCTTCCTCCAAACTCTGGAGCTTTTGTTTGATTTAGATGCTCCCGCGTGCTTGGCCCATGCTGCCACCTTCCCATTTAAAGGGTGTACTCGAGAACTCCTCGGACACATGGAGAATATGTCTGCCAAGGATTCTCTTCACAGTATTTCCTGCCATGTGGGGTGACTGTCGCTCCACGCCGCTAATGCTTTACACCTTATTTCCGAGCTAGAAAGGAGTGACTCCCACTGGCAGGACGAAGTTACCTCACTGACCCAAAAGGTGAGAGAATATAAGAGGAAGGCTTTAGCGGTCGGTGAGGCTGAAGCTTTAGTCAGGGGTCAGTTGAGAGTTGAGCAAGATAAGAGAGCCGAGCTCTAAGGAACCTTTGATATCCTCTGCCTTCGATATGATAGCCTCTTAGGTAAGTCTGCAGAAGAGAAGAGTGCTTTGGAGCTTCAGAACAAGGTGCTTTTGGGTGAGATTGCTGCGCTGAAGGCTAAGCATCAGGAAGAAATCACAGCCAAGGAGAATCAGCTCCAAGCCGAGCTATCTCAGGTTTAAAATAATTTCCAGGCCTTTCGAGCATCCTCAGAATAGGAACTTGACAAAGTGTGGCAAGAGAAAGAGGCGTTTGAAGTTTCTCATGCCCAGAGGATCAAGGCGTCTGAAGAAGTGGTTGCTGAGATTTTGAGGGAGCGCGACCTGGCCTTAGCCAAGGTAGAGCAGGTTAAAGAGGCTTTCCTCCTGTCAGAGGCTGATAATTTGTACTATAAGGATGTTCTTCTCCCAAAAAACAGGATTCATTGCTTCTGTTCTTGCGCTTCCGCCTTTGCCCAGGCTTCTGCCCAGAAGCCTTATCCTGCTTGTCTCGACGACATGCGCGATATTCTTCATCAGGCCATTGGCGAGGAGAAAATGCCTCCTGGAGAGACCCTGAAGGATGATCTCGATTTTGGGATGCTCGGCGAGTATTCTGACTTCATCACCGATGTCCCCAAAGGGTCGTCCGATGATTTCGAGGAGGGCAGATCCGATGAGTAGTTTGCCGGGGGTGATTCTGAGGTAGGGGGCCATCTGTCGTACCCCCTGTTGAGTCTGGGACGGGGCTGGTTCAAGAGACCCTTGTGGGGGCTGAGTTTTCTGTCATTCGTGATACGCAAGATCCGGGTTCAGCTGCCACTGCTGTTGTTTCCAAAAACTCGCCCACCGAGGGCACTGCTGCCCTTTCAATTCTGCCAATCCCCGAGACTGGTTCTGCCTCTGACTGCACCGCTGATGCCGACATTTCCCCGAAGTCGATGACTGCCGAGGCTGCCTTGGGTGCTTCTGAAGATGTGGCACCGAGATAGTCGGTCTTGAGACCTTTCTAGCTGATCCCTAAAGTATCCCCGAGCCCCTAGCTCATTTTGTATCTTCTTGCATTCTTTTTATTTATTGGTTGATAGAACGTTGAGTTGTTTCCGTTGTAGTTGTAATCCCTCTATTATGAATGAAGTGCTTTTTCTTTTCCACCAATAGATATGGTAGGGGTGTTTTGGTACTTTACCTTTGCTTTTAAATATAACCGCCATTTTTCTGTCGTGGGGTGTCACGTCCTTGGTCAGGCTCTACGTGGTTCAATCTGAGCCCTTCTTTTTCCTAGGGAGTTGTAAAGTCTCCTTCTCCTGGCCATTAGATCGCAGTCATTTTTATCTCCTAATTTCTAATGATGGCGCTTGTTGCCTCTCACCTTGTCAGATGGTTTCCATCTTTGTTTTTTGAATTTCAAATCTTTCATATCCTCCCTCTGTCTTCCCATTTATCTCATTAACTTAATCCCCTGATATCTTGGCGATTTCCTGAAGTTTTTTGCTATCTTTGTGTATCCTGAGAATCCACTTTCTCCCATTTGCCAATTTGTCCAAAACCCTAATTTTTCAATCCTTCGTTCGATTTCCTAACAATGTCTGGTGAAGGCACTCCTCCTCCGGTTGATGTTCAGGAAGTGAATACTTCCGATGAATCGCCGGTGCGGAGCATATGGCTTGGCGTTCGTAGTTCTACCCATCTTCGTCTGATGTCCAGTCCTACACTGAGGGACTTGTCTACATCTCCTTCTTTCGGTGGCAACCCGACCCCTGTTGACTCTCCAACTAGGTAGCCGGTTCCGTCAGTGCCTGCCGCGGGTGTCGGCAGTGCGGCACTCCTTCTTGACGCTGACTTGGGTGCCATACTTCCTCTTAACGTGGGGGAATATCTTCCCAATTATCGAAATGTTGGTGACCTGGAGGTTGCCCTCCAAGAGACGGCTCGGTGTCTCGAATGGGTGCCGCCTTCCAGATTATCGTCGGAGCAGTTGGATGAGCTCCATAGGAGATATGGTGCCCCCAACATCGTGTTTGAGCTTCCCATGGATGGAGTATCTATTTCGATCCTCCCTCGAATCGTACCGCATTCAACTATTCTCTCTTACTTGTCGGCTTGCGACTTCCTCTTCTTCCTGTTCTTGGTTTGCTATTACAGCGATGGGATATGGCCATAGGCCAATTGTTGCCTTCTTTCTGGTTGCGTTTAATCTCTATCATGTCACTGTTTCATGTTTTAGGTCACACTATCCGGGATCCGTGTGAGTTGGAATTTCTCTTCTTTTATGTTGTGTCTGGCCGATCTGGCGGTTTTTACCACTTGTTGTCTCGAAACCACCATCATTTTGTAGGGGCCTCTAATGTCATCGGTCGAAGCTGGGAGCAAGCTTGGTTTTGGCTAAGTGGTGTCTATCGTGTTCGCGTAAATGGTGCCCCAGTAACTTTTCCTGTTCGATTCTGGCCTTTAGACAAGTGTATGATCCTTTCCTGTTCCCATAGCTTGGCCCTAATGCTTCCTGTAACCTTTGGTGTTATTTCTGTGCAGGTCCTCCCTTTCATCCCCTCGATCAGCTAAGTGATGGCTTTCGCCGAGTATACGAGATCTTGTCTCGTGGAGGAATTCCTATCGTGTCTCTCCTCTGCTGTCCGAGCCTGTCTTAGTTTCAGCTGTGTTGTCTACTTTGGGTCGCAGTGCCACCATTGGTACCTCTCTTTTCTTGATCTCTTCTGATCCCGTATCCCATGGCTGACTTTTCTTTCTTGTCTTATAAGTGAACTTCAGAATGCTCTTTCCTCGGTGGGGTTGACTGGCTCTGTGGCTGGACTGTCTTTGATCCCATACAAGCACGTTTATCGGTTTTCAGATGAGGAGGCTGATTCGGATTATCCTGCTCGTTCTCCTTCCCTTGATGACGACGAGACTATGGATGATTTGTCTTTTGGGTCCGAGGATATGAGGCTTAATGAAGACTTATTGGTTGTCCAATTTATGGAGGATAGGGTCTTGCCCCAAATGTCTCCACCCCGTCAGTATTTACGCCGTCCTCGAGTCGCCCTTTCTAGTATTTCTCCCATTTCTGGTACCGGGTCTGTTTCTCTCTCCCTGCTTGGGAAAAGGGAAAGAAGTGTCTATGAGCATGGTGGACCTTCTCAGTCGACCAAAATCAGCTTAATGCCTCGTTCTTCCCCTGTTGGTGAATTCGACCTCCTTGCTGAAAATTGAGGGGGATAATTACCTCCGTTCAAGCTTCTCCTTTCTTTTCTTGTTCACTGCATTCTCACCCATGATATTCTTTTATAGATCCTCCTCTCATCGTGCCCGAAACTAGAAGGCAGCCTGAAAAAGATCCGGAGGAGGATTCGGAGGAAGACCCGGAGGAAGATCCCAAAGAGGGTCCGGAAGAAGAGGTCGAGGGAAATGTTACCGAAGGTTTTGTAGAGGTTTCGGATGGTGGTTCAGACCGGGAGGGCAAGCCTGACGATTATGATATGATGCTAGGGCCGAGGGAGAAAACTACTTCTGAAGCTGGTACCAGTTCAATCCCCTTAAATCCCCAGGCTGTCCTTACAGTTCCTTTTCCCGATCCGAGTCCCGATGGTGCCATCGCGACAACTAACCCTGCCGAAGCCGATGTCGAGGCTGCTAAACTAGGCGCTGAAAGGGCTCATGTTCGGGGAAAGGGCAGGGCCGAGGAAACTGATGAACCCGACCTTTTCGAGCTGCAGGAGCTCGGAATCTGGGGCTTTATTGGCGGTGTGAGTTCTCGGGCTTCCCATCAAGCTTCTCCGTCTGTCGTTCCCAGTTCTCTTACTCAAGATTCTTCTGGTTTAGCTGCTATGGCTAGAGCTGCCATTGCTTCACTCGCTTCCTCCCTGTATGCCATGGATCAGTATTGCTCGTTCGTAGGTCGGCTCGTTGATCGCTTTGAAGGATCCTCTGCAAGTTTTGAGGAACTAATACACGCTCTGGAGGTAGAGAATGCTCAGCTGACTTCTCTTGTTGAGCATCAGAGGGAGGGATTGGCTGCTTCTGAGTTTGAGATCAATATGGGACAGGCTACTCTAGAGTTCCTGGAGGCACGCTTAACCGAGACCAAATTTGCTCGAGATGCAGCGCAGTTTGAGGTAATCGAAGCGCAAGCTAGATTAGCCGAAGCTGAGGCTCGCATCCTGGCTCTGGAGTAGCGCGTTCCCTGTCCTGGTTCTGTAAAGGAGAGGGCCATTCGTGCCGAGGCTCAACTGAAGGAGATGGAAGATAAGATGGCGAGCATTTTCTAGCCGTTCATCAACTGAAAGAAAGATTGATGGTATCCGTAGTCCCTACCTGATAGTTCATCTCTATCCGTTCTAACCCTGATATTAACTTTTCTCCATTATGATTGATTGTATATTTTGAAATTCTATCTACCTTCTTGGTTCACGATCGTTCGCGTATTTTGAATTCTGACTGCACTTTTGGTATCACTATCTGATAATTGATGGTTGCTTGTCGCTAATGCATAATTGTTGGTGTGTCTTAGCTGCACATTCTCCATTTTCTATGTATTTCTATTTGTTTGACCATCCCTTGTGTAGATGCTTGTATTTCTTATTTGGTGTGCCTCCTATTTGTGTCCGGTTGTATGCTATTTTGAGGTTCCATCCTGACCTCAAAACTTTAGCTCTTTGCCTGTATTGCCCTTTGGGTGATGTTTTGAAGCTGCCTTCCTTTATTTCCGTTCCGTTATTCCGGTCCCCGTGTCCCCTCATTAGGAGAGTTTTCCTTATCGTAAACCTGATGTTCCGATCCTTGTGCTTATCCACCATACCTATGTCCGTCCTGCCTTTCGGTGCCATCCCGAGATCCGTTGTTCCCACCTTCATTCCGGTTCTGTATTTTCCATTTTCGCCCGAGGTAATACCATTTTTTCTGATGCCTCGGCATCTTTGTTCCCATTTTCCTAAATTCGATATTTTCACCCCTTATTACCAGTTTGACCTTGCCTTTTTTATTCCGCCTTACCATTTTATTTCCCTTCTTTTGTTACTTTCCTTCTATATCCCTGCATTTGTACTTACGATATCCTTTATCAGTTTACGAGATTGTGTTTACATATCAAACTTTCCAAAGCCACGGTGTTCCAATGTATGAATATTTTACCATTTGTGATGAGTACTCCATTCCTTTTAACCACATATAACTTGCCGATATCCCCAAAACCACGATGTTCCAATAAATAAATGCCTTTCCCATTAGTGATAAACACATTGACTTCCACAACCATGTATCATTGAAGATATTTCCATACAATTTGTAGTTCCATATGGTGTGGCCTAGTGCCTTGATTAAAAGCTGTGAAAAGTTTTGTTACCAACCTCGTTCATCTCGCATTCCTTCCCCTTACTGATACTTCTTCAAGTGCTGTGCATTCCATGTGTGTGGTATCATCTTGCCATCCACCTCTTCCAATTCATATGCTCCTCCTTCTAGAACTCTCTTGATCACATAGGGGCCTTCCCAATTTTGGCCCGTGCCTTGTGCCGTTGTGCCCAACACTCTTCGAAACACCAGCTCGCCACCTTTGAACCTCCTCAGCTTCATTTTGGAGTTGTAAAACCTCTCTGCTCTCTGTTTGTAGATCACGTTATCCAACTCCGCGTTCAACCTCTTTTCTTCCAATAGGTCTAAGCTTTCTTGGATCAACTCATCATTTGTTCCTTCTTGGTGAAGGGCGACCCTGGCACTAGGCTCTCCTATTTCCACTGGTATCACTGCCTTGGCTCCGAAAGCCATTGAGAAAGGGGTTTCATTAGTGGATGTTCTTGTTGTCGTCCTGTAATCCCATAATACTCTTGGCAGCTCCTCTGGCCATTTCCCATCTAATTTTTCTAGCCTGGCCTTCAACGTGTGCTTGATGATCTTGTTCACCGCTTCAACTTGCCCATTGGATTGTGGGTGGTACGGTGTAGAAGGCCACTTCTTAATGCCATAGTCCTCCCAAAACTCTCTCAGCTTGTCGTTATCGAATTGTTTACCATTATCCATCATAATGGCGAAGGGTATCCCAAACCAGCACACGATGTTCTGCCATATAAACTTCTCAACCATGGCCTCTGTGATCGTAGAGAGGGGTTCAGCCTCTGCCCACTTTGTGAAATAATCTACCGCTACAATGGCGAATTTGTTCCCTCCCTTTCCAGTTGAAAACGGTCCGATTAAATCAATTCCCCACTTTGCGAAAGGCCATGGGCTAAATACCGAGGTCAGTTATTCTGGAGGTTCTCTCACTATCGGTGCTAGCCTCTGACATGTTGCACATGCTCTCGCATAATGGGTGGTATCCTTCTTCAGTGTCGGCCAGAAATAGCTTTGTTTGATCACCTTGTGGGCTAAGGCGATCCCTCCTGTATGATTCTCACATATGCCTTCAAGGATCTCTGCTAGTACATAGTTTACTTCTTCGGGGGTCAAGCACTTCAAGAGTGGTGCAGAATATCCTCTTTTGTACAACTTTCCTTCCACTAAGACATATCTTGCCGACCGAAGCCGAATTTGCCTGGCCTTGTCCTTGTCCGTAGGCACCTTTCCTTCTTCGAGGTATGCCCTGATCGGGGTCATCCAAGATTCTTCTGTCGGTTGGTTGTCCAGAACCCATACTGTGGTGTCCGAGGGTCTTTCTTGCCTCACTATATTGATGTTGTTTAGATCTTCGGCGTTTGAGGCTATGGCGAGCTTGGCCAGCGCGTCGGCTCCCATATTATCCCTTCTGTCGACGCACTCCAAAAACACTTGCTTAAACTTTTGTAACATGCCTACTGCCAATCCTCTGTAGTGATTCATATTCTCATCCTTGGCCTCGTATTCTCCCTTCATCTGGTTTACCACCAATTGCGAATCGCTATATATCATCAGCTCATCTGCTCCCATGGATAGTGCCATCCTCAGACCATTCAGTAAGGCCTCGTATTCCGCCTTGTTGTTAGTAGCCAAAAAGCTTAATCAGATTGCGGTTGAGAAGGTTTCCCCAGATGGGGTTCGAATGATGATTCCCACGCTCGATGCCGTTGCTGTTGCTGAGCCATCCACGTGCATGATCCAGGGCTTTCTCTTTCTCTCTTCGGCTGAGATTAGAAAAGTTAGTTCCACTATGAAATCCGCCATGACCTGTCCCTTGACGGCATTCCTCGGTAAGTACATTATGTCGAACTGCCCTAATTCGACAGACCACTTCAACAGCCTCCCCACTGCGTCTGGTCTTTGAAGTACTTGCTTCAAAGGGAATGTCGTTAGTACTTCGACAGTATGCTCCATGAAGTATGGTCTCAGCTTCCTCGAGCTCATGACCAGTGCATATGCCACCTTCTCCATTACCGGATATCTGAGTTCTGCGTCTCTCATGGATTGTCTTACAAAGTACACTGGTTTCTGGTTCTTCTCTTCTATTTTGACCAGTACTGAATTGATTGCGGTACTCGACATCGCTAGGTATAGCTGCAGTGTCTCGCCTGGTGAGGGTTTGGAGAGGATTCGGGGATCTAATAACTCCCTTTTAATTTCATCATATGCGTTCGTACACTCTTTCATCCATTCGAACTTAGCCTTTTTGACAACGTCGAAGAATGGCTTGCACTTGTCCGATGCCTTCGACATGAATCTGTTTAGGGCTGCCAATCTGCCCGTCAGGTTCTGAACTTCTATCATGTGCCTCGGCTAATCCATTCTCAGGATTGCCTCTACCTTCTCCGAGTTCATCTCGATCCCTCTTGATCTAACCAAATACCTGAGAAAACTTCCTTTGCTCACCCCAAATGTGCACTTCTTTGGGTTTAACTTCATCCCGTAATGCCGGAAGGTTCCGAAAACCTTCCTCAGATGTTCGAAATAATCCATCTTTTCTAGACTCTTTACTACGGTGTCATCCACATAAACCTCGACTATCTTCCCGATATCTTCCTCAAATATCTTGTTCACCAACCTTTGATAAGTGGTCCCTGCATTTCTTAAATCGAACAGCATATTGTTCCATTCATACACCCCGCTTCCGCAGAAGAATGCTGTGTTTGCCTTGTCGTCAGGATGCATAGGGATCTAATGGTATCCCGAGAAAGCATCCATGAAACTCATTATCTCATGTTCTGCAGTAGCTTCGACCATCTGGTCGATCGACGGAAGAGGATAGCTGTCCTTTGGGCATGCCTTGTTTAGGTCGGTGAAGTCGATGCACAATCTCCACGATCCTTCCTTCTTTTTTACCATCACTGGGTTTTGTATCCTTATTGGGTATTTGCATTCACTAATTCTTCCACTTGTCAACAATTTGTGCACTTCTAGCTCCATAGCTGCATTCTTTTCTGGGCTGAACTTCCTCTTTTTTTGATGGAAAGGCGGGATATTGGGATCGATGTTCAACCTGTGACACGCATACTTCAGATGTACCCCCGGTGTTTTATTTGGGTTCCAGGCGAACACGTCCAGGTTTTTTTTTCAACAATTGGATTAGCCTCTCCTTGAAATTGTTTTCCTATTCCATTTCGATCTTGACCTTGATGTCGGCGTCTCTTGGGTCCAGTTGTACCACCTCTGTTTTTCCAGCTGCCGAGGCTACTTCTTTTAGCTTTGTTCTCGGATCCTCATCTGGTATACCTGCTTCCTCTTCAGCACCTTTGTTGCTGCCTCTTTCTTTTTCGCTATCTGGATATTCAGATCCTGATGTATTCCCTCTGCCACTACCGGTATCTCGTCCACTTGTTTCTCTGTTTTCTTTTCTTATGTTACTGCCAAGATCATCTCGGGTTCCTTGTTATTTTGATCCCCTTCCGGTGTTTCCTTCGTTTCTACTAGTGCTTTCGGGGCCTCTTCTTCTTCCATGATGTCCTCGAAACTTAACATCTCGTAGTCCATGTCGTGGTAGCTCAAGCCTTCCACTCTTTCCACAAACGAGCATTCCCTAGCTCTCCTCTGATTTCCTATCACTGTCGCTACCCTGCCATCTGCCGTGACAAATTTGAGGCACTGATGCAGGATTGATGGAATGGCTCCGAAGGCATGAATCAATGGGCGTCCTAGTATACAGTTGTATGTAGAGGCTTGATCGACCAGTTTAAAGGTCAATTGTTTCTGCATCCGAGTCCTTCCATCCAAACCCTCCAGTTGGACCGACTAGTCTACCTCTATGGTGGGCCTTGTTAATGCATTGCCAAAACCTTTGATCTCGTCACCGCAAGGCCTCACCTTGTGGTGACGTTCTCCTCCTAGGTTTTCAAATATCTCTTTGAAGATTATGTTGGCGTATGTCCCCGTGTCTACCAAGCATCTATGAACTTTGATTCCCGACAATATCGGTGAGATGACTAAAGGATCGGAGTGAGGCGTACTTACCCTATAGAAGTCGGCTTCGGTAAATATGATATCCGCCTCCATCACCCTCTTTGATGCCGAGGTCAGTGACCATACTTGGGGGATCTGCTAATCTAAGTCCCTTAGCTCGGCCTTCCTCTTCCTCTTGGATGTCGTTGTCAATGCTTGGAAGGTTCCGATATAGGGAATTTCTTCTACCGGCTCCATCATGTGTATTTCACCCGGCCTATCTCCTCTCAGGACTGGTTCCCTGATCCTGTCAAATACTGGTGGCCGGCCCGGAGGCGGAGGGGGCAAGGACATCGCTCTATCATTTCGTCCTCTGCCCGGGGACCTTGGTCGACCCAGAGGAGGAGGAAGATTGGCATCCCTCCTGTACACCCTCGGCTTCGGGGCTTGCAGCATTCCTCTTAACCTTCTCTCCTTAAACAATTTCCATAGTTCTGTGATAAGATCTCGGCATTGGTCGGTATTGTGCCCATGTGTCAAATGATACATGCAATATTTCTGAGGATTGGTGAGCTCTGAGGTTCGAAGGACCGGCCTCAGCGTCCGAAGGACCTGTTGATCTTTGACATAGTAGAAGACCTCGGCAACATTCAAATTGGTTCCAGACTTCAGCTCTTTGTACGTCTATTGTACTTCAGTATCCTCTGTGAATGGTTTGAAAGTGGAAGGTGCTTTATATTCCTTCGTTCCTCCTGAGTTTGTCCTCTTCTCGTTTGGTTCCGCCGAAATGCCCTGATGGCTAGCCTTCTTTGCCATTTTAGAGATGTATTCGATATGAATATGCTAATGCGCCATGACCATAAAAGCTGCATAGGATATTGGTGGTTTAAGCTGTGCTGCCTTCCACAAACTGGTTTCCGAATAAAGTGCTCCTATGACCGTAATGAGACAGGCCTCGTCTCCAATGACTTCCCCCATCGACCTCTGCTCATTGAATCTTTTCAGAAAGTCTCGTAAGCTTTCTGTTGAACCTTGGCGGATATTAGCCAGTTTGTGCTTTGGCTCCTTCGGTGCCCCCAGATACGAGTACTGCATTAAGAATACTTCCATCAATTCCCCCCAACTTTTGATGGAAACTGCTGGGACTGCTCTAAACCAGGCATGGGCCTTGTTTCTCAAGGTCAGTAGAAACATTTGGCATAAAGTGATCTCATTCGCTCCTTGAGCCCTCATCCATATCAGATACTTTTCATATAAACGAATATGGATCGTAATCATAGTCAAAGATCAAGCTCGAAGGAAACTTGATCCCTTGCTGCCTAGGAGCGTTGCTGATCTCTCCCGTGAAAGGCAATGGGGCCACTGAGGTTTGAAGAACTCCTCCTGTTCCATCCATTTTCCTTTCCAGATCTGCGAAGCATTTGTTCACCTCCTCGTTTATCAAGGCCTGCAGATCTCTGGTTTGGGCGTTCCGAAATGCCCATCCGTGTTCCGTCCCTGCCTTCGTTCGGACCTCTCTCTGTCCCCTTCCTCTTCGTGAGGTGGGCTTCTGGTTCTTCCTACCTCGAGGGAGGGATAGCTTGGTTGTGGGCAGATCCTCCCACGAAGGATCTCGACTCTCATGGGAATAGGGAATTGAGGATAAACAAGACCTTGGGTTCCTCGGCCTCCTGCGTCCGTTATGGCCCCTCTGGAAAACAGACGGGGTTCTCCGCGGAACCTCATTCTCTTCCTATCTTTTCCGAGTAGTGGGTCGGCCTCTCCTTTGATTCTGCGAGCGAGGTTGTTGAGGCTCTCCCCCACTGGACATTCCTCTTGCTTCAGCTTCCTGATCCCTTCCGGGTCGTGGCTGTGCTCGGGCTCCGTTCCCCCTCGGCACCTCCGACGGGGTGGATTCCTTCTTTTTGGATTTTTTCCGTGGTAGGGCTGTCTTTGAGTCCTTACTTCCGGGCGGCGGAAGTATTCGATGTGCCTTCCTTCCAGTGGGGTTTCGTTTACGCTCTCCCTTTCCTCCACGTTCCTTCTCCGTATGAAGTTGATAGTCTCTCTGGCATCACCTCTGCTATGCTCTTTCCTGGCATCTTTTCTCCTTTTAAGGTCCTCCTGCAGGTCACCGTGGCTTGCTCCATGATGGCCGCTTAAACTCAACATCGCCGGTGGAACCGGGGGGTTTTGTGGCATACTCATCGATTACTTTCCGAATCTTCTCGTTCATTTCTTTTGTCTTCAAGGGATCACCCAAATTAGGGACCGGGATGGATCTCGCCGGAGTATGTACCTCCAGGACTGAAGCACTGATTTGAACATTATTTCCGCTTCTCGTGATATTCCGTTGTGCTCAAGAACATTCTCCTCTCTCTTCAGGACCATAAGCTGGAAGACCTTCAACTCCCATCCCAATTTCCAGATACTAGGCAACACTCAGAGATTTCCCTCGTAACAAAAAACAAAAACAAAAAAATTTCGAAAATGAAGAACAAGGATGGCTTAACGTAGCGTTCCCACAGACGGCGCCAGTTGTTGACGGCTGTTCTTGGCTCGCTAATTAAGTATGTAAAAGGTTTAAGACTTTAATTAACGACACCAAGAATGAATATCATCAAACACAATAATCTATAAAATCAAGACAAATAAAGAGATTAAAGCTTATCCAAGACTCGAATTCCACCAAAGAACATCACCGATTTTATTACTCTCCTTTTAGAACAACACTCGTTTTTTCCAGATTCTTACAAGGGTAATGTCTAAAGTGAGTGCTCATGTTCTGTCTCTCTCTTACGAGAGAGGCTACTTATATAATCCCTAAAACCCTAGAGTTGGTCCCTATCGCGTTATGCTACCTGGATGAAGATAATTTGCCTTCAACGCGGTTGTCTGGTACGCCGATCGACTGCAGAGGGAACCTGGACGCCGTTTGTTGCACAGCAGGAGATTTGCATGGTGTCTCCGTCCTTTGCTGGTCTCTCATTGGTTGTTGAAGTATGGCGTGCCAGTCAGTTGTTGTCTTCTAGTTAGGATTGCTGTCCAAGACATCTCCTCTTCTCGTTAGTGTTGTCCTTTAGTCTGTAGTACCTGTATTCTCTCATTATGATGCATGTCCTTTATTATCTTCTTTTTGCCATCCTCCTTCGGTCTTCGGATAGGTTGTTCTCGCCGCTGAGGAGCCCATCCGAGGTCTCGGCCAGGAGGGAGGATAACTGCCGAGGTGTTCCTCCGAAGCCGAGGTTCGCTTCCCAGTTACGTACTTGTTCAGCGGGTTTGACCTTATTCGTTATGAGCTGGGCTTTTGGACTGTTACGTTCCTTATTGGGCTACGTTGGTTCCCTTCAGTTTTCTGTCCTTCAATTGGCCCCCGAGGGGTTGGGCCTCCCTTTTCTAGCGTCATGGGTCTATTGGGCCACTTGGGCCTGATAAATCATGAGGGATATATTACCCATAACAATAGTTATAAGTTTTATTTAATCATATTTATTAAATAATACAATTTATGTTATATTTATTTTATATTTAATTAATAATAATGTTATTTTTATTATTATACTTATTTAGACAATAAAAAATATAAATATATATAAAATAAATGAATATTAAATGGGTATGGGTACCCGCGGGTATTGATAAACGGTAATGGGACAGGTACGAGTACCATAATAAATTTTTTAAACGGGACGGATACGGATACGAGTAGTTAGTTTTTTAATCGGATACGGATACGGGTACCCCAAAATAAGCGGGTACCCTACCTGTTGTCATCCCTAAGTATCACTTTATCCAATAATTCTAAAAATTACTTTAATTTCAAATTTGTCACTCATTTTTCACACACATATCATTACTCACTCTATCCCATAGAAACATTTACGCATTTTCAGTTCGAGTGTTTCATAAAAAGATTTACATTTTCCTTTACAGTAAATGAGACCCACACAAAATATTTAAATATGTTCGTTAAACCCACAACACTACACTAATAAACGTTTATACGGACTAAAGGAATACCAAGCGTGAAGTGTTTTATTTTGGACAGAAGGAATATTTTTTATTGATAATTGTATTATTAATATTTTAATATCCTCTGACTTTTAGTTTTTTTTTATTGTTCTGTCATATGAACATAAAACACTCATTGTTTTATTTCTGAAAAATAAATAACTAAAGATTGCATGAAAATCTTTTATTATTAGTATTTTTTAATCAAACAAAATAAACAAAAATAAATTTAAAAAATTCATTAAGTCAATAAACCTGTAAACCGACTCAATACAAAAAGATATTCTTACTTTTAGTGTATAGATTAGATCAATTTTTATTTAAGAAAAAAAAAAGGGGAAAAACAAAGGGAAGTTACTAAAATATGAATTAATGTTATTAAGTGTGAAAGAAATAGTGAAAATATATACTCCATGAGATGCGTGTTATTAACGTTGAGTAGCCATGAGAGAATTAAGCATAAATAAAGCATGCAACATAGCAGAGCAGACTATTACAAACCATCAACGTTGATTCTAGACTCAGGAATTCTAAACATTGTGGAAGCAATAAAAGGACAGAAATCAACTAACAACCACTACGTATAAATTGTGTGTATGTGCTTTCTTCTATCAACAGCTGCAACAAAGCTGATCACTCATCATTAATAAACATATTAACTTATACAACTATGGGTTTCAACAGTTCTCCTGAGCAGGTTACCGGTGCCGTTGCTACCAGTTCCGATATCTCCTTCATCACCTGAGCTTTATCTGCCTCAAACATTTCATCCTCTGCATAATAACCCACACTCAGTATTCTACTCACCAAATTATATCAGGATGCATGCATGCTTAGTTTGTTACTACCTTTGTCTAAGTTGAAGCCATCAAAAAAGCGCAACAATTTGGTTCTGTTAGCACACAGTATGTTGACAATGTCAGCAGGCTTGTTCTGGTTAGCCACAAAGAGCTGCAAAACGAAGAATGAACGAGCTGGTCAGTGGATGAAAGCAGTGAGAGGTTTGAAATGTGTTTAGTTGGTGACGTGAAACCTTGAATACGTGGAATGCGTCGATCTGGATACACTTGTGTGATTCCTGCAACAGGGAAGTACTGACTTGATTAGTGCCTTGTATTGTTCTAAGCAAGAGAATATATGAATAGGAAATAAGAATATTACCCTCAAAAGATTCATCAAGACTCTCATGTTGTCCTTTGAGCTGACATATCGAACCATGACACCAGAGTTAGATCGATCAAGCAACATATCTCCAAGAAGCTGAAAACGAAAATTTTGTCATTAGTCTTCAAATATGTGCTCCGAAAATGTTTCACCCACAGTTAATACCTTGACGGCCTGTCTTCTGGTCATGTAATTTGGAGACTCCAGCAACTTTGAGTTGAATTCAGCGAAGAACTGTAGAACATTGTAGGGATGAGTATCGGGTTTTACATTATTCAAAACACCAACATTTCGGGGACAAATGGGCAGGATAATTCAATGAAATTTTGAAGTTAATATTCAAATTAACATGTTTCGACCACTGAAGATAGAGAAAATCTTACCCAAGTGCAATTTTCTGTAAGAAATTCTGCAACTGTGGACTTATGCCGTGTCATTAGCTCCTGAAGAAATTGCAGGAAACATAAATAGCTATTGTTATGAGATACTTTAAGAATGCAAGAAAAGGAGGAGAAGTCTTCCATCATTTAGCATATGTATCTATCTATCTCATATGCATCTATCAATATTACAATTTACAAAGAAAGTGCTGCTACTGAAGGAGGCAAATTGAAGAGCATTGTGTGAATGAACCTTAAAGGTAGTAGCAGCATCAGAAGCAACATCAAAATTTGGAAGTTGAATGTAGTCAAAAAACTTTTTCATATGGGCTGACTTTAAGACGTATCTGCAGGCAAAAGAAAGAACAAACCAAATAACTATAGAGAACCAAAAGAACGAAGGGAAAATTGAAAAGTTGTGCACAATCACTCTGTTAAAAAGGTATTTGCAAGATCTAAGGACTGAACATTTCATCTGCACGACAGTGCAGGATTGACTTTTGCGGGAATACGTGTTGAACCAATAAAAATAATATTTTTACAACTTCTTACCTAGCGACCACCTGGTGTCGTATGCACTCCTTTAACATTCCTCCATAATGCAAAGCAAGAATAGGGTCCTCATACCTACAGAAAATGCAGCATAAAACAGTGGTCTATACATATTACAATAAGAGGTGATTTCACGCATGATTAACTATCAGCCATGCGCATCACAGCCGGTGGGATAAAACTGAAAGTTATGGAAATTTTAGTCATTCAGGTAGCGAGTTATAAATGCATGTGAACTATCCTTTTCAGACCCCTCAGTGACTTTGGACAAAGCAAAATATTTTGAACAAAGCTAAGCAAAAAGCAAAACGAAGAACAGATTAGTTTGCATGAAAAAAATTAGTTTCACAAAATTTCGACTATAATCAGTGTTGCTATAGTTTCTGATTTCACATAAACTGGATGTGCTCAAAATGTCACCAAGTTACCATGACTTTATCAACTTCTCTTGCCAGAAGACAGACTAATGTAATAAGGTCTTTCGTCACAACAAAGTTTAAGTATTATTAATCATCCGACTTACCAACACCCTGACAATAGCACCTAAAGTGACTCTGCTTCCATTCATATTAGTGCTTAAGCCTACTTTATAAACGTCAATATAATGACATTAGATTTAAAGCCAGTTTTTAACTTTGTTTAGCAAATCTTATGTTCCCAAAACCAGATACCAAACTATTAACTACTCCCATACACTAGCTTAGTTGTAGATAAGTCCAGAATGCACTCTCAAGATTTAAACCTCTAGGTATGTAAAAATAAAATGCCACAGACGAAATTAAAAGTTGATATTCCCAACTGGACAACTCACCCAGTAATCAAAAGGTCCAAAAGATCTAGATTCTCTTCCAGGTACGCAGAAGCAATCAACCTTGACTGAACCGGTTGCCTTTGCAAATTTGCAACGACTCTGGTAGCATCCTTACGAGCCTACATAAGAATATATCTTTATTGTTTAAGTACATAACAAAGTAGTGCCTGTAACAAGTTGCGTCCAAAGTAGAAGATAGAGAAACATGAGCTAACTTCTGGCATAAGCCCTGCAGGAAGCTCACCTCAAAGTTCATTTTTGGGAGACATAGAATAAGGAGCCGCATAGTGTCATCCTTAAAGAACTCTTGAGTCACTTGAGCACAAGCATCTGGAACAGGTTCTGATTCTTCAGCGCCGTAAAGAATTGACTTCAGCTCCCTGATATAGGTATCTAATTGTGCCAACTGCAATCACAAGGCCTCAATATATCAAAAGATCAATATTTTAAAAGGAAATAAAAACTACTCATGAAATAAATTATTTGTGTCATAGAGACTAGCACAACTATAGCTCCTGGCTACGCGAATAATTGTATCGTATTTGTTTAAAATAATAGAAAATAAAGAGGAATCAGGAGAGCAAGTCCATACAACGTAAACAGAGGAAGTTATGGTAGCAGCATTGAGCTCAATGAAGAAAAACTTGGTAGGTTTCAAAGAAAGGAAAAAAAAATGCTAGTAATATGTGTTGCAGCTTGCAGAATGGCCAGATTTTCTTCCAAGTACAACACAAAGTATTCAGCAGGGATGAAGTAACAGAATCATATAATCAAACAACCGCAAAACAGAGTGAGTTTACGCAAATATCCTATCCTTTTCTTATCTGATTAAGATAAGAAATTAGAGATTAAAAAGAACAACTCGTGGCAAAATCGATATATTCGTAGAATTAGATGATAAAGTTCAGAAGAGAAGTGAACCTTCTCATTGCGCTTGGCATCGCCCTCGTCAGCTCCCGAATCAATGTAGGTGAGCAATTTCCTAGTTTCACTCACAATCTCAACAGGCGGCCTAGGTTTTCTGGATTTGAAGAGATTCTTCATGGAATTGCTGCGCAAAACCTTGGGCACAAGCTTCCTGAAATTCATGGTGGAATTGGAACGCCTCAGAGAAGCGTTATCCCCTTCCTTCGTCACAGCGATCGGCATCTCTTTCCCCTGAAACGTGAAGGTGTCTCGGGGGAATGAGATCCCGCCGGAGTGATGGATTCCAAAATAGCCTCCAAAGATGAATGAAAACAGGTCAATGTTTATGCGTTAAGAGGATTGGTAATAGTTGAAAGAGGATTGGTTGGAAGGGAGAGGATAGGAGAGGAGAAGATGAGATTGTGGGAGGGAAGAGAGCGATGCCATATGCATGCGGGTTTGCTGTTTCTGGAAGAGAATGAGAGGAGCCGTTGTTGGAGCATGAGAGAGAGAGAAGAGGAGAGAGAGTGTGTTATTGGAAACTCCAAATTTATAGGAGAGTATGAGGTTTGATTTCATTGGTTGGCTACTTGTCTTCTTGGTCAAGGATTATATTTCCTTAATTTCAGCTTTTATATATATATATATATATATATATATATATATATATATATATATATATCTCTATTTTATTTCCTTATAGATAATCATTAGCTTAACTATCTTTATCCAAATAAATCAATTGCATTACATCCGGTATTACTATTTGGTTATTGGAAAAAAAATAGTTTTTAAAATAATAGAATTAATATTTTGTAAAAAAAATATTAATTAGACTTTTAATATATTTTTAGATGAGTAATATTTATCGAAAAAATAACTTTTCAAATTAATTCAAAACAAAAGTGATGCACTATGTACTCTAAATTTATAAGTTATACTTTTCACTTGCTTTTTAAAATTAGGAAGTGACTATGTACACCATTACCATGATTCCAAAATACATTCTAAATCAACAAATGTTTAACTTAGCATTTCTAAAATTTAACGTATTTTCAATTTAAAAGTATATATTACTATAGGGTTAATTGAAAAAAAAAACCACGAATTTTACTCCCATTGCAAATTAATCCTCATTTTTGAGAAATTACAAAAAAAAAATCACCACCTTTAAGTGTTGTTGCAAAAAAAAACCCAATTTTTTACTAAAGTAGAGTTTTTTGGGTTTATTTTGCAACAATACTTAAAGGTATTTTTTTTTTTACAATTTCTCAAAAGTGAAGATTAATTTGCAATGGGAATAAAGTTCGTAATTTTTTTTGCAATTAACCCATTACTATATCTTATTCCAAAACAAACATGAAATTAGTTTGGGTAGGTCTTGGCCTACCATTTCACGAATCCTCATATGAAATGATCCATTAACCAAACTAAATACTCTCTCCGTCCCACCGAAAGGTCATCATTTTATTATATTGGGTGTGTAACAACAAAATTGTATTTATTAAATAATAAACACAAAAGATATTACAATGATAATATGAGATGGATAAAACTTGAGAATTTTAGTGAACAACTTCTATTTATCCTCTGATTCCTCTCTTGAGTTGACTTTCTTGACTTTTACCAACTTTCTGAGTCGGATCTTCGGATGAAGCTTGTCCGTGCTCGGGGTTCGGGATTTGAAGCTTTAAAACGTTTATCCGGAGGCGTCGAGCCTTTGTTCAGATCGAACGTTGACTTGAAGATTTGTTGTGAAGAACGTCGTTCAATTTGGTAGAACACCGTTGACCTCACGATTTTTACTGGATGAAGAACGCCGGATCGGAGAGGCTTAGCACCTTGATCCTTGATCGGAGGCAGTTCTTGGCTTGAAGTTACTTTGAAGCTGCTTGAAGACTAGCTTGAAGCCTTCGATTTGAAGCTTTGAAGATTTGAAGATCTGGAGCTTGAAGACTCAAAGATTTGAAGATCCTCGAAGGTCTTGAGCTTGAAGATTCGAAGATTTGAAGATCCTCGAGTGTTATTGAGCTTGAAGATTCGAAGAATTGAAGATCCTCGAAGGTCTTGAGCTTGAAGATTCGAAGATTTGAAGATCCTCGAAGGTCTTGAGCTTGAAGATTCGAAGATCTTTGAGTGTTCTTGATCTCTTCAAGAGCGTCTTGTCTTCGGGTGCTTGAATGTGTTTGTAATGAGGACTGAAGGTCCTTATTTATAGGTAGAGAAAATAACCACTTGAGAGATATTTTCTCCTTCAAAAGATATGTTGGGTTTTTTCCTTTCTTTTAAGCCTGCTGGACTGGATACGGGCCTATTTAATTTAAATAAGCCTGCTGGATTTGACTTGGGCTTATTTAATAAGCCTGCTGGATTTGACTTGGGCCTATTTAATTTAATTAAGCATTCTTGATTTGATTTGGACCTATTTAATTTAATTAGGCCTGCTGGATTTAACTTGCTGGACTTGTTGACTTAAATCAGGCCCACTTGCCTTGGATTAAACCCAATTAATTTAAATTGAGCCATCTGGCTTGGATTTGACCAATTTAATTTAAATTGAGCCCATTTGGCTTGGATTTGACCAATTTAATTTAAATTGAGTCCATTTGGCTTGGATTTGACCAATTTAATTTAAATTGAGCTCATTTGGCTTGGATTTGGGCTTAAATAATTATATTAATTACTAATTAATTATTCATTTATTTTAAGGAACTATTTTATTTAAATTCCTTAATAAATAAATATTTAATCAATACTTAATATATCTTCCTCTGCATTTCATTTATTTAGGCAATAAATTTTAATTGCCTACAAATGCCCCCTTGCATTTTGTTCACTAAAATTTTACTTTGAAGTGAATAAATTGCAACATTTTTTCTTGATTCTTGTATCTTCTTTCGCTTGGCCCTTTAATTTTCTAATTTGAGTTTACCACAACCTCTCTCTTTTATTAATTTGGGCCCTATTTTCCTTTTGACTTGGGTCACCATGAGATTTCCTCCTCTTAGCCCATCCAAAGTATGCATGCAGCATTTTCCATGAATGATAACTCTACCCCAATGTTGAAGATAAATCTGAATTTAATATGATGTCCTTAAATTCGCAAGATTTTATCTCAACTTTTTAAGGCAAATAACGCTTGGATTTTACAAGATGAACTCAAATCTCTCCACAATATATCAATTTGTAGGCAACGAGTTCATGCAATATATCAATTTATAGGCAACAAGATAAACTCAAATATCTCCACAATATTTATCAATATTGCACAAGATAAACTAAAATCTCTCCACAATATATCAACATATACGAAGATTCATAGAAGATTATCCACAAGAATTACAATAACTATATAAGGAGAGCTCCTGCCTTCAATTTTCCACATATCAGTTCACGGCTTTCTTTCTTTGCAGGTTCTTTCTTCCATCAAAGGCAACGAGTTCGAGCACGTTCGTCACAAGTAATGAACACTTAACTTCGCCTTACTGCTCTCCTTTTATTTTCTCTTTGCATATACATGTTTCTTTTTGTTTCTTTATTTCTGCATACATACTTGTTTCTTTTCCTGGTTCCTTTATTTCTGCACATACCTGTTTCTTTGCTTCTGGTTGTTTCTGCTATGACATCGGCCTCCTTCAAGATTCCGTTGAACGAAGTTGGTTGGCTCCTCCTTGAATCCCCAACAGTGATGCCCACAGTAGCGGTGCTGGCGAATATAGCGGTAGTCACAGACCCGCTTCGGTGATTGAGGCGGTGATAGAGGCGGTAGTTACAGACCCGTGAAAACGATGTGATGTTTCAAACCCGCGCCTGATGGTACCCTTAATTTGCAATCGTTCCCGTCGGTGGGGTTTTTGGTTGTTCGCGATTCCGGCAGCGGGACTCGATGTCGCGATGGAAGTCTAGGAACTTCTGGCAATATGCGGCGGTTGCGGCCAGCGATGTTGGACGGCGAGCGATGGAGGCGGTCGCTGGCAGTGGAAGCAGCGCGCGGTTTCCTGAAGGGGGATTGGGGCAAACTCCAGCGGCTGAAGGCGGCGGCGCTGATGGTGGTGTTGATAGGTGGGCAGCGCGGTGGATCGGGCGGGAAGGCGGCTGGATTTGCAGCGGCGCAGTCTGCTCCCGGTGGCGGTGGTGGTCGCGTCCAAACAGCGACAGCTCGGGCAGCTCACGGTGGCGGTCGTGTACAGCGGAGGCGGTGAGAAGAGGCTGGTGCTCGGCAGGCTTCGGCGGTCTGCGATGGCTGAGCAACGGTTGGTGGCGCGACGGCAGTGTCGTGGCGGATCCGGTGGTGGCGACAGGCTCCGGTTCGCGTGGTGGAGCGTTGTGGAAGATCCGGACGGCTTCGGTACTCGTCGGAAGCAGATCCGGCCGGAGTGGTTTCTTCCAGCGGCTTTGAAGGATCTGACGATGGTGACGGATGCCGACGGCGAGGAGCGGTGGTTTCCGACGCGTGGTTGTCGGACAGCGGTGATGAGCTTGAAGCCGAGGAATAGACTCCGACAACCGAACTCCATCGAGGCTTGCGATCCCGTCGACATTGGCGGTGCAGCGAACCGGCGAAGACAACAGATTCCGGCTGCTGGCGTGTGCGGCGGTTGAAGATGAAGAGCGATTCTGACAGGCGGATGGGAGATGGCGAGAACTTCCGACAGCAAGATGATGACAACTCGCTGAGGTCGTGTGGCTGCAATAAGGAAAATGTGGAGAAAATTCTGGGAAGAAGACAGCAGACTTCTTGGAAAAAGGAGATCAATTTTGACCTTTCCAACTTGATTCACAATTTTGACCTTTCCAACTTGATTCACGTGTTTGGCTTGGACTTCAATTCACATGATGGGCTCCAGCAATTTTTAATTTTCAAAATACACAAAGTGGGCTTAATCAAATTCCCAATATCAATTTGGACCCACTACTTTGAGATCCAATTAAAACATGCTTCGGGCCTTGCCCATCATAAGTATTTGTTGGGCCATTTACTTACACCAGCAACATATCTTCTACTTCTATGACCCAAATTAATTTTAAGTTTAAATTAATTAAACTCACATATGAATTAATTTAATCATCCACCACCTTCATCTTGACCTCCTTTGTCATGTGCGTTTTAATTTATAATTTCGAATTTATTAATTAATTGACCCCATAATTTTTTTTGGTCCTTTAATTAATTAAATCCATAAACTCCAATTATCTTCATGCCCATTTTCGACTTTTCTAACATTCCTTCTTTTGTCTTGCAGCTTATCCACTTCTCGGCATGGTTTTCTTCAGAAAGATCACAGGACAATCTGGCTCAGACTACTTACTAATCCTTGATGACGAGCGTCAACCTTTGAATAAAGGGACTCGCCTTTTAGTCGAGAAATCTCTGTTAGGGAATCATGCTGTAGTTCCTACCAATCTTAAGAACGACTTCTACCTTGAATGTTGGTCTCATGAGCTTACTTTGGGGAAGAATAATATAACCTGGACTTTGAAAGGAGCTGATATCGAGCCACATCCTAGCTTAGAACCCCTACCTTCCTTGGGACGACGCATCTTGGAAGGGAAAGGTAAAGTAACTTGGGGAGAGCCGATTAAACTCCTTGGAGACTTCCGTTACACCAAAGGGTACTGGGAATGGACTGAGGATGTACTAAGTCGATGTCGATCTCTTCTTAAAAGCCTCAAGCTATATGATGCTATCTTCGCGTCTCTCTTTACTTATGATCATAACTGTGAAATTATCAAAGCTTTTTGCGAGGCTTGGTGTCCTTCCACCAATACTTTACTCACGAAACATGGGGAGATGTCTATTTCTTTGTGGGACTTGTACAACTTGATGGGGTTGCCTCTAGCTGGCCACCTATATGATGAAGCAGTGACGAGCCTAACAGAACTGTTCTCCACAAATAATGAGCCATGTATTCCGCGCAGCTGTAGACATCTACTTGGTGCTTATCACTTGCTCTGCAAGGATACTAATAAGAAAGGTGTGACGATTGATCAATGGGTAAGTTTTTGGTCTAAAAAGACTGTAACATACCCTGCGCCTCCGATGCGTGTTGAGAAAAGATCAACTAATCGGCCCAAAAAAACTTACAATCCAACCGGCACCATCCCAAATCACCGTTCCTGGACATCTGCGGAATTGAACCAATTTAGAAAAATGGTAATTGTGCCAACAAACCAAGAAGAGACATATCTCGCTGCTTATTTAGCATGCTGGCTCTGCATTTTTGCACTTCCGAGTAATGAAGTAAACTTGTTACGGCCAAGTACTTTTAAAGCGGCGAGTTTAATGGCTGCAGGAAAAAAGGTGGGCCTCGCAATTCCCATACTGACAAGCATCTATCGTGGTTTGAACAAAATCTCAAATTCATCAAATCCATCTGAAGTCAAATCAACATTTCCCGTTCACTTTGTTCATGCTTGGTTAGCTCATTATTTCAAGACTCACTTTCCGATTGGTAGCAAATTGTCTTATCCTCGCATGGTAACTTATTCTGGTAAGCAAGGTGCAAAATACTTTAATCCTGAGGAGGCTCGTAAACGAATTCAAACAGCTGATAATGCTTCGTGGACTTGCAACATTTTTTCCAAAGATGTAGCCATTTATTATGTGGATGACGGGAATAATGACTGGACTAGTTGGACCCATCTTGTAGCTCTTCGTACCAGCTATCTTACATTGAGGCAAGGTGGTCATTATATAATGGAGCCATATTCTCCTCATAGATTTGCTCGTCAATTTGGTTTTCTGCAAGATGTTCCTAACATGCTTAGAACAAACCTCCGCAAGGCCTCTTTAGAAGAAGGATTTGATTACTGGTGTCATTCCACTACATGTAACTCCAAATCTGAAGCTTATTTTCCCGGTGCAGCCTCAGCTCCTAAAAATTACTCCACGTCTGAATATAAGGAGTGGTGGAAGCATGTTCATGGCACTTACTTATCTGATCATGTTAAAGACCTGATTACCCCAGTATCAGCCCCTATAGAGGAAGAAGTGGACATCATAGATGATCTTAATGAAAATCACCAAGACGTCCAAGGTATTTCTCCGGTGCATGATATGGTAAAACCTATGGCGTATAAAAGAAAGAAAGGTCAATCTGTGGAGGATTGCAGCGCATCCAGGGATCAACATTAGAAGAGGAAGAAGCCCACTGCCTCCACTGAAAAGCAAGATGATGAGGTTCCCTTTACTCTCCCAATTCTCTTCTTTTTTTTTATTTCCCTTTTTTTTTTACAAGGCTCTTTTTACTACTTTAGATTGCGCAGAGGATTTCTAACCCAACTTCCCCTCCTAAGGCCAATGAAGGAAAAGAATTAATTTCTGCTATCGCTTCACAAGACTTGGCCAACGAGGTTGCCCCCTTTTCTGTCTTTAACTTTTTTTATCATCTTTCCTTTTCTATCTAAATATATTTTTTTCAATTAGGTCTTAGGCTTCTCTTCAGACTATGAGGGCGACGGTTCTACCAAGAGTGATGCTTCTAACACAGGAATGGATTCCTCTTTGAAAGCATGCCCAGCAGTAACAGAATTTAAATTCAAGAAAGAAGCTCGAAGTCTCAAAGAACAATTTGCCCAGAAAGCCTGGAGCCGTATCAGAAATAAGCTCCAACGGACTCCTATCGAATATTTATCATCTCTAAGGGAAGGAGTCTTCAACCTGATAGGGGAAGTGAAAGTACTTAACATCGATTGCTCTACATTAGAAGAAGCCTTGACTCCTTTATTTGATAAGGCTGATGCTTATACTGCTGCAAGATCGAAGTCTGATCAAGCGGCCTCCAAGGGAGATTACGTAAAAGTCTCAGCCAACATCAAAGGTCGTCTCCAAAGCTATAAGGACACCCATACGATGGAGATACAAAAACTAAGGACAACCTGGGAAGAATTGGAGTTGATAGGCAACGAGTTGGCCACCCTGAAGAAAGAGAAGACTTTATGTGAAGCAGCTGATCAACTCAAACAAACCATTTACCGTGCTAAGAAAGAAATTGACCTCATAGAGGAAAATATCTTTGCACTTGATACAGTGACCTCATTAAAGGAGTATTCATCTGAGAACGAGAAAGCAGCTCTGAAGGCTGAATTACGAAGCATACTTTCTGATAACTTTTTTGTTTAGTGTAGGGGGCTTCTTCTTTTTTTTTTACTCACTTGTCTGTTTTCCCTACTATGCTTTGAACATTTAATTACCAATAAAATTCATTTCCTTCATTGTTGCTTACTTATATTGCCTTCATACTTCGATTTATTGCTTGTCTCATAAACTTGATGTGATAAACCAAAGATATGACTGAACTTAACAAAGTGTTAAGCTGCCTACGTACCTCTTTATAGAGGATCAAGTCATAACGTAGTTCAAAAGAACATAATTTGGTTTGAATGGGGGGGTGCCGTACACAGTTTATACTCGTGCGGGCCAGGAGTGACTATTCTTTAACCACTTTAGACAAAGTAGGGCATTTAATGCTTTAACCACTTAAAATACCTGAGTGGGGTGAATTAACAGTTTAGCCACGTATAATTACCTTTGGTGGGTGTCGTACGCAGTTTATACTCGTGCGGACCAGGAATTTGTCGTACACAGTTTATACTCATGCGGACCAGGAGTAACATGCAGTTTAGGCTCGTGCGTCATGGAGCGTGCCTTAGGTTTGACTGGATTACGCGTAGTAGCGTTTCAGGAATTTGCCATTTATGGTTCCAATTCCCACTCCATCTTCGGATACCAACTTGTATGCACCATTTGTATATACTTCTTTCACAACATGTGGGCCATCCCACTTGGGCAAGAATTTATTTCCCACTCGGTGAGTGATGACAATAGGCCTTCTCACAGCAAGGACTAAGTCTCCGACTTGAAAGGAACGTATCTTCACTTTCTTATTAAACGTTCTGGAGAGGCGAGCTTGATAGCACTCAAGTCTCTGTTGTGCTTCTAACCTCTTTTCATCAAGTGCCTCTAATTCTTCGAGACGCAGTCGTGCGTTCTCTTCTTCAGTCAAACCTTCTTGTATGGCTATTCTCAAAGATGGTATTTGCTTTTCAAGGGGCACAACAGCTTCAACCCCATACACTAGAGAATACGGAGTAGCTTGAGTAGGCGTTCTATGAGTAGTTCGATACGCCCATAAAGCTTCATGAATCCTTTCATGCCAGTCTCGTTTTGATTTGGAGACCACCTTCTTCAATAGGTTACACAGTGTTTTGTTGAAGGCTTCAGCGAGCCCGTTAGCTGCTGCATTGTACATAGAAGACTTCCTTTGCTTGAAGTCAAACTTCTCACAAAGCCTATCAATCAAAGAGTTACTGAACGGCCTCCCATTATCCGTGATGATGTATCGAGGCACTCCATATCTATATATGATGTTGATGCGGATGAAATCAGCAACATTTTCCTTCTTCACTTCTCTCAAGGGTACAACTTCCGCCCACTTGGAAAAGTAATCAGTGGCAGCCAGAATATAAAGATGGCCTCCAGAAGACTTTGTTAACGGCCCCACCACATCTAAGCCCCATGCATCAAATGGCCACGGAGAAACTGTTGGATGTAATGGCTCGGGAGGCTGATGAATGAGATTTGCATGAAACTGGCATGGCTGACATTTTTGTGCATAATCTATGCAATCCTTTACCATAGAAGGCCAGTAATATCCCATCCTTTTGATTCTGAAATGTAACTTGGGTCCAGACTGATGGGCGCCACATATTCCAGAATGAGCTTCCTCCATAGCTTGTAGAGCTTCTTCATCACTTAAGCATCTTAAGAGAATACCATCAAACGATCTTCTATAAAGTATATCTTTGTAATAGAAGAATCGCGGTGCTCTACGCCGGACATCAACCCTTAGGTGTGGATCATTGGGGAGCTTATCATACTTCAAGTAATCCATGAACGGTTGTCGCCAATCTTCCTTCCCAATATCGAACACTTCTATGGCACAATACCCAACTTCTTCATCATCTTCCTTTTCGAAGAAGGGAGGTACCACCCAACTTTTGCAGATCGGAACTTGGAAATGTGCTTCAGGCATTGCTATGGTTGATGCTAGCTTTGCCAAAGCATCGGCTTGTTTGTTCTTGCTCCTTGGAAGATGTTCAATCTCTACATCTCCAAGCCAATTCATAAGCCTTTGAGCATAGTCATAATACGGACGTAGCTCGGGTTTCTTAACCTCATATAAACCAAGCAGCTGGTTGATTATTAACAACGAATCTCCATATACCTTCAGGTGTCGTTGCTTTACATCTACTGCCATCTCCAGACCAAGTATAAGAGCTTGATATTCAGCTACATTGTTAGAGCAATTTTCAGTTAGATTGAAGGAGTATGGCAGAACTTCTCCATCTGAGGTCACAAATACCACTCCTGCGCCGGCTCCTTCTCTGTGAGCAGCTCCATCGAAATACATCTTCCAAGGAGGAGTGATTTCAATAGCCAATATATCTTCATCGGGGAGATCATCAGATAACTCCCATTCTGCAGGCATGGGATGATCAGCTAAGAAATCCGCCAATACTTGCCCTTTCACTGCCTTTTGAGGGACATATATAATCTCGAATTGCTGCAATTGAAGATACCACCTTGCAAGCCTATCAGAGAGCACTGGTTTCGACATGACGAATTTTAATGGGTTGGCCTTTGAGACCAAGTAAACAGTATGAGCTTGAAAGTAGTGTCTTAACTTCTGAATTGCAAAGATGAGAGCCAAACAAATCTTTTCAATTGGTGAGTACTTTAACTCATTTGGGGTCATTGTTCTACTCAAATAGTACAATGCACACTCCTTTCCTTCATCATTATTTTGTGCAAGTAGAGCTCCAACTGATCTTTCTTGAGCAGATATGTAGAGAATTAATGGACGTCCGACTATTGGGGCGACCAATACTGGCGGCTTTATCAAATATGCTTTAATGCTGTTAAAGGCATTAGTGCAAGCTTCATCCCATTCGAATAGGCTGCCCTTCTTCATAAGATGACTGAATGGTTGGCACCTACCGGCTAGGTTTGATATGAATCTTCTTAAGTATGCCAATTTTCCTTGCAAACTCTTAAGCTCATGTATATTTCGGGGTACCTGCATCTTTATGATTGCATCTATCTTTGCTTTGTCAATCTCAATACCACGATGTCGGACAACGAATCCAAGGAACTTACCAGAAGAGACTCCGAATGCGCACTTAAGTGGGTTCATCTTGAGTTGAAATTTCCTGAGACGCTCAAATATTTGCTTTAGATCTTTAAGATGATCCTTTTTCTTCTTTGATTTCACTACAATGTCATCCACATAACATTCGACATTCTTATGAAGCATGTCGTCGAATATCTTTTGCATAGCTCGTTGATACGTAGCGCCAGCATTCCTCAAGCCAAACGGCATAACATTATAGCAGTATATTCCTTTAGGAGTGCGGAAGGCTGTTTTCTCTTGATCTTCCGGAGCTAGGCTAATTTGATTGTAACCAGATGATCCATCCATAAATGAAAGCACTTCATGCCCGGTCGTTGCATCAATCATAAGTTCTGTGATTGGTAGTGGAAAATCATCTTTTGGGCATGCCAAATTCAAGTCACGGAAGTCAACACACACTCTAAGCTGCCCATTTGTCTTCCTTACTGGCACAATGTTAGAGAGCCAAGTGGGATACTTGACTTCTCGTATCTTTCCCGTTTCAAGGGGCTTATTAACCTCAGCTTCAATCAGTGGAACCAGCTCTGGTCGAAATCGACGCTGCATCTGCTTAACTGGCTTGACTCCTTTCTTTACTGCTAGATGATGAACTGCCACTTTTGGATCTAATCCGGGCATCTCCTTGAATGACCATGCAAACACGTCTCTAAACTCTTGAAGAAGCTCAATGTAAGCCTTTTCCTCCTCAGATGTTAACAAAGCACTTATATAGGTTGGACGCGGATCATTAGCATCACCTAAATTAATCTCCTTCAATTGATCAACAGTAGATTTAATACCCTCCTCAAATTCTGGGGGAGCATCATCGGCATCTTCCTCTTCAGTTGAGGTTTCTTCTTGTATAGTGACATGATTTACTGCAGCAACATCCTCCATAAATTCTTGCCTTTGAAACTGTGGATTAGATCCAACTTGTTCATTCTCTCCCACTTTAACAATGCTCCCCACTTCATAGCCATCTCTCCTCATCTCGACGATCTTGCTTTGTAGATCTCTTTCTGCACTTTGTAGATCTGTTTGCATGATGATGGAATGAACAACATCTGATGAGCCTACACTTTCACGATCATCTTCTTCACTTCGGGTGAATATTATTGTTCGTTTCTTAGCTTTCAACATTGGGCCACATGATATAGTCAGGAAATGTCGTCTTTTCATGCGAGATGGGATCCGACTATGTATCTTTGGGAAACTTGGGAACTTAGTAGTCCTTTTAGCTCCAGCTGGTTTGAGCCTCTCGAATACTGAGATTCTTTCTGTCTTTCTATCTTCCTCATGAGACTCCTCTTCTTCAGAGAGAATTTCATCTTCAGTGATGTAGTTTGTGTTTGCCCTCTTTATCGCAATACGAACAGGTTTTTGCGGAACATATCCTATACCTGTTCTAGTATACTTGGAAGTACGGCCATTACTCTTCAATTTCTCTTGGGTGGTTCTACTAGGAGTCTTATGAGACAGTTCATTTGCCGCACCTTTTTCTTGAAGGTCATAACCAGCTTTCACAAGAAGTTTGTAAGCTTGTGGGCTATACGATTTGGAAATCGCCGCCTCAAATACATCTCCGTGCTCAGTTTTAGCCGCTTGAGTTGGGCGAGTGAATCCTTTGAGTGGAGGGGAAGAGGGCTTCTCAGCGTCAACCTTAGTCAGGGGTAGTGTCAACCCTTCTACAGTTTTGATCAACTGTTTACTTTCATTAGACTGTATGGATGAAACATCATCTGCATTCTCTTTTTCTTGTTTATCATCACCTTTATCTTGTGATGAAGTTCCTTCTTGCTTATCGGCCTTGATACTTTTCAGAAAATATCTAGCGTCTGCGAAGTATGACTCTGCTTCTGTAAATGGTTTTTCATCACCGAGTACCTTCTTTATGTTACCTCCATCGCTATATTTGAAGCACTGATGCAGCGTAGAAGGAATCACTCCATTTTCATGCAACCATGGGCGCCCCAAGAGCATGTTATATGATGTTTTAGCATCAATGACATGAAACAGAACTGTTGAGGCCATCTCATCTATTATTAAGTTCATGACTATCGTACCAAGTGTTCTCTGACCCTCTTGATTGAACCCATGAATCGTCAATCGGCTATTGCCAAGTTCATCTGTTGAAATCCCTAACTTTTTCAACGTTATTAGAGGTAGGATATTGACCGCTGAACCTCCATCAATCAGTATTCGATTCACCCTTTGCTCTTGAGTGCAACCAGCTACGAACAAGGGTCGATTGTGAGATTGTGAACCGAGCAGTAAGTCTTCTTCAGTGAAGGTAATCTTCATAGCATGGGCCTTGCTTTCAACTTTAGGCACGATAGCTTCGCCTGCCATATTGCATGAATAATTATTTCCACCGTCTGCAGAAGTAGAGTTTGCAGTTGCATCTTCATCTAGAAAGATCTTCCCTTGCTCAACCAATCGCATAACTTTGTCTTTAAAGACAAAGCAATCTTTGATAGAATGTCCCACCAGTCTATGATACTTGCAGTATTTCGGATTGTCCGTTTGTCCTGCTTCTTCTGGTCGCTTCATTTCAGGAAGCTCGATAAGTTTATCTTTGAGCAGATCATCGAGTATGCCTGGGACATCCGAATCAAGGAATGGGTACTTCCTTTCTTGCATTTCTTTCAAGGTCAATCTTCTTTGCCCCCTTTCTTGGGACTCATTCTTCACTTTGTCATCTTTTTCATTCTCATTCCTTCGGAACTTGACAGTTGATGCATTTGTTGCCATAGACCCTTTTTCGGAAGATTTGTTGTAGGGTTTGCCCCCTTTCCTTGCCTCTTGCTTTTCTTTATACTTGTAGGATCCAGGAATCGGTGGTTCTACAACTCCACTTATCCCCATACTTAGCTCCATGTCGTGAGCTCTTGTGGCCAAGTCTTCAAAGGTTTTAGGCTTAATCCCTTGAAGTATGTAACGAAGGTTCCATTGCATTCCTGCTGTGCACATCTCAATGCCAGAAACTTCAGACAATCGATCTTTACAGTTTAGGCTCAAATTTCTCCATCGATTAATGTACTCAATTACTGGCTCTTCTTTTAACTGACGGGTGTTAGTCAACTCTATCATGCTAACCGTCCTCCTAGTACTATAAAAACGGTTAAGGAATTGATATTCCATCTGATCTCAACTGTCTATAGAATCAGCCTCCAAGTCGGTGTACCATTCAAAAGCATTTCCCTTCAGAGAGCGAACGAATTGTCTTACCATATGATCTCCGTGAGTGCCAGCATCATTGCACGTTTCTATGAAATGTGCTATATGTTGCCTTGGATTACCTTTGCCATCAAACTGTTGGAACTTGGGGGGTTGATAGTTAGGTGGCATCCTCAAGTTGCCAACCCTCCTAGTATAAGGCTTAGCATAAGCGAATGAAGGTTTAGAGCTCTCTTCGAATTGGTCCTTCATTGTGCCAAGTATAATGCTTTTTAACTGGCTGATAGGAACCATTCCATCATGGGAGATGTTCAATTCTTCTTCAATCACCCTTTTCCCCATCGTCTGACGCTTCGCAGACTCATCTACTTCATTTTCAGCATCTTCTTCTTGCTTTTCGTTCGCATGGCTAGTTTCAGCACCAGCCATTTTCTCCATCAGTTTGAAAATCAAAGTATTTTGTTCTTGGTTCTGTTTGGCAAGTGCAGCAACGGATTCAGTTAAGCTTGCCAACTGTTCTTCGACAGACGAAGTGTTTATTGCCATTGTCGAGGCTATGGATGAATCAGACGATGAGCTTTCTTCAAGTATAGGGGTTGAGTTAGCTGAGTCGTTTTTCTCATCTTTATCATCATATGGTATCACTCCAGAGGTAACTCCAACTGAAGAATTTATCTCTGAAGAGGCTTCAGATCGTGCCATCTTTGACATGCTTCTAGTTGTCACATTAACGTCTTCCACTTGTAATTCTGAAGACTTGAAGACAGAAGCTGATCTGTTGACTTTGACCCTTAGCGGAACCATCTTACTTTGCTCGAAGAGGAGATGAGAGGTAGAAACTGTCCCACTGGGCGTGCCAAAATTTGTAACAACAAAATTGTATTTATTAAATAATAAACACAAAAGATATTACAATGATAATATGAGATGGATAAAACTTGAGAATTTTATTGAACAACTTCTATTTATCCTCTGATTCCTCTCTTGAGTTGACTTTCTTGACTTTTACCAACTTTCTGAGTCGGATCTTCGGATGAAGCTTGTCCGTGCTCGGGGTTCGGGATTTGAAGCTTTAAAACGTTTATCCGGAGGCGTCGAGCCTTTGTTCAGATCGAACGTTGACTTGAAGATTTGTTGTGAAGAACGTCGTTCAATTTGGTAGAACACCGTTGACCTCACGATTTTTACTGGATGAAGAACGCCGGATCGGAGAGGCTTAGCACCTTGATCCTTGATCGGAGGCAGTTCTTGGCTTGAAGTTACTTTGAAGCTGCTTGAAGACTAGCTTGAAGCCTTCGATTTGAAGCTTTGAAGATTTGAAGATCTGGAGCTTGAAAACTCGAAGATTTGAAGATCCTCGAAGGTCTTGAGCTTGAAGATTCGAAGATTTGAAGATCCTCGAGTGTTCTTGAGCTTGAAGATTCGAAGATTTGAAGATCCTCGAAGGTCTTGAGCTTGAAGATTCGAAGATTTGAAGATCCTCGAAGGTCTTGAGCTTGAAGATTCGAAGATCTTTGAGTGTTCTTGATCTCTTCAAGAGCGTCTTGTCTTCGGGTGCTTGAATGTGTTTGTAATGAGGACTGAAGGTCCTTATTTATAAGTAGAGAAAATAACCACTTGAGAGATATTTTCTCCTTCAAAAGATATGTTGGGCTTTTTCCTTTCTTTTAAGCCTGCTGGACTGGATACGGGCCTATTTAATTTAAATAAGCCTGCTGGATTTGACTTGGGCTTATTTAATAAGCCTGCTGGATTTGACTTGGGTCTATTTAATTTAATTAAGCATTCTTGGTTTGATTTGGACCTATTTAATTTAATTAGGCCTGCTGGATTTAACTTGCTGGACTTGTTGACTTAAATCAGGCCCACTTGCCTTGGATTAAACCCAATTAATTTAAATTGAGCCATCTGGCTTGGATTTGACCAATTTAATTTAAATTGAGTCCATTTGGCTTGGATTTGACCAATTTAATTTAAATTGAGCCCATTTGGCTTGGATTTGACCAATTTAATTTAAATTGAGCCCATTTGGCTTGGATTTGGGCTTAAATAATTATATTAATTACTAATTAATTATTCATTTATTTTAAGGAACTATTTTATTTAAATTCCTTAATAAATAAATATTTAATCAATACTTAATATATCTTCCTCTGCATTTCATTTATTTAGGCAATAAATTTTAATTGCCTACAGGGTGTCTCATCCAAATATTCTATTTTTCACTTTTAGTAAAAAGGTACTACATTTGGCCCACCACTTACTACTAATACAACTACACACTACGCATAAAATAATAATATTTCTTAATTTACGCATAAGAAACAACCGATTATATTTGGGCGGGACGGAGAGAGTATTTTTTATGTATTAAATATAAAGAGAATTAAAAAAGAAGGGGCCTTGTCTGGCATTTAACTAACCTAATCAATCTTAAGCAGTAAGCACTTGTTTTAATTAAAAGTTGTTTTAATTAAAAGTGAAAGAAGGCGCTTCTTGTTTTAAATTAAAATTTTAGGGTTGGTTACTATCCACTACACTCCCTAAGCGTAATTAACTGATAGATACATTCTAAATTAACTCTTACTACTAACTACAAAATTTATGTATGTATTTCCCTTTTTGCCCTAATATCCAAATTTAGATTTTAAATGCAGATTTTTCTGCACGAAATGTAGATTTTAGTTAAAAATGCAAATTTGATTGGGGTTAAGTTGATTTTTTTTCACGAAATGCAAATTCCGGTTAAAAAAAATGCAATTTGAAGGAGGTTTAGTTGATTTTTTTTTCACGAAATGCAGATTTTTTAATAGTTAATTTTCTGCATGAAATGCAGATTTTTTATGTAGTTAATTTTCTGCACGAAATTACACGAAATGCATATTTATCTTCCAATTCTCGCAATTAATGATATTTTTCTGCACGAAATGCAGATTTGTTTGGGGGTTTCTAACAACATGAATAGGAATTCATGGGAATTAATCATAATTCATTATGACAAGTCAAGGGGTTTCTAACAACATGAATAGGAATTCATGAGAATTAATTATAATTCATTATGGCAAGTCAAGAAATCTTAAAGTGAAATACGTTGAGAGTGGAAGAGATATTATTGAGATATATTTTAATTAAGGATAAATTTGGAATTTTAACTCTAAAAATTGTACCTAATAATAATTTATTTTTATGGATGTATCTTAACATAATTATACATAGGAAGTTTGTACCTACAAGTAATTATTCCAAAATTTTACACTATTAATAAAAAAAAAAGATTTATTACTATATAGTACAAGACAAGATATACTACAATATTACTAGTAGATACAAATATATATTTTATTATTAATTATTACAAAATTATTTCATAAAAAGTCACAATTACCCCTAAATATATCATGTAGATAAAAGACGTATATATTTAAGTTAAAATTATCGAATTATATCCTTCATCATAATTCTCTCTCTGTTTCCACGCCAAAACTATTTCATACATTGAAATCTATCTTCTCCATGGATCTGTAGTATAAGTTAATTTCTGAACACAAATATATTAAAATAAATATTTTTAAATACATAAATTTTGAATATCAACAAATTAAATTAACTTTTGAACACAAAAATATATAATTTTTGAACACAAATATATTAAAAAGAAAATTAATACATAAAATTTGAAAATAAAAATTTTTGAATGCATACTATTTGAATACAAATATATAAAAATATATTTGAACATAAACATTACTAAATATAAAAATAATGTGGATGTGATTATAATCCGAAATAGCTAAATGTATTCAAAAATAAGTTTATCCAATGTATTCAGAAATAGTTGTATTCATAAATATTTATACGCAGTCACGTTAATAAGTTCTCTTCCACCTATTTTTGTGGAGAAATTAGTGGGATAGTTTATCTTTTTGCGTCACACCTTTTAAATTAATTTTTAATACAATTAAAATAGGAATAAAAATGGTATTTTATACATTTAATTTATATTAATTAATAATTTAATTTATTTGTGTATCTAGTAGTAATATAAACACTTACATTGTACCTAATAGTAATGGATAAAAAAAACTATTATTATTATTATTATTATTATTATTATTATTAGATAATTCAACAGTCTTATTATCATTTTATTATAATCAGATATCACTTTATATTAAAAATATTATCACTTTTTATTCCAAATAAGTGTTCAAATAATTCAATTACATGGATATCACTTTTCTTTTATTAAGAATTACTTTTATTTTCGAGAAAAATTAAGAAGTGTTCGTAAAATAATTTAAATAGATGGATATCATTTTTCTTTGATTAAGAATCACTTTTTATTAAAAATGTTATCACTTTTTATTATTTCAGTAAATTAAGAAGTGTTCGTAAAATAATTTAATTAAATGGATATCACTTTTCTTTATTAGGAATCACTTTTTATTATTCCAGAAAATTATGAAGTGTTCGTAAATTAATTTAATTAAATGGATATCAATTTCTTTGATTATGAAACACTTTTTATTAAAAATATTATCATTTTTTATTATTCCAGTAAAGTGTTCATGAAGTACACTGTTTTAATTAGTTATCACTTTTTAAAGAAAGTTTTTATCACTTTTCTTTTAAAATGTTATCACTTTTCATTATATTATAAATTGTTAATGAAATATAGTTTACAACGAAGTTATTACTTTTCATCAATTAAGTATCACATTGTATAAATTTATAATTTTAAATTAAAAAATAAATTAAATAAATAATAAATTTTAAATTAATAAAATTTTGAAGAATAAAAAATATAAATTAAAAGAGAAAAATGCGTAATATATAAATATAAATATAATAATAATAATAATAATAATAATAATAATAATAATAATAAAAAAGATCTAATTAATTTAGTTCCATAATTTATTTTTCAATTTTCTAATTCAATTAGAACCAAACAAGACCCTTTAAATTACACTTATAAACTAATAGATGATCCATCTTATATAAGGGGATCCGTGAGAAAGCCTCATTCAAGTTGTTGCCCATTAGTTTTAGGATGAAATACTCTAGTACTAAAATTGAAGTTTAATTATTAAAAAAGTAATTATAATAGTAAATAAACTCTTTTGAATAGAATAACTGTAATAAGGTGCGGGAAGTTTTTTTGATTGAATTCTACTGAAATTATATTCGATTTTACACAAGGAAATCAAGAAACATTTGTTTTTATCATTCTACTATCTTTAACGGTAAAAAAAGAGATAACATTGTTAGAACTTTATGTGCAAGTGTTGTGTGGATTATTTTGGTAGTGGAAAATTAGAATAATTTTGTAGAATTAATATTGGGACAGGGATAAAGTCGTGGATAGGGGTGTTAATTTGGCCCGGACCCGTGGGTACCCATCTGGTCCACACGATTTGAGCCGCCCCAGGCCCGTCCCGAACTGAAAACGGTGCGGATCCGCCCCGAACCCGTTTGAAACGGGATGGGTCTGAGTATTACATCAGACCCATGGGTATCCGATCCGATCCGGTCCGTACTAAATATAAATATTATATTTTTATTTTTATAATTATTTAAAATTCTATACTTTATTATTAATTTTGTGATTATTATTATTATTTAAATTTTATTTTTTATTTTGTGACATAATTATTACTTGAAGCTATGGAAAATGATGAAGTGAGAGAGTTAATGTTTATGAGTGACACATAAGTCTTTAAAAAATTATTTAAAAAATTAAAAAAAAAGAGAACGGGCGGGGCGGACCCGTTTTAGGACCCGTGGGTCTGGGTCTGAATAATAGGACCAGTGCGAGTCCGGAGCGGGTCCGGGCCAAGCACTTCTAAAACGGGTCGAGTTCAGGTAATTAGGTACCCGCCCTAAATCCGGCCCGTTGACATTCCTAATCGTGGATGAAATCTAAAAGGAATATGTGGAGTTAGAGTTTGTCCATTCATGTTTTTGTATCCGATTAATTAACAATTTCATTTAAATTGGCTTTCTTTTTCAATTATATACTAGTTTTGTCTCCCGCGTTCAACGAGAGTTCTATTATGTGTAATATTTTTATTTTAAAAATATATTTTTATAACTTTATATTTTATTATTAAATGTATATATATTTGTTCGTTTATTTTTTTTTCATATTACTTTACTATTAAATGTAGTTTTTACCTTCGTATTAAAAAATGAACATTCAATTAATTTAAAAGGAACGATATGTCATAATAAAATATTTTCAATTCAAAACCTGAAAATAAATAAATTATCAATTGTGGGTCTTAATTATTTTTTTCTATCAATTAGAGTCTTAAAATTTATACTATAAAATAATTAAACTGGAAGCGATATGCAATAATAGGATTTTTTTAATCACAATTTTATAACAAAAATATTAAGCTTATTATTAGTTATAAATTTTATTAATAATCGAGCATCTCTCTCTTTATCTTTTACTTTTATAATATTTTTTATTGAATAACCCAACTAAAATATTTAAATGTAAAAATAGCCATATTTAAAAATGGGTAAACTATCAATTTTAAACATAAATTAATTTTTCTATAAGTTAGAGGCCTTAAAATATACCCCATAAAGCTATATAAAAAATAAAACATTGTGCCATAATAAAAATATTCTTATTCGATTATATTAAATCTTCATAAAAATTACTTAAAATAAAATATTAATTGCAAGATTATAAAATATTAATTACTTTAAATAATAAATTACTTAGAATAAAATATTAATTGTAATTTTAAGATTATTAATATTTTTTCGTTCGTTTTTTTCATCTTACTTTGCTATTAAATGTAGTTTTTACCTTCGTATTAAAAAGATGAATTTTAATTAATTTAAAAGGAAGCGATATGTCATAATAGAATAATTTCAATTCAAAACCTGAAAATAAATGAATTATCAATTTTGGGTTTTAATTATTTTTTGGGTTTATTACTGATATGTACATGTTTTCATAGACGAATTATTAGGAGATATAAAATTAAATTGAAATACTAAGGGATACATTCTAATATTTCATTTTTTCAAGTTCACCCTTTAGTAAACTTAACACAGATGTACAATTTGGTGTATAGCAATGTACAATTCGGTATACACAGATGCGAACATGGACACGAATGAACCATGTCAGCAACACAAACACACAATCAACTGTACATTAATGTTCAAAATACAACAATGAACATTAATGTTCAAAATACATCAATATTAAGCAATTCAACAGACAAAAATACACGCATGCATAATCATTTTCCTCATGCTTTAAAGCATACTGATGATAAAAAAACACCAACAGAAGATTATACGACTTGAATAATAAGTAAGAGTATTTATGTACACCCATGTTCAAATATAAAATTTGTGAAAACTTCTTAACCAACAATCAAATTCTGTCACAGTAACACTAAAATCGATAGATTTAAAAAATTATAACACCAGATCCAATTAAAAAAAGTTCAATTGTTTGCTTACTATATATTGGTGTACAGCGAATTTAACATCTGTACATTGGTGTACATCGAGAAGATCGGCAGTGTAAAATTGATTCCCAGATCTGGTTTGGAGATTTATCACCAGGATCGATGATCGATCCATCGACAATGATCGTTTTATTCGTGACAATGATCTCCTCTCCGTTACTGCTGTCGGCTGTAGAACCAGCGACGCACATCGCCGGAGCAAACCAATTGTTCACAGCGGAGGCGGCGGCTCGTTAGATCCTGGATCCAGCGATTGCATGGTGGTTATTTGCTCGTGAATTGAAGATCTGCACAGCGAACAGCTCTGGTGCGCCGCGAACCATTGATCAATGCAGGCCACGTGAAATGATCGGGGATTGTTTTTAGGATTTCGTCGTCCACTCCGGCGGCTTGCGGTTGAGCAGCCACGATAGGGGAAAACCTGACGCCATGTGCAGTATTTGACGAAGAGGAAGTGGTAGAACACTATGGCCACAGCCGTAATAGTTATGCATACCATGGAAATTAGAGAGAAGAGAGGAGGAAATATGTTTGAGCCAGAAACCGATGGCCTGGGTTGAGATTGATGGAATATGGTGGGGAGAGAGGAGGGATGAGAGTGCACATATATGTAAGGGTAATATGGGAACTACAGAATTAAAGTTTGTATGCGTGAATAATTCTAAAAACTCAATGTACTATGTAGTAAATACGTAGATAATTTTATACCTATTAGTTACTGATCCTTATTTTTTCTATCAATTAGAGCCTTAAAATATACTATAAAACAATTAAAAAGGAAAGGATATGCAATAATAAGAACTTTTTTTAATCACAATTATATAACAAAAATATTAAGCTTATTATTAGTTGTAAATTTTATTAATAATCGAGCATTTATCTCTTTATCTTTTACTTTCATAATATATGTTTTTTTATTTATTGAATAACCCAACCAAAATATTTAAATGTAAAAATATATTAAAACTCAATGTGCTATAATAGGAATTTTTTCAATTCAAAACTTAAGGAATTGGTAAACTATCAATTTGGGGGCCTAAATTAATTTTTCTATCAGTTAGGGGCCTTAAAATATACTCTATAAAACTATTTAAAAAATAAAACAATGTGCCATAATAGAAATATTTTTATTAGATTAAATTAAATTTTCATAAAAATTACTTAAAATAAAATATTAATTGCAAGATTATAAAATATTAATTACTTTAAATAATAAATTATTTAGAATAAAATATTAATTATAATTTTAAGATTATTAATGAGAGAGAATAAATAAAAAAAATATGTAAAATATTAAATTACTTAAAATAAAATATTAATTGCAAAATTAATGTGAGAGCGACACGTACACAATTTTTTCAAGAACGAACGTGGCGACGCCACATACACAAAATTTTTCAATGAGCAATGTGGCGCCGCCACCTCACCATTTAAAAAATTTTATTTTTGGCAAGCACTTGTAAATTAATAGTATTAATGATATTATATTTTTATTATCATAATAATTACTTTAAAAAATCAATAATAATAATAATAATTATTATTATTATTATTATTAATTGTTCATAGGTTCAATTATTTTATTATCACTTTATCTTGATTAGATATTACTTTATATTTAAATGTTATCACTTTTTATTTAACCTACGAATTGTTAATAAATATTTTAATTAAATAGTTATCACTTTTTTCATTTATTATATTATATCACTTTTTATTAAAAATGTTATCACTTTTTATTATCCCGTGAAGTAATTCAATTAGATGAATATTAATTTTCTTTGATTTGGGATAACTCATTAGTAATTATTATTACATTTTATCAACTCTATACATTGTTCGTGAAATGTACTTTCGTAATTACTTATCACTTTTTATTAAAAATCTTATCACTTTTTTTTAAATGTTATCACTTTTATTTATACTATAAATTGTTCATGAAATAATTCACAAGACCATTATCACTTTTTATCAATTGAGTAGTATCACTTTTCCTAATAAATGGTATCACTTCTTATCCTTCATACGAAAGTCATTTCGTGATACAATCTCACACAAGTCCTTACCATTATGAATTTTCATAACATTATTCAAATGAAAATGATCACTTTATTTTATCATTATTTTTTTATATTTAAAAAATATTATTATTTTTAAAAAATATTATCATATTTTATAAATTTATAACATTTAAATAAAAAAATAAAATTTAAATTATTACATTTTTAAATAACAAAAAATATAAATTAAATAAAAAAACTTAGAAAAAATATATACTCCATATATACATGTAAGGTGTAATTAATTTCATTTCATAATTAATTTTTTAATTTAATATCAACCAAACAAGACTCTTTAAATTTATTTATACTCAATTAATTTTATTTCATAACTAATTTTTCAATTTTCTAATTTTATAACCAAATAGGATCCTTTAAAATTATGTAATTGAGTTTGTGAATAATCAGTCTCACATAAGGATATTCGTGAGATGATCTCACTCAAATCTTTGCTTTAATTTTTTTATAAATTCCCTCTTAAATCTTTCATCCAAACATAATCTCTTCCTTTCTTTTTTTTTCTTTTTTTTTAACGTATGTGACATCTAATTTCTTATAAAGTACATAAAACAATTAAAAAAAAGAAAAAAAAAGAAAGCAAAACTACAATTCCAATGGCATTAACCTAATTAAAATTTTATACTCGACATATTTTCTGCCAAATGGAGTGGAGTATTTCAGAAGAATCCACTTAATTAAGTGCTGTAATCTAATTAACGTTTTATACTAGACATTTTTTCTGCCAAATGGAGTATTCCACAAGAATCCACTTAATTAAGTGCAGTACTATTCTTGCATAATTGCATTGATTTTAAAGATCACTTGAATTGGTTGATGTCTTTTTCTCATCATCTTTCACATGTGTTTGCGTTTATAGCTAGCTAGGTTAGAATATTTTAAGAGTGGGTCTCCTGTGTCCTCTGTCCTCAGGACACAGTGATCCATGAGTTAACAAGAATTTAATATATTAAATTTTTGTATTTCTATGGGAGCATGGTGTATTCTCGAGGCACACAAGTTTTTGTCATATTTTAAAGAAAATTATCCCTTACTCCCTCCATCCCACCCAAATGATGCAGTTTGATCGGGACAGAGGGAGTATTTATTTTGTGTGTTATTTATTTTACAAAAATTAATGGATCCAGAGCTAAATTAAAAATTTGTCATTATTTATGAGTTTTAACCGTGTCTATTTATTAAAATTGCTTAAAATGAAATATCAATATGTCGTACCAATAATTTCTTCACCTTTCTTTAAGGATGGAGTGATATTTATGTACTACAGTCTACAAGTCTACAAAGTAAAGGTGAGTTTAGGTGGCATAAAGTTGTCTTAAAAGAGTAAGTATCGAGCCCTTCGTCCCCGACAAACAACATTATTTACTTTTTGTACGTAGATTAAGAAGTATTATTATTTTATGTAAAGTTGATAGATATATTAAAGAGATGTGATGGGTAGTGATGGGCCATCGGTGGACCCTTTTTACTAAAAGAGAAAAATATTGCAATTTAAATGGGACGTCCAATATAGTAAAATAATGCTATTTTGGCGGGACAGAGAGAGTATAAGAATGGTTGGAATCTCCTTTTATATTTTATTGTTACATCTCACTATTGGATAATTGACACGTACTCCCTCCATCCCGGTCAAACAACATCATTTGCTTTTTGCACGTAAATTAAAAAATATTATTATTTTATGTAAAGTGAGTAGGTGTATTAGAAAGATGTGATAGGTAGTGGTGGGCCATTGGTAGACCCTTTTACTAAAAGAGGAAAATTGTGCAATTTGGACGGTACGCCCAATATAGACTATATAGTAAAATGGTGCTATTTGGGTGGGACGGAGGGAGTATGATTTAATAAAATATACTTCCTCCGTCCGCTTTCAAGGGTATCATTTTTTCATTTTGAGCATTCGCCCCCAAGGGTCTCATTTCCTTTTTTATCCACACACATCCACTAATATAACTAACCACTACACATCAAATAACAATACTCATTAATCTTCGCGTCCAAAAGCAAATGACACACTTGAATCCGCACGGAGGGAGTATACCTTAAAAGGAAAATATTAACTGTAAAGGGGAAAGATTGTGATTTTCCTCTCCACATATGTATCACTCATCTAAAACGTGTAATAAGAGATGTAATACAAAAATGTAACAATATCATCTTGTACGAGACCACTATACTCTGAATTCATTTTATTTTTTCAATTCAATATAAATTATTATTACTTTTTATCGATCAATGTTTTTCACGGATGTCACACAACTGCACAAGATTTGGCCTAAATTCGATGCCGCCCAAGATTTGGGCTCCTTAATTATTAGTGCCACCAAATCTTAGTACAAAGCATGTTTGAATGAGGGCAATATGTGAAAGAAATTTGGAAATTAAGGCGCCTAAAGTGGGATTGGATGACAGTAATGGGGTACAGGCAAAAAGCCCAACCGTCTACCATTAATGATGGTACTTAGAAAAGGCCCAAGCTGAATCTTTGAATCATAAAAATGTCCACTTAATTAAAAGTAATTAAATCTGTCAACTTTTCTTTTAAATTTACTCAAATATCTTTGTACTATGTCATTATTATCTATACACAAGCACATGTATAAATCAGGTTCACATTGTAAACCATATGTCCCCACTTTGATGAACAAAAACCTAAGAACTACACCGATGCAACTACTAAACTTGTTTAGATGAAGGCTATGCAATAGGAATTAGATGCGTAGGAAAATAATAAGGCCTGACAACTCAATAAATTACCACCAAATAAACAAGTTATTGGATGCAAGTGGGTATTTAAGATAGATTACCAGTGGTTGAAAATTCAGCATGTTTGTCCTCTCATTTAGGACTACATAGCAAGAATTATAATACCTGATGCTTTGACATTGGTTGCTCTTGACACATGACTGGAATTAGATCGTTTTAAAGGACATTAAGCCAGTGAAAGGAAGCAACGTCAGTTTTAGTGATGGCAAGAGTAACAAGGTTCTAGGAATTGGTACACTGGATGTTCCAGGACTTCCTGAACTAGAGGAAGTTCTACTTTCAAAGAGATGAAGACAAACTTATATGTATCAGTTAACTGTGTGATCAAAATCTCTATGCCAGGTTTACTAAAGATTTTTGTTCAATTTTTGATCAAAATGATAATTTTGTTCTCACAGATACTAGGTCATCAGATAACTGCTAGCAACTTGGTGACATCAAAGCTCTACAAAGCAAGAACAACGACTTGGAAATGTGGCATTAAAAGATAGGGCACTTAGCTGTCGGCAATCTTGTTTCCCTCTCTCAAAAGAAACTTGTCACAGGTATACCTGAATTTAAATTAAAAGATCAACACGTATGTGAACCCTGCAAACTGGGAAAATAGGTAAGAAAGTCTCATTCATCTAGTATTGATATTCATACGGTTCATATCTTGGAACTGCTTCATATGGATCTAATGGGACCTCTTCAAACAGCGAGTGTTAGTGGTAAGAAATATGTATTTGTTTGTTTTGATGATTGCTCTAGGTATAATTGGGTTGTTGGCGTTCGATCATTTGGTTAACGTGAACCGTTAGGGTTCCATGCAATTCTACTGCAGAGGAAGCATAAGAGTAGAATCGTATTACCTTTCACTAGGGTTGACGTAGAGGATGATCAGCAGCAACAAACAACCTTCCGATCTTCTGCTGTATTTCCAAGTCCGATCTTGACATCGTGTGGGCGACGATCTTCAAGATCTCCTCAATCTGCTTTTTCTCCCCTTTCTCACATGTTTTAGGCACAGGATTAGGGTTCCGAATAAGTTGAGGTGAATTATATATGGGCTACAGCAGGGACCAGGAGGAGAAATTAGAGTTGGGCCTCCATTGGGCTTAAGTATCCAAGCTTAGCCCAAAGCTTATACTTAAATCCAATAATAATAATATATACCACTAAAATATTATTACTGCACTACCGATCTAATCCCATAATTACATTATGAGCTCTTTCTTATTATAAGCCCATTAGTCTCCCCATGTTTAAAATATACAATGCCCATTAATTAATTAAGTTACTGACAACTCCATTAATTAATATATCATCCGAGAGTAGTACCACTCAACCTCATTATCATGCCGGAATAAATCCACCTGCAGGGTTTACATGATAATCCTTATGAGCTCCTCGAAGGGATATCATCAATCTATGTCGGACACGGATTCCTTCTACAATCAACAGCACACCATAGAGACAGCACTATTTCCCAACTCACCGAGTTTATTGATTTAATTACATGTAAATCTCACCCATTGATGAATCAAAGAAATACATACTGCCTTACGTGTCGAGGTTATTGTATAGGGATTAAGAACACGAACATCCATAATAACAGAGATCAAGTTCTTCTATAAGTCATTATAAGTCAAACGATCTCAAGTGGTCCTGCTCAATACACACAAAGTGCACTAATGTGATTCTATAGTCAAGAAAAAATAATGCCAAATCACACTACAACCATCCCGATAGAGAGTCCTTATCTATTTCGGTTGTGAGCATCTGTTTATACTTTATAAGAAAACTGATAATATGATCTTCCGCGTGTTGTCGCACAACATATTATCTACAGTATAAAGTAAGCGGACTATTGCATCATAAGACGCAATTATTTGATCAATGATTCTCATTTCAAATAAAATGTTATAAAATTGTTCATATTAAAGCTAGGCTTTTAGTATACAATCCAACAATTGGGTAAGGTTCTTAAAAGAAAAATCTGATGCTTTTGATGTTTTTGAGAAACTGTGTTTACAGATCGAAAAAAAACAAGTAATTCAGTTAAAAGAATAAGATCAGATCATGGAAGAGAATTTGAGAATCAGTTATTTCATAATTTTTGTGACTCAAAAGGAATATTCCATTAATACTCTTCACCTAAGACTCCTCAACAAAATGGTGTTGTTGAAAGAAAAAATAGGACTCTTCAAGAAATGACCAGAGTAATGCTTATCTCAAAAGGGATAGCCTTAAAATGGTGGGCAGAAGCCATGAATACTGCTTGCTATCTTGGTAATCAAGTTCATGTTCGCCATGAACTAGGTAAGACACCATATAAGCTCTGGAAAGGTAAAACTCCTAACTTAAAATATCTTCATATTTTTGGATGCAAGTGTTAAGTTTTAAATGACAGAGAAGGACGTTGGAAGCTGGATAGTAAAAGCATGATAAGGTGCTTCTTGGGGTATTCAATAAATAATTGTGCATACAGAGTTCTGATTACCAGAACACAGTGTGTTATTGAATCATTCAATGTTGATTTTGATGGTACAGAACCAATGGTCAATAATGTCCCTTCTGAGATAGTGTCTCTACTTGAAAAAGGAGAAGGAAAACAGACTCTACAAACTGTAGATTCAGAAGAAGAAGATGGGAGTGACTCGAGTCCCAGAACAAGAGATCCACCATTGAAGTTCCAGAAGGATCATCCTTTAGAACTGATTATTAGTGATCCTCGGTCAAGAGTTAGCACCAGAAATGCTCATAGAAAAGACTATTGGAAGATGGTCAATGTTTTCTTATTTTCATGTTTTGTTTCCAAATAAGAACCTAAAAATGTGAAGGAAACATTAAAAGATCCAAACTAGATACTGGCCATGCAAGAAGAATTGGAGCAATTTGCTCGAAATGATATTTGTGAACTTGTACCAAGACTAGAAGATCACAATGTTATTGGTACAAAATGGATCTTCAAGAATAAAATAGATGAGCATGGAAACATCATCAAAAATAAAGCCATACTAGTTGCTCGAGGATACACCCAATTAGAAGGGATTGACTTTGATGAGACCTTTGCTCCATTAGCTAGAATTGAATCTGTGAGATTGCTTCTAGCGATTGCTTGTCACCTTAAATTCACTGTTTATCAGATGGATGTGAAGAGTGCCTTTTTAAATGGTATTCTCAAGGAGACGGCCTATGTTTCGCAACCAAAAGGGTTCATTGATCCTGAGTTTTCAGACCACGTGTTCAAACTGAAAAAGACTCTTTATGGTTTGAAACAAGCACCAAGAGCTTAGTATGAACGGCTTACAGGGTTCCTTATTGCTAAGGTTTATGTTTGAGGTGGAGCTGATAGAACATTGTTCCTTCAGATGACCAGCAAAGAAATCATGATAGTACAAATCTATGTAGATGATATAGTTTTTGGATCCACCTCTGAGAAAAGGGTCAAAGAATTTATCAATCTCATGAAGTCTGAATTTGAAATGAGCATGGTAGGTGAACTTTCATACTTCCTTGGATTACAAGTAAGTCAATCAAAAGAAGGTATGTTAAAAACCTTGTGAAAAAGTTTGGGTTGGAAAATTCCAAACACTCAAAAGATCCTCTTAGTTTTAGAGAATCTCTATCTCAAGATCGTGAAGGAACACTTGTTGATGAAACCTTATACAGGAGCATGATTGATAGTCTTATCTATTTAACTGCTAGTCGACCTGACATTTCCTTTAGTGTTTGTTTGTATGCCAGGTACCAAAGTTCTCCAAAGAAGTCACATTTGAGAGCTGTAAAGAGAATCATAAAATATATTACAGGAACATTGGAATATGGACTTTGGTATTCAACAGATACTAATGCAAATATTTTGGGATTCTGTGATGCAGATTGGGCAGGGGATACCAATGACCGTAAAAGTACTTCTGGAGGGTGTTTCTTTGTTGGTAGTAACCTTGTATCTTGGTTCAACCGCAAATAAAATTATATCTCTTTGTCCACGGCTGAAGCAGAATCTCTCACCAACCGCCGCCCATTTCCGCCTCGATCAAGTTTGTCATCTTTCTAGACATTTCAGTTTAAGATTTGGGTAAATGTTCTTCTTCTCCATTTACTAATATTTCATTCATTTTGAATTTTCTTTCGGGCCGTAATTCAGTATATTTGAATTAAAACTTGATTGATGACACATGAGTGTACACATTTCTAGGTGTGTAGTGGTTTTTTAGTATAAAATTGGTCGCAAAGCAGGTAGTTGTACTTCTCAACTAATTTGGATTGAAAAGATGCTTGTTGATTACCAATTGAAGCCTGAAAAATTTTACCTTTTTTTGTGACAACACCAGTGCCTCTAACATCTCAAAAATCCTGTCCTTCATCAAAGAACCAAACATATTGATATTCACTTTCACTTTATTAAAGAATTGGTAGAGGAAGGAACACTTGACATAGAACACATTTTCACTTAGAAACAACTGACAGATATTTTCACAAAAGGCATTGATACTAAAAAATTTATATCCCTTAGGAAATCCCTGGGATTATGTTCTATTTAAATCCTTTTGCATCTAGGATTAGGCATTTGCATGGCAGATATCTCTTTGGTCCTTAGTTGACTATTCTTGTTTGTTTTGAACATCTGTTACCCATGCAATTCAGGGCTACCTAGTTGAAATGATGTATTGTGAAAGCCATCTTCATTGAAAAGAGCTACATACACAGAAAATGAAAAGTGAGGAGTAAGCCACTGTATTTAAGGGTTTCTCTCTTGTAAAAAAAGAGTTATAAGTCTGGCTATGAAAATTTCCATGTTCTGAGTACATCATCCACATGAACAAATCAAAATCCACTTTAAAGGATATTTGTTTCAGGAAGTTATAAGGTGCAGATGTATTTTTTTTAAAAGAAATTTGCAAGTTTTTATTTTGAGAAATGATTGATGTTCTTTTCAAACTTGAATACTCACATTGGACCAAATTGATTTCTTTCCTACCTTAGTCATTTTTCCCTCCCCATTTTTTGGATGATATCTGTCAGTATCTCTCGAATTTCGTGGGATATGGAAAGCACCCCTTTCTCTTCTTTTATTCTGATTGAGTAACTGTTGATTGTCATTTTATTCTCTCCAAGAAACCCTAAGCCCTCTCTCTCTCCATCACCATGGTTCGCCAGAAACAAACTGCTTTCTGCCGCCCTAGTTCCGACTGTAAACGTGAGCGCTCAGGTTCCCCTGTCTTAATCTTGTGGCCACAGCTCCTTCTTCTATTACCCCAGATCTCTCCTCTCCATCACGCCGTGAAATCATTGACGTGGATGAGAACGCGGTTGACAAGCCACGCTGTTCTGCCAGGAAGAAAAACCCTCCATTGAGTGCTATTGTGTCATTGTCTGCTATCCCCTGTTCATCCATACACGATGAATCCATTGAAGCGATCGATGTTGGTAATGCTCGATCCAAGGAATTTTACTCCACCATGGCGGCTTCTCGGTATGGTGCTTTTGTTGACATGATTTTTCACTATGAACGTAATATTTGTGTTTCTGATTTCAAAAGGTTTGGCATTTTACCTTTGATTGAGTCTACTGGTCTGCTTGGTACTGTTTCTGGTCTTAAAGCTTTCGGTACTAAGATTGTTAGGGAGTTCTATTCCAATCTTACTCCAGATATTGGTGATAGTGATTCCCACTACAAGAAACTGTCGGATTACCGACGGATCTACTGACGGAACGAATCCGTCGGTAATTGTCGACGGATTACCAACGGATTACCGACGATTTTTTGATTTAATATGGTTTATTGAAAAAAAAATATCATAAGAAATTTCCGACGATTTTGCGACGGATTACCGACAGAATTAGCGACACATTTTTTTTTCGTCGGTAAATCCGTCATTATTTTGGAGGGATTAAATTCGAAAAATTTACCGACGACTATATTTCGTCGGTAAATATAATAAATTTTAATAAAAAAAATTAATTTGAGTTTTTAAATTACCGACGGATAAAATTCGTCGGTAAATATATAAAATTTAATTAAATTTTTTTAAAAAAATAGTTTTTAAGTTACCGACAGATTAAATCCGTCGGTAAATATATAAAAATTAATTTTTAAGTTACCGACGGATTAAATCGGTCGGCAAATATATATATATATATATATATATATATATATATATATATATATATATATATATATATATATATATATATATATATATATATATATTTTTTTTTTTTTTTAAAAATTATTTTTTAATTTACCGCCAATTCCATGGGTAAATATAATTTTTTTTTAAAAAAAAATAAAGTTTATAATTTACCGACGAATTAATTCTGTCGTTAATGTAAAAACTATTTCTATTAGGGTTGCCTCAGAAAAGTATTACGACTGCTTTCATTACGAACCACCAAAACAAATACACCCCTCTCTTTCACTCCGCCCTCTGCCGCCTTCTGTGCGTGAGGGACCTCTCACCCATCTGGCCACTGGCGTCTTGCGCCACTCGCCTGAACTTCTTCCGAATCGCCTGATCTAACGCCGCCTAGGGTTCATTCATCGGTTCTCAACGAATCCCCCAACAACTTTTGTGATGGAGGATTTTTCCCACTGTCGGCCCGCGATGCCGTGCTTCTTGAGATTTATCAGGCACCGGAGTTGATCTGGTTTTTTTAGATACATCAACGCGCTTCCGCTGTCGTCGTCCCTCCAAAGGGATTTTGCTGCCTAGGGCAGTCAACTCGCCGCCACCGTCCTTCTCCGTCGCGCTCTCTACCCGGCGATTTTGCCTAGTGCGACTTCCCTGACTGGACCCACTTCGTGAGTATGGTTTTCCCTCCCTGTTTGCGCTTCATTATCCTTCTGTCTACTTCAGCCGAAATTTAATCACTGGGAATTGGTGCACTTGTTTGCTTAACTCTGTTTTAGTTATGATGATGCACCTGTTTAGGTTTTGTTGTTTGATGATGCTTGTTGTCGCCTCTGTTTCCCATGGTGTAGTTTGTTTTTTGGTCACCACTTGAATTCTTTTGACTGCAAGTTGCATCGGCTATGCAGATTTTTTGCCTATTCTCATAAATTTCCTATTATTTTAAATGCATATTTGTAAGTGGAGATCAATATGTTATTGCATTAGCCTTATTAGATGAATGGAAAGTTGTATTGAGTCTGTTATCGTGCCCATTAAAAGGTAGGTTGAAATAGTTTGGGATTATTATTTCATTCTTTTTCTTTATTTGGATCTTGTTATTGTTTCATACATATGTTCTATTGCTTACACATCCAATGAAATTCATTTGCTTCATTATGGAGTTTGCTTGGCTTTATGAAAATAATAATCCAGTGCTGATGCCCATATTTGCAGATGAACACAATAGCACATAATCCAGTGTTTGGATTATGTCATCAATTTATTTTACCCACCTCTTGGTAGGGCTCTATTAAAAAATATAATAGTTATAGTATTCCAATTGGTACAAATAGTTATTAAAGTTGGATTTGTTAATTTCAGGATAATTACTTTAGTTATACTATAATGCTGTTGTTGCCTTCATCTTAGCTCTATCTCTCATCTCCACCACCTTCATGTGGAAGTTTGAGTGCTTGGATGGGGCGAATGAAGGACTGTCAACAGGTCTGTATTCGGGAAGAAGACGTCCGCTTCTATATCGTAACCCACATGGATTGCATAGAGGCCCCGTTGGTCCATATCTCCACTGTGGCGTCATTACTGATGAACAATGAACACACTTTTTACTAACCGAACGGCGTGAAGTATTTGTATCTGATATGGTGGATGAATATTCAACCTCAATGGGAGGGACTTCCACACAATCCGTGGCAGCAGGATGCTGAAACGGTTTCTTCTTTCCCACTTTTTTTCCTGGTATTTAGAGTCTTTTAGGAGGAGGAAGGCCCAGGCCTCTCTAAAAGCGACTCGTTGAACCTTGAAGGTCTGACCCTTTTTCTGATTCTCACTGGAATGGTGATGTCAGGTTTCATAGGCAAGCTCTTCCCTCCCAAAATGGAGCCTCTACTTTCAAGAACTGAGTCAGATGATAATTTATTCTGTAGGTGGAAAAGTAGAGACACCAGCGTGTTTTGACAGCTTCTGCAGTTCAGGTAAGGCATCTTCACTTGTGGTATTTAGACTCTTTGGGGAAGCCCCCCCTTCCATTGTCGAAGTGAAGATTGTTGATGATATGCCGCATGGAAAAATCGGACAAAATTGCCATCTTTGAAGATGAAAATAGAAATACAGTTTGTGAGATTATGAAAGATAGTGATGTTCTTGTGCAGATAATGGGGGAATCACTGATCTATCTGTCACTAAATTTACAACATTTAAACATTTTAATAAGTATAGTATAGTTAACTTTATTGAGCTATGGTAGTTAATCAAAGAGAATTACTGTGTTTATTTGAAGAGAATTTAACTATAGTACATACCTAGGCCAGTGAATCTAAATATCCACTAATTTAGGCATGGTGAGATGCTTCTAGAGAATTTTAGATTATTTATTAATTTTCATACAATTGAAATTGATATGACCATTAACCTTAATAATTGAAAAGTATACATACATTTGCAAATAATGTATATGGAACCTCAATCCAGAATCATATGCTCTAAGAATTATTTTATTGCATTATTAGAAGCTTAATGAATACTCTACTTGCATTAATATATTATTTATTTATTTTTTAAAATTTTGTTTAAGGACTCAAATATTGATTAATTGAACTCTACTTCTTTTTGTACAAACAAAATGACCTGTAATAGTTCTATTTTACTTCTTTTTGAATCCGTGTCTAAGAATTTTTCCTTTCTTGTAATATGCAGCCTAAAAGAACTCATTTCAACCAAAGGACATAGAAGCTTCACAAATATTGGGACCACATAAGCCACTCACAAAGTTTAACTTCATCAAAAGGATTGTTTTCTTCTGCTTTTGGCAGGTAAGAAATTATATGTCAGATTACTGTTGTTTCCATTTCTTACTTGGTGGAGTTCAATTAAGGTTAATATTCTTGAAGATGTGCTAATAATCTTGTTGCAGTTGTATTCTTATTGGATGATATTGGATGATAGCATTTCATTCATCATAATCTTTTTGAATATTTGATACTTTAACACTAGCCTCTAATACTCTGGATGATAGAATTTCATTCATTATATTGTTAATATTTTTAAAATGTTCTTGTTTGTGCTTAGATGGTCATTTTCTCATGTGTTCCAGCAATATGCATTCCAAGTCGGACGTTACAGTGGGGATGTCGAAGCAAAACTAAAGATGGAGAAAAAGGATGACTAATGTTTGAACTCATGTTTCCTTGTAATATTAATCCTTATATTACACCTTAGTTTGAAATTATGTAGAGTTTTTTGAATTTTAATGTTATGTTAAATGAAAAAAATTATATTAAATGAATAATTTTATCGAAGATTTATTTATTTGGATTTTTTTTTATTTTTCCTTTTGCATTTTACCAACGGATTTTTCCGTCAGTAATCTATTATTTATTTTAATTTTGATTTTACCGACGGATTTTTCCGTCGGTAAAATTACCGACGGAAAAATTCATCGGTAAAATCGTCACTATATTATCACTTTCGACGAATTTGTATTGTATGATTGCCGACGGATATCTTTCTTTACCGATGAAAAAATCCATCGGTAATTACCGACGGATTTAAAATTCCGTCGCTAAAAAGTTACCGACGCAGGTTTTCGCGACAAATTAATTTTCGTCGGTAATCCGTCGGTAACTAAGTTACCGATGAATTTTTCATAGTTTACCGACGGATTTTTCCGTCGATAATCAGAGAGTTTTTTGTAGTGTCCCATCGGTTTCAAATTGTGCTTTATCGTAATCAAGTCTGCAACTTTTCTCCCTCTGAAATCTCTAGGGTTATGGGTGCTCCTGAAATTCCTTCTGATTTACAATTGATTCCTTCTTTGAATACTGTATGTGAAGTTATTACCTCTAGGAAGTTGTCTGTTTGGCCATCTGTTGGGTTATCTCCCTCTGATTTGGGGACTTCTTTTAATCTTCTTCATAAAATTGCTATTCGTAACTGGACTCCGTCCAAAAACAAGTCTCATTTAACAGTCTTTCAAGCTAGGTTCATTCATGCTATTGCTACCAAAGGAAATTTGTCCTATGGTCAGATTGTTTTTTATGTTATTATGGGATTTTCTGGGAAGTTTGATGAGTTCAGGCTTCTTCTGTTTCCATGCACTATCTGGAAACTTTTAATTGAGGCGGGTGTCAAGTTTATGGACGGTGAGGATTCTCTTGAAAAAATGATTAATGCATTGAAAGTGTCCCTTCGAGTTGCCACTTTGAAAGAGAAGGTTAAGTATGCTACATCCACTCTTGAGTCTATCTCTTCTTTGGTAGACCAAATGAAGACGGATATTCTTGCGGTTCAAGCCACTCTTGACAAACTTAATGCTAGATTGGATGAATTAATGGAAGCTTTTGCATGAGCTAAGGGGGAGAAAAAGAGGATTGTTGCTGGTGCTGGGAAGAAGTTAAAGATTGTCAAAGAACAAGATGATGATGATGAGGAATCCAGTGAGAAGGTCGATGGCGATGCTGATGATTCCTCTACAAGCTGAAGAAGGGATATGTCCCTGTTTGTCTTATTTTATTAAATTCTGAACTCGTTGAACTCTGAACTCTCTGTCTTTAGTTTCTGTTTTATTATAGTGAAACCATCTATCTTTCTTTTGAACTAACTTCAGGGGTTACGTAATTCTTCTTTAAATTGCTTGCATGCTTTTATATATATTCCTCTTATGTGAAATATAGCTCATGCCAAGGGGGAGTTTGTTGAGTTTTACTATTATGTCATGAGCACATATTTTGCAAACCGTGTTTGTTTTCTTATGTTACAGGGTTTCGAAGGATATTGGTTGACTCCTATAAGGAAAGAAGATAATTATAATATTGGAAGTACAGTGATTATTTGAGTAATTGAAGGATCACAAAGCAGATTGATTTGAGTGACATTATTAAGGAAAGATTGCAAACAGATTGAGGTGATTATTTTGGAATAGATTTCAATTTTAATGAGGGCAGAATTAACAAGCTTATTTATCGGAAAGTTCAAAAGCAGAAGTGCCATTGAGAAAAATTACATTGCGTGAGTTTCATTGGGAGTAGAGTGTTCTTCGGATAAATTTTTGTCTTGTTTTATTCTTGGAGTTAAAACTCCTTTGTTATCAATTTTGAGAGTATTGTAGATAAAGAGGGATTCTTGGTCACAAGTTCTAGGGATATGCCAAAACTAGAGTTAGGTTTCAAACGAGACAAGTAGCTGTGATAGGATTGTCAAGTTGTTGTCAAAGTCGTGTTGTAATCTAATGGATGGTTTTGAGGGAAAGACGTGTTCTTCCCATTTCAATTATGTGATGTTCTATTTCATGGTATTTTCATATCTGTTTGTAGAACATCAACTTTAAGAATTACATGTTCTACCTAAAATATAATAGAATGATTCTACACTAGTTGCTCTCTATAATAAAATCTAAAATAAAATAGATAAATGCAACAATTAATAAGTAACTCAATAGCCATAAAGATGCGCGGCTTGAGATTTCCAGTGCCTCGCCCTGTCAAATCCGTTGGTATAATTCTCAAAATCCTCAATAGTTTGATCAATTTCTTCTTGAGTGTTCATCACAAACGGTCCATACTGCACAACCGGTTCTCCCAGCGGCTCACCCCCCACCAGGATAAACCGGACCGGTTTACCCGACTTGTTGGACGCGTACAGGCCGTCGCCCGACCCGAGAAAGAGGAGATGGTGGGCTGACACGGGCGAAGATCTGGAATTACCGAATATGCCCTCGCCTTCCAGTACGTAGACGAACGCATTCCATGAAACGGGTATGGGTTGTCGGATCCTGGAGCCGGGTTGAAGAGTGAAATCGAGATACATAGTAGGGGTAGTAGTATATATTGGCGACTTCATTCCTAATGCTTCACCTGCAATCACTCTCACCCTCACCCCATCTTCTTCACCTTCAGGGATGTCTTTGCTCTTTATTTCTTGGTACCTTGGCTCCATCCTGTCAATTATTATTCACACACTTTATTACTAATTTAATAATATATATATATATGGCCGGCCCTGGGGTTGTCCCCGTGGGCTCAGGCTATGGGCCCCATAATTTGGGGGCTCCAACATTTTTATATTTATAGGTATATATATATTATTAAATTTTGATTTAGGCCCAAATTTTATTTATTTATTTAATGTTAAAGGTTCAACTAAAGTAAACATATTTATAATATCAATTATTTTTTCTTGATTAAATAAAAAATTATACTGCTCTCTACAAATTATACAATACAAAAGTCCCTTTTTAATTTTCTTTCAAGAAACCACCAACACAATTGAATATTCATACTGAATTATTTTCAATTTCAAATTGTTCGCTGCATTCTTTTTTTCTTTTTTTTTTCCTATGCAAATTTAGTCATTTTAAAGGCCTCAATTTTATATTTTGCCATGGGCCCCTAAAATTTCAGGGTCATATATATAGTAAAATATTTGCAAAAAATTAGTAATAAAAACACTCAACATTTACTATTTACGTCGCTTAGAAAAGTTACAATTTTATAAACTTTATTGTCTTCTTGCAGTAATTTAGATTTTTTATTATTTGTTAATTACTCCTTCCGTCAATTTGTCACCTTATCAGCGCACATATGGTATATATATGTTAGACGTGTTAATATATGTTAGGCGTGTTAGTTGCAGATGAAATTTTTAAAATTAAAGTATATTTTGAAAATATTAGGTTTAGATGATATTTATATTTTTGGGGATGAAGAATTTTACTGGAGAAAAAGAAAAAAAAAAGTTAGGAAGGAATTTTTGAGGATGAAGTAAGAATATGATTATATTAAATGTAGATGAGGCAAGTGATTATATTAGCAAAATTAAAATAATTTCATACAAAAGTCATTATAATATTATAAGCAGTTCTGTCCTAAAGTAGCACAAAAACAGGAAAAGTATTTAAGTTGACATCCTTGATTGCATGTCTAATGTTTGTGGTTTGAAAACTATTTACTTCTTTAATTATTTCCCACATAAAGTGGAACCCCCAACTTAAACACTAAATATTAATTTGGGGGTACTAGTCTATTTGATTAATGGATTAAATAAAAGACACACCATGTACTTGTACTCCATTCATTCCATTATATATATGCTCCATATGCTTTTTTATTGACCTTTGCACATACATTAAGAATATTTTTTTAGAACACAAATATACAAGGTCAAATGTTTTTTGCTAAAAAAATTAAACAAATCATATAGAAATTGAAATGTGTCAATAAGAAAACAATCATGAAGACTATGGCCAAGAAGTTGTATAAATATAGTTTCGCAAAAGATATTTATGGGACCGTCTCAATGTAAGTGTTTATGCAAGACATATAAAAAGTGATAACTTTTATAATAAAAATAATATTCAATTCATAAAAAGTGATAAAACTATTTCATAAACAATTTTATTGTATAAATAAAAAATATAATATTTTATAACAAAAATAATAATTAATTTAAAAATTATAAAATGTTCTCACATGATACAGCCTCCAGGAAAATATAGATTTTATGATTATATGAAATTAGAGTATATATAGCATGGGATAATTGTAAAAACTAACGTGGTATAAACGAAAATGGGATATGTTTGATGAGGTGTAGTGCAAGCAATTAGTATTTGTAGAGAGAGAGAGAGGGATGGGGTAGAATAGAATACATTTTAAAATTGGAGGGTAGATTGATCCACAATTGAAGGCCTTTGTTAGTGCCGTGAGCAGCAGGCATCTCGGAGTGGACGATACCTCTACCCGCCGTCATCCACTGCAAATCACCCTCTTCTATATTACCACTGTGCCCTGCAAAGTCTTCATGCCTCACTGCACCCTGCTCATGTGCACACCCAATTATTATTCCTTTTTTCTTTTTATATATATAATATTAATTTAAATGGTGGATTCAACACCATAAAATATACTATATGCCATGATTTGGGTTGGCCCATGCTGAATTTAGTTGGAACTTATCTGTCAACGCAATCTTAGTCTTACTTTCTTTAGGGGGCATTAATCTATCACTCTATATGGTCACCCCTCTAACTAGATATTATTAATATTAGTAATTCATTTTCATGAAAAATATAGACCTGCCACTAATTAATACCCACCAACTTTTAATTTCATTTTTCTCTAAATTAAAATACTCAAATATGTATATATAATCTAATTCTTTGAGAATTACAATGATCAAACACATAAAAATAAAGTATTACTATCACAACAATACTCCTATTCCTATTAAGTATACGTGCAAGTTTTTTTTTAAAAAAAATTAAGATATATTACGGAATCAATAAAATATTGATTTTGGGGAAATAAAAAATGAAAAATAATAAGTTGTGGTTAATGCATGAAAAGTGGAAATGCAGGTGTACCTGCAGCATGTAGGTGACGGTCTCGAATCCTACACGTTCATGAAACACACAATCATTGTCAATCACCATCTTATATATTAATTGCTGAAATTAATATTAAAAGGAGGAATATAATTATTTAATTTATTTATTTGCTTGGGTTATCAAACAAAACCTCTATGTGGGTGATCCGGAAATCCACCTGGAGCAGAAACTGTAAACCCATTTTTTTTTAAAAAAAATCAAGTATTAATTCATCAATGAGAAACTAAGCAAGAATCATGATCATGCATAGAAATATAGAAAAGAAAACATAATTAAGAGAGAGAGAGAGAGAGAGAGAAAAGTAGGTACCTGAGAATTCGTCCAGAACAAGAAAAGGATCAAAATATTTAAGCTCGAACCTGAAATATATTCACACATATGAACATCGAATATATATTCCATGTGATTTACTATATAATTAACTAGAAAATGCAAATTAAATAAATAGAAAGAGGAAGAAAATGAGAATTAATATATATATAAGATTAGACCTTCCAATGCTTCTTCGGACAGTGGCAGCGAGGCCCTCACGTTGAGGTCGGGCCAGGAACTTTCGGGCCACAGGACGAGGATCTCTGACAACTTTCGACATGGCTTGCTGAGGTGGCACTTTCTTTTTAATTCTACTGTTATTTGTTTGAATGATATGATTGGATAAATTTGGGTTGATGGCATAAGAGTATTATATATAGGGCCCGAAATGTGAAGGAGAAGAAGAAGAGAAATCCGTTAGAGTCAAAGGACCAAGGGTGGGAGTGGGACCCACAGTTGCTTGACATCCAGGGTTGGGTCTTTCTTTTATTTTATGTCACACTGACGATCTCACTATGTCATCCTACATAATATCATCATTTACATCACATCATTCCTTCATATAACTATCTACATATTACAATCCAACTTTTATACATACCCATTTGTTTTTGAGTTCTTGGGGTTTAGAAAACTTATGATAATTGTACACGTTTATTTTGGGTTTTTGATATGTTAAGTTTTAATGTAATGTTAAATGTAAAAGAAATTATTTTTGAGTTTTTGGGGTTTAGAAAACTTATGAATAACGGTGTGTGTTTATTTTGGGTTTTTAATATGTTAAGTTTTAATTCATTTGATGCTAAATGTAAAAGAAATTATTAATTAATTTATGTAAAAGGTGTTGACTATTCACATCTCTCATTATATATATATATATATATATATATATATATATATATATATATATATATATATATATATAGGGATAGTTGTATAAAGTGTGCTAAATTTACTACACATACATTTACGATATCTTTGTCATGAAGAACTAAGGTAGAATTGGTTTTAAAAATTATAAAAAATAAAAAAAATTAATTTCCCGTATCTTATAAATCCACTCATACATTCAAACGTGGCATAATGTTGGGGTGATACATTCAAGATCTTAAAAAAAATATTTTTTAATCGATAAATATTAATTACTAATATAATTAGTAATTAGTTTACTAAGCAACCTTACTTTCCAAAACCTTAAAAGAATATATTTTTATGTAATACCCAAGACACCTCGTGGAGGTTGAGTTGCTTGAGTATAATAGGATACTCTCTGACATTCATAATATACACTAATTAATCTATTTCTAACCACGATAACTTTTAGACAAAGTAGTCTCTCATGAGAGGGTGGTTATGTGCGACAGATTGTATAACGTGTTTAAGTATGATGGTTTTATTGGTAGTTATAAACTTACAGTATAATGATTCTTTAAAGTATAACTTTAGAATGTTATTATATAATTTACTATAAATATACTTTAATTATCAATAAGTATATATTTTATTTATATAATAAATACTATTTTAATATTGAATCTATCTGTGTCACAATCAATTTTATATATATTCATCTTATAAAAGAATGGTGAAATAATAAATAGAATTATCTATTCCATTCTCATATTTCATCTCTTATTTCACCTATTAGATTTTTATCATTTGTTGTAATTTATGCCTAACTTTTTGTCATGTGTACAAAAGTTTAATGGTCTTAAGTTAGAGTATAGTATTTTAATAAAAAAACAAGTTATAGAATGCAAAGTGAAACACAATTGTAGAATAAGGAATCGGACGAACAGACATTGGTACTGACATAATTATTTTTACTTAACAAAATTAAAATCGTAATTTTGTTTCATAACAACCTGAATAGCGCCTAATTAATAAAGTCAAATAATTCAGATTTTAAAAATGAATTTGAAACATGTATGTGTATTCATAAAAAAGTTCTAGAAAGATTAATTAATAAACCAACCAAGCTAGTTAGTCATTAATTGAGCTAGTGGGCATAGAGTACCTTATGTCATTATTTCGTCACTACATCGAAAAAATTCATGGCCCATAAATCATCTAGGTGTCATGCTTGCTTATGAATTACTATGATTTATTTTATTTCATTTCTTTTGGAACATATAAAATGTATAACCATGTCAAATGTCTGCATCATCAGAGCATATGAGATAAGTATGGATTGTCAATGCTAAAAATATTGATAATCAGATAATTGGGTTGAATTAATCAATTTAAATGTGTTAGCAACCTATAATAATTTAACTTTAAGACTAATTAACGAATACTGTCACATTAAAAGAAATTGTACGCACAAAATAAGATACGACAGAATACGTAGATAACAATATATGTAAGTAATTTGGAATAATTGTTTAATTTATATAATATTTAACTAATGTGATTTCATATATGTAGTTAAGTAATAGAAATAAGAAAATTAGATTCATATTGTATGAATTTAGTAAATTTAATGAATAGTGTTAATTTATGTTACTTTTGAAAATTTAAGTAATGTAAATTTTAATTTTATGTAAAATATAAGGGTTAAGACTTGTCCTAAGCATAGATAAGAAGGACAATCGTCCTAAATCCCAAATTCTTACTGTGTAATACACTCTATTGCAATAATTTATTTATTTATTTATTTTTATTTCTTTCTTTTCTAATTTTTTTTATATTTTGATCTTTCTAATACTCACTAATTTATATCTTATTTAATTAATTAAACGTGTTTTTTTATTCAATTATGACGGTTATAATATCTTTCTTTATAATTCTTTATTTATATTTTGATCGTAGTAATCCCTCACTAATCTATCTCTTATCTAATTAAACTTTGATCAGATTTTGATCTCTTTTTTTTTTTCTTTAACTTTCCTTTTTCTTTCATTGTTTTTTATTCCATTCAAACTGTTGTGATTTCTTTTTCTTTCTAGTTTTTTTGTTGTTGTGATTTCTCTCTTTTATAATTATTTCATTTTGATCATAGTACATCTCTCACTAATCTATTCTTAATTCTAATTCTAATTCTAGTTCTAATTCCAATTCTAATGTGCTTATTCTATCTGACTCCTAACTAATCTACCTCTTAATTCTAATTTTAATTCTAATTTTAATGTGCTTATTCATTTGCCTCCTAATTCTTTTTAATAATTTTTTTATTTATTCATCATCTGCCTCTTAATACTTTTTATTAATTTTTGTTATTTAAATATGTTTTAATTTGGATGAAAATGAAAATAATTTGGAGAGGAAAATTTGCAAAATAAATAATTAAAAAGATAATAAATTTGTAAAACACAAAAATATTTAGAGAATAGAGACTATACAATAATACACATCTTAGAGTTTGAGATAATATTTACAATAAAATATTAAAGTAAGAGATATATAAATGGAAAAATATACTAAAAAGTATCTCAAATAATCTAAAAATAAAAATTTTAAATATTTTTATTAAATATATTATACTAGAAAATTACAAAATACTATTTTTTATATAGTGGGATCCTTTGTTAATTTCGCCCAGAGCCCCCAAAATCTCAGGGCCGGGCCCTGGTAAGTGTATGTAAGGAGGTAGGATGTGATTTGTGTAAGAAATGTGTGACATTTAAGGCCAAACCAGAAACAAATATGAAAGAAATTTCATAACCCTACATCTGGATTATAGATTTGTAAACAAATAAGGGTATCAACTGTATTTTAGAAAAATATCACCCACTATAATTTATTTGAAAAAAGTGCAAGTTTTTAATTTTTTTTAGTGAGGCTCTTGTGCCCTCGGGGCACACCGTGTGCCTTTAAAATTTAATATTATGGATAAGGATATATTGTTTTGTTTTAAAGGGTATACACTTTAATTAATAAGGGTACACCATTTTGTTGTAAAGGGTATATACTTTTCATTAATATTTTTTATTTTTTTAGAAAATAAAGGGTACACATCTTTATATTAAAGGATATACAATTTAACACAAAATTCTAAAGGCGCACGGAGTGTGATCCGTGCGCCCAGGTGCACACAAGTTTTTACCTTTTTTTTATATAAATATCTCTAATCTGCGACCTCTTTTATAACTAACTTGCAGTTATGTATGCAACATTTTATGCGACTATACTCGCAACTCGTCTAGAATTTCGTGTACAATTTTTAATGAGACCCTTCATGCGATTATGCATGCAACTACGCCTGTTATTTTATGCATATTTTTTTTACTCGACACTACTTGTGACTATATACAGACTTTTTTTACTACTCCCTTCGTCCCAACTTTAATTTCACACTTTCTATTTTGGTCTGTTCCAATTTCAACTTTACACTTCTATAAAAGGAAAAGATACATAACTAATATCCTCTATCATACTTTAATTGACATCACATTTTTAACACACATAATATACTTTATCATTTATTTATTAACTAAAAATACCAAACTACTCCAAAAAGTTACTCAAAAAATGACTTTTTTTTAATTTGTGTGTGTACGGTAAATATGATGATGAAAATGGGATGGAGGGAGTACATATTTATGATGGTGTACGCGACTACATATGTGATTTTACATGAGATTATATACTAATATATGTAAGAGGGGTAAAAAAATTATAGTGTGATATTTCCCATAAAAGAGTTATAGTAGGTAACAATTTTCAAAATCAACATTTAATGGAGTATTTTTTCCCAATTCCTCTTTAGTATGTAATTAAAATTTTCATGCTTTATAATATAATTAATTTTTCTAGGTTATTGGCTATTATTCCATATATTTTGCTTAAAATTAAAAGTCCAACTGTGATGTACCTGGATAATCTTAATCGTTAGATTATTATTATATAATCTTAATCACTAAATATAATAATATAATTAAATTTTTTTTTTTTAAAAAACCACCCACTACCCTATTTCTACCCATAAACATAGGTGTGCACTAAGTGCATTCCAAAATCACCCTATAAGTATAAAATAAAATTAAAATTAAAATTTAACAAATTATATAAAAAATATGCATTTAATAAGAAGTGTGTATTTAATAAAAAATATGTGTATTTAATATTTAAGATCACTCAAAAAAATAAATAAATAATATTTGAAGTAAATTTGGGTGCATATATATATATATATATATATATATATATATATATATATATATATATATATATATATATATATATATATATAGTTGCGGGTAGGGGTGACAATTCTTGCTAACGGGTTAGGTTTCGTGTTGACACGATAATAACAGACACGATGAGGGCAAACACGAACACGACACGATAAGAATTCATTCTGACACGAACATGAACACGAAAAATAACGAGTTGACACGACACGACACGATAAGAAAATTAAAAATAAAATATACTAATTAAGAGTATGAATTTTTTTTAAGTAAAGTATATAATTATTAATAAGTATTTTTATTATATATATACCTAATTTTATATTTATATCGAATTGTTAATAGGTTAATGGTCATTTGTTAATATTAATCATGCTTAACGGGTTGACACGATATGAATGAAACGGAATTTTTGTATTCTTATTGAATTGACACGATAACGACACGATCTCAATAAAATCAAACACTAACTTGCAATTATTATGTCGTGCTATTGAGTCATCAGAATTGACACCCCCTAGTTGTGGATAGTGAGCCTATTTAAAAAGTAAATAAAAAAAATTCAATTGTCAACTTGGGTGACGTGTCAATCTATTTAATCTAAATGGCAGAATCTACCGAAGTGTTGTGTGATAATTAATTAAGGGGCTTCTTAAGTGCTACCGCGATTTACTTGGAGGCAGTTCTGAGGGGCCGGGACTGTTTCCTCGAGGACTAGTCGGGCGTAAGCCCGGAACCTCGGTATCAAAAAAAAAAAAAAAAAAAAAAAAAATGAAGAAAATCCAAACGTTATTACACAACAATTGGCAATCCGTCAGCATGACGATAGCGTGACGTCAGGATTACGTGTTTCATTACATTTAGCTTTGGTTACCAACTTAATAACCACCCTCCATTGATTCCTCAACTTGTGAAATTATCCCTCCTTACCACATTAAAACTTACATTTTCCATTTTAGGTTATTGTACGTTAATGTTAACGTTTCTTTTTTATCAAGTAGGGTCCACACAAAATAATTAATTATATCATACAACACTAATACAACTACCTATTTTAATTTAAATATTATTTCTCTCACCTCACTATACATCAAAATATTATCAAAATATTATATATCTTAATCTATGTGCAAAAAGCAAACGTACACGTTAACGCGAGACGAAGTGAGTACAATAACCCCATGCGGTGCCTTGTTTTAAGTGTAACGGCCTCAACTATAATACTCTTGTCCGAAATTGTTTGCACACCGCTAATATGAAGTGTAAAAGAAGTCATTGTTTAAGTAATTATATCAACTTTATTAAGGTGATGATGAAGTATTTTTAGATTATTGAAAAATTTGGGTAGTATTTGAACGATGGGTTAAGAAAAACTCGGTAAAATTGAGGTAAGAACGTACTCTATTTTCATAAGACGAGATTGTTCTGTGTTGATGCTCGTTTTTCGTCGTGAGGACTTAAATAAGATCAAACATGTTGTAATCTCATTCGTCGCCAACAATAAGCTAAAACTTGAAGAAAAGTAAATAAACGCAAGAAAATTTAACGTGGTTTGGTTCAATAGAATCTACATCCACGGGAGTCGAAAGAGTTCTTTTATTGATGGAGGTTACAAGGAGAAATCTCACATACTCCATGAGCTCGAATAGTAGAGCTAATTTACAGTGTTGAAGAAGTATAGAAATGTGAAAAGTGTAGAGAGAGAATTATTTGTCGGTGTTGACTATGTGTATTCAAGATGATAATATGAGCCTCCCTCTACTTTGTAGAGTTCCTTGCTTTTCATTGTGTTTTTCACGTTTGTTGGATGACCTCAATCCATGTCCTCTTGTGTAGTCCAATGAAGTGTGGTCATGTGTAGAAAATTGAATCAATTTATTGTGGAGTGGTCCCAACCACTCTCCATTGGTTGGAAGAGTATCTTGATGTGTGATGAGTGAAAGGGATATATTTCTCCATGCCATACTGTATAGTGAGCAGATGATACGCTGGTGGGTTGAGGATAAATGAAAGGCTATAAACCCAATCTGCTGGATTTAGGAATTGTACGAGACTTATCCTCGAGCATACATGGGATAAACGGAAGGGGTTAACTTAATTCTACTGGAGATGTTGGAAGGGCTTATCCTCCATGGTGAACTGACTATATCCCCCGGCTGATTTTTCATGCATATATTTTTTCTTAATATTTCGCATATACCCTTTGCCTCTCTAGCGCGTAACATCACGCCTCACATAGGTGTAATAACACCCATAACATTAGCCCCCGAGATTGCTTTTTGTTTCACATCACGCCTCACATAGGTGTAATAACACCCATAACATTAGCCCCCGAGATTGCTTCTTGTTGTGAAACTACAAGGAGCAATCTCGAAGATGAGTTGCTAGGAATATTTAGAACTCTATACGTGATGGAGATCTTATCCTTGTCTTGCCATTAGCTAGCCTCGATACGTCAGATTGAGTTGGAGATCTTAAAAATTTTTCAATTCTGCTATGCTCCTAAGATTGTAACTTCAACGGTTGTGAAGGATCAGTTGTTTTGGAGTCAGCCTCGCCTTTTCTTCTCAATCTGATAATATAACACCTGGCATAAAAATTTTTATCGGATCTTTAACAAACTGAGCTATTGGACTTGATTTCTCCTTCACGAAATTGACTTTAGCCTCGAACCCCCGAGATTAAGTCTCGGGTCTTGAATGTTTTGAATTTCTTCAGCGTAGGTTATGTCGGTTCCTCATCTTCTTATACCAAATCTCAGAAGTTCTCTATTCCATCCTTTAATCCATCGAGCTATCATGTGGATAATTTGCAGTGACTTTTCTCATTGCCAGTCGAAGAATACGTCGGTTATTCGGATTTTAATCGGACCGCAAAATATTTTTTTTCTTTCTTAATCTTGTTATTTCTGCTTTCTTTCTTTGACATGTAATTTCCTCTTTGGGTGATTGGCTTCCTTCTCCATGAAGGTTCTGACTTTTTTCTCGTAGAACATCTATCCTTTACATTTCTCGATATTTATCCTCGGCCTCATCCTCAGTAGTACTTCAGCCTCGGGTCTTCAATCTAAACTACTCAGATGCGGTGTTTTTTTTATGGGGGTAATTGTCTTCTTCTTGTTCTTTGTTCATGAGCTCCAACCGACTGAGCTATCCAGTTTTGTTTTATTTGAGATCGTATCTTTAGCTCTGTTGCATATCCAGCCCCCGAGATTAATTTTCGGGTTGGTGAATTTTTTCTTCATCAGCCCCGAGATTTATTTTCGGGTTGATGAATTTTCTTCAGCCGATATTTTTCCTTTATCCTGCAAAAATTCTGTTAGCTGTAACAAAGAAGTATTATTCTTTTCGTGAGCCCATGGGCTTTCTTTCTTTTTTATTGTCCGTACAGGCCTTGTAATCATTTTTCAATGGGCTCAAGGCCCTTTTTTTTCTATTGGCTCAAGGCCTTTCTTTCTTTTCTTTTTCGGGGATATACCCTGGACTCCTCTTTTTCTTTTTTTGATAGCTTTGTTAGTGTGAAAATCTGTATGTTTTAGGGTCCGATTTAGTATCGTTTTATGGGATTTATATTCGTATTTTAGCACTAAATGGTTAATATTCACATATTTAAGATATTGGTGCATTTGAGGTGTTATTTTGTATTTTTAGGTGGAAAACGGATTAAAAATAAAAAGTTGGAATGAAGAGTGAAATCGTGATAGAATGCTGAAAAACGCATGCCCAAGTTGCATATTTTTTCTGTATTTGTGTAGGAATCCAAACTAAACATGTGATATATGATTGGAAAGATACAGAAGAGAAGGTCATTTTGGCTCAAGAAACACCTCGATTGGAGGTCAGATGAGCGAGTTATGATCAAAACGGTAAAGTCGTGCAAGCTGAGCCGACCAGCACGACTCGTGCCACTTTTGCACGACTCGTGCCCTTCAAATGTTAGATTTTTTATGAATTCTTTATATGGATAGAAATTTGAGGAAGAGAGGATCGCGTGAGCATAAAAATTATTTTAATTGGAGCCCAGATGAAGAAGTTATGAGCAAAATCATGAGGTCGCGCAGGCTGCCGACGAGTGGCACGACCCGACGGCCCAATTTTCGGCCCATTCATGTTTTTTACGTGAAAAAACCCTATTTTGAGGTGGAATCCTAATTTTAGTAGCCCTCAACTATAAAAGGAGCCCTTGGGGTGTTCCAAACAATAACTCTCCATAACTCTCCACATCCATACGTACTTTTCCATACCCTTTCACCGCAAAGTCATCAGTGTTGCTTACTTGAGAAGAAAAACAAGAAGGTTCAGAATCACGGAAGAGAGAATGGAGAATCACGCCACATCTAGGGTTTTCTTATTCTTTCTTTTAAGCTTTTGAATTATAGACCTATGAGATTGTTTTCATATCTAACCATGAATGTTGCTTGTAACACCATGGGCTAGTACTTTTTGGATATTGCTAGGTTTTGAAGGTTGAATTGGTTTGAATTGATGATCTAGAATAGGTTGGATACCTGCAATATACTTATTCCTTTATTAATGCTTTGAATTTAGACTTATATTTTTGTCTTATATGATCTGTCCTCATGCATGTATATGTCATTGTCTAATGCATATTTATGCTTGTTGCTTGTGTTACATAAAAAATATATTTGTCAACCTATTATGGGTAAAGAGAATCTAACCATATAACCTTTATTCATTAGAATAATTAATATTAGATATTTAATATATCTATTAATTACCATTCTAGAGGATTTGGTTTCTTAGATTGTTAAGTGAGAATTGAGGATTAATTCTTAAGTACCCATAAAGGGAAGTCTAGTGCTCTAGCCTTTAATGAAATTTTGCATGAAGTACCTAGAAAGGGAGTATGAATTATTCTTCTGCATCTGAGGATTTAAACCAGGTTTATGTGTTAAGTTTACTTTAAAAGAGGGATTTAACATAATTAAATGATTGCTTTCATAAGAACTGCAGGGATTCTAACCGATTGTCTAGTGATTTAATTTGACCGATTTAATTGGATTACCTAGTGTTATCTATCTTCTCTCTTGAACACTTCATCCTTATTTTTATTTGCTATTTTATTATTTTAAGTACTTATTTTCTGCTTTCTTAGGTTTAACTAAATTCACTTATAAACCCAGATTTGTCTTAGGTTAGAGTTGTTATAAATAGATTAAATTGTAAGTTTAGAATTATCGTTTGGGTTTAATAATAGACTTGGTTACACGCTGAACTGCAATTGATTCCCTATACTTGGGGACACACAAAAATGTGAACAAGCTTCAAAGTCTTTCTTTTGGTTGGCTCAAGTCCTTTCTTTCGATTGACTCATAGCTTTGCTCTCGATTGGTTCAAGGCCTTTCTCTTAGTTGGCTCAAGGCCTTTCTTTCGGTTGGCTCAGGGCCTTTCTTTCTTTCTTTTTTTTTTCTAGGGATATAGCCTTGCGCTTCTTCTTCCTCTTTCTTTTTCCTTTCCTAGGTATATAACCTCAAGTTTTTTTTGATCGGCTTAGAGCCTCTTCTCTTTTTTCTCAGCTGGACCTCTAAAGGGCCTTTCTTCTTCTTCTTCTTCTTTTCTTTTTTCCTCCCGTGAGTTAACCAGCAGGGCATAACTTTTCAATAATATTGAGTATCTGATCTTTCTTTCTTTGAGGGAAGATAAGAACGTCTGACTTTAATTTTATCTTCTTTGAAGGATGAAGCTTTCTTCTTTTGGTGTTCCATTCTTCCTTAGCATTTCAGTTTGTTTGAACTTTATAGCAGAAAGCCATATTCTCAATTCTTGAAGGTTGGACATAATTTTCCTTTTCTTCCACCTTCTAATCGATCGAGCTATATACTTCTTCCGTTCGATCGAGCTATATACTTCTTCCGTTATTACTTGGCGTGTGCTTCTTCCTTCTCTTTTTCATTCAAACCAACCGACCATCATCCTCTTTCTTTTCTTTTTGGTTAACCGATTTTATTTTTTTTGTCGTGGATTCTCAATCCTTTGACGATCCCTTGACGGTTAAAACTGACTTTATTTTTCTTGCTTGACTTTATTTTTCTTGCATGATTCTCAATCCCCGTAGTAACCAATTGAGCTATGTACTTTATAATCTTTCTGTTCAGCTTCATTTTTCTTCCCCTGGACTAAACTTTTTCTTCCTCCTTTTTCCTTTCCTGGGAATACAGCCTCGGGTTTTTTTTATATCCGGGAGTATATTCTTTTTATCCTCCAATTCTTATGCACTTTCTCTTCTTGCGCGCTAACCAACTGCACCATCATCTCATAAAGATGAAGTCTGATCTTTCTTCTCTTGGAGGCTGAAGCCCCAAGTATATATTTCATCAATAATGGCGCTACTTCAGCCACTAATTATCATGGAGTTCATCTTTCCCACGCAGCCATGATTTGATTATTATCATGCTTTCCATTTTTTCTTGCGAATTTAAGCCGATCATTTCTGATCCTGAGAGTTGAACTTGAAACTATTTTCTTTTAGAGAAGAAGTGTGTACTTTCATTTTTCTTTTCTTTCCTTTTGGATGGGATTATACTCAAAATTCTTCTTGAGGTTGGTATTCAGGCGTCGGATTTTCCTTTTTAACAATTCACTGCCATGCTTTAATCAACCAAGCTAAGCTCCGCTGATCTTTTTTCTTCTTATCTGAATATCATCAGTCATATAAGAAATCTAAAAAGCTGACCTTGTATTCTTCTTTTCGCCTTTTGTTTTCTTATTAATCTCGACAGTTACGGCAGTTACGTCTTGAAGGAAAATCAACCCCATGTGCTCTAACCACACGAGCTTTCACATATGCAGAATGAACAGAATTATTCCCCGTGATATTTTGACTCAAACCGATCAATATTCTCTTTCTGGCATTTCAGCTTCCTCTTCTCATCTCCAGTTTGTAACATTCAGGTTTGCTTTTATGGGCTAGACACTTGCGCTATTTCTTATGCATTTTCTCTTGTTGTGGCGTGAACTTGATTCTCCATCCCACTCTCGGCTTTTTTTGAATTGAGTTTCAATTTCTATATCTCAAAACCTTAAAATCTTGATTTCTTCCTCTCAAATGGATAAAATCTTGATTTCTTATTTTCGCTGGAAATTTAGCCAGGGGATACGTAGATGCTAGCTTCATACATCAGCTGGATAGAATACTCCTGATTTCTTCATCCTAAAAGGGTGGAATCTCAATTCCTTACAAGTTGGCCATCGCCTATTCTAACCAACAATAATACTCCATCTTTCTCAGTTGTTCAGCCCCTAAATTTCTTGCTTTCTTTCTAGATTTATCCTTGGGTTCTCTTTCCTTAATTAAGAAATATTGGATTGGATCTTCCCATGCTTTCCTTCATGCTAACATATTTCACCATTAACTTTTCGAAAAAAGTTATGGTATCTTTTCTTTTCTCCTTCATTTTTCCCCTCCAAATGAATTATGTTGAAGTTGCGATCTTTTCAACAATTCTTCTCGAGAATTTGTAGAACTGATTCAGTGGATCATTAACGCAGCAGATTGCCACCTTGCAGAATCTCGTTCATCTTGATTTATCTTTCACTGATTTCAACGACTCATTCCTTTAATCTGATGGCAGTCCCATCTCCCAGAGACTCATAATCATTCCTACCATTCGTCTCCAGCGAATTTAATAGAGATCAAAATCCCCTGGCATTAAATTGCTGCGTTGAATCATCACATTCTCTGGCTTTTAATCCCTGTAAACACTGTCATTAGCAGCACCCATTCACTACCAGTCGACGGTGAAGTCGTGGTTGTCCGGATCTTTTTCGGCGCCATATAGGTGTTAAACGCTGTTGTGTTGAATCTTCACGTTTTAATATTTATTCCGTGAGATACTCAAATGCCAACACTCATTCTGTCTCATAGAATCTGTTGGTATTATCGGGGAATATTTTCTTTTTGTTGGAGAATTTGAAGTGCGTCCAGAAGAATACTCAATGGTATATTTGGGCCATTGATCTCTGTTGAAGATTACGATCTAACTAAGTAACAATCAACCTAATCTATGGATACACAATCAAACAATGAATTGAATCCAAGAAACTTGATCACATATGATAACAAAGTTGAGTTTGTGTGTGTATGTGTAATTGTATGAAGAAGAATGCGTTTATAGTGGTTCAGCTTGATTTCTCAAGCTTACATCCACTGTGAGAGAGAGATCTTTTTATTGATTGAGAGAGCAAACTGTGTTACAAATCATATATGCATGAATCACAGCAATATATACACTTCATGCATGCACAGAAAGTTACAGGACCAGTGCGTGTAACCGACTTCCAGCTGAATTCTCAGTTGGTTAAAGCGAATCTCGAGGGTTATAACCAACTCCATCACACACCCTGCATGGCCAGCTATCCATTCATGTATGGAACTTTCCAGAAACCGTTCGGATGCGAACTGTACAACGGCCACAAGTCACCCCGCTCACAACTGATGTACCCGATGTAGCCTTGCTGCTTGTTTGTGTGTTTCTTGATCCTGCTGATGCTGGTGCAACCGTTTCACTCATGTATCATCATCAGCTTCAATCTTAAACACACACACATACTCATCCTAATGTTGATCACTCATTAATATGTAGTTTTCACCACAATTCTCCACCTAAAACTTCATACTCAACCAATACTCAATCACTCCTTCACTTCACTGTTTTTATCAAGACAGCCAACTTGCACACTGCTTTTCAAGAGAGCAGCTGAACTCTCCACTGATATGTTCAGCATACATTGATAAGACTTTTGCATAGCTCAAACTTTGAACTAGGCAATGCCTTAGTGAGGAAATCAGCTGGATTCTTAGCTGTTTCAACCTTCTTAACCACAATTTTCCCTCCTTCAACTAAGTCTCTAACAAAATACATCCTTACATCTATGTGCTTTGTTCTTTCATGAAAACCCTGATGTCTTGACAAATGTATAGCACTAGAATTATCACAATGCAACAGTACTGATCCTTGTATCAATCCAAACTCAGACAAAATTCCTTGTAACCACAAGCCTTCTTTTACTGCCTCTGTGAGTGAAATGAACTCAGCTTCAGTTGTAGACAATGCTACCACTGACTGATGTGTTGATCTCCAACTGACAGCTGTGCCAAACAAACAAAATACATAGCCTGACAATGACTTCCTTGTGTCTAAATTAGCAGCATAATCAGCATCCACATAACCTGCAAGAAACTCAATGTTAGAAGTAAACTTATTGAAATACAAACCTGTTGTTAAACTGCCTCTGATATAGCTTTGAATCCACTTGACAGCTTCCCAATGATCTCTTCCTAGATTTCCCATGAATCTGCTCACCAAACTCATTGCATGAGCCAAGTCTGGTCTGCAACACACCATGGCATACATGAGACTGCCAACTGCATTAGCATAAGGAACCTTTTCCATTTCTGACACTTCTTCACTAGTTCTAGCTGATTGTTGAGCTGACAGACTCACCCCTTGTTTTACAGGTGTAGTAACAGCTTTACTCTGATCCATATTATACCTCTTGAGCACTTTCTCTAGATAAGAACTCTGATGCAATACTATAGAACCTACTGATCTATTTCTATTGATCTCCATGCCCAATATTACAGTAGCTTCACCCAAATCTTTCATATCAAATTCTGACTTTAACATCTCCTTCACCACTGTGATACCTTCCATAGACTTGCAAGCAATTAAAATATCATCAACATACAATAACAAGAAGATGTACCATTCACTGTCTTGTTTAATGTATACACAACTGTCAAACTTGCTTCTCTCAAAACCACACTTGATAATATACTCATCAAATCTGAGATACCATCTCCTTGGACTTTGTTTCAATCCATAAAGGGATTTTAAAAGTAAACAAGCCTTACTGGTTGGTGATTGAACTGAAACTCCATCTGGAACTGTCATATAGATTTTCTCCTCCAAATTACCATGAAGAAATGCTGTAGTCACATCCATCTGATGCAATTCCAGATTAAACTGAGCAACTAAAGCCAACAAAATCCTAATGGAACAGTGTTTCACAACTGGTGAAAAAATTTCAGTGTAATCAATACCCTCTCTCTGAGAGAATCCTCTAGCAACTAGTCTTGCTTTAAACCTGATTCCATCTGCTCTTTCTGGTGAAACCTTCTTCTTATAAATCCATTTGCAACTTACCAACTTCTGATGCTTTGGTCTCTGAACAACTTTCCATGTCTGATTCTTCTCCAAAGAAAGCAATTCCTCTTGCATAGCAGTATTCCACTTAGCACTATCTTTGCTGTTCATTGCTTCATCATAGTTTCTAGGCTCATATGAATCAACATCCTCTACAGAATACAGTGCAAAGGATACAATATCAGCTTCTGCAAACCTTGCTGGAGATTTAGTAACCCTTCTCTGCCTATCTCTTGCTAGCTGATAGCTGTTAAGTAGCTCCTCAGTGTTAGATGTAATCTGGTCACCTTTTGTTGGTGAATCAGTACTTTCTTGTACTAATTCTTCCTCAGTTCTTGACTGATCCTCCTGAAACTTGTTCATAAACTCCACCTCAAGCTCAGCCTTATTCTTCTGATTTTGAACTAGAGGTTTCAGTGGCATGATATCCTCATTAAATGTAACATCTCTGCTTAGTATAAACTTCTTACTTTCAATGCACCATAATCTGTAAGCTTTAACACCTTTAAGATATCCAATCATGACACATCTGATAGCTCTTGGAGCTAATTTATCTTGCTTGACATGTGCATAAGCTAGACAACCAATTACTTTTAGTCTTGAATAGTTAGCAACCTTTCCAGTCCACACTTCTTGAGGTGTCTTAAATTTCAAAGGTGTTGATGGACTCCTATTGATAAGAAAAGCTACTGTACTAACCAACTCACCCCAAAAATCTTTGGAAAGACCAGAACTACTCAAGATACACCTTACTCTCTCAAGTAAAGTCTGATTTAATCTCTCTGCCATACCATTTTGTTGTGGTGTTCCTGGTACTGTCTTATGCCTTATGATTCCCCTATCCTTACAGAACTTATTGAATTCATCAGAGCAATATTCAAGACCATTATCAGTTCTTAGTATCTTAATCTTGCTACTGCAAGTATTCTCAACCTCAGTTAACCAGTTCTTGAAAGTAATGAAAGCAGCATCTTTGGTTTTCAGTATATATATCCATATCTTCCTACTATAATCATCAATAAATGAAATGAAATATCTGCCTCCATCTTTTGTTAGTGTTCTTGCAGGTCCCCATAGGTCTGAATGGACATAATCAAGTCTGGATTTGCTTGTATGTTCACCAATGCCAAACTTAAGTCTCTTAGCTTTCCCAAAAATGCAATCCTCACACTGATTAAGATTGTCTGTTGAACTGATGTTAATGGCTCTCTATCTTGCTAAATCCTGTAGTCCTTTCTCACTAATATGAGCCAATCTACCATGCCACATATGAATTTCATCATTTCCAGTGGTGACATAGTTTTTGTTGGGCAATTGGATCGTGCGGTTCAACGTGATCCGTTAGGATAAACAGGCAAACAAAATCAGCGGAAGCAATAATGTGTTTACCGTACTTCAGGGTTGATGTAGAGTCTGAATCACTGCACAAGAACACCTCTTGATCTTCTGCTGTATGTCCCAAGTCAACTCTGGTGTTGGGTGGTCAACAATCCCCAGAGTTCTCTCAATCTGCTTCTCTCTAACTCACGTCAAAAGAGGCGCAGGAAGTTAGGTTTCCAGAAGCTGAGATGACTATATATATTGGGCTACAGCAGGGACCAGGAGGAGAAATTGGGCTGGGCCTCAATTGAACTTAATTAACCAAGCTTAGCCCAAAGCTTTTAATTAAATCCAATAATAATAATATAGTCCACTAAAATATTATTATTGCACTACCCTTCCAATCCCAAAATTATGTTCTGGGCTCCTTCTTATTATAAGTCCGATAGTCTCCCCATGTTTAAGATATTCAATGTCCATTAATTAATTAAGTTACTGACAACTCAAATTAATTAATATCTCATCCGAGAGTAGTACCACTCAACCTTTTTATCATCCCGGAAATTAATCCACTTGCAAGATTTACATGATAAACCTTATGAGCTCCTCAAGGGGACATCATCAACCTATGACGGACATGGATTCCTTCTACAATCAACAGCACACCATAGATACAGCACTACTTCCCAACTCACCGAGTTTGTTGATTTAATACTTATAAATCTCACCCATTGATGAATCAAAGAAATACATACTGCCCTACGTGTCGAGGTTATTGTATAGGGATTAAGAGCACGGACTTCCATAATAACAGAGATCAAGTTCTTCTATAAGTCAGTATAAGTCGAACGATCTCAGGCGGTCCTACTCAATACACACAAGTGCACTAATGTGATTCTATAGCCAAGACAAGCTAATACCAAACCACACTACAACCATACCGATAGAGAGTCCCCGTCTATCTCAGTTGTGAGTATCTGTTTATACTTTATAAGGAAACCGATAATATGATCTTCCGCGTGTTGTCGCACAACATATTATCTACAGTATAAAGTAAATGGACTATTGCATCATGCATATAAAATAAATTATAAGATGCAATCATTTGATCAATGATTCTCATTTCAAATATTGTTATGACATTGTTCATACTAAAGCTAGACTTTTAGTATACAATCCAACAATCTCCCACTTATACTAAAAGACTATGCTGTCATGTTTTCTGCCATACATCTGATTCCCTCTTCCACTACACGACCATTAAAAGCTGTCGCCTTAAGGTCCTTGTAAATGGATTTACTAGGTCATCATCCGATGCAATCTAGTCGACAACAATCTTCTCCTCATCATACGATTTCTCGTAACAGGTGGTACTCGCGCTCCATGTGTTTAATTACCTTATGGACTCGTGATTCCTTCAAGTTTGTAACTGCACCAATATCATCAATGTAAATTGTGATAACCTTGGGCAAACTTAGAAACACTTCAAAGTCCATCATGAAGTCACTAGAGTCATATAGATACTTGGCTGCCTCATAGGCTCCAATATATCATCTTTCCATGATGAAATCCGGAGTCTGAAATATATTTCTATATTACACTCCTCCACATTATGACTCTACTTCCTAAGATTAAACACATAACCTTTGAGGAGAATTTACTACCGTCCAATCTGACAAAGAAATCTGAATCTACGTAATCCACAAGAAGCAGTGAATCTGCTCAGTAAGTCCATATATAATTTCCAGTCCTTCTCAGGCACTTTATAAATGTCTCACCACAGTTTATCATTCTTGTTCCGGGTTACGTTGATACCCACTGTTCTGCGTTCAGCAACACAGATATCCAACTTCGTTCATAGCATTCTTTAGATTAAGCTTCCTTATTCGCCGAAGCATAAGGAACCGCTTTCATCTACTTTATCTTCATCTTGTGTCTCAAAGACACATTTACTTAGATAAATTTACATGCTAAACGAGTATGGACTGTATCATTTTATGAAACTTGAGATAAGCATAACATCTTTTCTTGTGATCCGTATTACCGTGACCAAAAAGATGTATTTTGCCTTTCTTAAGTCCTTCATCTTTACCGCTTTATTAACCGTACCCTTACGCCCGATAATACTCTTTCATTGTCTCCAATGAGCAAGATACTATCCACGTATAGTACAAGAAACACCACCACGTTTTCGTCACTCTTTACAATACACAAGACTCATCCGCTCATTGATTTAAATCCATGCCACTGGATTACCTAATCAAAACAGATGCTTCACGATCTTAAAGCTTGCTTTAATCCATCGCTGGACACTTTTAAACTTACTATGAAAATGCTATTAGTACTTTGCAATGAATCACTCTGGTCGCTCCACATAGATGTTTTCCTCAAGACTTCCAATCAGGAAAGCTGTCTTGACATCTATTTGCTGTCCCTCATAATTTAATATGAGCAGCAATAAATAAAAGAATCCGGATCAACATAAGCATAGCTACCAGCGAACATGTTTCCTCATAATCGAACCATTTCTTTCTGAGTACATCTTTTCGCAACAAGCTTTGCTTCCAAGATTTTCACCTTTTCGTATGATCCTCTTTTATTTCCTATGATCACTTGCAATGGTTTTTACACCATTTAGTGGTCATACAAGTTCCCAGACTTAATATAGAATCCGTAGATTCTATTTCAACGTACATTGCAACTTACTAAGATTCCGCATTTTAATCTTGTAGTGCTATGTCGTATCCGTGGGATAATACCATGTTCACTAGGGATCAAGTCTCACGACTCTCCCAAACATATATTTATGAGTTGTCACACAACCCTCCCACTACGACAAGGCACTACATGTAATTGTGTATCAGACGTGACACGCGTTGCAGTTTACCATGTGGTACATCCTCTTGTACACTTGGTACTTATACTTAGTGTTTTCCTCTCACTTCCTTTAGAACAACTTACACATGGGCTTGTGATTTATTGCATAGTCCTTTTCCAAAAATCTAGTTATTGTGTTAACAATTACCCTTCGATCTTTTGGACTAAATAAATCACTCTTCATTTTTATAGGATATCCCATATACAGACAAACGTTTCACGAATTACTGTATCTAGGGCATATCCATAAAATGAATTTAATTATTCCAAATAATTCATCATCTATCTAATCATAACCATAAGAACCTAATACCTTCTACCCACCACACCATTCAGCTGGGGCATGTCCGGTGTAGTCAACTTGAGATTTAATCTCAACTTCTGATCAATAGCTCCTAACTATCCCAAGAGGTATTCATCATCACGATTGAATCGTAATGATATGATATATTTTCCATGATGCTCACTGTACCAGCCTTACAATTCTTGAATTAATCCAAGAACTTAGACATGCAGTGTATCAAATAAATATATCGGTTCCCAGAATAATCTTTGAATATTCATAACCACCTCTCGCCTGGATATTGTTAGGTTCGCTTGAATCAGACTGAACTAATTCCAACATATATATCTTTGGCCCTATACCCCACAGCCTTGAAAAGGCAGTTAATCATTTTTACTTCCAAGCAAGACTCGCAAGTCCGATAGTTTCCACTTCAGATAAACCTTACGGTCTATCGGCTATCAACTTTTGAATCCTACTCAAGTAAAATGAATTAGTCATAGACGCCAAATGTATGTTTAGTTCATTTCCGAAGGTTCCTTTCTCTTACTAATATTAGAAGATGCATTATTTAATTACTATTTATTGCATCTGTGGGATGTGCATGATTCAAGAGTATCCAAATTATCCACCAATGTACTTTAACGGATTATAGCCTCATTCCTCATTTCTATGACCATGTCATTTAAATGAAATAAAGTATCCATCCGTTAATGCATAGAAACCGAAATTAAATTCTTTCTATGAAACGTACGTAAAGACAATTTCTCATAATCAATCGTTTATTCTTATCATGAGATAAATAAACAACTCCCACTGCAATAGCCACTACCTTCGTAGTTTTACCCATGTCATAACTATCTTATCCTCACTTAGTAATAAACATTTAGTGATTCCAGTATCTACACACTTCGTGTTTATAGATGTCATCACTAATCATGTTTAAACAACTAGTGAATAAGATATTAAACTTGTTCACTTTATGATGAAAATGGCTTTCCTTTGCCACATGTTTTGTTAGAAGTTTCCCACCATTTACATCCTCTTGTAATTGAGGTGGAACTTTCTCAAAAACATCTAGGCAATTATGGAAAATAAAATTGACTTAGGTTTCCCTTTCAACTTCTATTCCATATATATTTCCAATTCATTCATCAAATTCTATCATGATCTTGCGCCTTTTAAATTACTCAAGTATCTGAAGAGTTACATGAGTTCATCATATTTCTATGATCCTCTCATCTCTTCACTAAAGACTTTAATAGGCATCATGAGCCGTCCTTTGAGAGAACACATGTATTTTCTTAAGCAGTAAATTTCAAAATTAAGATTCTTTTCTAATCAGATAATTTGGACAAGTAAATATAATTTCTTTTAGTTAACAATTAGTGAGACTAAAACTATTCGAAATACAGAGAATCACGATTAAATTTACTGATCAAAACTTCGAATTTTATCCTTTTATATTGTTTCCCTCAAAACAATATAAAATAAAATTCACCGACATCTCAAGCACCGTGAGTCTGCAAGCCACGTTAGTGTGGACGTTTACAAACCCGAACATTTACAAGAGAAGGTTTTACCCATTAATTTCATTTGTCAACCTAACTTTATGACAAAATAATTAATAGTCGGTTACTCTTTAGCCATGCAAATAATAGCAGTGACTCCGTTGGGGAGGATACTAATTATTTACGCCTAAGTGTACACCATTATTTGATCCCAAGTCCACTGCGCGAGCTTATGTGCCTTACAGTTGGAGAAGTACACACGCGCTCGGGTAGTTTCCTACAATCATCAATTATAAGTTTGTACCAGTGTACCGCACACAAACTCATCCGTTAGGGAGGAAGGCCTATGCCAACACGCAAGTTTATGTGCCACATTACAAACAATAATTATTTATGAAGTCTGTACCAGTGATCCGTGAATAAACTCATCCGTTAGGGAGGAAGGCCTATGCCAACACGCAAGTTTACTCACATCACTTACAAACCAATAATGGAAGCCGCGGGAATTTATTACCAATCCCCTCTCCCACTTAGTTATTTAACACCGAGGGTTTTAACATGCATATAATATTTCAGAATAAAATATACAACTTAGACATGCTTCTATTAACAGCAATTTAAATAAATAAATCACATAGAACATGTCTGTCACATATACAACAATAATTGACAATTAAATCAATTAATCAGTTATATAACATAATTAATTGTATAAATAGTGGATCAATTAATTTGGGCCTGAAGAGCAACAAATAAGCACAAAATGAGCAGCAGATTAATTAATTAATCATACTCATTATCTATGGCCCATAATCTTAGCCCAAAACTAAATTAATTCCACTAAGCCCACTAGCACAAAATTAGTCCATTAATTATAATTAATTAATTATCATGCTTGGCCCATTATCCACAATTAATTAAAACCAGCAATAAAATAATAGCCCAGCAGCCCATTTCCATTTTAATAAAATTTGGGCCCAACAGCCCAAAACTAAATTAAAAAAAAAAGGGCAGCCCCTATATATTTATTACTGAATTGGGCCCATTACAATAAGCACAAATTGAGCAGTCCATTAAAAAAAATAAGCCCAATAGCCATGCACTATATTAGCCAACCCCTTAATCAGCCCATGAGCACATCAATAAAAAATTTTTGTGCCCAACACTAACATCAAATTGGCCAGCAGCCCATTAACATTAAACAGGCCCAAGGAGCAGCCCATCAAAGATGCCCTATTCCTGCCTAAATCACCAGCCGCAAAGACGAGACAGAAAACATACAGCAAACTATCACACGGCGCCGCGGCGGTCTGGCCATCGGCGCGCCGGCGTCGCGCCACCAGCCATCCGATAAAGAGCCGCCAGATTGCTGGAGTCATCGACTTCTTCGAGTCTTCCCCATCGCAAATAGCACAGCTGCAGATGCGTCCGCAACCTCCGCCAGAATCGAGCTGTCAGCGCTATTGCCGGAGACGCGAACGGAGGAGGCATCAGTCCCGCCTTGGCTGACGAATGATTTGCCCAAAATCGTCAGGGGACTCGCCTGGAACGCCACTGCCCACGTCCGCCGCCGCCCGCTTTCCTTTGATTCCGCTCGGAACGCTGCTGCAAGAAACAAGCGCCACGCCTGGAAAACTTCTGCCTCGCCGTGAAGCTGCTGTCCAGACTGGTATGGCTGCTGCTTCATCTCGCTCCAAAATCCATGGAGGACCCGCTCGGAAATTTGGAAGAAATGCCCGATCGCCGCCTTGACGTGCCCAGCACGGCGTCAATCGGGATCCGTCCGCACCAGTCGCGCAGCCGCTTCCGACTCGCCATCCATCGTCGCTGGTTGGAGTCACAACTCCTTCCATCAGGATTCCCCGAATCGCTTTGACAGCGCCGCTGCCTATTGATTTGGATCCGCCGCTGATTCAACCAGAATCCACCACTGGTTCGACCAGCATCCTTTTCCGAGCAGTCGCCGCCGCTTCTTCTTCCAGCCTCACGCGCGTCGGCTGACTCCTTTCTTTTCTGGGCATCACGCGCCGTAGGTACTTCACCGATCGAAACACGGCGCCGGTCAGAAGCCGTACTTCTCCACCCCGACCACGTGCCGCCGTCACCGTTTACCATATACGCGAGCCGCCATTCACAGTCCCATCAGTAGGGTGTGGCGTGAGATATTATGTATACTGTCTTTTCTAAATTACTTCATGATTTGTTAAGTTATCATGTCCAGTAAAAAAAAACGAGAACAGTATACATTCAAAGAAATACACAACAGCCGATCACAAAGTAATATGCGAAAATAAAGATAAAACTCCTATCACATAATCACATACTTCCAGATCAACAACTATGCGATTAATACAGATTATTACAATTAATCGAATAATCACAACCCACCTAACGACTCACGTTTCACCACGAAACCAACGCTCTGATACCAATTGTTGGGCAATTGGATCGTGCGGTTCAACGTGATCCGTTAGGATAAACAGGCAAACAAAATCAGCGGAAGCAATAATGTGTTTACCGTACTTCAGGGTTGATGTAGAGTCTGAATCACTGCAGAAGAACACCTCTTGATCTTCTGCTGTATGTCCCAAGTCAACTCTGGTGTTGGGTGGTCAACAATCCCCAGAGTTCTCTCAATCTGCTTCTCTCTAACTCACGTCAAAAGAGGCGCAGGAAGTTAGGTTTCCAGAAGCTGAGATGACTATATATATTGGGCTACAGCAGGGACCAGGAGGAGAAATTGGGCTGGGCCTCAATTGAACTTAATTAACCAAGCTTAGCCCAAAGCTTTTAATTAAATCCAATAATAATAATATAGTCCACTAAAATATTATTATTGCACTACCCGTCCAATCCCAAAATTATGTTCTGGGCTCCTTCTTATTATAAGTCTGATAGTCTCCCCATGTTTAAGATATTCAATGTCCATTAATTAATTAAGTTACTGACAACTCAAATTAATTAATATCTCATCCGAGAGTAGTACCACTCAACCTTTTTATCATGCCGGAAATTAATCCACTTGCAAGATTTACATGATAAACCTTATGAGCTCCTCAAGGGGACATCATCAACCTATGACGGACATGGATTCCTTCTACAATCAACAGCACACCATAGATACAGCACTACTTCCCAACTCACCGAGTTTGTTGATTTAATACTTATAAATCTCACCCATTGATGAATCAAAGAAATACATACTGCCCTACGTGTCGAGGTTATTGTATAGGGATTAAGAGCACGGACTTCCATAATAACAGAGATCAAGTTCTTCTATAAGTCAGTATAAGTCGAACGATCTCAGGCGGTCCTACTCAATACACACAAGTGCACTAATGTGATTCTATAGCCAAGACAAGCTAATACCAAACCACACTACAACCATACCGATAGAGAGTCCCCGTCTATCTCAGTTGTGAGTATCTGTTTATACTTTATAAGGAAACCGATAATATGATCTTCCGCGTGTTGTCGCACAACATATTATCTACAGTATAAAGTAAATGGACTATTGCATCATGCATATAAAATAAATTATAAGATGCAATCATTTGATCAATGATTCTCATTTCAAATATTGTTATGACATTGTTCATACTAAAGCTAGACTTTTAGTATACAATCCAACAGTTTTGTCCAGTCACTGTATGACCATCAAGAATGTACAATCCATCCTTCCTGATTCCTCTCATCACTTCACATTCCCCTTTCTCTACAATGAGTATACCTCCTTTTGATCTATACTCATAATCCGAAGCATCTAAGATTCCTAGTGAAATTAAGTTTCTCTTGAGTTCTGGAACATACCTCACACATGTCAAAGTCCTGACAGTTCCATCATGCATCCTCAATATAATTGATCCAATGCCTCTGATTTTACATGTGTGATCATTCCCTAACAACACTGATCCATCATTCTGGAGCTTAAGATCAGTGAACCAATTTTTCATAGGAGACATGTGAAATGTACATCCTGAATCTAAGATCCAATCCATGGATCTTCTTGATGAACCAACTAACAATGCCTCAGGATAAGCAACAACCTGATTCTGATCATTTGTTACCTGATTTACCTGCACTCTTTGTTGGCCATCTTTATCAGCTTCTTGTTTTCTTTTCCTTTCATTCTTAAACTTGTAACAGTTCTTCTTATAGTGGCCTGGCTCATGACAGTGAAAGCACTTTCTAACTTCCTTACCAGATCCAGAATAAACATTCCTATTTGCTTGTTTCTTTGAATCAGAATTGCCCTTTTTGTTGTACCTTTTGCCATGATCATTTCTTTTAGCCATCAAGCCCTCCCCTGATGTTTCATGATCATCAGAAACCTTCTGAAACTCCTTTGTCTTCAGAGCTATTTCAACCTTCTCAAGACTGATAGTTTCTCTATTTCCAAACAAGAGTGTATCCTTGAAGCTCTCAAATGACTTTGGAAGTGCTGATAACAACTTTGAGGCCTTATCTTCTGTTTCAATAGTAGCATTAACATTTTCTAGATCATCTAATATCTTATTGAACTTATCAAGTTGCACCAAGACTGATCTATCTTCATCCATCTTAAATGAATAAAACTTCTGCTTTAGATACAAACGGTTAGCAAGTGACTTTACTATGTATAGATCTTCAAGTTTCTTCCATACTGCCCTTGCAGAAGTCTCCTTCTGCACCTCCCTCAGAGCCTTATCACCAAGGCACAACACAATGGCACTTAATGCTCTTTCTTGTGTATCAGCTTCTGCAGTGGCTTCAATGGATGATTGTGCAGTTGCTTCAGTGATTGGAAGCTTCTCCTTAATAGCATCTGCCAAACCTTGTTGTACCAGAATAGCTTTCATCTTGATCTTCCATAATCCAAAGTCAGATTTCTCTGTAAATTTCTCAATATCAAACTTGGTTGCAACCATGGTGTGAACCTCCTCTTAACTGCTTCTTGATTTCGTCTGTTTGATTGCAGATCTGTGATTTCAGCTTTCCACAGACGGCGCCACTTTGTTGAAGATTACGATCTAACTAAGTAACAATCAACCTAATCTATGGATACACAATCAAACAATGAATTGAATCCAAGAAACTTGATCACATATGATAACAAAGTTGAGTTTGTGTGTGTATGTGTAATTGTATGAAGAAGAATGCGTTTATAGTGGTTCAGCTTGATTTCTCAAGCTTACATCCACTTTGAGAGAGAGATCTTTTTATTGATTGAGAGAGCAAACTGTGTTACAAATCATATATGCATGAATCACATCAATATATACACTTCATGCATGCACAGAAAGTTACAGGACCAGTGCGTGTAACCGACTTCCAGCTGGATTCTCAGTTGGTTAAAACAAATCTCGACGGTTATAACTAACTCCATCACACACCCTGCATGGCCAGCTATCCATTCATGTATGGAACTTTCCAGAAACCGTTCGGATGCGAACTGTACAACGGCCACAATTCACCCCGCTCACAACTGATATACCCGGTGTAGCCTTGCTGCTTGTTTGTGTGTTTCTTGATCCTGCTGATGCTGGTGCAACCGTTTCACTCATGCATCATCATCAGCTTCAATCTTAAACACACACATATACTCATCCTAATGTTGATCACTCATTAGTATGTAGTTTTCACCACAATCTCATCGATGATGATCAGCATATCCATTCCCATGAATTACCCTTACTACTGCTGGATGTTTTCCTTCCCTGGATTGAGGAATTTTTATGATAGTTAAGCAGTTGTCGTTTCCCATTACCATATATTTGATTTTGACATTTGACGATATTTCTTCTCTTCTATTTCTACTCCAATAGCATAAAGGGGCTAAATGAAATAGGTTCCTTTTATACATATGTTTCTAAAGCATTTACCTAAGTTTCTATTTTTGTAAAATAGGAAGATATAAAAAAGACCAATTGAACGAAAAAGTTCAATTAAAAGTTTTTGATTCATCTATCATTATAGATGGCACGAACGAAGAAAAAGTGACGGGCATATAAAATGAAACAAATTCCTCATTTCTAACATCTAACCATCTTGCGATTCTTATCAGCCGAGTCTTTGAGCATACACTAATAATACGAACTGAATCGTGTAACTTCATTCATAAATGAAACTCTTTTTGAATTATTATTTGTAAATTCCATTTTTTTGGAATACTCTTTTTTTTTCGATATTTTCAAATAAAGTCTCATCCTTGTAGCTAGATCAAGATTTGGATTTTCCTCAGTCATCTTCCAGGAAGAGTAAGAACTAAGCCCTGATATTATTTTTCCCTTGCCGAGCTTAATATCCACTACGAGTTCTGCATTCTTCTTTGAAATATTCTTTCATCTTGAGAAATCCATCATTTTTCCAGGGAATATATTCCCAGATATTTCATCTTGAGATTTTTATGATTTTTCCAGGGAATATATTCATCTTGAGAAACTGTCTCTTTTTTATTTTCTTTTCCTTCCGTCGATATTTCAATTTCGGATACTTTTCTTGAGATTTGTATCTCCAGCTTAGCTTCTTCTTTCTCATATATCAAGCGACTATGTTTCTTCTCCTCCAATGTTGTTTTTTTTCGGCATTCTATTAGGAAGAATAAGAATTCAACTGAAGAAGAGAACGTCGATAAACCATATTTTTCTTGAAATTGATACGTCTTCTTTTTATGTCAGACAATATGCTGATTATATTCCTCTCCTTCCATTTCCACTTCAATATTGCTTTTCACATGGAGTCTTGGCTTCCTAGTGGTGCTTTGAGTGTTAACATCAGATGCTCTACCCACTGAGCTATTCTCTTTTCCTTGGCTATCTTCCTCTGACTTCTTTTTTTTTTTTTGCTCAAAGCCTCCTCTTCTTTTTTTTTTTTATTTGGATTCCATCTTTTTATTTCTTCCTCCGAGTCAATCCCTTTCTCGGAATTTTTCTTCTCTCGGGTATAGCCCCTTTCCTTTTTTTTCTCTCCGGGTGTAGTCCCGGCTTATTTCTTGATACACTTACAAATCTTCTTTCTCGCAATTTCTACTTTCTTAATATACTTCCTGGGTCTTCTTTTTCGGCGATCAGTCATTTTTTTATATTATTTCTGTCGCCGACTTTTGTCGTGGATCACCGACTTTTTTCGTGACTTTATTCATTGTTTTTTTATTTCTTTTCTAACTAGATATCCTCGGTAATCTTTCTCTCTATCTTTTTCCTTCGGGTATAGTCCCGGCTCATGTTCCTCGATTTTCTCTTCTTTTCTGTCCAGGTGTAACCTCGGTGCTTTTTTCTTTCTTTCTTGGATATCTTTGCCTTCTTTGATCAATGTAAAAGATTTTAAGTCTTCCTCCTTAATCTTTTGGCAAATCCTTCTCTGATTCTAAACTCCGCTAATTTTTTCTTTTTCTTTTTTCTCGGGCATATCTCCGCTCTTTTTCCCCGGCTTTCTTTCTTGGCAATCTTTATTGACGGGTATTCCCACATCCTTGGATTGTGCCATGTAGGTTTACTCGATCACTTTTCTCTGCTTTCTTTCTCTATCTTTTTTCTTACGGAATATCCTCGGATCTGTCTTTTCTTTCTTTCAAAACTCGACGATCTCTTCTTTCTCAGTTTTTTTGTTCAGTAGTGCCGAAGATCTTAAGTTCTCCTCCTTTTGAGCAAACCTGTCTTATACTTTACCAGGTCATACTCCCTCGGATCTTATTTTTCTGATTTTTCTTTCTTTCTTACTGGGCTTAACCCTATTGATCTTCCTCGATTTTTTTTTCTTTTTTTAAAAATTATTTCTCCAGAAAACCCCGATCTTATGCTCTACCATATGAGATAACCCCGGATCTTCACAATATATCAAATATATTAGCTATTAACTTGGAAATAACCTTGGCTCTTTCTAAATTCTCTTTCTCCCTGCCTTCTATCCAAGACTTGTTTCTCCAGGACAACCCTCGAATTTATGAATAAACCTTGGGTATCGTAGAATAATCTCGGGTTTCTTTTTTCTTCACATTCTAACCAACCGAGCTACTCCTAATTTCTCCCTTCTCAAATTTAGGAGTCTTGTGACGGTGTTCTTCTTTTAATCAGAATTCACGCCTCATGCTCTAACCACGGCACCGATTTCAGATTTGGTTTCCGATAGAAGATTTAAGAGATTTTGATATTCTGGTACTTTTACGGTAGGGATGGTAGGATTTTGGGATGAGATTTATATTATAATTTGGAAAGAATAAGAGAAATAACAACTATCTATAAGAATTCTATAATAAGATTTGGAGAAGAAGAGGAGTAGATGACGTGATTTTTCTGGAGAATTTTGTGCAGATTTGTTTCTAAAAAAGAAGAGCAAGGGAATTTACAATTTTATGTATGAATTCTTTTATTAACAGAGTTATTTGTGAGTTGGGTTTTGAATATTCACGGAGATGGAGAGTTGAACTAAGAATAACTAGAAGATCTCCGATTAAAGTGAAGATAATTAACGGCGAAAAAATCCCAGAAATAAGATTTGGGAAACAAAACTGGGCAGGAGAATTTGGTGAGATTTATATTAATCGTTGAAGCAGAAGATCTCTTTATTCATCTTTCAAAAACTGAAGACGGAAGAAGATCTCCAACCAGTGAGGACGGAAGCTGATGTCGTTCAGATCTTCAATCACAGGGGATGATGCCGTTGAGATCTACCACCTCCGGGACTGATTTTGTTGAAATCTCCACCCATGCCGGAAAGTAGAGAGTTACCCGATTACATCAACAGAAGAACTCCGACAGAAGGGGCGACACGATCGATGACGGAGGAAATCGCAGAAATAAAAATTGGAAACCAAAGTCGTTTCCCACAGACGGCGCCAAATATTGATGCTCGTTTTCGTAGTGAGGACTTAAACAATATCAAACATGTCGTAATCCCCTCCGTCGCCAACAATAAGCTAAAACTTAAAGAAAAGTAAATAAATGCAAGAAATTTAACATGGTTCGGTTCAATAGAACCTACATCCACGGGAGTCGAAAGAGTGCTTTTATTGATGGAAGTTACAAGGAGAAATCTCACATACTCCATGAGCTCGAATAGTAGAGCTAATTTACAGTGTTGAAGAAGTATAGAAATGTGGAAAGTGTAGGGAGAGAATTATTTGTGGGTGTTGAGTATGTGTGTTCAAGATGATGATGTGAGCCCCCCCCTCTACTTTGTAGAGTTCCTTGCTTTTCATTGTGTTTCTCACTTTTGTTGGATGACCTCAATCCATGTCCTCTTGTGTAGTCTAATGAAGTGTTGCCATGTGTAGAAAATGGAATCAATTTGTTGTGGAGTGGTCCCAGCCTCTCTCTATTGGTTGGAAGAGTATCTTGATGTGATGAGTGAAAGGGATATATTTCTCCATGTCATACTGTATAGTGAGCAGATGATGCGCTGGTGGGTTGAGGATAAATGAAAGGCTATAAACCCAATCTGCTGGACTTAGGAATTGTACGGGACTTATCCTCGGGCATACAGGGGATAAACGGAAGGGATTAACTTAATTCTGCTGGAGATGTTGGAAGGGCTTATCCTCCATGGTGAACTAACTTTATCCCCGGCTGATTTTTCATGCATATGCTTTTTCTTAATATTTCACATATATCCTTTGCCTCGCGTAACATCACGTCTCACATAGGTGTAATAGCACCCATAATATTCTGTACTCAAGCAATCAACTCAGAATACAAGAAGTTTTCAACTCTAGTTCGTAGCACAATGAAAATGCTCGATCCTGCCCTTTGAACAAGATCTTAATCTGATGTCTCAGATGGAGCCTCATCCTTTTGGTTCACACCTATTAGTCATAGTACCAACTGTTGCATTCCACGGTTCGAGCCATGACTGGAACCGCGACCCGATGATCCAAATCGAGTCCTACTCACGATATTTTGAGCCAAAATAAAAGCGACTTTGTTTGAGGACGATGTGGTTAGCGACTTGGTTGGTGCATTATTTGCAAATGCCAAAATTTCAGACAATTCCACAAAGTTTCCATCTCTACTGGCTCTTGGATTTCGAAACATTTGATATCGGGTTAAACATGAATGCACATCATGACTAATATTTCAAGATAACTTACTTACAACACTTGAAACTTTCTTTTTTTTTAAAAAAGGAAAAAATTAAATGAGTATATTAATTTACTAGAAATAAAGATGCGCAAATTAAAGATCAAAAATATCTACAATTTTTTTGAAGCAAGAAGAAAGATTGAGAGAAGTGATAAAACGTTTCTTAGTCTGTATGTGATCAAATACGGGCGTTAATGGTTGTTAGAATGTTCTAGCAATAGTATGCAGGCAAGAAAAATTAGAGGTGGTGGAGTGTATAATCTACCAAATTAATCATCTAATATGTAGAAGTGTCTAGATAAGATAATGGCACTGCCACTATTGATCATAGATTACTATAAATAGATATATAGACACAAGTGAATATAAGTAAATAAATAGCAAGAATGAGTGAGGTTTAAGAGTAAGCGTGTGTCTTAGAGTGTTTAGTGTAATATTGAATATTATGTGAGAGCGTGTGTCGAGTGTTTAGTGCAATATTGAATATTGGGTGAGCACTTAATAATAAAAGTATTTACTTTCCCAACACTCAATTCTATAATTAACCCAACACTGATCTGATGCAACTCCTAAAGTATTAAATTTTCAAAGATTAATAATATGATAGAGAACAAAAGTTAATAATATGATAGAGAAGTCTAATATTTGAAGTTCTTATATATTTACAATAAATTATTAAATAATAATACAATCAATAATTTGACACCCCTATCAAAATATATGGACTACTAAATTGGAAGCCAAAATATATACTCAATTGAAGCTAAGTCACAGTTGAAATTCAAATAACAGCTCAGATTAAATCCAAATATATATCCAATTATCAATTAGCGATTTTCTGTGACATTATCCTACATCATCTTCTGTACCATTGCGTGGATCGTTTGCATGTAGGATTGGAGATAACACTCACCAATTAGCAGCTCAGATTTCCTGTGCCGTTATCCTACACCATCTTCTATGTGGATCGTTACCTAGGATTGGAGATAACACTAATCACAATCCTTCATTTGGGAAATAAATGATGCATTAGGAAAGTGTCTTTGATTAATTTATTTTTATGGAAAAATATAATTCTTTCATTTAAACATTGAATTTTATAGAATCACCACAAGCACTCCAAACAAGGTTTGCGAACAAGGTTTATGATTTCACATTCTTAATATTCATGGCAATTTCAAATATGAAAAAGCAAGAAAGAATATATATATAAATATAATTTATGATTTCATATTCTTAATTTCAAATCTGAAGGAGCAAGAAAGAAGATATATATAAATATAAAAAATCGCATAATCTTAACGAATTCGTAAAAATTTAAGTAAATATAATAAACAAATACATATTGAAGCTCAACTAATCCATGCATATATCATTCGTGCTTTGTTCTCTCTTGAGCAAATTTGTACGTAAATTATGAGTTGAAATGATTTTGTAGTAAGAGTAATCTATATGTGTCATGAGCTCAAATAGAAAATCAATAGAATTTTTTTTTTACTATATGGGATGGACGTTTTTCATGTTCAGGGTACTTGGTTGTTTAAATGTTTCATATATGAAAGAATTATATTTTTCCCATAAAAAATTAATGAAACACTTTCCGAATGTATCACTTTTTTCCTAAAAAATGAAGTATTGTTACATGTACTGTAATGGGCCTAATGGTACCAAGCCGCCCAACTAGAAGTTAAATCACACGCAAATCCATGTTTACTGCAATATATGCATGCACGTAAGCTCAAAGAATGCTCCAGTTGAAATATGTCTGAGCTAGAAAAGAAGATTCTTAGAGAAATTTTTTTGGGTACTACATATAATTTTAAAAATATTATTTCCTTCCTCCCTTTGTCCACAAAAGTAATACACTATTTTTTGTATGCGTAGATGTGTAAAGTTGCTTAGATGTGTGTGTAAAAAATAAGTATTTAAGATAATTTAATAAAAAATATATATAAAGTTGTTGATATGTGTGTAAAAAGTAGGTATTATTAAGATACATTTCTACGGTTTTTAGAAACGTATATAAGTGTTAAGACGGATCAAAAGAAAAGTGTGATTAGATAGAGGGACGGAGAGAGTATTTGATATTCAAAATTGTATAATAAATAAATCAACACTCTAAAATTATAATTACTGTTAACACCGTCAAATTTTAATTTGTAAAAAACAATGTAAAACATTATTTTCATGAATTTATAGTGTAATTTATTTATAAAATAGTAATGAATTGAAAATAAATTTGTATTAACTTAATAATTTGGGTACAAATTAATTAATATACAAACATTTATATATATATATATATATATATATATATATATATATATATATATATATATATATATATATATATATATATATATATATATATATATATATATATATATATATATATATCCCACAATAAACTTCACACTTTTCATTTTCATCCATCCCACAATAATTTACAACACACATAAAAGGAAACATCACATTAATTCCTAATCTCAAAAGTTCATTGATGAGTGTGTAAATTCACAAGTTTGGCACCATGTTTTGTGCTAGTTTTGGAGAGTTTTGAGGTGAAAATAGGTGAAAAACCAATACATATTGTGAATTAGCATGAATCAGGTGTTAGCGGAGCTATTTGAGTGGTTTTCATAGCAAAAACGGAGTGGAAGCGCCAAGAATCGAAGAGACGAAGTCGAGACCACGCGAACCGCCAAGGAAAGAGTAGGGTTCGACCTGATGAAGGAGGATTCGACCTCTCCTACAGGTCGAACCAGTGTTGCAAAAAGTGCAGAAGGAGGGTTCGACCACGACACCAGGGGTTCGACCTGTTCAACTGGTCGAACCAGTTCGCGAGAAGATGGGTTCGACCACGACGTTAGGGTTCGACCTGACAGTTGTCGAACCAGGAGCGGAAATTGTCCAGTGGTGAGGTTCGATATGGGGTTCGACCTGTACAAGAGGTCGAACCAAGTGCAGAATATGTCCAGTAGCAGGGTTCGACCTGTGGCCAGTGGTTCGACTTGTTTGACGAGGTCGAACCAAAATGCGAAAACTTACCTTATCTGGATTTTCGAGGCCAAAACGCGTGGGATCACTTGAAAAGCTCATTCCAAGCCCTAGAGACGTGATTACAAGTATAAAAGGAGGCTCATGCAGTCAAGAAAATGACGACGCGAGGAGCTTAAGATCGTGAATCATAAGAGGAGACAAGAGAAGAGATTGGTGATCCATCCGGAGGGCGGTGACAGAGGCTTCCCTAGAGGTTCAAGTAAGATTGGTCCATCTAACCATGATTGTTCTTAGATCAATCATGGGCTAGAGCCACTTCAGTAGTTCTAGGGTTATGAAGGTTTCATGAGTTAATTTGTATTTCATGTGTATACTCCGTACAACACTATTTATGGTTTATTTTATATAAGATTGCACGTTTTTAATCCATACTCATAGTTGTTTTGTGCATCAATAATCGTTGTGTAGAGTCTGAATGCATGACATGGTTATTGGTTGAGTACGTTCACTAATGAGCAGGGTTGATTGTTATAATTCTAAGTGAAGGGATTCCGAGATTTTATTAGAACTGTCTTATATGAATGTTTGTTAATTGAATTGAATTCGGGTTAACAAGTAGGATTAAGAGTATAACTTTATAGTACCTAAAAAGGGAGATCAAATCGGGTTAGAGTACTAAGTGCACGGGAAATAATTGATTATAATAGTACCTAGAAAGGGAGGTAAAGTATATGTCTTGCTCTGAGGATACTCACACGTGTCAAAAGCTTATCTATTTGTGTATATAGAATATATTTGTATGGTCTAGCGATGCGTCCATAAACCACAAGGCAGAGTCGGACATCGACACACGAAAGTATGAATTAACGAACGAAACTGGATGGCTTGACGAACTACCTATTATCTTATTTGATCACAACTACTATTTCCTTATTCTTGTTATTTATTTGCTATTTTTATTATTACTTAGCTTACAAACTTATAAGTCTAATTATCAACATAGTCATAATTGCTAGAAAATAACAAAAGTAATATTTATCCGTCCCGTGGATTCGATATTTAACTTGGTCACCTTCGAAACTACAATTGATATCCTTCATACTGGGGATTAAAGTTGTGTGTTGAGAAAACGCCCATCATGTTTTTGGCGCCATTGTCGGGGACGGCTTACAATATCTTTTTGTTATTTTTAGTTTATTAAGGCTATTTTTCTTGTTTTGTTGTTTTAATTCTAGTTCTTTTTAGGTGCATGCTCACGAGATCAAAGAAAGGTGAACTTGAACCCTATAATCCTGAAATCGGGGCATCATCAAGACAGAAGAAGAAGAAGAAGAGCAAGGCGAGAACTTTTGATCCAACTGAAGCTCTGAATTTTGGAGTTGAAGTTGACGAGCAGAATTCGCAGACGATTGAAGCTACAACTGAAGTTAATTCGGGAGTAAGGACAGTCAACATGGCAGCGAATCCGGATAATCTAGCCATCCGAGAGGTTTTCAGAAACAATGGGGCTGGAAATTTTGGGCTTCTAGGAGCGAGGGGAACTAATTCAGCTTTCGATCTTCATCCCGCTCTTATTAGCATGATAGAAAGGAACTCTTTTTCAGGAGGGTCTTTCGAGGATCCGCAGCAGCATCTGAACAAGTTCTTGGGCTATGCAAGTACTCAAAAAGACGCAGGAGAACATGAAGATGCTAGGAAGATCCTTTTGTTCAAATTCTCGCTTACTGAAAAGGCGAGAGATTTGTACGACACTATCAACGCAGCTGAGTACACCACTTGGGAGCAACTGAAGTTAAGGTTCTTGGAGAGGTACATGCCACCTTCAAAGGTGTTTGATATGCTGTCGCGGGCGTACCAAAATATAATTTATATTTTCAACTCACACTTATAGATAGTATAGTAGTAAGTAGGGTCGAACCCAAGAGAGTATAATGAATCCTAATTAAATTAGAGTGTTACTAACATATGAAATAAATAAAAGGGGGGTTTTGTTTGTGAAAAATTGATAAATACTCAAATAATAAATCAACTCAATATTTAACTAACAAAGTAGATAAAAATTAATATAAAATTAACCAAGTGGTAAAAGCCTAGTTTAGGATGTCGATCCTCTCCCGTTTACTAAATTAATTAATCATACGAATTAAACATCTAGCCTAGTGCACAAACTCAAATCTCTAGATTGACGGTACGACCAATCAACCCGAATGTTCTTACGTTCATCAACTAGGGTACGACCACTAAATTGAACTATCTACGAGTGACCCTATGGATTCGAACTCGTAGACGCATTAAAACTCTAAACATATGATTACTAGGCTACGAAATCCGGCTAGGTATCATACAACCTAGATTTTATTACACCTAGAGGGAATTATCTCTATTTGTTACTTAATCCAATTCCTACAACAATTACGGATTGTAGTTCATAGAATAACAGTAAGTAATTAAATAATTAATCTAGTTGATCAGGCCAAAATAATTATCAAATTACTATAGGAACATCAACGCATGTAATAAGATAAACTTGCACCCAAGATTCAACATAAAAATCCTAAATAATTAAATTAATAATTCTACGGGAGGTTCACGAATCCTAAACTAGAAAAGGGGATTAGCCCCGCATGTTCATAACAAAAACGAGATTAAAATATAAAATTAAAGAACCGATTGATGTCTTGATTAATCTTCAGCTTCACGCCAAAAATCTGCCTTGGAGTTCCTCACGTTAATCTCTCCGTGCTACTTTTCTCACGTTAATCTGCTCTCATATATCGTGTATGATGCTCCCCCAAAAATAGCTTGTATCTCCCATAAATATCTCTATCTTGATCCCCAAGTAATCTTGTTTGATCTCTTTCCTTACTTATCTATTCCTAAAATATCTCAAGGATCTTTTCTTTTCTTGTTGACTAATCTATCGTGCCTTCTCCACAATATGGGCTTGACTTGGGGGTGATTGAAATCGCTGGACTCGTGTGAGAAAATATATGAAAATATTCCAGCTGCACTTTCCTTGTTTATGCTGAATTTTCGCAGGTCCCTTCTGACACTGAGGGGGTCAGTGTCAGTCAATTTGGCAGCACGAATTTCCTGCACAAAACAGCCCGTTTCTCATCAATTTTACAACATAAAGGCCTCAAATAACCATAGACAAGATAAGTCAATTTAGCACCCTAATAAGCACATAAGTTAATCAAATAAACATGAATTTCAACCAAATAATTATGCTAGAATATGACTTATCAAATCTCCCCACACCTAAACTTTGCTTGTCCTCAAGCAAACCAAAATCATAGAGAATAGAAAATCAAGGAACATCTATCAAGACAAATGAAAGTTACACACTTCAAGTGACAAGCAACCAATGAGCATTCGGAACTAAATGAAACGTGACTCTTCACTTAAAACTTGCAACTTTCATGGCTTCAAATTTTTTAAAATTCCATGGCCTCACACAGATTCACTCAATAACACTCATATGTATGATCTAGGTAGCAAGTTCACTCAAAAATTGAACAAGAAAAGTCATTACCATAGGCTGCTCCCAAATCAATTCTCCACCAATTTTGGATGAATCATGTGCAATAATCAAAGGGTCTTTGATTGGGTTGTAATGGGGCTTAAGGTCGAGGTGAGATAAATAGAGAGATAAAAATGGCTAAATGCATCACTTTACACTATGTGATCTTTACGAATCAAAATATCCATGATTACCCCTTCTTTACATTTTCACAACACCCTTTTTCTTGAACTAATAATCTCCCCACACCTGCTCCTTTCATAGACTAGGAACAGCAGGTGTCACACTTACAAGAATCACTATTTCTTAGATAATTAACAACTCAACACAAACAATTTCAGCAACTCCTTTTTCCTTTTCTTTTTTTTTCATGAATTTTCCTTTTCTTTTTTTTTCAAACTTCTTTTCTTCCATTTCTTTTTCTAACAGACCCCTTTTTTTTTCTCTTTATCAGCCAACCCTCCTTCCTTTTCTTTTTTTATTCTCCAAAAAATTTTTTCAGCTTTCTCCCCCCACCATCATCAATTCGACCTCAAAGTACTTTCACAAGACTCACATATAGCAAAGTGATGAAGGGTTCAAATGGAGAAGTTTAAGAAAGAAATGAGAATTTAAGGTTCATTTATGTGCTCATAATCCAAAGAAAAGGCTCAGGCTCAACGCGGCTTCCCTAAAGTTTTCATATTCAGGTGGGACAATATAAGCCAAGAGGGTTAAACCTAAGTGCCCTTATCATTTTATCACACACAATCAATCACATGGTCTTGAAATGCATTCAAAAGAGCAAGTTCTAGAATGAACAATTCAAATTCAATGCACTCAAGAAAGAAATTCAAATGAGCTTATAGATGATAGCTCGTTAAGGCTCAAAAGCTCACAAAAATTGGGTATATTTTTCATGAAATTCTAAAAAATTTGAGCCACTACAATTACAAAAATCTTGCAAAGATTATCAAATTCCAACAGCTCCTAAACATCACTGCTACCCTCTCAATTATGCGTCGCCTCTTTACCTATCAAGATTTTATTCCTCAATTTCCAACTCCACATCAATATAGAATTACGAGGACAACAAGGCTTAGGTATAGGACACGAAATTCAGCAAAAAATTTTTCACCAACAATCAACATTTCAGCATATTGCCCCTTCATGTCCAAAAATAAAACTCAAATTTCAGATCACATTTGCATGCAACACCAACTAAAAACTCCAAATCATGCTTTTTAATTCCACCTTTCAACAAATATTCACCAAACTATGCAAAAGCTATCCAAAATTCAGTATTCACAACAAAGATTTTCTGCCCCATCAACTATATACAGCCATTAAAAACTACGAAAATAAAAAATCAGAAATTCAAAGCATCAAATCAGAAATCATATTCACAAAACAACTCTACCCACAATTTCATATAAAGCACCCCCCCACACCTAGATAAATGCTTTACCCCAAGCAAACAAGTATAAAGAAGAAACTGAATATGAAATTGGGATAAGTACACCTGATTTATTGCTGATTTGCACTCTGATCACGATCCCGCAACTGCCTAACTAGAATATGCATCTGATTCAGCAAATTAGAAAGTCCAACGCCGAAACTGAATGACGGCGCGTCCAATCCGCAGGCCCAAATCGAAGGACTCGGCCGTCGGGTCATTAACGTCGGGTGCAGCGTCATCCACATTGACGGACGGGCCTGCTTCATCATCGTTACCAGCCGCGGCGGCGGAAGGCTCACCGGAAACAAAACTAGCAGCGCTCGTTGAGCGAGAGCGGGTAGGGATGGCAAGCCGGGTCGGTTTCGTTGGTTGTTTGCTGCACTAGGGATGGTCGACTGCGGCGGCGGCGTGGAGGGTGTGGTGGATTCGGATGAGAAGTCGCGATTTGAAGGGTGTTGGACTTCCACATGGGCCTGTATATTTTATTCCATCTTAGGCTTCAAGATATTGAGCCACTGACCTGCAAAAATAAAACAGAATAATCATTTGGGCCTTATTAAAATGTAGGAAAATTATTCATGACCCAATTCCACTATTTATTTCTCCTGTAGTTAAATACCATGAGCTTGAAATTGAGAATGAGTATAAGACACCTTACTGAAAATAAAATAAAATAAAATAAATAAAAATAAAGCAAGAAAATTGGGTTACCTCCCAATCAGCGCCTATGTTTATTGTCGTTGGCTCGACTTAGGCAAGGTGCATCTCTCAAGTATGTGAAATTTCGTTCCACTCCATCCGATCAACCTCAACAGTGCGAAATCCCTTATGATATTCCTTGAGTTCATGGTTCGGCCTCAAGAACGAGGACTTCAAGTGTTCGGGGAACACTTTCAACTCTAGCTTAGGCACTTCACCAAGCTTTTCTTTCTTCAATTTATTTTCATGCACTATCATGCTTCCATTTGCAATGATGGTGCCAAAGTTATCCATGCGAATTAGTTTAAAACAATTCTGCACCAAAGGCTCAACAACATTCATAGCAAAAACTAAATTAATGTCTTTAGGAGACTCCACAGGAAATTTAACAGAAGCTACATCTAAGGTGCTTGGTCTCTGAGAAGAACCATGCAAAGCATTAACATAGCAATTCTGCTCCTCTTTATCCCAATTTTCAGCATCCTCCTTCATGATTCCATGATCAATTACTGTATTTAATGCATCCTTGCTAGTGAGCTCGAAGTTTTCCTGGACAGTAGGCTCAATAGTACTCACAACAGAAAGCAAGTTAGCATCATCAGGATGTTTCATAGTATCATATATGTTAAATTTGATGATCTGCCCATCAAATTCCATCGTTAGAGTACCTTCACTCACATCTATCTAGTGCAAGACGTGTTGAGGAATGGTCTCCCTAACAAAATAGGAGTGGAATTTGATGGGTGGTCATTCATTTCTAACACATAAAAATCAGCAGGGAATATGAGTTTATCTACCTGAACAAGAACATCCTCAATGACTCCATCTGGGTATGCCTGGCTTTGATCAGCAAGTTGGATGACAACTCCAGTCTTCTTCAACTCTCCCACACCCAGCTTCTCAAAAACTGATCGAGGCATCACATTAATGGAAGCTCCAAGGTCCAACATGGCTCTCTCCACTTTACAACTCCCAATCTGACAAGGAATTACAAACATGCCAGGATCCTTGCGCTTCTGAGGTAACGTTTGCTGAAAGACAGCTGAAACGTTTTCTCCCATCACCACTTTTTCATCTACTTTCAAATTCTTCTTATTGGTGCACAAATTCTTCAAGAACTTGGCGTATCTTGGAATCTGCTTAATTGCCTCAAGGAGAGGTAAATTGATCTGCACTTTCTGAAACACTTCAAGTAGCTGCATATCCTTCTCAGTGGTGTCCGGCTTCCTTATCCTGCTTGGAAAAGGTAAACGGTTAATATCAAAAGGAATAGGGTCAGAATTTTTATCCTGATTTTTTTCGACCTTCTGACACTGATGGGGTCAGTGTCAGTGTTTCGTTTCTGCACGTCAGATTTTTCAGCCCCAAACTGATCAGTCTGATCCTCCACTGTTCCAGCAGGTTTTTCATCATCTTCTTGCATATTTTGGTCAGACTTTTTGGGCGGTGCAACCTCCTCCAATTATTTCCCACTCTGCAGTGTAATAGCACTCACATTCTTAGGATTAACCTCCGTTTGTGAGGGCAACTTTCCACTGTTTTGAGCTTGCATTTGGCCTACAGTTGTAGCCAATTGGGTTACTTGATTTTCCAAGTTCCGGATTGACGATTGAGTTGTCATCTTCAAGTCCTGAAAAGATGACTGTGTCATCTCTTGAAATTTAAGATTGTTGGCAGCCAACTCTTTCATCATCTGCTCAAATGAAGCTCCGGAACTTGAACCACCTTGTTGGCGATTTCCACCATCTTGAGGGTAATTTTGTTGCCTATTCGCCACTCTCTGCTCTTGAAACTGTTGTTGCCCCCAACTTCCTCCTTGTCCATTTCCATACCTCAGATTGGGGTGATCTCTCCAACCTTGATTATAGGTTTGAGAAAAGAGATCATATCGCCCCATGGCATTTACTTGTTCATCACTAGGTGTAACCTTGCAATCAAGAGTAGAGTGGTCGTTAGTTAAACAATATTGACAGGATGGTGGGTTTACCTCTTTTTCTTTAGCAATATTCTCCACAGCAAGTGTCAACTTATTCAAAGTTTCTTCCAACTTAGAGTCATGGACCTCCTTTACTTCTCTAACTGATGGATCACGTGTGCCAAACTGTTGAGTGTTGGCAGCCATGCTAGCAATCAGGTCTCTAGCAGCAGTAGGTGTTTTCATCATGAATGCTCCACCGCTAGCAGCATCAAGCATGTTTCGATCCATGATCGACAACCCTTCATAGAAGTACTGCAACAGCAACTGATCGCTTATCTGATGCTGGGGGCATGCTGATGTGAGGCGTTTAAACCTCTCCCAATACTCATGCAAACTTTCCCCATGCATCTGACGAGCTCCAGATATCTCCTTACGCAATACAGCAACTCTAGTGGCTGGGAAGTACGTTTGGAGAAAAAGCTTCTCCATTTCGGCCCATGTATTAATCGATCCAGGAGGGAGGTAATACAACCAATCCTTCGCCATGTCCTTCACTGCAAAGGGGAATGCCCTAAGCTTGACTTGTTCCTCCGTCACTCTGGTTGGTTTCATGCTCATGCACACAACCGCAAACTCCTTCAAGAATTTATGCGGATTTTCACCTGAAAGACCATGAAAAGCAGGAAGTAAGTGAATCAATCCTGATTTCAATTCAAATGCAATATTTCCAGTAATTGCAGGAAAGTTAATGCATAATGGCTGATGGACTATGTCCGGATTTGCCAATTCATTCAAGGTTTTTTCGTCATTATTTCCAGCCATATTTTCCTCTCCTGACTCAGATCCTACAATATCCTCCTCCTCTAGATCAGAAAAATCAGAATTCTCCTCTTCAAGATGAAGTGGACCAGCTGCAAGTTCGGACTCGCTAAGGTTTTCTACGATTTCACCAATGGACGAACTTGTTTCCTTCTTCTTCCGGGACTCCTTTCTCAATCTCCGGGTAGTTCTCTCAATTTCAGATATGTATTCAAGCTGTTTTTTACCTGAAGATCGAGTAATCATCCACAGAAAAAGAAATTTCGAAAATAGGGCCTTCTGACACTGATGGGGTCAGTGTCAGTGTAACTGAAAATTTCGAAAATTTCAGAAAAATTCGAAAAAATTCCAGCACCTGTAACAATGCAAAATAATGTCAGAAACACAAAAATTAAACAAAATTCAATTTTACTCCCCGAGCAAACGGCGCCAAATTTGATATGCTGTCGCGGGCGTACCAAAATATAATTTATATTTCCAACTCACACTTATAGGTAGTATAGTAGTAAGTAGGGTCGAACCCAAGAGAGTATAATGAATCCTAATTAAATTAGAGTGTTACTAACATATGAAATAAATAAAAGGGGGGTTTTGTTTGTGAAAAATTGATAAATACTCAAATAATAAATCAACTCAATATTTAACTAACAAAGTAGATAAAAATTAATATAAAATTAACCAAGTGGTAAAAGCCTAGTTTAGGATGTCGATCCTCTCCCGTTTACTAAATTAATTAATCATACGAATTAAACATCTAGCCTAGTGCACAAACTCAAATCCCTAGATTGACGGTACGACCAATCAACCCGAATATTCTTACGTTCATCAACTAGGGTACGACCACTAAATTGAACTATATACGAGTGACCCTATGGATTCGAACTCGTAGATGCATTAAAACTCTAAACATAGGATTACTAGGCTACGAAATCCGGCTAGGTATCATACAACCTAGATTTTATTACACCTAGAGGGAATTATCTCTATTTGTTACTTAATCCAATTCCTACAACAATTACGGATTGTAGTTCATAGAATAACAGTAAGTAATTAAATAATTAATCTAGTTGATCAGGCCAAAATAATTATCAAATTACTATAGGAACATCAACGCATGTAATAAGATAAACTTGCACCCAAGATTCAACATAAAAATCCTAAATAATTAAATTAATAATTCTACGGGAGGTTCACGAATCCTAAACTAGAAAAGGGGATTAGCCCCGCATGTTCATAACAAAAACGAGATTAAAATATAAAATTAAAGAACCGATTGATGTCTTGATTAATCTTCAGCTTCACGCCAAAAATCTGCCTTGGAGTTCCTCACGTTAATCTCTCCGTGCTACTTTTCTCACGTTAATCTGCTCTCATATATCGTGTATGATGCTCCCCCAAAAATAGCTTGTATCTCCCATAAATATCTCTATCTTGATCCCCAAGTAACCTTGTTTGATCTCTTTCCTTACTTATCTCTTCCTAAAATATCTCAAGGATCTTTTCTTTTCTTGTTGACTAATCTATTGTGCCTTCTCCACAATATGGGCCTGACTTGGGGGTGATTGAAATCGCTGGACTCGTGTGAGAAAATATATGAAAATATTCCAGCTGCACTTTCCTTATTTATGCTGAATTTTCGCAGGTCCCTTCTGACACTGAGGGGGTCAGTGTCAGTCAATTTGGCAGCACGAATTTCCTACACAAAACAGCCCGTTTCTCATCAATTTTACAACATAAAGGCCTCAAATAACTATAGACAAGATAAGTCAATTTAGCACCCTAATAAGCACATAAGTTAATCAAATAAACATGAATTTCAACCAAATAATTATGCTAGAATATGACTTATCAGTGTTTAAGATGAAGCAAGACATTAACCAATTTGCTATGGGTGGAGGTGAAAAATTTCATGAAGCATGGGATAGATTCAAGGACATGCTTAGGAAGTGTCCTCAACATGGGCTATCTAAAGCTCAATATATCAGTATATTCTACAATGGATTGGACTATGATTCACGAGTGTTATTGGATGCTTCTTTTAATGGAGCATTGCTTACAAAGTCATCCGTAGAGGCCGAAAAGTTGTTTGAAGATATTTCGATGAATTCGAGGTATTGGCCAACTGATAGAGTTTGAGGTACTTATGTCCTTGGTAAGGTAGCTAAGGTTGAACAAGCAATGGTGAAAACAAGTAGAGAGGATGAGATCGTCTCTAGCTTGTCCAATATCAACAAGCTACTTGAATCCCAACAGAAGCAAATCATCGAATTATCTCAGCGCGTACCAATCATGCAGCAGGAGTTAAAGAATGAGGGACCAATCCAAGAGGAGTTGGAAGAGGCACACTATGCCATGGGTCAAAGTATTCAAGGGACTAGGTATCCAGATCAAGGAAATCGGAATTACCAAGGGAACTATCGAGGAAACTTTAATAATCATGGTCCCCCTGGTGGTTATCAACAGCCTAGGAGACCGGAGTTCTCATGGAGCAATCCGAATAATGCGATTCAACCTTCGATGGGTGTTGATCCGGGTGCTAAGGTGGAAGAAGGGAAACCGGGTCTTGAGGATACTGTGAACAGGTATATGGCCAAGAATGATGAAAGAGTTAACCGCCTTGAGGCCAAACTTGAAAACAAAATCGATGCAAACCATGAGGTTATATCTAAGCAGGTGAAGGACCTTACATTGCTGATGGGGGAGATGGCAGGAAGCGTTAACAAGCTTACTCAAACTCTTGAGAAGGGGAAGTTCCCGTCTCAAAGTATTTAGAATCCAAGGTCCTGCAACGCCATCACATTGAGGTCGGGAACGCAGTAAGAGGGACCTATAAGACCAGAATCAAATTTGGACATGTCTAGGACGAGGTTCGACCATGGTTCAACCAACATTGAAGGTCAAACCATACAGGGGAGGTCGAACCAACACACTAGACACGATCAGGAGAGATTGCAGCATCGGTTCGACCAAACTGCAGATGGTTCGACCTGTCCCACAGGTCGAACCATGGTCGAACCCGACAACTCGGAGCACTCTGTTTTTCCAAAACACCGGTCGACCAAGTCAATCTTGGTTCGACCTATCCAACAGATCGAACCTAGGTCGAACCACACCACTTGGAGCACTCTGTTTTATCGCAGCAACGGTTCGACCACGACGGTCATGGTTCGACCTATCAAACAGGTCGAACCTTGGTCGAACCAGATGGCGGAAGGAGTACAGTAGGCCGGTTCGACCTAGGTGCCCGTGGTTCGACCTACTCAACAGGTCAAACCCAGGTCGAACCTCAAATTCAAAAAGAGAGCCGTTGTCCAGAAGGCAGGTTCGACCAGTACGTACATGGTTTGACCTGTTCCACAGGTCGAACCCTGGTCGAACCCCATCAGAAATTACCTGTTGCTACTCCAAACACTCTCGATGATGTTGATGCTACTCCAGTGGTTCGGAATGAGCAAAGTACAGACATAATAGCTGAGAAAAAGTGGGAGAGAGCCAAGTGATTGAGAGCCGAAAATGAGAAAGCGGAGAAGGTTGATTTTGATGAATGGGGGATTCCCAAAATAAAGATACCTCCGCCGTTTCCTTACAAGCTTGTGAAGAAGGGATTGGAAGAGAAGTTCAAGAAGTTTTCAGAGATAATGAACAAAATAAGCTTGAGCATTCATTTCTCAGAGGCAATCATGGAGATGCCGTACTATGCCCGATTTCTTAAAGACATATTGTTGAAGAAACGGAGCTTAGCCAAAATTGAAACGGTGAATTTATCTGAGAATTGCAGCTCAATCATCCAAAGGAAGCTGCCACAAAAGATGAAGGATCCAGGGAGCTTCACTATTCTATGTGAGATCGAGAAGGGGCCGACACGATGAGCTTTGTGCGATCTAGGGACAAGCATCAATTTGATGCCTTTGTCCATCTTTCAGAGGCTTGGTTTGGGGGAGTTGACCCCTACAACAGTGGTTCTCCAATTGGCGGACAGGTCGATGACGTTTCCAAAATGTATAATTGAAGACGTTCTCGTCAAAGTGGAGAAGCTAGTCTTTCCTGTGGACTTTCTTGTGCTAGAGATGGAAGAAGACAAGGATAATATCCCTTTAATTTTGGGGAGACATTTCCTTGCTACTGCTGGAGCTATGATTGATGTTCAGAAAGGAGAGCTTAGATTGCGGATGGACAAAGAAAAAGTTCTTTTCAACTTGGACAAAGCAATGAAGATGCCCATGGAGTCGCAGTGTTATAGTATTGACATGGTGGAGGAGATTGTGAAGGAGGATATGTCTCTAATCCTGTCAAAGGATCCTCTTGAGACATGTTTGATGGAGTCTCTTACTTATCCCACTACGGAGCTTGATGGACTCTCCAACGAGGTATGTATTGACTTTCTTGAAAACTTACTTGCTTTGGGTGATGACAGGTTTAAATCGGGAAGATCTAAGGTGGAAGAAGTCAAGTGGACTAGGAAGTACTTGTCTTTGGATAACGAGAGCTCTCCGATGGAAGTGAGGAAAGAGGAGTTGAAACTTTTGCCGGAACACTTGAAGTACGCCTTTCTTGGCGACAATGAAAAATATCCGGTAATTGTATCTTCTTCTCTTGATGATGATCAACTTGAGGAGTTATTGAACGTTCTTAGGAAGTATAAATCTGCGATTGGTTGGTCTCTTGAGGATTTGAAAGGAATTAGTCCTTCATATTATATGCATAGGATAAGATTGTTAGACGAGGCAAAGGCAAGTGTTCAGAATCAGCGGAGGATTAATCCCGCGATTCAAGAGGTAATTAGGAAGCAAATCCTTACGTGGTTGGATGCTGAAATCATATATCCTATTAGTGATAGTCCCCATGTGAGTCCATTGCATGTAGTTGCTAAAAAGGGGGTATGACTGTAGTAAAAGCTGTGGATGGAGAAGCGATAGCCACAAGGATTCCTACGGGATGGCGTACATGTGTAGATTATAGGAAGTTGAATAAGAACACGTGTAAGGATCATTTTCCTCTTCCTTTCATGGATCAAATGTTAGATTGTCTTGCAGGGTATGAGTTTTATTGTTTCTTGGATGGATACTCGGGGTACAACCAAATTATGATTGCCCCCGAGGATCAAGAAAAGACCACTTTTACTTGCCCCTACGGGACCTTTGTTTTTCGAAAAATGCCATTTGGGTTATGTAATGCGCCTGCTACTTTTTAGAGATGCATGATGGAAATATTCGATGGTTTGATAGAGAAGATCATGGAGGTGTTCATGGATGATTTTTCTGTTTTTGGTTCCTCCTTTGATATTTGTTTGTCTAACCTAGCTACTGTTTTGAAGAGATGCCAAGTGACTAATCTTGTCTTGAATTGGGAGAAGTGCCACTTCATGGTGAAGGATGGGATTGTTCTTGGGCATCATGTTTCAGCCAAAGGGTTGCAGGTAGATCGTGCTAAAGTGGTGGCGATTGAGAAGCTTCCACCACCGACCAATGAAAGAGGAGTGCGGTCCTTACTTGGACACGTCGGTTTTTACAGGAGATTCATAAAAGACTTCTCAAAATACTCTAAGCCCTTATCTCACTTACTTGAAAAGGATGTTCCTTTTGTGTTTGATGATGATTGTTTAACAGCTTTTCAAGTTTTGAAGGAGGTGCTTATTTATGCACCTATCTTGATCACACCGGATTGGACTCAACCGTTTGTACTAATGTGTGATGCAAGTGATGTAGCACTTGGAGTGGTGCTTGGAAAGCTGAAGGAGAAGAAGTTTTGCGCCATTTACTACGCAAGTAAGACTTTCGATGTGGCACAAAAGAATTACACGGTGACTGAAAAGGAGTTCTTGGTGGTTGTGTACGCATTCTACAAGTTTCGTCAGTATTTGGTTGGCATGAAGACTATTGTATACACGGATCAATCAGCGATTCGGTACTTGATGGAAAAGAAGGAGACGAAGCCTAGGATAATAAGGTGGATTCTTTTACTTCAAGAGTTTGACATGGAGATCCGGGATAAGAAAGGTTCTGATAATGTGTTGGCGGATCATCTTTCGAGGTTGGAGACTAGGGAACATTGTGATAATTCTTTCGAGTATATTGAGGAAATGTTTTCGGATGAAAAGATCATGGCCGTGTTTATTGAAGGGGCTGAGCGAGCGTGTGTGGTTGCTACGCAGGGAGTTGATCCATGGTATGCGGATTATGTTAATTATATTGCTGTGGGAGAAATTCCAAGGGATCTCAACCGATATCAACTTGCTAAATTCAAAAGGGATGTTGAGACCTTCATATGGTATGATCCGTTTATGTACAAAATTTGCACGGATTCTATCATCCGTAGGTGTGTGCCCGAGATGGAGATGGAGAGTGTTCTCGAGTTTTGCCATGCACAACCTAACGGGAGGCACTTCGGTGCGCAAAAGACAGCAGCCAAAGTACTTCAGTCCGCTCTTTATTGGCCTACGTTGTTTAAGGACTGTGAGACCTATGTGGCGTCTTGCGATAGGTGTCAACGCATGGGGAACATCAGTAGGAGAGATGAGATGCCGCTTCAGCCAAGCATAGTGGTCGAGATTTTTGATGTGTGTGTATCGATTTTATGGGGCCTTTTCCCCCATCTAATGGATTTCTCTACATTCTACTTGCGGTGGATTATGTTTCTAAGTGGGTGAAAGCAATTCCTACTCGCTTGAATGATTTGAAAACTGTTATATCTTTCTTGAAGAAGCATATTTTTGCCGGTTTTGGAGTCCCTAGAGCACTTGTTAGTGATGGAGGTACGCATTTCGTAAATAAATTTCTTGAGAAGGTGCTTAAAGGGTATGGTGTTAAGCATAGGGTTACTACACCCTATCATCCTCAAGCGAATGGGCAAGCGGAGGTCTCTAACCATCAAGTCAAACAGATTTTGGAGAAGGTGGTCGGAACCAATAGAAAGGATTATGCTTTAAAGCTCGATGATGTCGTGTGGGGGTTCCGGACCGCGTACAAGACGGTGTTAAACATGTCACCGTATCAGATTGTCTATGGGAAGCCGTGCCACTTACCCGTAGAGATTCAACACAAAGCGTTTTGGGCTTTGCGAAGCTTGAACTTGACTCTCAAGGATGTGAAGGAGTTGAGGAATACTCACATCAATCTTTTGGATGAGTTTCGGAGTCGTGCGTACAAGAATTCAAAGATCTATAAGGAAAGGATTAAGAGGTGGCATGATTCGAAGATCTCGTACAAGGAGTTCAAGCAAGGAGATGAGGTATTACTTTTTAACTTTCGTTTAAAGCTTTTTGCAGGCAAGTTGAAGTCTAAGTGGATGGGACCGTTCATGATTCATCGAGTCTTAGGAGGGGGGAGTTTTGAGCTCATTGACAAGGATGGAGACATTTTTGCGGCGAATGGACATCGCTTGAAGCATTACAAGTCGCCAGATGATGTTTGTGTCATCTTTGTGGATACCTTGATCTGATTTGGTATCGTCGTGACTCTCCGACGTTAAACATGAGCGCCTGTTGGGGGTTTTCCTCCTGTTTTATTGTTTTATTTCATTCGTGTGTGTAAGAAATTTTTATATTTAAAGTGCTTACTTATCGGCAATTATATCTCTTTGCAAACTTAATTTCACCTATGGTTTCTACTAAGTTTGGGGGGTGTGATGTACTTACCTCAATAAGCACCGATAGTATAATCTTTTCTTTGTGATGTTTGTTAGGGGAGTTGGTTTTTGCGCCATATTTAAAATTTTAATCGATTTTGATGTGACGATTTTTTACAACTTGCCTAATGTTTAGTGGGTTTTGGTTGTGTTTTCTTTTACGGAGTTACTCATGAATGATATTTTGTGGAACAATTTTTGATAAAGTTGTGCTCTAGTTGGTACCTAATAATTCGTATTGAAGTTTGAAGTGTGTAGGGATTGAAGAACACTCAGTTTGAAAGCTTAGAAGGGTGGTTCGACCAAAGTCAGGGTAGGTTCGACCAGTGCCAGGAGGTCGAACCAAGCAGAGGAAGTCGAACCGACGCAGAAAATCATCCAGTGAGGTGGTTCGACCTGATCATTGTTGGTTCAACCTGTCTAACAGGTCGAACCAAGGTCGAACCCGGTGACTTAAAATTTACAGTATGGTGGTTCGACCTGAGCCGTTATGGTTCGACCTGATCAGAAGGTCGAACCTGAGATAGAACCAGTCCGTTCAGAGCACTCTATTTTTCAGGTGATAGGTTCGACCAAAACAAGAGTGGTTCGACCTGTTCAGAAGGTCGAACCCAGGTCGAACCACGAGGAGCAGTTGTCCAGAAGGTAGGTTCGACCTCGTCACAAGAGTGGTTCGACCTGTTCAGAAGGTCAAACCTAGGTCGAACCAAAAGGTAAGTTTGTCCAGAAGGTAGGTTTGACCTCGTCGCTCGAGGTTCGACCTGTTCCGCAGGTCGAACCCAGTCAGGTACGCGTTTTAAGTTGGATTTTTAGAAGGGTTCGATCATTCTTTTTGTTCACCAAACCTCGAACCCTCCCCGAACCTTAACACCCTTGCACAAATTTGTCAATTACACTTGATTTTGCACCGATTACACAACATTACACTCTTAATTCTTGAATTGGGCGTGGATTTGGGCAATTTTTGTCGCGAATTAGGGCTTCAGTCGTGCATTTTGAGTGTTGTGTGCCAATTGTCGATTGTTAACCATGGGCAAGACTAAAGGTACGTTTTTTTCAACTCAATTACCTTAGGATTGAAGTTTATTACAACAAATGTGTTGTGGGTAGTTGATTAATGATGATTTTGGTTGAAATTCATGGTGATATTGGATATTGTTGAGTTGATTCATATGAATTCATGTTTATTGGTTTGAGATTGCTTGATTATGGATAGAACTTGAGTTTTATGTGGATTGATCAAGGATATGATGCATCTAGATGAATGAGCATGTTAGTTAGGTTTGAATTGTTAATAATTGGAGTTGTTCATGAAGTTCAATTGTTGAAATTCTTGTTGAATAGCTTGAATTAGTTGATGCATGCTTGTTGTTTATGATTTGAAGATTAAAGGTAGTGTGATTGAAGATGTTTTGAGTATGTTAATTGAGCAAGTGATGTTGAGATGATAGTTGGGTTGATTAAGAATGGATGCTTGAAGTCTTGAGTAGAATATAGGATATGCTAGTCATATACTTGTGTTCTTGTCTTGTTGGTTGTATTGAAGTAGTTGTTTTCAGGAAAGGGACAAGGATCAAGTAAAGGGAAAGGTAAGGCGGATGAAGCAAGATCAAAGAAGAGGAATGACAGGCCTTCGAATGAGGACACAGTGACCAGGAAGCTGAGGCTACAAGATCGTTTACCCGAGAACTTCAAAATTCAAATGCAAAACTGGGATGAGATTAAAGAAAAGTGGGAAGAAGTCTCGAACAAGATAGCTCGTACTCGATACCAAGATGATGAGGCGATGAGGATAATGAGAATCGGGAATGACATTTTCTGGATGTTCGATCAAGTGGGTATCCAGAGGTTTTATGGAGTTAAAGAGGCCGACGTATTTCCATGTTACAGCGGAAGTGGTCTGCTCCTTCGAGATGGTAAAGGACCCACTTGGGTACCTGTATCAGTGTACGTTTCAGCTTGGTGGAGTGAGTAGGAGATGGACGTCTGAGGATTTTAATGAGCTGTTTGAGACGCCTTTGGGGATCTCTTGTTTGGAGAATGGCGCGTTCAACGCTAATAGGTTTTGGAGAGAGATTACAGGGGAGATTGGAGATTATAAGATTAGGCAGGCTCGTGCTTCCTCAATAAAGAATCCAGTTTTGAGGTACATGGATCGTGTCTTGAGCAACACGTTGTTCGCCCGCTCAGAGGGGAGTGTTGTGTCTAGAGGAGAGCTTTACGCCTTGTGGTGTATGCTTAATGGGGTGCAGTTTAATGTTAGAGCTTATTTCATTGCACAGCTACATCGATTCAGGACCATTGGGTTTCAAAAGGTGAATATTGGAGGGTTACTGACGATAGTGGCTAAGCATTATAATTTGGATTTCACCGGCATCACACCAGTTAGAGGAGAGCCCGATTTGGCGATGTTTAGATGCGTGAAGGGAGGATTTGCACATTTCAGAAATGGAGATTGGTTCTTCACGAGGGGACTCAAGCCCTTCAATTTAATGTTTCCCTTTGACGTGAGTAACTTGACGACTATTCGGGTGGCGAGGAACAAGTTGATGGATTCTCTCGGACACAACGCCTTATCCGTGGCAGCGAGGTCGGGTGGTGATTGGAGGACGGTATCGCAGATGTGTGCGGAAGGTAGGATGGCGGAGTTACAGCAGATTGTGGATCAAGGAGAGTTCCGTCCACCACAGCAGCCCGAAGAAGATGAGTATTTAGAGGAGGAGCAGTAGGATGAGGAGATGCCGATGCAGCACGACGTACATCAGCATGAGCCAGTACTGCAGTAGCAGCGGGCTGTCCCGAATGATACACAGGAGCAGCTCCGCCTTATTCATGAGCAGCTGATCGTGATCGTTGCTAGCCAGCAGGAGACAAACTGACAGCTCACACTAGCCAACGCCAACTATGCTACGCTGAATGAGAGGTACATGGCTTTGAATGAGAAAGTTGGTAGGTTGGGTGATCGAGTTGATTACTTGGATAGACACATCGGTGATCTGCACCGGATTGTGGAGCAGAGGCTTGATGATGAGGATGATGATGCTCCGGAGGAGTAGTTTTTCAGGTTTTCTTGGTTTCCTCCGATTCATCTTGATTCCCTTATTCTTCTTTTTATCTTTATAGGTTGGGGTGTGATTCATGTGTGAGTGGAATGTATAAGTGATATCTTGTATGATTGATTTGGTATAAGCTTATTGATTTTTGTGCATTCATATGCTCATGTGTTAATTTCTATTGATGAAAAGCATGTATAATTTGATAAGTATATTGAGTTTTGTGAAATTGATCTTAATTATGTGCTATGAGGAGTACTTAGGATTCTAATTACCTATGTGAGAATTTGAGCCTTTATAATCATGCGTTATCATGATTATTTTATTCTTGAGAGGATCATTGATATGAACGTATTCTAGAACTTGGCTGGAGTCTTGTGTGAGACTTATGATTGATAAATTGCTAGGACATGATCTTAGGCCATTATTTTGTGCTTAAGTTACTTAGCCAAATTTTATCCTTCCTAATGATTTTATTAACCTTTGGATGCCCCGTTGAGCCGTTAAAGCTTTTTCTTTGGTAGCCAAAGTAAATAACCTTATAAACCTTTACTTGAGCCTTGATTAACCTATTCATTGGTAGAGAGAGTTGAGGTGAGTAAGTGTGCAAGAAGAAAAAGGAAGATAGAATATGGTTGAATGAAAATAATATGGTTAAATCTTGTTTAGGGGTAGTGCTCGAAACTGGTACCCCGATTATTTTTATACATGGTGTGTGAAGCTTAGCAGCTGACGGCCTATACATGAGAAGAAGGGTAGTGCCTGAAACCGGTACCCGAATTGTTTAAGGAGATGATGTTGATGCCATGAAAAGAAGGAAAATTCAAGAATTTTACAAGTTCAAGAAACGACATTGGAGGAGAACTTGCTGTAAGAAGAAGAAATCGAGAACCTCCAAGATAACTCTCTACTAGTGTCTTAAGTCACTTTACCTAAATTTTGCTACCTTTTTCCAAAGAGCTAACATTACAACCCAAAAACAAGTCCTTTGTGATCCTAGTGAAGAGTTGATTATAAGTTGATTTTAGAGACCTTTGTCAAGCTTATGGTTACGCGTGAATATAGATTGATATGAGTGTTTATATTAACCTATATAGTGCCTCACGCACTTGAGTGAAAGAGAATAAATACTTATCTTGTGAGCGAAATTACTTAGTACTCCGAATGGTGTGTGATTGGATTGGTTTTGCATGAGTGATATATATGAATCAATAAATACTTGTTTGATTGAATGAAGTTGCATGTGTGATATGTGTTGTACTTGATCTTGGTGAATTATACACGACTCCTGTGGTTTGATTTGGTTGCCTCGGGACGAGCAACATGTAAGTTTGGGGGTTTGATGAGTATGTAAATTCACAAGTTTGGCACCATGTTTTGTGCTAGTTTTGGAGAGTTTTGAGGTGGAAATAGGTGAAAAACCTATACATATTTTGAATTAGAATGAATCAAGTGTTAGCGGAGCTATTTGAGTAGTTTTCATAGCAAAAATGGAGTGGAAGTGCCAAGAATCGAAGAGACGAAGTCGAGACCACGCGAACCGCCAAGGAAAGAGTAGGGTTCGACCTGATGGAGGAGGGTTCAACCTCTCCTACAGGTCGAACCAGTGTTGCAAAAAGTGCAAAAGAAGGGTTCGACCACGACATCAGGGGTTCGACCTGTTCAACTAGTCGAACCATGGTCGAACCAGATCGCGAGAAGATGGGTTCGACCACGACGTTGGGGTTCGACCTGACAGTTGGTCGAACCAGGAGCAAAAATTGTCCAGTGGTGAGGTTCGACATGGGGTTCGACCAAAGAGGGAGTGGTTCGACCTGTACAAGAGGTCGAACCAAGTGCAGAATATGTCCAGTAGCAGGGTTCGACCTGTGGTTCGACTCGTTTGACGTGGTCGAACCAAAATGCGGAAACTTACCTTATCCAGATTTTCGAGGCCAAAACGCGTGGGATCACTTGAAAAGCCCATTCCAAGCCCTAGAGGCGTGATTACAAGTATAAAAGGAGGCTCATGCAGTCAAGAAAATGATGACGCGAGGAGCTTAAGATCGTGAATCATAAGAGGAGACAAGAGAAGAGATTGGTGATCCATCCGGAGGGCGGTGACAGAGGTTCCCTAGAGGTTCAAGTAAGATTGGTCCATCTAACCATGATTGTTCTTAGATCAATCATGGGCTAGAGCCACTTTGGTAGTTCTAGGTTTATGAAGGTTTCATGAGTTAATTTGTATTTCGTGTGTAACCATTTGTTTGCGGATGATAAGGTGTTGACACCTTATGCTTCACTCCATATCCTATCAAAAGCTTCTCAATGATCTTGTTGATGAAATGAGTCCCTTGATCGCTAATGATCGCCTTTGGTACTCCAAACCTTGCAAAAATATTCTTCTTCAAGAAAGCCTTGACAACTAGAGCATCATTCGTTCTTGTAGGAATTGCTTCGACCCATTTAGACACATAGTCTACCGCAAGCAAAATATAAAGAAAACCATTGGAAGGCGGAAATGGTCCCATGAAGTCCATCCCCCAAACATCAAACACTTCAACTTCAAAGATGTTCCTCCTAGGCATCTCATATCTTTGTCCAATACTTCCAATTCTTTGGCATCTATCACACCTCTTGACGTATTCTTTGCAATCCTTGAACAATGTTGGCCAAAACAATCCCGACTGTAAGATCTTAGCTCCCGTCTTTTGAAACCCAAAGTGTCCTCCACATGGTAAACTATGGCACTGTTGGATTGTATACTAAAAGTCTAGCTTTAGTATGAACAATGTCATAACAATATTTGAAATGAGAATCATTGATCAAATGATTGCATCTTATAATTTATTTTATATGCATGATGCAATAGTCCATTTACTTTATACTGTAGATAATATGTTGTGCGACAACACGCGGAAGATCATATTATCGGTTTCCTTATAAAGTATAAACAGATGCTCACAACTGAGATAGACGGGGACTCTCTATCGGTATGGTTGTAGTGTGGTTTGGTATTAGCTTGTCTTGGCTATAGAATCACATTAGTGCACTTGTGTGTATTGAGCAGGACCGCCTGAGATCGTTCTTCTTATACTGACTATATAGTAGAACTTGATCTCTGTTATTATGGAAGTTCGTGCTCTTAATCCCTATACAATAACCTCGACACGTAGGGCAGTATGTATTTCTTTGATTCATCAATGGGTGAGATTTATAAGTATTAAATCAACAAACTTGGTGAGTTGGGAAGTAGTGCTGTATCTATGGTGTGCTGTTGATTGTAGAAGGAATCCATGTCCGTCATAGGTTGATGATGTCCCCTTGAGGAGCTCATAAGGTTTATCATGTAAATCTTGCAAGTGGATTAATTTCCGGCATGATAAAAAGGTTGAGTGGTACTACTCTCGGATGAGATATTAATTAATTAGAGTTGTCAGTAACTTAATTAATTAATGGACATTGAATATCTTAAACATGGGGAGACTATCGGGCTTATAATAAGAAGGAGCCCAGAACATAATTTGGGATTGGATGGGTAGTGCAATAATAATATTTTAGTGGACTATATTATTATTATTGGATTTAATTAAAAGCTTTGGGCTAAGCTTGGTTAATTAAATTCAATTGAGGCCCAGCCCAATTTCTCCTCCTGGTCCCTGCAGTAGCCCTTATAAATAAGTTTTCTCAGTTCCTGTTAACCCTAAGTCAGTGCCTCATTTGACAGTTAGAAAGAACAGGAGCAGATTGAGATAATCCTGCGGATTGTTGCCCACACAACAGCAGGATTCAACTTGGGACATACTGCAGAAGATTAAGAGGTGGTTCTCTGCAACGGATCAATCTCTACATCAACCCAGAAGTACGGTAAACAAGATTTAATTGCTTCCGCTGTTTATTGTTTGCCTGTATACTAACGATCACGTTTGAGCCACAAGATCCGATTGCCAACAATTGGTATCAGAGCATGGTTTCTTGGTGAAACGTGATTTGTTAAGATTTTTGTGATTAATTGATTATATGATTTAATCTGAATTTATCACATGTTTGAGTACAATCTGGTATATCACATGTTTCTTTGTGAGTGAGTATACAGTTATTTTTTTTCATTAATTGTATACACTGTACACTGTATACATACACACTGGTGGCTGACGTCGACGGCAGTGACGGCGGCGCGTGGACGTCGACGGCTGACCGGCGGCGCGTGGACGTTCGACTGACGGCGACGTGAGGTGGCTGTCTTTCTGGCGGCGCGTTTTCGACGGCGGCGCAAAGACAGACGGTGACAGCAGCGCCTGGTCGGGGCGGAGGAGACGCGGGACTGACCGGCGCCATGTTTCCACGTTACTGAGTTTTTGACGCCTCGACTGGATCGTTGCTGGCACGGCGGCGTCGACTTCACGGCGAGGTGCGACTGGACTGGTCCCAATCGCTTTGGAGAAGATCGATGCGGATCTGGCGGCGAGTGATGGCTGAGCGGCGAAATCGAGGCGGCGGTAGGCTATGCAGACCTGCGATTACTTCCGGGCCAGTGGACCGCCGGACGTGGCGCGGCGCGGCGGCTGGAGGCTGCGACGCCAGTCGGCGATAGCACCGATGGCTCTGCGCGACGGCGGCACTGATGAACTGGTCACGGCATAAGGGTCGACGACGCGACGACGGCAGCTGGTGACTTGCAGCGATGTCGGAGGTGACTCAGCAACGCTTTCGGTCGATCTGCTACCGGGACTGGAGGACAAGGCATGGCCGTCGGTGGTCGCGGCGTGACGTCTCAAGCAGTGGGCGGCGCTGGCGGTTGATGGCGGCCGCGCTGGATCGGCTTACAGCGGTGGGCTAGCGGCAGTCTCCGGCGGCAGCGATGTCGGTCGACGGCTGGCGGCACACGGTAGTTGGGCTGTTGGCGCGGCTCCGGCGGCTGACGGCACTCTCGCCGGAAGTAGCGGCGCCGGTGTCTTCCGGGCGTGTTGGCGGCTGGCAGGAGCATTAGGGCAGCATGGGTATTGGGCCTATGTTGTTGGGCTGCTTTTGTTTTGATGTTGGGCCTAGTTTAATTATTTGGGCCCAAATATTTTAATTAAAAGGATATTGGGCTGCAGGGCCCTATTTTAATTAAGGAGTATTTGGGCTGATGATTAAAAGGCCCAATTCAGTAATTATATTAGATGCTGCTCAATTTTAATTTGGTTTTGGGCTTTTGGGCCCAAATTTTAATTAAATGGCAATGGGCTGCTGGACTAATTAATTTTAATTAATTGTGGGTATTTTGATGTTGGGCCAAGGTTAAATATTGGGCTAGACCTTTATGCAGAAATTGGCAAAATAAATGGGCTTAATTATTTTAATAATGGGCTGCTCATTTTATGCTAATGAAGTTTGGGTCAGCTGGACCTATTTAATTGATCCAACACATTATGCAATTAATTATAATATATAACTGATTTAATTGCTTTAACTTGACAATTAATTGTTATATATGAAAGACATGTTCTATGTGATTTATTTATTTAAATTGCTGTTAATAGAAGCATGTCTTAGTTGTATATTTTATTCTGGAATATTATATGCATGTTTAAAACCCTTGGTAATTAAATAACTAAGTGGGAGAGGGGATTGGTAAAAAATTCCCGCGGCCTCCATTATTGGTTTGTAAGTGATGTGAGTAAACTTGCGTGTTGGCATAGGCCTTCCTCCCTAACGGATGAGTTTATTCACGGATCACTGGTACAGACTTCATAAATAATTATTGTTTGTAATGTGGCACATAAACTTGCGTGTTGGCATAGGCCTTCCTCCCTAACGGATGAGTTTGTGTGCGGTACACTGGTACAAACTTATAATTGATGATTGTAGGAAGCTACCCGAGCGCGTGTGTACTTCTCCAACTGTAAGGCACATAAGCTCGCGCAGTGGACTTGGGATCAAATAATGGTGTACACTTAGGTGTAAATAATTAGTATCCTCCCCAACGGAGTCACTGCTATTATTTGCATGGCTAAAGAGTAACCGACTATTAATTATTTTATCATAAAGTTAGGTTGACAAATGAAATTAATGGGTAAAACCTTCTCTTGTAAATGTTCGGGTTTGTAAACGTCCACACTAACGTGGCTTGCAGACTCACGGTGCTTGAGATGTCGGTGAATTTTATTTTATATTGTTTTGAGGGAAACAATATAAAAGGATAAAATTCGAAGTTTTGATCAGTAAATTTATTTGTGATTCTCTGAATTTCGAATGGTTTTATTTCACTAATTGTTAACTAAGACATTATATTTACTTGTCCAAATTAGATGATTAGAAAAGAATCGTGGTTTTGAAAATTACTGCTTAAGAAAATACATGTGTGTTCTCACAAAGGATGTCTCATGATGCCTATTAAAGTCTCTAGTGAAGAGATGAGAGGTTCATAGAAATATGATGGTCTCATATAACTCTTCGGATACTTGAGTAAATTAAAAGGCAGAAGATCATGGTTGAATTGATGAATGAATTTGAAAAGCTTGGAATAGAAATTGAAAGGGAAACCTAGATCAATTTATTCTTCATAATTTGCCGGGATGTTTTGAGCAAGTTCTACCTGAAATACGAGAGGTTGTGTATGGTGGGAAACTTCTGACAAAACATATGACAAAAGAAAGCCATTTTCATCATGATGTGAACTAGTTTAATATCTTATTTACTAATAGTTTAAACATGATTAGTGATGGCATCTACTGGCACGAACTGTGTAGATACAGGAATCACTAAATGTTTATCACTAAGTAAGGATAAGATTGTTATTGACATGGGTAAAACTACAAATGTAGTGGCTATTGCAGTGGGAGATGTTTATTTATCTAATGATAAGAATAAACGATTGTTTATGAGAAATTGTCTTTACGTATGTTTCATAGAAAGAATTTGATTTCGGTTTCTATGCATTAACGGATGGATACTTCATTTCATTTAAATGACATGGTCATAGTAATGAGGAATGAGGCTATAATCCGTTAAAGTACGTTGGTGGATAATATGTAAACTCTTGTATCATGTACATCCCACAGATGCAATAAATAGTAATTAAATAATGTATCTTCTAATATAAGTAAGAGAAAGGAACCTTCGTAAATGAACTAAACATACATTTGGCATCTAAGATTAGTTCATTTTACTTGAGTAGGATTCAAAAGTTGATAGCCAATAGACCATAAGGTTTATCTGAAGTGGAAACTATCGGACTTGCGAGTCTTACTTGGAAGTAAAAATGATTAACTGCCTTTTCAAGGCTGTGGGGTGTAGAGCCAAAGATATATATGTTGGAATTAGTTCATTCTGATTCAAGCGAACCTAATATTACCCAGGCGAGAGGTGGTTATGAATATTCGAAGATTATTCTGGAAACCAATATATTTATTTGATGCACTGCATGTCTAAATTCTTGGATTAATTCAAGAATTGTAAGGCTGGTACAGTGAGCGTCATGGAAAATATATCACATCATTACGATTCAATCGTGATGATGAAGACCTCTTAGGATAGTTAGGAACTAATAATCAGAAGTTGAGATTAAATCTCAAGTTGACTACACCGGGCATGCCCCAGCTGAATGGTGTGGTGAGTAGAAGGGATAAGGCTCTTATGGTTATGATTAGATAGATGATGAATTATTTGAAATAATTAAATTCATTTTATGGATATACCCTAGATACAGTAATTCGTGAAACATTTGTCTGTACATGGGATATCCTAGAAAAATGGAGAGTGATTTATTTAGTCCAAAAGATCGAAGGGTGATTGTCAACACAAACACTAGATTTTTTTTTGGAAAAGGACTATGTAATAAATCACAAGCCCATGTATAAGTTGTTCTAAAGGAAGTGAGAGGAAAACACTAAGTATAAGTACCAAGTGTACAAGAGGATATACCACAAGGTAAACTGCAACGCGTGTCACGTCTGATACACAATTACATGTAGTGCCTTGTCGTAGTGAGAGTGTTGTATGACAACCCATAAATATATGTTTTGGGAGAGTCGTAAGACTGAATCCCTAGTGAACATGGTATTATCCCACGGATACGACGTAGCACTACAAGATTAAAATGCGGAATCTTAGTAAGTTGCAATGTATGTTGAAATAGAATCTACAGATTCTATATTAAATTTGGGAACTTGTATGACCACTAAATGGTGTAAAAGCCATTGCAAGGGTCAAAGGAAATAAAAGAGGATCATATGGAAAGGTGAAAATCTTGGAAGCAAAGCTTGTTGCGAAAAAGTGTACTCAGAAAGAAATGGTTCGATTATGAGGGAACATATTCGCTGGTAGCTATGCTTATGTTGATCCGGATTCTTTTATTTATTGCTGCTCATATTGAATTATGAGGAACAGCAAATAGATGTCAAGACAGCTTTCCTGATTGGAAGTCTTGAGGAAAACATCTATGTGAAGCAACCAGAGTGATTCATTGCAAAGTACTAATAGCATTTTGATAGTAAGCTTAAAAGTGTCCAGCGATAGACTAAAGCAAGCTTTGAGATCGTGAAGCATCTGTTTTGATTAGGTAATCCAGTGGCACGGATTTAAATCAATCAGCGGATGTATCTTGTGTATTGTAAAGAGTGACGGAAACGTGGTGGTGGTTTTTGTACTATACGTAGACAGTATCTTGCTTATTGGAGACAATGAAAGAGTATTATCGGGCGTATGGGTACGGTTAATAAAGCGGTAGAGATGAAGGACTTAAGAAAGGATATTATGCTTATCTCAAGTTTCATAAAATGATACAGTCCATACTCGTTTAGCATGTAAATTTATCTAAGTGAATGTGTCTTTGAGACACAAGAAGAAAATAAAGAGGATGAAAGCGGTTCCTTATGCTTCGGCGAATAAGGAAGCTTAATCTAAGGAATGCTATGAACGATATTGGATATCTGTTTTGCTGGATGCATGAACAGTGAGTATCAACGTAACCTGGAACAAGAATGATGAACTGTAGTAAGACATATATAAAGTGCCTGAGAAGGACTGGAAATTATATGTGGATTTACTAAACAGATTCACTGCTTCTTGTAGATTACGTAGATTTAGATTTTTTAGTCAGATTGGACGGCAGTAAATTCACCTCAAAGGTTATGTGTTTAATCTTAGGAAGTAGAGTCATAATGTGGAGGAGTGTTATATAGAAATATATTTCAGACTCCGGACTCCATCATGGAAAGATGATGAATTGGAGCCTAAGAGGCAGCCAAAGTATCTATATGACTCTAGAGACTTCATGATGGACTTTGAAGTGTTTCTAAGTTTGCCCAAGGTAATCACAATTTACATTGATGATATTGGTGCAGTTGCAAACTTGAAAGAATCACAAGTCCATAAGGCAATTAAACACATGGAGCGCGAGTACCACCTGTTACGAGAAATCGTATGATGAGGGGAAGACTGTTGTCGCCTAGATTGCATCGGATGATGACCTAGTAAACTATTTACAAGGACCCTAAGGCGAGAGCTTTTAATGGTCGTGTAGTGGTAGTAGGAATCAGATGTATGGCAGAATACATGACAGCATAGTCTTTTAGTATAAGTGGGAGATTGTTGGATTGTATACTAAAAGTCTAGCTTTAGTATGAACAATGTCATAACAATATTTGAAATGAGAATCATTGATCAAATGATTGCATCTTATAATTTATTTTATATGCATGATGCAATAGTCCATTTACTTTATACTGTAGATAATATGTTGTGCGACAACACGCGGAAGATCATATTATCGGTTTCCTTATAAAGTATAAACAGATGCTCACAATTGAGATAGACGGTGACTCTCTATCGGTATGGTTGTAGTGTGGTTTGGTATTAGCTTGTCTTAGCTATAGAATCACATTAGTGCACTTGTGTGTATTGAGCAGGACAGCCTGAGATCGTTCTTCTTATACTGACTATATAGTAGAACTTGATCTCTGTTATTATGGAAGTTCGTGCTCTTAATCCCTATATAATAACCTCGACACGTAGGGCAGTATGTATTTATTTGATTCATCAATGGGTGAGATTTATAAGTATTAAATCAACAAACTCGGTGAGTTGAGAAGTAGTGATGTATCTATGGTGTGCTGTTGATTGTAGAAGGAATCCATGTCCGTCATAGGTTGATGATGTCCCCTTGAGGAGCTCATAAGGTTTATCATGTAAATCTTGCAAGTGGATTAATTTCCGGCATGATAAAAAGGTTGAGTGGTACTACTCTCGGACGAGATATTAATTAATTAGAGTTGTCAGTAACTTAATTAATTAATGGACATTGAATATCTTAAACATGGGGAGACTATCGGGCTTATAATAAGAAGGAGCCCAGAACATAATTTGGGATTGGATGGGTAGTGCAATAATAATATTTTAATGGACTATATTATTATTATTGGATTTAATTAAAAGCTTTGGGCTAAGCTTGGTTAATTAAATTCAATTGAGGCCCAGCCCAATTTCTCCTCCTGGTCCCTGCAGTAGCCCTTATAAATAAGTTATCTCAGTTCTTGTTAACCCTAAGTCAGTGCCTCATTTGACAGTTAGAAAGAACAGGAGCAGATTGAGAGAATCCTGCGGATTGTTGCCCACACAACAGCAGGATTCAACTTGGGACATACTGCAGAAGATTAAGAGGTGGTTCTCTGCAACGGATCAACCTCTACATCAACCCAGAAGTACGGTAAACAAGATTTAATTGCTTCCGCTGTTTATTGTTTGCCTGTATACTAACGATCACGTTTGAGCCACAAGATCCGATTGCCAACAGGCACATCTCCATGACACTTACTTTTTCTTCCTCCGGAATACACCTCCGTATGATACCATCCAGACAATTCTTAAACAACAAAGGATCATCCCACAAATATTCTTTAACATCATGGTAGAACTTTTTCCTTTTTAACTCGGTGAGGTGGTCCGGCTTGATACCACACGCTAAGTAGTTTACCAAATCCGCGTACCACGGTCTTCCGGTCTCACACAAAGTGTACATCTGATGAAAATCCACTTGAAGTATCTCTTCATCCGGGAACATATCATTTATGAGCTCCATGGTTCCTTTTTCATCAACATTCTCCAATCGTGACAAGTGGTCGGCTATTACATTTTCGACTCCCTTCTTATCACGTATCTCCACGTCAAACTCCTGCAACAAAAGAACCCAACGAATTAGTCTTGGTTTAGCATCCTTTTTACTCATCAAATACCTAATGGCAGCATGATCCGTGTAGACAATGGTTTTCGTGCCAACTAAATATGGACGAAATTTTTCAAAAGCATAGACTACGGAAAGAAACTCCTTTTCCGTTGTGGTGTAATTCTTTTGATTGGCATTGAACGTCTTTGATGCATAATAGATAGCTCGAAATTTCTTCTCTCGCACTTGTCCAAGCACTACTCCCAAGGCACTATCACTTGCATCATAATGGAGTTCAAAAGGTTTACTCCAATCGGGAGAGACAAGGATTGGTGAAGAAATCAAAGCTTCCTTTAACACCCTAAAAGCGTCAAGACATTCATCATTAAATTCAAATGGAGTATCTTTCTCAAGCAATTTACACAAAGGTTTGGCTATATTAGAAAAATTCTTTATAAAACGTCGATAGAATCCGGCGTGACCAAGAAACGATCTAACCCCTTTTTTATTTTTAGGAGGGGAAAGATATTCAATGGCTACAACCTTCGCTCTATCAACTCTCAAACCTTTTTCGGAGATATGATGACCAAGTACGATACCCTCTTGAACCATAAAATGACATTTTTCCCAATTCAAGACTAGGTTCGTATCTTGACATCGCTGCAAGACCATGGACAAATTAGTTAAGCATATATCAAATGAAGATCCAAACACGGAAAAATCATCCATAAAAACTTCCATCACATTTTCAATCAATCCTCCAAAAATAGCCATCATACAACGTTGAAAGGTGGCGGGTGCATTGCATAACCCAAAAGGCAATTTATAGAAAGCGAATGTGCCATATGGACAAGTAAAAGTTGTTTTCTCTTGATCCTCGGGGCTATCATGATTTGGTTATACCCCGAGTAACCATCTAGAAAACAATAATACTTGTATCCCGCCAACCTATCAAGCATTTGATCAATAAAAGGCAAAGGGAAATGATCCTTATGAGTATTGTCATTAAGTTTTCTATAATCACAACAAACTCTCCACCCCGTTTTCACCCTTGTTGCAAGTTCTTCATCAAATTCCGTTTTAACAATGGTTAACCCTCCTTTCTTAGCCACAACATGCAAAGGACTTACATGAGGACTATCACTAATGGCATAAACAATTTTAGCATCCAACCATTTTAAAACTTCTTTCCTAACAACTTCTTGCATAATAGGATTCAAACGCCTTTGAGGTTGTATACATGATTTATTCTCATCAATCAACCTTATGTGATGCATGCAAATTGTGGGACTAATTCCCTTCAAATCATCCAAACTCCACCCTATAGCACTCTTATGATCTCTAAGTACTCTCAACAATTTATCAAGTTCTAGAGGAGAAAGGGTGATGAGTGTGTAAATTCACAAGTTTGGCGCTATGTTTTGTGCTAGTTTTGGAGAGTTTTGATGTGGAAATAGGTGGAAAACCTATATATATTGTGAATTAACATGAATCAGGTGTTAGTGGAGCTATTTGAGTGTTTTCTTAGCAAAAACGGAGTGAACGAGCCAAGAATCGAAGAGACGGAGTCGAAGCCACGCGAATCGCCCAAGAATTAGGTGGGTTCGACCTGGTTGGAGGAGGGTTTGACCTCTCCAGCAGGTCGAACGAACGTTGCTGAACTTGCAGAGATGGATTCGACCACGACTCGGCTGGTTCGACCTGGCCATCAGGTTGAACCATGGTCGAACCAGTTTGCAAGAAAGAGGATTCGACCACGACGTTTGAGTTAGACTTGGCAGTTGGTCGAATTGGGAGCGGGAGTTGTCCAGTGCTGAGGTTCGACCTGGGGTTCGACCAAGGCCTAAGTGGTTCGACCTGTCCAGAAGGTCGAACCTGTGCAGAATTCTTCCAGTAGCGGGGTTCGACCTGGGGTTCGACCTGTGGCCAGGGGTTCGACCTGTTTGACGTGGTCGAACCTATGTGCGAGAACTTACCTTATCCGGATTTTCGAGGCCGAAACGCGTGAGATCACTTAGAAAGCCCATTCCAAGCCCTAGAGACGTGATTAGAAGTATAAAAGGAGGCTCATACAGAGAATAAAGAGAGCTTTTTATCGTCAATCATAAGAGAGACAAGAGTAGAGGTGGTGATCCATCCGGAGGGCTGTGACAGAGGTTCGCTGAAGGTTCAAGTAAGAATGATCAATCTAAACATGATTGTTCCTAGATCAATCATGGGCTAGAACCACCTTGGTAGTTCTAGGATTATGAAAGTTTCATGATGTAATTCGTGTTTCGTGTGTAAAACTCCGTACAACACTACCTGTGGTTTGTTTTATATAAGATTGCATATTTAATCCATACTCATAGTCGTTTTGTGCATCAATGATCATTGTGTAGAGTCTGAATACATAACATGGTTATTGATTGAGTGCGTTCACTACTGAGCAGGGTTTATTGTTATAATTCTAAGTGAAGGGATTCCGAAGTATTATTAGAACTGTCTTATATGAATATTCATGAATTGAATTAAATTCGGGTTGATGAATAGGATGAAGAGTATAACTTTATAGTACCTAAAAAGGGAGATAAATCGGGTTAGATTCTAAACGTAGAAGATAATTGGTTATGATAGTACCTAGAAAGGGGGGTGAAGCATATCTCTTGCTCCGATGTTATTCACACGTGTCAAGCGCATATTTACTTGTGTCTATAGAGTGAACTTGCATGGTCTAGTGATGCGTCCACAAACCACAGGGCAGAGTCGGACACCATCACATGAAAATACGAATTGCTAGTGAAACTGGATGACCCGATGAACTACCTATTATTCTTATTGATCACAACTCACTTTTCTCTACTCTTGCTATTTCTTTTTGCTAATTTGATTAGAAGTTATTATCCATTAAACCTTTTCAACTACCAAACATAGTCTAAAATATACTAGAAGATAACAAAATTGATATTTATCCGTCCCTTGGGTTCGATATTGTAACTTGGTCATCTTCGCGACTACAATTGATATCCTTATACTTGAGGATTAATTTGTGTGTTGAGAAAACCCCTATCAAGTTCTTGGTGCCGTTGCCGGGGACGGCGTAAAATATTTTTTTTTTTGTGTTATTTCTAGTTTATTAGGACTATTTACCTTGTTTTGTTATTTTCTTTCTTATTCGTTTTAGATGTATGCTCACAAGATCAAAGAAAGGTAATCTTGAACCGTATAATCCTGAGATTGGAGCATCATCAAGAAAGAAGAAGAAGAAGAAGAAGAGCAAGGCAAAGACAATAGACCCAACTGAAGCTCTGAATTTTGGAGTCGAGGTTGACGAGCAGATTTCGCAAGAGATTGAGGCTACAACTGAAGTTAATTTGGAAGTAGAAACAGTCAACATGGCAGCGAATCCGGATAATCTAGCCATCCGAGAGGTTTTCAGAAATAATGGGGCTGGAAATTACGAGCTTTTAGGAGCAAGGGGAACTAACACAGCGTTCGATCTTCATCCCGCTCTTATTAGCATGATAGAAAGAAACTCCTTTTTAGGAGGGTCTTTCGAGGATCCGCAGCAGCATCTGAACAAGTTCTTGGGGCTATGCAAGTACTCAAAAAGACGTAGGAGAACATGAAGATGCTAGGAAGATCCTTTTGTTCAAATTCTCGCTTACTGAAAAGGCGAGGGATTGGTACGATACTATTAACGCAGCTGAGTGCACCACGTGGGAGCAATTGAAGTTAAGGTACTTGGAGAGGTATATGCCACCTTCGAAGGTGTTTAAGATGAAGTAGGATATTAACCAATTTACTATCAGTGGAGGTGAGAAATTTCATGAAGCGTGGGATAGATTCAAGGACATGCTCAGGAAGTGTCCTCAACATAGGTTATCTAAAGCCCAATATATCAGTATATTCTATAATGGATTGGACTGTGAATCAAGAGTGCTACTTGATGCTTCTTCTAATGGAGCATTGCTTACTAAGTCATCCGTTGAGGCCGAGAGATTGTTTGAAGACATATCGATGAATTCGAGGGATTGGCCTACTGATAGAGTTAGAGGTACGTATGTTCTTGGAAAGGTAGCTCAGGTTGAACAAGCAATGGTGAAAACAAAGAGAGATGATGAGATTGTTTCAAGCTTGTCCAATATCAACAAGCTACTTGAGTCTCAACAGAAGCAGATCAGCGAGATATCTCAACGAGTGCCAATCATGCAGCAAGAGATGATGAATAATGGAACCATCCAAGAAGAATTAGAGGAAGTAAATTATACCATGGGTCAAGGTATTCAAGGAACGAGGTACCCAAATCAAGAAAACCAGAACTACCAAGGGAACTATCGAGGGAACTTTAATAATCGTGGTCCCTCTGGTAGTTATCAACAACAACCAAGGAGGCCTGAATTTTCATGGAGCAATACGAACAATGCAGTGCAACTTCTGATGGGTGTTGATCCGGGAGAAAAGGTGGAAGAAGGGAAGCCTGGTTTCGAGGATACTGTGAACCGATACATGGTAAAGAATGATGAAAGAGTGAACCGCCTTGAGGCAAAGCTTGAGAAAAAGATTGATGATCACCACGGAGATTTGTCCACTCAAGTGAAAGATCTCACATTGTCGATGGGTACAATTACAGAGAATGTGAACACATTAACTCAAACTGTAGGAAAATGGAAGTTTCCGTCTCAGAGTATAGAGAATCCGAAGTCGTGTAATGCCATCACATTGAGGTCGGGAACGCAGTACGAGGGACCAATGAGGCCGAAATCAAAGTTGGAATTTTCTAAGCCTCGGTTCGACCAAAATTCAGAGGGTTCGACCTGGCATACAGGTCGAACCATGGTCGAACCTCATCAACAAAAACACTCTGTTTTGACACAGGAGCGGTTCGACCAACACGCAGAGGGTTCGACCAACTTTTTAGGTCGAACTCAGGTCGAACCTCATCGGCCAGAGCACTCTGTTTTGACGCAGGAACGGTTCGACCATGATCAAAATGGTTCGACCAACTCTTCAGGTCGAACCCAGGTCGAACCGAAGGATAGAGATTATACAGTGAAGCAGTTCGACCAAGGGGGTAGTGGTTCGACCTCCAATGCTGGTCGAACCCAAGTCGAACCTCCGGAGCAGAATGAGATCAGTTTTCCAGGAGAGAGGTTCGACCAATACACTCCTGGTTCGACCTCTCAAACTGGTCGAACCCTAGTCGAACCTCGCCGAGATATTTTGATTGATGCACCTGTTGTTCCTTTTGATGCTGATGCAACTCCAGTGGTACGGAATGAGCAAAGTACAGACACAATAGCTGAGAAAAAATGGGAAAGAGCTAAGCGATTAAGAGCCGAAAAGGAAAAAGCGGAGAAGGTTGATCGTGATGAATGGGGGATTCCCAAAACAAAGATACCTCCACCATTGCCCTACAAGCTAGTGAAGAAGGGATTGGAAGATAAGTTCAAGAAGTTTTCAGAAATAATGAATAAGATAAGCTTGAACATCCCTTTTTCAGAGACAATCATGGAGATGCCATATTATTCTCGATTCCTTAAAGACATATTGATGAAGAAGCGAAGCTTAACCGGAGTTGAAACGGTAAACTTATCTGAGAATTGTAGCTCAATTATTCAAAAGAAGTTGCCACCAAAGATGAAAGATCCGGGGAGCTTTACTATTCTATGTGAAATCGGGAAGGGGCCAGCACGGCGAGCTTTGTGCGATCTAGGGGCAAGCATCAATTTGATGCCGTTGTCCATCTTTCAGAAGCTTGGTTTGGGGGAGCTGACCCCGACAACTGTTGCTCTCCAATTGGCAGATAGATCAATGACGTTTCCGAAAGGTATAGTTGAAGATGTTCTTGTGAAGGTGGAGAAGCTAGTCTTTCCTGTGGATTTCCTTGTACTAGAAATGGATGATGACAAGGATAATGTTCCTTTAATCTTGGGGAGGCCATTCCTTGCTACAGCTGGAGCTATGATAGATGTTCGGAAGGGAGAACTGAAGTTGAGAATGGACAAAGAAGAAGTACTTTTCAATTTGGACAAAGCAATGAAGATGCCAATGGAGTCCCAATGTTATAGTATTGACGTGGTGGAGGAGATTGTGAAGGAGGATATGTCTCTGATCTTGTCAAAGGATCCTCTTGAGACATGTTTGATGGAGTCTCTTATTTATCCCACTACGGAGCTTGACGGACTTTCTAACGAGGTATGTATTGAATTTCTTGAAAACTTACTTGCTTTGGGTGATGACAGGTTTGCATTCGAAAGAAATAAAGTGGAAGAAGTCAAATGGACCAGGAAGTACTTGTCTTTGGATAACGAAAACACTCTAGTGGAGAAAAGAAAAGAGGAGTTGAAACCATTGCCGGACCACTTGAAGTATGCTTTTCTTGGTGATAATGCACAATATCCGGTAATTGTATCTTCTTCCCTTAATGATAATCAACTTGAGGAGTTATTAGATGTCTTAAGGAGTACAAGTCTGCAATAGGGTGGTCACTTGATGATTTGAAAGGTATTAGTCCTTCGTATTGTATGCATCAGATTAGGTTGTTGGATGAAGCCAAAGCTAGTGTTCAGAATCAGCGTAGGGTGAATCCCGCAATTCAAGAGGTGATAAGAAAGCAAATTCTTACGTGGTTGGATGCTGGAATTATATATCCTATTAGTGATAGTCCCCATGTGAGTCCATTGCATGTAGTTGCTAAAAAGGGGGGCATGACTGTAGTGAAAGCTGAGGATGGAGAAGCTATAGCCACGAGAATTCCTACCGGATGGCGTACATGTGTGGATTACAGGAAATTAAATGAGAACACGTGTAAGGACCATTTCCCTCTTCCGTTTATGGATCAAATGTTGGATCGTCTTACAGGGTATGAGTTTTATTATTTCTTGGATGGATACTCGGGGTATAATCAAATCATGATTGCTCCCGAGGATCAAGAAAAGACCACTTTTACTTGCCCCTACGGGACTTTTGCTTTTAGGAAGATGCCATTTAGATTGTGTAATGCGCCTGCTACTTTTCATAGATGCATGATGGCGATTTTTGATGGTTTGATAGAGAAGATCATGGAAGTATTCATGGATAATTTTTTAGTCTTTGGTTCTTCTTTGGATATGTGTTTGTCTAACCTTGCTGTTGTTTTGAAGAGGTGTCAAGAAATTAATCTTGTCTTGAATTGGGAGAAGTGTCACTTCATGGTGAAGGATGGGATTGTTCTTGGGCATCATGTTTCCGCCAAGGGATTACAGGTAGACCGTGCTAAAGTGGTGGCAATTGAGAAGCTTCCACCACCGACCAATGAAAGAGGAGTGCGGTCCTTCCTTGGACACGCCGGTTTTTACAGGAGATTCATTAAAGACTTCTCAAAATACTCTAAGCCCTTATCTCATTTACTTGAAAAGGATATTCCTTTTGTGTTTAATGATGAGTGTCTAACAGCTTTTCAAGTTTTGAAGGAGGCGCTTATTACTGCCCCTATCTTGAATCACACCGGACTGGACTCAACCGTTTGTACTTATGTGTGATGCAAGTGATGTAGCATTGGGTGTGGTGCTTGGGCAGCTAAGGGAGAAGAAGTTCTGCGCCATTTACTACGCGAGTAAGACTTTCGATGCGGCACAGAATAATTACACGGTAACTGAAAAGGAGTTTTTAGCTGTTGTGTATGCATTCGATAAGTTTCGTCAGTATTTGGTTGGCATGAAGACGATTGTGTATACGGATCACTCGGCGATTCGTTATTTGATGGAGAAGAAGGAGACGAAGCCTAGGATTATAAGGTGGATTCTACTACTGCAGGAGTTTGACTTGGAGATTAGGGATAAGAAAGGAACAAAAAATGTTTTGGCAGATCACTTGTCAAGGTTGGAAACTAGGGAGCATTGTGATAATTCTTTCGAGTATATTGAAGAGATGTTCCCTGATGAGAAGATCATGGCTGTGGCTGTTGAAGGTACCGAGCGAGCGTGTGTGGTTGCAGCGCAAGGTATGGATCCATGGTACGCGGATTAGGTTAATTACATTGTCATTGGTGAAATTCCAAGGGATCTCAACCGATATCAACTTGCGAAATTTCGTAGGGAAGTTGAGACATTTATATGGTATGATCCATTTGTTTACAAGATTTGTATAGATTCTATTATCCGAAGATGTGTACCCGAGATGGAAATGGAAAGTGTGCTTGAGTTCTGCCATGCACAACCGAATGGGGGGCATTTCGGAGCGCAAAAGACTGCAGCTAAGTTACTTCAATCTGCTCTTTATTGGCCTATATTGTTTAGAGATAGTGAGATCTATGTGGCGTCTTGCGATAGATGTCAGCGCATGGGTAATATAGGTAGGAGAGATGAGATGCCATTGCAGCCTAGCATAGTCGTAGAGATATTTGATGTATGGGGGATCGATTTTATGGGGCCTTTTCTCCCGTCGAATGGGTTTCTCTACATTCTTCTTGCGGTGGATTATGTTTCGAAGTGGGTGGAAGCGATTCCTACTCGTGTTAATGACTCGAAAGTTGTTTTATCTTTCCTGAAGAAACATATTTTTGCCCGTTATGGAGTTCCTAGAGCATTAGTTAGTGATGGAGGTTCCCACTTCGTCAATAAATTTCTGGAGAAGGTGCTTAAGGATTATGGTGTTAAGCATAGGGTTACTACACCCTATCATCCGCAAGCGAATGGGCAAGCAGAGGTCTCCAACCGTCAAGTAAAGCAGATTCTGGAGAAAGTGGTAGGAACTAATAGAAAGGATTGGGCTATGAAGCTTGATGATGTGTTATGGGGGTTCCGGACCGCTTACAAGACGGTGTTAGATATGTCACCGTATCAAATTGTCTATGGGAAGCCATGCCACTTACATGTAGAAATTCAACACAAAGCGTTTTGGGCTTTGCGTCGCTTGAACTTGACCCTTAAGGATGTAAAGGAGTTGAGGATAACTCACATGAATCAATTGGATGAGTTTAGGAGTCGTGCTTACAAGAATTCAGAGATTTATAAGGAAAGAATGAAGAGGTGGCATGATTCTAAGATCTCATACAAGGAGTTCAAGCAAGGAGATGAGGTACTACTTTTTAACTCTCGTTTGAAGCTTTTTGCAGGCAAGTTGAAGTCTAAGTGGACGGGACCGTTCATGATTCATCGAGCCTTAGGAGGGGGGAGTTTTGAGCTTATTGACAAAGATGGAGACGTTATCACGGCGAATGGGCATCGGTTGAAGCATTATAGGTTGCCGGATGATGCGTGTGTCATTTTTTATGATACCTTGTTTTGATTTGGTACCGTCGTGACTCTACGACGTTAAACATGAGCGCTTGTTGAGAGCTTACTCTTCCGTTTTATTGCTTTATTTCTTTTGTGTGAGTAAGAAATTTTTATATTTACGATGCTTACTAATCGGCAATTACATCTCTTTTCAAACTTAGTTTCGACTTATGTTTTTACTAAGTTTGGGGGGTGTGATGTTATTACCTCATTGAAGCATTAAGAGTATAATCTTTTCTTTGTATTATTTGTTAGGGGAGTTGGTTTTTACGGCCATATTGAAATTTTAATCGATTTTGATGTGACGATTTTTTACAACTTGCCTAATGTTCAGTGGTTTTTGGTTGTGTTTTCTTTTACGGAGTTACTCATGAATGATGTTATGTGGAACAATTTTTGAAGTTATGCTCTAGATTGTACCTAATGAAGTTGTGTTGAAGCTTGAAGTATGTAGTGAATGAAGAACACTCAGTTTTGGTAATCAGGAGGAAGGTTCGACCAACTCTAGGAGTGGTTCGACCAGAGCCAGAGGTCGAACAAAAGCAGAGAAAGTCGAACCGGCGTCGAAAGTTGTCCAGAGATGAGGTTCGACCTAAGCCATAGTTGTTCGACCTGATCAGAAGGTCGAACCTATGGTCGAACCTGTCAGTTGGAAGCACTCTGTTTTCCAGAATAGGGGTTCGACCAATTCAAGGAAGGTTCGACCTGTTTAGCAAGTTGAACCCCTGGTCGAACAGAGAAGATCGTTTGTCCAGAAGAGAGGTTCGACCTCGCCATCCATGGTTCGACCTGTTCAGGTGGTCGAACCAAGCCAGGTACGCGATTTAAGTTCGATTTTTCAGAGGGGTTCGATCACTTTTTCGAAACACCAAACCTCGAACACTCTTCGAACCTCTACACCCTTGCACAAATTCTTCAATTACACTTGATTTCACACCGATTACACAACACTACACCTTGAATTATCGATTTGGTCGCGGATTTGGGCGGATTTCATCGCCAGTTAGGGCTGAAATCGCGATTTTTGGTTGTTGTGTGTTCTCGATCGGTTGTTCACCATGGGCAAGTCAAAAGGTATGTTTTTCCAACTCAATTACTCTAGGATTGAAGGTTTAGGTAAGAAATTTGATGTGAATAAGAGGATTGATGATGAGTATGGTTGAATTTCATGGTGAATGTTGATATTATGATTTGTTTCATATGAATTCTTGTTTCTTGGTTTTTGGTTGATTGATTATTGATAGAACTTGAATTTTTATGTGGATTAATCAAGGATATAGAACATATCATAGAATGAGCATGTTGATTTGGTTTAAAATTGATGAAATTGAAGTTGTTCATTGAGGGAAACATGTTGAATTTTTGATTGAATTGCTTGAATTGCTTAATGCATGCTTGTTGGTTATGTTTTGATGATTAAGGAAGGTGTGATTGAAGATGTTTTGAGAATGTTGAATAAGCAAGTGGTGTTGAGATGATAGTTTGTTTGAATATGCATTGATGCTTGAAGTCTTGAGTAGAGTATGTGATGTGATAGTACAGTACTTGCTTTCTTGTCTTGTTAGTTGGATTGAAGTATTTGTTTTTAGGAAAGGGACAAGGATCAAGTAAAGGAAAAGGAAAGGCAGAGGAGGAAAGATCAAAGAAGAGGCATGACAGGCCTTCAAATTTGGACAAAGTAAAAAGAAAACTGAGGCTATAAGATCGTTTACCCGATAACTTCAAGATTCGGATGCAAGATTGGGATGAGATTAAAGAGAAGTGGGAAGAAGTTTCAGACAAGATAGTTCGCACTCGATACCAAGATGATGAAGCGATGAGGATAATGAGAATAGGGGATGATATATTCTGGATGTTTGATCAAGTAGGGATCCGAAGATTCATGGAGTTGAAGAGGCCGACGTACTTCCATGTTACAGCGGAAGTAGTTTGCTCATTTGAGATGGAGAAGGACCCGCTTGGATACCCATATCAGTGTACGTTTCAGCTTGGTGGAATGAGTAGGAGATGGACGTCTGAGGATTTCAATGAGCTGTTTGAGACGCCTTTAGAGATCCCTCGTTTAGAAAATGCTGCATTCAGTGTAAAGCGGTTTTGGAGGGAGATCACTGGGGAGATTCATGATTATAAGACCAGACAGGCTCGTGCTTCCGCAATAAAGAACCCAGTCTTGAGGTACATGGACCGCATCCTGAGCAACACGTTGTTCGCCCGCTCGGAGGGGAGTGTTGTGTCTAGAGGAGAGTTGTATGCCCTGTGGTGTATGCTGAATGGAGTGAAGTTCAATGTTGCAGCTTATTTTATTGCGTAGCTGAATTGATTCAAGACCATTGGTTTTCAAAAGGTGAATATTGGAGGGTTATTGACGATCGTGGCTGAGCATTATAACTTGGATCTCACCGGCATTACACCAGTAGAAGGAGAACCCGATTTGATGATGAGCACGTGCGCGAAGGGAGGATTTGCCCATTTTAGAAATGGAGATTGATTTTTCACGAGGGGTCTCAAGCCTTTCGAATTTATGTTCCCCTTCGACGTGAGCAACTTGACAACTATTCGGGAAGCAAGGAATAAGTTAATGAATTCTCTTGGACACACCGCTTTATCCGTGGCAGTGAAGTCGGGTGGTGATTGGAGAGCGGTAGCACAGATGTGTGCTGAGGGGAGGATGGCTGAGTTACAGCAGATCGTTGATCAAGGAGAGTTCCGTCCACCTCAGCCACAGCAGCCTGAAGAGGAGGATCAGGTAGATGAGCAGCCGGAGATGGAGATTCCGGAAGGAGAGCAGCATGATGCGCCTCAGCATGCTCCTGGACCGCAGCAGCGGCGAGCAGTTCCAGGTACTCGGGAGCAGCTTCGCTTGATTCATGAGCAGCTGATCGCGGTGGTAGCTGAACGCCAACTACGCCACGCTGAACGAAAGGTACTCTGCCTTGGATGAGCATGTTGGTAGAGTGAGTAGTCGAGTGGATATGATGGATAAGCACATTACCAGTCTGTGCCGAGCTGTGGAAAATAGAATGGATAAGGATGACGATGATGATGAGGATGATGATGCTCCTATGGAGTAGTTTCAGGTTTTCTTTTGGCTTCTCCGATTCATCTTATCTCCCATTCTTCTTTTTATTTTTACAGATTGGGGTGTGATTCATGTATGAGTGGCATGTACTGTTGGATTGTATACTAAAAGTCTAGCTTTAGTATGGACAATGTTATAACAATATTTGAAATGAGAATCATTGATCAAATGATTGCATCTTATAATTTATTTTATATGCATGATGCAATAGTCCATTTACTTTATACTGTAGATAATATGTTGTGCGACAACATGCAGAAGATCATATTATCGGTTTCCTTATAAAGTATAAACAGATGCTCACAACTGAGATAGACGGGGACTCTCTATCGGTATGGTTGTAGTGTGGTTTGGTATTAGCTTGTCTTGGCTATAGAATCACATTAGTGCACTTGTGTGTATTGAGCAGGACCGCCTGAGATCGTTCGACTTATACTGACTTATAGAAGAACTTGATCTCTGTTATTATGGAAGTTCGTGCTCTTAATCCCTATACAATAACCTCGACACGTAGGGCAGTATGTATTTCTTTGATTCATCAATGGGTGAGATTTATATGTATTAAATCAACAAACTCGGTGAGTTGGGAAGTAGTGCTGTATCTATGGTGTGCTGTTGATTGTAGAAGGAATCCATGTCCGTCATAGGTTGATGATGTCCCTTTGAGGAGCTCATAAGGTTTATCATGTAAATCTTGCAAGTGGATTAATTTCCGGCATGATAAAAAGGTTGAGTGGTACTACTCTCGGATGAGATATTAATTAATTTGAGTTGTCAGTAACTTAATTAATTAATGGACATTGTATATCTTAAACATGGGGAGACTATCGGGCTTATAATAAGAAGGAGCCCAGAACATAATTTTGGGATTGGACGGGTAGTGCAGTAATAATATTTTAGTGGACTATATTATTATTATTGGATTTAATTAAAAGCTTTGGGCTAAGCTTGGTTAATTAAATTCAATTGAGGCCCAGCCCAATTTCTCCTCCTGGTCCCTGCTGTAGCCCAAGTATATAAGTCATCTCAGTTCCTGTTAAACCTAAGTCAGTGCCTCATTTTGACATACGGGAGAGAACAGAGAGCAGATTGAGATAACTCTGGGGATTGTTGGCCACCCAACACCAGAGTTGACTTTGGGACATACGGTAGAAGATCAGAGGTGTTCTTCACTGCTGTTCATCCTCTACATCGACCTAGAAGTGCGGTAAACGATTTAATTGCTTCCGCTGGTTCCGTTTATCTGAAATCCTAACGATCACGTTTGGACCACACGATCCAATTGCCCAACAATTGGTATCAGAGCGTTGGTTTCGTGGTGAAACGTGAGACGTAGGTAGGTTGTGATTATATGATTATTGATTTAATCTGGAATAATCGCATATTAGTAATCATGTTATGTTATTGATTATTTTGATTATGTGATTATGTTAATTAATCTGTAAATAATCTCATGGGTTCTGTAATAGTGTTCATTGGTGTTTGTTGGTGAATCGTACACTGGAAAACATACACTTTTGACTTTTGTTGGTAATTGATTACACTGTTCACTCTTATGACATCACACAAACACACCATCATTGGGTGGACATCCGGATGCGCCTGAACCAAGTCAGTCACGGCGGCGCGTTCACGCTGACTTTGGTCGAGTCCAGTCAGATCCGGCGGCGCGTCCGCGACGATGCTGGAGGCGTGGTGTACGGCGGTCAGGCCAGGCCACGAGCGACTTCCGAGTGACGGGCGATCGGGGACGGTCTGCACTGCTGTGGTGTTTGGCGGCAGTCTTGGCTGATCGACGGCGACATCATGGGCGACGTTGTCGGGGTAGATCGCTGGACCAACACTGATGAAGGCGAGCCTCGGCAGTGCAGTTCGGATGGCGATGCGTCGCCTAGTTTCTGCAACTGCTTATGGCGGCGCGGTGGCGGATGTGGGAAGCGACTCTCCAGTAGAGTCTTCAATGGTTCTCGGTGGATCCATTGCGATCTCTTGATGAGACGGGATGGAGGCTTGGCGAGCGTGGCTGAATCATTGTCGCGGGCCAGCGAGTTCTCCGGGGTAGTCGTCTAGAGTTACCAGTTACGAGCGCGGCTGATGCGCACTCGGGCGAGTCTGTTGTGCGTCGTTTCCGGCGAGGTGTTGTCTTGGCGGGCCGTCGGTGGCAGTACGCGGTCGGTGGCATCACGCTGTCGGTAGGCTGACGTCTCGGTCGGTGGGCTGACATCTCGGTCTGTGGCAGCACTCGGTCGGTGGCCGATCCTGCGCGCTCTGCTGGTACGCCGAGGGTGCGCTGATAATGCGACACTGGTGGTCTGCGCGGTGGGCTCCGGCCGGCAAGCTTCAGCGGCGTGGCATCGAGGAAGGAGAGTTGCGGCTGGCAGGTTATAGGGCAGCGATGATGATAGCTGTTGGGCCCAAAAATATTTTTTTGTTGTTTTGGGCCTTGTCTTCATGGGTTGTCTCTGCAGCTGGGCCTTACATTTTAATTAAATGGTTTTGGGCTGAGCTTTTGGGCCCAATTTTAATTAAATGGTAATGGCCTGTTGGACTAATTTATTTTAATTAATTGTGGGTATTATGTTGGGCCTGAGTTAAATATTGGGCTAGACCTTAATGAATAAATTGGCAGGGTAAATGGGCTTAATTATTTTATTAATGGGTTGCTCATTTATGCTAATAAAGTTTGGGTCAGCTGGGCCTATTTAATTGATCCAATATTTTAAGCGATTAATTAATGATATATAACTGATTTAATTGTTTTAACTTGACAATTAATTGTTATATATGAAAGACATGTTCTATGTGATTTATTTATTTAAATTGCTGTTAATAGAAGCATGTCTAAGTTGTATATTTTATTTCTGAATATTATATGCATGTTAAAAACCCTCGGTGTTAAATAACTAAGTGGGAGAGGGGATTGGTAATAAATTCCCGCGGCCTCCATTATTGGTTTGTAAGTGATGTGAGTAAACTTGCGTGTTGGCATAGGCCTTCCTCCCTAACGGATGAGTTTATTCACGGATCACTGGTACAGACTTCATAAATAATTATTGTTTGTAATGTGGCACATAAACTTGCGTGTTGGCATAGGCCTTCCTCCCTAACGGATGAGTTTGTGTGCGGTACACTGGTACAAACTTATAATTGATGATTGTAGGAAGCTACCCGAGCGCGTGTGTACTTCTCCAATTGTAAGGCACATAAGCTCGCGCAGTGGACTTGGGATCAAATAATGGTGTACACTTAGGTGTAAATAATTAGTATCATCCCCAACGGAGTCACTGCTATTATTTGCATGGCTAAAGAGTAACCGACTATTAATTATTTTGTCATAAAGTTAGGTTGACAAATGAAATTAATGGGTAAAACTTTCTCTTGTAAATGTTCGGGTTTGTAAACGTCCACACTAACGTGGCTTGCAGACTCACGGTGCTTGAGATGTCGGTGAATTTTATTTTATATTGTTTTGAGGGAAACAATATAAAAGGATAAAATTCGAAGTTTTGATCAGTAAATTTAATCGTGATTCTCTGTATTTCGAATAGTTTTAGTCTCACTAATTGTTAACTAAAAGAAATTATATTTACTTGTCCAAATTAACTGATTAGAAAAGAATCTTAATTTTGAAATTTACTGCTTAAGAAAATACATGTGTTCTCTCAAAGGACGGCTCATGATGCCTATTAAAGTCTTTAGTGAAGAGATGAGAGGATCATAGAAATATGATGAACTCATGTAACTCTTCAGATACTTGAGTAATTTAAAAGGCACAAGATCATGATAGAATTTGATGAATGAATTGGAAAAGCTTGGAATAGAAATTGAAAGGGAAACCTATATCAATTTATTCTTCACAATTTGCCTGGATGTTTTGAGCAAGTTCTACCTGAAATACGAGAGATTGTATATGGTGGGAAACTTCTAACAAAACATGTGGCAAAAGAAAACCATTTTTCATCATGATGTGAACAAGTTTAATACCTTATTTACTAATAGTTTAAACATGATTAGTGATGGCATCTACTGACACGAAGTATGTAGATACTGGAATCACTAAATGTTTATCACTGAGTAAGGATAAGATTGTTAATAACATGGGTAAAACTACAAAGATAGTGGCTATTGCAGTGGGAGTTGTTTATTTATCTCATGATAAGAATAAACGGTTGATTATGAGAAATTGTCTTTTCATACGTTTCATAGAAAGAATTTAATTTCAGTTTCTATGCATTAACGGATGGATACTTCATTTCATTTAAATGACATGGTCATAGTAATGAGGAATGAGGCTATAATCCGTTAAAGTACGTTGGAGGATAAAAAGTATACTCTTGAATCATGTACATCCCACAGATGCAATAAATAGTAATTAAATAATGCATCTTCTAATATGAGTAAGAGAAAGGAACCTTCAGAGATGAACTAAACATACATTTGGCGTCTATGACTAATTCATTTTACTTGAGTAGGATTCAAAAGTTGATAGCCGATAGACCTAAGGTTTATCTGAAGTGGAAACTATCAAACTTGCGAGTCCTGCTTGAAAGTAAAAATGATTAACTGCCTTTTCAAGGTTGTGGGGTGTAGAGCCAAAGATATATATGTTGGAATTAGTTCATTCTGATTCAAGCGAACCTAGTATTATCCAGGCGAGAGGTGGTTATGAATATTCGGACATTATTCAGGATACCAACATATTTATATGATGCACTGCATGTCTAAGTTCTTTAATTAAAGAATTGCAAGGCTGGTGCAGTGAAGCGTCATGGAAAATATATTAAGTCATTACGATTTAATCGTGATGGTGAATACCTCTTAGGATAGTTAGGAGATATTGATCAAAAGTTGAGATTAAATCTCAAGTTGACTACACCGGGTATTCCCCAGCTGAATGGTGTGGTGGGTAGAAGGTATTAACTCTTATGATTATGATTAGATAGATGATGAATTATTTAGAATAATTAAATTCATTTTATGGATATGCCCTAGATACAGTAATTCGTGAAACGTTTGTCTGTATATGGGATATTCTAGAAAAATGGATAGTGATTTATTTAGTCCAAAAAGATCAAAGGGTAATTGTTAACACAATAACCAGATTTTTGGAAAAGGACTATGTAATAAATCACAAGCCCATGTATAAGTTGTTCTAAAGGAAGTGAGAGGAAAACATTAAGTATAAGTACCAAGTGTACAAGAGGATATACCACAAGGTAAACTGCATCGCGTGTCACGTCTGATACACAATTACATGTAGTGTCTTGTCGTAGTGGGAGGGTTGTGTGACAACTCATAAATATATGTTTGGGAGAGTCGTGAGACTTGATCCCTAGTGAACATGGTATTATCCCACGGATACGACATAGCACTACAAGATGAAAATGCGGAATCTTAGTAAGTTGCATTGAACGTTGAAATAGAATCTACGGATTCTATATTAAGTCTGGGAACTTGTATGACCACTAAATGGTGTAAAAACTATTGCAAGTGATCATAGGAAATAAAAGAGGATCATACGGAAAGGTGAAAATCTTGGAAGCAAAGCTTGTTGCGAAAAGATGTACTCAGAAAGAAATGGTTCGATTATGAGGGAACATATTCGCTGGTAGCTATGCTTAAATTGATCCGGATTCTTTTATTTATTGCTGCTCATATTAAATTATAAGGGACAGCAAATAGATGTCAAGACAGATTTCCTGATTGGAAGTCTTGAGGAAAACATCTATGTGAAGCAACCAGAGTAATTCATTGCAAAGTACTAATAACATTTTGATAGTAAGCTTAAAAGTGTCTAGCGATGGACTAAAGCAAGCTTTAAGATTGTGAAGCATCTGTTTTGATTAGATAATCCAGTGGCATGGATTTAAATCAATGAGCGGATGAGTCTTGTGTATTGTAAAGAGTGACGGAAACGTGGTGGTATTTCTTGGACTATATGTAGATAGTATCTTGCTCATTGGAGACAATGAAAGAGTATTATCGGGCGTATGGGTACGGTTATTAAAGCGGTAGATATGAAGGACTTAAGAAAAGTAAAATATATCCTTTTGATCACGGTAATACGGATCATATAAAAGGATGTTATGCTTATCTCAAGTTTCATAAATGATACAATCCATACTCGTTTAGCATGTGAATTTATCTTATTGGATGTGTCTTGAGACATAAATGAAGATAAAGGAGATGAAAGCGGTTCCTTATGCTTCGGCAAATAAGGAAGCTTAATCTAAAGAATGCTATGAACGAGATTGGATATTTGTTTTGCTGAATGCATGAACAGTGGGTATCAACATAACCCGGAACAAGAATGATGAACTGTGGTAAGATATATATGAAGTGCCTGAGAAGGACTGGTTATCATATATACACTTACTGGACAGATTCACTGCTTCTTGTGGATTACGTAGATTCGGATTTTTAGTCAGATTGGACGGCAGTAAATTCTCCTTAAAGGTTATGTGTTTAATCTTAGGAAGTAGAGTCATAATGTGGAGGAGTGTTATATAGAAATATATTTCAGACTCCGGACTCCATCATGGAAAGATGATGAATTGGAGCCTATGAGGCAGCCAAAGTATCTATATGACTCTAGAAACTTCAAGATGGACTTTGAAGTGTTTCTAAGTTTGCCCAAGGATACCACAATTTATATTGATGATATTGGTGCAGTTACAAACTTGAAGGAATCACGAGTCCATAAGGCAATTAAACACATGGAGCGCGAGTACCACCTGTTACGAGAAATCGTATGATGAGGGGAAGGTTGTTGTCGCCTAGATTGCATCGGATGATGACCTAGTAAACCATTTACAAGGACCTTAAGGCGAGAGCTTTTAATGGTCGTGTAGTGGGAGTAGGAATCAGATGTATGGCAGAAGGCATGACAGCATAGTCTTTTAGTATAAGTGGGAGATTGTTGGATTGTATACTAAAAGTCTAGCTTTAGTATGGACAATGTTATAACAATATTTGAAATGAGAATCATTGATCAAATGATTGCATCTTATAATTTATTTTATATGCATGATGCAATAGTCCATTTACTTTATACTGTTGATAATATGTTGTGCGACAACACGCAGAAGATCATATTATCGGTTTCCTTATAAAGTATAAACAGATGCTCACAACTGAGATAGACGGGGACTCTCTATCGGTATGGTTGTAGTGTGGTTTGGTATTAGCTTGTCTTGGCTATAGAATCACATTAGTGCACTTGTGTGTATTGAGCAGGACCGCCTGAGATCGTTCGACTTATACTGACTTATAGAAGAACTTGATCTCTGTTATTATGGAAGTTCGTGCTCTTAATCCCTATACAATAACCTCGACACGTAGGGCAGTATGTATTTCTTTGATTCATCAATGGGTGAGATTTATATGTATTAAATCAACAAACTCGGTGAGTTGGGAAGTAGTGATGTATCTATGGTGTGCTGTTGATTGTAGAAGGAATCCATGTCCGTCATAGGTTGATGATGTCCCCTTGAGGAGCTCATAAGGTTTATCATGTAAATCTTGCAAGTGGATTAATTTCCGGCATGATAAAAAGGTTGAGTGGTACTACTCTCGTACGAGATATTAATTAATTTGAGTTGTCAGTAACTTAATTAATTAATGGACATTGTATATCTTAAACATGGGGAGACTATCGGGCTTATAATAAGAAGGAGCCCAGAATATAATTTTGGGATTGGACGGGTAGTGCAGTAATAATATTTTAGTGGACTATATTATTATTATTGGATTTAATTAAAAGCTTTGGGCTAAGCTTGGTTAATTAAATTCAATTGAGGCCCAGCCCAATTTCTCCTCCTGGTCCCTGCTGTAGCCCAAGTATATAAGTTATATCAGTTCCTGTTAAACCTAAGTCAGTGCCTCATTTTGACATACGGGAGAGAACAGAGAGCAGATTGAGAGAACTCTGGGGATTGTTGACCACCCAACACCAGAGTTGACTTTGGGACATACGGTAGAAGATCAGAGGTGTTCTTCACTGCTGTTCATCCTCTACATCGACCCAGAAGTACGGTAAACGATTTAATTGCTTCCGCTGGTTTCGTTTATCTGAAATCCTAACGATCACGTTTGGACCACACGATCCAATTGCCCAACATGTACCTGATATAGTTGATCTTGTATCGTTGTTTTGTATATGGGTTATTGATTCTGTGCATTCATATGTTTACGTGTTTATTTTCATTTGGAAAGAGCATGAATAATTTGTTAAGTATATGGAATTCATGAGGAATTGATTTTGATTATGTGCTATGAGGCGTATTAGGAATTGATTACCTATGTGAGGATTTGAGCCTTTATCATGATTAATCATGATAGTTTATTTTTGAGGGAATCATTCGTATGAACGTATTTTAGAACTTGGCTTGGAGTCTTGTGTGAAACTTACAATTGATGAAATATTAGGATATGATCTTAGGCCATTTTTGATTAATTGAGTCACTTAGCCAAATTTTACCTTTCCTAATGATTTTATAAATCTTTGGTAGCCCTGTTTGAGCCTTTTAAAAGCTTTTCTTTGGCAAGCCAAATATAAGAGCCTTAATTACCTTATTTGAGCTTTGAAAATACCCTATTCATTGGTAGAGAGAATAAGGTGAATAAGTGTGGAAGAAACAAAGGGAAGATGGAATGAGGTTCAGTAAGAAAAGTGCATGGTTAAATCTTGTTAGGGATAGTGCCTGAAATTGGTATCCCGAATTGCATATACATGGGGCTTGAAGTTTTTAAGAAGTAGTCGAACGATGTTCGAGAAGGGTAGTGCCTATAACTGGTACCCGAGTAATTAAAAGAAGAATGATGTTGATGCAAGGAAGAGAAGGAAAATTGAAAATTGCAAGTGCAAGAGAAGAATTGGAGGAGAATATGAAGCCGAATGAGAAATCAAGAACCTCCAAGGTAACTCTCTACTAGTGTTTTAAGTTATTATGACCAAATTTTCCTACCCTTTCCAAAGAGCCAACATTACAACCTAGAAACAAGTCCTTTGTGATCCTAGTATTAATCTAATGTAAGTTGATTTTTGAGACCTTTGCCAAGCTTATGGTTACGCGTGAATATGAATTGATATGAGTGTTTATACTAGCCTATAGTGCCTCACGCACGAGCGAAAGAGAGTAAAGACTTATCTTGTCAGTGAGATTACTTAGTACTCCGAATGGTGTGTGATTGGATTGATTTTACATGAGTGACATATTTGATACAAGTAATTCTTGTTTGATTTAATGAAGAGGCATGTGTAATATATGTTGTACTAGATCTTGTTGAATTATACACGACTCCTGTGGTTTAAATTGGTTGCCTCGGGACGAGCAACATGTAAGTTTGGGGGGTTTGATGAGTGTGTAAATTCACAAGTTTGGCGCTATGTTTTGTGCTAGTTTTGGAGAGTTTTGATGTGAAAATAGGTGAAAAACCTATATATATTGTGAATTAGCATGAATCAGGTGTTAGTGGAGCTATTTGAGTGTTTTCTTAGCAAAAACGGAGTGAAAGAGCCAAGAATCGAAGAGACGGAGTCGAAGCCACGCGAACCGCCCAAGAATTAGGTGGGTTCGACCTGGTTGGAGGAGGGTTCGACCTCTCCAGCAGGTCGAACCAATGTTGCTGAACTTGCAGAGATGGATTCGACCACGACTCGGCTGGTTCGACCTGGCCATCAGGTCGAACCATGGTCGAACCAGTTTGCAAGAAAGAGGATTCGACCACGACGTTTGAGTTCGACTTGCCAGTTGGTCGAATCGGGAGCGGGAGTTGTCCAGTGCTGAGGTTCGACCTGGGGTTCGACCAAGGCCTAAGTGGTTCGACCTGTCCAGAAGGTCGAACCTGTGCAGAATTCTTCCAGTAGCGGGGTTCGACCTGGGGTTCGACCTGTGGCCAGGGGTTCGACCTGTTTGACGTGGTCGAACCTATGCGCGAAAACTTACCTTATCCGGATTTTCGAGGCCGAAACGCGTGAGATCACTTAGAAAGCCCATTCCAAGCCCTAGAGACGTGATTACAAGTATAAAAGGAGGCTCATACAGAGAATAAAGAGAGCTTTTTATCGTCAATCATAAGAGAGACAAGAGTAGAGATGGTGATCCATCCGGAGGGCTGTGACAGAAGTTCGCTGAAGGTTCAAGTAAGAATGATCAATCTAACCATGATTGTTCCTAGATCAATCATGGGCTAGAACCACCTTGGCAGTTCTAGGGTTATGAAAGTTTCATGATGTAATTCGTGTTTCGTGTGTAAAACTCCGTACAACACTACCTGTGGTTTGTTTTATATAAGATTGCATATTTAATCCATACTCATAGTCGTTTTGTGCATCAATGATCATTGTTTAGAGTCTGAATACATAACATGGTTATTGATTGAGTGCGTTCACTACTGAGCAGGGTTTATTGTTATAATTCTAAGTGAAGGGATTCCGAAGTATTATTAGAACTGTCTTATATGAATATTCATGAATTGAATTAAATTCGGGTTGATGAATAGGATGAAGAGTATAACTTTATAGTACCTAAAAAGGGAGATCAAATCGGGTTAGATTCTAGACGTAGAAGATAATTGGTTATGATAGTACCTAGAAAGGGGGTGAAGCATATCTCTTGCTCCGATGTTATTCACACGTGTCAAGCGCATATTTACTTGTGTCTATAGAGTGAACTTGCATGGTCTAGTGATGCGTCCACAAACCACAGGGCAGAGTCGGACACCATCACATGAAAATACGAATTGCTAGTGAAACTGGATGACCCGACGAACTACCTATTATTCTTATTGATCACAACTCACTTTTCTCTATTCTTGCTATTTCTTTTTGCTAATTTGATTAGAAGTTATTATCCATTAAACCTTTTCAACTACCAAACATAGTCTAAAATATACTAGAAGATAACAAAATTGATATTTATCCGTCCCTTGGGTTCGATATTGTAACTTGGTCATCTTCGCGACTACAATTGATATCCTTATACTTGAGGATTAATTTGTGTGTTGAGAAAACCCCTATCAAAGGGATGATGATACAATTACCGGAAATGTCTTCTCGTCCCCCAAATATGCATACCTAAGGTGATCGGGTAGAGGCTTCAATTCTTTCTTTCCTTTATCAACCTTTGACTCTTCATTCTCCATCTCTAATGGAAGATATTCCCTCTTTCCATAGTATGCCAACTTTGCTTCATCCTCTTGCATTTCCCTACAAGTATTCAATTCATGTAAACAATCATTAATATCTTCATCTTCTAAACAATGAAAAGAATGATTAGAGTTTAAAGATAAAGTAAGAGAATGGCTTATGCTCATTTCAAGAGGATCTTTAGTTAAGATGAATGGTAGGTTCTCTTCAACAACTTCATCAATCATGTCGATCCTTCTACATTCTTCTTTCTCACTTGGATATCTCATAGCACTCTTCAAAGAGAAAACCACCTCCTCCTCGTTTACTCTCAACTTCAACTCCCCTTTTTGTACATCAATTAAAGCTCTTCCCGTTGCTAAAAATGGACGCCCCAATATCAATGGAACATTTGCATCCTCATCCATATCAAGCACTACAAAATCAACCGGGAATATAAACTTTCCAACTTTGACTAACACATCCTCCACTATTCCTCTAGGATAGGTTAAAGACCTATCCGCTAGTTGCAATGTAACGGATGTAGGTTTCACTTCCCCTATACCAAGTTTCTTGAAAATGGACATAGGCATCAAGTTGATACTTGCCCCAAGATCGCAAAGAGCTTTATGAACCTCACTCTTGCCCATTTCACATGTAATAACAAAACTCCCCGGATCTTTGAGCTTTGGAGGCAACTTCCTTTGAATTATTGCACTACACTCCTCCGTCAAGTTGATGGTCTCATTCTCTATCAAGCTCCTTTTCCTTGACATGATGTCCTTCAAAAACTTCGCATAGTGAGGCATTTGTTTCAAAGCATCCGCAAAGGGTATATTAATGTGGATTTTCTTGAAAATTTCCAAAAACTTTGCAAACTTTTCATCCAAGCCCTTCTTCAAAAATCGATGTGGAAAAGGAATAGGTACTTGTGTTTTTGGAATTCCCCAACTATCCCTTTCCACTTCAATTTCCTCCTCCTTCTTTTTCATTGCCTTGGTTCTTTCCCATTTCTTTTCAACAACCTTGTTATCAATCAATTCCGGTTCCTCGTTCATTTTAGCCTCAACTTCACTTTCAACGTCGAATTCTTCTTCAACCAAGGTTTTCTCCATCTCCTTCTCTTCCACCTTATCATCTTCCAATGGCATAGATGGTCCATCATAATTTGTTCCACTCCTCAAGGTAATTGCCTTGCATTGTTCCTTTGGATTTACAATGGTGGTGGAAGAAATTTCCCTTTCTCATTAGCACTCATTGAGCTCGCCATTTGACCAAATGAATACTCCAAGGCTTTGAGTCTTCTATCACTATTTTCCTCAATGGCTTTTAATCGTCTTTCATTTACTTCCTCAAAAGCCTTGAATCTTCTTTCAATTACTTCCTCTTGAGTTTTGTTGGAAGCAATCAATTTTTCAAGAAGTTCTTCGGTAGTCGCCTTCCCTTCATTATTTGGCGCTTTAGCTCCCGGATGATACCCCGGAGGATAAGCAACCGCATTACTTGGGTTTGCATAAGAAAAATTATCTTGCCTCCTTTGTTGTTGTGGATAAGAATTTCCACTTCCTTGGCTAGTGAAACCTCCTTGCCTTGGTTGTTGTTGTGGGTGCGAGCTTCCACTACTTTGAGCATTGAATCCTCCTTGCCTTTGTGGATAACTTCCTTGATTTTGGTTGAAATTACCTTGGTAATTGTTTTGATAATTACCTTGGTAATTTCTTCCTTGCATATATTGAACGTCCTCCACACGTGGCATTGTTGTAGCCCATTGTTCCCCACTAACACCAATTTGAGGAAGCACACTTTGATCCATTCGACTATCAACCATATTAACTTCTTGATTAGTCACTCCTTTGTTCAAGCTCATTTGCTTCATCACCTCCGCAACTATCATTTCCATGCTTGGAGTTTGTGGCTCAACAGTCACACTCTTCACACTAAACTGTTGCCCTTTATCATAACTCTCGAACCCATAGCTTCCACTAACTCTCTCCGATGGCCATTGATAGACATTTGTAGCAATTTCATCAAAAATTCGAATAGCCCTTTCCGGAGTTACTCCAAGTACGGATCCACCTGCCGAAGCATCAACAAGCACTCTTTGCCCATTCACAAGTCCTTGATAGAAAAATCCCACTTGTTGATTCTCCGGGAAACCATGTTGTGGACACTTGCGTAGCATTTCCTTGAACCTTTCCCACGCTTCATAAAAGCTTTCATGAGGCAATTGTTTGAATTGAGTAATCAAGCTCTTCATTTGAAGTGTCTTAGACGGTGGGAAATACTTGTTCAAGAACATTTGTGCAAGTTCGTCCCATGTGTTGCACATTCCGGGAGTAAGAGTGGAGAGCCATGTTCTTGCTCTATCCCTCAAAGAAAATGGAAATAACCTCATTTTGATGCAATCCTCGCTCACCCCATTCATCTTCACGGTGTTAGCAATCTCAACGAATTGAGCTAGATGAGCATTAGGATCTTCATTCGGAGCTCCACCAAATTGTTGCTCTCTCACCAATGAAATCAAGCCCATTTTAAACTCAAAGTTGTTGGCATGAATTGGTGGTCCTATCATTTGTGGAATGCCCTTGGCATAAAGAAATCCCGGATCACCCTTTGATCATTTTGAACTCCATGTTGAACCGGAGGTGGAGGTACATATGCTTGTTGTGGAGGAGCATAACCTTGTTGAAAACTTGTTGAATCATAGCTTGTTGCACCATTTGTTGAATATAAGCTTGATTGTTAAAATCCCCAAATTGTTGATAAGCTTGTTGAGGAAGCTTGGCATTAGCTTGATCTTGCAAATTTTGCATTCCGCCTCCATCATTCCTAACATTTCCTCGTTCATCTTGATTGTTTTCCATTTGATCACTCTTTTTGGTATTGTTCTCCTTTCTTCTTCTTCGAAAAGTGTGTTCAATTTCTAAGTCAATAGGTTCAACTTGTTCACCTTTTGATCTTGTTTGCATACACCTTCAAAATAAAAGAAGTTAGAACAAGATTTTCAAAGCAAAATACAAATAATAAATACAAAAAAAAAGTCTCTAGTAAGATCGCTCTAAACGTTCCTTCTTTAAGCTACTAGCAACCGTTACCTCCCCGGCAACGGCGGCATTTGATTAGCCATAACTTGTAGTCGGGTTGACCAATTCAAGAATTTATCGAACCACAGGGAGGTCGATGCTAGCACTTAAGCGATATCACGTTTATCATGATTTTATAGAAATGAATCATAGATGGATGGTTTGGTTAACAAGTAATTAAATGCAACAAATGAAAGTAGACAAGCAATAATCAAATGACAAGATAAAAATGATGAATGAGTGGTTTTCCAAATTGAGTAGAAGTGAGATTAACAACACTATTGAAGTGGTAACTTATGGATTCATGCATTAAACTCATATGTATCAAGGGTTAAGACTAAAGGCCAACACACATACCACCTAAACTTCCTCTCGAAATGAATAGGATGTAGATCATTTGCACAATCTCAAAATAGCTCAAAGGTTGGTTCTCAATTAAACTATTCCAACTGGGTACTAAGTTCAATTATAGAATCCCTTCATATAATCAATTGACTTCTCAATCTAACTAATCACATGTTCCATCAAAGGGTTCTAAATAATAAAGGACTTCTCAATCACTTTACCATTTGTAATGCACATGAGGTGTTTGATGAAATGATTCACTTGACTATCCTAAACACATAATTGATTTCTCAATCTAATCATATAATTAGAACAATCAAACACACAAAACATCATAGATCTCAAGATATATAAGCACCAATGATAGAAAATCAATTATCCCCATCAACATATGAATTTAATTACATAGATCCACAAATTAACCAACAACCTTCATGTTGCTAATCTCACAAGGGAGATTAGCCTACAATCTTCATAAGATCCATAATATAGACATTATAATTCTTACAAATCATGGTAAACTAAAGGATTAACACAAAATTGGAATGAAAACTCCCTTGGAAATTGATCCAATTGAATCTCCCTTCTTCCTTTGGTGATCACCCAAGCTTCCTTGCTTCTTCACTTGATTTGGATTGAAGAAATTATGGAGAAATGATGTAGATCTAGAAATGGATGAATGGGATGAAGAATATGGTGTAAAATCAAAGGAATGGTGTGTGAGGTGTGTGGGAACAGTAGCAAATCCGATCTCCCTTCAAAATGTTGAATTGATTGTTATTTATACCCCATGGAGACCTTCTAGAAGAATTATAAAAAATATCCTGTTCTGGTGCCGACACGAGTCGTGCTACGTAGCACGGGTCGTGTCGTGTCAGGGCAAATGGCACACGAGTCGTTCTGCGTTACACGGCCAAAGGGTGGCCGTGTTGAATGTATAGACATCGCCGCACGGCCTCCGCTTACAGGCCCGTATCTGGTACACGGGTCGTGCTCCGCAACACGACCAAGTGGTGGTCGTGTTGGATAAATAGATGTCGCCGCACGACCATTCTGGACAGGCCCGTGTCTGGTACACGGGCCATTTGCTGCAACACGAGCCGTGTTGCCAGCACGGCCGGCCGTGTTCTTGCACTTTTATTTCTTCTTCCTTGTTTGATTTCCCGTCTTCATTTTTACTCCATTTTCACCTGTTATATATATGTTTAAGATCATTCTCACACATTCCCATGAAAACACATAACACCACCAAAATACACGAAAATACGGATAAAAAAATATGAAAAAGACACACAAAAAGGCACTAAAATCTAGGTGAAAATAACGACAATCATTCACCCATCGGGTTATTATGGCTACCACCATGAAAAAAATTCAAATCACTCAAATCCCCTAATATGCCGGCGATTCTAGTTCGATCACGCATCTCAACAAATATGTTGGTTGGATGCTGGCACAGGGGAGTTCGGAGGAGGACCGGTGCAAAATATTTCCCCTAACGTTGGGAGATAAGGCACACTCATGGTTCGAATCCCTCTCCATTAACTCCATCGACTCATGGGCACAACTCGCTACGACCTTCTCATCCCACTTTACATATCTGGGGCAAGGGAAGGAGCCAAAATAAAAGTTAGCTTGTCTGCGACAAGGACCGAAGGAGTCCCTGAAGGATTTCATGAAAAGGTTCAATGAGCAACGCACCAACATGGAAGAAATCTCAGACGAAACATCGACCATCTTGGCAACTGCCGTCTTACTCCCGGGGTCGCCAATATGGACTAGCTGTCAGTAGAAGCTACAGGGCAGTTATGCGGCCTTCATGGCCTCGGCTCAAGCGTTCATCCAAAGCGAAGAAATTCTCGAGGAATATAAGAAATCCAAAGGCGACCTCAAAGAAGGCGACAAGAAAAAAAAGAAAGGAGATAAAGACTACAGGACTCTGTCTTCCTTCAAACCACTCCCGAATGATGACCAAATTCGAGAAATGACTGAGGTACTCGAGCTCACTCCCGAAGAAATATTTAGCAAGATACAAGACACTAACCTGTTGAGTCCCCCGCCCAAAATACGAGCGGATCCGGCTAAGTTGAATAAGAAGAGATTCTGCAAGTATCATAAATCTATCGGCCATGACACCAATAAGTTTCGGGATCTGCTGGCGGAATTATTGAAACTGTTCGAAGAGGGGAAGTTAGAAAGACTGGTGTCTAGACCGAAGCGGAGAAGAGAGCAACCCATCGCAATAGACGGATGGCCAAAAGGTCCAGTCGATCCACAGGGACGGATGGAGCCGAGCGATCGTCTACCTTTGCCACCTCAGGAAGTATACATGATGGACGAAAATTATAAAAACTATGTGGGGACGTCACAGGCTCTAACCACTCAGTAGAGAAGGAAACGAAAAGTAGAGTTACGAGAACTTGACAGGTACCAGCATGTGTTCACGGTGAGTCCTCAACCACCACTGTACGAGGCCGACATTTTCTTTTCTGAAGAAGATCTCGCCGAGGTACGAACCCCCCATAACGACCCACTAGTGATTTCGGCCATAATCTCAGGAATAAAAGTGCACTGATGCCTGGTCAATACGGGTGCATACACGAATATTATATTCAAAGAAGTGGATCTCCCATCACCGTATAATTGTATCCTTAGAAGGACGTTTATCCACAGGTTCAACTCCGTTCCGTCTATGCCCCACCAATGTCTGAAGTTTGTGACCACTGATGGTAGAGTCGGCACCATTAGGGGCAGTCAGAGGAAAGCAATGGAGTGCTCATTCGTTGAAAAGGGAGACGAAGTCAATTATCATGACCTGTGTTTCCAGTTGATGGTGATGGACCAAATAAACGGTGAGGCACCCCTAGCCGCTGAAGACCCACCACCGGGAGTCCCAAAGATGGTTGCCCAAAGGTTCCAACCCTTCGATAATAAGGAAATTAATCTCTCCCAATCACCGATGAAGATCCAAGGTCAAAAAAGAAAAGGAAAAGAGGGGAACCGGTTGAGGAAGTCGAGGCAATAAGGAAGGGACCAAGCAACTCGGATTTAGAACTGTGCATCGGAACGTAATTGAAAAAGCCGCACAGAACGGCCCTGATCGAATTTCTAAAGTCCAACCTAGATGTGTTTGCCTGGGCACCGAATGACATCCAAGGAATAGACCCAAAACACGCATGCCACCAGCTTAATACAAACCCATCTTATCACCCAATCGAACAGATGAAAAGGAAGTACAGTCCCAAAAAATACGAGATCATTGAGATGGAAGCCAGGAGATTATTAGCAAATAATCTAGTGAGGGAAGCTCTATTTCCCTCGTGGGTGGCTAACCCAGTCCTAGTTCAGAAGGCTAACAAGTCCTGGAGGTTATGCATTGACTTTATAGACCTCAACAAAGCATGATCGAAAGATAGCTTCCCATTGCCACCTGTCGACCATATGGTGGATGCAACGGCTGGCCACGAACTGATAAGCTTTATGGACGCGTACTCAGGCTATCATCAGATCCCCATACATCCGGATGATATAGAGAAAATGGCATTCTACACCAAAAGAAACTTATTATGCTGGGTAATGATGCCATTCGGATTAAAAAATGCAGGCGCCACATATCAAAGGCTAGTAAACAAGATGTTCCAAGAAGAGCTAGGGAAAACTATAGAGGTATACATGGACGATATGCTGGTCAAGAACATAGCCATAGATGACCACGTACGCCACCTGATCAAAGCATTTGACATATTACAACTGTAAGGGATGAAACTTAACCAAAGAAGTGCACCTTCGGAGTATCCGCAGGGAAGTTCCTCGGGTACATGGTGAGTAAAAGAGAAAAGAAGCAAACTCGGATAAAATAAAAGCCATACAAGACATGGACCCTCCCAAGCACGCCAAGGGTGTACAAAGGCTAGCTGGAAGGATCGCATCCCTCAGCCATTTTTTGCCCAGAGCTTCTGACAAATGCAAACCCCTTCTAGATGTGATCCGAAGAGAAAAGTTCGACTGGCCACCAGCAGCGCAAAGGGCTTTTGATGAGTTAAAAGTCACGCTAGCTAACGCCCAGATTCTTTCGAAACCATAACTGGGTGAGGTCCTAAGCCTGTACCTAGCTACCTCAGAGTCGGCACTAAGCGCAGTCTTGGTCTGAGCTGAAGGAAAACAACAAGAACCAGTGTACTATGTGAGCCAAATACTCAAAGACGCAAAACTCAGATACCCCATAGTCGAGAAACTCACTTATGCCCTGGTAATGAGCGCACGGAAATTAAGGCCCTACTTTTTGGGACACCCAATCGAGGTAGTGACATCTTTTCCACTGAGATAAGTGCTCTCAAAACCAGACACGGTAGGAAGACTGATGAAGTGGGCTATGGAATTGAGCCAATTTGATATCAAGTACTTTCTCCGGACGGCCATTAAGGCGTAAGCCCTAGCCGAATTCATGGTGGAGCTCACCATTCCCATCTTGCCAGGAGAAGTGATCAATAAACCCTGACAAATGTCAGTAGATTGGTCATCCACAACTCATGCCTCTGGTGCCGACGTAGTAATCACGAGCCCCACAACGTTCTGTTCGGCGATTAGGTTTGGATTCCCAGCAACCAACAATGAAGCCGGATATGAAGCCTTACTCTCCGGCATGAGGATGGCACTGACAATTGGGGTCAGAAGAATAATGATCTTCAGCGACTCGGAACTGATAGTCAATCAAATAAAAGGAGATTACGAGGCTAAAGATCAGCAGCTAGCAGGCTACTGAAAGTTTGTAGCAGATATGATCCGGGAATTCAATCACATTTACATTACGCGAGTTCCCAGGCAACAAAACACAAGGTGGATGCATTGGCCCGGCTGGCGACTTTGAAAAATGTCAAACAACTGGGAAGCATCAGCATAATAAGGCAAGAAGCCCCGAGTGATAAGGCGATCTGGCAGATCAATGAAGAAGAGACGTGGATGACTCCCATCAAGGCTTTCGTAAGAGAAGGAAGGGAGTCGGAAGACAATACGGAAGCCAGACGACTACGACTTCGTGCCACAAGGAACACCATGATAAATAATGTGTTGTATAAAAAGGGATACTTAATACTGTTGCTAAGATGTTTAGACAAAAAGGAAGCCGCCAAAGTTCTGGCAGAAATCCATGGAGGAGTCTGCGGGAATCACTCAGGAGGTCAAGCCTTAGCTTTGAAAATATCAGACAGGGGTATTTTTGACCCACTCTCAGAAAAGACGCGATCGAATATGCCAGAGCATGCAAAGGCTGCCAGGTGTACCCCCTATCATTAGGTCTCCCTCCACGGATTTGGTCACAACGGCCGCTCCCTGGCCCAGCACAAAATGGGGAATCGATGTAATAGGCCCATTTCCACTGGGGAAATGAGGCGTCAAGTTCGCAGTTGTTGCAGTCGATTATTTTTCGAAATGGGCAGAAGCTGAGGCGTTAGCCACTATTAGCGAAGCCAATATGATCACCTTCATATGAAAAAACATTGTCTGCCACTTCGGAATACCAAACGCCATAGTAACTGATAATGGAAAGCAGTTTGAGGGCGCGCAGCTCCAAAAATTTTGGGACGGCTTGGGAATCAAGAAGCTATTTTCATCACCATATCACCCCCAGTCAAACGGACAAGTTGAGGCGGTAAATAAGGTGATTAAACATACTCTCAAAACTAGACTAGAAAGCCTCAAGAAAAGTTGTGACCCGCAGTTACCCGGAGTCCTCTGATCGTATCGCACTACGGCCAGGACATCGATCGAGGAGTCCCCCTTCTCCTTAACATACGGCACGGAAGCGATTATCCTAGCGAAAATAGCTTGCCCAACTTTTTAAGTATTTCACCAGCAAGAAGGCACTAATCCTGAGGCCGTCGAACTCAACCTCAATTTATTGGAAGTGCTTCGGCTACAAGCAGCGGAGAGGCATGCAATCTACAAGTCAAGGTTGAAGGCCTAATACAATAAGAAAGTGCATCGTAGAGACTTCATGGCTGGAGACCTGGTCATGAGGAAGATCAGCCAACAAGGTGTGGAGTGTTTGGTGCGAATTGGGAAGGCCCAAACTTAGTAAAAAGAAGCTTGGGTAATGGAGCATATGAGCTCAACGAACTTAACGGCGAAAACATTAAGCATCCATGGAACACTCATAATTTAAAACGCTTCTATGCTTAAACATTTCTAGCCAAATCACTGCCTATATAAATTGTAGGAAAGGTGGTAAGGCTGCATGAGCATAAGGCAATGTGAAAGCCCATAATAAGCAAAAGTGCAAGGAAAAGTAAAGATGCACATTGTACCACAAAACCTACTAACTAGAATATTATAACCCAAGGAACGAGATCGTAATACGCCCCAAGAAGGCTATAGAAAAGTCTAGCAAGGACCTAATAATAAAAATCGAAAAACATTGAAACTAAAGAGGCCCCCATCAAACGCCACTGGGACCAGCGCCGCTAGGTCTGGCACCACTGGGACCGGCACCACTGGGCCCAGAGCTGCTAGGTCCGACGCCACTGGGACCGGCACCATCGCCACAGCCAGAGAAATTGCAAAGGCTCCTCATCCACGCCACCTCCGCCTTAAGTTGAGCGACGCACTCCCTTTCACGCTCCAATTCATGTTCGATCAGATAACGGGCAACTTCCAGCTGATGAACTTGGCTTTCAGCTAATCGTGCTCTCTCTCTGTATACCGTAGCCCGAGTATTAGTAGCAGTAATAAGCTACTCGGCTACCATAGTCTGATGGACTTCTGCCACTGAAGAAAGTCCTTTAGCACGAGAAGAAGCCCCCGCACTAAGACCAACTCCGGGAGGGATAGCCTACCCAGACTCCATCAAGAGAAGAAAGCAGCATAGGAAAGTCAGGGCGTGCCCAACACTCACCAAAACTGCGTTTCCATTTCATGGGGCCCAGCACTTTGCAGCCAGCGAGACAACATAGGGTTTCATGAACGAGTGAGAACAAAGCCGGCCTCCGAAATGCTCAACTCCATTTCAATGTCCGACTGAGCGTCACCCATACTCCGCAGTTGCAGCAATTCCTCCAAAGAAACCAGGGAAAGCCCCCGCCAACACCGCCTTCTGTTGCGCGAGCCTCCTCTACCGAAGGGGTATACTGATGGACGCCACCATCAAGCCTTCCCCCTCCAAGGAATGGATCGTTGTCAGGATGGAGAGATTGAGGTTGGCTGGTACCTGGCAGATCCTCAATAGGATTAATCCGAATACCGGAACCCCGGCCAGTACGAAAGGCAGGCTCGAAAGCATCACTCTCTCATGTCTCAGCCTCCTCCATCGGGGCTTTCTCCTTATCTGATGGACGAGCACGTACCGTTTTGCCAGCGCCAACAGAAACCCTATCTACCACTCCAACTATGCTCTGAGCCGCCTCTGCTATAGCCTTCTCAGTCCCATCAATGTTAACAGCCACTGCACCATAGAGCCTAGACCTGCTCCTAAAAGCCATGGAAGTATCTTCGGCCATGACCGAACTCCGACCGACTTCTTGATGGGTTCTTCGAGGCGGAGGATACACGACCTGATTGGAAAAATATTCGTCAAGACGGCATCCCAAGATGTGAAATTATCACTTACTCTTCCTTCGAAGCTTACCAGAGGAACCCGAGTATTCTTAGTCGCATTTTTAGTAAATGTGAAGAGTAAGAGACTCTATCGTTGTTGTAAACGCGTGACCAAGTACAAAATTTATAATAATATCGTCCCAAGGGAAATGAAACTTAGGTTTGTATCTGGATTTTCCATTGATTTGTGGTTTGTAATGATAATAGATTGAAGATGTTGTATTTAAGACAATTATTTAATTCTCTACTCAATTAAGTAGAATTAAGACTAACAAAGTAAATGATCAAAGAACAAGCAAATGATGAATGGAATGGATGTAGATTTCACTAGAGAAGAGAGCAAGGCTAATAATACTCAAGGTTAAGACTTGAGCTAGATATGCAAAACTCTTGATGGTAATTTTCATTAACTTATGGATTAAAAGCAATCACAATTTTACCCCTAGTCCCTATGGCCAAGGCAACTAGGTTCTCGACTCTTTTACAAGCCTAAATCTCCTAAGATTGGTTTTAATTTCAATTCCCTTAAGGTACTATGATCATAAGTTGGTTCTTTTCACTCAATTTCTTAAGTGTTCCTCTATGAATGTTCTAAGCCTAAGGAGGGTATGGCTTACCTCCCCTTATACTAACATGCATGCACAATTCAATGTATGATTCAATTAAACATCCACTCACAACATTGGAATGGCCATCCTAATACTATGAATAGAAGATTTAATCACACAAATATTAAAATGAAACATGATTGATATATCATAAAAGAAAATCCACAAATCAATTCAAATCATTACTCAAGTTTTACATATCTAACTCTTCACCTCAATCATTCATATGATTAGCCCTACTATAAGACTAGCCACTAAACATGGTGATTAATTCAATACAAATCAAGCTTTGCTCCAATTGAGCCATAATAAGAAGAAACTCAACAATTTGAAAGTAGATTGGCTTCCCTTGCATGGAAAGACCTCTCCTCCTCTTCAATGTATCAAATTCTTCAATCCTTGATGCTTCAATCTTCTCAAATGGTGGAAGGATGGATGGAATGATGGATTTATGGAGTGAAAGTGAAGATCAAATGGAAATTGGATAGATATAGATGGTAAAGATGGATTATGGATCTAGTGTGTGAGGAAATGTGGTGTGGAGTGTGTGTAACTGCTATGAATCTGATCTTCCCTTCAAAAATTCGCACAAGTCATCCTTTTATATCACTTATGGACCTTCTAAAAACTTCCGGAACATTCTGAAAACTGCACAGGTTTTTGCACCTACACAGCCCGTGTAGCAGCATACTGCCCGTGTAGGACACACCTACTTCGGCGTATTGTGCGTGCTTTCGGACACGGCTCGAACTGCAGTACACGGCCTTGATCGTGGCCGTGCAGCATTTTCTGATGTAAGTACACGGCTTCTTCTTACAGGGTCGTGTTCCTCACACGGGGCGTGCAGCAACGCATGGCCCGTGCGCCAGCACACGGCCATCCTCCTGGGCGAGCAGCGATTTCTGATGACAATACATGGCCACTTGTTACAGGGCCGTGTTCCGCACACAGCTTGTGTACAAGCAGGTTGTGTCCTTCTGACTCTGTTTCGCTTTCGACTCTATTTTTGTCCATTTCTTGACCTGTTTTACACATATTTAAGCTCATTTACACAATTCTATCAAATCATAGCACATTCCTCAAAATAACAATAACTCCACCAAAAGTAACACAAATATGGATAAACACATCCGAAAATACACAAATAACAACACTAAAATCTAGGTAAAAATGACAACGGTCACCGAGTCAGATCCTGATAAAGATTGGCCTCTGCAAGCTGCTCGTTAGTTAAGAGCGAAGAGACATTGCGAGGAAGAGTCATTCGGTTGATCGCATCGAAAGCCCGGCGGAATCCCAGGGACAGTTCCTCCTCAGCTGGACAGAGCGGGGCTACCAAAGAATACAACCCAGGTTAGAATCGAAAACTATAAGTGGTATACACACAGGGAAAAGACGTGGTAAAAGGGCTTACAAGACTCAGGAGTCCGAAAGGCACACGGCACGGGCAAATAATTTCCAAGCAGGTCTCGGCATTCGGACCCTCGAACCCAAAACCATTGACGTCTCCAATGCTGACCGCTAATGGAGTTCCTATTAAAAATAGGACAAATGCCTCGCTGCACCTGCAGATAATAATGACCGTGACAACCTAGATCGCGAACTTAACGATAAACATAATCAATATCTCGGGCAGAAGGAGAAGGGCACCCATTCTCATGAAGCAACACCAGCAAACCTACCAAATTAGCCCAGGCTGAAGGGATTATCTGCATTGGGGCCAAACCCCAATTGATCAACAGTCGGCCGATGATGTGAGCTAACGTCAGCCTAACGCCAATGGCAAACATACCCGTGTTGAAGGCGGCATGGTCAGGCTCACCGCTCCAAGGGCGCTCACGATGACCAGGAGTTCCAAATTCAATCCCAGCATAACTATAAAGGATGAATGCGCCATCTACATCCTCATTCCGCATGCTGGTGGAGTAACCCCTCAAAGTGGAGTTAGTCACCGCGCGACCCCGACCGGAAGGACTGCTCACGCTGTCAGGATCAGCAGAATCCTCTAAGTTCACAAAAGAGGGGGAGGCCCGACTTTCATTCTTGGGAACCACGTGCCGCCGTGACGATCCCTCTCCAAGAGGAGTGGATTCCCGAGGAATTTCATAATGCGGTGGCGGCGAAACTGAACGGCGGCTGCTTCGCATTACGGGAGCAACATTACGGGAGTAAAATGAGGAGCCCTAGCATTGCTAGCCTCTTCATCTTCCTCAGAACTAAGGAACTCCTGAGTGGACCTTGAATCAACAGCCATAAGGGGAGAAAGGAGACCAACGAAAAATAGAAGGGCAAGCACAAACACACTGGAATAAAAAGTGAGAGCCGTAGAAAAATATGTTGCAGAAGTAATCAAGGAAGAAGATAGGTTACAGAAGTAGCAAAGGATGAGAAATCCAAGTGTGGCCTCAAGTATTTACATGGCCAACCCCTTTTATAGCGGAAGAAAGTGGGGGCCGAATAACTGTTCCCCCCAGAACTCGAAAAGGCCAGTTGAAAGAAAAATCATAGAGCGTTGGATCGGGACACGTGGACGCGATCAGGCGAAGAGATGTGGGTGAAGTAACAACTGATTTGATGGTTCGGGAAAAGGTAACGGCGAGAATATTGGGAGATCAAGTGCATTAAATGCATAATTAATACATGTCAGAACCACTATTAAATGCAATCATTGCTATTAAAGAACAAAAATACAAACTGAGTGAAAACCAAAAAAGGGGAAACCAGAAGAGCACAAAGACTTTTCATTCTAAAAACTAAGTCCCACCAGAAGGGCCAGTCGGAGCAGGAGCAGGATGAGAGGAAGCCACTGCGGAAGTCAACGCCATGGACGGTTGGGAGGTCACCCGACTCGGGAAACTCGGAACGTGGAAGAATTCAGACACGTATCCCAATGAAGCAAGGTTCATCCCTTCCAACTCCCAATCAATGCCAGCTGGCAACTCCGAGGCGGCAATACGAGAGTGCAGCATCTGACGGAAATTTTCCAGAATAACCGTCGCGCCGATCCCATTAGCCAACCGCGCCGAGTGCGCTAAAGCCTTGGCGAAACTGACTATCCCAATAATTTTTCTCTCGGAGTTGATTAAGGAGGAAAAGCCTGCCTCATATTTATTAGTAAGGGCAGCCGCCTCAGCTTCTTTGACCTTTAGCTCTTCCTGATGGCCAGCTAGCCGTCCTTTTGCCTTATCCAACTCCTGAGTGAGTCGGCTATTCTTCTCTTCTGACTCTTTCAGGGCCTCCTCGGCGGCCCTCAACGATGTTTTACTCGGAAGCAGCTTCCCTTCAGCCAGTCTTAGCTCCTCTTTGATGGCCTTCAGGGCATCCTCCAAGGCCTTATGCTGGCGAGCTGCCTCCTTCCAAACTGACTCAACCTCTTCCGAGTGTCTCTGCTCTGCCTCCTCTATCCTTTCCCTCATCTGAACCAGCTCTGCTTCCCTCCGACTGCCGAGATTAGCGGACTGAGCCGCCTTCTGACCTTGACGAGCCAAGACGAGAGATGCCTGACCTAAGTAACTCAGTGCCCATGCATGATACCCAGTCGCCGCATGGATAAGATCGTCGGAATTCAGAGCTCCAATGATATCACTTTCCTCTTGAGTGAAGATAACTGGGATAGACTTTATTGCTCTCATTATATACACGGGAAGAGCAGGTTGATTGGGACCATACGGGTTTGACTCGTATAGGCTATGGAGCACTGGTGGCAGAGAGCGAATCTCCGAAGTAGAGGTACCAACCTTAAAATCGAGGTAAGGGGTCTGGGTTGAAGGCACCCCAAAGCGGCCCCACTTGAAAATAGGCAAAGCCCTCAGCCCGAATCCTCTTGCTGAGGGGCTCGAAAGGCCCGCTGACAGGCGGTGACTGATCCTCCATAGCTACCCCACTAAAACCTTCAGGACGTCGTTGCACCGGACAAATGACTGGAGATGAGCAGCCGGATTCGGGAAGCAAAAAATCCTCCTCATGCTCCCCTTCCAAAGTGATCATCATGTCGTCAAGCCCCTTTGCACAGCGTCCATAGGTTCACGACCCGCAGTGACCTCCTCTTCTACGTGAACACTGGCCTCGGAATCCGATGCAATCATGCCTTCCTGTGGGGCCTGGGGGCTCGGCTCCGTCGGGGATGACTCGTCCACCTCTATTATTTCTGCCAAGACGTTCGGCCCCGCAGCCATCGGATCCAGAGAAGTGGACGACCCTACTGGAATCACCGCCACCCCAACAGGGATGTCTGAGTTAGGAAGAGAGGCCCCCTGAGGCTCCAAACTTGCACTGACACTAACATGAGCATCCACAGTCACCACCGACGAAGGAACCGGCGCTCTCGGATCCACCATGAGTCCATACTTCTTCAAGAGCTTGTCGGTAATGATGTCGGTGCTTCTCTTTTAGGCACTCTTTTTGCTGATGATGCCTACTAGCTCCAAGAACTCTTTAGAGATGGGAGGTCCTGGACGAGTGTCCCTATCTGTAGATAAAGATTAAAAACGCAGTCATTATACCTCTTAGACAAATGGAGCCAAACAAGAAGTATAGACATACCTCCAAGAGAACGAATAAGCTGAAAGGCCGAAGGAACCCTAATTTGCGCTGGATTCCATGCGCCCGCCACCCAGCACCACCATTCCTTCCAATTCTTTATGGAAGTGGACTTCTCTGAGAGAGTTATTCCACGTGTAGGATTGACTTGATAAAATCCCCTATGCAAATTTTCCTCAGAAGGACGACATAGATAATCGATTTCCTTAGGGGACAGATGGCGATACCCCTTCTTACAAAACAGGAGAATAAATCCAATTACTGTAGCCCATGCATTTAGAGATAACTGATGCGGCGCCAAATTCTAAAAATCGAGGAGTTCTGCTAAATAAGGATGAATAGGCAGACGGAACCCTAGCTTCAACATATGAACATTCACCGCCACCCGCCCTAAGTCGGCTTGCTTGCCCTCTCGTTCTTGACCGGCCTAATAAATTCCACCCTTAGCTCCGAATATTCTGAAGATAATTCTTCAAATTGGGAATGAGGAATTGAGCTATCCTGGAAGTGGGCCCACATCCCGTTGTGGGACCCATCATGCGAAGCAATACGGGCCCGGATATTCTTCGAATCTGGCACATCCTCTGTCGGTGCGAATGAAGAAAGTAGGGAGCCGGTTACCGCAGGAAGCCTCTGCAACGACGAAGAAACCTCAGTCTCGTCCTGCAGATCTCGGAAGGCCCTCTCTAGGGATTCCGACACCCCTTCTCCGCCACTCGCCACCTGCCTCGGGTCCGACTGGTCTACAGAGCAGTCGTCTAGATTCATGAAGGATGTTTTAATGACTGAGAAAGGAGAGTTGACAGGATATCAGATCGAAAGCTAAAACGACAAAAGGAAAGTGAGAATCGAGGTAAAGGGGGGCCCTTTTATAGTACGTCTCCAAATTGACATGACCGCTGACGGAAAAGCAATCAATACGGAGTACACCCCAGGTAACCTAATGATGAAAAGGCACCTCGAAAACACACCCAGGGATCTCGAAACGTCGCCTCAGAATCCCTGGCCACCCAAAACGTCATTTCAAGGGTTTGAAATTCAAAAATTAGGTCACACGCGCTTATTGAGAAGGTTCCGCCTCCACCTGCCACGCGCCCGTGATGACGAAACCTGAGGGCTAATGTAGTAGGGCCCAGGATATTGGGCCCTCACCTATCAGAAATGGCAATTGGACCGTTCGCCTTAAAGCCCATTAAAGACATGGGCCTAGGCCAAAGGCTCCCGATTACAAGAGCTGTGGGGCGCGTCTGTCTCAACTGCCTATTTGGGACGTGACGACTCGGACATCCTCTCCATGTTGGCCACTTGCTAGGAAGCTATACAGATATCCCCTAAGATATCTGTATAGGGGATATCCTAATACGAATCCTAAAAGGAGTCACGTGAGGCTAATGCATTTAATGCCCGCACTGTATGCATATATTCTGATGTGACCTGGCGATACATCCAGATACGGATGATGTCAGGTCATACAATATAAACATAGGGATAACCTATGACAATAACAACAAATATTCACCCCTTAAAAAAGGCACATAATTGCATGGGGGCATCTCTCTCTCTTCCGCATATTATGTTAGTTTAGTACTGATAATTTCCTAACAATTCATAAACAGCCACATTAATCCACTATTGGTAAGAGATTACATCTGACAAGCTACACCTCCCTTTCATATTCTATTTAACTTTATGTATTGCTAGGAGTTTAAATAAGTTTGAAAACGAAGGAGCCGTATTCTATTTGGGTTTAAATTGAGTTTGAGGACAATGGGCACGATGCATTACCCAAGTTAAGTTTAAATAAATGGAAAAGTGAAAAATAGAAATAGGAGCACGAGAATCGTCCCAAAGTGAAACAGCGGCGGACACGTACCAGAATGAGGAGAGTTTTCGCGCCATGTGTCATTCTCACTGCTCACACCGCTCGTCTCTCTCCTCTTCTTCTCTCTCCTCCTCACCCTAACCTAATCACCTGCGAATCGCTGCTTGCTTTTCTGTTTCTGAATTTAAAGAGAGAATACGATCAATGGGGAGCTGGATACGTGAAATTGCTGCGAATATTGGAGAGACTCACCAGCAGGTGGTTCCCATTACGGTCTTTGTCGCTGTACTCTGCTTCTGCTTAATCGTTGGCCACTTGTTCGAAGAGAATCGATGGGTTAACGAATCCATCACCGCTCTTTTGATCGTAATTTCATTCACTTTCTTCTACTTAAAGCACATCTGACTCTTTTTTGTTTTCGCATTTTGATAGTCGTTCTACTCGGTGATTAATTAGTCGTTGAAGCTCTCCAGTCAGCTTGAATATATATATATATATATATATATATATATATGTGTGTGTGTGTGTGTGTGTGTGTGGATACTGCTCTTGATTAATTAATCTTTGCGTATTTGGGAAATTTGATCCTGATTTTAGCGCGTTTGTTACAACACTAAATGAAAATTTTGTGCATTTTCTTTCTGTTCTTAATTATTTTAGCCTATTTAGTTCGTGAATATTTTGGTTGTAGCGTGCATAAAAAATCTAGTGTAATACTACTATTTAGATTAATTTTTCTGTGGGGTTTATGGGTTACTGCTTACTTTTCACAAAGTGTTGCTTTATTCTCAACCTGAGATCTTTGATCCATTTCCTGAATTCCATTACTGATTGTGATACAGTTCAGCTAAGCCTTTAAATTTTGTGCCAATATTATGATGCCTTGATTTGCTGCACTTAATATATTTGATAATTATATGGAGTTGAAATGCATATTGAACTTATGTTCTTATAAACAAGGGATGTGTGACGGGGACAATTATTCTGTTCATAAGCAAAGGGAAGAGTTCACACATACTGAGATTTGATGAAGAGCTTTTCTTCATTTATCTCCTGCCGCCAATCATTTTTAATGCGGGGTGAGAATTTGTGACTGCTTTGGTGGACATTTAGTTCTCCAGCAGTTCTGTGTTGTATTGCCTCTGAGATTTTTCTGTCAGATTTCAGGTGAAGAAGAAACAGTTCTTCCATAACTTCTTTACGATAATGCTCTTTGGAGTAATTGGAGTTTTTATATCATCATTCATAATTACAACTGGTAATTTAAATGGGTATACATATAGAGATTCTTCTTTTGGGACATGCAGATGTTGTCCATCTAAAAGTTTGACACTTTCTACATTTTTCCATATTGTTCTCTCTATAGGCAGCTGGTTGATTTTTCCAAAGCTCGGGTTTGTTGGTCTGGCTCCTCGTGATTATCTTGGTTTGTTCATTGAGATCGTTAGATTTTCTGAATTCGCAATGGTGGAACTATGCTAACCCAATGTCTTGCTGATTTACTATAAGGTATTGGAACGATTTTTTCGTCAACAGACACAGTGTGCACTCTGCAGGTGGGGGCAGTACTGCACCTTGATGCATTATTTTTGAATGAGTAGCCAATGCCCTACGAGCTCAAGAAATTATTTCTGTAGGTTCTGCATCAAGAGGAGACTCCATTTCTGTATAGCTTGGTCTTTGGAGAAGGGGTAGTGAATGATGCAACTTCAGTTGTCCTGTTTAATGCTGTTCAAAAGCTTGATGTTAACAGAGTAGATGGGTGGACAGCAGCTCGGGTCCTTCTGGATTTTATGTACTTGTTCTCAACAAGCACTGGTTTGGGAGTTGCAGTGAGTTTTATTTTAGTACTGAAACTTGATATGCATTATATCTCTTAATTGTCCCTTCAAAATTCATGAAAACCTGTTATCTGAAGCCTCACTTTTAGGTTATATATAAGATGAGATTTAGCACATTTTCTTCCTATATGTCATCTTGTTATCTGAAGCCAAATTTTAATATCAAATATGAGAGATTTTGTCCGTGTGCATTTAATGATTGTTTATATGGAAAAACGCATAAACAAGGTTCTTAGCAACTCTAACATGTAAAAGAAAAAATAATCCAGCACATGATACAAATTATTGCCATATTTAGATATGAAGCTCAAATAAGATCTTTGTTTACTCTTTATACGTACAGGCTGGCCTTTTGACTTCATACGTTCTCAGGGGCTTATATTTTGGCAGGTAATTTAATCTTTATCTTTTTAGCACTCAGGTGGTAAAAAGCTTTGAGGTATGATGTTTGAGTTGGATGTTTGTACTCGATAACAACATTCATATGGACTTGGGTATTATTTGTGTCAGCAGACATTCGAGTGTTCGTGAAATAGCTCTTATGGTCCTTATGGCCTACCTTTCCTACATGTTGGCAGAGGTAATACGAATAAGAATCAATGCAGCTTAGCTACCTTATACCTTCCATATAATTAATCATTTGATATTCAGTTATTGCTTTCATAGATGGCAAAACTCTTGGAACTTTATGTCTCATAGTATACTTTTAATATCAGTCTTACATGTTCACTTAATTAATCAAGACAGTAGAATCTTCATAGGTTTTTTTTTATATTCCCCACTCCCCTAGTGCTTCAAAAAAGGCATGGTAAAGTCACGTTTCTCCTGATTATGCAATTTAGTCATCAAGCAACTCTTGATGAAATTATTCATGCAGCAAGTATAATTTACTATAATTCTTACCATGTAAAGAGAAGAGGTGTTGAATGATGTAATCTTGTATAATTATATTTTGGAAATATCTTGTCCTGCACCATTCTTTCATTAATTATGCTCATGTTTATTTTACTAATCTATCATATTTGCTGGGAGAAGAAGCTCAAACAGTTCTCATATTTTCATATTTCTTCATACTAAAAGCAATCTACATGTTCTTTCAGCTCTTCAAGCTAAGTGGGATTCTAACAGTGTTCTTTTGCGGGATTTTCATGTCTCATTATGCGTGGCATAATGTGACTGACAGTTCAAGAATCACCACCAAGTATGTGTCCCAAGTTTGCCATGAAAACTTGCAATAGTTTGACAGGAAGTTTTTCTTGTCCTAGTCGTCTTAATTATACAGAAAATCACGCTCCTAGCACTCCTCAGTTCAGATACTAAACCCAAGCTAGCCTCAGAGGCTTGAAGCAGCAGAAAAATAAAACAATTTTTTCAGTACAACTGCTTCATTTCACTTACATTTATGTGCAGGCATGTGTTTGCAATGATGTCTTTTATAGCTGAAACGTTCATATTTTTATATGTGGGAATGGATGCCCTAGATATCGAAAAATGGAAGATGAGCAAGTTGAGGTAAGATTGTTCTCTCTCTCAGACACAACACACAAATGGATTAATGTTAAAAGCGGTTAATAGAGTGGTTCAATTTTATGTAATTGTGTTTACTGCTCTCTGCACAGCTGGGTGAAGGGTATCATATTTCTTATCTTGTTCTGTTGTTTCCGAATGGGAAAGGTGTACATTGTCCTACTTTTGTGTGCCTGGCTACTTATCGAATTTGAATGTACATTCTCTTGTCACGAGCCTTAGCAGCTTGCCAACTTTCATAATGATTCACTCAATTTTTGAAATGATCAAGAATTGAACATTATTCTTTTTGGGATAATTGCCACTTAAATCCCGACCAGTATTTCAATTGCAAACATTTTGAATTAGCAAACAAAAGCTTAATTTATCAAAATGTAGATTTATTCTTTTATATTATCATCATCATTCCATCTCGGGTAAATTATATGTTCCTGTTTTAACTAAAATATATTTACACTAAATATTTTTAGTGTCTGGAACTCAATTGGCGTATACAGTAGTGTGATGTTCTTGATATTGCTCGGACGTGCTGCTTTTGTTTTCCCTCTCTCGGCGTTATCAAATTGTATGAATCGAACTTCCACCAGATCTTCAACAATTACGTTTAATGACCAGGTTAGCACATCGAATGCTTTTGATATTATGAACTCCCTCCACCTCGGTAGAAGACTTGCTCTCATTCTTTCATGTTGTTTAGGAAATCAATGTATTGACTTACATTCTAACTTTGAGAAGGTAATATAATCATTTTAGGTAAGAAATACATCATAAATATAGTGTAAAATATGTTGTTTGTGTTAGGTGGGAATGACATTTATAAAAAATATAGTATATTGAGTGCTTTTACTATTTTTGGGGTGTGAATGCTGTAATGACACTGACAATTTGTAATGGATGGAGGGAATCTTTTGAAAGGGAAGTTGAAATTTTTATCATGGATTTGCTTGAAAGTCAGTTGATTTTCACAAGCTAGGAAAATCTAGCATGTAAAACCACTTGAACTTCATTACCATATTCCAGTTCAACTACTCCCATTGTCCCATAGAAATCGACACATCCTTTTTGGTTTGGTAAATGGTAGCAATCTTAAACTGTGAAGGCTGAGAAGCATTTGCATGGATAGCGCAAGTGAGGATCTAATATTAATCTGTCACAGGTGGCGTCTTTTGGTTCTCCTCTATAATCAGTTTCTTCAACACTCCTTTCATGAACTCTAAGTCAACTGAATCTGTTTCTTAGCTACTCCACCAATATTATGTATCTTGAATTCTTGTGTGTGAATTAGGTAGTGATTTGGTGGGCCGGGCTCATGAGAGGGGCAGTATCCATTGCTTTAGCATTCAAACAGGTATGCCTTGCTTGTTGCCTTCTTTCAACAAACAGAGTTACTTACATTGCTGCTTCTTCAAATGAAGCTGAATACACAACTTATGCTAATATTTGCAACCCTGGCAGTTTACTCATTATGGAACGCCACTGGATCCTGTAAATGCAACAATGGTCACGGCAACAGTTATCGTGGTGCTTTTTAGCACATTAGTGAGTCCAAGTTCCTTAATTGTTTAGAATCTAAAACCTGCATGGAAAAATAGTGTTTGTCAGCTGGAGACATAATTGCAGGTGTTTGGCTTCTTAACGAAACCACTGATACGTTGTCTGCTCCCGCATGGTGGCGGTAATGCTAGTAGCAACCTAGAGCGTGAACCAACCATTTCTAAGGAGGATATGAGGCTCCCTCTTCTCTCGTTTGACGAATCAGCAGAGACAAACCTCAACCGAGCAATGGATGGTTTGTCGATGCTAATGGACAGGCCAGTGCACACGATACATTCCTTCTGGCGGAGATTCGATGATGCCTACATGAGACCTACATTTGGTGGCGCTCGATCGTCATAATGGGCAGTAGCATGAAACAGTGAGTGATAGAAGAAATCTGGTGAGGGACTAGTTTTGCTACCATGTAAATCCAACACTTGGTTTTTGTTTCCTTTGTAAGGACTAAGGAATCATATTGTTGGTTCAACGGGTTTGTATAGGATGCTTAGTTTCTATTTTATGTGCATGAAACCTTTTAAAATCTTTAATTATTAAAAAAAAAACTTTTGCTGTGATATCAAATTTCACCTTACAAGTTATGATAACATTTTTACTAGAAGTATACTATGGTCAGGAAAATGGTGTTTCTCACTTTATCTAATTGAATAGTATTATCATGAACAAATCATTTATAATGACAAAATAACAGGAAAAAAAATGTATAAAAAATGAAACAGTCTCAAGTTCTCAACTCTCAGTCTCAATGCAATATTGCAATTACAGTCTCGTAAGGTAAATATTGCCCTTTCTTTATTAAAAGAATAATAATAAAAGAATATTTCACACTATGAAGTCTCGTAAGGTAAATATTGCCCTTTCTTTTTCGAAAAGAATAATAGTAATAAAAGAATATACCACAGTCACGCTATGACAGTGCGCCTTTAGAATTTAGTATTATGGGTAAGGATACATTATTTTGTTCTAAAGGGTTATACATTTTAATTAATTAGTATTATGGATAAGGGTACATTATTTTGTTCTAAGGGTTATACACTTTAATTAATAAAGGTACACCATTTTGTTCTAAAGGGTATACACTTTTCATTAATATTTACTGTAATTAATAAAGGTACACCATTTTATTCTAACGGATATACACTTTTCATTAATATTTTTTTATTTTTTTCACAAAATAAAGAATACACATCTTTATATTAAAGGGTATACAATTTAATACAAAATTTTAAAAGCATACGGCGTGTGCCCGTGCGCACACAAGTTTTTGCCCGCTATGATTTCACATTCTTGTGGAAAAGTAAAGGACAATCAGTAATAAAAACAATCAATAATGAGAGGCTAAGAATACAGAAGTAAATAAGAAGAACAAGGGCAAAATAATACTCCTTCCGCAACAGCAAATGACACCAGAGTATATTTTAAATAAAAAATTATATTCAAAATCATTTTGGGAAAATCTACTAAAATCCTTGCCTTATATTATTAATATATTATTATAAATGTTTGAATGTATATTTAGATATTCTAGCAAGTAAAATTTGAATTAAAAATAAATATTCACAATGAGTAATAAAAATGATCAATTTTTGCATTTCATTGGTCCAAACTCCAAACACCTCTTCCATATCTTTGTTAAGTAATTTGTAGTCGTGTGTAATTTGGGTAGCCAACTGGGTTCTGTCTCCTCACCATATTCCTAAAATTAATAATTATATGTAGTGAAAACATTTAACTAAATTTACAAAATATTATCTTTATCATGATAATTATTATTGTTTTGAATATTATAAAAAAACTTGAATCATTTTTAGATGAAGACAACACTTATGATGCTAAGTGATAGTATTTTGGAAAACGATAGTGGTGTAAAATTATTTTATGAATAATTTATAATATAAATAAATAATAGTAATGTTTTTAATAAAACGTGATAGTGCTATTTTTTTAATTTTTTTATTTTTGATAAAAAAAATGATAACTATTTTAAAAAATGAAAAAATAATCTCACATGAGATGGTTCATGCAAGTGTTTCCCTTGGATGAATAACAATTTGTCATGAAAACATAACGGTTGAAAATGAGATGTTCAGTAGCTAATTCTGCAAATAGCAAGAAGTACACTATTTTTCTTAAAATGAGAAAAATTAGAGTTCAGTTGTATAGGGAAAATAGGAGTTGAAAGCAGGCAGGCTGTTAAAAAGGATCTGCTTGCATACCAAGCTATTTTGGCAAAAACTACTCCTAAGGTTCATAATCATTTTACACAACCAGCATAGTAGACCATACAATCTTCTTTGAAATCTAGCACCCCTACTGTCACTATATTTACAGCACCGGAAATGTCTCGACTGAAAGAACGAAAGCTCGAGAGTACAGCTGAAACATACTAAACTTCCAGTTTGCCAAGAGGGCTGTTTAATAATAGTTTACCAACCTCATTACGTTCCAGCAACTGTCACAAATAAACCTAAATAATTCACTGACCAAACTAGTTGAACCTTCTTTCCAGGAAGCATTTGAGAAGATGTCAGAGATGAGTAGTTAGCATTAACATCATGTATCTGCAAGGAGCACATTAGATCACCAGAGTTTGATATCGGAAGCCATTGGATTTTTTAATTTTACTAAATTTTTGAGTCAATTGTTTCAAAAGGTTTTACCTAGGTAATACTTTTATTGAATTTGGAAAAATAAAAAATAAAAGCAGATGGAAAAAGTAGAAACATGTCCACTTAAAGTCTCAGAGAGGAGAAAAAGATTCATCTTTCCAACTTCAAAAAGTTAGGTTGGTGGGGGGGTGGGGGGGGTTGTTGCAAATAAAACATTGAACTTACCAGACTCTGGCGGTCATGATTTCTTTCGCAAACAGCGTTGAGCCAAAATCTCAGGTATACCTAAAGCTGAAATGCTTTCACACCCAAGCAGCTCTTGCATTTTTTCATCACATATGATGGCCGTAGGATTTAAAGGATCCTAAAATAGCAGAATAAAATACTCTGAAGCATAAAACTGAATGCAACAACTCTATTTGGCAAACAATGTAAGGTAGTCATCTACAAGGATGGAGGTGGTGTAGGACGAGGCAAAGGACAAGATAGCATAAGCTGATAGGAATACAAATATGCCATAGAAATGAAGGTGAGAGTCAAATAGCAAAATCCACAGGAATTATCTAGTGCCAAAAAACATAACACCTGCTTATGCACATCCTAGTCTATCACCATCTGCAGTTGAGGATGTTTGCAAATGATATTTCTTTTAAAAAAGAGATTTAAATTCAATTACATAGAGAGTTAATAGGGGGTAGTGTTTAAGAATAAAGTGATTTGGATTCACATTTAGAAAATGGAAATGAGCTAAAAATCAAAATTTTAACAAATAAATAATTTAATATAATTTTATGGTAATCTATTTCTACGTAGGAATTATCTTAAATGCGATTTTTAATCAATCAAAAGTAGCAAAAATTATTTTTTAAAAAAAATATTTTTAAGCAATCACGTGACACCTCATTAGTTAAATGGACTGCTATATTTGGAAATTTGTCAAGTTCATGCAGTTAGCCATAGGTGGCAAAAGTTGAAAATCCACCCTAGAAAGAAAAAATCAGAGGATGCATTTAGCTGTAGCTTTTAAACTATGTAGAAATAGAGCAGCAGTTTAGATTTCCCATCCCAACATCGACGCTTTTTAGAAAATGTTTGATTAAAAGATTTTGAGGCAGGAAACATTGCAAAGATAACAGCAAATAAGCGGCATAGAAAATATGAACTCATCAGAAGTTTTTTCCTCTCTCTCTCCCTCGTGTGTGTGTGTGTGTGTGTGTGTGTGTGTGTGTGTGTGTGTGTGTGGGGGGGGGGGGGGGGGGGGGGGGGGAGGTCTTTGAAGGGGAGTAAGACTAGGAACGATGTCAAATTAATGCATTTTGTTTATGAATGTAAATCCAACAACAACTTATTTTAGATCAAGTTTTCAAAACACCTCTATCACTCTTATATACTTTCCATTACAAGTCATTGTGTAACTAAAGTCTGCTCATAAAGAATGAAATTACTAAAAGGAACAGTTTAATTTAAGCTTCAGAAGCCAAATGCATTATAGAAAAATGAAGCTGAGGATCACTCTATGGATAAAGAAGCATTTTAGAAAGCACAATTTCATACCATCACTTTAAATAGAAGAAACGGGAAACGAGAGAAATTTACTTATTTCCAGATGTACCTCAAGCTGGTTAACCTTGATGTACTCCCACATCTGCCTTAATACTTCTGCTTGTGACATTTCCCTCTCATCAGATCCAAAGAAACCAGCAAGTGCTTCAGATATTATCACAATTGGAACAGGATCATCACTTACACTCCCAGATTCCACTACATCAACTTTTGGTTTCTTAGAATTCTGAGCTGTCAATTCTGCAAATTATGATATGATATTGCAATTTAATCATTATAATCAGAGTCCCTGGAATAAAGATACAACCAACAAAAACACTAAGGTGCTTACTTGTAGGCTCAAGGGCGGTAATATGTTTAGCTAGCAATTTATTCATCTTGAACATATCAGTACAATCTGTTTCAAATACCAGACGGAGCTCATCATTGCAAACAATCTTCCTTTTATTGTTTGGATCTTGTAGGTTGTTTTTCCTAATATAAGCCCACAACTGCTTCACAATCTGCAAAGCCCACAAAGTTAAAGAAGAATGTACAAACATTGTTATTGATTGAAGTAGCATATACAGAAGAGAGAAGTAGGTCCCAGTCCCACACCTCGGTCCTTGGCATGGTTGGCTGACCCACAATAGCTTGAAGCTCAGGAGAAACACCACACAGTTTATTTAGGCCCCCTGGCCCCCCTCTTCTTTTTCTTGGAGCGGGAGCACTGGATAAGTGACACAAATAGATTACATCAAACCAAAGAGTTAAATAAATTAATAATGCAGTAGAGACCAGCACTTTAAAATCAAGGCTGCGAAATTTTGCAAAGAGCATAGATAATAGATAAGTGAAAAAAAAAAAAAAACTAGTGATCTCATTAAATGGATATTACCTGTCAATTGATTCAAAGGCTGAAGGTCCTTGTTGAATCAATTGACTGGTCAAGGTAATATTATTTCCATGTCCCTATCATTTTATTTTTATTTCTCACCGTACCAAATATAATAAATTCATGATAATATCTCCCTCTGCAGTTTAATTCGGCAGACAGCAAATGAAACCGTTTCTGATGTAATAACATCCTTTGATGTGCTTGAGTGGAAAAAAGATAACTAATTGGAACATGGCAATCAGTTTGATATACATCATTACTGAACACGTTAATACCATATCAAAATCTTCAATTTCGTGGTAACTTAACCCATAAACAAATAAAAGGAAATAGAAGTAATCTACAAGACATAAAAATGAACACCATTTGGGTGATGAGGGGTTAAACCAAACGGGCTTTTAAGAAAGAGTGAGGCTTGCGTGCACCCGGGCGCACGGAACACATTCCGTGCGCCTTTAGAAATTTTGTATTATGGGTAAGGGTACATTAATTTGGTCTAAAGGGTATACACTTTAATTACTAAAAGGTACACAATTTTGTTCTAAATGGTATACACTTTTCATTAATATTTTTTTTTCTTTAGAAAATAAAGGGTACACATTTTTTATACTAAAGGGTATACAATTTAACACAAAATTCTAAAGGCGGAGTGTTGTTCGTGCGCCCAGATTTTTCTTTAGAAAATAAAGGACGTCTGTATACTAAAAAGGTATACAATTTAGCATAAATTTCTAAAGGTGCACGGAAAGTGTTCCGTGTGCCCGGGAGCTTTTGCCTTTAAAAGCTCTATTCAACAACCAAATGAGGGGAAAAAAAAATTCACGTTGGAAACCCACCTCTCTTTGGCAGGTGCGCTAGCTGGGGTGGCACTAGGGTTACTCACTACCAACGGCGGCGGAGGCTGCGATATCTGCGGCTGAGGTGGCGGCGGGCGGAAGTTGTACCCCTCCGAAGCATGGTGTGCGGTGAAATTTGGGGTAAGATGAGGCGACGGAGCTGGCTGAAAAACGGGCGTTTGGTGGAGGGCAAAATGGTCCTGATTGGGGTGATGCGGGATGAAATTCTGTGGCTGGGTCTGGAGGCGGAATAGATTTTGGATCTGGGTATGAATGAAGTCGATTCTGTGGCTCAAAGTCACGCCTAATTTGGATTCGAGCTGCCGAACGACGTCGTTCAAGGAGGCGAAGGGTGGACTCTCGCGGAGGAGGGACTCCAGCGCCTCCGCTATTTGCTGCTCCGTCACCACCATTCCCGCATGGGGAGGTTGTGCCCCTCTCTCACTCATCAAATTACCAATTTGCCACTCTCCTACTGCTACTTCCTCCCTGCTACTAATGGAAATTCAAACTCTCTCTAACTTCGACTCTCTCTCTCTCTAATCGATGATGTCGTTTCTTATACAGATTAAAATGACTAAATAGCCCTTACCTAAGGGTTTGGGTTCCAAGTGGCTTGTAGAACCAATGGGCGATGTACACTGCACATAAACATTACGCTGCAGACATACAGACAAACATTACGCTGCACATAACACCTTTATTAAATATAACATTAACTAATAACATAAATACTTTTGTTGCACACGAACATAAAACATGTGTAGAAATTATTATGTATGTTAAATTTTGATGTCCATAAATATATATAAGTATATTTGCATATATTTTATACTTATATTTAAAAATAATTATAACATAATTATAAAGAAAGATAACTTATTCACTATGATTTAATGTATTAACGTGATGTGGCGTGTAATTATGGAAATGGTGGATGTGAGATCATTTATTTCTTTCTTTTGGTAATTAATTAATTTGGAATAATATTGGAATATCTTAACATATCTAATTGTAAAGTAATTTTTTTATATAATTTTTTGAAAACATACATGTCAATCTCTCATGAATGTTAAATTTTAAAATATAGATGTTGACATTTTATTGGTTGAATATAATTTAATACTATTAATTACTTTAATATAGGAGTATTAATTAAGGTATGTATAAAAAATTATTTTAACTTTTCAATTATTTATAAAGCTACATATATAATTATTATTTTTTATATGGATAATGAATAAAAAATTAATACTATAATTTTTTTGAAAATAAATAATGAATAATTTAAGAGTTGTTCTATTGTACCTCTATTGTATATTAAAAACAGACCCAAATATTAAAAGCGGGTCATGTATATAAGCCAAAAAAAGTCCAGATTGGGTCATTTCTTCTCACGCTCAAAATTAGGTCAGAATTCTCTCTCTATCTCACTCTATCGATTCCCCCTCTCACTTCTCTACCGGTCCTCCGCCTCCTCCCTTTCACTCTATTGATTGTTCGCGCTCCGCCTCCTCCCTCACACTGTTCAACAACTTCGCTCTCCGCCTCTCTCGAGCCGCTCAACGCCTTCACTTTGCCTCCGCTCTGCCGCTGCGCGCCTCCTCTCTCACGCCACTCAACGACTTCGTTTTGCCTTCATTCCGCCGCCGCCCTTACACTCTAGCTTCATCGCACCTTCCTTCACGAATACACTCGGTCCACAGTACACGTCCGCCCTCATGACCTCTTTTCCTCTTTCAAATTCTTTAGGTTTTCTTTTCCTTTTTCAATTCATCTGATCTTCTAATTTCTTCTTTTCAATTCTTCTAATTTAATTATTCATCATTCATTCAGAAATTCTATTAAATAATAGATCTAGGTGGTTTCCGTCAAGACAAAATGAAAAAAGAAACTCAAAATCAACTATACATGTTAATTTTGATTATGATCCTGAGATTATGTATTTTAAATTAATGTATTAATTTTTATTTATTAATGTATGTTTTTGTCATTATAAATGTATTCTTCCTTATAATAAAATTCAAATATCTATTTTAAATTAGTGTATTGATTTTTACTCATTAATGTATGTTTTTGTCTTCATAAAAATGTATTATTTTTTATACTAAATATGTTCAAATTTGTGGAATTGATTTTGATTCAATAATATATGTGTGTGTGTGAGAGAGAGAGAGAGAGTTAAAATTGGTAAATTTAGTACGTATTTACTGTGTATCAAAGATCAATTGAATGCAATACCATTTTTATATCCAAAATTAACTAATACATTTAAGGATAAAAATAATACAATTATTTTATATAAAATATACACTAGTGAACTAAAACTAGTACACTCACTTATAAAGAACTCGTAAGTGCTTGATATATTTATATTCAAAAATTAATAAATACACTTAAAAATAAAATGTAATATGTTTTTTTATATATCATATACACTGATGTTAATTATATATACGCTAAAGTTAATTAAAATACATATAAGCATTGAGTCGTTAGTTACATAGGACCTTAAAATAGTTTATACATTTTTGTTTTAAAAAAAAAACTCCTAACTCCAGATCCAATTCATTGTCTTTCTTAGTCTTTTACACACTCAAACTATCCATCTTCATATTTATATTCTCAAACTCAAATTGATTTTTCAAACTCAAATTGTCCATCATCACATATTGGTATTCTCAAACTCAAGAATGATAGTAAATTAAAATTCAATTACAATTTGAATACATCAATTTATCAATTAATATATTGAAAATTATACGACATTATACTATTATTATTAACAAAAAGTTATACACTTGTTTAATTTATATTATACACCTTGGTATTTAAAAATTATATGTAAATAAACATAAACACATGTATTACACCAAAGTTTCCTTCAACACAATTCTCATCTCAAGACCAGTAAAAATATTTATCAATTGTAGTCAAATATCTCTTCAGACACTAGAACTGTTTAATAATAAAATATTTTACACTTATTCAACAAAACTTATACACTTCTTGTTTAAGAAGTATACGTCACAAATTTCTGAATACTCTAGCATAATTTTCATTAATTGTGAAAATGCAGACTAACTACTCTTCAAACCTAGAGGCGTTTCAGCGATCCTAAACCAACTAGACTTAAAAAAAATAAGAAAGTCAAGCGAGTATGAAATCAGCTTTCACGGGAATAGGCTTTCAGTTTCTCTTTCTCTCTTTCCTGATGAGTCGGTTTGATCATTTTTCCACTAGATCTATCTCCTTGGATGACAGCCAGTCACCTCCCCCTAGATTCACTTCTCTATCGCCTCCGTCGAACTTTCAGTCACACAGATCTAAAATCAACCTATTCAATCTCTTTAACTTCATAACTTACAAAAGTAAAACTTATGTTGTATGATAGAACCGACAAATCAAAGATTGATCGAAGAAGGTATCAAATAAAATCAATCTAACGGATATTGAAAATTGATCGGAGAAGGCAGATGAATAGTGGGAGGAAATGAGAGGATGGAGAGAGAGGGGAGTGAAGAGACCGATTGGAGTGAGAGAAAATGAGAGGATGGAGAGAGAGAGAGGGGAGGGAAGAGATGACAGAGTAATGAATGGAATGAAATTAGGGCTCCATATTTCTTATATATTACGGGTCAAAAAGTAAATTAGGTAAAATTAACCCAATTTCACCTTAAAAACTGTTGCACAATAGTATTTGCCATAATTTAATATCTACTTGATGTTAATTTTATTTCATCAAAATTTATAAAATTATTTATAATTAAAACATAAATTGTGATTAATTTAAATTGACAAAATAAAATGTATAATCATGCTCAAATTAATATTCGTACACCTAAATTTAATTCAAATATATTTATTAATAAATAAATATATATTTTCTCTATCCACCAACAAGATATACAATTGTTATTTTAGACGTCTGCACCAAAGGTATATATTTTCTTTTCTAAACACATAGTACCTACACACATCACTAATATAATTAATATATCATATCCACACACCCAATTAATACAACTATCCACTATACATTAAATAAAAATACTCATTAATTCATATGCAAAAAGCAAAGGTGTACCTATTCGCTCACAGTGAGAGTATTAATGTATAGAAATTAATATAATTTGTTATTAAATTAAATTTAATGTAAATTGTCATGAATATGTGTAGTAATTTACACAATTTTATATGTAAATTTAATGTTATAATTGAATATTAAAAAAAGATATATTTGTTAAAAAATATATATGTGCACATTATTGAATTAAAATTAATGTTACAAAGAAAAAAAATTGAGTGGATTGATTCTAAATCCGTATCCTAAGTATAGAAAATAGAATTGACACTCTCTTGTGAGACAGTCGGGACATATACTAGTATATTTTTATGTGATTGTATTTTAGAGTAAATAGGAGATTTTAATATACCTTATAGTAAGTTAGTAACTATCCCGGGATTCACACACCCTCTAATACAACTACTCACTACACATTAAATAATAAGACAAAAACAATTGTGTGCTCCCGGGACACACCGTGCCCCATGGGAATACAGGAGACCAACTCAAATGATAATACTCATTGCGAGATTCACACACCCACTAATACAACTACTCATTACACATTAAATAATACATTATTAACCCACGTGCAAAAAGCAAAATGGACTTTTCAAACTTGACGAAGGGGGTATATTGATAAGCGACTTTTACGCACATCAATTAAAATCCTCAAGTATAAAGGATGTCAATTGTAGCGGCAAGCAATCAAGTTAAATTATCGATCCGAAAAAGGACAATTAATTACTTATCTCTTAAATATTACTAGCTTAATCAGAATAGGGTAACCGATTTTCCAAGAATGTGAATTTAATTATAATCTAAAGACTAATAATAAATAACTAATAAAATTAAATCACAGAAGAAAGAATTTAAGTTTGACTCAAGAAACGATCAACAGTTCTAAGATAATCCAGTATAGACCAATTAATTTGAATTCCTAGACTTCCAATTATTCATTCATGCAGATTTTATGAAAATACACCACATAACCCTGTTTTTTCATCGAATATGATCCGATTCAAAGCTAACAGTATAATCTGATTTAAACCCTAAGGTGCGTGAATATTACCAAGCCCCCTTCCTAGATACTAATCAACGCAAACAACAATACCTCCGGATGACAAGTTTGACAAACAAGATATTTTCTGAAAGTACTACAAGACTTTATTCACTTTCTATTTGAATGTCTAATTGCATTATTTCACTAAACAATTCAAATATCTGATTTACCAGCCCTTAGAATTATCATGTTCACGGACAAACTACTATAATCCCTAGCAAATAGACAATATAAACTTTGTATGTGCACAAGCTAACATAACATGCCAAGCATCACGGGCAACATCAATGGTATATTGTGAAGACGTTACAAACATATAAATAAAGCCTGAATCAAACAAACAAATTAGAATATAAATAGCATGAATTCATAATATTTGTCTAAGGTTCCAAATCAATTATCCAAACCTTCAATTCCTAGAACTGTAAAAGGGTTTTAGCCCATTAGATTACACACAACCCTCATGACTAATGATTTCATAACAAATTCAACAAAAGAAGAAATAAAGAGAAGATACAAAACCCTAGTGTCACGTGGTTTACTGATCGTCGCTATTTTCACCTAAATTTTAGTGTCTTTTTTTATATGTTTTCGTATTATTTTATCCTTATTTTATGTGTATATTGGTTGTGTTATTTGTTTTCATGGAAATGTGTGTGAATGAGCCTAAACATTTTAAAACAGGTAAAAAACGGAGTCGAGAGCTGAAACGAGCAAGGAACTGGCTGAATTGACCCAACTCGAGTTGGCTCAACTCAACTCGAGTTGGCAACTCGAGTCGAGGTGAGGCCCTGAAGATGTCCAGAATCATGCAGTGACCCAAATTGAGTTGCAAGACCCAACTCGACTTGCAATTTGAGTCGAGTTGAGGTCAGAAAGTTGTCCAGAGAGCCAACTCGACTTTCATGTTGCAACACGAGTCATGTTGGGGCATTATCCATCTCGAGCTGCAAGTCATGCGGTGCAGGGCAGGTTCAGAAAATCATACAGTGAGCTTACTCGAGTTGTCAAGTCGTTACTCGACTTGCAGCTCGAGTCGAGCTGGCTTCCGGAAGCATTCCAATTTCAGAGTCTCGCAACATGACCAAGCAGGCTAGTGCTCGAGTTGCATACTCGAGTCGAGCTGGGTAAGCTCGAGTTACAACACATGTTACTCGACTCGAGTAGCTAACTCGAGTAAGGAAGGCCAAGTCAAGTAAGGTCATTTTGGACCAAAATCCGGGTTTTTTCACCTTTCCGTGTATGGAGAATGTGTTTTAAAGCCCAGTTGATACAAAATTCGAGGCTCAAGTTGGGAAAGGGTATAAATACTCTCATGTTCAACATTCAAAGGAGGATAGATTAGGTTTTCACTTGGACACATAGATCACACACAATTTCCTTCATTTTACACCTCAATCTCCACCCATTTCATCATCCATTCCATTCATCTTCACTCCACCATCAAATCTACCATCCAAGTGAGGAGAAGAATCAAGTAAGGAAGGAGAATTGCATATTGAAGGATAGTTTCAAGCCAAGCACCAAAATAGGGGAGAAATTACCTTTGATTTGTATTTTCTTAAGTTTAAATTGCTACAATGGATGTTGTTAAATATTGTTTTGATATTTTGATAATGTTTGTTGTTGGCTAGAGCTCTTGTGAGGCTAGTCACTTGATGGATTAAGGATCTATGGATTTGTTGAATTTGTAATGGTTTAATTGATATGATCTTTGGAATTTCTTACATGATTTATGATTTACTTAATTTGTATTATGATGTGTGTGGTTGAATTCTCTAGTTATAGTATTAGGAGGGCCAATCCAATATTGTGATTAGGGTTTTGATTGAATCATGTTATAATATGAATTTGGTATGTTAGTGTATGAAGTATGTGGTAGCATCTTTATATGCTTAGAACATTCATGTGAGAACACTTAATTGATTTATCTTATTTTGTTGATTAATTGGGTGAGAAGACCAATCTTGTTATCATAGTACCTTAAGGGAATTGAGAGTGAGATTCAATCTTATGTGCTTAAAACTTGTAATGAATTAAGAACCTAATTGTCTTGGCCTAGGGATTAGGAGATTATATGTGATTGCTTCTGTAATGCCCCGGGTTTTTGCTATGGGGTTGGGACGCTACTAGATATACCGTTTTCAATATAGTAATAAAGGGGGGTCGAGTATGCACAGCGAAAGTAATATAATAAATTTCCCAAAGCGATAATATAATAAAGTATAAGTTGCATAGAGATTATTACATATTAGCGTCTACTCACCCGAGTAGAGTGAAATATCCAAAACAAGGACGTTCAGATGATATATCTGAATAAAATTCTTAATAAAATACATAAGACATAATATAAAGTCTTCTATGGGCTTGGGACATCTGCAGGGGTCTCTCCATCTTCTAAACCTTGTTCTGAAAATCAATAAGGGGTGAGTGTCTGAAATACACTCAATGGGTTAACTAAAAATGATTGTGCAGTTAAAAATAAATATGCATGCCAAATATACCATAAAATGTAACATATGCCAAATTAATAAAAAGTTTGCACATTATCGTTCGATAACTCGTTGAAAATATTTTTGACCGAATCGTCATCCGATAACTTGTGTTAGTTGGTCTGTGCGCATCGGGCCATCACCCCAGTACGATGTTAACATACTTTGAAATATATTTTAGTACTGAACCGACGTAGCCAGTAACTTGTGTTAGTTGGTATGTGCGCACCAAGTCGTCACCCAGTACGATATTAGTAGGAAAATATTTGTCATCAAACTAAAAGCACACATGGCACATAACATGACATATTAGTAACACATATCACATCTTAACATAGCAATTATGACATAAAATGTAGCACTCGGTAAAGAGTGAAAGTTATCCCCACCTTAAACTTATTGAAAATGTGTAAAGTGACTAGGCTTGTCCTTCGGTCTCAGGTGTGCCTGCAAGGGTATACTAAATTGAATTCTAATTACAATAGTAATTCCTATTACTAAAACTAAATTTCTAATATTATTATATATTTTTATAAATTACAATCAAGTCCTTATAATTAATCAAATTCTCATTTTACGTCAAAATTTAAAACTAATTATATTTTTGTGATCCTCGTGAGGAGAGCTTCAAAACTCACACCGAAACAAAATATGTCATTAAAGGGGTTGAAACTTTGAATGAGTTTTTCTTACTCATACGAAATTTATTTCACAAAAGAGTTATATATTTGGAATCTACGCATCGAGACGATCATTTTCGTATATAACATGATAAGGTTTGACAACAAAATGAATAAAATTAAAAAGGGTAGTGTGTGAGAATTGATATATATGTATATATATATATATATATATATATATATATATATATATATATATATATATATATATATATATATATATATATATATATATATATATATATATATATATATATATGTGTGTGTGTGTGTGTGTGTGTGTGTGTGTGTGTGTGTGTGTGTGTGTGTGTGTGTGTGTGTGTGAGGGAGAGTATATATATATGTGTGTGTGTGTATGAGAAAACATGTAAAGAGAAGAGTGGAGAATTACCTCTCAATTGATCACTCCTCATACTACTACTAATTGTAAGAATTAATGGAAAGAATATGAGTGAAGGGTGAAGGAATTTGGGCAGCAAAATATATGTTTGTGTGGCTTGAATGGAGTTGGGTATTTATAGATGTGTGTGATGGAATCAAGAATATATTGACATATGGCAAGGTGGTGATACATGTGTATTTCTATGTGGGCTAACATGTTTGTATGGCCCCATAGTCATAACATGGCTTAATAATTCTTTCACATGGCTTCACATGTGGGATAATGCACATGGCTTCACTTGTGGAATGATAATTCATGGGTCAATTTGATCAAATAGCAACAATCATAATAGGTCAAAACTTGGTGAATTTCGTACATCCCGTTGGCAGCTACGCGACTTTACCATTTTGATCATAATGTCTTCGTTCAAGCTTCTACTTGAGTGATTTTTATGTCCACGCGATCTTCTCTTCCTGGGCTTTCTATATAAAGAACTCTATGAAAACCCAACATTTGAGTGTATAACAAGTCACGCAATGTGGCACAGCTTGCGCGACGTCACCACTTTGATTATAACTTTCTCATTTGGAATCTAATTGAGGTGTTCTTTATGCCCACGCGACTCTCACTTCCGTGAATTTCCAACCATATCTCACATGACTAGTTTCGACTTCGACACAAACACAAAAATATTATGAAAAAGGCAGTCTATTTGCTTGCAAGTAGCACAAGTTCACCCTTCATTCCAACTTTGCTAAATTTTATCCCATTTTTTTTATCAAAATACAACAAAATACCTCTCAAGCACCTATTTAGTCAATAATAATAATATATATATATATGCATATATATATATATATATATATATATATATATATATATATTTATACATATATATAAGGTGGGTATTACAGCTTCTATTCCAATGATTATTGATATTAGTCATTTGAATTTAACAAGCCATGTTGTATCCTTAATCTTGAATGTGGTTAGCCTTGCTCTTCTTTAGATTATCCTACATCCATTTTATTTTCGTTTTGGTTATTGGATACTTTGCTTGATCATCTTAGTTGTTAATTGCTTTTATTTGCTTCTTGCTTAGATAATTGGTAGTTTAATTGCATCTTTTCAATTTTTTAAACTCAAAATCCGATCACTTCTATAAAGTATGATTGAAAACAAATATGGATACACTCTTGATTTAAATCTCCCTTTTGTTCGATATTTAAACTTGGTCACTCACTACAAATAATAAGGTACGCTTACCTTGATCAATTTTATACCAAAATTGAGTCTAAGTTCATTTACGTCCTCCCTCCATCTCTCCGATTAAATTGGATCTCTCAACTGCATTCGAATCTTCTTCCGGACCGATGGAATGAATGGATGGATGATCTGATGTGAGTGGATGGATGGATGTTGCGTAAATTGAATTCACGATGTGTTCTGTGGAATGTGATCAATCTCTTTTCTCCAGGTGTCTTGATCCCCTTTTATACCCTGGGCCACGAATTTGACTCCACTGGCTGTTTTTCCACGTTTTCACACATTGGAGGGTTAAAATCCCAAATTTTGGCCCAAACTAATACAAAACGAGTTGGGATGCCCAACTAAAGTTGCAACACGACCCGTATTACGTTGATGCATAACTCGTGTAACCCTAACACAAGTCGTGTTAACAAATCGTGGACTCGCCTGTCACGTCGTGTCACGATGCTTTGAAACTGGACTGTCTAGGGACCTCCACACGAGTCGTGTTGCAAGTTGTGTAATGACTTGCCAACTCATGTTGGCTCTCTGGATATTTCTCGTTGTCGCTCTGCCTCACACGACTTGCCTCAGACGCAACACGACTCGTATTGCAAGTTGTGTTGCCACATGATAAGTCGTGTTGATCAACTTTTGCATTCTGACCTCGTATGGGACTCAACACGACTCGAGTTGCAAAGGCGTGTTGACCCATGCAACTCGTGTAATACCCTTATTCACTCGTTTCTTGCTCGTCTTTGGTTTTACTTTATTTTGACATGTTTTAACCTTTAAAACTCAACAAAACACCTTAGTAGCACCATAATCATGCAAAATACATAAACCACGTAATCCCACACGAATATATGGCCTTATATTAACAAAAACAGTGTATTGTGAGACCGAAAAGACGTAAATTTTTACTCTCATCATATATATAAAAAATTACTATTCGAAAAGTAATATTTTTTATTTAAAAGATTAATTGTTCATTTCTCTAAAGAGTAACTTTCATATACTAAAGTGAAATCGATAAATCAAAATTTACAATAATTTGAAGAGTAATTCTTTTATTTAGAAGAGCAATAATTTGTCTCCGAAGAAAAATTTTCATGTACTAAGGAGTAATACTTCCTCCATCCGGTTCTAAGAGCTCTCTTTGTTGGATTGTATACTGAAAGTCTAGTTTTTTGTATGAACAATGTTTTAACAATTTAATTTATTTGAAATGAGAATCATGTGATCAAACGTTTGCAATTATTTATCATTGCAAAAGTTCATTTACTTTATACTGTAGATAATATGGTGTGCAGTATCATACGGAAGTTCATATTATCGGTTTCTTATAAAGTATAAATAGATGTTCACAACTGAGATAGACGGGGACTATCTATCGGTATGGTTGTAGTGTGATTTGGCATTAGTCGGTCTTGACTATAAAACTACACTAGTGCACTTCGAGTGCATTGAGCAGGACCGTGGTGAGATCGTTTGGTTTATACTGACTATATAATAGAACTTTATATCTGTTATTATGGATGTTCGTACTCTTAATTCCTACACAATAATCTCGACATGTAAGCCAGTATTTATTTCTTTAATTCATCAATGGGTGAGATTTAATTATTAAACAATATGCTCGGTGAGTTAGGGGATGATGTTGTCTCTATGGTGTGTTGTTGATTGTAGAAGGAATACGTGTCCTAACAGAATTGGTTGATGATGTCCCCTTGAGGAGCTCATAATGATTATCATGTAAACCCTGCAGGTGGATTTATTCTGGCATGATAATAAGGTTGAGTGGTACTATTCTTGGTAAAAATATATTAATTAATGGAGTTGTCAGTAACTTAATTAATTAATGGGCATTGAATCTTAAACACGGGGAGATTAACGGGCTCATAACAAGAAGGAGCCCATAAACGTAATTTGGGATTAGGGTGGCAGTTCAATAATATTTCTTTAGTGGAATAATTTATTATTATTGGATTTAAGTATAAGTTTTGGGCTAAACTTGGATGCTTAAGCCCAATGGGAGGCCCAAACCCTAAATTCTCCTCCTGGTCCCTGTTGTAGCCTATATAATAGCCAATCTCAGTAGTTTGGAAATCTTAACACACACGAAAAAAACTGTGAGAGAGAGATTGATTGCAGATTGAGTTCGTCTCGTAGATCGTTGCCCACATAATATTGAGACGTGGCTTGGAATACAACAGAAGACTGGAAGGTCGTTTGCTATTTATGACCATCAAATTCACCAATTTTTCTAAAATCATTTGTATGTCCAAACTGTATGTGTGATATACCGTTGGAAAGCCATGGAAGAGAGAATCGTTTTGGCGTGTAGATTATCCAAATCAGTGATCGGATGAGGAAGTTATGGCCAAAACCATGACGCTGCACAGGCTGCCGACGAGAACGTTTCTTCTTCAACATACCCTTGTGAAAGATAATACGTTTCTTGTTTTCCTACTTCCGCTGTAGAAATGTATGGAACCCTAATGGTTCATGTTAATCTAAAGATCCAAACGCCAATAATTGGTATCAGAGTGTAGGTTCTATAGCTAAACGTGACACGTTAGGCTAGGGTTTGAGTGGATTATGTGATATTAGGGTTTAGGGTTTAATTGCTTAAACATGTTAAAACCCTAATTGCTCGATACCATCACACATGAGCACCACACCTATCACGGCCCTGGTGAAAGCAGCGTGATGGCGGATTAAGCCTGTTGGTGGTCGCACGATCGAGTGAAGTCTATGGTTGCTTTGGTTGTTCACTGATTTATGATATGATGGAGCCGGGATCGCGAAACTGTGATAAGCAGAAAGCATGATGATCACTATGACGTTAATACTTGGCTGATAGTGGAATGCTGATCAGTGGCTTGTTGTCAACGGTGGCATATGATGAACACTGGTGGCGCGATAGTGGAAGGGAGACCTCTCGGCGTGGCATGGATGAAGGCATGCCGAAGTACGTCACTGTCCAGGTGGGTGATCGTCGCTGGTCTGGCACTAGACTTGTGCGACGACACACGTTGGCATAAGATGGCAGACCAGACGCGACTTGAGTGGCATGCGGTGCATGGTGGATGACGCATATTCGCTGGGCAATTTTGGAAACAGCGAAGAGCAGTTCTGATGGCACTTTCGGGCGAGCCTGGCTTTATTTCTGGTTGGGTTCTCATCGTTTTCTGGTCGGGTCCTCATCATTTTCTGAGCGTGAGTGCAATGATTCCGGTCGAGTCTTGATGGATTTCTTGGGCGAGTCTGCTGGAGTTTTGAACGAGGCTACACCGGATCGTGAGCTGCCGATGTGTTGCTTGCGGGTGGTGGTTGGTGTGGGGACTGCGCAGATTAGCGATGCGGCTGGCATGGATGATTACTGACGGCAAGCATACGGTTGGCGGATGGTGCAAACCATGCTGCCGTCAGGCAGACTGTTGTCGGAGGAAGTTATACATGGCGTCGCGTGAGAGATCGTAGTTGATTCGCGGCTGCTTGGAGATGCCCGGCCATTAGCTGCTGTCGGTGAATATGCCGGTAGCAAATGGTGTACATATTCCCGGTGGCATCGCGGTAAACAGTGGCAATCGATGATAGGCAATGCTGGGTGGCGGCTGCTGGCTAACTGAATGCCGGGCGACCTGGCGGGCGGACATCGCACGGTTGCGGGATCAGGACACTCAATGAAGCTCCACAGCGAGACTGGTGGATAGCCACGCAAGCTCTCGGTTGCGCTCCATAGCGCCGGGCTGGCAGTTTGGTCGTTATTCCGCTGTGCGATGGGATTCATGGCGAGCAATGTTTTTTATCGGTAGTTAACTTGCCATATCGACAGTTTCCGACAAAGGACAATTTCTCTATTAGGCAGTTACACGGCTGGGATGGCAACGTTTCCGGTGAGCAGACATGACTGGCAGGGCATGAGGTGGCTGGAATATTGTTGCTTTCGGCGGGAGATGAGTTATCCGACGACAGATGCAAGGCTGGAGTACCTCCTTTTCTGGGCAGTTGAGAAGCATGTGTGTTGGATTGCTTAGGGCCCAAGTTTGCTTCTTGCCCAAGTCATGTGTTTAATTACTTAATTGGTTTGTTGACCAAGTCAACATTTTATTTGACAATTATTTTTATTTCTTTATATATAATTGTTTTATTTGTCAATTATTATTATATATTTGGATTGGAAGCATGTGCTATTTGATTTACTGTCTTATTTGTCGTAATAATAGCATACTTAATTGCATATTTTATATTTGGTATATATTGTATGCATGCAAAAACCCTCTTGTTAAATAACTAAGTGGGAGAGGGATTGGTCATGATTCTGCGGCCTCCATTATTGATTTATTGTGTGATGCAAGTAAGCTTATGAGTCGGCTATAGTGCCTTCCTCCCCAATGGATTAGTTTTATTTGTGGATCACTGGAATAAATTTCATTAAATAATTATTATTTGCAATATGATGCAAGTAAGCTTATGAGTCGGCTATAGTGTCTTCCTCCCCAACGGATGAGTTTTATTTGCGAATCATTAGTACAAAATAATAATTGATGGTTGTAGGAAATTATTTGAGGGCGTATGGACTTCTCCAACTATAAGACACACAAACTTGGGTAACGTACTTAATATCAAATAATGGTATACACTTAGGTATAATTAATGTGTATCCTTCCCAATGGAGTCACTGCTATTAAATTGTATGGCTTAAAGACAACCGACTATTAATCATTGAGTCATAAGGTTAATAATAACATATGGAATTAATGGTTAAACCTTCTCTTGTGATTGTTCAGGTTTGTATACGTCCACACTAACGTGGCATGCAAATTGACGGTGCTTGAGATGTCGGTGAATTTATTTTATATTGTTTATTGAGGAAATTAATATAAAATTTAAATTCGAAGTGTTTAATCATCGTATTTATTTACTTGATTCTCTGAATTTTTGAATAGTTTATTTCGCTTATTGTTAACTAAAAAAAACATATTTATCAGTCCATAATTAAATAATAAGAAAAGAATCTTAATTTTAATTCTTACTGCTTAGGAAAATTAAGATGTGTTCTCACTAAGGATGTCTTCTGATGCCTATTTAAGTCTTTAGTGAAGAGGTGAGAGGTTCATAGAAATATGATGGTCTCATGCCACTCTTCGGATACTAGAGTGAGTTAGAAAGGCAAGAGGTCATAATTAACTTGATGAATGAATTGAAAATACTTGGAATAGAAATTGAAGGGGAAACCTAGCTCAATTTATTTTCATAGTTTGCCTTAACGTTTTGAGCAAGTCTCACCAATATTACAAGAGGTTGTATATGTTGGAAACTTTTGATAAAACGTATGGCGAAGGAAAGCCAATTTCATCAAAAGGTGAACAAGAATAGTGTCTTATTCACTAGTTGTTGAAGCATGATTAGTGAAGAAGTTTACTGACACGTAATATGTAAATACCAGAATCACTAGCCTGCAACTAAGTGATGATGAGATTATTGAGTACATGGGTAAAACTACGAAAGTAGTAGTTGTTACAGTGGGAGTTGTTTATTTATCTTATGATAGAAATAAACGTTTGATTTTGAGAAATTATCTTTATGTACTTTTTTCATAGAAAGAATTTTATTTCGGTTTCTATGCATTTACGGATGGATACTCTATTTCATTTAAATGACATGATCATTATAATGAAGGATGGAGCTATAATCTGTTATTATACATTGGTGGACAATTTATAAACTCTTAAATCATGTTTATCCTACGGTGCAATGAATAGTAATTAATAATGCATCTTCTAATCCTTATAAGAGAAATAAACATTCGGAGATGAACTAAACATACTTTTGGCATCCATACAAGGCAAAGGCATATAAAGCCATGAAAAGATATGTTGAAAATGGTTCATTCTGATTCAAGTGATCCTAAGATTATCCTGTCGAGAGGTGGTTATGAATATTCGTCATTTTATTTGACGATTATTCTAGAATTAAGATATATTTATTTGATGCACTACAAGTCTAAGTACTATTATTAAATTCAAAAAGTGCATGACTGATGCGGTGAAGCATCATGAAAAATATATCAAGTCATTACGATTTAATTGTGGTGGCGAGCACCTCTTAGGATAGTTTAGGAGCTGATAATCAGAGTTGGGAATAAATCCCAAGTTAATTACACCGGGTATACCCCAACTGTATGGTATGGTGGAAAGAAGGAATATGACTCTTATGGAAATGATTAGATAGATGATGAATTATTTGAAATTACTAAATTTATTTTATGGGTATGCCTTGAAAACAACATGTCATAAGATGTTAGTCTGTTTGTGGGATATCCTAGAAAAATGAAGGTTGATTTATTTAATAGTCCAAAAGATCAAAGAGTGATTGTTAACACGAACACTAGATTTTTTGAAAGGACTATGTAATAAATTATAAAACCATGTCTAAGTTGTTCTAAAGGGGTGAGAAGAGAAATACAAATTTTATTACCAAGACTACAAGAGGATATACCACAAGTAAACTGCATCGCATGTCATATCTGATACACAATTGTATTTAGTGCTTTGTCGTAGTGGGAGGATTATTTTACAACATGATAGATTTATGTTTTGGGAGAGTCGTGAGACTTGGTCCCTGGTAAACATGAAATCGACCCATGGACACGACGAAGCACTACAAGATCGAAATACAGAATCTTAGTAAGTTGCGATGAATTTTGAAATAAAATCTAAGGATTCTAAGTCAAATCTGAGAGCTTGTAGGACAACTAAATGGTGTAAAAACCATTGGAAATGGGTCTAAAATATTAAAAGAGGATCGATCACATTATGTCGATTCGGATTCTTTTATTTGTTGTTGCTCATATTAAATATGAGGTGAGGCAAATAGATGTCAAGACAGCTTTCCTGATTGGGAGTCTTGAGGAAAACATCTATGTGATGCAACTAGAGTGATTCATTGCATAGAGCTAAGAGCATTTTGAGTATAAGCTTAAAAGTGTCCATCAATGGACTAAAGCAAGCTTCAAGATAATGGAACATCCGTTTTGATTAGGAAATCCAGTCATATGGATCTAATCAATGCTCGGATGGATCTTGTGTGTTGAAAAGAGTGGTGGAAATATGATGGTATTTCTTGTAAGTACGTAGATGGTATCTTGCTCATTGGAGACAATGAAAGAGTATTGTCGGGCGTATGTGTATGGTTAATTAAGCAATGTGAAATGAAGGACTTAAGAGAAGCAAAGTATATCCTTGCGATCATAGTAATAATGATCACAAGATAGGATATTGTGCTTATCCTGAGCTTCATGAATTGATACAATCCTCACTCATTTTTAGCATGTGATTTTATCTAAGAATTTATGTCTTAATACACAAAAGAAGATAAAATAGATAAAGGCGGATTCCTATGCTTCGGCAATAAGGAAGCTTAATCTATGGAATGCTATGCACGAGATTGGATATTTGTATTGCCAATAGCATAATCAGTGAGTATCAAGGTAACCCGGAACAAGAATATTGAATTATGGTAAGACATATTTGAAGTGCCTGAAGAGGACTGGAAATTATATATATGCTTACCAGAATAATTCATTACTTCTTGATGGTTACTTAGATTAGGTTTTTCAAATCATAGGGGACGGCAGTAAATCCACCTCAAGGTTATGTGTTTAATGAAAGTAGATCCATAGTATGGAGGAGTGTCATATAGAAGTATATTTCATACTCCACCATGAAAAGAAGATAATATTGGAGCCTTGAGCCAACCAAAGTATCTGTATGATTCTAGAAACTTCGCAATGGATTTAGATGTGATTTTGAGTTTGTCTAAGGTTATCATAATTTATTGTGATAATAATGGTGCAGTAGCAAATTTGAAGGAATCACGAGTCCATAAGAAAATTAAACACATTGATAGCTAGTACTACCTGATACGAGAAATCGTATAATAAGGGAAAGGTTGTTGTTGCCTAAATTACATTGAATGATAACCTAGTAAATCCTTTTACAAAGACCTTAAGGCGAGAGCTTTTAATAGTCAAGTAGTAGGAGAGGAAATCAGATGTATGGTAGCGAATATGGCCGCATAGCCTTTTAGTATAAGTGGGAGATTGTTGGATTGTATACTGAAAGTCTAGCTTTTTATATGAACAATGTTTTACTAATTTAATTTATTTGAAATGAGAATCATGTGATCAAACGTTTGCAATTATTTATCGTTGCAAAAGTCCATTTACTTTATACTGTAGATAATATGGTGTGCGGTGTTACACGGAAGATCATATTATCGGTTCCTTATAAAGTATAAACAGATATTCACAACCGAGATATATGGGGACTATCTATCGGTATGGTTATAGTGTGATTTGGTATTAGTCGGTCTTAACTATAATATTGCACTAGTGCACTTTGAGTGCATTGAAGAGGGCCGCAGTGAGATTGTTTGGTTTATACTGACTATATAATAGAACTTGATCTCTGTTATTATGGATGTTCGTACTCTTAATCCCTATACAATAACCTCGACACGTAAGCCAGTATTTATTTCTTTAATTCATCAATGGGTGAGATTTAATTATTAAATCAATATGCTCGATGAGTTAGGAGATGATGATGTCTCTATGGTGTGCTGTTGATTGTAGAAGGAATACGTGTCCTAACGGAATTGGTTGATGATGTCCCCTTGAGGAGATCATAATGATTATCATGTAAACCCTGCAGGTGGATTTATTCCGACATAATAATAAGGTTGAGTGGTACTACTCTCGATAAATATATTAATTAATGGAGTAGTCAGTAACTTAATTATTAATGGGCATTGAATCTTAAACACGGGGAGATTAACGGGCTCATAACAAGAAGGAGCCCATAAACATAATTTGGGATTAGGGTGGCAGTTCAATAATATTTTTTTAGTGGAATGATTTATTATTATTGGACTTAAGTATAAGTTTTGGGCTAAACTTAGATGCTTAAGCCCAATGGGAGGCCCAAACCCTAATTTCTCCTCCTGGTCCCTGTTGTAGCCTATATAATAGCCAATCTCAGCAGTCCGAAAATCTTAAAACACATGACAAAAACTGTGAGAGAGAGATTAATTGTAGATTAAATTCATCTCGTAGATCGTTTCCCACACAACGTCGAGACGTGGCTTAGGAATACAACAGAAGACTGGAAGGTCATTTGCTATTTTTGGTCGTCAACTTCACCATTTTTTAAAATTATGTGTAAGTCCAAACTACACGTGTGATATACCATTGGAAAGCCATGGAAGAGAAGATCATTTTGGCATATAGACCACCCAAATCGGAGATCAGATGAGGAAGTTATGGCCAAAACCGTGATGTTGCGCAGGCTGCCGGCGAGAACATTTCTTCTTCAACATACCCTAGTGAAAGGTAATACGTTTCTTATTTTCTTTCTTCCGCTGTAGAAACGTATGAAACTTTAACGGTTCACGTTAACCTAAAGATCCAAACGGCAACACTCTTTGCTTTTTGCACGTGAATTAAGGAGTATTATTATTTAATGTGTAGTAGATAGTTGTATTAATGGATGTGTGGCCCCATATTTTTATTATATTAGTGGGTGTGTGTGATCTCATATGTGTAAAAAAAATAAAAAGAAATAAAATTTTTTTGGACAGACACTCAAATTTTTTTTAAAAAAAATCTTTAAGCGGACGAATGGAATAATTAATGAGTTGATCTACTATACAATTGGTGTACATTAAAAAATGATCTGTATTCAAAAGTGGGTAAACTATATATAATATTAAAATACCGAATGGATCATTCACGTTATTCTCTCCAGAACTCTCTTCCCTCACTTCTCTATTATCAATCCACTTGGCCACACCCTCACTTCTCTCCGCTCCGCCGCTGCTTCACTCCGCCTGGCCACTGTCTTGCCGCTAGCGGTCTCCTCCCTCACACCCTTGCTTCGCTCCACCTCTCTTCTCTCCTAATCTGCCCAATCTTTCGCTCCGCCTTCATTCGCCGACTCCATCCATCGTCTCATTTTGCTGCCTCATTATCTCTCTTCTTTCACAATCTGCCCTCCTTTCTTTGCGCACCGATTTATGTTCCTTTGTCGATTATAGATGTTAGTCGGTGTATAATTATTATATTAGAATTAGGGCCAAAATTAAGGATTAGGATGAAGTTGGTTGGAATGACTTGATTAGATGTTGACGTTATATTCTAACATTAAGGGTAGTAAAGAAATCAAGCGTGGCTGGTGGTGGCTGATGAAGCAGAGAAGAAACAAGCGATGATTTAAACGGAACAAGCAGAGTAGGAACTAGCGATGAATTAAACGTGAAACTACTTTGGATTGAAATGAGGAATATGATGTATACTGTAGAATTTTTAATTAAATAATGTATTTTTTTTTTATAAATGTATTAATACATTTATTAAAAAAAACTTATACATTTACTATAAAAAAACTTGTACACTATTCAATTGTCATTAATACAATTTTTTTAAGCAAAAAATTATTGATTTATATATTAATGATATTATTTTTTGTTCAATTTACGAATTAACGGTTAATGTAGTAATTAATTCTACAAATAAAATTTGTATTATGTAATTTTTAAATACTCATTTAATTATTTAAATAAATTATATTTAATCCATTAATGTACATGCATTTTTGATAAACGTATTAGATGGTGTACAAAAATGTATAAGATTTTATACTAACCTGTATAACTAAAATTAATAAATATATTGACGAAAATATTGATAAATAATAAATGTGCTAGATTTTATACAAAAATGTATAACATTTTATACTAACATGTATAACTAAAATAAAATTATATTGACGAAAATATTGATAAATATACATGTAAGAGTAGGATGTATTACATTTATATGATAAAACGCATACACTATAAAAAAACTTCCCACGTAATCTTCACCTAGTGCTAAAAATGAAAATTCGTGAAGATATGTTCTGGAATTGATGATTCAAAATTGGTTGTATCAGTGAAAATTCTCATCAATGGAGAGAATTTTGTGCGATCACGTGTTCACCAGTTTGGATTCCGTTAGAGAATTGTGATTTTCAGAAATAATCAAAGAAGGAGCCATGATCTGTTCGGATTTCCAGAAATTGTGGCCAAAGATAGCTTAAGTTCGCAGGAGGAATTTTTCGAGCACTCGACATGTACACCGGAATATCGGAGCTGCAAACGGAGATCGATTCAATTTTCTCATTCCAATCAACGGAGATTGATTCAATTTTCTCATTCCCATCAACGATCCAAATCAAGTCACAGGCGCTGAAGTCACTCATCAAGCTCGGTGAATTTACACGGCCTTGAAAAACTTCGAATTGACTGTTTAAAAAGCTCCACAAAATCGCAAATCCCTGGCAACGAAGGGATTTACCAAGAAGAGATGGTGGAGAGGCGAGTTTGGCTGCGGCAAAGAGGTTATAGAGAGATAGGAGAAATATAGAAAAATGCGATAGGGATAGGGAGGGAAGCGGACAGATAGGATATAGAGAGCAAGTGAGAGAGTGAATGACCTCATTAGCGTATTTATATCCGGGTTATTGGGTAAAAATTGACCCTACATCTTAAAAACTAATATTGCACAATAATATTTGCCATAATTAATAACAATGTTCACTTAGCTTGTTTCACACAAATGTTTTCCCAAAAAATAACTATCGAAAAGACTTTGATAACCTTAATACAAACACAATCAAAAGTAAACACTCAGATGTAAAATCATATACAAAAAATAAAATTGCTTTGTAACACCAAAAATAATAATTTTAAATATAATATTTTCCTTATTTAAAAGTTCCCGAAAACATAAATTCTACTTTTTTTTAATCGGACAAAGTTAGTTGTTAGTCTAGTTAGTAGTTAGTTCACCAAGTACCCATACACCCTTCTATCTCCAAGCCTCCTTATTACTACTCACTTATTCGTTCCTAATGTGAATCGAACCTGAGTCACTCACCTTAGGTGAAAACCCAGTGGCCAAGTGGATAAATTCCACCTTCCTCTTCAACATAAATTCCACCTCCTCCACCCGTTCTTGCCCTTTAATTTTCTTTCTAATTAAACAGTCATCGTTATTAACCAGACAATTAACACTTTAATTTTCTTTCTAATAAAACAGTGATGGTTGTTAACCCGTGACAATTAACGTAAAATGTTGCAAAACATGAAAATATGAATAGTGTGTAATAGATAAATGAGATTTATATAACTTAATTTTACTAAACTATGAAATTCATTTCCTTGTTCTAGTTGTGGTTTAGTAAAATGGTAAAAATTCCTGTGCACCCGGGCGCACGGAATATGGTCCGTGCGCCTTTAGAAATTTGTGTTAAATTGTATACCCTTTAGTATACAGATGTGTACCCTTTATTTTCTAAAAAAAATTATTGTGTGTATATGGCCGTCTTTAGAATTTTGTGTTAAATTGTATACCCTTTAGTATAAAAATATGTACCCTTTATTTACTAAAGAAAAAAAAATATTAATGAATGGTGTATACCCTTTAGAACAAAATGGTGTACCTTTATTAATTAAAGTGTATATCCTTTAGACCAAAACAATATACCCTTACCCACAATACTAAATTTCTAAAGGCGCACGAGATGTGTTCCCGTGCGCTGGGTGCACGCAACCTCACTCTAGTAAAATTATATTACATAAATCTGATCATCTATTTATTACTCACATCACATGAATTCTCCTTATTTACCAATTATAATTTTTTTAAATGAAAAGTAATAAAAATTTTAATAAAAAATTAATTAAGAAAATATAAAACAACATGATTTTACTTAAGGGTTGCTCTATTTTTTTATTTTTTTTAAATTGAACAAATTAATGACATAAAAGAAAAGTATTGATCGAAAAAAGTTACATAAAAAATCATTAAAAAATTCTTTAAAATTATGGATAATTTTTCGATATTTTTTATAAATCCTTTATATTTTATATCTTAACATCCAAAAAATTAAAACTATACTAATATCGATATTTTTTTGTATTTCTCGATATTTCCTCATTATTAAAAAAAATTATGGTAAAACAGTTTGACCCTAGGTTTGCTACTTTCTTATATACTCAGTGTGCTACTTAAATATTCTTATATACTTAATTAAAATTGTAGGTTTTTAACTCATACTTCAATTTTCATTTCTTAGATACATATATATATTATGTATTTTCTGTTCATCTCTATTTTGTATTAGGTTTTATTGAGATTTTATATGATAATAAATGGAAGCAGACAACGTGGAGTCTACCGAATTAATGAACTAAATGTAGAATACTAAAACATTGATTAAATATTAAATCAAGATAAGAAGAATGCTCATTAAACCTTTAATAAGGAATAGAAGAAGAACAATTAAACCTAATTTTAAATTAATAAATAAGAACAAACCAATTAACCAAGAAAAATCACCAAATTAACCCTATATCACATGAAAAGAACCATAAACTTATATCACCTAAAAAGAACCTCGCCAATTAACCAAGAAAAATTAACAAATTAAAAAAAAAAAAGAACTAAAGAAGAATAACTAGGCCAATTAACCATGAAAAATTAACAAATTAACAAAAAAAAACTAAAGAAGAAGAACTACACAAATTAAACCTAAATTGAAATATCTTTTTATTGATATAATATCGATATTGATACTCTAAAAAACGAATATATTGTGAAAATATTGAAGATATTTTGGAATATTTTAAACCATGATTTTAGGTATAATATGAGATGGGTGTGCATTTTTTTAAATGTATTAAATGAGTTAGGATTTAAAAAATAAATCACATATGTAATAAAATTCACATATGTATATTGTGCATTTTTTAATATATTGTGCATTTCTAGGTATAATATGAGATGGCTATTATTAAAAAATCACATATGTATTTTTATTTCAATTAGGATATCTTAAGTAAAATTTCGGGTGGCAATAGCGTCGCTTTTAATTTTTTTAATATTTATTATTAAATTTAATAATAATTAATTTAATAAAATTAAATAACATTAATAATAATAATATTATTATTATTAGTATTACTATTATTATTGAATTTTATAGAACGAAACGAACATAAAGTGAGCTAAAGTAATTACGAATCAAAACGAGTCGTGCTCATTCATTTTAAACCTTGAATTTTAAATTTATGAGGACCACTTGGGTGACCCGTGGTCACCTATGACCCTCTCACATGAGGGGGTGAGTCCCACATGTCAGGGGGTGGGCCCCCACCCCCTCATGTGAGAGGGTCATGGGTGACCACGGGTCACCCAAGAATTACCCTATATTTATACAACATATACTAAATTACTAATGACTAACTACACCCAAACACAAACAAAACATCACAAACATACATTAAAAAAAATTGAAAGAAGAGAGGATGAAAAAAAAATCAATTAGGATGGTGAATATAATTTGAAAATTCCATACCTCAAGCAAGAGAAGCAATTATAGAATCCAGAGAATAATGAAAGTTTAGTGAATTGATGAAGTGTGATTTACACAATAAAAACATCAATGGTTTCTAGGTAAATAGACACTCTTTTGCACTCTTAACAGAGATAACAATGGAATCAGAATAAAATGGAAATTGAATGAGGTTTTACATGTGAACATAATTGATAAGTTCGTATAATGCAGTAGTTTTTAGTTTAGGCAAAAGCTCCTACGCCCCGGGGACACAGGGACACGGTCTGTGTCTCCATGTGAACATAACACTTCCTTATTCTATTTAAATCTATATATTGCTAGGGAGTTTAAATTGTAAAGGGGCACAGAAATTACAAAGGGGCACGAATCTAAATCCGTGTACCCGAGCACACAAGAGACTCACTCAGTGTAACCAAAGAGATACAGCTATACAATTCTTCCAGTTTCATTTTTATTTATTTTTTTTGGATTTTTTGCTAGGCAAAAGAAAAGAAAGTAAATCCAGTCAATTATGTTAGTATTTTAATGTGCTTTTTCAGAAGGGAAAATCTACTTTCGAAGTCACACGAATGACTTTTCTTTATTATTATTATTATTTTAGTGTGTTTTTTGTGTGTTTTATGTGTTGGGTGCTTCTTTATTATTATTATTATTTTAATGTGTTTTTTTGTGTGTTTTATGTATTGGGTGCAGTATGTAAATTGGGTTTGATTTGAGGTTAAAATTGTACTCCTTCCGACCCATGAAAAGAATTATGTTTATTTTTCGTATGGAGATTACGTGTCATGAAAAGAGTTACATTTACTTTTTGTACGGAGATTAAGAAATATAATATTTTAATGTATAGTGGTTTGAGAGATATAATAATTTAATGTATAGTGGGTAGTTGTATTAGTGTTGTTTGTGGGCTCATAAAATAATTGATTTATGTGGGTCTCAACTACTAAAAATAAAATGTAATTCTTGTAGCGAGACGCGCCCTAATTAGTAAAATGTAACTCCTTTGGCGGGACAGAGGGAGTATTTTTATTTAATATAATTTTTAAGGTTCGTAGTTGTTATGGAATTCTTTGTCAAACCTTCCTTACAACGTTAGTTTTGTTAGAAGACTAGCAAATGAAGTGGCTCACACTGTTGCCACACACTTAGCTTAGTATGCTACTCATTTCTCATGAAATTATGTTTCATCTCATATTCTGATGCTTTTAATATTAATTGTAATTTGAATCAGTAATAAATTTTAGTTAAAAAAACCAAATCTTAGGAGCTTAAAACTTCATAATAAAATAGTATTTATTAAACAAGTCTCAGTAATTAAGTTACGGAAGTGGCTATTTGCACCCGAATCTACTAAACGAACTCCATTAATTTATAAATTTAAAATATATTTATGTGAGAAGATGTAAATATCTTTTATAAAAAAATAAAATAAGATTAGTTACAACACATGCACCCCAATTAAATTTCTAAATACATCCCATCTTCTAATTACTAAACCAGTTGAACCCTAACCCTATTAGCATAGTATCTTGAGAGATGAGAGAAAGAGTGAGCTGCGGATTACACTGCAAGCAAACGGCGTTTCCAACAAATCATGAAAATCAGCCAACAATGATTATTCGAAAAAAAGAAAACGAAGAACCAAACTCCCCTCCTCTCTCAATTTCGATTTTTTCTTGTATATAATTATATATAGCTGATTTTCATGATATATATATAATTATATACAAGAAAAAATCAAAATTGAGAGAGGAGGGGAGTTTGGTTCTTCGTTTTCTTTTTTCCGAATAATAATTGTTGGCTGATTTTCATGATTTATATATATATATATATATATATATATATATATATATATATATATATATATATATATATATATATATATTAGTATGAAACCCGCGTACAACGCGAGATCATGTAATTATTATTCTTTTTTTATAATTAAATAATGCGTGTTATATAACGTAAAAACATTAATTAAGGAGTTTTTTATTTCTTATAACTAGATAATTTCTTTCATCAATGTAAAGAATTTGCAACAAATTATAACATTTTATTTTTGTAATGTAACGTATAATTAAATCATATAAAGAGTTAATATACATGTACATATTTTCTAATTATTTGAAAGAATCTTGACTTGTATTTTTTTTAAATGTTACTTTATAACATAATACAATTGAAAATTATTTATTACTCCCCATGTCTCTCTAAAAATGTGCAACCACACAGGGGCAATTTTGTCTCTTTGTTGTATATTTATGTAGTTGTTAGTATTTTTTTTCATTGTGCAATTATGATCAAAGTATGTAACTCTTAATAATAATAAATCCTTAAATTTATTGTTTGTCTAAAATAAATATCAATTATATATTAAAAAAATCTCAACTTATTCTTTTTTTTCTATACATGATTTGATTTGAACTAATTAATTTATTTATATGGAATGATTTATTAATTAATTGCAATTAATGATATTAAAGTAAATAAGTCATAGTAAGTATATAGGAAAAATAAATAAATAGTAAGTTTATACGTGAACAATACTTAACGAAAAAAGACTTTGTTATATTATACTTAATATTATATATATATATATATATATATATATATATATATATATATATATATATATATATTAATTATGTAAAATAAGGTCAAATATTTTATAATTAATTAAAATAAAATTATTAAAATATTTTAAATAGTTGCTATATATATATTATTAAATGTACATAATATTAATATTTAAATGGAGTATTAGTTTTTACCCATGATTGTGGTTTAGTATTTCTTAATTAACTATACAATAGTAATTCTATTTTCATTAATTGTTATTTTTAAGAAACTAATGTAAATATATATATATATATATATATAATATAAATAAAATTAATTTATATATAATATTCTTTTAAATATTCATAAATTTATAATGAATTTATTAATTTTATTTTTTTAAGAAAACAAATTTTATAATTCATATGTCATAATTGAATTATTAAGATATATGTAAATAAACTAAATTCAAAAAATTAACAAATATTTACAAACTCAATTTTAATGTTATTTGACATGAAATAGTGATTTAACTTAAAGAACTTAAACTTTCGATTCTATACATGAATTAGTTTTTCAACCTCATACATTCTCTAGAGGTAAATCGATTCAAGTACTCTTGAATCGTCGATCCTCTTTCACTTGAAGAATATTTGAATCAATATTTTAGGAGTAGATCTCGATTTTTTTCCTCTTGAAGAATCGATTCTTAAAATATAAATCGATTCAAGTAATCGATCCTCTTACTCTTGCAAAATTAATTTTTAAGATATAAATCTATTCAAGAACACTTGAATCGATTTTCTTCCTCTTGAAGAATCGATTCTTAAGAGGTGAATCGATTCAAGAATACTTGAATCAGTTATCTTCCTCTTGAAGAATATTTGATTCTTAAGAGGTGAATCGATTCAAGAATACTTGAATCAGTTATATTCCTCTTGAAGAATATTTGAATCAATTTTTTAGAGATAGATTGAATCTCTACTTGATTTGCTCTATCGAAATAAATTTTTATACTTTCATAAATAAATTCTCTAAAGGAAGTTGAAGAAAGTTCATATTCCTCTTGGAGAATCGAATGTGTGTATTAAAATGAATAACCAGAAAGTCTTATTTATAAGTGGGGTGAGAGATAATATTATATGGAATATTCTTTTTTCCCTTTATATATATGATTTATTTTGATATAAATTAATTAATTGCATTAAAAGATTTAGTAATTAATTAATGATACCCAAATAAATAAATAAAATATTAAAAATCTAATCATCATTAAAATAAGAAACACATTATTTAAAAGGCAAAAACTCCTGTGCACCCGGGCGCACGGACCACATTCCGTGCGCCTTTAGAATTTTGTATTAAATTGTATACCCTTTAGTATACAGATGTGTACCCTTTATTTTCTAAAGAAAATTATTGTGTGTATCTGGGCGCATGAACAACACTCCGTGCGCCTTTAGAATTTTGTGTTAAATTGTATACCCTTTAGTATAAAAATGTGTACTCTTTATTTTCTAAAGGAAAAAAATATTAATGAAAAATGTATACCCTTTAGAACAAAATGGTGTACCTTTTATTAATTAAAGTGTATACACTTTAGACCAAAACAATGTACCCTTACCCATAATACTAAATTTCTAAAGGCGCACGAAATGTGTTTTCGTGCGCCTGGGCGCACGCAAGCCTCACTCTATTTAAAAAAGAAAATATTAAATAAGGAAGTTAATTAAAAGTAAATATGAAAAATATTAAAAAAAGTATTAAAAATCCAAAAAATTGAGAAAATTATACGTCACATTGGAACGCTCTGGAGACGACACGTCAGCAAGAAAAGTTTATACTATAGTATACTTAAAGATATGCACCCAATTAAACAAGAAAGATTTCTCCTTTGAATAATTTACAACAGAGAAACACTTATTCATTCTTATTTCTCTTACACCTCTCTGTTTTTGTTTTTTTCTTCTACTCTCTTTTTGGCGATCGAAAATTATTGATTCAAGATGGGCCTACCATCAATCCTGCTAAAATTACTGTTCGGATCACTTTCATACCACGCTTGGTGGATTTTTAAAGAATCTGTAGCAGAATTATGAGTTATTGTTCTTAATTCTGATTCTGTGTATGGATATACATATCGCCTTTTCCATCTCTGGATCTTCTTTCTCCGTGTGACTCCATGATTATTTCCTTTTTTATAGCATTTGTAGTTAAATTATACATAATTAGATGAATTTCGACCTGAAGATGGATTCTGCGAAGATAATGAAAGCGATGAAGTTGTTCCTGTAGATGAGAGCATAGTTAAAAATCCAACCCTCAGTTGGTCGGCGGCAGCGTTTAGTGATTATAAGTATATAGAAATTTAATTGGGGTTCGAAGGATATTTATGTCTTGTTACATAAACATATTTTAAATTTATAAATTAATGGAGTTTGTTTAGTAGATCTGGGTGCAAATAGTCGCCCCTTAAGTTACTCGTAAACGTCTCAAAAGAGTAGTTTAATAGATCAATGTAGGGGATAACACTTTATATATTTGTGTGGTAAAAAATGAAACACGGATTGTGTGAATAACTACATGAGACACTCTCTTGTGAGACGGTTTATGCGTGGGATGGGTTCGTCCATCATTGAATTATGCTTATTGTATACATAAAGTATGTTTATTTGTAGTTAAAGTATGTCAATAATAAATCATATTATAACACGCTAAAATCATATTTTAATGCTTTAAAAAACATACTTTAATAAATACTTTCTTCCGTCTCCGTTTCGCTCCCTACTTCATTTTTATCAATTTCTTGACCTGTTTTACACATATTTAAGCTCATTTACACAATTCTATCAATTCATACCACATTTCTCAAAACAACAATAACACCATTAAAAATCACACAAATATGGATAAAAACATCTGAAAATCCACAAATAAAGACACTAAAATCTAGGTGAAAATGACTACGATCAACAATTTGTAGTTAAAGTATGTTAATAATAAATCATATTATAACACGCTAAAATCATATTTTAATGCTTTAAAAAATATATTTTTAACAAATACTATTAAACATACTTAATTTAAATAATAAACATATTTTAACACGACATTGTCTAATTACATAAGACTGTCGACTTCGTGAATTTCAAACAAGTGTTGTGTTCTTTAAAATTGTGCGAATGTAAAAATATAATAAAATCACAAGATGCAAAAATTATAACGCTTCAAGGGTTTATGTAACCCTCATTGTCCTCTCTTCCTTCATAAAAAATAGGAATTTACCGTAGTTAGCATAAAATTGCTTACTACAATTCATTTTTCTTATATTAAAAAATATATTACAACTAGGAATATATTCCTATCCTCCCGCCTCCTCCACCCAAAAATATATACTACAACTGGATAAAGGACATTTCGTATAACCCAAAAGTGTGGATTACTATTTTTTTTTTATTACTGATGAGTAACCATTCAAAAAGGCAATTTTATTTTTTCACGTTAATTAAGGAATATTATTATTAATATGTAGTGAATAATTATATTAATGGGAGCATGACCCCATATTTTAATTATATTAGTGGTGTATATGGGTTCCATGTATGTAAAAAAAAATTAGACTCTTTAAGTGGAACATACAAAATAGAAAAAAAAATCCTCTTTAAATGGAACGGAAGGATTAAAACTTTTATAACGAAAGAGTAACTATTCATATAATTAAAGTGTTATAGTTCTTATAACTAAAAGTTCTTATAAGTACTACCTTAGTCGCGTTTGCTTATTGCACGTAAATTAATTAATATAATATTTTAATGTATAGTTAAATGAGCAAAATAATATTTTAATGTAAAGTGAGTAGATGTATTAGTGTGATGTGTGGGGCAATGAAGAGATAAATAATTAATTTGTATGGTCCTTTAATAAAAAAATAAATGCACACTTTATATTGGGATGAGTGTGAGTCCTTTTATTAAAAAAGGAAATGCACATTTTATGTTGGGATGAACAAAAATGACAAAACACATATGTTTTAATGGAACGGGGGAATATTTAAGAGTAAAATTTTTTATAATTTATTAAAAAGTGATAATTCTTGTATTATTATATAAAAAAAAAGTAATCGTAAAAAATATATAGATATCGATCAATTATTAAAAAGTAACAGTTCCATGATTTTATGTTATTTACAATTTGTAAAATAGAAAAAAAATTTAGTATTTTTTACGTAGAGTGATACACAATCATAAAAAAAGTATAACTACCTAGTCGGGACAATTCCACCTCTTTATTCAATGGGATTATGGGAGTATCCCATGAAACCATGAATTTTTGTGTTATTATGTGGTGCACCTGGTGTACCTATAGATTTATAAGGCAAAATAGAAGGGTATTGGGTAGTTATTAATTTATTTATAATTATTTTATTTTATTAAATGGTGAGGATTAAATAGAAAATTTATCTAACGGTTGAGATTATTCAGGTGTACTGGTGCCACAGGTGCACTGTAGTTAGACTCTGAATTTTTTATGTTCCCACTCTTTTTATGACCGATTACAGTTATATCTAAAATCATAAAAAAAATCATAAACATAATATTCCAGTTTCCCATAAGACAATTAAAGTCTCTTTGAGACTATACTTACATGAAACGAATTGTAAAAAATATTAAAATGTTATTGTTATATAATTAAAGTATATTACGGTTACTTAAATTATGTTTTCTAAAATATAATTTTAGTGTATTATAATAATATGATTCATTATAATCATATTTTTCTTTTATAATTATAAGCGTTTAATAATTGGTCAACTCATCTCGCAATCCATTTTATACATACTAACGTGATAATCGATCAATAAACTCTCAAACACTCAAGATTAAACTCACATGAAATAATGAAACTTGAATCAAAATGAAAAGAATATATAAAGATGTATAGTGGTTCAGTTATTAATAACATACGCCCACTTTGGGGAGAAGAAACTTTATTATCAGAGTATGCTTACAAACAATATCAGAATGATCTCAATCTGGTAACAGGAAGCACAGAAAACGAAGCTCACTAATTGTCAACACTCAATGTGAAAAACTGATGTGATCAACCTATTTTGAACCCTTATATCTTGTTATTCCTTCAACCTATTGATCCGGTTGAACCTCCACTAGATAGCGCTCACTTATTAGATGAAATGCAACCACATAGCCAGTTCTAGGAAGCTCGATTAATCGACCAACAACTGCTCCAAATCCAGCTATACACCATTGCTCCAAAAATCAGTTTTCAATCGGTTGAGTTGTTAGTTTGTTGTAACTGCTTCAGCTGTCACATATGCAACCATGCATCACGTGGAAACACTACTCCAGCTCAATCAAGAGCAGCCTCCACGTGTCATAAAGCATCTATATTCATCAATCTCCACGTTAGATGTTTATATACTCAACTTGATCCCTTCTCTCCATTTTGCTATTTTTAAGGAGCAGCAACCTTTATGTCTTCATGCATACCAACTAAAGTCTTGCACAACTCAAATTTTGCTGTTGACAATGTTTTAGTAAGTCCATCAGCTGGATTCATAGTTGTATCAATCTTCCTTACAGCAACAACGCCACTTTCAACCATATCCCTTACAAAGTAAAGCTTAACATCAATGTGTTTGGTATGTTCATGATACCCCTGATGCTTAGCTAAGTGTATTAGTTGTCACAATACACCACTAAAGTATCCTGATATTTCCCCAACTCCTTCAGCAAACCAACAAGCCATATCCCTTCTTTGATTGCTTCTGTTAATGCAATGAACTCAGCTTTTGTAGTTGATAGTGCCACTACAGACTGATGGCTTGCTTTCCAGCTCACTGATGTGCCATACATATTGAACACATACCCTGTAAGAGATTTCCTAAAATCCAAGTTTGCTGCAAAATCAGCATCAACATATCCAATGACACATTCTGATTTTGCTTTCCTTTTCTGGAATTTCAGTCCTACTTGCTCAGTTCCCTTTACATATCTCAATGCCCATTTCACTGCTTCCCAATATTGCTTTCCTGGACAACTTAAGAATTTACTGATCAAACTCATTACATAAGCAAGATCAGGCCTACTACAGACCATAGCATATATAAGACTGCCCACTGAGCTTGCATATGGAATCCTGCTCATTTCAGCTATCTCTTTGTCTGATTTAGCTCCATTAAGTAGTGACAGACTCAACCATTGCTTGACATGTGTTGTAACAGACTTGCAATCATCCATATTATACCTTTTGAGTACTTTAATAAAATAAGATTGTTGTTTCAACACAAGTGTACCAGCTGATCTATCTCTACTTATTTCCATGCCTAAGATCATCTTACCTTGACCAAGTTCCTTCATCTCAAACTCAGATTTGAGTACTTCCTTCACTGCATCAATACCTTTAATGCTCTTACAAGAGGGCCTATCATAATAATTTGCCAATTATATTTCTATTTATTTTTAAAATTTAATTTGATGTGAAATTGGTTTGGCAACAAAGAAGTAAAACTAGAAAGTGACCATATAAGTAGAGGGGAGGGTGGAAAGGCCTTCCAGTTGAGCTTGGTTGCTGCAGGGTGGGGGTTCGAATCCTGCCTTTGGCATGGATTGTTGGCATTCGATCATTTGGTTAACGTGAACCATTAGCATACCATGCGTTTCTAACACAGCGGAAGCAATAAATCATAGAAACGATTACCATTCACCAGGGTATGTTGATGAAGATTAATTCTCGCAGTCAGCCTGTGCAGTCCCACGAGAATGGTCATAACTTCCTCGTCTGATATCGGAATTGAGTGATCTTTGCGTTCTGACGATTCTCTCTTCAACGGCTTTCCGTCAGTATATTGATCATCAAATTCTGAGTACTGTACGAATTTATACAAATTTTGCAAGGTCGCGGACAGCAGCAGCAAACTACCTTCTGATCTTCTGCTGTATGTCCCAAGTCCGATCTCGACGTCGTGTGGGCGACGATCTACGAGACCTCCTCAATCTGCTCTCAACCCTCATCACACGTGAATAATCAATTAGATTAGATTAGATTAGGGTTCCAGATAAGTTGAGGTGACTTATATACATGGGCTACAGCAGGGACCAGGAGGAGAAATTGGGTTGGGCCTCCATTGGGCTTAAGTATCCAAGCTTAGCCCAAAGCTTATACTTAAGTCCAATAATAATAATATATTCCACTAAAATATTATTATTGCACTACCGTACCAATTCCAAAATTAAGTTTTGGGCTCCTTCTTATTATGAGCCCGTTAGTCTCCCCATGTTTAAGATATACAATGTCCATTAATTAATTTAAGTTACTGACAACTCAATTAATTAATATCTCATCCAAGAGTAGTACCACTCAACCTCATTATCATGTCGGAATAAATTCCACTTGCAGGGTTTACATGATAATCCTTATGAGCTCCTCAAGGGGACATCATCAACCTATGACGGACACGGATTCCTTCTACAATCAACATCACACCATAGAGACAGCACTATTTCCCAACTCATCGAGTTTGTTGATTTAATTACATGTAAATCTCACCCATTGATGAATCAAAGAAATACATATTGCCCTACGTGTCGAGGTTATTGTATAGGGATTAAGAGCACGAACTTCCATAATAACTGAGATCAAGTTCTCCTATAAGTCAGTATAAGTCGAACGATCTCAAGCGGTCCTGCTCAATACACACAAGTGCACTAATGTGATTCTATAGCCAAGACAAGCTAATACCAAACCACACTACAACCATCCCGATAGAGAGTCCCCGTCTATCTCTATTGTGAGCATCTGTTTATACTTTATAAGGAAACCGATAATATGATCTTCCGTGTGTTGTCGCACAACATATTATCTACAGTATAAAGTAAGTGGACTATTGCATCGAACATATAAATAAATTATAAGATGCAATCATTTGATCATATGATTCTCATTTTAAATTAATTGTTATAACATTGTTCATACAAAAAGCTAGACTTTTAGTATACAATCCAATAATCTCCCACTTATACTAAAAGACTATGCTGTCATGTCTTCCGCCATACATCTGATTCCCACTCCCACTACACGACCATCAAAAGCTCTCGCCTTAAGGTCCTTGTAAATGGATTTACTAGGTCATCATCCGATGCAATCTAGGCGACAACAACCTTCCCCTCATCATACGATTTCTCATAATAGGTGGTACTTGCACTCCATGTGTTTAATTGCCTTATGGGCTCTTGATTCCTTCAAGTTTGCAACTGCACCAATATCATCAATATAAATTGTGATATCCTTGGGCAAACTTAGAAACACTTCGAAGTCCATCTTGAAGTTTCTAAAGTCATACAGATACTTTGGCTGCCTCATAGGCTCCAATTTATCATCTTTCCATGATGGAGTCCGGAGTCTAAAATATATTTCTATATAACACTCCTCCACATTATGACTCAACTTCCTAAAATTAAACGCATAACCTTTGAGGTAGATTTACTGTCGTCCCTATCTGATTTGAAAAATCTGAATCTATGTAACCCATAAGAATCAGTGAATCTGTTCGGTAAGCCCACATATAGTTTCTAGTCCTTTTCAGGTACATAAGTATATGTCTTACCACAGTTCATCATTCTTATTCCGGGTTACGTTGATACCCACTGTTCATGCCATCGGCAAAACAGATATCCAATCTCGTGCATAGCATTCCTTAGATTAAGCTTTCTCATTTGCCGAAGCATAAGGAACCGCTTTCATCTTCTTTATCTACTTTTGTGTCACAAGACAATTCACTTAGATAAATTCACATGCTAAACGAGTAAGGATCGTATCATTATATGAAACTTGAGATAAGCATAACATCCTTTCTTGTGATCCGTATTACCGTGATCAAAAGGATATTTTTGCTCTTCTTAAGTCCTTCATCTCATACCGCTTTATCAACATACCCATACGCCCGACAATACTCTTTCATTGTCTCCAATGAGCAAGATACTATCTACGTATAGTACAAGAAATACCACCACGTTTTCATCACTCTTTTCAATACACAAGACCCATCCGATCATTGATTAGATCCATGTCACTGGATTACCTCATCAAAACGGATGTTTCATGAACTTGAAGCTTGTTTTAGTCCATTAATGGACACTTTTAAGCTCACTGTCACAATGCTCTTAGCTATTTGCAATGAATCACTCTGGTTGCTTCACATAGATGTTTCCCTTAAGACTTCCAATCAGGAAAGCTGTCTCGACATCTATTTGCTATCCCTCATATTTTATATGAGTAGCAACAAATAAAAGAGTTTGGATCAACTTAGGCATAGCTACCGACGAACAGGTTTTCTCATAATCGAACCCTTTCTTTCTGAGTATACCTTTTCGCAACAAGCTTGCTTCCAAGGTTTTCACCTTATTCTATGATCCTCTTTTATTCTTGCATACCCGCTTCCAATGGCTTTTACGCCATTTAGCGGTTCAATAAGCATCCAGACCTAATTTAAAATCCATCGATTCTATTTTAATATTCATTGCACTTACTAAGATTCCGCATTTTAATTTTGTAGTGCAACGTCGTATCCCTGGGATAATACCATGTTTACTAGGGATCATGTCTTACGACTTTCCCAAAATATGTATCTCACGGGTTGTCGAATAACCCTCCCACTGCGACAAGGCACCACATGTAATTGTGTATCAGACGTGACACGCATTGCAGTTTACCTTGTGGTATATCCTCTTGTACACTTGGTACTTATACTTTGTGTTTTCTTCTCACTACCTTTAAAACAACTCATACATGGGTTTGTGATATATTACATAGTCCCTTTCCAAAATCTAGTGTTTGTGTTAACAATCACCCTTCGATCTTTTAGACTAAATAAATCACCTTCATTTTTATAGCATATCCCACAAACAGACAAACATTCAAATGAATTACTGTTTCTAGGGCCTATCCATAAAATGAATTAAGTAATTCCAAATAATTCATCATCTATCTAATCATTACCATAAGAGTCTTATTCCTTCTATCCACCACACCATTCAGCTGGAGCATGCCCGGTGTAGACCACTTGAGATTTAATCTCAACCTCTGATTAATAGCTCCTAATTATCCTAAGAGGTACTCGTAATGACGATTAAATCGTCATTACTTGATATATTTTCCATGATGCTTTACTGTACCAACCTTGCAATTCTTGAATAAATCAAAGAACTTAGACATGCAGTGCATCAAATAAATATATCGGTATCTAGAATAATCTTCGATTATTCATTACCACCTCTCGCCTGGATAATATTAGGTCCGCTTGAATCAGAATGAACCAATTCCAACATATATATCTATGGCTCTACACCCCTTTACCTTGAAAAGGTAATTAATCATTTTTACTTCCAAGTAAGACTCGCAAGTCCGATAGTTTCCACTTCAGATAAACCTTACGGTCCATCTGCTATCAACTTTTGAGTCCTACTCAAGTAAAATGATCTAGTCTTAGACGCCAAATGCATGTTTAGTTCATCTCCGAAGGTTACTTTCTCTTACTAAGATCAGAAGATGCATTATTAAATACTATTTGTTGCATCTGTGGAATATACATGATTTAAGAGTATACAAATTGTCCATCAACGTACCATAACAGATTACAACTCTATCCTTCATTATAATGACCATGTCATTTAAATGAAATGGAGTATCCATCTATTAATGCATAGAGACCGAAATCAAATTCTTTCTATGAAAACGTAAGTAAAGACAATTTTACAAAATCAAACGTTTATTCATATCGTAAGATAAATAAACAACTCCCACTGCAATAGCCACTAGTCTTGTAGTTTTACCCATGTCATAACAATCTTATCCTCACTTAGTAATGAACATTCAGTGATTCCAGTATCTACACACTTCGTGTCAGTAGATGCCATCACTAATCATGTTTAAACAACTAGTAAGTAAGATTCTATCCTTGTTTACTCCTTTTATGAAATTGAATTTCCTTTAACACATGTTTTGTCAGAAGTTTCCCACCATATACAACCTCTTGTAATTCATGAGAAACTTACTCAAAACATCTAGGCAATTATGAAGAATAAAATTGACTTAGGTTTCCCCTTCAACTTCTATTCCATGTAGTTCCAATTCATTCATCAAATTCAATCATGACCTACCGCCTTTTAACTTACTCAAGTATCCGAAGAGTTACATGAGACCATCATATTTCTATGAATCTCTTATCTCTTTACTAGAGACTTTAATATGCATCATGATAAGTCTTTTGTGAGAACACACATGTATTTTCTTAAGCAGTAAAATTCAAAACCAAGATTCTTTTCTAATCATCTAATTTGGACAAGTAAATATAATTTCTTTTAGTTAATAATAAGTGAGATAAAATCATTTGAAAATCAGAGAATCACAAATAAATATACCGATCAAAACTTTAAATTTTATCCTTTTATATTGATTCCCTCAAAATAATATAAAAATAAAATTCACCGACATCTCAAGCACCGTGAGTCTGCAAGCCACGATAGTGTGGACGTTTACAAACCCGAATATTTACAAGAGAAGGTTTTACCCATTAATTTAATTTGTCAACCTAACTTTATGACAAAATAATTAATAGTCGGTTCCTCTTTAGCCATGCAAATAAAAGCAGTGACTCCGATGGGGAGGATACTTATTATTTACACCTAAGTGTACACCATTATTTGACTCCAAGTTCGCGGCCCAAGCTTATGTGCCTTACAGATGGAGAAGTACACACGCGCTCGGATAACTTCCTACAGTCATCAATTATAAGTCTGTACAGTGATCCGCACATGAACTCATCCGATAGGGAGGAAGGTCTATGCCAACGCGCAAGTTCATATGCATCACATTACAAACATAATTATTTAAAGAAGTCTGTCCCAACAATCCATGAATAAACTCATCCGATGGGGAGGAAGGCTCTAATGCCGACGCGCAAGTTTATTCACATTGCTAACAAACCAATAATGGAAGCCGCGGGAATTTTTACCAATCCCCTCTCCCACTTAGTTATTCAACACCGAGGGTTTTTACATGCATATAATATTTAAAAATAAAATACGCAACCTAGCATGCTCATACTTCCAAATATATAACAATAATTGACCAATAAAACAATTATAGCAGTTATATATAAGGAAATAAATTGCCAAAAATAAGTTGACTTGATCAACACTCCAACATACATGCATATAATATACCAAATATAATACGCAATCTAGCATGCTTCTATTTAAGGCAATAAATCATAGAGAATCATGCATACATATATAACAATAATCAATTAATAAATCAATTATAACAGTTATATAACAGCGAATTCGATTGTTCGCCACCAATCACGAATGCGGACAACTGCGATGGGGATCGACCTCCCCGCAGCTTGCTTCACCACTCTGGCATCCTGCCCGATCATATTGTGAAGACTCACGTGGAACCTGATGCAGACCAGTCGAACTTGATGCAAACCCGCTCGAACCTGGTGCAGAGTCGATCAAACCTGATGCAGACCAATCGAACCTGATGTGAATCTGCTCGAACCTGGTGCAGCATTGATTGAACCTGATGCAGACCAATCAAACCTGATGCAAATCCGCTCGAACCTGGTGCAGCATCGATCGAACCTGATGCAGACCAATCGAACCTGATGCAAATCCGTTCGAACCTGGTGCAGCATTGATCGAACTTGATGCAGACCAATCGAACCTGATGCAAATCCGTTCGAACCTGGTGCAGCATCGATCGAACCTGATGCAGACCAATCGAACCTAATGCAAATCTGCTCGAACCTGGTGCAGCATCGATCGAACCTGATGCAGACCAATCGAACCTGATGCAAATCCGCTCGAACTTGGTGTAGCATCGATCGAACCTGATGCAGACCAATCGAACTTAATGCAAATCCGCTCGAACCTGGTGTAGCATCGATCAAACCTGATGCAGATCAATCGAACCTGATGAAAATCTGCTCGAACCTGGTGCAGCATCGATCGAACCTGATGCAAATCCGCTCGTCCAAGGGCCTACTTGCACGGAACCAAGTTCAGCCCAATGCGCAACATCAAACTACACCAACTGTTGTTCAGAGTTCGCAACTTTAGGAACCTGAGAATCCAATCTCCACCGTCCAGAATCTACGCCTGTGAGTTTTGAACATGGTTTCCAAATTACAGGTCGATCCAACGGTTAGATTGTGAGAAACAGCTCTTTTCCCTCGACTGCGCAGAACAGAATCGCCCAAAAAACTGCTTCTGTTTTCGGTGAATTCCCGACTACACAAAGTTCAAAATCCGATCTTCACCTTTCAAAATGTACATCCACAAAATCCGAACGTGCTAACCAAAAATCAGCCTGATCCGATAATTGAAACTCCGGTTATTGCCTCTGCAATATCACTGCGCTGGATTTTCCCTCAATTTCTTTCTTCCATGTGAAATTGACGAACAGTTTTCGTCGAATCCTCTCACACACAACCATCAACGAACAGATATGATATAGGGTATATTTCACATAGGGATATTCATGGTTTGCGCAGTAAAACCAAAACCCTAAACATGCGATCCTAATTTCGAAAAATTAACTACATAAACCCTAGTCTAACGTGTCACGCTTCACCACGAAACCTCGCTCTGATACCAATTGTTGGCATTTGATCGTTTGGTTAATGTGAACCGTTAGCATACCATGCATTTTTAACACAGCGGAAGCAATAAATCATAGAAACGATTACCGTTCACCAGGGTATGTTGATGAAGATTAATTCTCGCAGTCAGCCTGCGCAGTCCCACGAGAATGGTCATAACTTCCTCGTCTGATATCGGAATTGAGTGATCTTTACGTTCTGACGATCCTCTCTTCGACAGCTTTCCGTCAGTATATTGATCATCAAATTCTGAGTACTATACGAATTTATACAAATTTTGCAAGATCGCGGACAGCAGCAGCAAACTACCTTCTGATCTTCTGCTGTATGTCCCAAGTCCGATCTCGACGTCGTGTGGGCGACGATCTACGAGACCTCCTCAATCTGCTCTCAACCCTCATCACACGTGAATAATCAATTAGATTAGATTAGATTAGGGTTCCAGATAAGTTGAGGTGACTTATATACATGGGCTACAGCAGGGACCAGGAGGAGAAATTGGGTTGGGCCTCCATTGGGCTTAAGTATCCAAGCTTAGCCCAAAGCTTATACTTAAGTCCAATAATAATAATATATTCCACTAAAATATTATTATTGCACTACCGTACCAATTCAAAAATTACGTTTTGGGCTCCTTCTTATTATGAGCCCGTTAGTCTCCCCATGTTTAAGATATACAATGTCCATTAATTAATTTAAGTTACTGACAACTCAATTAATTAATATCTCATCCAAGAGTAGTACCACTCAACCTCATTATCATGTCGGAATAAATTCCACCTGCAGGGTTTACATGATAATCCTTATGAGCTCCTCAAGGGGACATCATCAACCTATGACGGACACGGATTCCTTCTACAATCAACAGCACACCATAGAGACAGCACTATTTCCCAACTCATCGAGTTTGTTGATTTAATTACATGTAAATCTCACCCATTGATGAATCAAAGAAATACATACTGCCCTACGTGTCGAGGTAATTGTATAGGGATTAAGAGCACGAACTTCCATAATAACTGAGATCAAGTTCTCCTATAAGTCAGTATAAGTCGAACGATCTCAAGCGGTCCTGCTCAATACATACAAGTGCACTAATGTGATTCTATAGCCAAGACAAGCTAATACCAAACCACACTACAACCATCCCGATAGAGAGTCCCCGTCTATCTCTATTGTGAGCATCTGTTTATACTTTATAAGGAAATCGATAATATGATCTTCCGTGTGTTGTCGCACAACATATTATCTACAGTATAAAGTAAGTGGACTATTGCATCGAACATATAAATAAATTATAAGATGCAATCATTTGATCATATGATTCCCATTTCAAATTAATTGTTATAACATTGTTCATACAAAAAGCTAGACTTTTAGTATACAATCCAACAATGGATTTGGCCCCTTGCAAGCACAAGTTTAACAGTGAGCCCTCCCTATAAGTCACTTGAGCCACATATGGCGATTTACCTCCTCCACCAATCCCCAGAGCAGGGGCGGTGGGGCCCCTAATAGTGGGGTATACCATTTTAGAAAGTGACCATATAGAAAGTGAGGAAGAGGGGGGGTTATTTTATCTTAAGCGATTGGAAGCGAACATTGAACATTGTGGGGACATGTGGACCAAATAATACAGAATCACAAAATGTGGGGTAGCTGTCGGGTGTGTTGGCCCACCACCCTGCCGGAAAGGAATGACATCTTAACGTAGACCTCCGTGGTCGGTGGCCGGAGAGGACTTCAATTTCAACTTTATTTATTTATTTTATCATTCTAATTAAAGTTATAATTAAGTAAAGGATCTGAGTTATGTGATGTCACATGAAATGAAATAAGGATTCAGATTTCATCCCCCAACTACATTTCCAACCAAATATATTATCTCGAATTTATATAAGTCAATATTCCGACATAGTAATTAATTGAATATGTTGATTTTATTTGGATATTAAAATTTAAAACCTTAGGCAATTTAGGGGGGAAAATAAGACAAAACACCTGAGCATAAAAATAATAATTTTTATAATAAAAAGTAATCATGTTTTTTTATAAAAATAATTTGTAGTATAAATGAAAGCCTCATAAATTTAAAAAAAAAAAGTTTCACCAATATCACGCAAATCTCGTACCCTTTATTTATATACTCAACAATATATATAATTTTCCCTAAACATAAACAAGTAGTATAATTTTACATCGGTTGGTAATTAATCGGTTCTATACTAGTTAAAGAAATTTAATTACTATGATAAAAATTAATGCTTTTTTCAGCCATAAATTTGTTTTCTAGCATTTAATTGATCGTGTAATTCATTTTCCCTGTCTTTTGCGGCAAGAATTTGTTGTTAATTAAAGAGGAAACGATATCTGTTGCCCTACCCCACATTTTAAAATACAAAAGAGCTCATTTTGACTTTAAAACTTACAAACTGTCAATTTTCATACTTGAATGACCTTAATACCCTTATGTATTTTTTGGACAATTATACCTTAAGGGGCAATAATAATTTGAATCAAATTAAATTAATTTCTCTTAATTTTAATTATATTCTGCCTATCCCCTTAATTAAAACTTTTGTTGAATGTATTCCATTCGTAAATTATTATTTATACTTTATTTAATTCTTTCACTTTACAACTTTTATTATAGTATGATATTGTTTATTTATTCTGAATTAGATATCATTTAATGTTATCATCTTTTATTTATTATACAAATTATTTGTAAAATAATTTACATTTCATTAATTATATATCACTTTTCATGGAAAATATTATTATTCCTTATTTGTTTGTCTCACATAATTGTTCACTCCAAAAAAAAAAAAATTATTCTAATCTAACACCTCAAAACTCAAAAGTACACATTAATTTTTTTTAAAAAATGACATTCATTCTTCTCACAGATAACATAATTTACTTTATTTATAACTTAAAAATAATACATTACTCCTAAAAGTCAATAAAATTATTTAAAATATATATATTTTTTAATATTGTGGTAAAGTAAAGATAACCTATTTTTGGGGACGGCCGTAGTATTATTTTTTACCGTTTTACGGTTAATCGACAAAAGTTTTTTTTTTTTAATATGAAAAAAAATAAAATTCACGCCTTTTAATTTTAAATATGATCAATTATTCAAAACGTGAGTTTCGAGCCGTTCAACCAATTCTAATACGAGAGGATGGGAAATAGAAAAAATAATTTACATCTTCAAAGTTGGAAAATATATGCAAGTGTAGAAGTTAATACGTACTCTATTTTGTTTTCGTATAATTATAATTGAATTTTTTTATTTTTGTATATATTTTTTTTAATGGTGAAGATTTTATGATAACCCGTAGCATTTAATTTGATTTTAGAAAATGAATGAATACAGACGCGGAGTGTGGGGATAAGCTATATTGGCACTTGCATGCTGATTTTTAACACGTAGCCCCTTTTACTTTGGCTGTTATCTAATTCTATCACATATTTTTTATTTAAATTATAATTTAATTTTTAAATGTGTTTTTATTATTCCACAAAAATTTATGCGAACAATTTAAACAGAAATAAAATTCTAGCACTTACGATGTGTGTGGTGAAAGTTTGGTAGCAACGAAATGCTATCTTGTATGGAGTATTTGATAGATCTCAAATTTCTATAACAATGTTAGTGTATTGTGTTTTGCTGAAAATGTCTAAATTAGATTTGCTATTTTAGTACAATTTTTAGGGCTTACTCTCATGAAAATGTAATTTTTGAACTAAAGTCTGAATAATATATTTACCGTTTCAGAATTTTATCCAAATTTTTTGTCGGTAAAATTATATCCTAGATCGAGTCATTCTCAAATATATGCCTACAAAATTTTAGCAATGCAAGTATACATAATTGATGTGATTGTATCCTCATGATCTTTAATAATGATCTTAATCAATTTTTTTTATTAATAAAATGTTATCTTATCGGAAAAGGTAAGGCGATTATAAATAGGCAAATACTTGATAACTTTTGTAATGAAAAGTGATAATATATTAATAAAGAGTGATGCTCTTGTGTCCCGGGAATACCGTGCCCCTTTGCAATTTAAACCTCATAGCAATACATAGGTTTAAATAGAATATGGAGGGGGAGGGTTGTGTTCACATGGGGACACCGCGTGTCCCCGAGGGCGAAAGAGCTTTTGCAATTAATAAAAAGTGATAATATTATTTCATAAACAATTTATAGTATAAATGAAAAGTAATAACATTTTATAATGAAAGTGATAACATTTTATAGTAAAAATGATAACTATTTTAAAAAGTGTAAAATGGTCTCACGTGAGACGGTCTCACGCAAGACCTACCCTTATAAATATAGATAAAATTACAGTTATACCCTAAACTCTAAGGGTAAAATATACCCTAAGGGTGAAATATACCCTAAATCATAAGGGTGAAATTACAATTATACCCTAAATCACAGGGTGAAATATACCCTAAGCCACTAGGGGTAAAATATACCCTAAACATGTTGTACGATATACCTTAATCTTAACAAAATTATTCTTTTAGTAATACATAATAATTACTCCCTCTATCCCACACCACGCTTCCCGTTTACTGTTCCACATTGTTAAAAAAATTGCATTTTTTGACCAAATTTGTTGACTTTAGAGGGTATTGTAGTATTTTTAGGTAATAAAAAAATATAAAGTAATGGTATGTGTGTGAAAAAGGATGACAAATTTGAAATTAAAGTAATTTTTGAGGTTATTGGATAAAGTAATGTTTCCTTTTTTGGGTATGAAGAGTGGTGTGGGACGGACGAATAAGGAAAGTGTGAAGGGTGCTATGGGACGAAGGGAGTAATTTTTAGGCAATGAATTATTACTCTTATGAATATAACAATATTTTTTAATTATTTTTGTAAGTGGGACATAAAATGAAAAAGAACGATGTTTGATAGCGAGTTAGGTTTTTTAACGAATTTAATTCTATCCTGAACAGGTTCATACCAAAAAAGCATCCAAGACGTTTGGAGATGGAGGAACTCAAAATAAGACACCTATGTAACTGGATATATTTTTAAGTGCATCGAGGAAACATTCCATCAAGTAAATCAAGCAACCTTCAAAAGCAGATTATTTGTGGACATGTGGAAAACATGCGCTCCGTTCAAAGCAAAAACTTGTGCACAACGCTTGCTCCACGATAGACTGCCTACAAAATCTAATTTGATGAACATGTGTGCAATCATGTTGTCAGATATTAACTGCAACTTGTGTGACGAATGGAGTGAAGAGGATACCAGTCACTTGTTTTTCTCATGTGCAACAGTCTAGATAATGTGGAACTCCACCTTTAATTAGTTGGGTGTAAATTTGGTTGTGCACAACGACATCAAAGATAACTTTTATCAATTTTCATCTGTATTGAGAGGTAAAAATATAAAAAAATGCTTCGGGCTGTGAATTTGTATCATCTGGATAATATGGAGATGGAGGAACAAAATTATTTTCTAAGCGTGGAGTTGAAATTCTGATAGAGTCATTAGCGAAATAAAAAATAGGTACAAGATTATTTTTGAGGCTTCTCTAATCAAGATTATTTTCGAGGCGTGGAGTTGAAATTCTTTTTCTCATAAATGGGTGGTAGTGAGGTTCGAACCCTGGACCTCTGTTAACCATGGGCTCTGATACCATGTTAAACGATCACCTCATCTAAAAGTTTAAGCTGGTGGAGAGATGTATTGTTTAATACTTAATCAAATCACTCTAATAATCTAACACCTCAAAAGTAAACATTAGTTTAAAAAATGTTATATCTTCTTTCAACACATAACATACTTTAAACATTAGTTTAAAAAATGTTATCTCTTCTTTCAATACATAACATACTTTATATTTTATTTATTACATAAAATAAATTTTTTTAAAATATATGTGGTACAAGTGATCAATTTTGAGGGACATAGGGCGCAAATACTTAAGGTGATGTTTGGTTTGGAGTTATGTGGGGTTCTAAAATCATGAATAGTCATTCTATATTTGTTTTAGGTTTTGGATAGAGTAGGTTTTAACTTTAGGTTAAATCATTGTATTAATTTATTTAAAAAAGTTAAATGTGAGAGGGGAGAAAAAAAAAAGAAAGTGTATTAATTGAGAAGATAGAATATACTCCCTCCGTCCCCTTGAAAGGTATCCGTTGATTTTTTGCACGTGAATTAAGGAGTATAATAATTTAATATATAGTAAAGCGAGAGAAATAATATTTTAATGTGTAGTTGATAGTTGTATTAGTGTTGAGTGTGGGTCATGTGTAATGGTTGTAAGTCACATCAATCCAAAAAGAGAAATTAATACTTTGTAATGGGACGGACCAAAATAGAAAAATGGATACGTATCAAGGGGACGGAGGGAGTAGTAGGTATAAGAGTAATTTTTAAAATTTGGTTATGAATTTTGAAAACCAAAACCTAGATTTAAAACCCAAAAACAAACATTAACTTATATCATCGAAACACTTTAAATGCATGTCTTTCTTCTTTAACTTATCCAATAAATTTTTTTATTAATTTCTGTGCCAAAAATAGTTGCAGGTAGTAGGAGTGGGTATTTTTTTTGGGTTTCGGGTACCCGAACCAGTCCGATAAAAAATTACCCGAAAAATTCAATTTTTTGGGTAATTTCGGGTTTACCCGAACCCGATTGTTAATTATCGGATCGGGTATCGGGTTTTGAAAATTACCCGAATTACCAATCGGGTTACCCAATTTTTTAATTTTTTTAATTTTTTTATTTCTATTATAATATAATATATACTAATACTTGGTAGGTTTCTATTACCCTATCTCTATTTCCCAATCCTCGGTTCACGCTACATATTCATTGAAGAGAAGTAGAGAATCCCTCAAATCTTTATTTCCCACAAATAGTGAAGAATCTCAATATCCATTTATATTTATATATTATATAAAATAATAAAGAAATTAATATTTTTTAAAGAGTTTTATACAATAATTTACTAAATTTATAATATAATACATCTTAAAAATATATTTAAATTTCATTAAATCACATTTTAGTAAATAGTTTGAGTGTTTGACACAATATTATTATTCTTATATTAATTATTATATTATTATTAATTATTTTTTTTAATAAATTTTTTAAGGATGATAAATATTAAATTTGTTGAGAGTAACAATATATAAGGATGACAAAATGTAATACTAATTTTATCACATGAAATTATAGGAAAAAAATAAAAAAATAAAAAAATAATAGTAAAAATTCGGGTTATCCGATCAGGTACCCGAAATATCAAGTACTTAAAATACCGATTTGGATTCGAGTAATACATTTTAAAATCCTAAATTTTCGGGTACTCAGACCCGAAACCCAAGTTACCTGAAACACAATCCGATACCCACCCGTGTAGGGTAGTATTAGTATAGGGATGGGAGGGGTAGGGTATATGGAATTTAGAAGATGAGGTGTAGTAGTAGTCGGGTAGATTAATAGGTGTAAAGCTGTGCGTAGCGCGTGAATTGCCTTCGCGTAGAGATGCGCGTGGTCCTTATCAAACTGGGCCTCCATGTTAACTGGCCTGTGTTTTCCTCGGTCTTTGCGTGCCTACGCCCAAAATCTCTCCAGTTTCTCTCTCTTCGCCCTTCGCCCAAGCAATTGCATTCCCACCTCCATTCTTCTAACAGATACTCCACAATACTCCTCTTCAGTCAAACCTTCTAAAACCAGGATTATTCAGGATCCGGCGGATTGCCCGAATCAAGGATTATTTATCTTCAAAGGTATGCATGTAGTCGTTGGAACCATTCAATTCCGCCTCCTGTTGCATTCTCTCCATTATTTCGCCGTTTTGAGAATCTGTCTTCTCAGACGTATTTATGGGTCTTTAATTATTGTGGAATTGGTTTTCTAATTTCTGTTTGTGATGAACTGAAGTGCGCTCAGATTTGTCGAGCATCTGTATCTGTTTTGCATGGTTGGCTTTTCGCTGTTTTTATTGCTTCTATTGGTGTTCTATGATTGAAACAGGGATTTCGAATCTCGGGATCGTTGATTTCGTGTAAACAGACACTTCGGATTTTGTGCGATTAAGGACATTTTCCCCCGCGATTTGTGGAAGCGCGGGGCAAGAAGAAGATGTCTAGTTTTGAGGGAGTTGTAGTTTCCGATCAATGGCTTCAGAGCCAATTCACACAAGTTGAGCTTCGAGGCCTTAAATCCAAAGTAAATTCCTTGATTCTTTCTCTAGACTTTTTTTCCAATAACTTCCTACATTTGGGTTGGTTGATTTGATCATGGACTAGTATTTGTACCATTAGCATCGATTTTGTTTGCTTGTGGGAATTACGAATCTGTTTTGTGAATCTGAGATTGAAGCAAGCTATCCTAAGCTCATTTTAATTTGTGTTGATATACATGTATAGGGCCTTTATAATCCTTACTTCTATTTGTAGTTCATTTCAATGAAGAATCAGAATGGTAGGGTTACTGTTGGAGATATACCATCTCTAATCATAAAATTAAAGAGTTCAAATGATGTATTGAACGAGGAGGAGATTAAACAACAATTGGGAGAATCACACTCAGATATGATGCCAGAGATAGATTTTGAAGGCTTCCTCAGGGTAGGTTTTTCTCAATACTCTGCTTTCATTTTTTATTTTAGCTCCTTGAATGCTGCATATAGTAATTAGTAATATATTCTGCTTAAGCTGTACATCAGATGAATGAGTGGTAACTGTTGCACTGTTGCTTTGAATAATCAGTCATATTTGGATTTGCAAAGTAGAGCCAATGCCAAATTGGGAAATTCAAAAAACTCTTCATCCTTCCTGAAGGCAACAACAACAACTCTGCTACACACCATCAACGAGACTGAACAGGCTTCGTATGTTGCTCATATCAACAGCTACCTCAGGGATGACCCATTTCTAAAACAATTCCTTCCAATTGATTCATCTTCAAATTCTTTATTTGAGCTGGCTAAGGATGGAGTCCTATTATGGTATACCCTTACAGCATTGATGCTTCACACCTGAACATTTAAAAAATTGATGGGTTTTGATTGCTTATTTTTCCTTTGGTTATTGCAGCAAGCTGATCAATGTGGCAGTGCCTGGAACAATAGATGATAGGGCTATTAACACAAAAAGAGTATTGAATCCTTGGGAAAGGAATGAGAATCACACACTCTGTCTCAACTCTGCAAAAGCTATTGGATGCACAGTTGTTAATATTGGCACCCAGGACCTTGTTGAAGGAAGGGTATGTTAATCTTGTGATAAGTTTGCTGTATAAAGATTTCTTTTTTAGATTATTTAGTATTATGATCTTCATATTATTTGTTCACTCATTGCAGCCTCATCTGGTACTTGGATTAATTTCTCAAATTATAAAGGTCAGCACCTCTTTTGCTTTTTAAGATTTCAGTGTAGCTGTCTGCTTTGTTTTGAAAAAGAAAGAAACATTAAAAGGTTTAATTAGCTATAACGTGTAGAATATAGCTAGATTATTTGTGTATGATGATTACCACTAATATAAATTCTTTATTTGGCCTTTGGTTTGCACTCTCAGATCCAACTACTGGCAGATCTCAATCTCAGAAAGACACCTCAGCTTGTGGAACTGGTGGAGGACAATAATGTATCCACCACTTTTCCCTTTGAATATCTGTAAATCGAAGTGATATGTCTTTGTTCCAGTATGTGTAACTCAAAACTGAGCTAATTGTACACTTTGATCAGGTGTCATTAATAAATGCAGGATGTTGAGGAGCTTATGGGGCTTGCTCCTGAAAAAGTTCTACTGAAGTGGATGAATTTCCATCTCAAGAAAGCAGGCTACCAGAAAACTGTGACAAATTTTTCTTCTGACCTGAAGGTATGCCGTATTCATGTTTGGAGTTAATGTTGTGGTGTGACAATATTGTTTTACCTAATATTGGAGTTTTAGTCGAGGGTGACTTGGTCTTTTTTTTAGTGTAGTTTGACTTCAAACATCAAGCAAAAGAATCACCATGGCGCTAAGCTTTTTTCTGATCTTAGTCTAATCTGGAGAATTATCTCGAGCAAGCATGAAATTAATCGTGCAGAATTTGACTTCCTTTCATGGGCTTTTAGCTTGTTGGATATTAACTGGTTTTTTAGTTAAAGTTTAGGACTGTTGATCTTTTAGGAATAATTCAATTTTGTTATTACCTTTGTTCTCTTGCAGTTGGCAAGTGTCCTTAGCTGTTGCAATTTTATGGTACTGTCATATTCTGTAGGATGGAGAGGCTTATGCTTATCTGCTTAACGTACTTGCACCGGAACACTGCAGCCCTGCCACCTTAGATACGAAGGACCCATCTGAAAGAGCTAATTTAGTTCTTGAGCATGCAGAGAAAATGGACTGCAAAAGATATCTTACTCCCAAGGATATTGTGGAAGGCTCTACCAACTTGAATCTTGCTTTTGTGGCACAGATATTTCATCAAAGGTGAGATGAAAGTTAAAGTTCAACAACCTCTTATGTCTTCCTGTGCAAACAACTAAGTAAAATTGCTGCTAGTATGAAATGGTATGAATTGTAATATGGAATATGTGCTTTTATGATCAGAGATGACCTCTTTCAATGGATTCCTTCCAGTTATGATTGTTCAGTGATCAACTGGACAAATTTCTTACACTGATTCTTTTGCTTGTAATTCACCTCTAATATTCTCCCAATAAGGCTACATTCAGTTGATGTTTCATCTCTTGATATATATGCTGAATGTGTCAGTGGTGATTCATGTGGATATCTTGTTTTTATCTTATTGTTCAATAATTTATAGTAGTTTGTCCTATATTTTATCTCTCTTTTATTTTTGAGTCATATCACTCGGGCTTTCTTAGTTAAGTTATTCTTTTTCCCAGGAACGGCTTGTCCACAGACAACAAAACGATATCTTATGCAGAGAATGAGATGATGACAGATGATGAGCTTATTATGTCTAGAGAAGAGAGGTGTTTTCGCCTGTGGATCAATAGCTTAGGAATTGGCTCTTACGTCAACAACTTGTTTGAAGACGTCAGAAATGGGTTAGAATTCCAGTTTACTTAGCTCTCTATCATCTGGAGACATCAAATAATTCCATTTGATTTTAAATGCCCTAGGCCTAGTATTTTCTGTGAGATTACATATTTCCACAGTTTTACATTTGGATTGCTCTTTCTGGAATCTGCTATGTAAAATTCTTAAATGTATATACCATTAATAATGCTTATCATGTTTTCAGGTGGGTTCTTCTGGAAGTGCTTGATAAAGTTTCTCCAGGATCTGTCAATTGGAAGCAAGCTACAAAACCTCCAATAAAAATGCCATTTAGGAAAGTGGAGAACTGCAACCAAGTTGTGAAGATTGGAGGGCAGTTGCGACTGTCCCTGGTAAATGTAGGTGGTAATGATTTTGTTCAAGGGAATAAGAAGCTGATACTTGGTAAGCATTTACTTTATATTGTTATGGAACCTCTGATTAGAGGTTTCTTTGATTAGCATTTTTAATGAGATTTTTGTCATGGCAAGTTCCAGTTTACCTTATGGTATCTTGAATTCTGCTTTATGGTGATTTCATGCACTCCTTAAATGAGTTATAATCTTAGTGAACTCCAATCAGAGCAGAAAACCGAAAATGTTAATGTATATCCACTTTGGACTAGTGTTCTTGTATCTTACCTCGTACATTGAGACATACTTCTGAGCCATTGAACTGTTTTTCCTTCGGTTTAAGCAGTTGTTGATGTGGTGACTTTGTTGTCTCTCTCTCATAAATTAATTCGATTGGTGGATGAATGAAACTTGAAATATGAATGCTAAGTGCTTGGTTCTTATATTCCTGGCCCGTGAATTCTTGCAGCTTTCCTTTGGCAGTTGATGAGATTTAACATGCTTCAACTCCTGAAAAAATTAAGATCTCGCTCTCAAGGGAAGGAAATTACTGATTCTGATATACTGAGCTGGGCCAACAGAAAAGTGAGGACTTCCGGCAGAAAATCTCAGATGGAGAGTTTCAAGGTTGACAATATAACCTTCCATTTCTTCACAAGTCTGTGTGTAAATGCATACATGCCTTATGGGATGTTATTGCACTTTTTTGACTTGTTGATAATGATAGATTTTTCAAACTGAATTGTAGGATAAGAATTTTTCTACTGGATTATTCTTTCTTGAGCTTCTCAGTGCTGTTGAGCCACGCGTTGTCAATTGGAACCTTGTAACCAAGGGCGAAAGTGGTAATTTTCCCATGTTACTTTCTAGAAAGCTAATTACTTTGTTGATTCTTTGATTTTACCATTTTCTTTTGATGTATACAAATATCCTGAGTGACCAGCTCATGTATTTTGCTTAATATTTTTGGAGGCAGAATTTTGAGAAACCTGATGAGATAATAAAATGATTAATATGCTACTTAAAGAGAAATGTTCTCCATTTCTCTTTTTTCATGGGAGGTGGGGTGGGAGAGTTTGTGTGTCAGTATAAACTGCAGAAGGTGGGCCTTGTGCAGTGTTTGCTTGCATTATTGACATATGATTTCTTTAATCCTCGTCACGGCGTAATTATTAAATTGTTATATAATTCTTGATTTGAAGATGAGGAGAAGAAGCTAAATGCTACCTATATAATCAGCGTTGCAAGGAAGCTTGGCTGTTCTATTTTTTTGTTGCCGGAGGATATCATGGAGGTAAGGATGTCATTTCTACTATTCTTTTCAAAATATTTTAACATTAGGTGGTCGCTACCCTTTTCACTTGAGCTGAAACCACTGACCTTTTCAAAGTTTAACAACTGCTGTACATGTGTCTTATTTTTTATGTTACTAAAATAGAATAGGAAAATCTGATCCATGTTTTTTTTTAAGTTCCAAGTAATTGTCTTTATGAAACATGTTCTATTCTCTGGCCAAGCCCCTTCCTAGTTTTCTTGGCTCCATCTCCTGAGTCAATTTGCTTCCCGACTGGTGCCTCGCACCTTTGAGAACATTGGACCAGCTTTTTCTAAGCATGATAACGTATACTTGGTGATTTTCATTGACAGGTTAATCAAAAAATGATCCTTACTCTGACGGCAAGTATAATGTATTGGAGCCTTCAGCAGCTTGCGGAAGATTCGGACTCCTCACCTGCCCCCAGTAGTCGTGGGGTGTCACCAGAACCTTCCATTGACGATGCTCCATCCCCAGCCTCTGCTTCTATCTCAGAAACCTCTGTTACTCCAAGTAACGGCTGTGCATCTCGGGATTCTACCACCACTCTCGATGCATCCCCTGTAGTTCCTATAAATGGTGCTTCATCCCCTGCTGAGGCAGGCCCAGTGCCATCTTTAAGTGGAGATGAGGATGGTTCAATTGTATCAGAGATATCTCACTTGACTGTTGATGATACAGCGTCTGATTCCGTTGCCTCTGCCGAAGTTGATGATCCAACATCTGATACGGCAATGTCTGCTCTGCTTTCAGGAACTGAGGCAACACCACCACAATGTGAATAGCAAGGACCAGAAAATTTTGATAGACTGGAAGGTAAAACAAAAGATACTAGGGAGTATACTATTTTAGGTTCGTTGCTGAGATAAATAAGTCCTATATTGCAAAGTAGACACACATGTCATGTTCCCTTAATTTTTTTAAAAAATAATTTTTTTTAAGTCACATTATATTTTTTTGTTTTTTATCTGTAAATTTTTTTAGGTTATATGATGACAATGGAACAAATTTTGCACCCCGCATTTGATTTTTGTAACTCTTCCTATGTGGATGGTATTTGCTGTAATACGGGAAATCCCAAATTTTATTCTTTTGGGGGTTTGTTAAAATTGGTTTCTAATTGTGTTGGGGTAAGTAGGAGTAAGAAAATTAGATTTTTGATTAGGTGGATTTAGTAAATTCAATGAATAGTTTTAGTTTAGGTTTTTTTCGAAGAGGATTTAAGTTGGGCAAATTTTAAAAATCAATATGTATTTAGGTTTGTTTCCGGGAGGATTTAATTCATTAGGAGAAGTCAATATGTAATAGTAGGACTATATGAGATGGTGTGTATGAGAGTAGTCAATATGTCATAGTAGGGAGAATTTTGCACTTTGGTCCCGCATGATACATAATCTTTTCAAAATAATCCAAATATTTTCACTTTTAATCCCAAACAATTATTTCTTTGTAGACTTGGTCCCATAAAATTTCAACATAACATATTTAGTTCCATTCAATTACACTATTAATCCCAAAAAACTAAATTCATATTTTATATTTATTTTATTATTATTATTATTATTATTATTTGAACATGTTTTAAAAAGTAATAAAAATTTAATATTAAATAAAATAATAAATGAGTAAATAAAAAAATAAAATAAAATATGAATCTAAATTCTTATAATATATCATATTTATTTATTTATTATTATTATCATTATTATTATTATTATTATTATTATTATGAACATGTCTTTTTGAGAACAATAAAAATTTGTAACGTTAATTTTTTTTTAAAAAAAAGTAAGTAAATAAATAGAATAAAATATGAATCTAATTTTTTTGGAACAATAATACATCTGTGTAAGACTATATATGTAAGGTTGAAGTTTTATCGAACCAAGTTTGCAAAGATTTAATTGTCAAATAAAAAATAAAAATAAATAAGTAAATAAATAAATAAAATAAAAGAACTATTATATATCATATTTTATTTTATTCTATTTATTATAATTATTTTTCAGCATGTCTTTTTTTAATTTAATAATAATTTGGTAACATTAAAATAAAAAATAAATAAGTAAATAAATAAAACAAAACAAAATAAAATATGAATTTAAATTTTTGGGATTAATAATGGAGTTGTATTGTATGAGACTAAATATGCTAGGTTGAAGTTTTATGGGACTAAGTTTACAAAGAAATAATTGTTTGAGACCAAAAGTGAAAATATTGGGACCATTTTGAAGAGGTTATGTGTCATGTTAGACCAAAAGTGCAAAATTCAAAGTAGGGCTTCAGGAGATGATGTTTGTGAGAGAATAGAATGTGAGGTGTATAGTATTAGAGATAGGTGTAAATCCCAACTAAAAAAAGAAATGAATTATCCTAAATTTAAATTTAAAAAATAGAAAAGAAACAAGTCTTATATGGTTTAGATTACCCGTATATCGCTTATATGCTTTTATAATTTTTTTTTATAAAATTGATTGTATAATGTTCATTTTCAAATGTAAAATTTTAATTTCCATATGCTTAAGTTATCATTGATAATCTACTTTTAAAATTGAAGTGTATACTTTTATTGACTAAATGTATAAGATTTTATTGAGAAATGTATACACTATAAAAACTCAATTGTATAGTTTATATTGAACCAAGTTTTAAAATTTTCATTTATTAAGTGTATATTTTTTGTTTAAAAACAAAGTGTATAAAAATTATTTCTGTGAAATACGTGAATATGAATTTCATTCTGTGAGCATATTCACATGGAGAATTAGATGACATGTTTCTGATGCAGTAGTCAGCAGATCTTTTCATATTCTTTCTTCAATTTCAATTAAGCAATTATAAATTCGCTTTAATTCTGGGTGAAAATAGAATTGAAATCTTCTGGATTAAATAGAATTGTAATTTTCAGATGAAAATAGATTTTGTTATCCATTCTCCAAAGGAGATTTACTTAAAATCCAGATGGAGAAGAATGCTTGAAAATTTTAGGAAGAAAGGAGAAAGAGAGAAATATTGAAAAATCAAGGGAGATAAGCCTGGAGAATGGAAAGAATGGGGAATTTTTCTTTCTTTATTTCTTTTGTATGTGACCCATCTTTTAAATATGCTTGGATTATATGTCAAACCTTAGGTATAGTAGAATTAATCTTCACCCACAGAATTTAGGGTATAATATAATAGTCTTTTAAATACAATAAAAATAAAGAAAAAGGAAAAAAATAGAGAAAAGAAAAAAAAATAACATTAATTCAAAGAATTACAAATTAATTAATTAAGGGGAGTAGTGACACAAATTCTACTTTAAATAAGGTAGAACTGGTTCTATTATTGTTTATTTTCATGTAGATAGAATATGGTATTTTAATTGTTGGTGAGCTGTATTTTTACTGGTGTGATGCTCGTGTGTGACTGGACTTAATATTATTTTAAATATTATTATATAATAAAAAATGGAGTATATTATTTTCTTTCTTTAAATAATTATTTTCCATTTAAATTATTTGATTGTACATTTATATATATATCTATTGTTATTTCATTATGCAAATAATTATTCCAAATTTCTAAATACTTCAATGTATACAACATTAAATGTTGTCTCGCTTACTTTGCCTTCTTTATCTAAATTTTTTTTTTTAATCATTCATACTTTTAACCTTTGAAAGTGCAACATACAATTATTCATGTATAAAAACAGGTCTGGTGAGGAACACCTCCACACTAGACAACGATTGTTCCTAGATCTTATTTAGAGTCATGGCAAAAACAAAACCGTAAATTGCCTTCTTTGGAGCATGATTGGGAGCATGTTGATGTCAGATGGACTTAAAAGCATTCTTGGTATTATGACCAATTTCCAACTTTCCTTCCTGATTTTTTTTTTTTTCTTTTTTTTCCTTCCTGATTCTTTTTTTTTCCTGATTCTTGCCTCTATAACATAATGCCTAAGTCTAACTACAGTCAATCTTGATCCATTGCACAAACCATGTTGAATCAATGTTCCTCAAAAGTATTATCAACAACCCTATCTTTAGTCTCAAAATATGATTTGACATCCCTGAACACTTAATTAAATTAAAAAAATCAACATAGTATATATCAATGGAATATGGTATTTTATCCGTTAGGGATATGCAATCTGAACTAAAATATTTTGTTTCTTCACCAGAGAAAATTATCGAACATGTAACTTTCGAAACATGGTCAAAAACAAAGCAGACATTTTTAAAAAGTAGATGTGATCCAATAAAATATAATATTATAGAATTACATGGAATAAAAGTAAGAAAATGTGATGGATTGAAGTATGAAGAATGAACAAAAAATTATTAAAATATATAATAACCCGTCCATTAATGCTTACCTATAATTATGCCGATCAATAAAATTATTAAACATAAGAATAATAAAAACAGGAAATAATTATACTTACTTTTAAGGGTAGATCTTGCGTGAGAGCGTCTCACGTGAGATCATTTTATATTTTTTAAAATAGTTATCACTTTCGCTAAAAAACGTTATCACTTTTGCTATAAAATGTTATCACTTTTCATTTATACTATAAATTTGTTCATTCATTAAATAACATTATCACTTTTCAGTATAAAAGTTATCACTTTTTGACCGTCTTACGTAAACCATTACGTGAGACAGTCTCACACAAGTCTTTGCCTACTTATAATTACGAGCATTTTAACCCTTGCGTTGCACGGGGATAGATTTTAAAAAAATAAAATTATATAAATATAGATATTTTGTAATAATAAATTTATAAATATATATATGTGTGTGTGTGTGTGTGTGTGTGTCGTGGGCACATAAACACTCATATAATTACATACTTCATTCGTCTCGTCCTAATAATTATATATTTTTAAATTGGGTATTTAATTCTAATGGTTATATTTTCTTTTTGTGTATGTAACCCGCACAATTAAGTAATTAAAATATCTCAATGGGACATATCCGCCACATTAATACAACCATCTACTATACATTAAAATATTATTTCTCTTACCTCAATATACATTAAAATACTAAATTTTTTAATTTTCGTGCAAAAAACAAATATAACTATTAGAATGTGACGAATGGAATACATATTTATGAGGTTTTATAATATGTATATTTAGTTTATTTCTTTATGTGTAATGAATTAATTAGTGTAATTTTAGTTGAATCGACATTATACGACCCTTATTCGTTTTTCATGTATAATAAATTAATGTAATTATAAAAAACCAATAATTTTAAAAAAATTTATTAATTATTTATATTTCATTACGTAATCATATGTTATAAATAATTTCAAATAATGTCTTAATTACTTAATCTTATTTTTAAATACAACCTAAAATTTTCAAATAATTAACTCTTACTTACATTAATCGTCATTGCATAAGAAACAATAAGTCAAAGTACTTTGGTATTTTGTTGCTAATTTACATCCTATGCAATTTGAAATTATTCTACCCAAATGGACTATGGAGAAATAGACGGAAATAAATGTTGTTGTGATAATTAAATTAAAACAAATTTAAATATGTTAATTGATAAAAAAAATAAGCATACAAAAATAAAACTAAAATCAAAGATAAATAAGAAAATTATGTTTTTTCACTGATTAACAGAATGAAATGATAATATCACATTGCTTCTCTTTAGTTTTTTTTAAAAAAAATTTAAATTAATATTGTTACCTAAATTAAAAATAGCAATTACTCTACACCTAAACAATGAAAAATATACACATACATTTCAAGACGATTCATATATATATATATATATATATATATATATATATATATATATATTAGTTTTATTCCTCCCGTGTATTACATGGATTCATTAGCATATTTTATCTTAAATTAATAACATAAATTAGTTTAAATATATTTTATTGTTTATGAACACAATTAAATTATTAATTTACACAATTACTTAAGTTTTTTTTACTCGTGTGTTACATAATATTTATGTCAAATAAAAATTTTATAAACATTATTATTTTTTTAGTTTATAAATAGTATAATATTTATGTTAAACAAATATATTATAAAAATTATAATTTTTTCAGTTGAAGCTTTATGGTAATTAAATACGAAATTTTTAGAGTAATTAATTTTTAAATTTAGTCTTATAATGAATGAGTGTAATTTAATTTTTAAAATTACATATAAAAAAGTGGTGGATCTCTTTTTCATTCAATATATATTATAAGATACTCCATATTTAAATCATTATCTTCTTGAAATAATTAATTGAATAAAGACTTATCAGATATATTTTTTTAGATAAGAATAAATATTTTGGAGATATATAATAGTGATATAATAATAAATATTAATATATAATAATAAAAAAATAAATATAGAAAGATTATATATGAAATTAAAATAAAAAACAGGACGATTAACCACGTCGCGACACCTCGTACTTTTAAAAAAGTTATTTATAGCAGCGTATTCGCAATTAGTATATATATATATATATATATATATATATATATTGATCAAAAAAGTTGATCTATTGTGCTACAATTGCACACTAATAATATACCATATGGGTCAAATATAAAAGTCTTGAAAGCATCAAATTTTCTCTCCCTATCCACCCAATTCTCTTTCAACCAGGTTCTCCACACCCCTACTGTAATCGCCCTAGACTTGCCTAGACTTCCCGCGGGAACAATTCATAGCCACTCTCCCTTTTCAATCCGCACCAGATTTGAGAAGGAGAAACAAGTCGCCAATCGCTGCAAATTAAAGCAAAATTCGATGAAGTTGAGGGTTGATTCTCGAAATTGAATGTTGAAAATCTACGGCAACCTGAATAAGGTGAAACAGCCGATTTCCCCAAGCGAAGAACAAGGATCTAATCTTTCGTAGCCCGTAGGAACAACGTGAAAATCTGGTAACTTCAACCGTTCTTCTAATGTTCTCTCCAGGTTTTCACTCATCGTCACATCTTCCCAACCGTCAGATCTATATCGTGATCTACTTTTTCAGATCCCCTCAATCGATTTCTTCAAATCTCCTCTAGATTTTCACTCATTATGTTACACATTATATTTTCCAACCGTCAGATCTACATCGTGATCTGCTTTTTCAGATCTCCTCAATCATTTCTTCAAATCTCCTCTAGGTTTTCACTCATTATGTTACCCGTCCCGTCTAATTTCTTCAAATCTCCCTCAATCAATCAAAAATCAACATTGCCACTATGAAACCTTATCAGCAATTTTTTTAAATTTTCAAAATTTAATCATGTAAATTTTATGTGATTTGGTATGAGATATGCTAATTTAGTATATTAAATTATTTTATTATTTGATGACAATTTAAACTATTGTATTGGTTTTATTTTATTAATGTATATCTTTGTATTAACAAATGTATTACTATATTTGTGATTATATATTGACTTACGAATAAACTATGAAATGTATTACAAATAAAATTTGTATTTTGTTAGTTATTATATACACATTTAAATATTTAACTAAATTATACATAATTCATTGATGTACATGTATTTTCTAATTAATGTATTTCATCTTATACTAAAATGTATACCCTTTTTAGGAATTTTATCAATTTAAGGCCTGAAAAATGGGTAAACTATCAATTCGGGGCTTGAATTATTTTTTCTATCAATCCGAGGCCTGAAATATGTAAAACTATCAATTCAGGGCCTGAATTTATCAAATATTATCTCATATTTTATCAATTTAGGGTCTAAATTCAGGCCCCGAATTGATAATTATACATAATTCAGGCCCCGGATTGATAGAGAAAATAATTCAAGCCCCGTATTGATAGTTTACCCATATTTCAGGTCTTGATTTGATAAAATTAAAAAGTAATACAAGTACATGATATTACATATACAACAAGCTTTAAATATCCCAAGTTTTTAAAAGAAGTGATACATTTATTAAAAAACGTATATGAACTATTTAATTATAACTGATACATTTGAATATTAAAATGTGCGAAACAAAATAATAGAATTTAATACAATTTTTATATAAAAAATTATACATTTAAGAATAAAATATTATATATCTATTACAAATCACATATACACTATGGAGGCTACCCATTTACAACCTGACAAAAATTATACATTTAAAAATTAAATATTATACATTTATTACAAATCACATATACACTATTACATGAAGTTACACATCTACAACAAAGCACATAATTTCTCTATAATTACTTTCATAAGCTTCAAAACTTCTAATACAACCATAATCATCTACAAAAAAAAAATTAAATTAAAAGTCGCAACCAACTAACAACAAATAAAAAAATTAAAATTCGCAGTAGTATCGCAACCAACTAACAACAAATAAAAAAATTAAAATTCGCAGTAGTAAGTCACAGTAGGAATTGAGATAATGGGAGTCAACAGACAAGAGATTTTCATCCGGGTGAAGAGTATAGAACAACAAAATCCTTGAATCGAATATCACATATCGAAATTCGTATGAAGACCACAATTATTAATTCCCTTCCTTTTGAAATTTCTGTGCGCAGAGATAGAAATTAGGGCATAATTTCTTAGGAAAGAGAAATAAAGAAGAAGATTATTAACTCTCAACAGTCTTGCAGCCATGAATGAAGAACTTTGTCTGGATGATTCAAGATAGGAATAACACAGGTGAGAGAGAGATTTTAGATTTGGTGTGAGATAACGCAAGTAGAGAAGAGAGAGAACGAGACCGAGGGTTCGGGAGAGAGAACGAGATAAAGAGGAAGGAATCAGAATGAAATTTGGGTCTAAATTACTTATATATGACGGATTAAAATTTTACTGTAATTGGTTAGGATTGACCCAATTGCACCTTAAAAATTGGTATACATTAGTATTTGCCTAGACAATCTATTGACATATTATCATCTTATAAAAAAATAAAAAAAATTGATTAATGCCTCAATTTACTCTTGAAAAATATTACCATATATGTCACTCATATAAAATAGGAAACTCAATATTTAACGTGTATGTGAGAAATTAAAGAAAAATTGAGAGATATGAGAAATAATGAAGAGATTTTGACTAAAACGTTTGAGTGGGAGGGTTCGGGAGAGAGAACTCGATAAAGAGGAAGGAATCAGATCCGAGTCTAAATTACTTATATATATATAGATGACGGGTCAAAATTTTAATTGGGTAGGATTGACCCAATTGCACCTTAAAAACTGGTATACATTAGTATTTGCCTAGACAATTTGTCGACATATTATCATCTTATAAAAAAAAATAAAGAAATTGATTCATGCCTCAATTTACTCTTGAAAAATATTACTATATATGTCACCCATATAAAATAGGAAACTCAATATCTAACGTGAATGTGAGAAATTAAAGAGAAATTGAGAGATATGAGAAATAGAGAAGAGATTTTGACTAAAACGTTTGAATGGAAAAAGAGGTTAACCACATGTGCTTTTATATATATATATATATATATATATATATATATATATATATATATATATATATATATATATATATATATATATATATATATATATATAGATGCTTATCAACAAAATAAGAAAAATAAAAGTAAAAGAATATATGATGGCATCAATAATTTCACTGAATGAATTATGCATGTCATCTTTAATGGAAAAAAAGTGAATATTAGTTTATTTTCTAGAAAAGTTATAATATAAATAGCAGTATTAATAGTAATGAGAGCATTAAATGACAACATTCATTTAAAATTACAAATTATACGCGAATAATGCTAATGATAACTGGCCAAATTAAAGTAGATTATTACAAAAGATAACATGTTGAAATAAATAAATAATTATATATTCCTTAATTTCATTTTAATTTATGGTATTAAGAATTAATATATGTGATAATTAATGCACAACCAATAAAATGCCAATTCCAATAAATTTTTATTTTGAAATTCACATCATTACAACACGTGTTCTTAGAAAATTTATATTAGACAACTTACTTCTCAAGATTTTAATATTTTGACTTTAATTCGAAATATAATAAACTATATAATTTGTAGAAAATTTGAGGATATTAGTTTTATTTAATATGGATCTGATACGGGTGGATAATCGAAAAAGATAAACGCTCTACGTACGTAAAGAGAATTGAAGTATTATAACTCAATAAAAGTTTCAAATAAGATTTCTGAATTACATTCATTCAAGCAGACCACATATTTATAGGAATTAAAAGGGTGTTCAAACATAGAAAATTGAAATAATAAATAAAGGACATTATCTTTCAAATCTGAAATTTTGAAGGTTGCAACAACTGTTGCTTCACTTTTTGTTGCTTCGATTCTTATCCCACATCAGTCCCCTCCACTTGAAAAGAACTCGTCCTCGAGTTACGTGATATGATGGAGGTTCCTCCGAGAAATAACGATACAAATCAACCACACTAAAACTCTTTGAAATCCCCATCGTATCTGGAAGATTTACCACATAAGTATTCTTCTTGGGCTGCAGCTTGTGGTACTTTTCTACCGGAAAATGGTTCTCGCAGAAGAAAAACCATCACTTCGTCTCCAACATCAAACGCTTGCAAATGCTGATACTTTTCCGCAACTGTCTTGAATTTTTTTGTAGTTTCCATCAACCTTTGGCGAACTTCAGCTTGCACATCTAACCCCTCATTTGCAAGCTTAGTTGCAGCAACACTTGCAACTTTTGAAAACTTGATTAAATCAACAACATGACAAGGAATTTTTTGACACACCATGGCAAATGGTGCTTTCCCAGTTGAGCTATGAACTGCATTATTGAAAGTGAATTCTACTTGCAAAAGAAAAAGCTAGGGATGTAAAAATGGCCAGGCCCGCCCTGGCTCGTGAATTTGGGGCGGACCCGACCTGGCCCGTATCAAGAATGGGGCGGGTTTGGGTAGTAGTGATGCCCCGTTTTGGCCCGTTTAGCCCGTTTGGACCCGTTTAGACCCATATAATATTTATATTATATATCATATTATGTGTATAACATATATATTTTATTTATATTTTTATTATATTCATTATTTATAACATATATTTGCTTAATTGATTAATTAAATAGAAAATACATAATATTTCTGTTTATATAATTACTAATTAAATGAAATAATATATATTACACATTTATAATAAATATAAATATTTTAAAAAAAATAAAAAATCAAAATGGGCCAAAAATGGGGCAGCCCCGCCCCAGCCCGCCCCATTGACATCCCTAGAAAAAGCATGTAATAAAGTGCTAATTTTTTTAAATCCTTTCCACCATCAAGAATACCAAATCATCACCCCGCTGTAAACAAGGTACTTCAAGAACAAATCTTTTGTCATCAAGTGCAAAATTGTGCTCATAGCATTCGACAGTGTAGTCTTAAGAGTTGTCTTCCACTCGCCCCCCGGTCGGATGTGGATATGATGATAACTATTTCGGAGATCTATCTTTGCACCGGACATATTATCCGACATGTATCTTAATCTAGGAATCAAGAACTTGTATCGCACCTTTATCTTATTTTTCTCAGAATTTCCAACCATGAACATAATCTTCACCACCAAAGCATGTATTTTTCCATCATCATGCATATCTTTCATCCACTTTTTCATAGAGCAATTTAGTGAAAGAAGCTTACGAATTTCAACTTTGGGCTTGAAACTCAAAGGCAGTAAGGTTACCTTCTTCCCATCCTTCAAGAATTGGTAGATGTTCTGTATTCCAAGAATGGTGCCAAGATCAACATGCCGATGCTTGGTTCAGAATAAAGCATTTCACTGGAAATCATCTCTTCGAGGTGTTAAGAGCGCTTTACGAACCACTATTGCTGATTGTTCGTCAACCTTGATTGATCGTAATATAGGGGTATAACCAATTAAAGAAATTATCGAACCACAGGGAGGAACGTGCTAGAGTTTAAGCGATCTCAAGCTTATCGTGATTTTATAAGGACGACGGAAAGGAGCGGATAGGAGCAAATGAATGCAATTATGCTAATGCAAGAAATAAAGATAAAATTAATGCAAAGATAAGATGGGTTCCAAATGATGCAAGGATGAGATTAACAACAATCATGACATAGATAATTAAGTAATTATGCAATTAATTCTAATCTCTCATGGACAAGGTATAGAAGTGATCACTAATTCCACCTAAACTCTCTCGAGATGGATAGGATGTAGGCCCTCAACAAGGCTCCCAAAAGCACATAGGATCGAGACCATAGCAAACACCTCCCACTAGGTACTAATCACTCTATGAGTTCCCTAATTAGGTACTAAATCATAGACAATATTCCCTTTTAAGGTACTATGAATTTACTAATGGTTTGGGTCTCCTCACCTAATCAACCAATCTCTCGATTAAGCTAATCAAATGTTCTATCAAAGGGTTCTAAATCTAGAAGGATATCTCTATCTCATTCTAAATTAATGCACATGAAGTGTATGATGAAATGATTCAATGAATTATCCTAAACACATAATTGATTTCTCAATCTAATCATATGCCCATGACAATTAATCACACATGTCATCATATAAATCAAGCAATAAATAATCAATGATAGAAATAACATAAAGCCCATTCAAGATTAAAATCAAATTGCATAATAACTAAATTATCCAACACCAATCATGGAGCTAATCTCACAAAAGAGATTAGCCTATCATAGTTTTAGAGAAAACAATCATAGACAATTGGATCCACAAATTCCATGACAAATCTATAAAGAATTTCACAAGAGTTAGAATTAGATTCCCCCTTTGAAGGTCTTCAATGGAGATCTCCTTCTTCATCTTGTGATCTTCACTCTCCCTTGCTTCTTTGATCACTTGGATGATGGATTTAATGGAGGGGATCAAGTGTAGATGGATGGAATCAAGGAATGGTGAATGGGATGAAGGGTAGATGGAATGGAGAGGAAAAGTGTGTGAAAAATGGTGTGTATAGGTGTAGATCTGATCCTCACTGATATTTACACTCCAAAATGGGTGTTTTTACCCCTTAGAACCTTCTAGAACACATTCTAATCATAAAAATAACTTTGGGCCGAGCATGGGTCGAATTCGGGTCAAGTTCGGGTCGGTGCAGCGCATTCTCACCGTTTCGCGCATAACTTCCACATCCGATCTCCAATTTGAGTAATTCTTGCGCTCACGCGATCCTCTTTTCATTGGCTTTCTATCCATATAAAGATCTGATAAAACATCCTATATTTGAAGGTGTAACAAGTCATACAAAATAGCACAACCGTGCTAAGTAGAAACAGCCTGCGCGACGTTACCATGTTAATCATAACTTTTTCGTTTGGGCTCAGATTGAAGTGTTTCTTATACCAAAACGATCCTCTTTTATGTGGCTTTCCAACCATATATCACAATTCTTGTTTTGAGCTCCACAAGAGTACAGAAAAATTAAACAAGTTTGACGTGCGTTTTTTAGCATTTTGCTTAATTTGACTCATTTTCCATCTCCAATGGAAGATATTCCCTCTTTCCATAGTATGCCAACTTTGCTTCATCCTCTTGCATTTCCCTACAAGCATTCAATTCATGTAAACAATCATTTATATCTTCATCTTCTAAATAATGAAAAGAACGATTAGAGTTTAAAGATAAGGTAAGAGAATGGCTTATGCTCATTTCAATAGGATCTTTAGCTAAGATGAATGGTAGGTTCTCTTCAACAACTTCATCAATCATGTCGATCCTTCTACATTCTTCTTTCTCATGTGGATACCTCATAGCACTCTTCAAAGAGAACACCACCTCCTCCTCATTTACTCTCAACTTCAACTCCCCTTTTTGTACATCAATTAAAGCTCTTCCCGTGGCTAAAAATGGACGCCCCAAAATCAATGGAACATTTGCATCCTCGTCCATATCAAGCACTACAAAATCAACCGGGAATATAAACTTTTCCACTTTAACTAACACATCCTCCACTATTCCTCTAGGGTAAGTTAAAGACCTATCAGCGAGTTGCAATGTAACGGATATAGGTTTCACTTCCCCTATACCAAGTTTCTTGAAAATAGACATAGGCATCAAATTGATACTTGCCCCAAGATCACAAAGAGCTTTATGAACCTCACTCTTGCCCATTTCACATGTAATAACAAAACTCCCCGGATCTTTGAGCTTTGGAGGCAACTTCCTTTGAATTATTGCACTACACTCCTCCGTTAAATTGACGGTCTCATTCTCTATTAAACTCCTCTTTCTTGACATGATGTCCTTCAAAAACTTGGCATAATGGGGCATTTGTTTCAAGGCATCCGCAAAGGGTATATTAATGTGGATTTTCTTGAAAATTTCCAAAAACTTTGCAAACTTTTCATCCAAGCCCTTCTTCAAAAATCGATGTGGAAAAGGAATAGGTACTTGTGTTTTTGGAATTCCCCAACTATCCCTTTCCACTTCAATTTCCTCCTCCTTTTTTTCATTGCCTTGGTTCTTTCCCATTTCTTTTCAACAATCTTGTTATCAATCAATTCTGGTTCCTCATTCATTTTAGCCTCAACTTCACTTTCAACGTCTAATTCTTCTTCAACCAAGTTTTTCTCTACCTCCTTCTCTTCCACCTTATCATCTTCCATTGGCATTGAAGGTTCATCATACTTAGTTCCACTCCTCAAGGTAATTGCCTTGCATTGTTCCTTTGGGTTTACAATGGTGGTGGAAGGAAATTTCCCTTTCTCGTTCGCACTCATTGAGCTAGCAATTTGACCAAATGAATACTCCAAAGCTTTGAGTCTTCTATCACTATTTTCCTCAATAGTTTTGAATCTTCTTTCATTATTTTTCTCAATAGCTTTGAATCGTCTTTCATTAATTTCATCACTTTTTCTCCTTGTTTCATCTTAATCTTTGTTGGAAGCGATCAACTTTTCAAGAAGTTCTTCGGTGGTTGCCTTCCCTTCATTATTTGGCGCTTTAACTCCCGGATGATACCCCGGAGGATAAGCAACCGCATTACTTGGGTTTGCATAAGAGAAATTATCTTGCCTCCTTTGTTGTTGTGGGTAAGAGCTTCCACTTCCTTGACTAGTGAAACCTCCTTGCCTTGGAGGATAGTTTTCTTGATTTTGGTTGAAACTACCTTGGTAGTTGTTTTGATAATTACCTTGATAGTTTCTTCCTTGCATATATTGCACATCCTCCACACGTGGCATTGTCATAGCCCATTGTTCCCCACTAACACCATTTTGAGAAAGCTTCTTTTGATTCATTTGGTCATCAACCATATTAACTTCTTGATTAGTCACTCCTTTGTTCAAACTCATTTGCTTCATTACCTCCGCTACTATCATTTCCATGCTTGGCGTTTGTGGCTCAACATTCACACTCTTTACAATAAACTGTTGCTCTTTATCATAGCTCTCAAACCCATAGCATCCACTTACCCTTTCCGATGGCCATTGGTAGACATTTGTAGCAATTTCATCAAAAATTCGAGTAGCCCTTTCCGGAGTTACTCCAAGTACGGATCCACCTGCCGAAGCATCAACAAGCACTCTTTGACCATTTACCAAACCTTGGTAGAAAAACCCCACTTGTTGATTTTCCGGAAATCCATGTTGAGGACACTTGCGTAGCATTTCTTTAAATCTTTCCCACGCTTCGTAAAAGCTTTCTTGAGGCAATTGCTTGAATTGAGTAATCAAGCTCTTCATTTGAAGTGTCTTGGAAGGTGGGAAATACTTGTTCAAGAACATTTGTGCAAGTTCCTCCCAAGTGTTGCACATTCCCGGAGTAGGAGTAGATAACCATGTGCGAGCACGATCTCTCAAAGAAAACGGAAATAACCTCATTTTTATGCAATCCTCGCTCACCCCATTCATCTTCACGGTGTTAGCAATCTCAATGAATTGAGCTAGATGAGCATTAGGATCTTCATTCGGAGTTCCACTAAATTGTTGCTCTCTCACCAATGAAATCAAGCCCATTTTAAATTCAAAGTTGTTGGCATGAATTGGTGGTCCCATCATTTGTGGTATTGTCCTTGGCATGAAGAAATCCCAGATCACCCTTTGATCATTGTGAATTCCATGTTGTACCGGAGGTGGTGGTACATATGCTTGTTGTGGAGGAGCATAAGCTTGTTGAAACCCTTGTTGAATCATAGCTTGTTGCACCATTTGTTGAATTAAAGCTTGATTATTAAACTCCCCAAATTGTTGATAAGCTTGTTGAGGAAGATTGGCATTGGCTTGATCTTGCAAATTTTGCATTCCGCCTCCATCATTCCTAATATTGCCACGTTCATCTTGATTGTTTTCCATTTGATCACTCTTTTTGGTATTGTTCTCCTTTCTTCTTCTTCGAAAAGTGTGTTCAATTTCGAAGTCAATAGGTTCAACTTGTTCTCCTTTTGATCTTGTTTGCATACACCTTCAAGATAAAAGAAGTTAGAACAAGATTTTCAAAGCAAAGACAAATAATAAATACAAGAAAAAAAATGTCTCTAGTAAGATCGCTCTAAACGTTACTTCTTTAAGCCACTAGCAACCGTTACCTCCCCGGCAGCGGCGCCATTTGATTAGCCATAACTTGTAGTCGGGTTGACCAATTCAAGAATTTATCGAACCACAGGGAGGTCGATGCTAGCACTTAAGCGAGATCACGTTTATCACGATTTTATAGAAACGAATCATAGATGGATGGTTGATTAAACAAGTAATTAAATGAAAACCAATGAAAGTAGACAAGCAATTATCAAATGACAAGATAAAATGATGAATGAGTGGTTTTCCAAATTGAGTAGAAGTGAGATTAACAACACTAATGAAGTGGTAACTCATGGACTCATGCATTAAACTCATATGTATCAAGGGTTAAGACTAAGGGCCAACACATATACCACCTAAACTTCCTCTCGAAATGAATAGGATGTAGATCATTTGCACAATCTCAAAATAGCTCAAAGGTTGGTTCTCAATTAAACTATTCCAACTAGGTACTAAGTTCAATTAAAGAATCCCTTCATATAATTAATTGACTTCTCAATCTAACTAATCACATGTTCTATCAAAGGGTTCTAAATAATAAAGGACTTCTCAATCACTTTACAATTTATAATGCACATGAGGTGTTTGATAAAATGATTCACTTGACTATCCTAAGCACATAATTGATTTCTCAATCTAATCATATAATTAGAACAATCAAACACACAAAACATCATAGATCTCAAGATATGTAAGCACCAATGATAGAAAATTAAATATCCCCATCAACATATGAATTTAATTACATAGATCCACAAATTAACCAACAACTTTCATGTTGCTAATCTCACAAGGGAGATTAGCCTACAATCTTCATAAGATCCATAACATAGACATTAGAAATCTTACAAATCATGGTAAACCAAAGGATTAACACAAAATTGGAATGAAAACTCCATTGGAAATGGATCCAATTGAATCTCCTTTCTTCCTTTGGTGATCACCCAATCTTCCTTGCTTCTTCACTTGATTTGGATGGTAGAAATTATGGAGAAATAATGTAGATCCAAAGATGGATGAATGGGATGAAGAATATGGTGTAAAATCAAAGGAAGGGTGTGTAAGGTGTGTGGGAAAGGTGGAAAATCGGATCTCCTCTTTTCCTTTGTTGAATGGATTGGTATTTATACCCCATGGAGATCTTCTAGAAGAATTAAAAAAATATTCTGTTCTGGTGCCAACACGAGTCGTGCTGCGTAGTACGAGTCGTGTCGTGTCAGGGTTCCTTGATCAACTTTACTCAAAATGGCACACGAGTCGTTCTGCGTCGCACGGCCAAAGGGTGGCCGTGTTGGACGAATAGATGTCGCCGCACGGCCGTTGCTTACAGGCCCGTGTCTGGTATACAGGCCGTGTGCTGCAACACGGGTCGTGTTGCCAGCACGGCCAGTCGTGTTCTTGCACTTTTGTTTCTTCTTCCTTGTTTGATCTCCCGTCTTCATTTTTACTCCATGTTCACCTGTTATACATATGTTTAAGATCATTTTCACACATTCCCATGAAAACACATAACACCACCAAAATACACGAAAATACGGATAAAACAATACAAAAAATACACACAAAAAGGCACTAAAATCTAGGTGAAAATAACGACAATCAAACCTCCTCACCATCAGGTTTGCAGATTCCATCATCTTCTTCCCATAAATCATTGTCTTCTTCAAGTTCGATCATGTTTATTAGGTGTTGTAGAGGATAATTGTTTGAGCGATACTCGGTTGGTTTAGTACTCTCCTTAGCATGTTTCTTTTCTCCTCCCTACTTCGTAGAGCTAGAGACAGCCTCTATAATGCTTGTAGGGACGACTTTGGGTGCATTATGTTATTCTTTTGGGATGCCATAAAATTTCTCCGCTCGTTCCATATGAGTACTTAATGTTTTTACTGCTGAACTCAAATGTTACATTAATCTAAATAAATTAGTAAGCGTAGGTTCGGTGTTGTTAAATATTACCCAATGAGAAACCTTGGCTTTGAATGTGTTGTTAGCCATTGTCGAAGGGAAACCTTGGCTCTGAATACCAACTGACACGAGAGGATAATCATAGAAGATAAACGCTCTTTGTACGTAAAGAGAATTCGAGTATTATAACTCAATATAAGTTTCAAATAAGATTTTTGAATTACATTCATTCAAGTAGACCACATATTTATAGGAAAGAAAAGGAATTAAAAGGGTGTTCAAACCTAGAAAATTGAAATAATAAATAAAAGACATTAACTTTTAAATCTGGAATTCTTCACTTTTTGTTGCTTCGATTCTTGTCCCACATCAGGATCTCATTAAAAAAACATATACGTGCATGAGAGGAACCAAAATGATAAAATAATTTATTGAGACTTCGGAGTATAATGCACACATTTTTTACTACTAGGCAAATATCACTAGTTGTGAGGGCATAAGAAATCCAGGCATGCAACTGCTGGCCCAAATTTCATTAGCATCTGCACGAAAATCGATCCTCTATGCAAGATTGAATGACCTTACCAACTTTATTCTGTCATATCAAAATGAAACACAGAGCACATTATCGAATGTATTTAAATCTAAATTCCGAACAAGAACCTTCAAGAAGAAGGAAGACATTACCACAAGAACATACCATCAAAAGACCTATTCGCCTTTTGCCGATAATCACACAATATCCACTAAAAAATCAGTATATAATAGAAGAGTCAAACAACAATAACAGAACACCCAGTGCCATTAGCAAGAAGTAAGACATAGTAAATAAAACTTTAAAAGGACAGATTAAAATCTCTGTCGAGGAAAGTGCCGGTGAAGAGGTCATCAATGATGCCGGCCCTAGCTCCGACGACGATATTCACGTTTTCGGCTTCTGCGCCGAGCCTATACAAGTAATCCTTGGCTTCCCATGAAGACTGTTGAGATAGCTTCTGTAACAGCCCATATAATTTTATACATGAATCCAATTGTGGCCCAACTCATAGAGGCCCAAAACAAGCATAAAGCATAAGCCCAGCCCATTCTTTAATTTTATTTCCAGTCATAAAAGTATAAGTATTGTTCTGCTGCTGCAATCTTTCTCCACACTCGCGCCCGATACGTCTTCATACAATGGCAATCGAAGAGGTAACACTGTTTGCTCTCTACTTTCTCCTTCGCTTCCTTTCTTTTCCTGTTTCTCCTACGATTCTTTCTTTCTTCTTTCTGCATTCAACATGGAAACAAAAAGGGCTATTTCTTCCTTCTCTGCTCCAAACTATTAAACATTATCCCTAAAGTTCTTAGTCCGCAACACTTACAAATTCTGCAGATTAGTTTCTTTTCGATAAGTTGTATGGTTATGTATGGGTAATGATCGGTCCAATAATTGTAAGTTTCGAATGAGACTCCGATCGTGACGTTAGTATGCAAGCTTAAGGCTACGCAAGTGTATAAGGTGGGGATTTTCTCATTCTTATATGTGTTAATTGATTTCATATGTGATAATTGAAATAAATTCGAAATTTGTATCAAACTGTGAGTCTGTGATCGTACTTGAACTTTATGAAATTGAAAATTACATGGGTAAGGACGGTAATCGTGCCTTACTAATACACGAGTATGGACTGTAAAAAGTATCATACTATAGCATGAGTATGGACTGTAAAAGTGCCATACTATAGCATGGGTAAGGGCCGTAAAGGGGTACCTTACTAACGAATCGCGATATCATAACATTACACGAAAAAGGGCAGAAAGGTGCCTTATTTTGACATGAAAGGATTGTATTGTAAGTGAAATTAAATTCTCGCACATGGATTATTTGACATATGTAAGCATGTATAAGTCTTCACTGAGCATGTGGTTGCTCACCCCGATAATTATTTTATCTCAGGTTAAGTATGACGAAAGCGTACGAGCGGGGATGCGGAGGCGAGGGGACTAAATAAAATGATTTAATAAGCTACAGTCCATAGGCAGCATACTTGTGTGTTTTAAATTCAAAAATTTTTATTTAACTTGAAGTATAATGACTTGCATGATTGAGTATATGTCCTCGGTAGAGTATTATGAGTTTGATTTCAATGACATTGTTGGATGAATTTTGACTTCTGAAATCGAAAGTGTATTTGTGTAAGGTCAAATGCTTTATTTGATTTTATGGAGGACAAGTGTGTTAATTTCTTTTATATGTTTACAGATGTGTAGCCGTATGTATAATGTTAGTGAATGTTTTTTAGTATGTGACTTGTACATTGAAGTACTACTTGTGTTCTACATGTTGAATTGATTAATGTTATTAGGTTATAGGTGCTAAGACATGTGTCCTGCAGTCAGAAGTTGTCATGGTGAGTTGGTTATTAATTAGCAACTTGTCATTTAAATAATTAATCTTATTTAGTGGATTTGTGATGAGTGGAAGCTAATCAAATATGTGGGCCATTTTTCTCTAATTATGTCGGCCATTTTTTTTAAGAAGCAAAGTCCAAGTTGTCTACCTTAGGTGGTAGTGGGGTAATTACGTGTCTTGCTAGTTTGAGTTGATTCTAAATTGGCCATAAGTTATTATTTAATTATGCATGAATGAACAGTGTTTTGGGGTTAACAAGTCAAATTTTGCCACTAACCTTTTAATTGAATAATGAGTTTTATTTTGTTACTTTTGCTACTTTTCCTTTATATTTGACAGTACACTCAATATGTTAGGAATTATATCCTTCTTTATTTTATTTTATAACATGATGACAACAAGTGCTGTCTTTTCCTCTTTAATAAAATTTTGCTGCCTATTTGATTTGACAGCATGCATGATACTATATGTCAGACTTTAATTACGGTTAAGTAATGGATTAATTATTATTTGAGTTGTACTTTAGGGTACAACTCGAAGTGTACCCATTAATTCGTCAAACTGCATAGTGGTTGTCAAATTTCTAATTTGTCTGCACAATTTGTATAGTACAGGGTAGTGTTATGATTTAAATTCATGGGCAGAAATGTTTAAGTGTCTTCCAAAAACCCACTTTCCAGGAATATGGTTTTCGCAGGTCCATGGCATATTTTCTAAATGCATTTTTATCTTTTCATTTACTACCAATGATATGTTCACATGCTTACTTAAAATAAATTTATAATTACTAAATGTGAGAGATCAAGACATTTGAACTTAAGATTTGCATAAACTTATAGGATCAGTTCTTATTTAAAAATCTTTTATTCTGAAATATTAAATATTTATTTGTTGAAAAATTTTAGTCATGCCCTATATATTATTTTATTTCAAAATAATAAATGCAAACTTCTTTTATGAAAATTGGGGTGTGACAGATTGATATCAGAGCAGGTATGCGATTCTGTATACTTGCTTAAAAAAATTAATTTAAATTTCGCATATAAGTGATTTATGTGGTTTGCTTGATATTATTTTGCAATTGAATAAAAATTTAAAAGTCTCTTGCTACGCATCCACCGAGTACGATGCCCACTTCAACCAAGGTACGAAAGTATAGATTGCCTAGATTGGTTACATGCGAAATATTAAATGAAAGTTCATGTTATATGAGTGATATGATTTTTATGACAAGTGATGAATTTAGAATTTTCGTGCAAAACTTTATGATAAGTAGAAAGTGCTGCATTAGATGAATGACCTACATTTGCAACAAAACTAAAGTTATTTATGGTGGAATTGAAGTATGCCTCCAAGAAGGAATGTTCAAAACCCTCAGAAAGCTCCAAATGCTCAAAATGTTCAGAATGTTCTGAACGCTCCAAATGCTGACCCTGATGCTCATACAAAGATAGTGCATGAATTTTGCTCAAACCGCCCACCTTTCTTCAAAGGGAATGAAGGACCCGAGTATGTGGAGGAGTGATTACGTGCACTCGAGAGAATTTTCTATCTCTTAAGATGCAATGATGAACAGCGAGTAATATGTGCATCCTATCAATTGGAGGAGGATGCCGACCACTGTTGGGATGGGTATTGGGAGATGAAGCCAACTGAGAACAGGAAAGCCATCACATGGGCAGAGTTTAAAAATATTATAATGGCAAATTACTACCCTCAAGTTTATCAAGTAAGGATGGAGAATGAATTCTACAACCTCCACCAAGGAAACATGACAGTGATTGAGTACGAGCGGCGATTCAATCAGCTACGCCGATCAGCTCCACAGCTGGTCAACACTGAAGAAAAGCGAGCCAAAAAGTTACTGGATGGACTGCACCAGGACATACAAGAGAAAATGTCTGCATTACCTGATATGAGCTACGCCGAGACATTTATGAGGGCTCAAAAAGTTGAAGCTTGCCTTCAAAAAGGATGAGCAAACAGTAAGCCAATGGAGAATCCAAGCAAGAGGAAATGGGAGAGTTCTAGTCAGGACAGAAACAACAATCAACGGCAAGCAAGATCAAACAACAACCCACCGGCCAATGCACAAAGACCAAAACCTCTCTGCACACAGTGCGGTAAGAACCATCACAGAGAATGTCTCATGGGACAAAATAAATACTTTAGGTGCTATGAAGTTGGTCACCAAGTTCAGAACTGCCCGAAGCCATCCAACTACAGACCTGATCGAAGGGGACCACCGACGGGAGGAAACGCAAGACAAGGCACTGGAGGAAGAGGAAGAGTTTTTGCCATGATCCAAGCTGAAGGAGACAATGAACATGATGTTATCACAGGTACGTTAGCAGTGGGTAAATCCCGAGCTTTCACTTTATTTGACACTGATGCATCACATTCTTTTATTTCTACAAAGTATTGTAACAAGATTCACTGTAAACGAGTCAAGAGCGATGAACCTCTTGAGATTAGTTTACCTTCGGGGGAGAGAATTATTTCACATTCCTTAGTGGAAAATGTGGACGTATGCATTGAAGGAGTTAAATTCAGCGTCAAGCCATATGTTTTGGACATGCACGAATTCAACATGATTCTGGAAATGGATTGGCTTACCTATCATCAAGCCAATATCAAGTGCAAGGAACGCGAAGTGACATTAAGGGAACCAAGATCTGAGAAAAAAATTATCCACACGATCAAGAGTGGTGTTGTACCGAAAATTTTATCTGCTGCAAAGGCTGCAAAGATGTTTAGGAATAAGTCTTGTCAAGGTTTCCTAGTCAACATTTTAAACACCAAGACTGCGGAGATATCACCTAGCGACATACCTGTTGTACGTGAGTATCTCAATGTCTTTCCGGAAGATTTGCCAGGGATACCTCCAAACCATCAAGTGGAGTTTTCGATAGACTTGCTACCGGGATCAACTCCAGTATCCAAAGCTCTATATAGAATGGCACCCATGGAACTACAAGAATTGAAAGTCCAGCTACAAGAGCTCTTTAACTTGGGATTCGTACGCCCAAGCGTGTCTCCATGGGGAGCACCGGTCCTTTTTGTTAAGAAGAAAGATGGATCGATGAGAATGTGTATTGACTACCGAGAGCTTAATAGGTTGACGTAAAGAACAAGTATCCTTTGCCCCAAATTGAAGACGTGTTTGATCAATTGGAAGGGGCAAGTGTATTTTTCAAGATTGATTTGAGATTCGGATACCATTAATTGAGAGTGAAGGAGTCAGACATTTCCAAAACTACTTTTAGAACTCGTTATGGACATTACAAATTCGTCGTCATGCCTTTTGGATTGAGTAATGCGCCTGCAGTGTTCATGGATCTGATGAACCGAGTTTTTCACCCGTATCTTGATCTGTTCGTTATAGTCTTCATCGATGACATTTTAGTGTACTCGAAAGACGAAGCACAGAATGAGGAGCATTTGAGAATGGTATTTGAAACATTTTGCAAGGAGAAGTTGTACGCGAAGTTTAAGAAATGTGAGTTTTGGTTGAATCAGGTCACATTCCTTGGACATGTGGTGACATCACAAGGGATTGAGATAGACCCATCCAAGATAGAAGCAGTGAACCAATAGAAGGCGCCTACAAATATTCAAGAAGTTCGTAGTTTCTTGGAATTAGCTGGCTACTATCGAAGATTCATAGAAGGATTCTCAAAGATAGCCAGTCCGATGACACGTTTGACTCGTAAGGGAGAAAAGTTCATTTGGTCTGAGAAGTGTGAACAAAGTTTTCAAAGGTTGAAGCACGATTTGACTTCAGCACCAGTCTTGACGATCCCTAATCCAAATGAAGAGTTCTCAATCTACAGTGATGCATCAAAGCAAGGACTTGGATGTGTATTGATGCAACATGGAAAAGTTATTGCATATGCTTCTAGACAGTTGAGACCACATGAGGTAAACTACCCTACTCATGACTTGGAGTTAGCGGCCGTAGTTCATGCTTTGAAGATTTGGCGACACTACCTTTATGGAGGAAGAAATACAATCTTCACGGATCATAAAAGGTTGAATTATCTATTCACGCAAAAGGAGCTCAACATGAGACAACGTAGATGGCTAGAGTTGGTGAAGGACTATGACTACACCATTGAGTACCATCCAGGCAAGGCTAACGTGGTAGTCGACGCCTTGAGCCGAAAAACTAAAATAGAGCTTAATAGTTTGAATACCAAGTAAGAAGAGTTGATCAAAGAATTTGCTAAGATGCAAATTGAATTGGTGACATCCTCCTCCGGCACGAGGGCAATCATTGCAGCATTGGAAATCTAGCCAAGTTTGAAAATGGAAATAAAAGCAGCTCAAGAGCAAGATTTCTTCTTGCAAGGGATGAAGAAGAAGACACAAGGAGGTGAGTATAATGGCTTCAAGGTGGACGAAGAGGGAGTATTGACATTGAATGGGAGATTATGTGTTCCGATGGTTGAGGAACTGCGAGAAAAGATTTTAAGTGAAGCGCATGGAGCGCCATACACCGCTCATCCGGGAGGAACAAAGATGTACCCTGATTTGAATGAAAGATTTTGGTGGAGAAGTATGAAGCGAGATATTGGATACTTTGTGGAAAGATGTTTAACTTGCCAATGAGTCAAGATTGAACATCAGCGACCAGCCGAAAAGCTTAAACCACTCGAGATTCCTGAGTGGAAATGGGAGCAAATTGCTATGGATTTCATTGTGGGATTGCCAAGGTCCTCAAAGGGAAATCATGCCATATGGGTCATCGTTGATCGATTGACCAAGTCAGCTTACTTCTTGCCCGTAAAGATGACATTCAAGATGGAACAGTTTTCACAGTTGTACATTCAAGAGATATTGAAGCTACATGGCGTGCCATTGTCAATAGTGTCTGATAGAGATACGTGTTTTACTTCAAGATTTTGGGTAAGTCTGCACAAGGCGATGGGAACCAAACTGAATTTCAGCACTGCTTATCATCCACAAACTGATGGGCAATCCGAGAGAACAATCTAGATTTTGGAAGACATATTAAGAGTTGCACACTTGACTTGGATGAAGCGTGGGAAAAGTTTCTACCCGTAGTCGAATTTGCTTACAATAACAGCTATCAAGCCACTATCAAGATGGCTCCTTATGAGGCACTCTATGGAAGGAAGTGTAGATCGCCATTGTATTGGATAATGTTGGTGAGAAGGCTGTTCTAGGCCCCAAGTTAATAGAAGAAGCAGTGGACAAAGTCAGAATCATTCGAGAAAGGATCAAGACTGCTCAAGATAGACAAAATTCGTATGCTGATCAAAGAAGAAAAGATTTACATTTTGAAGTCGGAGATTATGTCTTTTTGAAGGTGGCTCCCATGAAGGGTGTCATACGATTTGGAAGAAGAGAAAAGCTTAGACCCAGTTTCGTTGGTCCATTTCAAATTCTTGAGAGAGTTGGAGATCTAGCCTATCGTTTGGCTTTGCCACCTGAGCTATCCTCTATACATAATGTTTTCTACATTTCGATGTTGAGAAAATATTTTCATGATCCTAGCAATGTGATGAACTTCTCGACGTTAGAGATGGCAAGGACATAACATATGAAGAAGAACATGTGTCCATTTTAGAGCGAAAGATCCAAAGAATTCAAAGTCATGATGTGCCACCCATCAAAGTTCAATGGAGTCGACACATGAAAGATGAGGCTACATGGGAAAGAGAAGACGAAATTCAAGCAAGATAACCCTCTTTCATTTCGGGTAAGACATTTATATCATTATGGAATTTCGAGGACGAAATTTTTATTAGAAGGGTAGGATGTAACAGCCCATATAATTTTATACATGAATCCAATTGTGGCCCAACTCATAGAGGCCCAAAATAAGCATAAAGCATAAGCCCAACCCATTCTTTAAATTTTTTTCCAGCCGTAAAAATATAAGTATTGTTCTGCTACTGCAATCTTTCTCCACACTCACGCCCGATACGTCTTCATACAGCGGAAATCAAATAGGTAACACTGTTTGCTCTCTTCTTTCTCCTTCACTTCCTTTCTTTTCCTGTTTCTCCTATGATTCTTTCTTTCTTCTTTTTGCATTCAACATGGAAACAAAAAGGGTTATTTCTTCCTTCTCTACTCCAAACTATTAAATCCTAACCCTAAAGTTCTTAGTCTGCAACGCTTATAAAATTCTACAGATTAGTTTCTTTTCAATAAATTGTATGGTTATGTGTGGGTAATGATCGATCCTATAATTATAGGTTTCGAAGGAGATTTCGATCGTGAAGTTAGTACGCAAGCTTAGGGCTACGCAAGTGTATAAGGTGGGAATTTTCTCATTCCTATATGTGTTAATTAATTGATAATTGAAATAAATTGGAAATTTGTATCACACTGTGAGTCTGTGATCGTACTTGAATTTTATGAAATTGAAAATTACATGGGTAAGGACGGTAATCGTGCCTTACTAATACACGAGTATGGGCTGTAAAAAGTGTCATACTATAGCATGAGTATAGGCTGTAAAAGTATCATACTATAGCATGTGTAAGGGCCGTAAAGGGGTGTCTTACTAACGAATTGCGATATCGTAACGTTACACGGATAATGGCCGAAAGGTGCCTTATTTTGACATGAAAGGATTATATTGTAAGTGAAATTAAATTCTCGTACATGGATTATTTGACATATGTAAGCATGTATAAGTCTTCACTGAGCGTGTGGTTGCTCACCCCGATAATTATTTTATCTCAGGTTAGGTATGGCAAAAGCGTACGAGCGGGAACGCATAGGCGAGGGGACTAAATAAAATGATTTAATAAGTTGCAGTCCATAGGAGGCATACTTGTGTGTTTTAAATTCGAAAATTTTTATTTAACTTGAAGTGTGATGACTTGCATGATTGAGTATATGTCCTCGGTAGAGTGTTATGAGTTTGATTTCAATGACATTGTTGGATGAATTTTGACTTCTGAAATCGAAAGTGTATTTGTGTAAGATCGAATGCTTTATTTGATTTTATGGAGGACAAGTGTGTTAATTTCTTTTATATGTTTACATATGTGTAGCCGTATGTATAATGTTAGTGAATGTTTGTTAGTAGGTGACTTGTACATTGAAGTACTACTTGTGTTCTACATGTTGAATTGATTAATGTTATTAGGTTATAGGTGCTAAGACACATGTCCTGCAGTCAGAAGTTGTCATGGTGAGTTGGTTATTAATTAGCAACTTGTCATTTAAATAATTAATCTTAGTTAGTGCATTTGTGATGAGTGGAAGCCAATCAAATATGTGGGCCATTTTTTCTCTAATTATGTCGGCCATTTTTTTATAAGAAGCAAAGTCCAAGTTGTCTACCTTAGGTGGTAGTGGGGTAATTACGTGTCTTGCTGGTGTGAGTTGATTCTAAATTGGTCATAAGTTATTATTTAATTATGCATGAATAAACAGTGTTTTGGGGTTAACAAGTTAAACTTTGCCACTAACCTTTTAATAGAATAATGAGTTTTATTTTGCTACTTTTCCTACTTTTCCTTTATATTTGACAGTACACTCAATATGTTAGGAATTATATCCTTCTTTATTTTATTTTATAACATTATAACCAACAAGTGCTGTCTTTTCCTCTTTAATAAAATTTTGCTGCCTATTTGATTTGACAGCATGCATGATGTCAGACTTTAATTATGGTTAAGTAGTGGATTAATTATTATTTGAGTTGTACTTTGGGGTACAACTCGAAGTACCCATTCATTCGTCATACTGCATAGTGGTTGTCAAATTTCTAATTTGTCAGCACAATTTGCATAGTACAGGGTAGTGTTATGATTTAAATTCATGGGCAGAAATATTTAAGTGTCTTCCGAAAACCCACTTTTCAGGAATATGGTTTTCGCAGGTCCATGGCATATTTTCTAAATGCATTTTTATCTTTTCATTTACTACCAATGATATGTTCACATGCTTACTTGAAATAAATTTATAATTACTAAATGTGAGAGAGCAAGACATTTGAACTTAAGATTTGCATAAACTTATAGGATCAGTTCTTATTTAAAAATCTTTTATTCTGAAATATTAAATATTTATTTGTTGAAAAATTTTAGTCATGCCCTATATATTATTTCATTTAAAAATAATAAATGCAAACTTCTTTTATGAAAATTGGGGTGTGACAGCTTCTTTGGCTATTCGCACCTTGGATTTGACTTCGTATCCTCATTCCCTCCGTTTTGCGAGCAGCAAATTTTATACAGTTTGATAAGAATTGGCTTTGACTAAAGAAATAGAGGTTTGGATGCAGAAAGCCATGTCTGCGATTTTCTTCCCTCTCTCCCGTTTTTTTTTTTGGCAAAAGCTCCCGTGCGCCCGGGGACACGGAAAGATGCTCCGTGTCCCCATGTGAACACAACCCTCCCCTCCAATCCTATTTAAACCTATGTATTGCTAGGGGTTTAAATTGTAAAGGGGCATGAAAATTGTAAAGGCGCACAGAATCTGCTCCGTGCGCCCGGGTGCACAGGAGCCTCACTCTTTTTTTTTTCTTTTTTTTTCCTCTATTTTTTTTTTTTCAAGAAACTCAGGCCTCACGAGTTGGATGGCATAAATTTGTAATTCAGTTTTGTAATTCCGTTAGCTACTTTATACATAATATAGAGAGAGAGAGAGAATGTATTTTGGCGCCACATAATAGTCTATATCTCTCTTTTGCGATCTATTTCAACTATTATACAGTTAACTGAAAATATTATCTAAAAATTCACAAGTACATCAAACCATTAATTATTTTATGTTTTAATAAAGGTTAACGGTAAGAAAAACCACAAAGTTTAAGTAATGTTTAGTATTTAACTAGATATAATAACGTGCATGTTACTCTCTTCATTTGGTTTGTCTTTTATACTAAAGTATTTCATTTTGTTTAAAGAAAAACACTTTTTTCTATTTTTTTTAATTTTTTTTATAGTAATGTTGTCCTTTATGTAATAAATAATAAAGTAGTAAATTATAAAAATTAGATTAAACAATTGAATATCACTTTTTATTAAAAGTATTACTTCACTTTTTATCTGTATCACGAAAACCCTTCCCTAAAACGGTCTCACAAAAGTATTTGTCTTGTAATAATTATGACTTATCGCATTAAATTCTCAGTTATTGTATTTTTATTTGAGTAGTTTTTTTTTTAAAATTATAGTTTTATCATAAATTAATGAATTTTTTACATACGTGCACATATAATTCATTATTTTAGTCCCTAAACTTCAACTTCACACACTAACACACTTTAATTAATTAAAAAAATTAGTCATCTAATCTTTCCACGCAACATACTTTACAAAAATTTAATTATCCAAAAATATCAAATTACTTTTAAAAGCCAATCAAAAATAAATTTTTTTAAAATTTTTTTTTTATAAATTGTAAATGAGAAGATAAAAAAACTAAAATTTGTGTGTACCGTACTCCCAAATCCTTCATTTTTCAAAAGCTATATCAATTATTTAAGGTGTATATTCTTTAAAATAAAATGTTAGTATATATTTATGCAATAGAACACAAAAGACCAACTCATATAAAAATAACACCGAAGGAGTATTTGTTATGAGAAAGATTAAGTGTCATTTATTTTATAGGATGTGAATTTGAGTTGGTGAAGAATAATTACTATATATACAATTTTATTCGGATTTTTCCAATCATTTATTACACTAAAATATTATCTCTCTTTTAAAATTAGAATATAAAATAATAATGTATTCGTTTCTGAAGAGCTACATGTTATTAATTAATTTTATGTAACAATCTCACACCACTTGTTTTTAATTTTGTTTTCTTATTCATCAATTTTATCGATTTTAATATTTAAATTAAAATAATTTGAAGTATCTTATAAATATATTTTAATATTCTAAAAATATTAAGAATATTTATTTTATTAATATCTTTATTCAATATTTATTCTGTTTGTTGATCCATATAAAAAAATGAAAAGGTTTTATGTCTCAATGTAACTCTACAGCACTTAATTAACATTAAATTAATTAAGTTGTTAATGATCCATGTAAAAAAAGAAAAGGTTTTATGTCTCAATGTAATTCTTATTCCATCGTGTATCAATTTCCTGCGTTTATTCTATTAATTATTAGATGATCATCCAATATGTATTAGACTACTTAAACTTTTAAATTCTCCATAATTTAATAAATGAACAATTTTACTATACTTAAAGAATAATTTAATATTAAAAGATACTTTATAATAATAATAATAATAATAAATTAATTCATACCGTTATATTTTCTACTGTTCACGTCCAAATAATATTATTTTCGATCGGAATCTTCATCACCATTGCAAATATTATCTAATTATTTTTCTTAAATTTATCAACTCATTTTCTTGGTACATATCAAATAATGAAATTTCAAACAACCAATAAAACCAATTAATTAGTTCATAATCCTGAACATCTAGTCAAACAACATATCACTCCCCAAATAACAATTACACTTCAAAATCTCAAAATAAAATCTTTAAAAAATATAACTGATCAATATTCAACTAAAAAAAGCAATTTTATCTCATCAATATCTCTGTTTGAACACTTGTGCTTTGAAACTTTAGATTTGAACAACATTGAACGAATGCCCAAAATCGAAAGTTTGGAGACTTCCTCATCTCCACTTCAACGCATACATCTCAAATTAGCATCCATGTTTATAGAAGAGCTTTAATTTCTATTTGAAAATGCAAAAATATTTTTTAAAATGGTTTGATTCACAAAAGTCACCCCATAATTTATAATGTTTGATTAGGCTCTTCAATTCATACATTCATTGAATGATTTTGTGAATGCATGAATGATTTGAAGATGATGGTTTTTATGCATGTACTTTCCACCCAAATGATTTTGTGAATGCATTAATGTGTGTTAATATTGTATTTTATAATTAAATAATTCATTAATTAAATTATAAATTATCATTAGATAATCATAAACATAATTATAAATAAATAAACAAAATACTATTATAGGTGAGATCATTAATATATGAAAAATAAAACACATCATAATTATATTTTGTTATTAATAATGAATAATATGAAGAGACATTACATTAATATTATATTTATTAATAATACATTTAGATAATAAATTAGGACTATCATTATGGATATAGTGGCATGGCGAGTCAAATGGGAGTTCTTCAACAATGAATGAATTTCTCAAATGCCTAAAGCATAAAAGTATAAAAAAAAGTTTCTAAAATGCTTCACACTTTTAAGATATTAAGATTTAATCTTATTTTCACTAATTCTCAAATTATTATTATTATGTCTTAATATTAATTAATATTTCCTCCGTCCCACACTTATGATCGATTGGCCGAGGGAATTTTATAGACTGTTCATACTTTCTGTTTTCGTCCGTCTCATATTTATCTTCATCACCTAAAAAGAAAATTTTACATTAACCACCAACCTCAAAATTTATCTTAATTTAAAAAATACCCCACACCTAATACACATAATATACTTTATAATTTATTTATTACCTAAAAATACCATTATACCTCTAAAAAGTCAATAAAATTAATAAAAAACCCAAATTTTTTTAAATTCCGTATCTATACTAGGATGTATATCTCAAGTACACGTAAGCCCGAGAGAAATGATTTGGCTGTCCAATAAGCATCAAGTTGTGTACTCCAACTCCGTGCACAAAGATTCGACACGTGGCAATCGTAATTTTCTAAAACAAGGAAAACGAACAAACCGCAACGAAAACCCCTTCGTTTACTGCACTTATTAAGCCATGATCAAGTCTGCAAAACCCCAATCCAATCCTCAATTTTGGGTATCCACCAATCTCTGCCGATTCTTTTGCGACGTTGTTGACGCTACAGAGTAATGCCTGCCCTTATTCGCTATTTTCTCAACTGATTTTGCAATCTTTTGGTAGCTCTTATGGTGGTATAATGTAACATCAGTATTCACATGGAAATTACTTGCATTATGCCCTAATTCTATTATTAGATTGCGTTTTCGATTACTGTATCGTCTTCTGTCATTGCAAGTAGTTCTGGTTCTATAATTTGATGGTGAGTATTGTATAGGATATGTGCTACTTTGGTTTGAAGAACATTTTTTATTTTTTTATTTATTTAGAACTCATCTTAGATGCTTCTGTTCGTATCGAAATCGAGGGTATAGAATCCAATAACACATGTTTTTTGAAATGTTTTGGGCATGAGTATTCTTGATGTCATATTTCTGTTAATCCAAAGTGATTTGTGATTCAATTTCATTGAGTGATAATTTGCTAGGTTTCTTGAAACGACTGAAGATTGCGCAAGCTAATTGAAGAAGAGATGGCATCTTCTGATGATGAAACGGAAGCAATATCGTAGGTGATAGATTATGAATTTCCACCTGGTGACCGTATGTGTGCAATCTGTGATGATGGCGGCATTGTACTTTTGTATGCTTATCTCAACTCTCATTTCATCATTCTGCTATATACTAATTCTTCTTATATTGATTTGATCTGGAATATAATATGTTGCCCATTGTCGGCTTTATACCTGTCTCAGACCTTCACTTGCTTGACCCTATGTATGCTTTCATTTCGTCGTTTCCTTAGTGATTTTGAGGCGTTTTGGGCGGCCTGCATTTTTAAATTTAAAACTCTTTGCTCTGCAAATGAACAGTCATTTTCTTGATTGTGCATGGCCCTTTCAATCGTTTCACTTGGTTAATGAAGGAAGCTTCTGTTTCTTCCCTACTTGCTACTTCGTATCCAAATTAATCATTTTCCCCCCTCATAGTGTGATAAATATTTTGTGGTTGTGCTGCTATCTCAATTTTTTCCACGTGATAAACACTGCTCAAACTTCGACTAGGAGGTCAAAAAGCCAATCTTAGCCTAGTGCAATTTTAATGGCCACATGTGCTACCTCGGCCACCTTTTCATCATTGGAGTTAAGATCCCCAAAAAAGCAAAATGAAGCAAAACATGCATTTTCTTTATTTTTTGTGAGTTGTTGCCTTATGTCGGCCTCTATGTAAACTTAAGATATGAAATTAGATTTGTTTTGTGATGCCTTATGCTTAAGTATAAATCTTTTCTCTGGTGGAATTTATATATCTATTTATTTGTTTATATTGTTGCACTCTGTTTTGTTATTCTAAACATCATTTTACTGAATTATGAATTGTAATGAGTAGTTATTTTATTGATGCACACTTTTTGCCTTAATTTTGGTTAGGTCTCAAGAGTTAAATGGGTTTTCACATTGTCTGTTCACTCTCTGTTTATAGAGTGAATACTCGTCTCAATCCCCTTCTTTAAATCAGTTGCGTTGCTTAATTGGTTGCCTAAAAAGTTAAAAGAACACAATAGTTTTGAGATTGATAGATACTAGACTTTCAAGGTTGTTTTGCATTGGTTAAATATTTCTTTTGTAAGTGAGATTGAATTGTTCATGTTATATTACTATTGCTAATTTTAATTTGTCTATTTGTTTTCTTCCCTCATTTTTTCATGTCACAGTTATATTGTGTAAATTTCCACTTTGGTTATCAATTTGTCATGGATCTTGATGGTGCACCATATATACGTGCCATGTAGGTTTTCATGAGTCTTTTATTCCTAGGATTGTATGCATGCTTTCGGAACAAACCCAAACCTTTTGCATATTTAACACATTATCATAAGGATTGAGGTATGTCTTGCAACTAGATAATGCAACTCTTATCTTATAGTAATATTTATTTATTTTTTGTTAAAATTAGTTGTGAGGGCAAGTGCATGGGGTCTTTCCATGCAAAAGCTATAGATGGTGAAAATTCTAGATGTGAATCTCTGGGCTTATCCTAAGCAGAATTGCAGGTACTTTTCACTATCTTGTTCTCTTTTCTTTTTTTCTCATAATTTCCAATACTCCACCTCATGAATTTCACATGAATGAGCTCAAATATGTTTCCTAATTTACTCTCAGGCGCTTATGAATACTGCCTTTAGTTGCAAGAATTGCAAGTATCAGAAGCACCAATGCTTTGTGTGTGGAGAATTGGGATCGTCGGATGAATCTACTCCTGAGGTATGTGATGACTTTGTTTCTTGTCTGATGCATTCTCTTTATTAAATGCACCATTAATAATACTAGAGCAGGATATACTCTTGGTTGTCGTTGTTGTTAGAATTTTTTGTTACTAGATTTTTGCCTGACATGTCTCTCGGAATGTGCATCGACCCTATTTCTAACACCCTCTTTTTGTCTTAGGATTTTCATTGTCAAGAACTATGTCAGTGTGTCTTTGCGTTTGGCACTAGAATGCTCAACCAAAATGGAATTGTTGTCAAAAGATCTGTGCATCAGTGTATTTTTCCTTGTCTTCAGATGTGCTCTTAATTCAACACATAACCAGAAAAAAAAACTCAGATTTGCTCTTATACTTCCTTGTTTATAGAAGTCTGATTAAGTTTATTGTGAATTTTCTTTTTTAATCTTCTCCAGTTATTTTTTGTTGTTTATTCTTGTTTCAAAATGAGATCCCATTTGCATTGCTTGCTAAACATGACCGAATTTTAACAGGTCTTTTGTTGTTCTGATGGAGATTATGGGTACTTCTATCATCCTCAATTTGTGGGAGACCTTCTCCATCCTGGAAATACTGCTGCAGCCGAAGAACTCAAGCAAAGGATTGCAGCTGGGGAACAGTTTGAGTGCCCAGCTCACCGCTGCCATGCCTGTAATGAAGTTGAAGTGACAGCAAATTTTGAATTGCAATTTGCAGTGTGTCGTCGTTGTCCGCGGGCTTACCATAGAAAATGCTTGCCAAGGTTCCTTCGATGCTTTATGAAAGTTTAGTGGGTTTAGTGTGATTTCTCTATCTTAGTCCAGGGGTTTGAACATTTTGACAGGGAGATAACACGTGAAGAGGATCAGGACTTAGAAAGAGGGATCGCAGCCCGAGCTTGGGAAGGACTGATCCCCAATCGCATCATTATTTACTGCTTGTGAGTTCCCTCTGAATATATTTAGTTTCATTATATGGCCTGCCATGCCATGCCATTTCTTCTTACTCTGATTTTATTCTTGTCATCAGAGATCACGAGATCGACCCACGTATTCTCACGCCTGCCCGGAACCATATAAAATTCCCAGGTTTAGCTTTAGACAATGCAATTGGAGTTTGAACACATTTTGAAACTCTTTTGAAACAAGAAAATCAGTAGAAAGTAATGGACTTCATATGCTTCTGGATTCTTTATTAGGTAGCTTAATTTAGATTTTAAATGTGATATTTTATCTAAGAGTGACCACGGATTTTGGTACCTTCTTGTTGGGTTTATTTGGATGGATGTTTGCTAAACTGGAATTTTGTTATTTGTGGGTATGCTTGTTAGTTGTTAGTCAAAGAGCTGTGTATTCATGTGGCTGGCAGCCATCATCAATAGTCTTAAAAAATATAAATGGGCCAGCTAAGGTTGTTAATTATATTTAACATTTGCGTTTGAATAAGTAACACAGTTTAAACAGTGGGTTGGGTCGTCTTTATGTTTCATTCTTCACAGTGAGCGTAATCATGAGTTGACATAAGATTAATCTTATCTTGTGTTGTTGTTGACTTAGGAACTTTCTTAATTTACTTTTAGTAGCTCAACTTTATATTGTGTTTTTCACTTGTACCCGCATGTTATATTTTTTTGAGTGAGTCTCTTGTACGTCCGGGTACACGGATTTAGATCCGTGTCTTTTTGCAATTTTCATGCCCCTTTATAATTTAAATTCCCTAGCAATACATAGGTTTAAATAGAATAGGAAGGGGAAGAGTTTTGTTCACATGGGGACACGGATCGTGTCCGCTGAAGCGCAGGAGCTTTTGCCATATTTTTTTGGTATTTCTCATTACTCAGTGTAATTAATAATACTCCCTACATCCCGCTTACAAAGAAAGAGTGAAGAGCTTAGCGGAGGAGGGAGTAATATTTTTTGCTGTAAAATGAAAAAAAAAAACTCAATTTAAAATCACGTTATTGGTATTTTATTGTTAATTGGTTATTTTTTTTCTCTTTTTATATGGTCTCACACAAATTTTTATCTTTAAATTAAATTATATACTGATGATGAGATAATTTTGTATTGGAAAAGTGATATTTGATCTCAAAAATCATTTAATTAAACAAATTTCATGCCTAATTTAGAGTTATACTGCGGTGCACCGACGTATCTAGATAGATAATCTGAACCATCCTAACCACTAAATAAAATAAAATAATAAAAGAAATATAATAACTACCCAATACCCAATAATTATTATTCTATAAACCATAAGGTATACTGGGTGCACCACATAATAGTCTAAGATAGATGTCAAATAATATCTTTTAGTTATATATATAAAAATAAAGAAGGTAAGTTTTGCACGTGACTCAGACAATTTTATAGCACTTTTAAATTAATTATCCCTGTTATAAAATATTATTAATTTTACTATTAAATATTATTATTTTTTATTAATCGAGTATTATTTTTTATTATACTCCCTCCGTCCCGGGTATTTTTACCCGTTTGTACGGGCACGGAGATTAAGACGTTTTATTTTTTTAATATATAATGTAAGAAAAAGTAGGGATAAATTAGTAATTTAAAAAGAAAAAGTGAATAAAGTTGTTGAGAATGATGAATAAAGTGTAAAAAAGTAGTTAAAGTTGTTGGGATTGTAAAAAGTATGTAATAAAATATTATGTATTTTTGCCAAAAATGGAATGGGTAAAAATACGTGGGACACCTCAAAATGGAAAGTGGGTAAAAATACGTGGGACGGAGGGAGTATAAAAATTATCGTTTTTTATTTAATACGAGAAATTCGTTGATTATTTGTCATTTCAATCCATAAGATTTTTTCATTTTTTTGCATCCGTGGAGGATTATCGCGTCACCATCATGGGATGTAATTACATTCCATCATTACGATTTAAAAAAAAAAAAAAAAAAAACTTGCCTCATCCGTCTTTTTGTGAGTCGTCAGCCCCTTTCTCTGATATTTCCATAACTATAATTTAGTCGAATTTGTCTGCGCGGAAGAATATTTTGTCCAACTTGTTGAAAGTTGATAAAAATTTTACTACTCTCCTCGTCATACGGAATTGTTCACATCTTAAAAAATAATTGAATAAATAAATAACTTATTCATAAATTTTAATTTTATAAATATGTATCATCCACATCTAATTTACATAATACTTTAGTATATAGTATTACTTAAAAAAGTTATTACCTAAAAAAAATCAAGTCAATAAAATTACATTTAAAAAACGACATTGAATAGAATATGTGAACAATTTAATGGTACAAAGGGAGTATTTAAGAGTCATTATTTAAAACAAGAGTGTTGTTAAAACTTAAATGCACATATCTTTGTTTATTAAATACACATTTTTCTAATCTTTTATTTATTAATTTTATTATATAAACTTCCCTAAAATATCAAAAGTACCATTTTAAATTTAAGATTATGCATGTTTAAATATTAAAAGTCTAAAAATAGAATATACTTCCTTCGTCCTATACAAATGATTGTCTTTGCTTTTTGTAGTGGATTAAGGAGTATTATTATTTAATACTCCATCCGTCCCGGTCAAAGTGTATCATTTGTTTTTTGCACGTAGATTAAGGAGTATTATTATTTTATATAAAGTGAGTAGGTATATTAGGGAGATGTGATGGGTAGTGATGAACCATTTTTACTAAAAGAGGAAAATGATGCCATTTGGACGGGACGTTCAATATAGTATAATAATGCTATTTGGGCGGGACGGAGGGAGTATGTAGTAAGTAGTTGTATTATTAGGAGTGTGGATCTCATATTTTAATTATATTAGTGGGTGTGTGTGGTCGCATATGTATAGAAAAGGAAAGTAGACTTTTTGAATAGGACGCCCAAAATAGAGAAAAAAAAAGACTCTTTGAATGAGATGGTAGAAATATATACGTACTTATATGCTAAAAGAGAATAATAGTTGGGGGAGGTAGAAGACAAAGCTACGGTAGTTCATAGGAAGAAAGATCTCACGCATGCATGCTTCAACACTACGACCATTGCCGCTTCTCCTCGGTGTCAAAATTCCCAAAGACCACCTCAACCAACTTCTCTATTTCTCTCTCCATCAACTTCTCCAATTTTCTCACAATAATTTTTAATAAATTAAAAATAAAAATATAATAATAATAATAATAAAATTAAGATGCAGTGGTAAAAGGAGAACTTGAACAATCAAAACATGATTCAGAAAAAAGCTTCAACGAAATTAATTATTATTTTTCTTAATTACGCACTATTTGCATTTAGTAAATTGAAATTTATAAAAAGAAAATATGAGTGATTGAAATGGGAGAAACAAAGTGATTGAATGAAGCAGGGGCGGCCCTGGGTGGTGTCGGAGGTGCCGCCGCACAGGGCCCCACCCCGACGAGGGCCCCTACTTTTTCTTTATACATATGTATATATATTTTAGTCTATATATTTTAAAGTTAATTAATGTATTAAATTCTTGGTTGACTCAAAGCCTCTTTTGTTTTGCCTCCCACACAGGATCGAATCCTGGAAGGAAACAATTACCGAATTTTTGCTCGCAATTTATTTATTCTCTATATCAGCAATTAATCTGCTAGTTGCGGAACCACAATTTGTTCTCCTAATTAGCAATTCCAATTAATCTGTCACTTTTATAAAAAAAAATCTTTATTTCTTTTTTAATCTTTTAAATATCGTCATTTTATTTTCTTAATTATTTTCAATTCATTATGAGCAAAACCTTTATTTTTTTTCTTAAATCTTTATTTTCTTTCTCTAATCTTTTCTTAAATCTTTATTTTCGGTTGGTGAGCAAAAATTTTTGGCAACATCTTTTGAGAAGAATCGTTCATCGTTATTCTTTTCGAATAAGGTATTTTAATTTTACAATAGCACTTTTTACTCTATGTATTTTTTTATTCAAATTTGTTTTATGATTTCATTGAATTGATTTTATTTTATAAATAATTTTTAATAGTTAATTGATAATTTGAGATACCTCCCCATCGAAAATACCCATCTTAAGAAAAAGAAGAAAGAAAAGGAATTTATTAAAACTTAAATGGAACTATAGATAAATTTTTTGTTACGTTAAAACAAAATAGTTTATCACTTAAAGATTCAAAAAAAGAACAAATTGATACATACAGACTTGCAAGAAAAAAATCCAAATAATTTATGCTTTGAATAAAAATAAGAGGTCTAAACATAATTTCGCACCGGGCCCCTCAAATTCCTGGGCCGGCCCTGGAATGAAGATCATACTGTTCAATTATGAGTTCTCAAGATAACTGCGTAGGAGAGAGACACGGTGATAAGGAGATATTTAGGTAACTTTTTAAAAAAAAAAATTAGGTGTTTATTTATTGAATTAAGACGTATGTATTTAATGAATTAAGTATAATTTAAAAATTTCTAAGAGAATATTTATTATAATTATATAATAATAGTAATAATAGAGTATGTATCTTATACAATGCAGAGTGAAGCATGAACATCAATTGATGTTACATCATAATATCGTAACTTATTTCTTTCTTCCATTTTCATACATTTTTTTTTAAATATTCTCTTCATCCCATAATAAACTTCACCGTAAATATGAAATTTAAAAAATTATTTTTTGACCAACTTTAGTAACTTTTGGAAGGTAATCTTTAGGTTCTAAATAAATTAATTTATATTATGTGTGCAAGTGATAGTGGTTAATTTGTAATTAAAATTAACTTTTAGGAGTGCAAATTAATATGATTTTTTTTATGATGAAGTATAATATAAAACGGATAAAAATAAAAAATATGAAATTTATTATATGTCACATGAGTAATTTATAGCGGAAACAAGTCGACGACAAGGCAATAGTGAATTAATATGGAGTGATCATACATGGTTGGATGTGTTTAATATAGTGGTCCTACTAGATTTGGACCCCTCGAATTATTGAATTGAATAGTATAATTACTCATTTGTATAACGATAGCTACTGCATAGAGTTCAAAGTCTTCTTAGTAAAACTGTTCATCACTTTACATGTCATCCTCTCATTTTAAATTTACTAAAATACTTATATTAATACTCCCTAATGATAAGGTAGTCCTTTGCTTTATTTTTTTCTTTTTTAATTTATTTAATTTTTAATAATTTTTTTAGTTTTATTATGTGACATGAGATCCATATTTAACAAAAGGAAATTGATATTTTGCAACGAGTCAAAATAAAAATATAAAATACAAAATGAATACTTGAAGAGAATAATTGTTTTTAGATACAAACATTAATGTGTATACTTATTAATCACCCACTATAGCAGCATATATTATTGAGTTAGCACTAATAACATGAGACTCTTGAGTTATGTCTTGTTCGTTTAAGGAGATGTTAAAATTGTGTATGATGTGAGTTTAGATTGGCTACCGCACATGATGTTCCAGACGTATTAAATGGCTTGATACATAATCACTTTCAAAATTTCATTTGCTACAATATTTTTTTTCTATTTTGCAACGCGAAATGAAGCAATGCTGGAGGAGAAAATGCGCTCAAACTCCATTTTGACAAAAATTAACTTAAAATTAGGAGTTTAACTGGTACGCACTGCATCTGGACGATCATAACCGTTAGATTAAGTTTTAATTCAATCTCAATCATAAAATAAAATAAAATAATAAAAAAATAAAACAAATAACCATCCATTAACCCTTAATTTATACCTATAAACTCTAGGTGCACCTCGATGCACTCTAGAATAATCTAAACTTAGTTTAACAATAGATCTTTGATATTTTTTTAGTTAATGCAATGTTACTCTATAATATAAGAAAGTATTACTCTTTCGTACAAAAAGTAATACGGAGTAGTATTATTCTTGTTACTGATTTTTTCAGAGTAGAGCAAATTTATTTATTTTAAAAATCAACATTTTATATTTAAAAAAAAAAAAAAACTTTTTTGAAAGGATGCAACATACGCCCAATTGCAATCTGCCATCCCTCTTCACAAAAATATTCATAATAATACACTTAAAATACTAAAAATCCAATGTATGCGAGTTAGAATATCAAATTACATAGATAAAAGGAGTATTAAATTATATACTCCCTCCGTCCCACCACAGTTTTTACACCTCATGTCCGTCCCACCATAATTTTCACATCTCATGTTTACACATGAGGTGTGAAAACTGTGGTTGGACGGAGGAAGTAGGTAAAAGTATCACACGGTATATTCCCTTCATTTTCTTCTTCCAAGACAAACCGATTCACTGACCAAACAATGCGGACCTCCTAGCCTTTAGAGTCTTCCTCGATCTATTATCTTCGGGAGAAGACTTTCGATTTCAACACCCTAAAGGTTGAGGAATGAACGCCAGTCCCAAATTCAATTTCACGCTTTCCGTTTTGATCCATCTCAAATTCAACTTCATACTTTAATTAAAGAAAAAAATAGCAACTAACTCATATCCTTCTAACATACTTTAATTTCAAATTTGTTATCATATTTTTAACACAATAACATACTTTATCACTCAATTTATTAGTAAAAAATACCGTAATATTCCAAAAGTAAGTCAAAAAATAAATTTTTTTAAACTCCGTATCTATAGTAAAAATAGAGATGAATTTGAAACTAATGGAATAGTTAAATATACACTTCTTCCCCGTCCACTAACAATAAATACACATGCTAACACATCATTTTACACATAAGTCAGATTAACTTTATTAATTAATCAAACACCCTTGAAGAGACAATAATGGTTGCGAATAAAATTACAGATGAAACCAAAGCGCAAGTATAAATGTGAAAGTATCACTGTTGTATTAAAAATTAAGAATTAAGACTACGATTGTTGTCTGTAGAGTTGAATCTCTTTCCATATCATGTGCATCTAATGAACAAGCCAAGTTATGTGTTCAACCCATCACACTTTTCTTCCTCCCACTAAACCAATGCTGTCCCACGCTCTTTATTTTCTCCTCATCCTTATCTCAACCACCAACGCCGCCACGCCTCCGCCTTACACCGCCACCGACTTCATCCTCCTCAACTGCGGCGACTCATCAAGTGTCACCGACCAAAGCAACCGCACCTGGAACGGTGATGAGGGTTCCAGGTACGCCATCGGAGGCAACGCCATGTCTACAGCCTCCGGGAGCCCTTCCGTCGACAGAGTCCCTTACGAGAGAGCTCGTGTTTTCCGATCTCCGTTCACGTACGCTTTCCCCGTCCTCACCGGCCCCAAATTCGTTCGCCTCTACTTCTACCCTGAGGTTTACTCCGGTGTCGACACCTCTCAATCTTTCTTCAATGTCACTGCTAATGGTTTCACCTTGTTGAGCAACTTCAGTGCTTCTCTTCATGCCAAGAATCTTAAAGAGGATTCTTTTATGAAGGAATTCGTGATTAATGTTGGAGAAAATCAGACGCTGGATCTAACCTTCACCCCCTATCCAAACTCCTCTGCTTTCGTCAATGGAATTGAGATTGTTTCCATGCCGGATAAACTTTACTATAAGGGAAACGATGTGCCCATTAAATTTGTTAATGAGCAATATTATCTCCAAGATATCACTGCCATGGAAAATCTCTACAGGCTGAATGTTGGTGGTAGCAGGGTTGAGATTCAAGATGATAGCGGGCCGACCCGAGGCATGTTTCGGGCCTGGACCTCAGATGAGGAGTACGTAGTCACTCAGAGTTGGACGCCTCATAAGGAGGGCCTTCCGATCAACTACACCAGAGACACTCCTCCCTACAGTGCTCCGGAGATAGTTTATACTACCTCCAGAGTGATGGCCAACCACAGCAGAAGCATCAACTGGTATTTTCCTGTTGATTCTGGGTTTCTCTACCTGCTCAGACTCCACTTTTGCGAGATTCAGCTGGAAGTCACGCTGCAAAACCAGAGGGTGTTCACGATTTCTGTCGATAATCAGACGGAGGAAATTCAGGCTGACGTTATCTTCTGGACCGGCGGCGTTCAGATCCCCATCTTTAAAGATTACATTGCTTGGGTTCCCGATGACGGCCGCCGTGGAAAGAAAGACCTGTTTCTATCTCTGTTCCCCAACCTTGAGGGGCAACCAATGTATTTTAATGCTCTGCTGAATGGCTTAGAAATATTCAAACTCAGCGACTCCAGCCGGAGTCTTGCGGCGGCTAATCCTGAATTGGTTGCCGACACTTCACCGCCGACGGAGACGATGCCGGATAAGAAGAAAGATGGGGGATCTTCTGTGATTTACGCCGTGGTAGGCAGTGTGGTCGGCGTCCTTGCGGTGGCTGCGGTGGCAAGTTTGTTTATTATACGGGGGCGGAGAAGAGTGAAGGACTCTACTACTACTGTATTCGGCGGGTCATCTTGGGTACCGCTTTCAACCACATCAAGGTCCACCACGAGGACCAGTGGATCCGGTGCGGCGCTGCCGTCCGATCTCTGCAGATATTTCCCTCTCGACGAGATCAAAGCAGCAACGCAGAATTTCGATGACACTTTCGTCATCGGCAGGGGAGGATTCGGCAACGTGTACAAGGGGATGATCGACGGCGCGACCACGGTGGCGATCAAAAGACTGAACTCCACGTCGAATCAAGGCGCGCGTGAGTTCCTAACTGAAATCGAGATGCTGACCAAGCTGAGGCATCTTCATCTGGTATCGCTCATCGGATACTGCGATGAATACGGGGAGATGATCTTGGTGTACGATTACATGGCTCACGGCACTCTGCGTGATCATCTCTACAATTCCACCAATTCTCCATTGACGTGGAAGAAACGCCTCCAGATCTGCTTGGGCGCCGCCAAAGGACTGCACTATCTCCACACCGGAGCTAAGCACACCATCATCCACCGCGACGTCAAGTCCACCAACATCCTTTTGGATGAGAAATTCGTGGCGAAGATGTCCGATTTCGGCCTCTCGAAAGTCGGCCCCACCGGCGACGCGCACACACACGTCAGCACCGTCGTCAAAGGCAGCTTCGGGTACGTAGATCCAGAATACTACCGGCGACAGCAATTGACGGACAAATCCGACGTATACTCCTTCGGCGTGGTGCTGTTCGAGGTTTTGTGCGCACGGCCGCCGATCATCCCAACCCTAGCGAGAGAGCAAGTGAATTTAGGCGAGTGGGCGAAATTCAGCTACAGGAAAGGAACACTCGAACAGATCATCGATTCGAATCTGGACGGCCAAATTGCGCCGGAATCCTTGAACAAATTTGTGGAAACAGCGGTGAATTGCCTGAGGGACAAGGGGATTGATCGACCGGCAATGAGCGACGTCGTTTGGAGCCTGGAATTCGCAATCCAGCTGCAGGAAACGGCGGAGAATAGAGAGGGGAAGGGCGACGATGATAGCTTTGTGTCGGTTATGCCGTCGTGGCCGTCGTTTGGGATGATGGAACGTAGCACGACGGATGAGGATATTTTCTCAAGGTCGAGTGAAGTAACTGGATCAAAGACCGGTGGTTTATCGACATCTGGCAGTGAAAAATTGAGGTCAGGTGATGTTTTTTCGGAGATCATGAATCCATTAGGTCGTTGAGCACATGGGTTAATTACGCTACATGGAGCATGGTTTTTATTTCGGCGTATTATGTTTTTCTTTTTAATTAATTATATATAATTGATACTACTATAACTTATCTCTTTTTTTACGTGTTATTTATGGTAGTGTGACAAAGAAAATGTTTCATAAAAATGGTAAAATGAATTTGAACGGTTGTTATGATGAGTGATACATACTCCCCTTCCATTTCAATGTTTACATATTTCTATTTTGGACGTCCAATTTCAATGTTTATGTTTCCCTTTTTGGAATATGGAACTCACTCAAAACAATTAATATATCACAATGGACCCCGTATCCAACACTAATACACCTACCAACTTTACATTAAATATTATATATTTCCACTCACTATCTATTAAAATATTATACTTCTTAATCAACGTGCAAAAAGCAAATGAAACGGGACGGAGGGAATATACAGATAGAATAATTTAAATTTGGATAGAATAATCTAAACTTTTTCCCTTAACCATAGTTAAACTTTTTCCATTAACCATAGTCCGGTTTCAATTTTAAGAAAGTGTAATATTTTATTAAGTAATAAATGGTAAATATTAGTTGTTAGTATAGTTAGTAGTTAATATACACCAAACACTCTTACTTCCCCTTCTTCTTATATCCTTATATCTTCCATCCTAATTCGTTTTCCATGGGAATCGAACCTGGGTCTCTCACATAAGTGAATAGCCCAGTTGTTCATTTTGAAAAATGTCATCCACTACAACTTTTTGGAAAAATGCAATTTTTATAAAATTTTGAACATAATTAACCCTTATCTGCAACCTACTCTACGACTACGCCTGCAACCTACATGCGACCCTACATGCAACTATATGTGAGACCCTATATGTGACTATATGTACGATCATTCACATGTTTTATTACTAATATAGTATATGCGACCATTACACGAGACAATATGTGAGACTATAATGAAGAGGGGCAAAAAAAAAAGTAAAAGTATTTTTTTCAAAAAGTTTATGTTAGGTGGCATTTTTTCAAAGGTCACGCTATCCACACACACCATTTTAACTAATACACTCATTTTCATTAATATTTAATAGGAAATGTAAAAAATAACCTTCATAATAAATGATTTATTATATCTAGTATAAAATATAAATTAATATTACAAATAGATACATTTAGAAAAAAACATAACTAATAGATACAATATATTAAGGTGAAATTACTGATATAACATTGGCAAAAGCTCCTGTGCGCCCGGGGACACGGAAAGATGTTCCGTGTCCCATGTGAACACAACTCTCCCTCCAATCCTATTTAAACCTATGTATTGCTAGAGGTTTAAATTGTAAAGGGGCATGAAAATTGTAAAGGCGCACGAAATGTGCGCCCGGGTGCACAAGAGTCTCGCTCTATAATATTCCTTACTAATCTTCACTAATAATCTCTCTTATTCACGTAGTGTATTTATCTTCCACCTAATGATAGGCTGAACACCACACAAACAATTCTCTCCCCCTTTACTCTCTCTCAAAACCCTTATCTTAAAATTCAAAAATGGAAGAATGTCACCCACAGTGGCGAGGAGCGGAGGAAGGACGAACTACGCGGCGGAAACGTAAGCTCGCCGATGGTTTTGTTGAGAAGAGGCGAATCGTTGGATTCGCTGACATCTAAGATTAACGGCGGAAGAAGCCCTAATCCGAAGTCGCCGCCGCCCGCCAACGATCTGGCGGTGTTGAAAGCTCCTAAATCGCCGGAACTGAAACAGATCCGCCTCTCTCCGCCGCCTCGCGCTAACGTGTACGCCGGATCAGCCTTCTCTCTATCTTCATCTCCTCGTTCTTTACCATTAGCACTAGCAACTTCTCCGACACCAAACTTTTGGGTTTCACCGTCGAGTGGGAGCATGTCGTCACCCAGTGCCGATCCAGACATTCTCATGGCGCCCGCTGTTGGAGGAGAAACAGAAGGGCAAATGAACTAGGGGGGAAGAATCAGGATTGACTGCTGTATACCAATTCCAGAGGTGGGTCGTTGGACTCGAGGGGGTATCCATTAGATTGGTTGTTATGTTAAAAATGGTTAAAAAGATCAGAGGTATTTTTGACTCCCACTGTTATATCTTTCATAGTTTACTTTTGATTCAATATCTCTTTTAAAATAAGTTTGTGGGTGATGATGTCAAATCTTTTCTTTAATCAACACTTGATTCCCCATCTGTCTCACTATTGTTCCCATTCTCTCTCATTCCATTCATTGGATCATGTTTGTGTAAATGCGTGAGTTAGTGGGTGACTTTCTAACTGATTGCCGTGAATTTGTGGAGTCTCTGTTATTTGATCATTTCTGTTAGAGATTGCCAATGGCTACAGAGATTAAATTTGCCAATGTACTATTCAATTTTTCGTGTTCAATTTTTCTGGGATGTTTAATTCTGCGTATTCAATGACTAGTGTTCATTTTACTGCGTTCTTCATCTACAATAATTTTGGAGTTCAATGTGGGGTTTATTTAGTTCTTCGTATTCAATTTTTAGAGATGGCAATGGGTAGGGTAGGGTACGGGCATGGCAAATCCACAAACTATCATATACCCTACCCTCCCTACCCATACCCTATCCTTTTACCCTAAAGTAGAGCTTCGGGTAGGATACGGGTATACCCATCGGGTATACGGGTAATCTGCGAGTAAACGGATACCCGCAATCTTAGTAGATTTTGCGGATAATCCGTGGATGCCCGAACCTACCCGACCCGACATAATTTTTTTTAAAACTATAATCCACCAAAAAATAATTATAATACATAAATGATTAACCTATAATAAAATATACAAATTAGAAAACAAAGTCAACAACAATAACGTTTAAGTCCGTTAACAAAAAAATATCATAAATTCATAGTTAATCAAATAAAATTATAAAAACAAACATCATATTCCAACAATTGCTTCAAAGTCCTTGGTTTAAGTATAAAAACTTCAAAGTCTTGCATCTCCTTTTTGTCACCAAGATATCTTAATTCGAATATTATTTTTTTTGTTAAAATATTAAAAAAATAATTATAATTCTTAAATATAATTATAAATAACACATAATATTATAACATAGAATAAGATTTATTATAATTCTTAAAAATTATTTATATTTATATCAGGACAAGAATATAAATTTTAATTAAAAATATTAAACATATTATAATAAATACATCATAAATATTTCATCAACAATATTATTATACTAAAAGAAATATTCCCTCCGTCCCACGTATTTTTACCCACTTTCAATTTTGGGGTGTCCCACGTATTTTTACTCATTCCATTTTTGGCAAAAATACATAATATTTTATTACCTACTTTTTACAATCCCAACAACTTTAACTACTTTTTTACACTTTATTCATCATTCCCAACAACTTTATTCACTTTTTCTTTTTAAATTACTAATTTATCCCTACTTTTTCTTACATTATATATTAAAAAAATAAAACGTCTTAATCTCCGTGCCCGTACAAACGGGTAAAAATACCCGGGACGGAGGGAGTATTAGATTTAGACATTTAATTAAATATATAATACTATTATTAAATATATATATATATATATACATTCGGATAATTTTTGGGTCGGGTACGGGTCGGGTACGAGTAAATTATAAGGGAACCCGTACCCTATCCTTACCCGCACAGTTTTTCTTCGGGTTCGGGTACTACCCGACCCATTACCCGATTTTTCTATACCCGCTATGCGGGTACCCATCGGTTAACCCGACCCGACGGGTAAAATTGTCATCCCTATCAATTTTTCCATTTACGAAGTCGTCTTTGGATTCAATAATATGTTCAGAAATTTTTAGTAATGTATTCAAAATACATACAAATAAGTTTATGAGATTAACACTATATTCAGGAATTTTCAGTAATATATTCATAAATTTTTAGTGATAATTATATGTGCTCTATCAATAACTTTCGAAATATTTTGAAGCATTATCAACAAAGTTTTGAATTATGATCTACGAAGTCATCTATCGATTTAGTAATGTGTTCAGAAATTTTTAGGAATGTATTCAGAATACATACAAACCCAAGTTTATGAGATTAACACTATATATTCAGAAATTTACACAAATTTATGAGATTAACACTATATATTTAGAAATTTTCAATGATGTATTCATAAATTTTTAGTACTCCATGTGCACTATTATCAACTTTCGTATATTTTGAAGCACTATCAACAAAGTTTCAAATTTTGATTTACAAAGTCGTCTTTCGATTCAGTTTTATATTCAGAAATTTTTAGTAATGTATTCAAATTAATTCCAACTTATTTCCTATTTTCATGGAGAGATTAATAGTTAATTGATTTTTGAATACAATCAAATTTATAATATGGTTAAAAAGGGTATTTAATGGGTTAAATTTGTATTGCATTTGGATATTGTATCTAGTAGTAATATAGGTAAATAAATTGTATCTATAAGTAATGGACCCCATAATAAATTACAATCATACACACCTTTTACCCGCTATTTATTTAAAATTTATTAAATACACTCACCGAGTCACCCATCCACAAATACTTTTAAGGAATACATGTGTCGTCCCCAACACATCCCCCCACCCCACCCCACCCCACCCCACCCCACCCCACCTCAAACTCCAACACGCCCCCCTTAAGCCAATCCGAATCCCCAGTTCCACTTTGACATTCCACTCCCTTTCCATAATTTATTTTTTATTAAAAAACTATACCCTACTTAATGATTATTAAACTCCCCACCCCACCCCACCCCACCTCAAACTCCAACACGCCCCCTTAAGCCAATCCGAATCCCCAGTTCCACTTTGATATTCCACTCCATTTCCATAATTTATTTTTTATTAAAAAACTATACCCTACTTAATGATTATTAAACTCTTGGGGCATGTGGCAAAAATTTGGGCTTTGATTACGACACGTGGCGAGATTATAATACATGGATTATGAGATGAAATATATAATGAAATAGGTGATCCCATTTGCCTGTAAGCATGATTTTGTCTGTTATTAGCTATACAATTCCATTCCCACTCATTCTTCCCTCTCTATTTTCTTTCTCACCAAGAAACTTCAACATACATAGCCGAAAACTTCAACCAAACACAAGTGGCGGTCGACTGAGAGGCTAGGGCTTCGACCAGTGGACGTCGACAGGTAGGCAAAGCAGTCGACCAATGGTGGACAACTGATAGGCTAAGTCGTCGATCAGTGGTGGTCGACTGGTAGGCGAAGCCATCGACCAGTAGCGGTCGACTGGAGGGAAGAATTTCGTCAAACCAGTGTCGATAATTGCAACCCATTTTCAACCAATTTTCAGTTCAAAATAAAACCCCCAAATGAAATTATCTTTCATATATGTCATCCTACTACTATAAATCAACAATAAAACCAACACCCATGAAGAATAATCACTCAATTCTACCTAAAATTAAACTAAAACACAAGACCTAGACAATTTCAAACAACCCAAAAAGTGAAAAAATAAGGAGAATAGCTATCATCCATTGAAGTGCTTTAAAGTTGCATAGGAGGTTTTCATCTTTTCTTCCCTTTTTTTTCTCTCTCTTTTACATTCTTCTCTCCCTTCCCTTGTTGATCGGTTGGAGCAGTATGTTTTTGAGTTCAGAGTTGTGAGTTATGAAGTAGGTGTATGGGTGGTTGTGAAAGTTGACGTGGGGGTATGGTTGGTGATGTGTTTTGTGGATATAATAAATGAATAATTAGTTAATTTAAAACTAAAGGGTGTAATTGTAAAAATGGCAAGTGTATATATAATTTGAGTATCTGTTAAAATGGTGTGTGTGGATAGCCGCAGTTTTTTCCAAAATCAATTATTAGAAGTGACAAATTTTCACAATTTTACTTCCCTTTTTATTGATAACACACCTTTTATTAAATGTACACCCTCATTAAATCTTTTATCTTTTATTTTTATTAAATACACCACCTTAAATCTCATTATACCCTTTAAAAATTAAAACTTAAAAACAAATACACATCAGCAACGACTCCTCTGTCCACGAGTAGGGAGTAGTAATGCCTTAGCCTACAGAAACAACCACAATAGACAACAAATCAAACTTGAAAATTAGGAATTTAGGAATCTACAGAATATCTCTGGTAGACAATGGATGTTATAAATTCATAAATCCCACAATTGATTCGTTCTTAGAGGAGTTTGATTTAAAATCGACAAGGGAAAGCGCACTGGGAGGCACGTCGAGTCCCCTAACCCTCTACTGAGGTAGCATCGCTCGTCCAGCTCTAACTAAGGCTACTGCGTCGGCATCAAATTTAAGGTTTTCAGAATAGCTCAAAAGAACGGCGGCGGACCAAAGAGGACACCATCGTGAAGGCGTTCTCTGTGCGGCAGTCTTTTCTTTGATGATGATGAGTTGATCTTGAATGAGTTGAAGAAGCCATTACCTTTTCTATGATTTGATGTTGCCATTTGCTGGTAGCCAATGAGGTTGTTCAGAGGCTTCTGCATTGCCGAAAATCCGTGCCATTAATGGGGTTGAAAGGTGAGTTGCAGAAAAAGAGAGTGGAGTGGTAGAAATTAGATGGAGATAGTGTTTTCCAATTTAAAACTTTCTCTCTCATTCATTCAACAATTTGAAATAAATTGCTCCCTAATTAATTTTTTAATTTTTTAATTTGATACTCCGTCCGAAAGTGGGTCTTTTACTTTTGTGCACGTTGATTAATGAATATTATTATTTAATGTGTAGTGGATAATTGTATTAGTGGGAGTGTGAATTCCATATTTTAGTTTTATTAGTGGATGTCTATGGGTACCATGTGTAAAAAAAGGAAATGACCATTTTTGAATCGGACAACCAAAATGAAAAAAAGACCATCTTTCGAACGAACGGAGGAAATAGTAACCAATCCAACACTTGGATACCCTATTCCAAGTAGTGTTCTTCCATCTGGTTTTTTCTTGGAACACCCGATGAATGACAGCATCACACATTTTAATTCATCTGATGTTGTTGTAACACCATATAAAAAATTTCTTAAAATAGGAAATTTGCCCTCACCAAAAAGGGGTGCTTATAAAAATTAATTGAGTTTTTAAATAATCCGTATTAAAAAACATTGAAAATAGCTAGAAATGGGCCTAGGCCTGGTAATAAAAAGATTGGGCTCAGTAATTAAAATAAATTGGGGGTCCATATTAAAAAAACCAACATAAGAAATAAATTTATAAAAATAATATATAATTTTCGGTATACCGATATCGAACCGATTTAACTCGGCATATACCGATATCGAATCGATTTTTTCGGTACGAAGACTATACCGTACCGAAAATTTCGATATACCTAAATATCGGTATTTTTCGATATTTTTCAATTCGACGAGCTCGGCATACCGAGTTTTCGATTTTTTTCCCCACCCCTAGGCGTATATAGTTTTCTCATTCTCCCCATCGAAAGGGATTATGACGGTCCCATAAGGAATATAGAGAGTTATTTAAGGAATACTATAATACCGCTAAATCAATGAATGTACGCTTTTGCTTTTCGGTTAGATCTCGTCTATCATAATAGAGTCTAAAGTTATAGGAGTTATCAGAGCCACACTATTATAATTATCTGAGATCTGTTAAAATTGTGTTTAGACTCAAATTTTTGTGTTTGAATTATTCTGTTAAATCAAAATTTTAATTTTGGATATTAAAACACCTTGATGGTTCTTGGATTTTAATTTGGTTAATAATAGATCTGTAAATTGAATTTGTTTATTTGATCTTTAATTTTCCATCAAGTGATTATGGTGTGCCACTTAATTGACGTAGTATGTGCATGTACGATTTCAAGTGCATTTTGGCAGATTGTTCTAAATTCATAGGATTACACCCCTACGACCTACACTTTTGAATTTTGGAAATGAATAGCACACAGTAATTGATTTCCAATTTCCATCACTTCAATAATGGGATAATTGAGTCTTTCATCTCGTTTCGGTATATGTACTTTAATGAGCTGAATCATGATTGAAAGAATTGATTACTAAGCATAAGTGTGATCCTTTAATTCTACCTTCATGAATAATTAATTTTGTTTCAAGGTGAATAGTAGTATTGGAATAATATTACAGTGAGTGTTGCTCCATGTTAATATTCGAGTGTGGATTACAGATCTTGGATTTTAATTAATCAATTTTGATTATGCAGTTTATGTGTTTGACTAGTGCAATGGCCGTGTGTGATAGGGGCTTAATTTTTTCTATATTATTATATATATAATAAAAATGGGGTATATTATTTATTCTCTTTAATAATTATTTTTTATTTAAATTATATGATTGTACATTTATTTATATTTCTATTGTTATCTTATTATGCAAATAATTATTTTAAATTTCTAAATATTTCGCCGCTTACGACATTAACAACTGTCTTACTTTCTTTGTCTTCATCATCGAAACAAAGTATTTTTAACTATTCTTACTTTTAACCCGTGAAAGTGTATCATACAATTATTCATATGTAAAACATGTCTGGTGAAAAACACCTCCACACAGTATTTTTAACCATTCTTACTTTTAATCATTGAAAGTGCATCATACAATTATTCATATGTAAAAATAGGCTTGGTGAGGAACACCTCCACATTGGACAACGATTGTCCGTGGCTCTTATTTATAGTCATGGCAAAACATAGAAAACTCAGAAATTGCCTTCTTTGAAGCATGATAATGAGTGATATTTTCACCTAAATTTTAGTGTCTTTTTATATGTGTTTTCGTATATTGTTATCCGTATTTATGTGTTATTTGGTTGTGTTTTGTGTTTTTATGTAAATGTGTGTGAATGAGCTTAAACGTATGATTTTTAGGTAAAAATGGATCCTAGACGTGATAAGGAAGATGTAGGAAAAAGCGGATCTCAATTCGGAGTTGAAACGAGGGAGAATGAGTCAAATCAAGCAAAATGATGAAAAAACGCACGTCCAACTTGTGTAATTTTTCTGTACTCTTGTGGAGCTCAAAACTAGAAGTGTAATACATGGTTGGAAAGCCATAGAAAAAAGGATTATTTTGGTATGAGAAACACTTCAATTAGAGCCGAAACGAGAAAGTTATGATTAAAATGGTGACGTCGCGCAATCTGTTCCTACTCAGCACGGTTGTGCTACTTTGCATGACTTGTTACACCCTCAAATATTGGAATTTTTGTCAGATCTTTATATAGATAGAAAGCCAAAGAAAAGAGAATCACATGAGCGCAAGAATTACTCAAATCAGAGATCGGATGTGAAAGTTATGCGCAAAACAGTGAGACTGCGCAGCCCGTGTTACGCAACACGACCCGTGTTACGCAACACGGCCCTGTAAGCCCTGGCCGTTTTTTGACATCAAAAACGCCTACACGGCTACCCTGTGGTCGTGTTGCTGCAGCATCAGAAACACATCAGAATCCTTCTAGAAGCCTCCCAAGGGGTATACATACCCAACACTTCAATATTTTGAGAAAAGATCCGAAATTCCACCCTTCCACACACACCTCACACATCATTTCCTCCATTTTTCACCTTCACCTTCATCCATTCTTCACCCTTTGGATCTACCTTCATCCAACCATCAAATCCTTCATCCAAGTAGCTAGAGAAGCAAGGAAGAGAGGTGAATTGCAAGGGGGAGAAGAAGATCACCATTGGAGACATCCAAGGGAGTTTTCATCTACACTTTGTATTGAAACCTATTGTTTATCATGTTTTGTAAGGATTTTAATGTCTATGTTGGATTCCTTGTGACTATGAGAGGCTAATCTCCCTTGTGAGATTAGCAATATGAATTGTGTTGGATAATTTTGGGTATTTTGCAATTGAATGATTATGTTGAATGGGTTAATTGATTTTTTATCATTGATTATTAATTGCTTGATTTATTTTGTTGATTTGTGTGTTTAGTTGTTCTAGATATGTGATTAGATTGAGAAATCAATTGCATGCTTAGGATAATTGAGTGAATCATTTCATCAAACACCTCATGTGCATTATAAATTGTGAAGAGATTGAGAAGTCCTTCATAGTTTAGAACCCTTTGGTAGGACATGTAATTGGTTTGATCGAGAGGTTGATTAATTGTGTGAAGGGACTCTCATTTAAGCTTAGTACCTAGTTGGAATTGTTTAAGTGAGAACCAATCCATTGAGCTATGTTTAGAACCATATCCTATTCATTCCGAGAGGGAGTTTAGGTGATCTTAGTGTTGGCTCTTAGTCTCTTACCCATGACACATATGAATTCATTGCATGATACCTAGATTTTCCATGCTTTAAGTATTGCTAATCTCATCTCTATCTACTTGGCTCATTCATCCATCTTCCATTCATCTATCCTTTTATTTTATTGTCATTTCTTGATTATCTCCCCTTCTCGTTCATCTCTATAATACTATGACAAACACGAGATCGCTTAGACCCTAGTACCTTCCTTCCTGTGGTTCGATAATTTCTTTAATTGGTCATGCCCACTATATTATGGCTAATCACATGATTGGGAGCGTGTTGGCGTCAGACAGACTTAAAAGCACTCTTGTTATTATGACAAATTTCTCCAATATTCCATCCTGACAATATTTTTGTTTCTATAACATGATGTTCAAGTCTAACTATAGTCAATCTCTATTGCACAAACCAAATGTTGGATCAGTGTTTCTCAAAAGCATTATCAATACCTCTATCTTTAGCCTCAAAACATGATTTGGCATACCTAAACACTTAATTGAATAATAATATAATAATAATAATAATAATAATAATAATAAATAGAGTATATATTAATGGAACATGGTGTTTTATCCATTGGGCATATGTAATTTGAACTAAAATATTTTGTTTCTTTACCAGAAAAATTTTCAAACCTGTAACTTTCGAAACATGGTTAAACAAAGCAGACATTTTAAAAAATAGATATGATCAAATAAAATAAAATTACTTGGAATAAAAGTGAGAATATTTGATGGGTTGGATTATGAATAATGAACAAAAACTTATTAAAATATATAATAGCCCGTCCATTAATGTTTACCTATAATTATGATGATCAATGAAAATTAAGTTAAACATAAGAATAATATATGCTGATCAATGAAAATTAAGTTAAACATAAGAATAATAAAAGCAGGAAAAAAATTACTCTTACTTATAAAGGCTATAATTATACTTATCAACAAAAATAAGAAAAGGGCTGACTATTTCGTACCCCAAATTTACTAAATATACTCCAAAATTAATATAATTTGAATTTATTTTAAATGGAATGACTTAAATAACCTTAATAAATATATTACTACTAAACATACCCAAAATTACTCAATATACCCTATATTAAATCTTAAATATGAAACCCCCATTCTCTATCCTCGGAATTCTCTCGCTCTACCTTCTCTCTTCGCAACCCACCATATTCATTCCAATTGATTAATTATTTCGCAAGCCACCATATTCATTCATTTGACTAATTATTTCGCAAGCCACCATAATTAATTGAATATGATAGAAGTAAAAATAAAATTTGTTGGTTTGGGAAGGCAGTATATATGTAGATTCAGTGAGGCTGCAAATGCAATGTAGCTTTATTTATTAATTTTTGTTCTTGAATGTTCCACAACTGCAAACTCTAAGTTGATTTTGGTTTTGATTAATTGTTTAATAAATTCCAAATAGCAAAAAAAAAAAATCAGAATACAATTAATCTTTCATAATTTTTGGGTAGAGAACAAAGAAAACATGTTTTTTATGATGAATATGCTGAAAAATACTGAGAATTTTGAGTGCTCTCACGTAGTGCTATTTATTAATGTGAATCAATGAATAAATTTTCTTATTATTCACTCTATCAAGAAGATTATTTTATGCAATTATAAGAACTACAAACTGGGATCTCAATTCCTATTTTTATCATATATATTGAGTTTGGATTAATTGTCAGATTATTATAACTTTGAAATAGCAAAAGATTAATTACATGGATTAAAAAAATTAAGTTTTGATTGAAAATTTGATTTTAAGGACATTATTTATGATGATTTGTAAGGAAAGAATGGGGGAAGAAACATCCTAGGGTTTAGTGCACGGTTAGTAATTTGAAATATGTTTAACAATAAATTTAGTTAACATATTTGTTATAAGAATATTCTAGTCATATTAATTAGAGATATTTTAATTTTAATGATTTTGGGGTTCGTTTAGTAAATTTGGTGGTGCAAATAGCCGTCCCCAAAAGAAAAATAAAAGAAAAATAATGTATAATGGTGTCGATAATTTCATTGAATGAATTAGGTATATATTCTGAACAAAAGTGAATGTTTCTTGAATTTAGTTACTTTCATTTCTCCCATTTGTAATTTTTAGGGAAGTTTTAATATAAACGACGACATTAATATTAATGAGAGCATTAAATGACATCATTCATTTAAATTGCAAATTATACTCGCTATTGATAAGCCAAATTAAAGTAGATTACTTATGCGCGTTTTCTTTGCACGCAAAATTAATCTCCAAGTATTAAGAATATCAATTGCAACTTAAGCAAGCGACCAATTGAATTATCGAACCCAAAGGACGGCGTATTATCAATTTAATTATTTACTAAATTAATTAAGACGAAAAGCAATAAAGATTGGAATTTTAATCTAATAACTAATAAACAATTAATTAAATAAATAAAATAAAATGTCACTCGAAGAATACGAAAGTGGATCAAGTAGGTGAATAGGTAGCTCTAGGATAATCCAGTTTCACGCATTAATTTCCCTTCCGTGTGTTGATGTCCGACTCTGCCTTGTGGAATATGGACGCATCACTAAACCATCCATATATACTCTATAGACACAAGTAAACATGCGTGTGACACGTGTGAATAACCTCGGCGCAAGAGATATAATTCCACCCCCTTTCTAGGTACTATCAGTATCAATTATTTCCTGGTCAATTGGTACTCTAACCCGATATGATCTCCCTTTATAGGTACTATAAAATTACCCTCTTTATCCTACTTAATAATTCGAATTCAATTTAATTAATAAGTATTCATATATGATAGTTCTAATGAATTTTCGGAGTCCCCCCACTTAGAATCATAACATGAAATCCTATTCAGCGATGAACGCACTCAATCTACAATCAAGATATATATTCAGACTCTATATATCAATTGAAGATGCACAAAATGACCGTGAATATAGATTAAGAAAGCACAATCATATATAAAATAAATCCACAAGTAGTGTTGTATGGAGTTTTCACACGAAAGTTCAATTAATTTGAAAAATCCTTCACAACCCTAGTTCTACCAAAAAGGCTCTAGCCCATGATGTTACGAAGAACAATCATGGGTGTTGGATAGATCTTATCCGGATGTCTGAAAAATACAAGATAAATTAGAAAATGAATAAAACCCTAGATGTGGGAGTCGTCGCGTCCTTCTCCGTCTTGAATCCTCCTCTTGGTTCTCCTCTTGATTCTACAGACGAATCTTCAAAGTGATGGATGAATGGAGGAAAGGATGTGGATGATGGTTGGGGGTGAACCCTCCTTGTGGAGTGTAGGATGGTTATGTTGTGTTGTATATCTCTTGGTGTGATCTACATCTCCTTTTATACTTGTAAGCTCTCCTTATGGACCTAGGATGAGATTTTTCTTGGAAAATACGTAAAAACACGCACTTGGGATGTAAAAATATGGATCCAGCACTGTTCAGGCGTGTGGTTCGACCTAGGGCTTGGTCGAACCATGATCAAATCAAAATCAATGATTTAACGCACTTCAGGCATATGATTCGACCAAAATAGCATGGTCGAACCAGTGGTTCGACCACTGGTCGTGGTCAAACCAGCTTGCACCAGCTTCACCGTTTCGTGTATAACTTCCACATCCAGACTCCAATTTGAGTGATTCTTACGCTCACGTGATCTTCACTTCCTTGGCTTTCTATTCATATAAAGAACTCATAAAACTCCAAGATTTGAAGGTGTAATAAGCCATGTAAAATAACACAGCTGTTTTGTTCGGCACAACTCACGCGACGTCACCACTTTGATAATAACTTTCTCGTTTTGAATCCAATTGGGGTGTTCTTTACGCCAAAACGACCCTATGTGGCTTTCCAACCATGTATCACACTTCCAATTTAGAGCTCCACACGAACACAAAAAAATTATACAAGTTGGATGTGTATTTTTCAGTATCATTGCACAAATTGCACCTTTTTTCCAACTTTGCACTTTTATCCTTTTTCCACCTAATACACAATAAAACACCTCAAGTGCACTTTTTTCTCACATATATTGAATGTAAGACACTTGTGCTAATATATGACAATAATTCCAATCAAGAAGGTGTTAAATTGGACACTATAACACTCTTATTTTCACTCTCATCAATCCCCTAAACTTACTCGTTGCTCGCCCCGAGGTAACAAAATAAAAATAAAGAGAGAGAGAGATAGAGTAAGAAAATTAGAGGGGAAACAAGGACTATAACAAATACCATATTCACAATACAATTGTCCTCAATTTAGGTCATGCAACTCTAATTACATGTAATAATCAATTCATAGCATACAAGATAAGACAATCACCACCAATCAAATGCTCCATTGACATATTCTCACGGAAAATATAAATTACTCGCACTCAAGTGTAAAAGATGTACACTTATAGGGTTAAGGTGTTTGCGCTCAAATTCAATTCCAGTGCATGCATAACCATAAGTTTGCCAAAAGTCTCAAAGACTCCACCACTAAAAGTATGATTCGACAATGGGATCAAAAGGACTTTTCTTTTGGATGTAATGTTGGCTCTTTGGTTAAGGTAGGAAATATATGGATAAGTGACTCAAACTTCGGATCAATCAAGCGTGTCTATCATGATCTTTCATTCTTCTTACTCACTCCAATTAAGCACAATATCCTCCTCAACTCTTTCACTTTTTTTTTCTTTTCTCAAGCACAACACTTTTTTGCAATTATTTTTTTTCTTCTCTCGAGGTACCAATTTCGGGCACTACCTCGCGCATCCTCCATAGGGTACTATATTTAAGCACTACCCTAGGGTGTTTGATTCAATGAAGTACTAGATTTAAGCACTATTCCATGATTCTCTTTAGATGTATTATCAAGATCCATCACTATTTCAACACCAATTTCATTCCTTTCCAAGTTGTTATAAAGCTCCCTTAACACACTTTGAAAAGCCAATAATTCTCGTCATGATAGAATCAAGGCTAAAAAAAATTCAGATGCTCAAAGTGGTTATTTCTTGTAGGCTGCCAAAGAATCAGGTTTTTAGGCTCAACGAGGCTAACTATGGATAAACATCATTCGGTAGGGAATTATTTGGCTTAGTGACTCATAATTTCAAGGATGACCTAAAATCATCATCTAACACACATGTAGTCTCAAGTAAGACAAGAGGCAAGTTCTAGAATACACACAAGAACGATACCCACCAGAAAAGAAATATCATGTGATTATGTACATGAATAAGTAACAGAGCACTTTTCATGGTAATCAATATCCCACAAGTACACATAGAACTTCAAATCACAATATAACTCAAGTACACTTCCTTCATCAATTTCAAAAGCATATGAAATTTAAGCACAATTTAAAACAATATAAGCTCACATGGATCACCAAAAATATAAACTCAATCCTTCCACTCCATGAATTAAAAGCACATATAAAAATTAGAATAAGGAAACGAGGGCACTTGATTTTTTCTTCAACATATGCACGAGTTCCTCGAGTAGTTCAACTCGATCAGGTAAAAGCTTCAGTTTACCTATTTCTATCATCAAAGCTCAACACACCTCATCGTCACAGATTCATCAATAATAAATAAGAGAACTAGAAGAAAGAATCAATCGACTATCTAATCGACTCCACACACTAGAAACATCACTGAACACTAGGCAAATTGCAAAAAAATCAATACATCAAAATCGATTAAAGTTTCAACATACCACAAAAATTAATTCCCCTAGCAAACATTACAAAGAAAAGATTATGCTCTTGGTGCTTCAATGAGGTAAGAACATCACACTCCTCAAACTTAGTAAAAACGTAAGTTGAAACTAAGTTTGAAAAGAGATGTAGTTGCCGATTAGTAAGTACTTTAAATATAAAAATTTCTTACTCACACGAAAGAAATAATAAAGTAATAAAATGGAAGGGCAAACCCCAATATGCGCTCATGTTTAACGTCGGAGAGGCACGACGGATATATCCTTTGTAAACTACTGGATCAGAGGACAGTCTTGTTGCATCCTCACTTTCAAATACTTTCTTTCCCTCTTCTTGTCTGCACTCTACACTACACCTTTCTTGGTCACAAAAATATGATCCTCAGAATTTCCTTCCTCCCATGGCTGTCTAGATACCTCCTTGTAAATCTTCCACTTAAATTCAAAATCATCTGTCTTAGAAAAATCAAGATTAAATAAGTTAGAAACCACATCTATGCTCTTGCACGATTGAGTCTTCATGGGCATCTTCATTGCTTGATCAAGAGAGAAAACTATATCTTTATTATCCATCTGCAGTCTAAGCTTCTCAGCTCTCAACCTCTTTGCTCTTTTCCACTTCTTCCCAAACTATAAGCTCAGTATTCTGCTCATGTAATGGTACTGGAGTACTATGAACATTAGGTATAGCATTCTGCGTGAAAATGGTGTCGAACAAGGTGGTTCGACCTCGATTCGACCTCTGGTTCTGTTCAAACCAGGTGTGTAATGGTTGAACCCTGCTTCTGAAAGTGCATTCTTCGCCTTACAGGCCGGTTCGACCACGATTTGACCAACAGGATTGGTCGAATCATGCTGATCATGGTCGAATCGTCTTTCTAGAAAAATAGAATACTCAGGATAGGGTAGTTCGACCGGTGTTCGACCAGCCGATTTGGTCGAACCATCTTGATTCTGGTCGAATCGCTCAGCTGGGACCTCTGGATGTCGCCCAGGTGCCTAGTTCGACCTCCTCTGTTCGATTCGACCTGATGTGCTGGTCGAATCGAGGTCGAATCAGGCTCTTGATATTTCCAAATTTTATTCCGGCATCATCGGTCCCCCATACTGTGTTCCAGGCCTTAATGTGATGGCATGGCACTGCTTCAGATTCATTATGCCTTGAGACGGGAATATTTCTTTCTCCAACGTTTGTGTCAATTGATTCATGTTCAGTCTATCTGCCCCATCATCAAAGTAAGCTCCTTCATCTTCTTAGACAAATTTACATGATTAGAGTTCATAGTAGCTTCAAGATGATCAACCCTTGTATCATTCCTAGCCATGTATCGATTGAAGGTATCTTCAACACTCTTCACTTCGTGCTGCTTCATACTAGGCCCCCTTAGTGTCAACTCTGTAATCTGCTTCAGCTGGGACTCTAGTAGCTTATTGATGTTGCTAGACTAGAGACGATCTCATCCTCCATATTCGGCTTCACTTGATGTTCAACCTGTGCTACCTTGCTAAGTACATATGATCCTCTATCTCTCTCCGTATGCCAGTCACGTGAATTCATAGAGATGTCTTCGAATAACTTTTCTGCTTCTATTGCTGTTTTAGATAACAACGTTCCACCTGATGATGCATCAATAAGAATACGCGACTCACAATCTAATCCATAGTAGAAAATGCTTATGTACTCAGCCTTAGACATCCCATGTTGTGGGCACCTCCTGAGCATATATTTGAACCTATCCCACACCTCATAGAACTTCTCATCCTGATTCATTACAAATTGGGTGATGTCTTGCTTCATTCTTAAGATCCTTGAGGGTGGCATGTATCTCTCCAAGAACTTCTACTGTAGTTGGTCCCATGTAGTGCAGTTGGCTGCATCAAGAGTCTCATACCATGCTTTCGCCCTATCAATCAAAGAGAACCTGAACAGGGCGATCCGCCTAGCATGATCATTAGCTCCGGCACCCTTCTGAGTGTTTGCATAACTAAGGAATCTTCTGAGATGCTGATTTGGATCTTCAAAATAATCTCCAGAAAAGGAATTATTCTCTACCATGTTAATAAGAGAGGGATGTATTTCAAAATCATTATGTTTCCCCCTGCTCCTATCAACCCCATGTTGCCAATCCTATACTTCGTAAAAATTTCACGTATGACAACATTACCCAGATTCTGCCTTGCTCCGGCCATGTTTAGCGATGTGTGTTACTTCTTCCTTTCCTTCCTTTTCTTTTTCTAGCGCACAAGTACCTCAGAAAAATTAAAAGTTAGATCAAAATAAATAATCACAAATAGAAGTCTTAATCAATTAGAAATAATAAATTAATAATAACAGCCGTCCCCGAAAATGGCGCCAAGAACTTAATGCACGTTTTCTTTGCACGCAAAATTAATTCCCAAGTATTAAGGATATCAATTGCAGTTTAAGCAAGCGACCAAGTGAATTATTGAACCCAAAGGATAGCGTATTATCAATTTAATTATTTACTAAATTAATTAAGACGAAAAGCAATAACGATTGGGATTTTAATCTAATAACTAATAAACAATAAATTAAATTAACAAATAAAATAAAATGTCACTCGAAGAATACGAAAGTGGATCAAGTAGGAGAATAGGTAGCTCTAGGATAATCCAGTTTCACGCATTAATTTTCCTTCCATGTGTTGATGTCTGACTCTGCCATGTGGAATATGGACGCATCACTAAATCATGCATATCTACTCTATAGACACAAATAAATATGCGTGTAATACGTTTGAATAACCTCGGAGCTAAAGATATAATTCCACCCCCCTTTCTAGGTACTATCAATATCAATTATTTTCCTGGCCAATTGGTACTCTAACCCGATATGATCTCCCTTTATAGGTACTATAAAATTATCATCTTTATCCTACTTAATAACCCAAATTCAATTCAATTAATAAGTATTCATATATGATAGTTCGAATGAAGCTTCTAAGTCCCCTTACTTAGAATCATAACATGGAATCCTGTTCAGCGATAAACTCACTCAATCTACAACCAAGATATATATTCAGACTCTATATACCAATTGAAGATGCACAAAACGACCGTGAATGTGGATTAAGAAAGCACAATCATATATAAAATAAATCCACAAGTAGTGTTATACGGAGTTTACACACGAAAGTTCAATTAATTTGTAAAATTCTTCACAACCCCAGTTCTACCAAAAAGGCTCTAGCCCATGATATTACGAAGAACAATCATGGGTGTTGGATAGATCTTACCCGAATGTCTAGAAAATACAAGATAAATAAAAAACAATTAAAACCCTAGATGTGGGAGTCGTCGCGTCCTTCTCTGTATTGAATCCTCCTCTTGGTTCTCCTCTTGATTTCACAGACGAATCTTCAAAGTGATGGATGAATGGAGGAAAGGATGTGGATGATGGTTGGGGGGTGAACCCCCCTTGTGGGGTGTAGGATAGTTGTGCTGTGCTGTATATCTCTTGGTGTGATCTACATCCCCTTTTATACTTGTAAGCTCTCCTTATGGACCTAGGATGGGCTTTTTCTTGGAAAATACGCAAAAATATGCACTTGGGGTGTAAAAATACGGATTCGACACTGTTCAGGCATGTGGTTTGACCTAGGGTTCGACCTAGGGCTTGATCAAATCATGGTCGAATTGAAATCGAAGATTTAACGCACTTCAGGCATATGATTCTACCAAAACAGCATGGTCGAACCAGTGGTTCGACCACTGGTTGTGGTCGAACCAGCTTACGATAGCTTCACCGTTTCGCATATAACTTCCACATCCGGACTCCGATTTGAGTGATTCTTGCACTCACGTGATCCTCTCTTTCTTGGCTTTCTATCTATATAAAGAACTTATAAAAACTCCAAGATTTAAAAGTGTATCAAGCCATGCAAAGTAACACAGCTGTTCTATTCGGCACAGCTCGCGCGACGTCACCACTTTGATAATAACTTTTTCATTTTGAATCCAATTGGTGTGTTCTTTATGCAAAAACAATCCTCTCTTCTGTGGATTTCCAATCATGTATCACACTTCTAATTCAGAACTCCACACAAACATAGAAAAATTACACAAGTTGGATGTGTGTTTTTCAGCATCATTGCACATATTGCACCTTTTCTACAACTTTGCACTTTTGATCCTTTTTCCACCTAAAACACAATAAAATACCTCAAGTGCACCTTTTTCTTACATATATTGAATATAAGACACTTGTGCTAATATATGGCAACAATTCCAATCAAGAAGGTGTTAAATTGGACACTATAACATGCTTATTTTAACTCTCATCAATTACTACAAAATATAACAAATCAATATTAAAATAAATTAATAAATGATTTATTTATTGTAGATTCCTTAATTTCATCCCAAATTATGGTATTAAGAATTAATATATGTAATAATTAATACAACCAATAAAATGACAACACCTATAAAATTTTATTTTAATATTTACAGAATTGGTATGTTTTTTAGAAAATATATATTAGGCAACAACTTCTCAATTATATATATTAAGATTATGAGTTGGTCTAATGTACACAATTGTACACTAAAAATGGAATCAATTTTAAGAAATGGGTCAACTATTTAATGTTAAACTAATTAAATGGGTCACTCCAAAATTATCGTCCCTTAACTATCTGGATCTGTGTTCTCCCCTCTCTCTCTCTCCTCTCTCTCTTTTTCTTCTTTTTCAATGTGTCTCGCGCCTTCTTCCCGTTATTTGTCTGTCGCCTCCTTTCCTCCCGCCGCCTGTCTGCCTTCTCCTCTCTCTTCTAATCCAATATGCCCGCTCTGCCTCTTGCGCAGCCGCTACCTAGCTCTCCCTCATCCCGATAGATCTAAGGTTTTTCACCTCCATTATGCCACTTCCAACCTTTCTCAATCTCTCTTTTCCTCTCTCACTCCGTCAAAATCGAAATCGATTGATTGGTGTAAAATTGAAGTATTAGAACCAAAGACAGGATTGTGATTGGGGATGGAAGAATTGGTAGAGAAATTAGTAGAGAAATTGGAAATCAAATTCTGCGTTGATTGGCTGATTAGCGTTGATTGGCTGATTGAATTGGAAAAACTGGTAGAGAATCAACAACCAGTCTGGAAGAATTGGTAGAAAAATTGGTAGAAAAATTGGGAATCAGGCGTTGATTAGCTGATTGGGTTGGAAAAATTGGTAGAGAATCAACCGACGTGTTTCTGGTCGTTGATTTTAGGTGTAGATTGTGATGTGGAATACATGTATATTTTATATGTTTTAATTAAGTAATTATTGTGAAGGATATTGATAAGAACAGTAGGATAAACATAAAAGAAATAGAAGAATACAGAAAATAAGAGAGAAATAGAGATTCTTATTAACGGCGTAAATCTGAATGTCTGTACAACCCTAATATCTCTATTCTTTATATAGAGAAGATAAAGGGTATAATAGTAAATGATCTCTCTTCATATTCTAATGTTATAAGGAGTAATGGCCATTCTATATATTTTACAACACTCCCCTTTGAACATTACGACGTGATGATGTCATATGCGTGTCTCGTTAAAAACCTTGCTAGAAAACTCTGTGGGAAAAACCAGTCGAGGAAAAGAGTACATATCTTATAATTTTGAAGTGTTATATAAGTTGCATCATTAAAAACCTTAGACTAAGAAACCCAATGGGAAAAACTTAGCAAAAGGGAAAAAGAGTACAACTAGTGGTCTTCAAGACCCAATCTTCAGGATTGTTTAAAAGTTGTCGCTCCCGCTGAAGACAATAATCTCCCAAGTCTTCGCATTCCAATATTATGGACAAGTCTTTCAAAAGTAGATGTGGGGAGTGATTTTGTAAATAAATCTGCTAGATTTTCACTGGATCAAACCTTTTGTATGGTAATCACACTATTCTGTTGGAGCTCATGTGGATAAAAGTTTGGTGATATATGCTTTGTTAAGTTACCTTTCACATATCAGCTACTCATTTTGTGTAACGCAAGCTGCATTATCTTCATATAAGACCGTAGGGGAGGTATCATTTTCTATTCCACATGAGCTATGAATATGATTTATCAACGATCATAACCATACACATTCTCATGAAGTTTCATGAAGAGCAATAATTTCTGTGTGGTTTAAAGAAGTAGTAACCATAGTCTGTTTTACAGATCTCCATGAGATAGCTGTGCCACCACAGAGAAAAACATAATCAGTCTGAGACCTAGCATTATGGGGATCAGACATATAACTAGCATCCGAGTAATCCACCAATGACATGTTTTTATTCTTTTCATAAAACAATCCAAGATCTTTAGTACCTTGTAAATACCTGAGGATATGTTTAACTCTATTCCATTGGCTCCTTGTAGGAGATGCGCTAAATCTTGCTAATAAGTTAACTGCAAATGTAATATCAAGTCTGGTGCAGTTTGCAAAATAAAGAAGTGCTCCAATGGCACTCATATAAGGGAATTCTTATCTTAAAATATCCTAATTTTCTTCTCTAGGCCTAAAAGGTTCCTTATCGATGTCAAGGGATTGAACAATCATTGGTGTACTAAGTAGATGAGATTTATCCATGCAAAATCTCTTCAAAACTTTCTTTAGGTAGGCTGACTGATGTATAAAGATTACTTCGGGGAGGTACTCGATCTGCAGGCCGAGACAATATCTAGTTTGACCCAAACCAAATCTTTCATTTCAAATTCCATTCTTAAGTATGAACGAGCTTCTTCAAGTTCATTACATGTTCCTATTATGTTTATGTCATCAACGTAAACTGAGATAATACAAAAACCATTTAATGACCTTTTAATGAACCAAACACTTTTTTTTTGTTTAGCGAGTCAAGCTCTGCCTTCATTGTATCTTTCCATCTTACCCAATCAGAGCGCGTCCAGCACTCTGCTATTGATTTTGGTTCTAAATCCAGATTATCATTCGAGATAGTAAGTGCAATTATAGAAGCAAATATGTTGTCGACAACTATGATATTTCTTTTATACGTTTCTCAAGTGTTAGTAAAATTCATAGAAACTTCCAGATTTTCATTATTTTCCAAAAACTCAATATCTGGTTTTTCTGCATCCCCAGTAATATGAGTATTTGATGCACGTGCATTTTGGCTGGGGCTTTTGTCTTCAGGACAATTCTCTCCAGGAGATTTTTCTTTTTGAAATTTCAAGAGTGATCGTGTTTCATTATTAATTTTGAATTTCCGCGGATTCTTATCTTTTGCACCGATGGATCTCCTACGCTTCTGGCGTTGAGAAACATCGATTGAATTTTCTAATCCTTTGGGGACATCCACACTTGGTGGTGCATTAACAGCAGGTATATGGAATTTTGTCACTCCTTTATGATCAATAAATGCATCTGGCAATTTATTTGCTAAATTTTGCAAATTGATAATCCTCTGAACTTCTAGTTTAGTTTGACTAGTGTGAGTATCTAAATATTGAAGATTGTTCTCATTCCATGAGATTTCTCGGCATTCTTTTGAATTTTGGCTTTTATCTCCCCCTAATGCCGAAAAATAATCTTCATCAAATGTGCAATCAGCGTATCTAGCAATAAATTTATCCCCTATCAGGGGCTCTAAGTATTTAAGAATAGATGGAGTATTATAACCAACCTATATACCTAGTTTTATTTGAGGGCCCATTGAGGTACGCTTTGGCGGTGAAACAGGAATATAAACTGCACAACCGAAAGTTCTTAGATGGAAAATATTTGGTTCTTTACTATGCACTAGTTGCAAGGGAGAATAATCAAGATATGCAGTAGGTCGTATATGTATTAAAGAAGCTGCATGTGAAGCTGCATGTCCCCAACATGAGATGGGTAAATAAGAATTTTGTAGTAATGGTCTAGCGATTAATTTGATACGTTTAATCAGTGATTCAGCTAGACCATTTTGAGTGTGGACATAAGGAACTGGATGCTCTACTTTAATGCCTAATGATATACAATAATCATCAAATGCTCTTGATGTGAATTTGCCAGCATTATCCATTCTTATATATTTAATTGGATAATCAGGAAATTGAGCTCGCAATTCAATAATTTTAGCAATAAATTTTGCAAAAGTATTATTTCGAGTGGACAATAAACACACATATGTCCACCGTGTAGAAGCATCAATTAGAATCATGAAATATCAAAAAGGTCCTGAAGATGGATGGATAGGTCCTGAAGATTGGTACGAGAAGGTTCAGTTATGAGTTTTCCTTTCACACAAGCTTCATGATGAGAGTGGAAATTCATGTACTTTTGAGTCCGATTTGATACCTCTTAGAGTGTGTTAATTGATATTAGTTACACAAATCTTTATACTTTAAATTATTATCGACTAAAAGGTGCATGAGAGGTATTTTTGTGTTTTGATAGGAAAAAGGATCAAGAATACAAAGTTGGAATGAATGACGAATTTGTGCTATTTGCAAGCAAACAGATGTCCATTTTCCATCATTTTTCTGTATATGTGAGGAAGTCTAAATTAGTCATGTGATATACGGTTGGAAATCTACAGAAGAGAAGATCATTTTGGCTCAAGAAACACCTTAATCCGATTTTTGATGAGAAAGTTATGATCAAAACGGTGACGTCACGCAAGATGTTCCTGCTCAGCACGATTGTGCCATTTTGCATGACTTGTTATACCTTCAAATGTTAAAGTTTCTCTGATTTCTTTATAAGAATAGAAAGCCAAGGAAGAGAGAATCACGTGAGTGCAAGAATCACTCGAATCAGAGGGTGGATGAAGAAGTTATGCTCAAAACCGTAAAGTCGCACAGGCTGCCGATGGGCACTCGGCACACAGTCGCTCGGCAGCGTGCGTGGGGATGATGTTGCACGTTTTCCATCGTGTGAAGCATACTTTCTGCCGTGCGAGACTGTCATGGCTGTGCGTGAAGCACTCGCAGTCGTGTGAGAGATATTATCGCACGGTTGCTACCATGTGACAACTAACGAGGACGTACGAGGAGTTTTCAAGATTGTAGCTGCCGAGAACGAGATACACGAAGCCGTGCATGAAGATCACGACGCCGTGCGAGGAAGAATTGCACACGATTTCTGCCATGCGAGGAAGAATTGACACGCGACTGTCGTGCGACGCTCGCACTAGCCGTGTGAGGTGCCATGCGCCAAGTCTATCCACCGTGTGCACCCAATCCTTGCACAACACGCCACTTATTTTTGGGCCAGTCCCATTCTATCTGTATAAATACTCCAATTTTAATTTTCACGAGAACAGACCTGATATTCACGCCTCCATCATCACAGAACCTTACCTTCACTCACCACCTTCCATCCTTCCACTGGAGAGACGATCAGAGTTGCTACTTGGATCGGAGACGGAGATTCCGACGGAGATCGTGATTGAATAATTGGAGTCCTCCAAAAGGGTTCTTTATTTTTCAGTTATTTATCTTTGTTATTTTAGAACAATGGTTGAGACTTATTACATCTTTTGTGATTTGCCCTCGTAAATCCATGGGCTAAGTTTCTTTGTTGGTAATGTTACGGCGCTAAGACATATTTGACTATATGATTTGATTGCCCTAAACTTGAGTTTTATTATTTTGCAGATTGTTTATTTCCTTATTGAAGAGGATATTTTGAGACTTTATATTATAGTGTTTTTGTGTTTTGATTCCTTTAATTATTCTTGACGGTATCACTGATTGATAGTTAATAGGATTCTTAATTTCTGCATTATAATTATTGTTTCTTGTGATAGTCTTAGGGGATTGACCTATAATACCTAAGAGTGTTAGACAATCAATTTGAGATATTAATTACTTGGTGAAACAACATTATTAGGTAATTGGTAAGGAGATAAAAGGGGTTAAAAATTGCGTACCTAGAAAGGGAAGTCTAGTGCTCTAGCCTTAATTGGAATTTAGCATGAAGTACTTATAGAGAGAGAAAATTAATTCTTTATTGATCCTAGGATTTTCAGCTCATTATAAGTGTTAGATCTTACCCAATCAAGGTGATTTAACTAGGCTTAGTGATCATCTTATAAACATTTACAGGTAATTAATTTAGGTCTAGAATTAATCAGTCACAAAGTTAAGCTGTGTGCCCGAGCATTACCAATTCTCCATCCTTGAATTCTTAATCGTTTACTCTTGCGTGATTCATTTTATTGCATAATTAGTTTAATTATTTAATTTTTACTTTTAATTAATTAATTAATCATCTTTTCAAAATCCACCAGGTTTGTCTTGCAATCGAATTATCATTAATAGAATTACTTGTTAAATTTATAACTATCTTGTGGGAACGGTATTCACTTGGTCACGCGCACTACAATCGATCCCTTACACTTGAGGGTGAAAGAATTGGTAATTATTTGCCTGGATGACCCAAACGGTCATGCCACAATTTAAAAGAATTTGGGTCCTTAAATTTTAAGCTCATTGTGACATAAAATTTTAAGCTCATTGCGACATAATCATTATGTGGTCTGATATATGTATAATACAACCCCGAGGAGAAAGAAGAAAGTTTTTCAATGACTTATTTACGACATCCAATCAACTGAGTCATTAGAAGATATTTAGGGATGTCAATTTTATCCATGGAGTCGGGTTATCCATGGGTATCCGAGGTGATAGGTACGGGTAGGATAGACTTTATCGGGTAACGGGGAGGGTAATACCCGAACCCGATAAAAATTTTGCGGGTAAGGGTAGGGTACGGGTTCTCCTTTTATACCCGATCCGTTTACCCGATACTATATATTATACATATTATATTTATATAATACTATATATATATATTATGTTATACATTTTTAATTACATTACATATTTATATATTCATATTTACATTATTTAATTTTTAATTAATTATGTCCAAGTATTATATTTATTTTTATTTATCTTATAATGGAGTATTATATATTTCTAATTATGTATGTATATATTTATATTTCAACTTTCAAAAATTATATATATTATATTATTTAATTTTTAAATTACTTATTTACATCATTTATTTAGTTTTTAATTAATAATATTTAAGTACATTATTTAATTCTAAATTTATATTTATACTTAAAAAAAACTTTTTAATTTCAATACGGGTAGGATTGAACAAGTTTGAGAAACGGCGGATATTCATATAATATTTTATAATAATTGCGGGTACCCATTTATCCATGGATTATCCGCATACCCGGCGGGTATACCCCGTACCCTACCCGATGTTCAATTTTAGGGTAATAGGGTAGGGTAAATAGGGTAGCGGGTAGTACGCGGATTTGTCCAACCCGTACCCTACCCTACCCGTTTATATCCCTAAAGATATTCGGTATTGTGTTCCTTTTCTGTTTCAATATGAAAACCATTTGCCCGGATATCTTTAAAATTGATAAGTGTACGTTTAGATTTTGGATATAGAAGTGCTTCTTGGATAATTAATATCGTACCCATTGGGAGTATTATAGAAGCTCTACCAGAGCCCATTATCATAATATTATCATTTGCAATTGTTGTAACACTCCCTTTTTTTCAGTTAAAGTCTGGAAAAATCTCTTATCCCTAAATATGGTATGAGTAGTAGAACTGTCTACCAAACATAAAATGTTCTCGTTCTCCAATTTGGATTATTAAAAGATATAATCTAATAAGATTTATGAAATAATGACAAAATTAAAATAAGAAAGGTAAACCCATCACCACATGAAAAAAATCATCACAAATAATATAAAGCAAATAGTTTTGCAAACATTCAAAGTTTTAAAAGTAACTAAAATGCATGAGAATAAAAATTAAATTGTCTAGCAATTTTAATTTTGAATAAAATGAGAATAAAGATCACATTTGATCTCCATAATCTTCGAGCTCGAGTCCCAAGAGGTTGTCATTGTCATGGTCAAATTCTTTCTTTGCTTCAAGTAATTTTGCATGATGAGATTCACCACTTATTTTTTTTTCTTTTTTGTCTTTTATTATTATTTGATATGCTTCAACCAAGTGCTTTGGTGTACGACAAGTACGAGACCAATGACCCTCGCATCTACATCGATGGCAAATTTGATATTGGTGTAATTCTTGTTGAGTGGAATTTGAATTTTGTCCATGAGCTTTGTTTTGAATTATTCCACCACCTTGGGCCCTATCAATATTATTAAATCCTAGACCTCGACCACTCGTTGAGGCCAATTTAGATTCCAAGTAAAATTACCTCGACCATTACGACCACTTCGAGGAGCCCTATTTGAATTTTCTCATCCGTTACCTCTTCCTCTTCCTCTACCTTTTTCATGCCAAGTATAATTCCTCTTGAATGTACCATGTGCTTCAGGCACATGTTTTGAACCAACTGGTCTAGCATTATGATTTTTCATTAATAATTCGTTGTGTTTTTCTGCTACCAATAATGCAGAAATAAGCTCTGAATGCTTAGAATAATTTTTAGCTCTGTACTGCTACTGGAGTACGTGGTTACTAGCATGAAGGTGGATAGAGTTTTTTCAATTAGCTCAGATTCTGTAATATTCTGCTTATAGAGTTTCAGTTGTGAGACAGTACAGTGTAAAGTGAAATTGTATTCTGTCACAAATTTAAAATCTTGAAATCTTAAATTCAGCCAATCATATTGAGCTTGAGGGAGGATTATCACATTTTGCTGATCAAAGTGATCCTTCAAGAATTACCATAAAATAAGAGGATCTTTTTCTGTTAGATACTCATTTTTAAGATCTTTGTTTAGATGGTGGCGAAGAAATATTAGTGCTTTAGCCTTCTGGGCAGGAGTACATTTAGCCTTTGAGTTGATAGTTTCACTTAAATTATTAGATACGAGGTGGATTTCAACATCTAGGGCCCATGTTAAATAGTTGTTGCCATCAAAGGCGAGCTCGACAAATTCCCTTCTGGTGATATCGGACATTTTCAATAAGCTTGCAGAAAAGACACGATTCTTTTCTAGGGTTCCCCTTCAATTTGTGACTCGATGCTCCCTTCAAAATCAGTTGGTCAGAGCGTGCTGGTAACGTGTTATGAAGGATATTGATAAGAACAGTAGGATGAACATAAAAGAAATAGAAGAACACAGAAAATAAGAGATAAATAGATATTCTTATTAACGGCGTAAATCTGAATGTCTGTACAACCCTAATATCTCTACTCTTTATATAGAGAAGAAAAAGGGTACAATAGTAAATGATCTCTCTTCCTATTATAATAATGTTATAAGGAGTAATGATCATTCTAAATATTTCACAACAGTAATGTATATATTTATTTTCATAAATGTATTTTTTCAATTAAATGTCAAATTATAAAAATGAGTTTTCATATTATATTAGTTTCCTTAACTATAATATGTATCTGTTTATTTTATACTAAACGTAAAATTAAAAAAAGTGTATATATTAATAAAAAGAATATACGTTAATGAGTTACAACATATACGTTAGTAAGTTACAACTTATACACTTACATATAAAATTATGCACACTTAAATATTAAAACATATATACATATGAATGTATTACATCTTATACTAAAATGTATAATATTTTATATTAACATGCATAACAAAAATTAATAAATATATTGATAAAATAATATCAATATCATTATAATTTAAAAAAATACATTTGTTGAAAAAAATATATACACTGTTAAATTACAACTAATGCATTTGATTATGAAAATGCATATTAAAAATTATTAAGATTTAATATAGTTTTTATATATACGTTAATGATACATTTGAGAATAAAAAGTAATGCATTTATATGATTAGACATATACACTACAGTTTTTATGTATAGAGTTAATAATAAATTTTAGAATAAAATATACTCCCTCCGTCCCATACTCATCTGCACCGGTACTTTAGATATGGATTTTAATAAAATTATTTTTTGACAAACTTTATTGACTTTTTAGGGGCATTGTGGTATTTTTAGGTAATATATAAATTATAAAGTATGTTATGTGTGTTAGGTGTGAGTGGTATTTTTGAAATTATCATAACTTTTGGGGTTGTTAGTTAATGTGAAGTTTCCTTTTTTGAGTGGTGAAGATAAGTGTGGGACGGACGAAAACGTAAAGTGTGAAGATAAGTGTGGGAAGGAGGGAGTAATACATTTATATGATTAAAAATATACACTATCAAATTAATTCAGAAAATTCCCACACAATTTCCAACCATCGTTTCTACCCAAAAATCTTAATTTGTACTTTTCACAAGACATGAAGATCTTCATAAAATTGAAAAAATAAAGAACAATAAATTAATTACAACCTTTCAAACAAATGTGAAACAATAAAAAATTATAAAAATAAGAACATTGAATCTTCGAAGAATTGTATTCTTAGTGTGGATTCATAACTGAACACAAATCATAATCCTAAATTTTTTAGAAGATCTCAAATTTAGTCCTTGAACAAATTTGGATCTGGTGTTCGTTTGAAGAATCTGTTATGGTGTTCGTATTGAAGATCCAGATTGTCCGCAGCATGTGAGACAGAGCTTTGGAGAGGGGAAGACGAAGAGAATGAGAGAAGAAGGGAGAAGTCCGACGCTGCGGTGGAGGAGTATGGCTGTGGAGAGCGGTGGAGGAGCGGCTGTGGAGGAGCGTAGGCAGAGAGAGGGTGAGAGAGTGCGAGGAAGCAGATTCGTGTAAGAGAGAGTGATAAGATGGAGAGGGTTAGAGAGAGAAAATACAGGAGTTAATGACCCATTGAGCTCAATTTTATATATGTATCTTAGGTCATGGGTTAAATTTGACCAGTTGGACCTTAACAATTGGGTACAGTAGACTTTGCCTAAGATTATTAACTTAATATTGCCTTGCGATTAATTATTTAAATTTAGTTTAATCGCATATAAGGTTGGATATATAGTTTCAGAATTCTGATGTTAAATTTAAGCGAAACGAAATTTGAAATAAATGATCAACTTTTTAGATCATCTTTTGAATACTGGTGAGGAAGTTAATATACTTACATGTAGAATGCTATGTAATTGATAATATTACATATTATGTTCATTGATCACGTGGAGATCCACTAAAGGTTGAAATTTTGATTAGCTGCATAATAACTGTGAAATTGTGATAATTGAGCATTTATTAGTTAATAAATATTGAGATTAAAGGATTTTAATTGTATCAATTTCTCATGGTGGTCTATTTGTTCATATTTGTCATAATCACCATTTTCGATTCGCATGGAAGTCAAAATTGGTATTGTCATATACAGTTAGAAAGCTATGGAAGAGAAGATCATTTTGGCTCAAGAAGCACCTCAATCGGATTTCAAACGAGAAAGTTATGATAAAAATGGTGACGTCGCACAAGCTGTTCCTGCTCAGCACTATGGTGCCATATTGCATGATTTGTTACACCTTCAAATGTTGAAGTTTCTGTTATTTCAAATGGTGAGGATCGTGTGAGTACAAGAATCACTCAAATCGACATTCAGATGAAGAAGTTATGCTTAGAACCGTGGAGTTGCACAGACTGCTGAAGCGCGGGAGGTGGTTCACGCGGCGGCAAGCACGCGTTGAGTTTGGCACCAAGAATCTTCTCACACGGTTCTTACCATGTGAGAAATCTTGACACACGGTTGTTACCGTACGACAAGACACGAAGCTGGGTGAGAGGGTTCGAGATCGTAGCTGCCGAGAGCGAGATACACAAAGCCGTGCATGAGGATCACGACACCCTACGAGGAAGAATTGCGCACAGTTGCTGCCATGCAAGAAAGAATCGTGCTGCATGATATCGAGTGTTGACACACAATGCCATACGACTGTCGTGTGTGGCCCAACTTACGCCCGTGTTCTATTTTTGGCAAATTTTTTGCCCAGGCCCAGTACTTGAAGTATAAAAGCTGAATCATCCGACAAACCTCATACACGCCTAATACCTCACAATTCACAGTGCCCTAATTTCATCCATCACTCACCACCTACCATCCATCCACCGGAGAGACGATCGGAGTTGCTACTTGGATTGGAGACGGAGATTCCGACGGAGATCGTGATTGAAGAATCAGAGTCCTTCAAAAGAGTTCTTTATTTTTCAATTATTTATCTCTATTATTTTAGCACAATGATTAGGGTTTATTACATCTTTGTGATTCGTCCTCGTAAATCCATGGACTAATTTTCTTTGTTGGTAATGTTAAGGTTCTAAGACAGATGTGAATATGTGATTTGATTGCCCTAGACTTGGATTTATTACTCTGCATATTGTTTATTTCCTTATTGAAAAAGATATTTTGAGACTTCATATTATTGTGTTTTTAAGTTTGGATTCCTTTAATTATTTTTGACGGTATCACTGATTGATAGTTAATAGGATTCTCTATTTCTGTATAATAATTGTTGTTTCCTATGACAGTCTTAAGATATTGGTCTATAATTCCTAAGAGTGTTAGACAATCAATTAGGAATATTAATTACTTAGTAAACTATCATTATTAGGTAATTGGTAAGGAGACAACAGGGGTTAATTGCGTACCTAGAAAAGGAAGTCTAGTACCCTAGCCTTTAATAGAATTTAGCATGAAGTACCTATAGAGGGAGAGAGAGTTAATTCCTTATCGATCCTAGAATTTGCAGCTCATTGTAAGTGTTAGATTGTACCCAATCAAGGTGATTTAACTAGGCTTAGTGATCCTCATATAAATGTCTGCAGGTAATTAATTTGGGTATAGATAAATCAATCACATAGTTAAGTTGTTTGCCCGAGCATTACCAATTCTCCATCCTTAAACTTTTAAATTTTATTCTCTTGCGTTGTTTATTTTATTTCATAATTATTTTAATTATTTAATTTTACTCTTTGTTAGTAATTAATTATCTTCTCAAAAACTCCTGGATCTGTCTTACAATTGAATTGTCATACATGGAATTATTTATTAAATTTATAACTATCTTGTGGGAACAATATTCACTTGGTCATACGTGCTACAATCGATCTCTTACACTTGAGGGTGAAAAAAATAGCGATCAAGTTCTTAGCGCTGTCTGTCGGGTATAGTTTAAAGATCTAAATTTAATTCTATAGTGATTTATTTTCTTGTAGGACATTAAATTTTACTTGCTTTATTTTATTTTATTTGTGATCCAAACAATTTTGATCTTTTGAGTGAGTATAGGTGTATGGTCACTAGGTCAAGTGGACGAGTAGTCGAACTGTTAAACCTAGAACTTGAAGCACTTGTTAGAAAGAACAAAAGGAAATGAAAGCAGCCAGCTACACCTATTCCTAGCTCAGATTCGGAGATTTTTTATTCGTCAAAAAAAGAGGAAGTTGAAAGGCTTTCACAAAAATTTGACGAGGTTAATTTAGCTGAGGAGACCGAGACTAGAAAGATGGCTGATGATCAGGCCCCGACCCCTATGCGAGACTAATATAAATTGAAGAACACTGCTAATGCTGGGCTGAATAGACCTGCTATCACCGCAGAGAGTTTTGAGTTACCTTTCGGATTGATCCAAATGGTAGAGGGGCAACAATTTAGTGGAAATCTTTTAGAGAATCCTAGTGAGCACCTGCAGAGTTTTTATGAGTATGCAAGGATGCAGAAGCACAGGAATATTCTGGAGGATGCTATCATGATGCGGCTTTTCCCATTCTCACTTACGGGGAAAGACAAGGAGTGGTACAACAACCTTCCTCAAGGATGTTGTACTACTTGGGAGCAACTTGCAGATAAGTTTCTGAATAAATACTTCCCTCCATCCAAGAGTTTCTTGATAAAGAAAAAGATCACACGATTTAAACAAGGATCCTTAGAGAGTTTCTATGAGGCATGGAAAAGGTTCAAAGAGCTGTTGCGGAGCTGTCCCAGACATGGATTTTCAAAGTATACCTACTTAGGCTTTTTCTATCAAGGCCTAGGAAGAGATTCAAGAGTGCTGGTGGACACGACAGTGGGTGGATCTATTTTTAAAAAGTTTGCAGAGGAAGTGGAAGAGATCTTGGAGGAGATGGTAGATAATACCTATGATTGGCCTACAGAAAAAGCAAAAGGAGAAGCCACTTTTAACAAAGTGGCTAAGGTAGTGATACAGGTTGGAAATCATGAAGTATCAGCTATCCATGATCAATTTGATGAGCTCCATAAAATGTTAGATCGCCTCACACAACAAAACAAATTCAAAGGGGAAGTGACGATAGATGAAGATGAAGAGCAGTTCGAGGATGCAAACTATACTATGGGATAGAGTTTTCAAGGGGAATACAAAAATAGGCAGAATTTCAGACCGAATAATCAATTTGGGGAGAGGAACGACTAAGGGAACAACCGTTAGTTTCAGCAAGATTGGAACTAAGGAAATTCAAACTTCAACAATCAGAGAAGGGATGAGAATCTGTCTTACTCAAATCCTGCAACACCTCCGAGATTTGAACTAGCTCAGAAACTTGCTAAAGGGAAACCATCAATGGAAGATAAGATGGATTTGATGCTTAAGATGATGGTCACAAATCAGGAGACAACAGTAAGGAAGCAAAAGTAAACAGACTTGGCGATTAGTCAGCTGAATGTTGCAGTGGATAAGTTGCAACAACAAGGAAAATTTCCTGCTCAAACAGAGTTGAATCCGAAAGCACATCAATGATATGATATTACTTTAAGAAGTGGCACACAGTATGAAGGACCCAGCATGCCAGATATAGAGAATTACGCGGAAAATTGGTCTGGGGGCACACATGGGGACAATCGTGCGCACCCGCACGCCATCGAATGGGCCCCCGGCCATCACCATGTGAGCATGATTTAAAATTTCTGGAAATATTCACGATATTTCCACGATATATCCGTATTTGACGAGTACTGATATCGATATTGGGAAAAAAGATATATCTTTTCTGATGTCGAGGATATATCGAGAAATATCGATAATAATATCGATATTGGTTTGACACAATTCAAATTTTTTTAGATGTCGAGATATATCGAGAAAATATCAATAAAATATCGAGGATATATCGAAAATATCAAAAAATTATCCATATTTTTAAGAAAAATTTTTATGATTTTTATATTACTTTTACCAACTAAATACAAATATTTTCATTAATTTGATCAATTTTAAAAATAAAATGAAATCAAATAGAGCAACAAATTATCAAAGACTGTTTATTTTAATTAATTAATTATCACTTATTATCACTCTTCATTAAAATTCTTACTACTAAGTAAATAAGGAGTTTCATTTTATATACACAGTGTGATAGTATACTCTAATTAAAAATATAATTATTTTGGCACATTCAATCGGATCGGGATGAAAGGAGTATTCTATTGGTACATAACAATACTACTTGCATATTTAGAAATATGTTCAGACTTTCTCTAATTTGATGAACTGATATCAAAATTGTTTAGATCAAAATGGCATCACATGTTTTACATTTGAGCATCATAAATTATCTTTTTGATATTAATTATTAAGTATTGAATGACTTTAGACTATTTAAATATATTGTAATTGATTTGTTTATCATATGCTATGAGTTTTATTGAGATTTTAAATTATATTTATATATTAAAATTAGTTAAAATATATTGAAAAGTTAAATAATTAATTTTTTCTTTTTTTTCAAGTTTCTGTGATTTTTTAATTTTTACCGATATTGATATCGATATTCGATATATCCGTGGATATATCCGTAAATTTGAGATATCGATATTTATACTGATATTGATATTTTAAACCTTGCGTGTGAGCACACATGTTGCTGGATGATAAGATTTTGACAAAGAAAGCAAGTTCGGCCAGTACCGTGTGACTACACACGATACTGAGAGGCAGACGGGTGATGTCCGTGCAACAAGGCCTATAGCCGAGCAAGGGATAGAGGCGCCCGATAGGTACCAAGTGACATCACATGGAGCCGTGCCATCTGGAGCATCACACATTGACTTTCGTGCGAGCTCACACGTTGGCGTGCCAGCACCAAACATGTCACCCGATAGGTCGCACGACTCCTAGCGTGTTCACACGCCTGTCACCCGGCCGCAACCATGTAATCCTGATTTTTCTCCAGTTGACTCTGTTCCTCAACCTACTGTTACCGTGGGTTCCAAAGTGATATTGATCATCCAGTTATCACTGAGAAGAAGTGGGAAAGAGTTAAGAGAAAAAGGAACAAAAAGGATGAACTTGAGAGAGATAGTTTGTGGATTCCAAAGACGAAATATCCTATTCCTTTTCCCTCTAGATAGTTGAAGAAGGGTCTTGATGAGAAGTTTTAGAAGTTCGTAAATATCTTCTAGTAGATCCAGATCAACATTCCCTTTGTTGAAGCACTTAAGCAGATGCCACACTATATGAAGTTTCTTAAGGAGATCATATCCAAGAAGCGGAGTTTAGTAGACAAAGAGATAGTGAATTTGACTGAATTGTGCAGTGCCATAATTTAGAGAAAGTTGCCAGCCAAAGTAAAAGATCTAGGTAAGTTCACCATCCCAATTCAAATTGGAAAGAATACTACTCGTAGAGCTTTGTGTGACATGGGGGCTAGTATAAATCTTATGACTCTAAGTGTGTTCAAGGGTCTTGGTTTTGGGGAGATGAAGCCTTCTTCGGTTACACTTCATCTAGCCGATAGGTCTATTATGCACCTTAGAGGAGTTGTTGAGGATGTACTTGTGAAGGTGGATAAATTTTTCTTCCCTGTTGATTTCCTAGTGCTTGATATGGAAGAGGACAGCAATGTGCCTCTGATTTTGGGTAGACCATTCCTAGCCACTGTTAGAGCTCTGATTGATGTTGAAGATGGGAAGTTGAAGCTTAGAGTGGGGGATGAGGAGATCGTGTTCTCACTTGATGCTTTGAAGCATTATTCTGAAGAGTCCAACTGCATGTCCATTGATGTTGATGAGAGTGTAAAGGAGAAGCTGCCATTGATTCCGTCTGAGGATCAATTAACACCTGCATCAGCCACATTCCTTCTTTATCTACTCTTGCTACTAATGTTGAATTTGGTTTTTGAACTTGGTTTCAATTTTGGTTAAATTAATTTAGAGCAAGTGTACTCTATCGTGTGTAGCACGTAAGCGACTAAGTGTAAAATTTATATAATATATCGAATCCAAGGGCGAAAGTGGATAGCCGTATTTGAAAGATGATTCACTCTAGTCGGACGAATCAAAAGGAAGTGGTTGAAATATACTACAAACTAATAACTGAGAAAGCAATTAAAGATAGAACATGCACAAATGAGATGGATGATGAGTTAAGGTGAACAATCTAAGAAGTATGCAAGGCTAACAATATTCATGGAAAAGGTATATATAGACTCACACACACACATGCATTGGTGATCTTCATGTTATGATATTAAGGAAACTCAAAGAATTTTTCCAATCCTCACTATTCCTATAGGTACTTACGGATATTAATATACCGGTATAGAGATATTATCACGAAGAATTTTCTCTAGTAGGCAGTGACGTTTTCCTAGTGTTCCCTTTCTAAGGTCAAGTGAAAATTTGCTTGGTTCCCCTCATCATATCAAAAACTTTCACAAGTAATTATCAACAATGTCCTATCATGAGGTTCTAAGCACATGAAGGTTATTGCCAAATTCCCCACATACTTAACATAGTCATCTCATGAAATCAATGATTCAATTAAACCACTAAACATAATATTGGAATGGTCATCCTAACACTATGAATAGAGAATTTAATCATATAAATCATACATAAAATGAGAATAAGCATTCATGATAGAAAATATTCATAACAATCATTTCATCAAACATATGGTGTGCAAAATCTACATAATACCTAACCAATCATATTGCTAGCCTCACATGAGGACTAGCCACTACATATCATAATAAAATCAATACAATCCATAGCATGCTCCATTTGAGCCAAATAATGAAAAAAATGACAAAATAAAGGTAAATTGGCTCCCATTTGATGGTGAACTTCCTCCTCCTTAATCATGCTAAAATCTTCAACCAATGATGAATTTCCCTTCTTAGAATGGTGGATGGATGAATTTGTGGATGGATTTGAGGAGATCAAGTGGTTTGAATGGATGAAGTGAAGGATGGAAGAGATGGAGATGAATATGTGTGATTTAGGTGTCTAGTGTGTGTGGAAACTGATCCAAAATGATTCCTCCCGTAATTTGTGGTCAAAACATGTATTTATACCCCCATGGAAGCTTCTAGAACAAGTGGATATCATAAAACTGCCTTTTATCGGAACACGGGTCGTGTGCGGAATACTTCCATGGGGGTGGGCATGTAGGTGTTTCGGGTGTCAGAATACGGTCATCCCTTACAGGGCCGTGTTCGGAACACGGCTCGTGTAGGTGCAGCGCCTGCAGCGCAGTCTCACAATTTCTCGCATAACTTTCTCGTTTGGACTCCGATTCGAGTGATTCTTGCGCTCACGCGATCCTCTCTTCCATGGATTTCCAACTATATATCACACATCTAATGTTGAGCTCCACATGAATGCAAAAAAATTACACAAATTGGTCGTGTATTTTTTAATATTTTGCTTTGGCTCGTTCTTCCACATTTCAACTCCGAATTGAGCTCCGTTTTTTCCCACATCTTCTTTATCATGTCTAGAATCCATTTTCACCTAAAAATCACACAAATTAAACCAATTTATCAATTCTCTAAATATTCACAAATGTAGCACAATTTAAGGTACTTAATCATAAAAATCACACATTTATCATTTCAAAGCACACATCTTCATATCTTCATATAACACCACCAAATGATATACAAAATGAATAAAAACACACAAAAATACATAATAATGACAGTAAAATTTAGGTAAAAATGACACCGATCAGTTTTTTATCTACTGAACTAACAGATTGTTTAAGTGCTATGAATGTCTGCAGGAAGGATAGAAGAGAGATGCCATGGATTGAAGGAGGAACATGGACTCAAATTCCACCAGTCCCTCCGGATATATGTGACTCTTATTTGTCTGATCTTGATGTTGATAGGAAGGAAGCATATAAAGATAGAGATCCAGATAAGTTGATCCTTGAGAGTAAGAAGGGAGAGATGATTTGGATGGATCGAAAGAGGGCGAAACAACACTTCAAAGTGAAGATGAAAGATGAAGAAGAAGTGTTGATGCATGAGTTCGAAAATCTCTGAGTCTGTATTCCGTCAAGCTCCTCGATGTTAAACAAGAGCGCTTGGTGGGAGGCAACCCACCGTTTTATTGCTTTTTTTATTTTGTTTGTTGTGTCTTGTGCTAGGTGAATTATACTCAAGGTGTGTGCTAACACTTAAGGTAATAACATCCTTTTAAACTTAGGTTTAACTCACATTTTCATCTAAGTTTGGGGGGTTGATTAGCCATTTTGTAGTAGGAATGACCAACTAAAATAATTTATCGAACCACAGGGAGGTTGGTGCTAGAGATTAAGTGATATCACACTTATCATAATTTTATAGAGACTAATCATCGAGTGGAATTATTGCATAAGTATTAAAATGACACAAATCAAGTAAACAAAGTATGATCAAACAATTAAAATGAAGTAATATAAAGTTGTTTTCCAAATTAAGCAAAAGTGGGATTAACAACAATTAAGTAGCGGAAAATCTTAGGATACATGCATTAAACTCATATGAATCAAGGGTATGGATTAAGGGCCAACTCTAAATTTACCTAAGCTCCTTCTCAAGATGAATAGGATATTAATCTCAATTAGCACAAAAGTTGGTTCTCATTCAAACAATTCCAACTAGGTACTAATCTTGAAATAAGAATCCCTTCACACAATTAATCAATCTCTCGATCAAACCAACCGTAAGTCCTATCAAAGGGTTCTAAACTCTAAATATTTCTCAATCTCTTTACAATTTATAATGCACATGAAGTGTTTGATGAAATGATTCACTCAAATGTGCTAATCATATAATTGATTTCTCAATTTAATAATATATTTAGAGCATCTAAACACACAAATCATCAAAAATCTCAAGATCTAAGCATCAATGATAGGAAATCAATTAACCCAATCACCATATGAATTCAATTATATAGATCCCAAAATTTAACCACAAACTTCCATGTTGCTAATCCCACAAGGGAGATTAGCCTACAATCTTCATAAGATCCTTAATATAGACATTAAAAACCTTACAAATCATGGTAAACTAGAGGATTAATACAAAATTGGGTTGAACATTCCCTTGGATTGGCTCCAATTGAATCTCCTTCCTTCCTTTGGTGATCATCCACCTTCCTTGCTTCTTCACTTGATTTGGATGGTAGAATTTATGGAGAGATGATGTAGAATCAAAGTATGAATGAAAGGGATGAAGAATATGGTGTAAAATCAAAGGATTGGTGTGTGAGGTGTGTGAGCAGCTTGGTATTTCATGTCCCTCTCTTCAAAGGTTGAATGGATGGGTATTTATACTCATTGGGGTCTTCTAGAAGAATTCTTATTTTTTTTACTGATCAGGCACCTACACGACTCGTGTGCTGCAGCACGGGTCGTGTGATACAACACAGCCAAGGGATGGTCATGTTGTGCGTTCTGATGTCGTCGCATGACCATCTCTTACAGGCCCGTTTGCAGTACACGGCTCGTGTAACACGCCATGGCTTGTATACTTAAAACAGCTGGTCGTGTTCTTGCTGCCCTGTTTTCTTTATCCTTCTTTCGTCTTCCTTCTCTATTTTCGCTCCGATTTCATCTGTTTTACATATGATTAAGTTCATTCACACTCAATTCCATAAAAACACATAACTCCACCAAATAACACATAAATACGGATAAAAATATACAAAAATACACATAAAAAGACACTAAAATCTAGGTGAAAATATCACTCATCAGGGGTGTGATGTTCTTCCCTTGTCCCATCCGCACCCAGGTATGTTTACTCTGCATTGTTTTAGTGTCTGTGTGCTTGAAGGTCGATTTTTTTAGAATTTTCGAATTTTATTCGATCTTTCGAATTTTTTTGCGACTATCCAGGTGTCTTGTGTGTTTTATTCGTTTTTGTGTGTCCCATGATGTTCTTCATCGATTTTTATCTTTTCGATATTTTTATCTTTCCTATGATGATGAGTTTGGTGTTTGAGCTTTTATGATTCTTATTCTAATCATATGCCAAAAAAACTTAATCACACAAATTATCATAGACTTTAAGAAATTAACATTAATGATAGAAATCCAACAAGCCCATTTAATATATAAATTCAAATGCAAATTTTTTAAAACTAAACAAAAGTACCATTCATGTTGTTAATCTCACAAAGAAGATTATCTACCATAATTATAAAAAAAAAAAAAACAAAACAATAATAGTATCTTCAAAACCTAGGATAAGATCTACTAAATTAATTATAAACTTTGGAATAAAAATTCTCTTGAATTTCTTCAATGATTTTCATCATCCTCCCTTTGCAATTTTCCCCATCACTTGTTCCTCTTGCTTCTTTAGATAATGAATTGGATGGATGGAAGGAAGTGATGGTGAAATTAGACCAAATGCTAGGTGATGTGCGTGCGCAGGAATATTACATCAACTATGTGGAAATATTATATGAACTAAAAAAGAAATTTTAACCACTATGAATTATTGATTGAAAATGAAGAACAAACTAAAAAATGGATTACAAGTGTTTACTACGTACAATAAGTGGCTGGAAATAGTCTTCATTTCTTAATAATTTATGTAAAGGCTAAAACTTGTGTGTATCGAGACATTATGTGTTTAAATATCCTATATTAAATGGTATATTCTTTAATATAAGGACGTGTACCTTTTAGTTTTTAAAAAAAGAAAAAAGAATTAATGAAAGTGTATATCTATTAGAGCAAAATATTGTACCATTATAATATTGTACCATTATTAATTAAAATGTATATATACTCTTTAAAAACAAAATATTGCATCCTACACACTTCTCTTACGCACTTTGTATACCAAGAACACAAGAGACTAACTCTTACATTTAATTAAATTCCATTAAAGATACATTCTACAGCAAAAATGTATACCGAGAACACAAGAGACTAACTCTTATATTTAATTAAATTCCATTAAAGATACATTCTACCGAGAACACAAGAGACTAACTCTTATATTTAATTAAATTCCATTAAAGATACATTCTACAGCAAAAATAAATGTTTGATGGACGTCAACGTGAATAATATCGGTCAAATTTTTAGTTGTTGAATGTAAACGGGCGTCTGGTCGTCCTATATTAAATGCTCTGTGACTGTAAACATGTTTTTTCGATATTAATGTGAATTTTTTAATTAAAAAATTAAATTGATTAAATTTGAGAACGAACTAGTGTGTCCAGGTTAAACTAGTTGGTCAGGAAATAGATCACCTATTCCACCTTCTAAAAAAAAATAAAATTAAATATATACACCATTGCAACATAAACTGTAACAAACATAAAATAACATGAATTTTAAATTCTAATCCTTAGACCTAAATCCAAATCAACTTACTATTATTTTTTCCAAAATTTTCATCAATATTACTATTATTTTGTCATTTTGTGCATGTAATATGTGGGACCATCACCCTTCAGCGGGAGTGCCAGTGGTTCATAAAGTAATGCTGCAGAGTGCAGACTGCAAATCCTCCTGCACATTAGGATTTGCATGTTAGTGAAAATGGAGTAAAAGTTGATTCTACTCAACATCATAAATTTGAAATCAACTCTATCGAGTTTAGAGTTAACATATTCATTTCGATTCACGTGATCGTACTGATACTGTGGAGTGTAATAGAAACCGACGCCCATCCTCAATTTTGGGAATCGGTGCTACTCATCGGAACTGGAACCGTCTTTGGTAACACTCAAAAGCTTGACCTTAATGTCGTCACCTATTTTGAGGGTAAATGTAATGGAATCTGTTTTAGCCAATGTGGTAGTGTAACACTAAAACACTCGGTTACTGTATCGCCATTGTTTGCCTTGTTGTTTATGTGGTTTTGTGTTTGGAGCAGTGCATATTGTTATTTTATAAATTCTATTTGGAATTTAGGGCAGGAATTTTTGATTCTACGATCTCCGAATGGCTAAAGCCTAAAGGAGTGGTAAATCGTTTAGATTTTTTAATCATCTTAACGCTTCTGTAATACGGGAATTGGCATTGCATGAACAGTGGCGTATGTTTCGTTTTATCTTTTGAAGAGTGTAATTTCAGGTGTGAGTATGATAAAAATCTGAAAGTAGATGTTGGGACTTCGATTGGGTTTACTTGGGGTTCAATTATAGTTTGCCAGATTGTTACTATCATTTACGACTTTTCAATTAGCAAGGTCTGAGAAACAAGTGCTATTGAGCAAGGGAAATGAAGGAAGAGATGGAATACTCTCATGATGAAAGTGAAGCAGTTCCCGAGAACGTATCAGATTATGAATTTCTATCTCGCGATAACGGGCCAGTTTCATTCGCCGAGTTGCCCCTGGAGTGGAGTGAAGAAGGTGCCACTCATGGAGGAAAGCCCCGGGAAATATTCTTGTCTGGAGAAACGCATATTGGGCTTCCGAAAATATTTAAGCAGGTTATTGCTTGGAAGTTTGATCTTCCAATGAATAAGCCTGAGATCTCTGTGTTATCGGTAGACGGCTACTGGATCAAGCTTCTGATGCCATGTAATCCTTTTCATGATATAAATAGAACCATTCTGATCACAGTGCATCTTCTGCACTTCGTTAAGTGGAATCCTCTGCAATCTCAGAAAGCTTTGTGGGATCATCTTACTTTAGTGTTCAGGTTAATACGGAACTTGGTGCCTATTGTATCTATCTTTTGATTCATCTCTGCGGTTTGATCCTCCTACATTTCTTTTGCATTGTTTTAGCATGTATGGCCGAAGTCCTTGTGCGGATGATCTGGTAGATCACTTGCCTCTGATTGATGAAGCTGTTAAAAGGGATGAAATATTGGCGGACTCCAAGGTTTGTTTTCTGTTTTGATAGTGGATATCCGGAGGCGGTTAAAAGTTCCTTGTTTTATATTTATTTTTATTTTCTGTGATGTTTGATTCATCCTCCACTGCCTTTTCCTTTTTCCCCCTCTCCTTTTTTTCTTCATATAAATCAAGCTGCAAGTAGAGTTTAATCATTTTTTGTTCTGTTATCTTTTTTGTGTATATATATTTTACTTCATGATGTTAGCTTCTAGGTGTATCTTTCGGAATGATCTTAATCTCAAATTTTAATTCTTGTCTAGGCGAAATATTATAATGTTTTTAGGATAAAGCACACAAATTTAATTTGTTCATTTCTGATACTCTGAGCTCATGTTAATCATAGAGTAGCTTCCTTTAGTCTCCAGCTTCCATATATTTGGGAATTCTTATCAGTTACTAACATCACAGTGCCTTTAATCAGATTTTGAGAGAACTTATTGTGGAAAAGCCTTGGGAGAGCACTTCTGATGAGGTTGTTCGTTCCCTCTCTCACCCATGGGTACTCTAATGCGTACGAGATTATGCCAACTTTATCTTTTAAGGTATAATGATCATAAGCAAAACTGCTCCTTTTCAGGGTGATGAGGACGATTTGTATGACAGTGTGTGCGCCATCTGTGATAATGGTGGCCATGTATTACTGTATGTTTTTATTGACTCTCATTTCATATTTTATGCATTCTATATGCTAATTTTTGTCTTGATCATGCCTGTAATGAAACAGATGATGCTTCATAGCTATTGCAAGTTTCATGTTCATGCTTGTTGCCTGTGTGACTGTGTATGCTTTAATTTTTCACATTCATTTATAGTTTTAGTATTTTGTGTGATCTGCATCATTTTCTAATGAATTGGCTGGGCAACGCAATAAATATTTCAGGTGATTGAGAGTGAAAGACACCAGAAAAAGGTTAACATATTTTCTATGTAACTTAGTATTGGAGTGTGAACGAAGAGGAATTCTAACATAAGGAAACTATTAAGTCTTTTAATCATCCACCACCGGCCATGCATATTTCTCCAACCTGAAATATGTTATAAGTATTGGGGTGGGCAAACAACTAAGCTTAGTGGGGTCCCATTTGTTACAGTTAAATACAACACGTAAACCTAACTGTATTGTATCATGCTGTTTGGCCACAATCATGGAGAGAAAATATTATCTATTTATCATGCTGTTTGGCCACAGTAATAAGTTTTTTAGGTTTTTGTGCTATACTTGAATTGTTCTTCTGTAAGTTATAATATTATCTATTTATTTAATTTTCTCCATCATTACTGCATCTCATTGGGTTATTATGTAGGTTTCCAACGTTTCTATGTTTACAATAACATTATTGAGGATAGATGCACATTTGCTACTAAACAATTGCATCTCTTATCCTATTTCCTAATTTATTGTTAAAATTAGCTGTGATGGCAAGTGCATGAGGTCATTCCATGCAACTGTTAAAGATGGTGAATATTCTACTTGCGAATCTTTGGGCTTAACTGATGCAGAACTGCAGGTATGTTTCATAATGTTATTTTTTATATTTTCATATTTCAAGCACTCCCCCATAGGTTTCAGCATGATTGAGGATGGTGATTCAGATTTTTGTTTCTCAGGCGCTGAAAGATGTTTCTTTTTATTGTGCAAATTGCAAGTATAAGAAGCACCAATGTTTTGGATGTGGGGAGTTGGGATCCTCTGATGAAACATCCAATGCTGAGGTATGTAATCTTTCAAAATTGTTGGACCATCTTTTTCTGTTAAGGTGCTCTCCATGAATGGGAGCTAAGTGTTATTATATCGTTGGAATAGCCTCTTTACATACCTAAGGCATTTTCTTGTTGCATGAACCATGGTGAAGTTAGAGGTTTAGCCCCAATTATATTTTCTGTGCTTGTGGAGATGTCTTACATAAAATTGACAGGATTTTGATTGCCTCTATGTGTACATGCTGTGGATTTTTAATATAAGTACTATATCATGTCTTATGATTGTGTTTATGATGATATGCTTGACAAAGGTGCATTTTTTTGCAACGAGGATTGCATCAATCATTGGCATTAGATAATAATATCCTTGTTTACAGTTGTTCTTCCCAGTGTCTTTTTCAAGTCTGAGTAGAAAGTCATCGTAATTTTTTTATTTTCTGTTCCGTTATGTTTTGGGTTTTTCTTATTCAAAACAAGACCACCTCTGAAGTTTTCCCCTTTGCCCTGCTCATTACACATGGCCTCTTTTTTCAGGTCTTTCGTTGTCTTAATGGAGCTTGTGGATACTTCTACCATCCTTATTGTGTAGCAAAACTTCTCCATCCTGGAAATAGTGCTGCAGCAGAAGAACTCAAGCAAAGGATTGGCGCTGGGGAGCAGTTTGCATGCCCCGCTCACAGATGCCATGTCTGCAAGGAATTGGAAGTGAGATCTATTAAAGAATTTCAATTTGCTGTGTGTCGTCGATGTCCACGGGCATACCACAGAAAATGCTTACCAAGGTGTTCTGGATGCTTTCTGAAACTTTAATTGGGTTCAAAATACTTTTGTTCCCTGACTCGGAGGTCTTGAACATTTTCACAGGGAGATTACATCTGCAGATGATGTGAACAAGGAAAGAGGAATCATTCAACGAGCATGGGAGGAAAATCTGATTCCCAACCGCATACTGATTTACTGCTTGTGAATTCCCTTAAAAAAATTTGTTTGGTTTTGTAGGAATTTTCATGTTTTTTGTTCTCACCTGATTTTATATTTCTCATCAGAGATCACGAGATCGATCCAGATATTCTCATGCCTGTCAGGGACCATCTAAAATTCCCTGGAGTGAAGAAGTGTAAGCGTCCACTAGAATCTAGCAAAAATCTTGCAGAAGAAAGCAGTTTGGCTGCAGAAGATTATGCAGGAATTAAGATTTCTGCTAAAGGTGATCTTTGCAAAACAAAGATGCAGAAATTTTCTGTGCATTTGTCCTCCAAAAGGCGGAAAGTGGCTACAGATGAATGTTCTCTTGAGAAGACAAAACAATCTATAACCCATGCAGGAGATATATCTTTTGGTGGCAAACTATATGACACTTATTATAACGCAGATTCTCAACACGTTGAATCTAGTAATAGGGATATTGCATACGGCAAAAATGTGATGATTCAGAAGGTTAAATCTACAGCTAAGATAGATGATTCTGTGAATCTTGATACTGATACAAGAAGAAGGTAATGCACTTTCCTAGTGTATGGTCATTTACCCTATCACAATCTCCCCCGAGCCCCCAGGCTGTGCCTCCATTTTGCCAAACGAATATGTACATATGTGCTGCTAGATATCTACTATGCAGATCCTTGCTTATGTACAAAGGAAAATGTTCAAAGGTGTTCCTTACACTATATTAATTTCAATTATCCTTTTAATGCAGAATATTGGGTTTGATGAAGAATGCTTCATCCTCAGTAACTCTCAATCAACTTAAACAAAGGATTACATCACCATCAACACATGTTCAGTCAAGATTTCTTTTTCAAAATATTACACTGGGGAAGGTGGAGAGCTCAGTTCAGGTGTGGTAAAGGTATTGTGGAAATTAATTGTTTATAGTATTGGGAGTAAAATACTTTGTTCACTGCAGGCGCTGAGTGCTGCATTGAAAAAACTGGTTGAAGGAGGTTGCGTTCAGGATGCCAAAGCAGTTTGCAGTGATGCCCTGCTCCTCCAGGTGTTGAGATGGAGAGTAAGTGTCTGAGTTTGAAAGTTCCTTTTACATTTATGTATTTTGTTGTTTTATAGTATGTTTTGTTATATAATATTGCCACATACATGTCTTTGGATTCAATATCCTTTGGTGGGTGGTGGGTGGGTCGGTATATATGATAGCATAGATTGAAGCGGAATTGCTGGTGTATAACCCATAATTAGAGATGGTATCCCTTTTATCACATTGAAATGGAGGAGCAGTAAGAGCAATTCTTGTGTTAGTGTTTATTTCCTTTCCCTTAATTTGATGGCTATTACGTGTACACCTTTGTGTAAACCTTTTGAAAGATTTGACACAGTAAACTGTCTTATAGTATCTTAAGAACAGACCATATTTTTGGGCCAAAATAATTGGAACTGGGTTTATGTAAACCATGACTGGCCATTCTTCTATCAGAATGGTTTGTGGTTTCTGAAAACTTTATCTGTTCGCAATGCAATGAGTGAAAAATACCTTCCACACTATATAACAGCAAATCATGTGATTGCATCACCTGAAAATTCCATTATAGAAACTCTGTTGGAAAAGATGTTTGGCTAGTAAAATCAAATTATGTTGAGGGTTCAGGCAGAACGGTATTCATGTTAGGCACGTGGAAATTGGAGGTGCAGAGGAATATTCATGTCATTCTTTCTTTTCCTTTGCTTTGAATTGTTTTTAAATGCTACAAAAAATAACTTTTCATAAATTTCATAGATACAGAACCAGGTTTACATGAATCACACGACTTCTTCTATCAAGATAGTTTGCGGTTTCAGGAAATTTTATCTGTGAGCTATTTTTTTAACACAAAATAATTTGTGCTTCTGGGAGCTTCTGTCATCTGAATTAACTACTTTAGGATAACTGTATTTGCTTGCTTGTAGCGTGATGCATAGTTCTGCAATGTAGATGAAAGGATTTACATGGCTGATTGATCTACCTCTTTCTTGCATTACCACATGACTGAAGTCTTAGCCAGCTTTTGTAACTTCTTCTAATTAGTGGTTACCTGAATGTTAAGTAAGAAAAAAATTTTAATTTTAAAGCCAGATAGCTGTAGTTTTGGGCATATAGAAAAGAAAACTTACAGTTTTTCTTCCTTGAAAATTGATGCTCATTTTAATTCTGTATTGATTAGCAGACTTACGCAATTGGTGAGTTAGTGATTACCCAGATCATGTGATTCACTGATTCTTTTTGGGAGCCGCAACTGAATTTTCGGGGTCGTTATTTTTGTTTACTGAATTCTTAGCAACTATCTAGTTCCCTGTTTGTGCCAGAGACAAGAAAAAAATAAGTTTTCAGGCCTGTGCTATTTTGTTTCTGCAGGAGAGACTGAAAGTATATCTTGCTCCATTTCTTCATGGCATGCGCTACACATCTTTTGGTCGCCATTTTACCAAAGTAAAGAAGCTGAAAGAGGTTTGTTGAACTTTTCCGCTGATTTAGTTGAGGTACATAGTTTACTTAAAATATAATTTTGCAAATTGTGGTATTACGCTGTACGCCGGCCAAATTCAGCTAAAGTTGGTCAGAATCCGTTTCTGTTTTGTGCTAACATATATTGTAACCATTATCATGTTTTCACTATAAAAAAGTCTCTCCGTCCTGCAATACATCCATTTTACCGAATTTCTAAATTAAAAAAGATGGTTTTCTGGGATTTGGAACTCCACAAACAATTTACCATCTTATATGTGTGACATGATTTTTAATTTGGCTTTTGTTTGTTTTCTGTTATTCATGTATGGAACCTTCTTTTCCATTACATAAGGTGGTTCTGTTATGCCACAAATGTCTTGATTTAACATTAATAAGTCAAATGAAGCATATAAGGTTACATAAAAACAGGAATATCATTGTTGGCTTGTTGCAAAATATTACTACAATATTACATTAATCATCTATATCAGAACGAAAAACAGAATAATGAAGTTGTCTGTGTTTGCATTTAGAAGCCTTTATATCAGCCCTCCACATCTATTAATTATAGATATCATCCTTGCTCTTACCAACTCAAGATTTTTTTTGCGTGCCTGATTCCTTGTCTCTTTTAAGTGTTCCATGATCCTTGAATATTATTTATCTTGTCAAGAAAGAAATTGATTTTTTTGCCATGCTGATGGCGTAATCCCAATGCAGATAGCCAACATTCTCCATTGGTATGTTCAAGATGGTGACATGGTAATACACTTTCTATATATTTATAGTTGGTGCTTCAATTATCATTCTCCAATTAACACGTGTAACTTATTTGTTTTTTGGGTCACATACTTGTAGCTTGTTTGGGTTTGATGATAAAGCTTGATGGCCTATTTTATCAAGCTGAACAAGGCATTTGGTGTGTAGACTTGAGCACTTGGTGTTTCTGGTTTTGTTAGATCTCTTCATACATACCAGACCTGTAGACTTTAGACTTTAAGGCAGACTTGTCCCTTATTTTTGGCATTTTTCTTTATTCTCTCGTTTTATTTTATTGTCTCTTATCTCTTGTAACCTTTTCTTTTAACTTAAATATACTTCTCCTTTCCCCTTTTTGTATATTTTTCTTCCCATCTTATGATATCTAGTCTACCTTACAAGTGATGCTAAGTTCAGGTGAGGCATCTTCATCCTCAGGAGCCTATGGTCTTTGTTTTTTTTCCCAACCCAGAGGGATCATATGAACTCCTTTGTGAGGCTTTCTACTAAAATGCCAGCATGCCACTTCAGATTTTCTGTCAGCCCTAGGAGAAATTAAGCTTATAAGAATGAATCTAGTGGTTTTCCACATTGGATAATTTAGTCTGCATATGTTGAAGTATTGCAGAGTATGGCATGTCTTCCATGTTGCCATCTATTTTCATTAGTGTGTCCAAGATTCCAGCATGCTACCAAGTACCAATATCTTGGGCGGTAGAGCCTTTTTGTTTTACCAATTAAAATAATGTTCAAGATACTTCAGAAATTAACCAAGTAAAAATGATAAATATAAATCAATTGTTGATTACTCAACAGACCCTGCTTTGAATTTTTATTTATTTTTTAGTTTGCTTTATCATTTTCTGTATCATTTGGAATTAAACTGTTATTTTATTGTTTTGATTCATTAAATGGGTGAATGGTAATGATGAGCCTGTGTTTGCGCAAAACAAATAGGTTCACATTGTGAAAGGGGGGGGGGGGGGGGGTTGGTGTTAACTGTTATTGTTTATAGATTGAGTAGTCAGATGAGTTGTTACGAAAATACATGGGTTTGAATCAGTGGTTCTACGGTCTCGTGCTAGATATATATTTGGTATTAATAGTTTTGTTAGATTATTTTGAATGATGACAAGCTTCCACCAATTTTAACTTTACTTTTCCCCTGCTTAGTTACCAAAGAGTTTTGAGAGTATTCTCTTCTGTACATTAGTTAGCGGTTATTTTGTTGATTCACTATGTTAGAACTTATATAATTTGTTGAATATAAATAGATTGATAGTTTTCTTTAACTTTCAGTTTCTTAAGGCTAATGAAATTGGATCATCTGGGCTCATAAGTTTTATTGTTAAGTGGTACAGCTAGTTGACTTTTGCTGCGGTTCGAACGATTTTAGCTGCCTCATGAAAAAGAAGCTTGATCGGATGGGAAAGAGCTGCTTGTTCAAGAACTATGACATCGTGCAAGCTAAGGTTAATGCCGAAATTTTTATATCTTGTGTATCAAATCTACTAAATCAGCAATTGATTTCTGCTGCATTTTTTCAATGTAGAATGTGCTCTGCCTTGACACTTTTTACTATGCCTTGAACCTATGTTTCATTCAAAGGTCTTCCCCTTCTCTTAAGCCCTATATCAACATCTCTTTCCCCGGAAAGAAATAATAAAAGATCAGGATTCCACAGACTCACTTTCTTTTTCGTCTAAAGTAGTGGCAATGCCTGCTAAATACCATCATGGCTGCAGTATTGGGTATGTGATAGGTTATTGAATTATATTAGAATCACATATTCTATTTTTATCTTCCCCTGGTTGAATGAGAAGATTTTTGCTGACTATGGCTTGGTGGTTTTAAGAATTGATATTCTCTCATGATACGAGCCTTATTGGTTGGTTTATTAAATAACTCTTTCCTATCTTCTGTTGCCTCGACATTTTGAACAGCTCATAGCATAAATATATAATGTTCTGATAATTGTATCTTTGAATGTGATGGTGCAACTTGATTCTGTTTGGAAACTAATATTTGTTTATTCTCATTAAGACAATGTATCTAAATAATATGTTGCCCGTTTGCGAATTGATTTGGTAAATTCATCATCTGCAAAGTGATACATTGTCAACCAATATCTACTCTTGATCATTTATGATATCATTGTAGGGTTTCTAGTGGCATTATATGCTTCATGTGTGGTTTCATCTATACTCCGGATGCATTGCTTCTCTGCATCCTGTCTGTTTTCTGTTTGCAGAACGATTTTAATTTTGAGCGAAGAGACTGGATGGACGTAAAGCCAGATGAGTTGTTGGATGGGTCGCGATTGGTGAGGAAACCCTGTGTTGTGGTGCCTTTAATCAACTTCTCTGAGACTGACATGATTTATTTCATTGATTGGGTAGATCATGGGGCTGAACCCACCATTTGGAGTTAATGCTGCACTTGCCAACAAGTTCATCAACAAAGCACTTGAATTCAAACCAAAGCTGCTAATTCTTATCATTCCACGGGAGACGAGGAGGTAGGTTCATAAAAAATATACACTGTAAAAAATGTGCACATGAACGACATTTGCGAGGGCTCAGATTTCATATATTTTCTGCGTTACAGGTTAGATGAAAAGGAGTCTCCATATGATTTGATTTGGCAGAATGATCACATGTTGGCTGGAAAGGTATGTTGCTGTATTGTTTACTCCCCATGACTTTATGTCTGTCATTGCTCTTCAATTTGTTGTATATGTTTCAGTCTTTCTATCTTCCGGGATCTGTTGATTTGAATGGGAAACAACTCGAGGACTGGAACGTTAATGCACCACTTCTCGCACTCTGGAGCAGTCCAAATTGGACGCACAAACACAGAGCTATTGCAGAAGAGCGTGGCCATCTAGAATTGTCACCCCATGCCTCTGATTTTGGTTTTAGAGCCTCAGCTGATCAACGGGTGGGTTGTATTGATGGTTCTAGTCGGAGATCATACATAGAGGACTTTGACGGATCACATATGCGAGTTCATGAAAGGCAAGAAGCACTTTTATGGTGGAGTCAAAGTGGCTCCTATCCTCACCCCAGGTTTCCATCTCCTTCCCCATCTCCAGATGGATACCCAAATTCGTCTGCATTTCATTGCAACGAGATGAATCAGACAACGGGCGTGATGTATCAACCTCGTGCTTCTCGACCTCCATTTCTAGACTCTTTTGGTGTTCCTCCTACTCCACACCACTCATACATAGAGCACTTTGACGGACCACTTATGCGTGTTCATGAAAGGGAAGAAGCACCTTTTTCGTGGAGTCAAAGTGGCTCCTATCCTCACCCCAGGTTTCCATTTCTTCCCCCATCTCCATATGGATACCAAAATACGTCTGCATTGCCGTACAACGATATGAATCAGACTACGGGCGTGATGTATCAACTTCGTGCTCCTCGACCTCCATTCAGAGGCTTTTTTGGTGTTGCTCCACCTCCACACCACTCTTATACCACCTAGGCTCTTTTGGTTGGCTTAATGATTAGATTTAAGCTTGGTGTTTTGTAATCTCTTATGCTGACGGTTCTTGCAGATTAGGCAACTTCGTTTTTGGATTTGTATTAAGTTATAACTGAATTTTTTTAAACTAATATTTCATTATTTTGTGTCTTTGCCTGCTTACAAAATTAGAAAAGAACTGACTCTTAGAGGCAAATTACTTATCTTCAGAATACTTATGGATCACTCCAGTATAAATTTAGAGGGTCTCTTTTTGTGAGGAGGCACAAGAACAAGACGTTCTCAATAAAATATGCAATGCTTGCAACTAGAGCTGTTACACGAAACGAGCTGCTCAATAGCTCGGCTTAACTCAGCTCGACTCGTGACTATTCGAGCTCGTTTAAATACTCGTTACATTATCGAATCGAGCTCGGGTCGGCTCGATAATAATATTAATATTAATAATAAATATTATATAATGATATTAATTATATAGTATATATTAATATAACAATTATTAAATATAATACAATATATTAATTAAAATCCGGCTCGATTAGGCTAGAGAGCTCGTTAAGGCTCGACTCGTTTGGCTTAATGAGCCGAGTCGAGCTCGAGCTCGACTAAGTCATTTTCGAATTGAGCTCACTCCTAAGCTTGTTATTAAATTGAGCAGAGTTCGAGAACTATTCGAGCTCGCTCGACTCGTTTAACAACCCTTCAATTGTCTAGCGTAATTACTTTTCTTTAGTTGAAAATAAAACTATTCTGTAGAAATTAATATTAAACTCTTTTAAGGTTAAATCTTGACCTTATTGGTAAAATAAGCTATGAATCACAAAAGTATTAGTACTTAGTTAAATTCTAACGTCTATCTTAATTTTCACCACCTAAAAAAATATTACATCAATTTTTACTTTAAAATACATCTTAATCACAAATTTACTATTCCCACTTAATAAACATAACCTACTTTATTTATAATTTATTTGTTACTTAAAAATAAATAAATGCATTGCCTCTAAAAATTAATAAGTTAATCAAAAAATATTTTTTTTTAAACTTTTGTATTTACAGTAATGTCGTAACTTTTTTTTGAACTAAGAGAGTATATTACTCTAATCATTAGAGTAAAATTATAATTTTAAAATAAGTTATAAATGATAAGGGTGATATAAACAATTAATTAAGAAGAATGAAATAAGAAATGAACCGCAAGTATGGAAAAAAAGTCACGAATTTACAGAACTCAAAATATATTTTAATTTCAAAATTTACATCTTCATCTACTATAATATGGAGTATTTTTTAATTTATTATTATCTAAACATATCAAATAACTTTAAAAAATTAGTAAAATTAGTTAAAATATTAGGAAACACTTGTGTGAATGATAAATCTTTTTCTTCTCTTGTACTTTAAAAAATTAGTAAAATTAGTTAAAATATTAGCAAACACTTGTGTGAATGATAAATCTTTTTCTTCTCTTAAAAGAATGTTCAACCTTAAGGGATTAATTGTAACACAATATCTGGAGCTATTAATTGTAACACAATATCTGGAGCTAAACTATCATAAAAATACAATTTGCAAACTAATAATTAAGATTGGGTAACTTTTTCAAGAGAGTTTTTGGAAAACTACACTAGAAATTAAATAACAATATAATATTTTTTGAGAGATAAACTAATATTCTTGAAATATTACTCTTTAAAAAATAATTTTTTACTATATACTAAAAAAATTCTAAAAAACATGTTTTGTTTGAATCCGATTCATACAATATTCCCTCCACATTTTAATATAAAAATACATACTCTTAATTTAAAAAAAAATATTTAAAAAAAAATATTTTTCTTTATGAAATGGAGTATTTTATACTTTGTCGACCCATTAAAATGAAATGTACTTATATTCTTGTACATCTTTGCAACTTAGTCTAGATCTGTCGGGCCAGTAGGACGGGACGGGCCAAAACCAGTCTCAACCCGCGCATTTGGCGGGCTTAGGTGGGCGGGCCTAAGCGAATTGCGGGCTAAAATGTTCGGGCCAACCCATTCAAAGGTGGATCGCGGGCTATAGCGGGCCAACCCGCGATTTTTTTTCTTTTTAATTAGAGATGATATTATTAAAATGAAATATCAAAATAATGGTACACAATACTATATCAACATAAACATGATACATATGGTACAAAATACTATAATATCTAACATAAACATGATACCTATAAAATCTGTATTCTTACCAACCACTCTCTTCACAAAAAATTCCAAACATTTGAAAATTCCCTTTACTTATATTTACCACTTGAGTTCGTATTTCTAATATTATATGTATTAGTATTACTTTAATTCAAATCGACAAACAACATAATTTTTTTCTTCTAATATGTAAGAATATAAATACAAACACAAATATTAATTACCCCAAAACAAAATAATTACCTAAACATAATCAACATTTTTATTTTCAAAATTTCAATCTAAATCAAGAATTAAAAGAACATGTTTAAAGCAGTAAACTTTTGTAAAACATAATACACGAAAGATAAACTTTAGACATTTATCTCGAGTTTGATATGTGGCGGACTTAAGCGGGGCGAGGCGGACAAACCCGCCTCAACCCGCTCATTTGGCGGGCTTAGGTGGGCGGGCCTAGGCGGGTTGCATGCTAAAAATACTCGGCTCAACCCATCATTTATATAGGTGGGTGCGGTTAGGCCCGACGGCCCAGTTCCTTTTGATGGCTCTAACTTAGTCACATACATACTAGAACACCTTTGGCATCGATTTGCCCCTTGCAAGCACAAATTTAACACTGAGTCCTCCTATAAGCCACTTGAGGCACATCCTGCGATTTACCTCCTCCACCAATCCCCAAGGCAGGGGCGATGGGGCCTAATGGTGGGTACGCCATACTAGTTGCATACATACGTACATACTAAGTACAACTGTACAACCGATATTTGTTGTCGAAGTAGCGGATCCACAGTACCGACTACATGCAAATCGCACACGCTCGTCTACAAATTATTAAAGTTCTATTGTAGGTCTAAATGGATGATCTCGCCATTCAACACGTGGATTTCTGAAACTTTATTTGATTGATTTGCCTCCAAACATGGAAACAACATTATCAATCTTTTATACATAGGGTTTTTCTTCGCGCTCGATCAAATCCTCGCCCTCTTTCCGATTGCTGAATTGATCTTTTTCGGTAAAAGGTAATTTGCCGTATCGATTAGTTTTCTTCAACACCTAATTGAAATCTAATGGATGCTTCTGTGGTTTTAATGGCTGATTGAGAAGTAATTATATCTTGGAGTTTTGTTTCTAGTCACTTGTATTCTGTTTATTTTTTAAATTGGAAACACAATGATGCTTTTGTCGATATAGGCAATTTAGGGTATTGAAATTCCTTTCGGATGTGTGTTACTGCCTTGTTCTTTCTGTTTATTTGTTTTGTATCTATTTTGGGGGCATGACTTTCCTTAACCGTCATGTCAAATGAAGACACTGTAAATGTAAATACAGAGCAGCATGTTATGATGAACTTAGGCGTCTATCAGTTTAGTTGTATTTACTTGCCCGTCAATCATGTCTGCAGGAAGTTAGTTATCTGTTCTAGCAACTGCTATTCTTTGAGTGGGGAAATTGAAGAAGAAGATGTCTTCAGATGAAGAGGATGAGACAGTTCCTGAGAGTGTGTCGGAGTATCAATTTCTTAGCAGTCGTAACGAACCGATTTCATTCGCTGTGTTACCCCTGGAGTGGAATAAAGGCGTTAAGCCTGATGGAAAGCCACATCAGGTTTTCTTGCGGGGTGTAATGGATAATGGGCTTCGAAAAATCTACAAGCAGGTTACTGCTTGGAAGTATGATCTTTCATACAAGAAACTTGAGATGTCAGTGTTATCAACAGAGGGTCACTGGATAAAGCTTTTAAAGCCCTGGAATCCTTATAATGACATAATAAGAACTATTCTGGTCACATTGCATCTTTTGCACTTTGTTAAGTGGAATCCTCAGCAATCTCAGAAAAATTTGTGGGACCATCTTAATAAGAGTTTAAGGTGAATATGAAGCTTACTGCATGTTTGATGTCTCTGTAAAATTTTGATTGTAGTTTGACTAATCTCTGAATTTTTTTAGCATGTTTGAGAGAAGGCCTTGCGTGGAGGATCTGGAAAACCACGTGCCTTTGATTAAAGAAGCTATTGAGAGGGATAGTAGATTGGCGACCTCCAAGGTTTGTAGTTTGTTTTTGTTAAGAGTGAACAACAAAAAGAGAAGGTTGTAGAGTCCTAATTATGCTATGTTATGTATTGTATGTGCTAACACGTTCATTGGCTTAATCTCTTTCTCCTTGTTTCTTCTAAATGCATGTGTTCCATTTTTTTACTCCATTCATCTCGATTCAATGTTTACACTTACTGTTAGGGGTGTTAACGAGTCTAGTATTTCCAAGCTTGAACTCGACTCAAATGGAAAACTAGAAGCTCGAAACACAATTTGAGCTTGATCGAGCTCAATTTTTTTTTTGAAAAACTCTAGCACGGCTCGACAATTTGCCTAATGTTAATAAAATATTTTTTTTAAAAAAAATTATTTAATTGAAAAGACAATAAATTGAGATGGTGAAGAATATGGGTGAAGATCCCAAAGTCAAAATAGTTCTCTCACCAAGGATTTGCATATTAATGTAAATAATTAATTGAGGAAGGGTTTTGCATATTAGTCTTATATTTAATTCATAAATGTAAATAATTAATTGTGGAAGGGTATTATTATAATTATAATAATTTTAATATAAGCTCGATAAAGCTTAATTAGGCTGGTGTTATCGAGCCGAGTATTATTAGGGGGTGGGAAAAAATCCAATTTTTCGGTATACCACACTTGTCGTATTGAAAAATACAGAATTTATTGAAAAATTTGGTATGCCGAAAATCATGGTATAGTATCATATCGTACCAAAGTTTTCTGTATGGTAACGGTGTGTGAAATAGGAATCAGGTATTTCGATAAATTTTGAAAAAAATAAAAACAATTATAATTAAATAATTATAGGTTATCTATGATATATTTTGATTTAAAAAGTTATTTTATACTTGATATACTTTTATATGAATTGGTACATCAAAATATTGACACAAATAATAAACCAACACTTCGATATTAGTGGTAGACAACAAGAAGTTGGTATACCTTCGCATACCGATTTTCGGTATGATAATAGTCTGCATGTCTAGCATACTGATATTTTTGGTATATCGAAACTTGGTATACTGAAATTTCGCTACGGTAACAGTATGGAATTTTGCATACCAAAATTTTTGGTACTCTATACGACGTTGAAGAATATATGTAGGTATACTGTACTGAAACACCCCTAAATATTATTAAGCTCGAACTTGTTCGAGCTTGAGAATTACTCGAGTAACTTGAACTCGACTCAATTCGAGACGATTACGAGTTTTCTCGATTCGAGCACGAGTAACTCGTGAGTTAGCTCGACTCACTCACACCCCTACTTATTTTTCCAAAATGTTTTAGAAAAAGTGACTTTATTGACCAATTATATTTACTTTGTGAGGGTAGTGTTTTCTTTTTGAATAGTAAATATATGATAAAGTAAGTTATGGGTGTTTGTGTTGATTGCTTTACTTTCTTTTTGGGTGTGAAAAGTGTAATGAGACAAACAAATGAGGACATGGGAAATGTGTAATGGGACGGAGGGCATGTTATTTTTACCTCCAAACCCTTTGGATTTTATGTGTTTGAGTCAAGTTTTTCCTCCAAAGCTTTTTGTATTGATCTTTTCATCCCAGTTTTTATAATAACTGTCTTTGAACTTACTATTGTTCTTTTGAGGCTAAAGAACATTAAACAAAGAAGCTTGATTTATTTCCTATCTTTAATGACTTTATAATGTGCTAAAGTTAATCATGTAATTTAATGATCTATCTTCAGCTACTATTGTTTGGAAATTGTATAAACTCTTGACAGCTTTTTTTCCCTGGTAATCAGATTTTGAGTGCGTTTCTTATGGAGAAGCCCTGGGAGATGAAAATCCTTGATCAGCAGGTTCTCTTTATATACACACACACAAAAGCGAGCATACATGAACACTTTAGCATATGCATTGAATATTAAATAAGTCTGTAACCTGATCCTGGAGTAGTTTGATTTTGTTAAATTACTCTATTTCCAGGAAAAGCCTCCTTTTATTGTCAATGATGTTGATGAAAATGAAGACCAGTGGGATGACGAGACTTATGAAAATGAAGATGAGTCTGATGAGGAAGATTGTTATGACCATGTGTGTGCAATCTGTGATAATGGTGGTGAAGTATATATGTATGTTTATTCTCTTGAATCTAGTTTCACAATTAAGCTTCTGTAGGCTTGTTCTTATCTCAATCGGGCATGGTATAAATTCATCATGCTTCATCAACTTTTTTCTGATCTCTTGCTTATACTTGCTTGATGCTATGCTGCTTAGTTGTATTGAGTTGAAGGTTTTGCGTTATCTCAAACCTGAGGAAGAATAAATAAAAGAGTTCATTAAGGTTAAGGATGAAGAATGAAATCCACTAAAGTGTAAAGGGGGTGGGGTGCATTTTACACCCTTTATTCAGTCACTTGATCTACAAATACCTTATCCTTTTGCAACGTTCAAATCTAATGTCAGGATCAGAGATTATTGTATCTTCTCCTATAGCATAATCCACTTCTAACTTCCAATCATTTTTCTTTTTGACAATGCACATTTTTTTGTGGATTTTCAGTGTTTGCAGTAACCATTTCTCTCCATGCCACAAGCATTCTTGAGCACTATTACTATCAAATCTATCCTTTATGTCTTTAAAATTGTGTGCTTCGGATATGTTTATAAATGAAATAGCAACTTTATTTAAAACGCATTATGTTACTTTAAACTTAGAATACAAAATGTTTCTGTCTAAATTAAAATTAACCCAATAAAATATAAGCTTTTAGGGTTTAGGAAATAACCCCCTTGCCTTGTCCACCATCTTCCGAGCTCCACCACCCAAGAGTAACTAGGGTTTTAGGGTTTATGGAATGTGATCAGTGTGCTTGCCATTTTGATCAACATTTTGCTTTATTGCCTTATTTCAGTAATGAATTTGTTCATGCATGTGCCATATGTGTCAATTTTTACATTTGTGATATTACATTTTCTTTGACTTTATTTTATATCTAATTATGTCCAAAATCTAGTATTGAAGTGTAGGGTGTGTGCATTGTCAGTTATGTCTTGTTTATTTTTGCAAGAAAGCACACTTCATGCTCCTGTCATGTAACCCTGAACTAGAATGCCTTGTGCTCCCCCTTAACAGCTTTGCTGATATCTACTTATTATTTATATTGGTAGTTGGTACTTCTAACCCAGTATTTATTTTTTTAAAATAAATTATTTTCTATTTTTTTCCGTTTATTTGACAAACACCAGTTCGACATGCAAAACTGGAAATGCAAGTATGAGTGCATGAGAGGGCCTGAGTTGAGTGGTGATCCTGGGTGAATGAAGATATATGGTCACTGGTTGGTACTTTTTGTGTTGTTTAAGAGCTGGGTGTAAGGAGATGACAGCTTTAACTAATCCTGGCCTCTAAATCTGATGCTTAAAGTTCAAGAACAAATGCCACCTTTACATTTTAATGAATGGATTGATATATGTTCTTCAAACTCAGTGTAAAAGATAAAGCACAGGCTTAAACTTGTGATAACTGAATTTGGCCTTTATACAGATGAAATCCGATTTATCTTCTGTCTTTTTACCAAACGGGAACTGTAGGTATTGTTGTTTGATGGGGCCTAATGTTAATGTTAATGTTGTCTATTTTTTGTCCTGTGAAGAATTAACTTAGGGGTTAGTTTTTCTTAAGTAGACAGTTGCTTTGTGTTTCTCTATGAAACCAGGATCTGCATGTGCTTCATGGCACTGTTCTTTCACTCTTTATTTTTGGGAGATGTGGTTTTCATCTCCTTGGTTTAGTTTTTGGAATTTCTGAATTGGATTGCAACCAAAAGTCGATGCACCCAATAGTTCTGAGGTTGTTAGATGCTCAAATCATTTGGACTTTTATGTTAGTTAAACAGTTATTATTAAGCATTATTATCTCTCTCATGTTTGTTTTCCAAATGTTTGCCTCCTGCTTGGATATTGTGCGAGTTTCTATGCTTTTCATATTTAATTTGTCTCGAATGAATCTTTTCCTCTCTGACGCTACACATACAACACCATATCTGAGTCTTCTTCTCAGTACCTTTTGAATGTTAATAACACACCTACTATCTACTCAGAATTTGTAATAACACATTCTCATTTGCTACAAAATAA